>OY728144.1:2500000-5000000 GCA_963277665.1 Viscum album | reverse complement strand
CACCAGTGTTGTCGTCTGAGATCCTGGTAAATCTTCACCACTCCTAGATGTAATGCTAAAGGGGAATTGTGAAACTCTCTTAGAACCTCCTTCTGTAAAGCAGTCGGTACCATGGTACGTCCTCTTAAAAGGACGACGTGCTCTCCTCCTATCGAGAATCCATTAGGTGCCTGTCTTGTAGAAATCTGTGCATGCTACATCTCACAATCAACGTCCCCACATTGTGACTCCCTGACCCACTGGAGAAGTGGAGGTGTGACTATGAGTGACTGTAGAAAGGTTGATCCATCTCTATCCACAAAGGATATCTGCAACGCGGCTAGCTGCTCTGTCACCTCTCCAAGTAGTTGAATGCCTGTCCTCCTGCTGAGAGCATCGGCTACTACGTTCCCCTTTCCAGGAGTATAGACTATCTGAAATTCATAGTCCTGGAGGAACTCGATCCATCGTCACTGTCTCAGGTTTAGGTCCTTCTTTTAGAAGATGTACCTAAGACTCTTGTAGTCAGAATAGACTGTAAAGCGCTCGCTCATCAAATAGTGTTGCCACATCTTCAGAGCAAAGACCACTACTGCTAACTCCAGGTCATGGGTAGCGTAGTTCTGCTCATGCTGCCTCAACTATCGTGATCCATATGTGATCACTGCCCACTCCTGCATCAGGACACACCCAAGTCTGGTCCCTGATGCATCACAGTAGACTACGTACCCTACTCCCTCCTCTGGTATCCTCAAGATGGTTATGCTGGTCAATCTCTGTCTCAGCTCCTGGAAGCTCTGCTGACATCTATCTGAACACATGAAGGGTCTCCCCATCTTCTTCAAAGCAGAAAGTGGTGCTATGAATCTGTAGAATTCTGGAACAAATCTCTGGTAGTACCCATCCAAACTTAGGAAACTCCGCACCTTCTTCACGCTCCTGGGTGGCTCCCAAGCTAGCACTGCCTCGATCTTCGCAAGATCCACCACAAATCCCACCTCAGAGATGACGTTTCCCAAGAAGTGGACCTCGCATATCCAAAACTGACACTTCGAGAGCTTACCATAAAGCTGGTTCTCTCAGAGTGTGTCCAGTACAACCCTCAAGTGGTAGGCATGCTCCTCCTTAGTAGTCGAGTATATCAATATGTCATCGATGAAGACCAAGACAAATCGATCGAGGTAATGCTGAAAGATCTTGTTCATGATACTCATGAACACTGCTAGAGCATTGGTTACACTGAAATTCATAACCAAGAAATCATAGTGTCCATACCGACATCTGAAGGTTGTCTTCTGCACATCCTCATCTCGAACTCTGAGCTGATGATAGCCTGACCTGAGGTCTATCTTTGAGAACAACTGTGATCCCTTGATCTGATCGAAGAGGTCATCAATCCTCGGTAGCGGATACTTGTTCCTCACGATCACCAAGTTCAGGCGATGATAATCGACACACAGTCGCAAGATCCTGTCCGCCTTCTTGGCGAACAAAATCGGGGAAGCCCAGGGTGAAACACTGGGTCGGATGAATCCCTTTCCCTGCAAGTCCTCCAGCTATACCCGTAGCTATCTAAGCTCAGTGGGAGCCATCTGATATGATGGAGTAGATATCAGAATTGTCCTAGGGTACAGGTCAATGTAGAAGTCTACCTCTCTGCAAGGAGGTAGTCCTGGAACATCGTCAAGAAAAATGTCCGCATACTGATCCACCACTATAGGAAAACTCAGACTCCACACGTCAACTACTCCCAGGATGAGGCTAGCCAACTGATGAGTGATCGGTTGTCCTCTCCTCTGCGTGAGTCCATCCTGTGCTGCAAAGGTTCCCTTCTCGCCGGTGAAGGTGAACCTTCTCCCATCGGTGCGAACACACCGCACCTTGTGCCTAATATAGTTTATCTGAGCATGAACTATAGATAACCAATCCATGCCCAAGATGACGTCGTAAGGTCTTGACGCCGCTACAAGAAGATCTCATCCAAAGCTCTCACCTCCTAGAGTAAGCTCGCACTGTCGGCACCAGTGCGTAATCATCGAGTCTGCTCCCGTAGGATTATCTAGCCATAAGGATCGAGCCAACAGCTCTGTCGGAATCTCCGAGCTCCGAACAAGGGAAGCGACAATGAAATAATGACTCGCTCCTGTGTCTATAAGAACTACAGAAAGGGTGGAGTAGACATAGATAGTACCTCAAATCATCTCTGGTGCGCCGTGGTCATAGGCCTCTACTGCCTAAAGCTGAGACTGCCTCTGTCCACCAGCTCCCTGTGGTCGGGGTGGACCTCCTGGTGGTGGTGGTGGTAGAGCCTCAAAGCGTCGCCCACCACCTGCTGCTCGGCCAGCTCCTCTGCCTCATCCTTCTGCTCCCTGTGGACCACCACGGTCGAACCTCTTCCTCTGTCTATGTGGTCCCCCAACCGTCTGTTGCTCCTCTACATGGCGGGTCGGGTAGTCACGAGCCATGTGGCCCTGCCCGCAGCATACATAGCATTGTCTGCTCCTCGTAAGACTGGATCTACGGCGTGTGCCCCGCACCTCTGAGCCAGTGTCCTGAGGTCATCCAACTGATGGTCTAATCCTCTTGGACCCCTCTGACATCCTTCGACTACCAGCTGCAGAAGAATCAGTTACATGCCGCCCTGTGGTAGGTCTCGCTGCTGTTGTAGGTTCAGCAAGAAAGCTCTCTACGAGAAGGGCTCGCTCCAGTACTCCTGCCAGCGTTGGAATGCTGAGGGAGATCATCGAATCCCTGATCTCATACCTCAGTCCCTGCTCGAAGGTCCGGGCCCGGAAGAATGGGTCTCGTACCATGTCCGTCGAATAGCGTGAGAGATAGGTAAATCTCGCCGAGTACTGGGCTACCGTCATGCTGCCCTGCCGTAGATGTAGTAGCTCCTGAATTCGCACCGCACGGAGGGTGGCTGGGACTAACTCCAAGCGAAAGAGGCTCTCGAAGTCCAACCAAAGGAGGGATGCCTCGTCGTTCACCTGGAGCATCAGGCTCCACCATCTACCTTCTACCGCATGCAGGAGACTCACTACAAGGATCACCATGAGGTCATCTGGTGTCCCCACTAACATGAAAACTCATACAACAGCCTCCATCCAATCCTCGACTACCTGAGGGTCCATCTCCCCACGTAACCTGGGCGGTCTATGACGCTGAAACTCGTGTAGTGCACTAAGGTGACGTGCACTCTCAGCGGCTGGGGTTGGTGGCATCGGTGGCTTGGCGGGTAGAGGTATCGTCGGTGCCTCTGCTGTAATAGGGCCTTGCACCGAGGCCTCGTCGCTCGGTGGGCTGTTGTCTCCCACAAAGCTCGGAACCCTAGATAGCTGCCATCGTGGGGCCATCCTAAAAAGAAACAGGTATGCCATGGTCAATATAGTATACCTGGTGAGCTGACACAAAGTAATCACAATGAAAACTTTTGAAACTCACATGCAATCAATGTTTTCGTGCACTGAGTCGGAAATCAGATGGCAGGGTCCTGGTGTATGGATACTTCGGCCTTTGACCCAACACTAGACTCCCTGGACTGATAACCACACTCAATACCCTAAACACTATTGCTTCACGTAGAAGAAAGATCAGAGTCCTGAGTTCTGTGGTAGAACCGAACTCCTTTGATACCAATTTGTCACGACCCATCCTCGGGACCCGTGTCATAACTACCCCAAGCCAGCCTTCCATAGGCCAGGGGCTGGCGACTAGCACCAAAGGCGTAAATCCTGATATAAGGGAATTCATTGCCTTTATGTAAGAAAAAAAACACCACAGAGTATGAAAGCTGAGTAAACACTAAGTAAACTGAGTACAAAAGTAAGTGCTAGAAAGTAAATGGGCCAGAATACAAACCCAACTGAAAGTAACATACAACTAAAAACAAAGTAAAGCAACATAAAAGTAAAGAAGTGAGTCTGATCCATCCTCTGAAATTCCCACCTGAAGGGTGGGTACAGATAGCCTCCTCTGCTCCTTATCTCCAGTCGTCCGCTCTGAGTAAGTCCCGTCCAGTGATCCACCTCCAGGTACCGTCCAGCTCCACGAGCTCCCACCTCGATCAGCGTTATCCGTCGTCTGCATCCAACACAACGAAGTGCGGGCATAGCCCGTGTAGGGGTGAGTATATGCTACTTATTAGGGACCCTAAGACCCCCAAAGGTCTCCCAGAATCCACGAAGGATAAACCACAAAGGAATGATAAAATCATGAAGTAACAACCAACTCTACTTAGGTATATGCCCATATATATACCTAAGTCATCAATTCCAGTTCAGCTCCAACATCTGAGCCCAAGTTCGATCTAGTCCACACAGGAAAGCACAATCCAATACACATAGGATAACACAACCCAATCCACACAGGATAACACAACCCAATCCACAGATGATATCAAAACAATCATATCGAAGATAGTGATTGAAATTCAGGACTCAGCTCACACAGGTATACTTCTTCATAAGATGATAGGGATGATCAGATGTAGCCACTAATTCATCTAAGCTATCATACCCACATAGGATATAAGACCAGCAAAGATGTCGGACCCACAAAGGATACAAGACCAGCTACTCTGCCGGACCCATGTAGGATACAAGTACATAGTCAAATACTGCCGGACCCATGTAGGATACAAGAACAGTAGTCAAGTAATTCCGGACCCACATAGGATACAAGAACAGTAGTCATAGTCGTCGAACCCACGGAGGATTCCAGTATGGTCGTCGTCGCTGCCGAACCCATAGAGGATCCCAGTGCAGTCGTCATCGTCGTCGCAGTCGCAGCTAGCTCTAGGGTTCCCGCACACAGCAAGCTCAGTTCCGAGAGGGTCTGCTCCATGATCCAAGGGGTTCGATACATCAACTGACACGTATTCTGGAGTTGATGTATCCCAAAGTTCTGTCTCATCAATAGGAACTCAACGTGATAGATGGCGCGTCAATCGGACGCCCTATCTGAGAGTTATTGGCTTTTTCATCCCAGAGGCCCGGTTGGTTTTTAAGTCAAAACCAACCTGAATTTACTCCAACTAATACCAAACCTCGAGTGGAGTAATCCAAAATAATCATATCACTAAGATAAATCCAACAAAGTCGACGTCACATCAATCGGACATCCGGAGCTCAAGTTATAAGTGTTTCCGCTCCGAGGGCCCGGTTGGTTTCGTGTTCAGACCAACCCGGCCATACCCAAAGCTCTCCAAAACCTTGTGTTTAATATACCGAAATTACCATCTCGATCCAAGGGTCTCTATGCAACTGACGGTGCATCGATCGGAGGTTTTTAGCCCAAGTTATGGCCATTTGAACGGATCTGTCCGAAAATAGGGGGTTCGGGCCCAGTCCGACCCAGCCCGATACCCCTAGGTCGGCCCGAACTGGGTCGACCCAACCTGGGTCCAGGTCCGGCCCAGTTGGTCACGGCCTGGTCTGGCTGGCGTGCTCGGCCCGAAGCGGGGGTCCGGCCCGGCGGGTGCGGTCCGGTGCAGGCGCCCACGTGCTGAGCGGACGCGGAAGGGGGGGGAGGCTGCCACCCCCTTCGAACCGAACGGCGGACCCGCGGGGGGTCCACCCTTGCTGCGCTGACCGGGGGTTCAAACCCCCGGTTTTCCCAGATCCGGCCAGCCGTAACGGCTGGCTGGTTGTCCCGCTTCCTGTAGCACCGACGGCCGGCAGTTTCGGCCTCTTCCCTCTGCACCGTCGCAGCCCTTGTCCGACCGGCGCGGCGCGACGGCGCCGCACCCCTCCGCCGTAGCTCGCCCCAGTCGCGGCCCTCCATGAAGCTCCAGCGCAGCGCGACGGCGTCGCACCCCTCTGCCGGAGACCGACTACGGTCGCGGCCCCTTTCGGTCTCAAAGGTGCAGCGCGACGGCGTCGCGGTCCGCACCGGCCTTGGTTCCTTCGATTCCGCGTGGTGTGACAGCACCGCATCGCCTCTGTTCCAATCCATAACGAAGTACAACAACAAAGGGGAGGAGGGTCGGCTGTGTTTGTGTGGTCCAGTCTCCTCCCGTTAATTTTATAACAAGTGTCTATTTAACGATAAATGCCAGAAATAACCATGAACGTAAAATCAAACCCCTACCTCGAAGAAGAATTTGCAGAAGCTTGTGTCGCGGAAGACGGTGTCGTGTGGGAAGGCTCCGTATATGATGACGGAGTTCGTCCAAGGAATAAATGGTGTTTCCCTTTCTTTGATGCGGGAAGAAGAATGAAGGAAGGCGCGTCAAATAAGGGAACATCGTCACACACCGGCTGCGGAGAGAAGAAGAGACATCTCATCGATCTCTCCTTGCGGAGATGGCGTTCTTCGTCGAAGCCTTGGCATTCTTCGCGTTCTTCAAACTTAGAGAATTATCTCCCAAGAACTCCACACAATGATACAACAATAATAAAATAAGCCTTTTGCCTTATTTTATTACTCATGCCAACATTTTTCAAAATTCAAAACTTGAATTCACCTAATTAATTAAACATGTGTTGTCAAATTAATTAGGTGTTTAATTGGCATGAATTAATGTGGAAGAGTTACAATTTTAAGGGGGGGTTGACAAACTTTAAGAGGGGGTTTAGGGAAATTGAAGGGGTGGGGCTCGTGTGGGCCCCACCTCACTAATATCCTTCTAAGTGGAGTTAGGATGTAGTGGGTCCCACCCCAAATTCTACACATAGGTTATAATTACATAGAATAGAAATAAAATTGTACTGCAAATTTTATTTCACTCTTCAGTTAACCCATTTATTTAACAACACCTCTCGAGAAAACGCAACTCTAGAAAAGGTCTTCCTAAGCAATTACCGGCGATGCGGTTTTATCGGTGCCCTTGTATTTCGATTCCAAGCACTGGTTCAAAATTTAGGAAAACCGGATCGTTCGTTCACTGAACGTACCCGATGTAAACTTCAGAAATTGATTCTGGGCACACTGGGCCTCGGAATCAGGTGCCGTCAGAAACTGCGTACTCGTAAAATCCCAAAGAAATTAATAAAAAAAATTCCTTGAAATTTACGGGTCTTTACATATAATAAGAGGAATACTAGATAGGGTGTGAGTTCTTGTAGTTTTTCTATTTTTTCATCAGTGTGGAAGGTGAGGACACATAAGGAGATAGGGTGATAGACACCAAGTCAAGTTCAAATATTGTGGAAGGATAGGCTATATATAATGGTTCTTTAGGGCCCTTCCTCCAGTGATTAGTGGGTGAGGGTCAGAAATGACATTAGGTTCAGGGGAAGGATTCACATCTCTATGTCAGGTTGGGATCTAGAGTACTACCAGTCATTCTTGACAAGGGGTGGTTATGGATGAGAGAGAGAGACACTAGTTTCACCTCGAAAGAAAAGTGGGCTTAATCTGGGTAGTCAGGTTGTTTCTCAGGGCTATAATTCAGGTCAAATATATTCAGTACATCATATACCTATGGAGTGGAGAACTGGGTAATCTACAGTGATATGTATGATCATAGTAGCTTCTAATCTATTATATAATATTTTTATATAGGTTCTACACATTCTATCATATTTTTACCTATAGTGGTGATACTTGGGCTCGATGTGAAGTTTTCTGATGGAGTTATGACACTTGATGCTCTATTGGGGATCATATTGGAGAGTATATGCCAGTGCTGGAAGTTCCCCCTTAATTTGTGTGGGTGTAACTTCATATGGTATCTCTTTATCCTTGTGATGACAGGGTTTTACATCATTTTCATGATGGATTGGTTAGTCCCTTATCATGGACATATTGATTTCTATCGCAAGAGGGTATTTTTTACATCACTATAGGGTTGTTGATATATCCACAAGGGAAACTGGGATTTCTAGGTAAGTAGATCTAAAATAGATAATTATGGGATATGTGGCATGAAAACCTTGATTATTATCCTCTTTATGTTGATTAGGGAACATAACAAAGTGAATTTATTTATTTAGTATATCATTTCAAGGATGTATTTTCGGATGTCTTTTAAGGACTATCACCTAAGAGAGACTTATATTTTTTCATCAATATAATTTCATGAGTTTAACTAGTATCCATTACTCATTATAGGATGGTTACTATAGAGTTTCATGAGCTCAAGAGGTAGCTATAGGATTTGGAAGCGAATGGGTTTATATGACCTAGTATTTATCCATGGGGTTCACTGGTCCTTTTTGTGAAAATGGTGGAGATAACCATTAGGATATGTGTGGATTAAAATAAATTTTACCAATTGACATTTAAGAACTAGTATCCTTTACCAAGATAGATGATCTCGTCAACCAACTATAAGGAGCTCAGGTATTCTCAAAGATTGATCTAAGATCAGGTTATCATCATGTGCATGTTAGATCATCAGACATACCTAATACAGATTTCCATAGAAATAATTTTATATAGGAGTATCAGGTTATGTTTTTTGGTCTTAAAAATGCACCAAAAGTTTTAATGGAACCGGTGGACCAGGTTTTCCATCCTTATTTGGATTCATTTTTGGTAGTATTCTTGGATGATATCTTGGTGTATTCTCAAAATCCACACTACCATGCCAAATATCATTAGATAATTTTGGATACACTGAAAGATAATTATTTATATGGTAATCTCATAAAGATCTACTTATGGATGTATACTATTCACTTATTGGGTCATATTATCATAGAGATTTGAGTATTAGTTGACCTAGAGAAGGTGAGAGTTGTATTTTCCTTGGAGCAGCCCAAGAACGTCCTTAACATATGGAGTTTCTTGGGGCTAGCTGGTTATTAAATGAATTTAATATAGTAATTATCATACTAAACATCACCTATTAGGGTATTTAATAATAGGGGTGTTAATTTTATATGGCTAGATGTCAATAAGAAAACCCTTTAGAAGCAGAAAGGGATACTAACTTCAGTGCTGGTCCAGATTCTATGAGATCTAGGTAGAAGATATAATGTCTATTTGGATTCATTAAGAGTTGGGCTAGGAGTAGTTCTATTTTAGGGGGAGAGAGTCATCGAATACATATCTCGTCAGTTGAGAAACAAGAGAATAACTACCCGACACATGATCTCTAGTTATCCACAGTTGTTCGTGCCTCGCGTTGTTAGAGGCATTATTTACTAGGAGAGTGATTTGTGGTGTACAGATACCACTAAATCGACAAGTATATATTTAGATAGCATGAATTGAATCTTAGGGAATGAATGTGGGTTGAGTACCTACATTCTTTTGACTTTTACCTTTCCTATACACCAATAAAGATAAACATAGTTGCCAATTCTCTGAGAAAGAGAACTTAGACATAGGCAGTTCATGAGGCCAGTAGCGAGTGGCATCTTATGGTCTTATTTCCAGAGATTCACTTAGAGGAGAAGGATAATCATGGGTATAATTTTATCTCATTATTATAAGTGACTTTAAATTTTATAAATAGGGTGATAATGAAGAAACTATAATATTATGAGGGCATTTCCTATGGGAGAGCATCGTAGGTGAAAAAACACCTCTTGGTTAGACTGTTGGAAAGAATGAAATTTTACACATACATGGCCCTATTTGGGTTCCAGCATACATACATGAGGAGTTGATGTGATAGTTTCATGTCTTATCTTTGGGAGTATATTCTGAAGTATCTAAGATGTGTCAGTATTTACATCACTGGTATTGGGGGTTTGGTATGAAAAGAGAGGTAGCTAGTTTTTTCATGAGGTGTTCCACCTATCAGCAGGTGAATGAGGAATACCAGTGACCAGATAGGCTTTTATAGAAGTTTCCCATTCCAAAGTGGAAATAGGATGATGTTGAAATGTGTTTCATGACCAGTTTTATGAGGTCACCTAAAGGTAGTCATATTGTATGGGTTGTTGTGGATAGGCTCATGAAGATCACCCACTTTCTACCAATCAGAGAGACATTCTAATTATATGATCTTGGGAGATGTTATACTAATGATATTTTCCTCATTCATGGGGTTCCCCGTATTATTGTATTATATAGGGATACTCGGTTTGAATCCTGGATTTGGAAGGGCTTATAGAGGGTATTGGGTACACAGGTTCTTTTGATCATGACATACTACCCTCATAATAATGGCCATTCAGAGCACATAATACATGTTATATAGGACATTATTAAGGAATGTTTCCTCAATTTTTGGTGCTTCTAAGAGAGGGATATATCCATAGTTGAATTCACCTAAAACAATTGGTATCAGGAGACTATAAAGATGTAACCTTTGGAAGCTTTGTATGGTAGGAAATGCTGATCACCTCTATGTTGGTTAGAGGTTGGTGGGTTGTTCTACTCAGGTTGTGTCTCATGAAGGAGACATTGGAGTATGTATAATTGATTAAAAAGTGGATGGATATTGCACAATATAGATATAAGTCCTATGTAGATCACCATCGATGACCTATAGAGTTCTAGGTTAGAGATCAAGTCCTTTTATGTGTCTCATTGAGGTGGGGGAACATACGAATTTGGAGACAGGGGAAAATTTCACCGCAATATATTGCTCCAATTGAGATTTTGGGGAGAGTCGGGCTAGTATCCTAGCAGTTTCAGTTACATCAGAGGTACTGATCCATGAAATACATCCTCCATTTATATCATCTACGTCATTATCACTTATATCGGTTTCATACTCTTCATCCGGATGAGGTTGAGTTATAGGTAGATGTTTCCTTCAAGGAGAATCCTATATGTATCATTAATAGGATCTCATAGGCTCTCCAGGGATGGTTAGTTCCTTTAGTATGGGTGTTATAGAAGAAATAATTTGTGTAGGATAGTACATGGGAGATGCAAGTTGATGTACATGCTCATTGTCTGGAGTTGTTCTATGATGATTCTTGATCACCCTTTTAAGTGAAATTCTATGATGAATAAATTAATGGGGGAATATTTTAAGGCCCTAGGTTTTTCTTGAGGTATAGAACTTTTGGTTTTTAGTTTAGTTCCTTTTTTGGCCTAATTAGGGTTCCTAATGAGGTCAAAAAAGTTTTGGGGTGTCTGGGTCTTGTTTGGAGCCTAGAGCCCATGTTTTTAGAAAAGAAAACTAGGTTACATAGTTATTATATATTGTGAAACCTAGGTTGTATAGTTTTAGAAAATGATGTGGTGGTCTAGGGCTCTATCCATGGTCATGTGGTTTGAAGAAATTGTACGATCTAAGTAGCACATTTGTGCATGGTTTCTTTAGTTTTTAGTAGATTCTAAATGCATGGCCAATGCATAATTTTTATAATTTTACACCATGACTATGTGAGGGGTATTGGAGAAATATTGGTGCACATGGTTGGATCACAGTTTGGGAAACTGTGCAGCCAAACCGTGCAACCCAGTTTTAAAGGGGTAAATGGCCTTTTCTACCTTAAAACCCTTATAACCCTTGATTTATTTCTTTATTATCCAATGCATTGTATCCCCTTCAAGTTTAATATCTCCTTTGAGGTTACTCTTAGTATTTTATGTGGTTTCACCATCTAGAATCTGATTCATTATTTGTTCATCTCATTGAATCTTCACTGGTAAGTTCTATGTTCCTCTTGCACCTTTCTTTGTTTATCTTCGTATTAATGAATTTATTTTGGTGCAAGCTAATATGTCTTGTTTCCAAGGTGTTCATATGTTCTTAAATTTTCTTCCAATTTTTATTGAGTTAGAATTCAATATTGGATGAGTGTTCTACCACAAATATAAGGTAGGTGGTATATACCTTTTCCAAAAAAAACTAGTTTTTTTATATCTAGTTATCATTGTGTATCATGTTGGACCATCTGATGTTTCTCATAAAATTTATTTAATTACTTTATTAAATTATTACAACCTTGGTAGGTTTTCTAATTAGCACCATAATATGGTTGGGGGTTTTCAACCTCATCCCAGACCACTCGTGAGGTGTGTTTATGTATCATCCTCATGTTTTACCAACCACTTGGGTGTGTGTGAGCTCACCATATTAGTGGGATCCTTAATTAATTTAAATGAGATATTTTGAGAGGTTTAATTCCTCTTTTCCATGTTATTACATGTTGTTAAAATGATTAAATGGTTTAAATGGGAAATTTGGTATGATTTGGATGAAATCATGGCTTTTGAATTGATTATAAAATGGGTTATGAATTGATTAATGAACTAGAAATGATTATAATGCATGCCTTGGACATTTATACTCCTTGGATCTAGCCCAGAAGGGTCTAAAATTTGATTAAATTTGATGTCATGGACATTTATACTCCATGGATCTAGATTACTTTGGATGCCAATGACATTTCTACTCCTTGGATCTGGCTTACTTGGACTACCTTGGACTATAACTATAGACATGCTTCTTGGGATCCACCCAAATATTTACCGAGTTTGTAATGGATATGCTCCATGGACTCGATGAGTATGCCTTGGTATTTTAAACCTTGGTTGTGGCCCATGTAGATCTGACATGATGAGAATTCCTTGTTCATTTATACCTTGGATACATCCCTTTAGGTCTAACACTAGATTAATTATCATGGGCCGCAGTTAATGTTTTATCATTCTTTATAGTTAGAATGTGTTTAAATTTTATTTTTTATAGAGATCCTTGTTGTCCAGATAGTATCACACCTTATTATTCATTTATATTTCTATCATATACTGCACATTTTTTCAACTTATATATACTTATTGAACTTGTTATAAAAATAGTTTGTGGTGGCCTATTGAGTTTTATCTCACATCTTGTTCAGGTCATCATTGGGTACCCATAAAGACTTCATGGATTAAATTAGAGACCAGGTAAATCAACCATATTATGATGTTTGATTGATTATTCTTAGGTGTATGGGAGCATAGGACTGAGATATGCTCGTGATTATATCTGGAGATAGTTATTTTTTATCTTTTTGTATTTTGATACATGTATTATACTATATGGTTATTTACATGTATTTACTACCATTTTTTATAGAGACATTACATATTCATCTTGTATATGATATTTCTAATTTTACTGCTATAATCTATATGTTTACCTTCCATTTCTAATTTATATCATGCTTCCTCTTATTTATTCATTTTTGATACTACTGCATTACTCTAATCATGAGGGTATATTCTCACCACCATACCATCATATACCCTTGATACTAGTCGACAGTCTTTGGCATATAGGGAGGCTTTCTTGAAATCATGTGACCCACTGACTCAGGGCACCATTTAGTGGCTCCTAGGTCAGGACATTTCAATTTTTGTACCAATAAATCCCAAACCCATTCATAATAATAGTTACCACCATATCATAGGTATCACTATGGGATCCATCATCCATTGAAATTACCTCATAAATTGTTGGAAATTCATGATTAATATGGTGTGATAGGCTTAAGGATAACATTATGACCATCCTGAGTCCATAGAGAGCTATTTAGAATAAAATTTCCTCCTTGAAACAACTTCAAGACTATCTAGACGATGGGTAAGATATTCACCTGTATGCAGTATGGGGAAAACTTAAACCATCTGGAAGGAAATCCATGAGTGAACATTGGGATTCGAGGATCATCTTGTATCTCTAATTCATATATATGTAGTTTTTATTATAGTGAGTATTCCTAAAGTTCCAGCATAAAAATGTTTATTAGGTCATATTTATAAAAGATAATATTATTTTTAGGTCCATCATCAACATTACTAGTGATGGAAACACTCCTTTTATTCACAGTTATTGAATCAGATAATTGCGTTAATAAATTTTCTATTGTATCTATAAATAGAAATAATAGTTTTAAAAAATCAATATTTCTAGAAGTTTTGGGATGAAATAATTGATGTAAAAAATTCTATATTACACAATAGGTCTTACATGAATCACATATCATCTAAACCACTATATAGGTAATGTAGTTGCTATACAAGACTAGCATTTTGGAAAATTTAATTCACCCAAAAATCTTTGAATGCATCCCATGAAGTACCAGTATATTAACCCCTTATTGGTATTCAAAGAAGTTCACTCACAATGGGAGGTCTCTATATGATGTAAACATTAGTATGTGATCTCAGATATGACCACAATGGACTTTAATTACTACAAACACCCTTCATATAGAGGTGGTCCCTTCTCCCAATACACTATAAAGAACCTCAGTAAGCTCTGTTTATTCCTTTGAATCGGATCCTCTTCATGCCAATCGGACCCCATTCCAATGGGGGCATTGTTAAGTCCCTAAAGGTTACAAGGATGTGAAAAAGAATTGGAATTTATTTTTTTAACCAAGAACGGGGTCAATGGGATGAAGAGTAGAGTAAAATAAGGAAAATTGGATTCATGCTCAAAGAAACTAGGATATTCTGTAGAGAATATGTAGTTTTGTTCAAGGAAATCCTTCATCTACAAAGATATTTCATCTACAAAGCATCAACAATGGCTTGTAAAGTTCCTTCTCCTGCATAGAAATATTTTTTGTGGTCTGAATACATCATCCCCCCCCCCCCCGTGTATGAGTTTTGGTTGAAAATTCTTCCAAAGATGGGGTAGTCAAATATCATTTTGGTCCATCCAAAAAATAGTTGAATCACTCTGTGAAGCATTTTTTTATGATGAGGTAGTTATTTTCAACCTCCAAAAAATTCCAAGATTCTTTTATGAAAGGGGGTTATTTTTAGCTCATATAAACCATTTTATTTGTTTAAATCTTGAAGGTGGGGATTTTAAACTCATCTCATAGTGGTATGTGGAGTTCCCATTTCAACTGCAAATTATTTCATGAGGTGATATGCATAGATCCTATAAGTACACATTCTCTTTCATGAAATTTCATATATCCCTCTATTTTGGGAAATTAGTTGACCCATCAATGACTATAAATACCCTGCTCCTTCCAAAAACATGTAGACATTGATGGAGAGAAATACACCCAAGGGGGATATGGGAGAGGATAATATCTAAAATATTTATAATTTAGGAGACATAAGACTTAGATCTCACTATGAACCACATCCAAGTAATCAACCTACCACAAAAGAGAAAGTCCATTGGTAGATGTGACCCTTCAAGAAGGAAACCTTTCACATGAACTTCATGGGGGGAGCTTTGTGTAGCACCTCCATAAAGGAAATTTTCACATAGGAAACCATGTTTAGGCCCCTTTTGAAGGAAACCCTTCATGGAGGAAGCTCTTGAAGAGACCCATCATAAAGGAAAACCCTCCTAGGGGAAGGGATTCATTAAGGGAGCCCTTTGTGAGTATCCCATTATTCATATAAAGTATCCTATTCAAAATGGGGTTACCCTAGGGTATTAATTAGTCTTTTATCAGTGTTCTCATCTTGTATAGAATTGGGCTTCACCATATCCCCTTTGTAATTATCTAAATGATTCATATGGATCTCTCGTTCCAGGTTTAAAACCCCAAAAAGTATAAGTTTATAACTCACCCAAATACACTAAATGTATATGATTAGGGAATGAAAATCCTCATGCACCTTTATGATTGTCGATTACCTTGATAAAAGGAGGATTGGAAATTATCCTCCTAGATATGTAGAACCCCCAATGGAATCTTAATTTTGGATTACCTTGATAACGTTGGTCCTTATTAGGAGGTCCTAGGAGTGGTCTCTTCTATCTCAATGATGAATTTCGTCTCTGTCTAAAGATCTATACTTGTAAGAGTATCCCTCCTAAAGTAATCCCCTGTAATTTCATGCAATAGTCCATACTCATTTTAATTCCATACCTCACCTTGGTTACCATCATATTGGAATATGGTACTTGGGAGGCCTTAATGCATAAGCCCTACCCAAATATAATTGTGCACTCTCATAAAATGTGTTTAATCTAATACTACATATATTTCTCACACCGAGCATGACTCGTGTGGTCTTTGATATATAAGTTGATTATGATATTATCATAATTAAAATTTATACTTTGGCCTCCCCCTTAGGTGTAATCCTCTATTATATCCAACTTGGGCCTCCTATTTAGGTGTAATCCCCAAGGACATCATACTTGGGCCTCCTCCTATGGTGTAAGCCCCAATCACATCCTTATTAGGCCTCCTTATTAAGTATAATCCCTGGCCATAACCTATTTGGGACTCATACTTAGGTGTAATTCTGAGCCATATCTTATCTGGTCCTCCTCTATAGGTGTAATCCCCAATCTTATCCTATTTGGGCTTCCTCCTTTGGTTTAATTCCCAATATTCATATTTTCACTTAAGTCACTTATTGACTTATGAATATTGGGGAAGTTCTATATGAATAATCCTAGATAAATTATCTATTATCATAAATTTAATAAAATCAATGTCCATAAATTAAGAAATTTAACTATGTGGTTACTTTCTATGAAACCTGATGTTAAACTGCATTGTCAACACCCCTGAAGTATGACATTAAACTATGTCACCAAAATCCTTACAAAAATAATGTTAAACTGTTTTGTATATTAATATCACATGACATAAAATGTGAATCCCAAACTACAGTGGATTTAATTCCTATTAATAATGATACTAATGATGCCTCTTCGAGGTTCAAATCTAACATCAATACCATCTATGTCTCTCCTTAATGGTCTATATTCTTGTAAGTCTGAAAATACTTACTCATTGGGACATATTCCCTATGAGATTTCATTCACCTCAACTAAAGCCATATTCCCTATGTATTATCCTTATATTTGGCCATACTCTTGATAAAATTGTTCCACTATCCAAAGGACCTTATTAACTTTATATTCTATCATATTACACTCGTTACGCCCTATTCTCTACAGGGTCCATAATCATAGGTCCACATTCCATATGAGGACAACTTAATCTTGTTGGGCTATATTCCATTTGATGTTAGCCAAAAATATCCATTCATTTATAATTCTCACACCAACCATTGTTAGACACCTTTCTCCTAGATTTCCTGTTTACATGATGTTAAATTTCATAGATTGGTCCTTATCACATGACCTTAAATGGCATGGTGTGTCCCGCTAAGTGGCACTAAACTACGTGGGTCATAAATCCTTTTATAAGGATACATAGAAATCCCATGTTGTGGGTTTGATCCCAAATCTATGAACATCTGTCACTTTATTAGATGAAAATAAACTCCCAAGAGCCTAGCTATGTTTCTTTAAACCATTGATCCTTTAAAATGGTGCATATAAAATTAATAAAGAGAAGAAATGGAAAACCATTGATATATACAGATAGTTACATTAATAGATAACATCTTAGAGAAACATTTTTTCACATCAATATAGGATTATGATCAACTGCTTCCATAAGGGTAACCAATTTTACACTAAGATATGAGAAAGATTCATGAAACATGTCTAAAATCTATAATAGATTCAAATATTTGGAAATAATCCCCTAAAAATTGTTAAATGATCCCAACCTCACACCCTCTCAACTAACATGCATTCTAAAGAATCATTGGAAAAACAACCCCAGTGACCACCTTCTTTTGGAAAGTGTGACCAAGCGATGTTCACACTAAACTTTTGTGGATTTGAGAGTCGTTATATGTTTTTGTTTCCCAAAACACATTTTCATAAAAAATTAATTGAAAAAACCGGAATTGGATTATTGATGACCTAACCAACATAGTTAATTATTGGGTTAAAATAATTAAAGAAAATTAAGGTGAAATCATGATGTTATAATGAGATCTTGATGAACAATAAAGACTCTTGGACCCTAACATGACATTAGAGAGTTTGATTATACATGATACTAAATTGGGTAAGGAAGTTCATGAAGACTTTATAGGATTTTTTTCTTTACCAAAAGTTCATTGTTTCATGGATAATAGAAAATTTGTTGTGGGGATTGGTAAAAAAATAAATCTGTGGTGGTTATAACAAAAGATCAAGCACCCACACCCTGAAAAAAGAGTTTAATATCATGACTCACAAAATACTCAAGAAACTACCATTGGGGTAGTAAATAAATGGAATAAGAAAACACAGATTCAGTGTTATTATTATAGAAATATGGGATATACCAATATGTTTGTTCCATAGTGAAAATTTATTTCAATTCTTAGGAGAAAGAAAAATAGGGGAGAAAAATTTTCTAAAGATGATATGTTTTTAAAAAAATTACTTTTGGTGTGAAGGTTATGGATATAACACCATGAATTTCTTATCAAGGGTATAAAGAAGTGTGCCAATAGATATTAAAAGAAGGAGAACATGAGATCAAGAAGAATTATCAATCTGGTTAAAAACACAAAACAGATAAGGATACTTTAAAGGTGAGGAAGATTATATGGAGATAGAGGTTTAATAATCATATTTACCATCAAAGGAAGTGAATAAGTGGATTTGGATTAAGAAATGAAAAGGTGAGAAGGCCAGTCTCACATAAATTTCTAGGAGAGAAACTGATAGATCCAAAATTGATATTATGGGAAGTAGGTGTACTTTCCATATGATAGGAAATAAATATCATGTCACAAGCATAAGGTATGAAATATATGGAATCATTATATTTTGAAATGATAATGGTTTAAATATAATTGGATTTGGGAAGTCCAAGATAGGAGGAAAAGTATTGATGTTCACTAGAATATTATTGTTTGATGGAATTAGTCAAATATTACTATGTGTAAGTTAGTTGTGTGATGTTGTTCATTTAGTTAACTTTAATAAGAATACCAGAATTATTAAATAAAAAATATGGTACTACTGTTTTACAAGGAAGGCACACGAAATGAAACCTCTATCAAATTAATGGATAATCTAATAGATGTTTTATATCAAAATAAGAAGAAAATAAATCATGGCCCAAGAAGTTTTTCTATTTGAGATAAATAATCTTAGAAAACTTGGTAAAACATGAAGGAAATTTTTACATCCCTAAACTCTCATGTGGTAGTACTCATAGGTATGATACTTGTAAAATGGGAAATATTATTAGGAATTTATACAATAAAAAGGATAAAAAGATTATAATGGTTCCAATGTTGGTGAATGTAGATGTGTGTGGTACTATGACACCCAAATCCATGGATAAAATTAATTATTATGTTTTTTATTGATGATGATAGTAGGATGGATTGGTTGATGGATATTACTCACAAAACCATGGTGTTCAAATGTATTATGTTTTATCAGTGGTTAGTGAAGAATATGATTAGACCAAAAATTTAGAATATATAAACTGATAAAAGTATGGAATTTAGTAATCACTATGTGGAATTTCATCTCAAAAAACATGGTATACAATATAATGTTTCAGTGATAAGGTCTCCTAAAGAAAACAGATTCTTTGATGGGGGTAAATAAGTTATAAATAATATGTATTAAACAATGTTGACTAACAGGAATATACCAAGTAACTAATGGATGGTTGTAGTTATTACATTTTTTGCATCTATAGTAGATTTTTTCTTTGTCTATATGAAGATAATACTCCCTAAAAGTTATGGTATAGGAATAAGTCAATAATCAAGTAATTTTTAGTTTTTTGATGTAAATTGTTTATTCCCAACAAATATAAGAAACAAAAGTTTAAATCTCATGGGGATGAAGGTATTTTCCTTCAATATTCATCCATAAGTAATGTGAAAAAATTCTACAAAAAATGATTGGGAATATGGTCAAAATATAAGATGTAATTTTATTATAAATGATTATATTTTGAAAAAAGTTGAGTAGCTTTCATATAAATAGTGTGGTAATTGAGAAAGAAAGTGATATTGAGGTGAGTGGATTAGAGATATCTCAAGGTTATATATAAGTCATAGAATAATATGATGATAATGAGGAAAATATAGAAGGTTTATCCATAAAAATGAAGATATGAAACATAACAGAAATTAGTGATAACAATATTGTAGGTGGTCAAATATCTCATTCTCAAACTCAAAGGATGAAGGGTGATCAAAAAAATATTTTCTATCTCAAGTAGTGCCAAATATTTCTTTTAATAGGATGATAATGATGATAATTGGTTTAGGTATATGTGTCAAGAACTTAACCAAATAGAAAAGAACCAAGCATGGTAAATTATTCCAAAATTGGAAGACACATAGGTCATCAGAACCAAGTGGGTTTTTGAAATAAAATCAATAATAGTATAAATGTAACACATAATAAAGAATGGCTGGTGTAAAAAGGGTATTCCTTAATCAAAGGGAAACATGTGTATAATACAATTATGCCTATGGCCCAACTAGAAACTATAAAAAAAATTGAACATGGATTTAAAAAGTGGATTTTGGTGTATAAAATGAATATTAAATCATCATTATTAATTGGGTTCATTAAATAATAAGTATAAAATAATAAACTTGATTGATTTATTATGGATAAATATGATAGTAAGGTATTCTAGTTGAATAAGTAATTGTATGTCCAAAATCAAGCACCAAGGTTTTGTTACTCTCTTCTTGAATAATATTCAAGGAATATTGGGTTCTAAAGAGGAGTTAATTAAAACATATACATCAAGATGAAAAATTATCAAAGAGTGTTGGTGCTTATCTATTTGGATGATATGATTTTTAGAGGATCAAATTATTAATAAAGTAGGTTTCTTATAGAATATATGAGGTTTGAATTCATAATTTCCATGATTGGAGAACAACTATTTTTCCTTATCTTATAGGGGATTCATGAATGGAACATTTATTTGTCCAAAAAAAATTTAAATAAGTTATGAAGAGGTCATTAATGGTAGATTCTAGACCAATGACAACTCTGGTGGATAATTGGATGAAATTATCAAGGGATGGTAGTGGAAAATTGGTTGATGCTATATAATATAGATAAGTTATTTGGAGTCTTCTATATATAATATCCATATGTGGTGATATAGTGTATTATATATGACAATATACATAATAAAAAATATATCTTAAGGAAAGACACATGTTATCCATGAAGAGGATACTTAGATATGTGAACCATATGATGTAATTTTAGATGTTTTATTAGTAATCATCATAATGGGATATGATTGGGTACATGGATATTGACTAGGTAGATTCAGGTGATGAATTAATGTCAACATCAGGTTGTGCTTTTTATCTTGGAAAATCTTTCATTTATTGGATGAGTAAGAAGAAAGACTATATTTTTGTGAACACCATAGGTGTTAAATACATAATGTCCACTCAATCATATACTAAATTAATATGTATCAAACAACAGCTTCAGAATATTGGAATTTATGGTAAATATCCTATTTTTATCCTATGTGATAACTCAGATAATATCAATAATGGAAAAAAATTAACCATTTGAAGAAAAATCACATAGAGATTAAATACCATTTAATTAAAGAAAAATGTTAATAAGATTTAATTAAATTATAGTATGTGTCCACATAAAATTAGATTGTGGATATCAGAACTAAGGCCCCACCCAGGAAAATTTTTAAAAGGCATCAGTTGGAACTTTGATCCCAATTGACTCTTTCAAACTAGGTGATTTGGAGAATGGACCTCTAATCCCCCTAACAATATTACTATTTTAAAAAACGTAGTCTAAATCTCATTCATAAAATTTTAAAGACTCTCTCTTGGGGTTCATTAAAAAAGGATGATAATATTTAATATTTCACTACTTGAAATAATCCTTACATGTGTTGAGGTGATATAATGAAATATGAGTGTTCTTTACTATTGAAAAAGGGGGAGTCATCCCATTCTAGTGATTCAAATGGGGGGTAGTATTTAAATTCTTTATCATAATGAACAATTTTGGAAAAGAAAATTTGAAGTATATGTAGTACAAGAATGTGTTCTCATTTGGATATTTTCATTTAACTCTAGTTTTTTAACTCCATGATTGACTCAGGTGGGGTTATAGTTGGTGATTAGTGAATCATAGATGTACTTCTTGATGGAAAGAAGACTATATTAAGTTTTTTATTTAATCAAGTTATTTCTTATGTTTTTTAATAAATAGATGTTTAATCTATATTGTATTTTTCAATAAACCTAAAATGTGAGATTATTGGGAAAAATACCTTTAATAGTGTTTTTAATTTTTTTCCATCGATGATTTTGTAAAATAAATGTCCAAAATAACTCACAAGGTCCTGAGGAACTCATAATGTGGAGGCCTACTTGATAAATTATCGATTTCATTGGTTTAATTTCATGTAGTGTAGGTTTATTAATTTTGGATTATTCTATATCATAAGGTTTATCATAATTCTCTTAAGGTTTCCCTATGATCCTAAGGTTTCCCTATGATCATAAGTTTGATCATATGACAACATCATGAATTTACCCTATAAAAATAATGTTTATTTTGAGGAAAACAAAATATTCATAAGTTCCGATAAAAGTTTTACTGAAATTTTCATCATAAAGTTCTCCAGACTTCATAAAGTTCTCCTGACATTTTAAGGTTGATTGGGTCATTTTCTCTGTTTTTTTCTCCACCATCGTAGGGTTCACTAGGGAACTTCTTAAGGTTTATTACATTTTAGAAATCTATTATTCTGGAGGTAGTTCAAAGGAAACATTGTATGGTTCATTTGTTTAATATTTTTCAATGGAGGATTGTATAAGGAAAAAAGAAAATTGTTTTTTTAATCATAAAATATGATTAATAAATTGGTAAATTATGTAAATAGAAAATCAAGGTGAAGATGAAAGAGAATTATTCATTTTGTTTACTGGTAATTTTAAATAAATATTTTCTGGTTCTGTAAATCACACTGCAACTTAGAAAAGTGTACTACATGTCCACATGTTTGGTAAAATTATCAATCTTAATATATGATTGATATCTCATTCACATTTTATTTAAGGAGCTTGTTGATTTTATTGATGATTGAAGAGTAATAATCATGTTATCTTAAATGAAAAATCGCATGATCATGATTAAAGTAGGTTTTCCATATTCAAACTATAGAATCATTTTCCAAGTGAATATTTTTGTGAAAATAGATAATTAAATAATAGGAATAAAAATAGATATACTGGGAGAGATTTAAAAAAATAAGGAAGAATAATTTCTATACCACAGCTCATAGGGTGGAATAGTTATAGGCTTTCAATAGAAATTTATAAAAATAGTAGAAAATTTTCTTGAAGACTAAATCATTGAAATTTCATGAAATTTGTGCTGATTATAACACTATTACTAGTATAATTATTTCCACCATTCATGAATAATAAATATATTTCATGTGGAGAAGTGAGTTACATATTTTGGAAGAAAAGTGAGTTCTTCATTCTTCATTGAAGGTTGTAAACTAGGAGGGTCATTGTGGCTGCTCCAAAATTGAAACCAAAGTAGTGATATTTGTATTCTAGGTGTATAGGAACATTTCCAAGAATTATACTTGGAATATACCATTTGGGTGAACAATGTAAAAATCATTGTGTCTCTATTTTATTACTCTTAATTATTCATATCATCTATAATAGAGAGAGAGAGAGAAAAATTCCCTACTGAAAGTGGGAAAAGATTTTTGGTAAGAGATAATTTAAGAATTGGAATACCCTGATTCAATATCTCCCCCCCCCCTTAAATATAAGGATTATTTAGGACTAATAAGTTTCATCTTGGATTATGGTGATTATAAATTCACTATATATCCATCCTTACAATACCCTTCCAAGATTACATTCCTTAAGGATGATTGACAATTCATCTTAGGAGTCAATTATTTAGATATTTAGATTTACCTAATCTATTTCCATAAAAACCTTAGATGGATTCAATTATTATAATATTTTTCTTTTCCTGTTTTATGGATTATCAAGAATCCAATTTCAAATCCACAAGAACCCAAGAAATTGACAATTATTTTGAGAACTTGAATTATATTTAAGAAAAAAATAAGGAGGAACAACCACAATGCAAATCCTTCCCGTGAAAAATAGATAGAAAGTAATGAAATCAAATTAAAATAATGGGGATATGATAAAATATGACTAGAATATATTTCTAGATCAACCAACATTTGGTAAGAGGCATAAATCAATCATTAAATGTCTACTATTTTTAAAACTTCTACATTATCCAATGGATTCAATTTCTCAATATTTGTAACCAATACTTGGGTTAACTTTTGGATGGATCCCACCTCATATTCTTTGATCATTAAATTTATTTATTTATTTTACTAAAATTAGATATTAAAATTGTTTTATCCCTATTTCATGAGTATTAAGACAATTTATGATCCATGATTCATCACCCCTTCATTGATTCAGTTATTGTATAGTCCACTCTATTAATTACATGTGGTGGTGTTTTGTTTTTGATGTGTAAATATCCCCTTATTGAGTTTTTATTCATTCTAAAATAACCAAAATTTTCTAAATGATAGTTTACAATCCTTGATATATGATTTTTCCTTCTCTTAAACCCATAATGACCTGACAAAGGTGATCCATATCATTCCCCAGCTCATTTATAGAAGTTTAAGTGATTAAAGTGCGAAGTTTTTCTATGATCTTTCACATATTATTTGATTCATATAAGTGACTTCATCACTATATCATGCCTCATATTCTACTATTATAATGTACTCTGGGATAAGGGTATATACATAAGTGGTTCTTAGGTTTGATGAAGATGTGTGTAGAAAAAAATTTAGAATCTTTGTATAGTATGGAGCCTACTTTGAAGGAGTTTTATGAACACGAATATTGTATAAATATTAGATAATAGGAACCTTGGGTATAATTATAAGAGCGCCTAGTGTAATATATTTATATCTCATGTTCTTCTAATTGAATGAGGAATTTTTAATCCTATGACTTAATTTAAAGCTATAAAATTTCATTTTGGCACCCGATTTGATACATATGTATGGTTGGTCAGTCTTAGTAGTGAGATCATCTCATTCATCAGTTATAGGGACCAACATGTTGAAATCATCTCACCACTCTATCACCTCATGGACTTCTTTCTTATATCTAAAAGGAGTTATACATGTCTTTGGGGTGGTTCCCTTTAGCATTTTACCTTGATAGTCTGTAACCCATGATCAGGTATATTCTAAAGATAGGAAAATTGTGGCATGAATTAGTGGAAGATTGATTGGCACACTAATGACTTTATGAATCATCACTAACTATAATTTTCATGGGACTATAGATTGTTTCTACTTATGCCCCCTGTAATAGGGAGAGGGTATCATCCCCTAAAAATAGTGAAATTGATTTCCAAACTGATGTGAAACATAATGAACATAAATGGAGACTCTATCAACCCTCATTTTGAGTACTCTATCCTAGTGTAATATTCTATATGAGTGGTCATCTACCATTCTAATAGTATCAGTCACCATTATACCAACAGTAGCTTCATAATGGGTGAATCTAAACTATTAATGATTCACAATAGCATAGTCTAAGTAATAAGAATCCATGTTCATTAGACATACACTTTAAAGGACCAAAAATATAGGCCTAAATGCAGACTGATGATAAAATATCATACTCCTAAAAACATAATCATTGATATATGCAGCTATCTAACCATGAAATAATTGAATTGGAATAGAGATCCTATGAAGTGTTTTCTCTTTTAAACTTGACCTATCTCTTAGTAGATTCTTCCAAATGTTGGTAAGGCATGGTTCACTAGCTTACTCGAAGTTAGATGTATAACCATGATAAAGGTGGTATCCCTTAGTCTAGTACAAGCATCTCGAGATGGTAATAACCATCCATTGTGAAACATCACAAAAATTCTAGATAATAAATTGTCTAGATTTAACTTTGATTTGATCTAATATTCCCATGTAATATATTTTCCATTATCTAAAATTGACTGGTAATTATTCTAAGTCTCATTGGATTATTCTATTTGGTAGATCCTTGATCTCTTTTCCTTAGGTTTGGACCTTTGAAACCATAGAAATATATTTATCTAATCACTGAAGGATATACTATGAAGTGTATGAATTTATTTCTTCAAATTTATTTTGACCAACTATAATAAAAATATTTCTAGAATTAGATTTCATTCAAAATCACCTCATACATTTAAAACATGGTGGAATTTTTATACATCTCATCATAGATGGATATTCAAATAATATTTTGAATATCTGGGTGACTTATTCCAAATTTACCATGGGTATGGTGAAAGGTACTAGTTTATAAACACTATCAGCTAACCAACTCTTGGTTGAGATTAAGATGGTGGTAAATCTAGAACTGTGAAGTCCAAAATGGAATCATATATTTCAAAGTCCCTTAGATAGTCCTAAAACTTAATGGAAAATTAGTTCATCTAGTATATTCATGAAAAATATTTATAGAAATTTTCACTAGGGAGGAGATCCCATTAAGGATTCAACCCTTTACATTGGCACTACATAAAGGATCATGTAATATTTGAATACCCTGAAATGGATTGTTCTTAGACTTGGGGTCTATTATCTTCTACCATTGGGTATTATGATAAGTAATATTATTTTTCATCACCATTTTCAATAAATATTTTTTAGTTAAATGATTTGTTCCCTTGATTTATTCCACATGATGATGAAATTTATATGAAAGGAATGCCATTTTTATTTTTGTAATTGGTACATCAATAAGAAGACCAAATACATATAATGAAATTCTATGCAATATTAGGTAACTAATAAAAAATTATCCATGAAGGCTACTACATGATGATGCAGTTTGATAGGATGACGTTAGCTGATTTTGATGTCATAGATAAATCAGTTATTTTGAGTAGCTAAAACTTCATCAAGGATGGTGTTATATGGTATTTTCATTTTCTATGTAGTGAAAAAATCAGAAAATTATTAGCTGAAGTGGTATAAAATATAAATAATATGAAAATAAATTTTAGGATAAAATGGCATGTGAGGATAGAAAGCATGAGACATGATATGAAAAATAATTGGGTGAAATTTTCACTAAGTGTGCTCTTTCTCCCAACTCATTACACATAGGTCATGACACTCAGGTCGATACACCTCATTGCATGTGCCAAAATACACGTGACTAGACCATAGATCCCATTCAGTGACACCTAGCTTTCCCTTAGAAGTGTCTTGTGCCTAATAATCCACTCCTTGTCATTCAAACATTGATTCCACTCTCTGTCTCCCACTCCCAATGCCAAAGTAAAGTGGCATAAAGGAATTATAGATAACCTAGTGAATGAATTCAGAGAAAAAAGAGAGATTTATGCCTAGGATTTTCTTAGTTCATTGGTATATCATAAATAGGTGGTACCCACTTAATTATAGAGTAATTTCACATGTGATATAAATCCCACAGTAGAGACCAATGGTGAATAGAGCGTGCATCCATTCCTAGAGCAGCATGTGCACCCATGTTTCCACCTATGCACACCCACTTCTTGAACATGAGTGTGTACTCCAATCTATGTTCACACCCAATTTATTTGACTCATAATTTGATCTTATTCATGTCGATCAAATCCAATTATGAGGTGGTCATTCATTTTAACTTTAATTTTATAAAAGAAATCAATTTATAAAATCTAAAAAAGAATTGTTAATTTTTTAGAAGGATAAAGGAAAATAAGGAACCATAACCTTATTCTCTATTCATTTGTGCCCCCATTATATTTCATGTCCTACAACACCCTACTCCATTCCCTATTAACTATTTTTTTTCATGGTTCTAATTCAATCCCCACCACACCATGCACCCTACTCAAAAGAACTAGGTTCCCAAAGTGGTAATAATTTATTATCTTGGAACCTAGATATCATTTCCCATATAAGGACCCATAGAACCACCATTTCATAATAGAAATTAAAGAGGATAAATCCTATAAACGTATAAGTGCATGAAGGATTCTTACAAGCCTTACAAGTTTCTCTTTTATGTGATTTTAAAATCCATTTAAAGGTGAAGAGAATAAGAAAATACTATTTGTTTCCTTTAATGATACTAATCTTTATAAGAGACCACATCTCCAAAATCATCACCAAGATTAAGTCAAAGGGACTTTATTTGGGAGTTCTCCCAAGTGATAAGTGTGAAACATCCCGGAACCCAATTTTTCCATAAAGGGGGAAAGCCCAATTTTTTCATAAAGGACCCATTCCCATTCCTCCAAGCCATTAAACTGATCAACCATTCACTCAGGTCCCCATCTGGTATGGAAATAAACCTTTGAGACCTTCTCAACATGTAACCTATGTTATTACCATTGTATTCATTTCTAAATCACCTAACTAGGAATCTATTTTCCTAGTCCCGCCAAATGAGCACCTATTCACCTAGATTTCTTAATTAGGCTCCCCTTCACCAAGATCATTCATTATGGGTCATGTCTAGTTACAAAAATTCATCCACTATGGAATTTATCTTGGAAATATTTCTATTATATTGATTTATAATGGATAAGATAATTTATCAAAATACCTTATTGATACTCTGTAATCCAGACTAAACCAATAAGGATCCTTTCTAATCAAAAACACCTCCATGACCCCTTGATATATAAGACTAGTTTATTCACATCATCATGCTCCCTTTTGTTCATATATTTCTTCAATAATGTTAATAATGACTCCCATAATATATATCATGATTGTTTTATCCCTATATGATATGATTCTTGGGTTAAAAATAATCAAGTGTTCCTTGATAAAGAGGATTACCCCCATTGTAAAATTAGCAGAGTTATCTTCTTCTCAGCCCTCTTGGATCACTTGAATTAGATGTTCTGAAATGAAACCATGTCCATGAAGTTCATGGTCGGTATTTTAATCATCCTCTGAGGTCCAATAAATTATCAATGAATATTATTAATCCTATAATTTAATTTAAACCCATAACCAATCATCACCTAAATCATCTTTCAAGTAGAACTAGAAAGGGTCTCTCATGTGTAAGACCCACACACAAAAATTCTAGGTTCATTTCATATATAATTCTATTATATATGAATTTAAACTATTTATAATTACTTATAGTCATATGAAATAAAACTATAAGATTTCATGATATTGGATTCAGGATCTTAAAAGGCACTTCTTTGGTTATGGGTGTCTAACCTTAAAAGGTTCCATGATGATCCATTTCAAATGTATTTAAAAGGTATGGTGTGTCTCATTAAAAGTCACTATAATATGTCGTTTATGATTCTATTTATGGGGATATATAGGAATCCATTCTCATGGTCCCAATACTAACTTCACAATAACAAATGCCTCCCTAGATAGTGACAAATTACATAGTTCTCAACTATGTGTCTTTAAAACATAGTGTTTCCTATTAAAAAAGGGGGGATATTGAGAACCTATAATATATATAGATTAAGAAAATATTATATATAAAGTTGTTCACATAAATTAATGTTATCAATCAATTTATTTCAAATAAAATTATGTGTAATTACCTCATCCTAAGGACAGCCAGCCTTTGGAAAAAAGGTTTGCCTCCAAACATAAAACCATAGGCATGAACAAGTTGGGGTGGGGGACCATTCACTATAATAAAATATTTTGAGTAGACTTAAAGAATAAATAAATCAATTTTATATTTTAAATTAGGTCTTATGAACATTTTTGGTTCATACCATATTTCATATGATACATTTCAAGCCTCTAAAAAATCAATAAGTATGCTAGGGATCACCTAGTTATTCCTAGAAAGGCCCTTATCATCATATAATACTAGAGGATCCATCCTCAAATGGTATAAATCAGTAAAACTGAGATAAAATCTAAAATTAGGACACAATCGATGAATAATGATAAAACAATGATAGAAATAATGATTGGAAGAGAGATGGTTGTTAACCTTACTAATACGGATCCAACATAATGAATGGCCCTTAATTCAGCCAAGAACAATGGCGATTCATCCCTAGAGAAGGAGGAAAAAAGTGGAATATGAGGAATCTTTTATTTGGAATTAAATTGGATATGAGGGGAGATAAAATTTTAATAACATTTTAAAAAAATAACTTAAATAATTTAATTTTAAAAAATAAAAAGGCACCCACCGGGTACCTTACCATCCCAAACTATGTACTAGTTCCAAGGTCACTGACCACCTTGTGTATCTTAGAGAGAAACCCCTCCAAATGGGGATCTATAGGGTACCTAGTACTAGATCACTTGGTACTTGGTGGGGTATATCTCAAAGATTCAAACTCTCAATCCCAGTCTGACTTCCTAAAACTGACCCTAGGCCCCCACTAATACTTCCAATAATTGAAAATAATCAAAATTACAAGTGTTCGTAAAAAATTAAATTAAATAAATACCTTGATAATATTATGGGTGTTACAATATACCCACCACATATAATCTCATTCCTAAGATACATCATTAATCCTTGTCAGTAAGAAGCTCTGATCACTTCACTAACATATCAGACTCCCACCCCCAAGTCTCCTCCTAAACACACTCATTCTTAAACTATATGTATATTAGAGGGATTATATTCCTATGAAGAATATTCTTTTTTTGATATTTGAAAGAAACACATTATTCCTTAAATGATGTATCAACACCTATCTTGACATCGTGAATATTGATAACATGAGAAGGGTCGGGATGGTATCTCATGAGCTAAGATTCATGAAATAGATCATGTATAAAATTGTATCTATAAGGAAGCACTACTACAAATATGGCATTTAAAAATGCACAAAATGGCCTTTAACAATGCTAAAAAAGCATTGTTAATTGCAACACTATTAAAGGACCCCCTTTATCAGTGATTTTCTAGCATTGATAAAGGAACCCCTTTATCAGTGCTTTTCTAGAACTGATAAAGGCCCCCTTTATCAGGCCTATTTTTAGTGCTGATAAATGATACCTTTTTAATACTTTTTTAGTGTAGATAAAGGGCTACCCACCTACAATGTGTTTTTTATATAACATCACACCCAACCAGTAATTTAAACACATATAACAGCACAACCAACCTTTAATTTAAACATAGCACACCCAGAAGAAAACTGCAATTTAAACAGCACACTAGAAGAAAACCTACTATATACATTTAATTGACATTAGGAATAAAAAACTATTCACCCATGGAATACACAAAAATGAACACTACTATTTAAATTTCAAACGAAATTTTTTATATAATTAAATTTATAATTGTCCAACAAACATTATAAAACATTAATATTTTCTCTTTTGATTCTCGTGACCCCCTCTCAAAAATCTTCACTCATGGTATCAGTTTCCAAAAAAATAATCTCAACCCAAGTAAAATATTCCACCAATATAAGAAAAAAATATTATGTTTTTAATACTATAATAAAATAAATTAAACATTAATATGAAAGAACACATTAATAAAATGTCAATATTTAAAAAAATGACACATTTTGAGTTATACCAGTCACAACATGCATCCTATTGATGTGGGGTTGATTCTTACATGTTAAAATGAGTTATGGATGATTGTCCTAAAATATCAAAATAATCAAAATGTGTTTGCTCAGTTTTGAGTTTGTCACTTTTTATTTTACTAAAATTAATATCAATTTTAAATAATGACACATTTGGAGTTATACCGGCCACACCGTGTGTCGTATTGAGGTGCATATTATTCCTACCTGTCACAAATTACTGATGGATTTTTTTTCAAGTGTATAAAAACAATCCTAATTCATTTTTTCAATTTTCAGTATGTCAGTTGTGTTTTTTTACTAAAATGTAATTTCAAACTGAAAACAGGAATTTTGTGTCATACTAGTTTCATCGTGTATCATTTTGATGTGAGACTACTTCATACATATCACAAATGACTTATGAATCTTTTTCCTAAATTATCAAGACAATCAGAGTGCATTTGTTTGGTTTTCAGTGAGTGACACGTTTTGAACTAAAATATCAATTTTAAACTGATAATGGACACTTTTAGTTATACTGGTCACACCTTGAATTAGATTGAGGTGAGCGTGACTTCTACACATAAAAAATGACTCATGGATAATTGTCCTAAAGTATCAAAATAATCTTAATGTGTTTGCTCAGTTTTCAATATGTCACTTGTTGTTTTTACTTAAATTAATATCAATTTTAAATAAAAAGATACAGTTTGAGTTCTACCAGCCACACTATGTGTTTTATTGAGGTTCATATGATCCCTACATATCAAAAATGACTAATATATTGTTTTCCTAAAATATAAAAATAATCCAAATGTTTTTTTTTTCAGTTTTTAGTATGTCACCTGTTGTTTTTACTTAAATTAATGTTAATTTTAAATAAAATGACAATTTGAATTCTATTTTCCACACCATGAATTTTATTGAGGTTTTAATGATCTCTAAACTTTAAAAATTACTAATATATCTTTTTCCTAAAATATGAAAACAATCTGAATGTGTTTTCTCAGTTTTTAGTATGTCACTTGTTGTTTTTATTTAAATTAAAGTCAATTTTAAATAAAAAGAGACACTTTGAGTTGTAACGGACACACTATGTGTCGGGTTGAGGTGATATTGACTCATAAACATCATAAATGACTCATAGATAATTTTCCTAAAATATTAAATTAGTATGAATGTGTCTTCTTGGTTTTAAGTACATCACTTGTTTTTTTTACTTAAATAAATGTCAATTTTAAATAAAAAGAGATACTTTTTGTTGTACCAGACACACCGTGCATCGTATTGAGGTTTAGATGATCCTTACACATCAAAAATGACTAATATATCATTGTCCTAAAATATCAAAACAATCATAATGTGTTTGATTATTTTTCAATATGTCACTTTTTTTTACTTAAATTAATGTCAATTTTAAATAAAAAGAGACACTTTTTATTGTATCGGCCATAAGTTGTGTCAGATTGAGGTGAGGTTGACTCTTACACATCACAAATGAATCATGGATCATTTTACTAAATTATAAATACAATCAGAATGTGTTTTTATTTAGTTTTTAGTATGTCACTTGTAGTTTTTACTTAAATTAATGTCAATTTTAAATAAAAAGAGACACTTTGAGTTCTACCAGCCACACCGTGTGTCGTATTGAGGTGAGGCTAATCCCTACACATCAAAAATGACTACTATATCATTTCCTTAAAATATAAAAACAATCCTAATGTGTTTTCTTAGTTTTCAGTATGTCACTTGTTTTTTTACTTAAATTAGTGTCTATTTAAAAAAAAGATGCTTTGAGTTATACCGACCTTCTTAAAAATCGTTTATAAAACCATTCTTAATAACCTAAGGATATAAAACATAATAAAGGGTGATCATAGATTTTCAATTAGTGTAAACAATGGAGATATCGATAATGATATAAGGATAACATGAGCATAAATATGTTATAAGGTGATATTAACATTAGAAATTCATACCCTGCATATGGAAGCAATATATTCATGTTATTTTTGTACATTATTTCATAAGGTATAATTCCATTTAATTTATGAGCGCATCTATATCATCTTTTTAATATGAGTATTTTCAAAAGTCATAGTAGTATTGGAAAAATATAAATACACAAAGGATTAATAAATATTTTAAATGAAATAGTAATTATATTTGAAAATACCTATTTAGGGATGCTGGTTTATTCATAGAATATGATCTCTCTCATAAATTTACAAACATAATAATTGTAATCTTTTCCATTGGTTTGTTTCAAACACTGCAGAAACATTGAGGAGAATAAGTGATTTTTTTATATGTGTTTGGATAGTGAAATATTATTATATATACCATGGTACTTACCCAGTTTTAATACTTGTGTTCTTCCTTATCCTTAGAGCCGGGACTAATTCCTTTTTTCAGATTATAGTGATGCACCACCATATCATAACAAAATCCCCATTAAAAGATAATATAAATTATATAACTTGACTTTTAGTTCTAAAACATTGGATGTAGTGTATTACAAACTGAAAAATGTCATCAGGTGTGGAAGGTTTTTTGGATATCAATGCAATGAATCCAGGAAATAAATCTTTGGAGTATCCAAATTTACTACAATGAGCATCCAATTCTGCCTAAAAATAGAAAAATGAATAAGTAATGACAGAAATGAAAATAAATTTTATATGATTAAATTTTAGATTCTTACCCCTGCATTATTGGTATTAAATGGATTCTGTCATCTGAAATTTTTCTTTTAAAGGATTTGATCAGACTTACCACTATTCCATCCTTTTTATTGGGTTCTATTTTAGCTTCTACTATTGAGGTTATGTGACGACTAACAAGTCCAAACTTTTTTTCATGGAAAATATCTTCAATTATTTTTCATATATACACCTTCCAAAAATATGAAATGTATTTATTCATAATTAACACAGTATATCAGCTTTTGGAAAATGAAATCATGAGAACATACCTCATGTATACATTTACAATTGATCCACCTAGCCAGTCATAGTTGAGGATTTATGTTGTACTCTCAAGACCAATGAAGTCTTGATCTTTCTCTCTATACATATTTCATTCAAATTCAACTATGTGGTTGTGACCATATTTTAAATTTTTATCCACATGAGCCTTGAATGATAGTAAATGTGGATATAGAATGGGTGGGGTAATTGTGAATTGAGTAGATATTTTTGATCAGTTGGTCAATACTTTATAATGTTTTGAGATAGTATTTTGTTTCATCCTATTCTCTTTGTCCTTCTATAATAACATTCATAAATTTAGACCTTTTTCATTAATTATTAAAGTTTTAGCTTGAAAAGTAAATTGGAAATGAATACCTGTTTATCAACATGATTTTTTACAAGATGTGATGGTCATGTGATGAATATTCCGACATCTTTTTTGACCATATTAATATCATCCTCTTGAATTAGAATAGGTATCTTTATGCTCGGCTTATGGGATATGTTGATCAATACTCGCACATGACCTATTGGAAGTGGTCTGTTGTGTAGTGTGCCCTTTTGAATATTGAACATTGTAGCCCTCGCCACTAGGTGATGGGTGGGTGTTGATAGATATAAATCATAGTCATTATCACATTGTAGAATAGAAATATAGGAAAGGTATTTTTTTCTATCTAATTCACATTTCACAGAAACATTTATTAGAACATTGATTACCTCTGCTAAGACATATCTTTTATGGGAATGGCTAGCTCCATAGTTGGTGGGGGTGGGGTGGGATCTTCATGCGGTGGTTGTTCTTGATTTTCTTCTTCTCTTTGTCTTTCCCTCATTAAAATTTTCATCATATCCCTCTACTATTGGAATTTTCCTACAAGGGTCTCTATTTTTTCTCTCATCTATTTTATTAATTCACTTTGATCACACTCTTGTTTTTTTCTCAAAATCTGTTTAGGGTGTCACCCCAAAACCCGCACCTCTAACATGGCCATACTATTCTGGCCGCTTCAAGGCCACTAATATTTTATGTTCATTAAAAATAGGTGTTTTTGATTTCAGTGACTATGTTGGATAGAAAATATAATAATAGAATCAATCTTTATTAAATAATAGTGTTTTAAATCAAAACAAATTTTTATTATGTAATAATTACACATGATTCACAAACTTTTTGTGTGTTCTCATATATTACTATCTTGTATTTATTTACATGTGCCTCCTTCCATAGCACATGGTGTGGGATAGAAGTGGATTTATATTTCGAGTCATCAATATATATATATAAATAGAGGAACATAATTATGCTGTTGTTTCATGTCACATAAAATTATTGTGGTAGATTTAAAATACATACCAGATTTTTTTCAGGTGAATAAAACCCCATCCTTACTTTATGGTAGGGGTACACTAGTTTTTCTTCACGTTCTTTATTTTCAATACTCATTTATTGTTTCATAAATAAAAAAAATCAATCAAAGTAATGAATACACATATTTTCAAACAATGTATTACTGGACACAATGTACCTGAAAAGAAAAATCTGCAAGATGGCCAGTAAATGCATCCCACACTTCTTGGGTTATCAGGTGTGCATAGATAAGTAGTGGGTGCAGGTTTATTTTCCCTTATACGTCTTTAAGATGATGTCTTGTTAAGATTATGTTAAATCCATAATGAATCTTTCCAGAAAGCATTAATACATGATTCGTGTGGGATTCATCTACTATAAATAGACTCTACAGTGGATAATGAAGAGTAATTCAGTGTTTCATTATATTATTTTTTAGTAAAATAAATAAATTATATCATAATTTCATCGTAATCTCTTCCCACATCAATGTCTTAAGACCATCCACAACATGTTTCCACAAATCTATGTCAATCGGCATGCATTTACAAGTGATGATTCCAATATAACTGTTAAACATGGACTTGTTGGGGTTAACATGCTAACCCCACGCATTCCATCTGACCTCATATTTGATGCCTTTGGATTTCTTCTTAAGGATTTTTTCTAACACCATCAAACTACAACGCTCCATTTTTTCTGCGACATATGTCCTTCATTGCCTACCATTTACCCAGAATCAACATCATCAATATGTTCCTCTGGAGAGGTGGCATCGGCACATGCATACGGTTATTATACCTCTTCACTGCGAGTAGTAGAAGGTTGAGAGACCTATTATTCCTTGAGATTGGGAGCACCAACACATGTAGAAGGTCGCTTCTCTACACTACAAGTAGCAATAGGTTGAGAGACCTATTGTTACTTGGGAATGGGATCAACAGTATGCGCATAAGGTTGATCCTCTACACTGCGAGTAGTAGTAGGTTGAGAGACTTGTTGTTCCTCAGCATTGGGAGCACCAGCATGCGTGGAAGTCATTATCTGCAGAAATGATTTAACATTTAATTTAGAGTACATAAATGCACCAAAAAATGGATAATATCATGAGATAACATGATATATATTGCGAAAAAAATGTAACATGATTATTGAAATCTATTTTTATTTTTTAAAGGCTGAAGGGATTTGACCCCTCTATCGATGATCCAAATCCCTTCATTATGGTCTATTCTAACATACAAAATTGTGTTTACATTGGGATCGCTGTGAAATGATTGTGATGTCCCAAAGAAAGGGTTATCCTTGGTTGAATTTTCATCTGACCCTTTAGTGGTTTTGGTCGATAACAGAACAATTGACCACTTTTGGTTTGTGGGATCTATAACATAAAATACTTGTACTACCTATGATGCAATTATAAATGGTTCATCTTTGTACCCTTACTTACTGAAATCATATTTCATGAATCCTAATTCATCTATTTTAATGGAACTCCTGTTATAAACCCTCTTGAATTGAAAAAACATCACTTGGAATGTTATATAATCCAACTCCCATATTTGTTTGATGATGCCAGAGTATGAAAAATTTGTGTAAATTGGATTTATGTCCTTAGTACCAAAAACATGCATCACTTCATCCATGAGTGTAACTCCACTATTTTTCATGGTATTTTCTTTATCATTCTCATTTTTATAGAACATATAACCATTAATTACATAACCTTTGTAAGATAATACATACACACTTGGTCCTCCGGCTAGCCATTGAAGTAGTTCTAAAATTGAATCCATATTTTCATCTTACTCCTTTAAAATATGGTCCCAAAACTATCCTATCAACTATTGATTATGTGTATTTGATATCAATATTTTATCCCTTGATGGATTCAAATGCCTAACAATTTATTTGTGGGTTTCAATATATGGGGAAAACTCTAAACTATTATGCATAATTTAAAGGTTGAATTTCTCCCAATCTATAATATTGATTGTGACAAAATCTCTTCCAGAAATTACTTCAACCACAAGCCACCCATTGTGACGGGATTTTGGTAGGACAATTCTTTCTACACCAGATAAGTATTCAGTACATAATTCAATGGATTCCTCACCAATATATCACTCTGAAATACAACCCTCTGGATGACTTTGATTTTTGATATACCCTTTCCAAATATTCATATACCATTCAATGGGGTACATCTATCTATAGTGTATATAACCACATAGTTGAATATCTCTCTCCAAGTGAACCATCAAATGAACAATCATATTAAAGAATTTAGGCGGGAAGAATATTTACAATTCACATAATATGACAGTAATTTCTCTTTCCATACTCTTCAATTTCCTGGGTTCTATAACTTTTCTATATATAACATTGAAGAAGAAACATATTTTGGTTAATGTATGATGGGAGTTATTGGGGAAAATGTAACATAAAGCTATAGGTATTAAATATTCCATCAAAACATGCCAGTCATGTTATTTTAGACCCTTTAACTTTAAATCAGTCATTGACACAATGTTCTTAATATTCTATTAATACCCCTCTGGAAACTTTACATCATTTAAGATGTTGAAAAACTGATATCTCTTTTGTCTAGAAAGACTGTAAGCAGCTAGAGAAAGAAAATTTCATTTTTCACTCTTCACTGGCACCAACTCTTCTCGTATTCTCATGTCAACCATGTCTAACCTATCCTTAATTCTATCCTTTGTTTTGCTGGGTGAATTTACCAATGTGCCAATGACACTATCACGTATATTTTTTTCAACATGCATAATTTCAAGAAAGTATTTGACATTCAAAAAATTCCATTATGGTAATTCCAAAAAACTAATCTCTTTTTCCAACTGGTTTTTGTAAGGTATTTTGAAAACAGTTTACCAAAATTAGTGTCTACATATTTTAATTTATCAAAAATTTGATCACCTATTACTGGAGATGGTGTTTTATGTTCTTCTAAACTTCCATCAAATGATGTTGTCCAAGTTCAGTACTTATGTCTTCAGGGTATAAATTTTTGATGTCCTAGAAACACATTTTTCAATGAATGTTTCAACCTAATTGACTATGTACCTTATTTACAGATGGTATACCCATGATTTCATTTAATGCTATATCCTAACCCATTTATATAAGCAATAAAGTCATTTATTACCCTGTACAACATAGACATCAATGTGAAATATTCATTTTTGTAAGCATCATACAACATAACACCTGAATCCCATAATAATTTCAAATCCTCAATCAATGGAGCTAAATAAATACCAATATCATTACCTGTTTGTTTTTTTCCAAATATAATCATAGATAACATGATGTGTTTTTATTTCATGCATAACCGTTGTGGAAAGTTATAATTTACCAACATAACCAGCCTTGTATTATGAGTGCTACTTTGAAAACCAAATGGATTCACTCCATATGTATATAATACAAGATGAAGTTTTCTTAGCTTGTTTCCAAAGTCAGGATACTCATGATCAATTTTCTTCCACTGACGAGAGTCTGCAGGGTGATGTAGTTTCCCATCTTTATTTCTTATGTCTTAATGTCATGTCAATTGCCTTGCAATATCTTCACTTCCATATAGGCGTCTTAACCTTGAAATGATTGGAAAGTACCATAAAACTTTCATAGGACTGGATTCATCTTTCTTGTATCAAGAATAACCACACTTTGGGAATTATCTAAGTGATTTTTGGTCCTTGTGAAACAGTATAAAATCATTAGGTCGGGTGTTTATTATTTCAGAAATCATACCCATCAAGATTAGAATTCGTTTCGCATCGTATGTTCGGCTCGGGAGCTCATAATCTTCTGAGAACATGTCATTCAAGTGAGAAAGTAATTACGTAAAAATGGATTCACTCCATATGTTTCCTACTTTCAAATTATATAGCTTCAATATGGATGATAATGTTATATATTTAGTGCAACCACCATACAATGGTGTCTTTGCACAAATTTTTAACTGCTCAAACAATTTTGGGAAATCAGGACGTTCATCTTCAACTGTCCTTTTCATTTCATCAATATGATCTTTAACATCATTCACATATGTAATCACCTCCTCAATGCAGTATTCTTCATTTTCCACACTTTTAATCGTATCAGATGATCCATAAAACGCAGTGTTGTCCCACCCACTATTTACATTCACTTTTTCCTTGTGTTTATTCAAACATTTATATCTTCGATCTATTCCATGAAAGATCAAGTGTTCTTCCAACGCCTCTGGACTAACTTGTCTTGAATAAAAACAGTGTCAGCACAGACAAAGGATTTTAGAATGTTCATATGCATGATATTTTGAAAAATTTATGAACACTTTCACTCCATATTCATATTCCTTTTTCAAATGATTAGAATCCATCCATTCTTTATTATATCCATTCTATTTGATTTGGTAATATTAGTAATTAACAAAATAAATACAAAAAATGTTGATATAAAAATCAGACAAGTATAAAAAAATATATAGACTTTAACTCTCCCTTGAAAACTATTTATCAAATTACAATTGAAATACCATTAAAAACCCAACTATTTACACAAATTTCTCTTTAAAACAACACGCCCTTTTTAAAATAAACCAATCAGTTTCAAACACTTTTTATCAAAACCCCCAATTCATTTTTTTAAAGAATTTAAGGCAACTTAATGACCCAACAATCTTAATCATTTAAAATGAATGAAAACCCCCAATGTTTTACAAATTTTCATTTAAAACTTCACACACCCCTTGATAAAATGAAACCAACATTACATGCACTTTTAAAACATTCACATCCCTTTCTAAAATCCAATAAAATGAGTTGAGAAACACATGGCATGAAACCTATGTCCATGAAAAGTTTTTAAATCATTTTAAAGGTATTTAAAATAAAAAAAAATTTATGTTTAACACATATAAATTTTTAATAAACATTTCAAAACACTTGAACCATTTTAAAAGAGCCACTTAGGCATTTTCACAAAGACATGAATCCCAAGAGAGGCACTTTAAAAAGGATACATGAATCAAAAATAACCAACATTTTATAAAATATAAAGCAATAAAAGGTTTATAATTTCTATCATGAATAAATAGTATGAATCCTAGAGTTTACTCGCATAATACTACTAAGGAGTGAATAAGTCATAGATAAAAACATAAGTGTCACTTGATAGTGATACTTTTGAACATAAAGTCATATCACTTCAAAGTGGGTAACCATATTCCACTTGATTCTTGAATCATGTACTACCTAATATTGATCCTTCCAATATGGTACATTAGAAAAAAATGTTCCCCTTCTTTAGGGTATAAATTAAGTCAAATTTAAGGGACTATAGGTATTTATATTTTCTCTACTATTAATGGTTCGTTTCACTTTGTGATTAAATATATTTCAAACACATTTTTTAGTGTATTCCAATAACACCTCATGGAAAGAACCACTATTTCCAAATATAGGAAAGGATTTGGGAAGTTTATATTATGTGTTCTTAATTGTCTGGACTCATAAGTAACCACATGACCATCATGGACTGTAACTATTCAAATTCTAACTCCTGATATGTCACAATATAATCCATACTCATTACCCAACTCATTTATGGTTAAGATTTGTGTTTTCATCAGTCACTCATTAAGATCTTAGAAGGATATATCATGAAAATATAATCAAAGGAACCATAGTACATTATTTTTTAAGGCCATCTTAATGCTTCCAATCAAGAAGAATCCTAGTTTACCCTCTAGTAATAAAAGTGAACCCCTAACAAAATCACCATAATAAAATTATAATTTCATGTTCCAAATATTCTTGTGCAATGCTTTTTATTCTCAATGATTATTCAAAAAACACCTCTATATCATATTTATTTTTCATGTTGTCCCACTTTCTTATAATAAGTATCATCTGTTCATCCAGTTTCATCAACTTCTAAAATTTCATGGAAGCCTCCCCATTGAACATGTGGACTTTCTAACACATGTATCATGTCCAGCTAAAACATTTCACTTTTTATGAATAGTTAATGTAACTCTTAATTTTCAATGAATGAATATTACATTCCAAAAAAAATTCTCAATAAAATGAGGAGACAAACTTATCATATCACCATCAAAAAATTCATATTTAAGAAACCACAACTTCTATTCATAATATCTGTACTACTTACCATTACACCATCCACTTATAAAAATCATATCTTTCAAAATTACCACATCTATAGGATATTTTACTATCTACTTCCTATATAAAAAAATTAAGGCTATGTTATGGAGCTTATCCTTTTGGTTAAATTGATCAAAAAATGATTAAGGATTCACATTCCAAATATTTTTCATGATTGAAGACTACTTCATGGAGACTACAGTATCATATAACTCTTTAACACAATAAAAGAACTATGGTACTAAACTAATAGATGGTATGATTTTCCATATTATATTTTCTAAAACCTTCAAAAAGAATTTATAAATGACATTACAAAGACTAGTCATTCTAAAATCCTTAACTGGACTCAAATCAATAACCTCTAGAATCAAAGTGATGAGAGTATCATTATAAGCCTTACCTCTCCAAAACTCATTCATGAAGTTAACAAAATTAAGTCCCAAAATAGTCTAGAACCTTTTAAAGAAAATTTCATAAATAAAATATAATTTAGGTACCTTTGATGGATGAAAAAACCTAAATGCCACAACACACAACCGTTCCCACAACCGTAACACCATACAAAACAAACAAACAAAATTTCAGATTTTACATAGCACCGCTTGTTAATTCAAGGGTTATCACATAAGCGGTATCATCTTGGGCCATTCATTCATTATCCAAGTATATGTAAATCACAAATTTCTATATTCAAATGTTCAATAGGAACCAAATAACATGCAATTTATTTAGTGCGCAAACAAGGACCACCAATAGCCACGATTTTCAGTGGGGCGTTTAGCCTGTATAGTTCACAACATCACCATCAATATCAAACTATAATAACATGCGAACAAACCCCATTTACCCTTTATATTTAATTATCCAGTTCTTATCATTAATTAGTGTGGCGCAACTATAAACTGTAGGAAATCAAGAGTAGATCCCTACCACATGATACACAAACAAATAGAAACTAAGAAGAATTTGTACCTCAAAGAACTTTTTCAACTTGTTTGTGTACCATAGGGTAAAATGGAATGCCCAAACACGACAATCGCACCACTAGAAATGGGGATCAACCTATTCTACACTAGAAGATTATTAAAAACACTACCTAAACATTAAAATCAAGCAAAACTACAATGTTGCAGCGAATTTTGAGGAAAGAACAAGAGGAAACGGATGAGAAATAGGAGAAAACTAATTGTGGAGGTGTAGTTCAGTGTGCAGTGGAGGTGCATTCACGACGGAGGATAGGTACATAGTGGAGGAGTCCTCCAGCAGAGGAGAGGTGTGTGGAAAAGGAGAGGTGCACAGCGGAGGAGAGGCGTGCGGTGAAGGTGGGTTCGCGACAGAGGGATTTGTGGTGGTGGGGGATTCGGTGGGAGAAGATGAGGAGGAGGAGGCAGCGGCAGCAGGGATTAGCTTTTGTGATAGCTTGAGGGGTGTGAGGAAGGAGGAGAAAGTTAGAGTTTCTTTATAAAACCCAGTGAAACTTTTATCAGTTCTAGATAAAAAGCACAGATAAAGGTATGTTTGATCAAGGATAAAATAGAAAGCACTGATAAAACATGTCTTTATCAGGGCTTTTTTAGCACTGATAATGATATAACTTTAATAATTTATTTATATTATTATATGTATTTATCTAATTATATATATGATAAATATATATTTATTTATTTATAATTATAACTATAAATAAATATATGTATATTTATATTTATAAAATTATAAGAAATATACTTATTATATTTATAATATTAGAAATATATATAATAAATATATTAATTATATATATATATAAGATTATAGATATATATAACTATATTTCTTCTAATTTTATAATTATTTATATGAATATTTATTTAGTTATAATTATAATTATAAATGAATATTTATTTATTTATTTATTTAAATAATTATAAAACTATAACAAATTTATAATTTTAATATTTATAATTTTATTAATATATTTATTAAAATTTTATAATTATTTAAATATATCTGTATTTATTTATAACTATAAATATAATTATTTTTATTTATTTATAAATATTTCTATATATTTATAAATATATTTATAAATATAATTATTTAATTATAAATAACATTATATATGAAAATAATTTTATAAATCAATAATTATTTAAATGAATATATATTTATTTATATTTATAACCAATAAATAAATGTATTTTTATTTTTAATTAAAAATTATAACAAATAAATATTTATTTATAGTTGTAATTATAAATATATGTATATATATATATTTAAATAATTATAAAATTATATCAAATATATTTATAAATTTATAAATATATATAATTAATATATTAATTTTAATTTTTTAAATATTTATATATATCTTCATTTATTTAGAATTATATTTACAACTATTTGTATTTATTTATAAATATTTGTATATAAATATATATAATTAATATATTTTTTATAATTTTTTATTTGTTAAAATATATCTATATTTATTTAGGAATTATAATTATAAATATTTGTATTTATTTATAAATATTTGTATATATTTATAAATATATTTCTTTAATTATATATTTATAACTTTATAAGTAGTATAATAAACATATTTATTATAATTTTATAACTATTTACATATATATATATATATTTATAGTTATAATTATAACTATAAATAAATATTTTTATAAATATTTTTATATAATTATAACTATATATATATTTAAAAAATTATAATATATGTATTTATTGTAATTTTATAATTATTTAAATATATATATAGTTATAATTATAATTACAAATAAATATTTTAAAAAAAATTATATATAATTAAAATTTAATAATTATAAATATAATAAGTATATTTGTTATTTAAATATATTTAATGTAATTTTATAAGTATTTTTGAGAACATAATAGTATATATGGGTAACATGAATTAATCATATGTCTAGTAAAATATACATAATAAAAATGAGCCATCAATGGGAAACATGAATAATAAGAAGGGTGTAATTTATAAATGAACATTCATGATGATACATAACATATATGCACGCATGATCAATATATTTATTGACCAAATTCATTAGAAATCTAATAAATATAAATCTAATTAATCTAATTAAAAATAAATCTAATGAATCTAATTAATTAATGTAATAAATCTAATAAATATAAATCTAATGAATCCATAACAAATCTAATAAATCTAATAAATAAATTTATTATTTAATCAAATTTATTATAATCTTATAATTATTTACATATATATATATCTATATATTGTACTCATAGAAATAATTTTTTTAAAACATTTTATATATATATATATATATATATATTTCTGAATTATTAAAAAAATATTAATTATAAACATTAGTTTTTTTAATGTATACATATAAACATTATTTTTTCATATAAATATAATAATTTTATATAAATTATTATTAAAAACATTTATCAGCGCTAAAAATATCGCTGATAAATGTACGCTTTATCAGCGCTTTTCTTAGCACTGATAAAGGGTACATTAATCCGCACTTTTAGCTATCACTGATAAAGCCCCCTATCGGTGATTTCTACGTAGCAGTGATAAAACGAGGCGCTTCTCTTTCCCTGTTTTGTGGAAGTGAAAAAATAACCAATACACCATAGTATTGATCCTATTGACAAATTCAAATGGCCCCGTGAACCCCGTAACTAGCTTTACCTAACTCTAAATTCACTTTTCCCTAACCAAGTTGACACTTTTAATAGTACTTACTCACTCACCTCAAACTTTAGAGGATAGTGTTTCCTATAATCATACGATGTCTTCCTACTCTAAGTGATCTCTTACCACTTACTGATCATCCAAATATACTCTAATGTCTCCCATATGAGACTCTATCTAACAAAAACTAATTTCCCTACCACTAACCAATATAGAAGGGGTTGGAATAGCCTTCCACTCAAGGCCTCAAAAGGTTCCATCTGAATCAAATCCCAATAACTATTATTAAAAGAAAAATATTTAAGCATGATATGATTCTCCCGCAAACCATTTAAGTCAAGGATTCATACCTGTAACATGTCCTCCAACACCCAGATAGTACACTCAAACTACTCATATGTATGAAGATGATAGGAACTGCTCAGGTGCACTTTTATATCAACCACCTTCTACACGTCCTACCAAAATTATGATATAAAATGGGCGTATTTATTAGAAAAATTGATCTAAGATACCCTATAAATATTTAATATATCTGCACATACAATTGATCCATATCACCAATGGAATATATCTCTTAGATTTATAGGAAATGAATTCACTTTTTTAACCAGTCCATGATAACCCATACCACATTGGTACTATGAGAACACCCTATAAATCCCATCATGAAGTCCATCATCTTATCTTCCCACTTAAACTCGGTAATGTCCAATGATTAAGGAATTTTTTCATATTTTTTATATTCTTCCATCATTGACTAGTCGGCGACACATTATGAGATGAACCCCAAAAATTTCTTATTTATCATAGGCCATTAATATTTCTTGGGGATGTCATAGTACATATTATTAATCCCTGGGTGAAAAATCCATCTGTAGGCATGTTAATCACACATTAGCTCCTCATACATTCTCCCTGAGACCATAAAACAACCTATGTAATAAATAATCCCATTTGTGTCCATGAAATAATTAGGTGGTGACACCCCATTGTATATATTTTCCCTCATCACTGGATATTTCGAATTATACAATTGAATCAACTTTCTACTGACACCATATATGCCAAAGATTTCTTTATTGTTGCATCAACTATGACATTCCATTTTCTAGGTGTATATTCCATCTAGAAATAAAAATATTAAAGATACTCGACCCGCCTCCTCTACAAAATGTTCATTTCATGTTGGGAGAAGATATACTTTATGCTCTCATGGTCATTATACACTATAAACCTCTCTCCCAAAAAATATTGATGTCAACATCTTAGTATGTGCACCACCGCTTCCAACTCCAGATCATGGATCGAGTAGTTCCAAATAGTGGATATCATATTCTTCTTCCCATAGGTAATTACTCACCAATATTACCTCATAAATACCCCAATATTAACTCCTAAAGAATAGAAAAACATGCACCCCTTACTCGGCTCAGTAAAGGTCAGGATTATCATTGAATCTATCCTCCCTTTCATCTTTTAAAAGGCTATCTCACAAGAATTAAACCATGCAAAATTAACACCCTTCTTATTCAGGGCACTTATTGGAACTGGAAACTGGTATAAGTCTTGGATAAACCTATAGTACTAATATAAAAATCCATAGAAACTATGAAACATGAATAAATTTTTGGGTCACACCCAAGAAACCACATAGTTAACCTTATTATGGTCTACTTATATGTTGGCCTCTGATATCACATGCCCTAAAAATTCCACCCCATTGATCCATAACTAACTCTTTAAGAGATTGAAATATTATCAATGCTTTCTCAGTATACTCAATACGATCTCAATATTGGGAGTATAATCCTCCCTCGACTAAAGTATACAAGAATTTCATCAATAAATAGAACCATGAATCATTCCACATATGCATGGAATACCTAATTAATTGGGTTTATGAACACTTATAGAATGTTCGTTATCCTAAATAAAATCATTAGATACACATAAATGTAAAACATAATCCTAAAATTGGTATGAGGAATATGAGAAGGCCTAACCTATAACTAATGATAACCTGACTTTAAGTCGATATTATAGAATCACTTTCTTCCTCTCTCCTAATTAAACAAGTCATTGATATTAGTAATATGATATCGGTTCTCAACTATCACTTGGTTCAACCTCTAGTAATCCAAACATAACTATAATGATTCATCTTCTTTCCTAGATAATAATATAGTATCACCCAAAGGGGACATTCTTTGTAGAATAAATCCCTTCACCTCCAGATCCTCTAGTTGATCCATTGGATCTCTATACTCCATAGGATCCATTCAGTAAGTTGGAATAGATATAGGATCCATTCTTGGTATAAGATCAATCTGAAACTCAATATCACCCTAGGGTGGATATCCCAATAAATTATTATGAAATGAATTTTGGAACTTGTCGGTGACGTGAGTAGAGATCATCTAATACACATCTTCCTCTTCTAAAAAAATTCTAGCCAACTGGGTAGAGATCAACCCAAACTACTGATGGTTAGGTCCTGAATGAACTGCTTATAGATCATACTCCCTAACATAGGTATGATAATCACCCTTTTCAAATGTGAAAGATACTCATTAGTGGTAGTAGTCAATGTTTGATTGAGTTATTCTATCGATTCCAAGGATCATGTCAAATCTATGTATCTCAAACACGAAGAAATATAATAAAAATATACACCCACTAATTTCAATATCACACTAAGGATATCTTTGGATACCCTCAGATCTCACCCATAAGGGCGTATTAATCAAAATAACTCCATATAAATACTATACAAAAATACCTTAGTGTAAAACTGAGTAGATTTAAAAGAGTGTGATGCACCTATATCAAATAAAATAGGTTCTAGGGTCAATGTCATAAGAATCATACTTTCAACTATCGATAGCCCCTCTCTTTGGTTAAAATGATCAATCTCAAGGGAATAAAGATAGATTAACACTAGCCCTAACCTCCCACCACTTAAAACTCATAAGGGGAATTTCCCTGTTTATATTATTACCCATTCCCTGGAACACCATTATCTCTACCACTCTTAGAATCATTGGAGAAACCTAAACTTCTATACTACTACTACACCCCATGATCTTCTATTGAACTCCACGTGTAACCAGACATACACCTGCATTCCAAACATAGAACTAATGAAAATAGTTAAGGCTTTAAAAACACAAAACTCCTTAAATTTCCTATCACGTTCAAGTAAAATATAGCTTATTTGACCAAACAAATATAACTCAAATGAGGATCATCCTCTTAGAGTAAGTAATGGATCCCTACCTTGGTTGTCCAACCTATCACTATCCTAGTGGGGCTCTTCAAACCTCCACTTTTACAGCCCAAGGACCCACTCTTGTGAAGGTCCCGGGTGGGGTGGAATTTCATGGGTGGATATGCCCACTTGGATTTTTTTCATTAGAAATCATCAATCCGAGATCAATACGATGATAAACACCAAACTCCACAGATCTAATCACAAAAATAGATAAAGAAGAAGAATAGTATCGAAACCACAATAGAGGATCATCATCGGTTGATTATAATTAATTTAATTAATTGAAAATAAGTACCATTTATGGTGTTATTTCCTCGTTTATATTTATGATCACATTATGATGTGATTCTCCATTGATTCGTAGAAGCCAAGTGTAGACTTCCTCTAGAGGTGATCCACACGTGCACCACATATCTCTAGATGTCGCCAAAGGAATCTTCGGGTGCTAGTGTGGAGAAGCCTTTGCTTGCATTGTATGCCTTAGATCGCCTTGATCTGATGGAGGAGGATCTCTCTTAGTCTTGAGAGCGTTCTTAGAGGAAGGATTTATTTTGGCCTTGAGATAATTCTTCAGAACTTTTGTGCACAATGATTCAGGAAAAGTGTTGGAGTTGTGAGGATATTTATAATCGGGTTTGAGGTTATAGAGTTATGACAATAAATAGATGTGTTATACATTTTATTTATTTCATTAACTCTTATTGAAAACCCCCATGTTGAATCATTAATTCCTTGACATGTTCCCATGCTGATTATAATAAATATCATTTAATAAAACAATATTATTTCCTCAAAATCCTGACTATAAAAACTACACAGTGTGTAATCATTAATACGCGACGTGTACTTGTTTTTCATTTCCTTTCCAAAATGAAAACTACAAGGAATGTACATTCAATGTACATGGTGTGTATATCTTGTTTTCATTTTATTCTTCCAAAATGAAAACTACACGGCGTGTACATTCAATGTATACAGAGTGTATCTATTGTTTTCAATTAATTCTTCCAAAATGAAAACTACACGGCGTGTACATTCAATGTACATGGCGTGTATCTTTGTTTTTATTTTATTCTTCCTCCAACATTAAAATTGTTTAGGCTTCCTTGAATAATTATTAAACCACATATGGGAATAATCTTTATTCTACTTAAGATACTTGGATATACTTAGTGTGTGACCCTCTAGGCCTCTTTCTCGTTGGCATTAGGCGGGCTCGTCTAAAGTCCAAGATTATTGTCTAGAAATGGGTCAAGGAACCCAAGAGAAAGAAGTTGATGATGCATTTACGTGTCACCATGTATGAATGCTTACCGTGTAATTTAATCCCTTTGTATCAATATCCCATCAATCAGGTTTCATGCCAGTGTCATAAACCTATATGCTTGATCTGTCATTCTTTGACTTCCATAAATAAACTCATCATGACACCCTGGCCATGGAATTTAGGCGACTTTTCTATTTCAATCAAAGGTTCCAAGATATCTACTTCCATAAATATGGAAGGTACAAATCCTTCCTCGACTTATTCATTAACAACATATCATTTGTGACACACCCAACGTACCCTACTTCCCGCTAACAGGCTTCATGATGGTTTTCATCAGCAAATCTAAGTGTGTGAGTCATGAAATGAGTTAATGATAACATTCTAGTCTAATGACCATTTCACATGCTCATAGATAGAAATTTACAATGACACCAAGACATGCGAAATTACTACTGGTGGGTCTGTTCTCATAATCTCCCATCTTGGAGATTACCAAGTGCGAACTCCATGAGAGAGAGTCTCGTCTTCTTATGAGTACTCACACATGACAGTCTGTATACAATGTGTCCTATCATAGTATGTCATCCAATCGTATAACTTTATTTAACAATATTATTATAGCATTTCAAGGTTCTCATCATAGCGGGGATCTTCCATGACCTTATTAATGCAACAAATATTCCAGGACATTATTATATTATAGTCATGCAAAACAATGAACAATATATAATAAGTGTACATTCATGTAATCAAATTATAAACAGTTGGTTCTCAGGACACCAACTCTAACATCTTGAACATGGTATAAAAATCATACTATCTAAATGATTTACCCTTCACTTATTCCCACTCCCAAATAAGGTCCTGATTCATGTCCTCATGGAAAAATGTAAAGTGTAATATATTCACTTGTGATTTACCCTTCACTTAGTCCCTGTTAGCGTCATCACTAACCAACATAGTTGAAAAACTATATCATATTGGTAAATCATTCTACATAATCCATCATCGACATATCAAATAGATTAGATACCAAAATGATCTAGAACTATTATCCATTAGAGTCATTGAAAATAAATTCTTGAAAAAATGAGTTTGGAAATCCTTACAAGAAAACCCTAAATTCAAGTCTTTTGGGTCCATAATATCCCACCTATGATTCAATCTTCCACTAATCTTGTAGGTAGAAATATTATCCCACCTTTTAGGGGGTTTCTCAAGATGATTAAGAATGGTCTTTAAGGACTCTGTCCAATACTTAGCATCTTTTGGTCCACCCTAGAGAAAAAATAATAGTGGATATTATAGTTATAACTCTCTATTCTAGTTTAGCATGGTATTTCTAACTCTCAACACCACATTACCCATAGACTATAGTTCCTAAAGAAAAATCTCCTAGAGTTGATGGTCAATAGGAGTAATAGGAAAAACACTCAGCCCTAGATCCACTTCTGATTGAGAATTCTCATCTCCACCCTCCTAGATCTCAAGGGGTAGTTTTTATGGTGGTGTGACACTAAAATTAAAAATAGATGACTCGGAACACAATTCTATCATAGGTCTCAATATCACAATTTAAGGAAAGAGATAACAAGAAAAAAAACTTTAATATTCTAAAGGAACAACCTATAAAATATGGGAATCATAAATCTCAGCTTCAGTCTAGCCCAACACACCCACTCCCAAGTCAGGTATAATCACATGCAGGTTCATATGACCAATATTGTATGTCATATGAAAAATAAAATATATATGGGTAAATTAAGTACAGTTCTACCAATAAGTTATATAGGTAAAATATATATAAGTCGTTTTACACTTTAAATAATCAAACCCTACATCATAACAAGAATAACAATCTCAAGGAATAATTTGAATGTCATTTAAGTCTTATGTGCCAAAAAATGTTGCATGAACATATTCTCCCTTTCCACCCTAGAAAAATAGTAAAACCCAATAAATCATATTTCATGCATCCCATTTTGAAAATCACACAAAGATAACACTTGAAAATAAAGAAAATTAATCTCATCCTTGGTAAAATAGATTTACCTTATATGTGGGTCAACTAATATCAAGCACAAGATCCATACAAAGCTCTAGAAAAGAATATCTTTTATCTACTATATCCAAAATAGTTAGAAAAAAACATAGATCTGATACCACATTTTAATTTCCCTGGCCTGATTCATATCCACCATGACTGAACTGGATCACTATATACCTAAAACACACCTCCTTGTCTTCCATATGTTTCCAAATACCAGGGAGGTTCTATGCAGATCATGGAGAAACTGTATCCTATCTGGTATATACAACCATAAGTTACAGTAGAAGAAACATTAATAAATAGTCATCACAACATAGAAATAATTTAAATATAAACATCTCATCTAAGTGTTGTCCAAAATTAATAAAAACCACTATACTATAACAAAATTATCCATTGTATATTTCATAAGAATCATATAATAAACAACAGTATCTACCATGAGAATATCATATACAATAAGATCCAAAATTAAACAAAAGAAATATTTTATCCAAAGAACTGGTCCTAAGTCCTAACACAATCCCATCTCCCAACTTTGACCCTACATCATAGTTCAATCATCCAACAAAGGGCCCTTTCCCTTGCCAATATCATGAACAATAAACTATTTTTGGGTATTAGGGCTCCCAAGTATGGTGTGAATACAACTCAGTTGGACACCAAAAATGGTGTCCCAAATCAATTCCATTAAATAAAAATGAAAGGTGATAAGAAGTGAAAATATAGAAAATAAATAAATAACCCATCACATCATGTAATTATAAACATCCAACCCATGTGTGACTATACTCACATTGACAAATGTCATAATGGGATGGTATAACCATAGTCTATACACACCATGAGGATAAATGATGTATCTCTCCTCATATCATAATCAATTTTAATGAGATGTCATTATCAAGTACCACTCGATGAACGACGCATCACCATTGTAACCCATCTAGGTGAATGATCTATCTCCAATCCAATATCATGGTTGAAGGATGCGTCACTTGGTGAATGAGGTATCACTACTCTATTTGGATGATATACCACTACTACCCATTCTTGGTAGGAAGATATACCAATAATATACATCTAAGTTTGTTGATAAACCACCAATAAGACACTTTATAGGTGAATTTGGATCTACCAATATCAAATCCTTCAGGTGGATTATATATCGTCTCTAACCAACTCTAGGTGGACAATGCACCACCAAAATACCAAGGGTTGATGAAATACCACCATTAAAAATATATGAGTGTATTCTAAATTAAAAATATATCAATAGTGGATGATATTCTGCCACTAAAAATATCTAAGTAGATGAGGAACTATCCATACATTAACCTCACAGTGAATGATGGATCATCAACTCACCTCAAGTAGATTAGATACGAACAATCCAACTTAGAGTGGATGATGTACTACCAAACCATCTCACAGGGTGGATAAGGTACCACTAACATACCAAGGGTCGAAAATATACAACCAAATAGTCATTATAGTGAACAATTTATCTCTTATAATAAACACATATCATCTTAAATTATTTTACACATAAAATGGAAATGCTCTTGCATCTAATAATTTATTCAAGGTCTTGTACCTAGGCTAGACCACACCTATTTTATCGTGTTCCCATTATATTACCCATCATAGAATTTTCTATCACACTATACATGTCTCCTAAATTTATAATATAAGATATGAAACCCTTATTTGTTTATGAGTCCTAATTCCATAACACGTTACACAAGGTTGAAGGCCATCGATGACCATGGTGTTAAAGCACACCTATTACAAGGCAACTCATGGACCTAAAATATATCAATTATAACCATATAATTAAGATATCAATTTTATATTTTTAAATTATATATTTTACACATAGCTTTAACATATCACATTTTATACAACACATGCCATGCTTATAAAAAAACTAAAGGTAAAGGTTGGGAACACCTACCTAAGCCCAGAAGGGTTCTGATCATTAGATACCACTGATGGATTTAGAATTAAATATTCAAAATTAAAAAAACCTGACATAAAACTCAAAATTAAGGAAAAACTAATAAATAATAGTGATAAAATGGGAGAAAGAATAATTGTAAGAGAGAGGATTATTATCCTTAATTATAAGGACCCAACCTGATGAAAAATACATGATTCTAGAAAATAATGAGATACATCTCTTAGAGAAGGAGGAACATAGGGGAAGTGGGGAATTGTGTAGCTCTAATTAAATAATGGATTAGGGAGAGATAAAAACAATTAAAAATAAAAATTAAATTAAATTATTAAAATTAAAAAAACAAGCAAGATCCCACTAGATTTCTGCCCAACCACCATTGAGTACTTGATACCCACTAGGGACCCATTCAAAGGTCACTAACTACTCGGTGTCCCTCACAAAACCACCCCTTCACTTAGGGGTCTATCAAGTGCCTAGTATCTAACCATATGGTACCCATTGAAGTCTATCTCGAAGATATAAAATCTCAATCCCAGTATGACCTCTCAAAACTAACCCCTAATCCTCTTCCAACACATTCAATACTCTAAAAAATATAAGTTTTGAAAAAAAATCACCTTCATACCTAAAAAATACATGTGGTGTTCCATATTATTCTACTATAAAGATAGAAATTGAAATTTACATTATTTAATTATAATATAAAATTATAATGGATTAAATTTACTACTAAATTACAATGGAAAAGTTTCATTTGAAATTTATATAATAAAATATGCACTAAAAAGTGATCCTATTATTGAAAGTGTGATGAAAATTTATACTATATAAATTTAACTAGTAAACTCTACTATATAAGCTTCAATAAAAAATTACACTTAAATGTGTGTGGTGGAGATTTCCATTTGATAATGTTCAGTGGAAATTTCCATTATATACCTATAGTGGAAGATTGAACTAGAGAATTTTAAATATAAAATTACAATACATAACATTCATGGAAAAAATTTATATGGATGAGAAAAAAATTCCAATAGATGTTATAATGTAAAATTATTATAAACATATCAATTAAAAATTACCATTATAATATATTTTTTTAATCAAAAAATTATTTTAACAAATAGCCTTTGTTATAGTTATTAATTTTGGATAAAATACCATCAAAAAAATAATGGAGATATTTGAGTGGAAAATTCCATTGAAATTTTTGAAACAAAAATTTCAATTGGAGAACATGTAGTAGAAAATTCAATTGGAGAAGTTATAGTGGAAAACTTTAGTGAATATTTTTAATAGTAAATTCCATTAGAGAGTCTTTGGTAAAAGTTTCCATTGGAGAGACTATAGGGGAAATTTCTTTCACTGGAGATGGTGTGGTGTAAAATTCATATTTAGGTGTTCCCTAAATCCATTTTGTATGTGATACACTTAGAATTTCATATGGAATGTTATAATATAATAAAAAACTACTTTCATCCCATCATATTATAAGACAGGGTAATATCATATGGTATAATATATACTTGGCAGCTAAATGATAATTGATATAATTTCGGGATCTTCCATACTGATCTATGCTTATTATGAGAATTACATCAAATGATATACATGGGTAACATATCATTGAAGTTATGGATGTATAACTGGATGAAGTTATTTACTCATGAATTATAACGTATGAGTACATGCATGCTATAGATCAGAATTTATCCTAATTCCTATATAAATTGGAAGCACCCATATAATGTGTGTGAGATACACTTTCAATTAATCTTTCTTTGATTCTCACCCCTTACCATAACTCCCATCTCCTCCTCCTTTTACTACCTCGGTAAAAAGCATGTCATTATGTAGAAGGTGAGTCCCACGCATGAGATGGATGATTATTATTAGCCCATAGATATGTCCCAAAGAAGTTATTATTAAAGATTCCCATTAGTGATCTTCATCAAACCCATTAATTTGAATATTTTAGTAGTGGATCTATGTTGTACGGTATGCATCTAAGTTTCTTTATTTTAATATAGAACAGTTTTTGGTTTCTATTCATGGGTGATCTTGGTTTGGGTTTCTAAATCATTTTTTATTCCATGATTATGTTTTAATCTATTATTAGAAATAAATATGTGGCACCAAAGATTCACCATGAATTTGATTCTTTAAATTATGTGTTTAAAATGACATTTTGGTTGTTGTTGGAAAAAAGGGAACTGAATAATCATATATGATTTTTGTGCAAGTCATAAAAAATGACTCATAATTTTAACTACAGATTAAATTATATCATTTGGTAATGTAATCTATAGTCAGTATCATATAATATATTATGTGATAATACAATATACATTGGGGGTGTCCAAAATTATATTATATGACAGCATAAACTACATTGGGGGTGTTCAACATTATGTTAAGAGATGATGTAATACACATTGGGGTTATAGTATATGTTATATGATAACATATGCTAGGTTTTTCTTTTGGTATTCTCACTCACCCTACTCAATACCCCATGATCACCTTACATAGGTCCCCACATTCCATCTTAATCTAACACAATACATGTTTTCACATTACACATACCATTGTGTCATGTAAATTATTTTTATGCACCCCTATGCATACGGTTATTCCTATGTACCTCACACTACACCTATTAATATTGTGTGAGGTTTTAATTAATCCTACACCTATATAGGTAGTCATTAAATATGTCTTAGATGGGAAAATGAGGGAAAAATTCCTAAAAATTCAATTATAAATAGGATTATATTATATAAATTATAGGAATAGTTATTTTGAGATATTTATTAATTTATAATATTTTTATAAATTAATTAATTATATATGAAACATTTAATAAATAAATATTAAATATTAATATTGAAATAACTTTTAACAATTATATGGCATGACTTATAGTTTAGATATAAATTGTTAATATTGAAATTATTAGTGTGATTTATAAAATATTTATATATTCCCAAAATAAGGAAAAAATAAAAATTTAATTATGATTTGTTCATAATTACTTAATTTTAATTGTTCATAATTACTTAATTTAAATTCTTAAAATTATTATAAATATTTTTAAAATTATTTAAACAATATCAAAAGGGGTTTTATAATTGATTTGATCAAAGGATTAAATAATATTTAATATGTGATATTTTGATTATGTAAAATTGTTTACATAATAGAATTAAAATATAAAATTTTTATATTTCATATAATATCATATATTTAGTAAAATTCAATATAGATAATATAAAATATTATATATTGAAAATGAATATAAAGTGTTTATATTCAAAATTATAAAATTTCTATAATTCTAGCTAAAATTATAAAGTATTTATTATTAGATTTTATTTATGAATTGTTCATATATTATTTATATCATGTTTAAATAAGTGAATTGTTTGTTTATTTAATTCTATTCTCTATTTTATTCATAGATAAAAAGTTTTTATATTATGAATATATGTGTATGATTTATTTTAAATTGTTTAACTACTTCTAGAGATTATCGCACATGCATATAAGGAGTTACATTGAAAGTATGATAAAGAATTTAGTTTTCTTAAACCTTGAATTTGGATTCTATTGATTTATAAGTTTAAATTAAGTAGTTAATAGTGATTTATATATATTATGTGTTAAAATTATTTTGGAACTGGAATATACATTAACTAAACTATCCTTGGGTAGATGGACTTGGGGTCGGACTTCTCACTGGTCTGGAGGCTTATGCCTTGTATAGAAAAGTAGGGGTTGACTATTTATGGTTCCATACTTACTCATATGGTTATTTTTTGATTTCATATAATTATAATCCTTTACATAGATGAATTTCATGTACTTTATATATATGATGCGTTCAGATATGTATAGATATAGTCAATATTTGATTCTGGTTAGTAACATAAGTTATGAGTTGTGTAAAGAGTTTTAGATCAATATGGTTTAAACATATAGATTTAGTGGAAGGAATTGGATTCCAAACTAAATCATTATAAGAATGAATACATATAATTGGAGTACATTATATAATATGGTGATATTAAATCCCCTTCAAAAATACTAAGTGTTAGATTCCTTCCAAATAAAACACATGTAAAGACCTAAATCATTCAGTTGAGTTGGTTCTTCCAAAGAAGGGTTCCCATGGATTATATTTTGTAATTCATGGTGTAAATAGCTATCCTAAGAGTTAGTTATCCAAACCCCAATGTGAATTTTTGGTTACACTTATCTAGGATCCCTAAGAGTTAGGATATCAAAGGAATGGATTTTAGTTATTTTCATATAATAGATTGAGTAAATAGTTACTCACTCAACTATCCAATATTCATATATCATATGATTGGTATGACACCATACCTAAATAACTAATGAATTAGATAAGTGAAAAAGTGGAATCATTTCTTATTGAAATTTGGATCATGGTCCACTAATGGAAATTATTAATTTAAAAAAGATCATCATTTTAGTGGGAATCCATTTAAAAAAGTCCTTATTAAATGATTATAAAAAAATAATACTCATATGGAAGAATATTTTTTTATAGATAATACAATAATAAACAAAAATCATAACATTGATATCAAGCATAGAGAATGGATAATCTTAATGTAAGAAACTCCTTGACTTAAGAAAAGTACTTAAGTAAAAAAAAATATGTGTTAAAGTATCCCCTTACTGAGTAACCATTTATTGAAGCTTTTCAAAAAATTAAATCTATATTATTATTTTAGAATATATGAATTCATATTAGGTTTAAAAGAAATTAGTTTTCAAATGTCCTAAAAACTTTAGTTGTTGATCATATACTCAATATGATTGAGTATTCCAACTACTAGGTGAGGCTGAATATTTCTGCTTAGGATTATTTTTTATTGTGTAATTCATTAAGTAGGAAGTGATCTAACAATGGGAATGAGTTAAATAAATGTTTAACCTATTTTCTCAGATTTTTTACTTTAAAATAATAGGAAAATTGATTCCTATGTTCTGGTGTAATATTGATAGTGCAATAGGGTAAAAGTTTAAATTAGAAGAGGAAAAGTTAGTTGGAGATCCAAAAATGTTTCTCCTTATAGTTTACCAAGGTCATTGAAACCTAAAAGAGTTTTCATAAAGTAGGATTAATGATTCAATAGTATGGAATTATCCAAAACACCATAAGTGGTTTATTAAATTCCATGGAATTTTTATGTCATGGATTCATGTTATAGAAATAAATTCTTTTATTTTTAAGGGTATGTGAGACTAAATGTATATTTTATAGCTATTGTAAATATATATGAGTTTATAATCAATGTAAAAATGATAAATCTAGTTTTTTTCATTCAAATGATTAATCAAGGATTTGGTAAAATAAAATTTTGAATATAAAGGAATATATCATTCTCATATGGATTTAAGTAAAGGATATGTATTTTTATCTAATATAAAATTTTATTATTATTAAATAGAATGGTATTATAAAGAACTAGATCAAGGGGGTATAAAATTATGGATACCTATATAATACACACTTATAATAGTAAAAATAACAAGAGGAGGGGAGAAAATTTCTGAATGGAATATGAGGTTGTCATCTTGACTTCCTTGAGATGCTAGATAATCAGTTACTATATTGTTATCATGCTAAGTTTCCCTAATCTTAACAACATTATCTAGTATTTCCCTATATTATTTGATGTATATTTATCTCATTTCTCTTATATTATAATAGAAGTTATTTTTTAACAAATATTTGTTATAAACAATACGATATGATGGATTCAAATACACATGGTTTATGATTCATTAGATTTTATAACATATTTTTAAATGAGACAATGATAAATGGAGTTTTATCTAGTATAAAATATTTTATAGATATGTTTGTTAGAATATGAAGAATTGAGATTCCACCACCATCATTAATATTTTTTAAATATTAATCTTGTTTTTAGGTAAATTCTCCAAACACATAGAATACCATAGAAGATATGGATGTAATAGTTTATTTATTAAATAATTATATTAAGAGTACATAAGTGTTATTTCCTAAACATAAAATAATTTGTGTGTATTAACAAGATATTTTGAAGTGAATATAGTGACTAAGATACTAGTGGGAGTGTGTTTGGATTTGTGAAGTTTGAAGTTAATAAATAACGTATTATACTAGTTAATATATAATGTTAATGTCACTTAATATCCTAAAACATTTAGGGTATATTCATACATAAATAATATAAAAAATTACATTAGATACCAAAATATTTCCTTAAAATTTTTATGGAAAGGATTCCAATAATATTGTTTATGTACTTAGAGAGGCTTCTAATTAGAAAAAAAAATCAACATTTTAACATTTAATGTTGTGAAGTTAAGGGTTTTGAATATGTTAAAAGAGGTTATAATTAGGAATATAATTTCTAAATCTCACCATTATTCAAGCTATATTGCTTCATACATGTTACTTACTAAAGATTATAGTGGGAAAGTTTTAACAACTATTCTCATAGGGATGTTATTTCAATTACAAAGATATGTATGAGTTTGAAAAAACCCAAAAGTTATATTGAACATAAGGATGGTCTAGAAATATTTCATATGTTATGTGTTAGATAGGAGCTTATGTATGGTTTTTTCAAGTATTTTTAAAGAAGTTTAATAATTAAAATTTTATCAGGGTTATATAAAATGAAATCTATACTTTATCATTAATTCAATTTGGTTATATATATATATATGATAGGTATTTCATGATGTGAAATGATAATTTACCTCACAAAGTATAAATTTGATTTATCCCTAATCAATTTTTTTCATGGATTATTATTTGTTATGAAAAAATATTAAGGTTGGAATGAGTATTATTCTTATATCAAAATACATAATATTCTCATGAGGCACAAAATAAGTTTTGTTCAATGGATTTCCCATGAAGTATACTAAATGAAGTTATATACACTATGTATTTGGTTTATAAGGGATGTGTAGTTCATATTTATATTCCACAACACTTGAGGTGGGAGAGATACCTATCATGAAAACCTTTATACTTTGATACCTTTCTTACATACACCTTTAGGATTAGGTAATCAAGGGGTCATTTGGTATGTTATTGATCATTTAATTATTTGGAGCTTAACCAAGATGGAATTAACCTTCTCATATATTGACTATGACATATTTTCTGTCAATTTTGATAAATTAATGAATTTTATAGATGAACATAGACAATACATTTTATTTTCTTATCTATTTAGGGGAGGGTAATGTGGTGTTCTCTTCCATTAAGGTTAATTACATGTGATGAATTCATCGACATGGTCGGTCTATAATCAAATAATTGAGAACATATGAGTTGGATATATTGTATTGAAATACTCTATTCCCCATTATCACTTTATTTCTTAGACAAAGGGATCATATGAAACTTCATTATTTCATATGATGCAGCTAGTGGATAAACGTATATAGATACATGTATTTGATAGAGATTTCTCCATATCAATTTGTAGCTTGAATAGAATTGGTGCATTTATAAAGGATGATATTTACTTATATTTATGGATCCAATTATTCATATTTATTATCAATTCCACAAAGGCTCATGGGGTTATACTTTTTGGTTGACTAAATGGGGATTGAGTTTGACTTGGAGACATGATCTAAAAGTGTTTTAGATTTTATCCAAAAAATAGTTTTGAATAGTTATTTTAACACCATGAAATTTTTATATATGATTAACTTTGAATAATTAAATTTGTTCAATATCTTTATCCATAGAAAACATGGTACAACAATGAAACTGTGATATATTTTAATAAAAAAATAAATATCAAGTTTGACCATTAAAATCTATTCAATTAATTAGTGGGGTTGAAAAAGAGGAATCTATTTATGAAATATTTATAAAAATAAAACAATGTAAACTTTTAATATAAATGAAATTCAATTAGTATAACCAAAACAATTAAGAAAATCATTTTATGCTTAAAAAATATATTTTCCTAAAATTGGTATTTTATTTCAAAAAACTAAGTATATTACTATTAGATAATAATATATGTTTATAATATAAATAAACTGTTATGAATAAATTAATTATTAATTGATTGTAAATAAGAATAAAGTGTCCATTAGTTATGTATTGAAATTCTTGATGATTATTGACTGCTAATATAGGTTGATTGTCTATTAACATTCCATAGTTTTCATTATATGGATAGTCGTGTTATTATTCAGATAGATGTTCCTTAGGGAATGGTATGATATGTATTGTTTAATTTTATAGTTAATGCTTTGGAATTAATCAAGTGATGTGTGGGGACAAATAATATATTTCACCTCAATGAATTAATAATTCTAATGAGACAAAAAAAATTGGGTTTTGGTGTATACCTCCCCCTGTATCAGAATAGCGTCTTGACACAAGGCCTTGATAGTAATATTTTTATGTATGACATTATGCATTCCATCAATATTAGATTAGTAATTATTTTTATCCATATTTTCATGTATTATCATGGATATAAAATTATCTCAGTTTTAGTTGATTATAATATTATTCATATTATTTATTCCCTCCATATTATATATACCATGATTATTTTTTTAATATATTATGTTATATGTTTCCCTTACTGAGAATTTTAGCTCACCCATTTATTATGTTTCCATTCCCTAGGTTATGAAGAAGAGTATTAAACATGATATACCTAACATTATATCTTGTGTGGAGAATTTTTGGGAGATGTTAAAGACTTATAATTGATTAAATAGTTTCTTATAAAGTTGAAAAAAATTCCATTAGTTGAGAAACTCATGGGATTTATTAGTTTTTAGTTTTTTTCCCAATTCTCTAAATATCAAAACCTAAAAGGTAGTGGGAATGTATATAAATAAATATTTTCATTAAGTCATGTAATTATGGGATAATTGTGTTTGGGAATATATAACTATTACTAAATCCAATATGTAAAGTATGTGTTTCTACCACCCGATCTGGGAGTGTGGGTCTAGGGTATCATAGGTATTCATAAGGTACTGTATACATTTTGATACAATTTTGTGTTAATAATAGATTTCCAAAAGTGTTTTGAAATAAATCCAAAATAAATTTTTTATATGATTTCACAACTTATTATATATGATATAATAAAAGTTGTAATGGCCCAAATTATATAAGGATTTATTAAAAGTGTGATATTGAAATATATATATGATATAAATCCCTTTTATATGTGATACAATATACATTTCATATGGTATGTTATAATATAATATGCCACCACCTTTATTTAGTAATATTGTAAGATTATGTAATATCATATGGTATGATATATATTTGGTAATTAAATGATAATTGCTATCATTATGGAATATTCTATGATAGGATGTCATTATTAGATGCATTACTTTAGATGAAACACATGGGAAATATATAATTTAAGTGTTGGATGCATAACTAGTCAAATCCATTTACTTATATGTTGTAACACATGAGTAAATGCATGTAAGTGATTAATAGTTATCTTGAGCTATAAATAAAGTGACAACACCCATTTTATGGGTTTTGACACCCTTTTATGGAAGCTTTAGTCGATTCTCTCTCCCTTCCCATAGCTCTCATCTCCTACTCCTATTACAACCTAAATAAATAGCATCTCATAATGAGGAAGCTGAGTCTTATCCATGTGATGGGAGATTCATATCAACCTATGGATATGTTACAGAGAGGGGAGTTCAATGCTTAACCTTAAGTGATCTTAATCAAACTCATTAAATTAAATATCATAGTAGAAGGGCTATAGTGTAAGGTTCACACCACAATTTCATTATTTTACTATAATTTAGTTTCAAGATTCCACACATGATTGATCTTAGTTAGGTTTTCTAAATAATTTTAATTTCAAAAGATTAACTGTTAACCTATCCTTAAAACCCCAAAAAATACACTAGATATGTTTTATTATAAAATTTTATTTTATAATTTTTATATAAAACTTTTCTTCATAATGTTTAATAGATATTTTAAAATGATATTTTTTAGTAGAAATTTCTATTGCAAACCCCCATTATAAAATTTAACTAGATAACTTTCAATGTAAAATTATAGTTTATAACTTATAAAATAAAATTTAAATTAAATTATAAATTATAAATTCCAATGGATTTTTTAGTGAAAAATTATAATTGAGAATATGAACATAAAATTTCACTATAATGGAATACTCTAATGAATGTTTTTTGAATAAATGTATTCTTTTATAGTTATATTCTATAGTTTTTATTTCCATTTTAATTTTTCATTTGAAATTTAATTATAATAATAATTTTTAATTATAAAAACACATTTACCATTATATTTTTTTCCTTTTCATTTCAAGAAAATGAGAAATTAAAGTAAATAAATTTTAGTGGAAAATCTCATGAGATAAGATTTAGTAGAATATTCCACTACATAGGATGAAATGGAACTCTCCACCAAAGAACTTTTAGTGTAAAATTTCAATAAAGAAGGTTAAATTGAATAATATAATGTATAATTTTACCTAGTAAGTAAGAGTGGAGTAGTTTTATTATGAATTTCCACTAGAGAACTTGCAATGGAAATTTTCACTTGAAAATGTCTGATGGAAAATTCTACCAGATAATTTTAACTATTGAATTCCATTATAGGAATTTTTGTGGAAATTATCACCTAGGAATGTGTAATATAATTTTTTTCTAGAGAAATTTTAGTGGAAAAATCGAATCTAAGATCTTATAGTGTAAAATTTTAGTGCATAATGTTTTGTTTTTTATGATAAATGTTTTTTTGAAAACTGTTGAAAATTATAAAAGGACAAACTCTATATGTTCCAAACCAAAACTAAATGGATGTATTTTAGTAGAATCAGAGAATACTAGAACCATGGGTATGTGTTAGTAATGTTGATGACTAACATTGGATGATGAGAGCAGGGAAGAAACTTTTGGATTGTATAAGTGAAACTATATTGATGAATAAGAATAACATGTAATTTTCAAAGGTATTGTAAGATTATTGAAATATTTTTAAAATTATGAATTGAAATTATTAAACTATTTACTAGGGGATATAAGTTTAGTTGATGCATTTTTTTGAACAATTATTAGTGTCCTTGATCAAGTGCAGGGTTTTCAATGAAGACCAGAAGGCGATGGAACTAGATCAACCCATTGGAATTGTCTATATATAGGTGGGTGGGGGTCAATTGTATGACATAGATTAAATTATTTTAAAATTTATATACTTATTATATTTATAATAAAATCAATATTGTTTCTTCTATGGAGTATGACCAAATCAGAAACATGTAAATCTTATTGTTTTTTCATGTGGTGTGAGTTGTTTCTATTTTTACATATATTTTATTCCAGAATATTTTATAAGATAAATGTAATTTTTCATGAGATATAGAATCATAATTTATTTAAATAGATATTGACATTGGGTGTTTCCATTTTTAAATCTTCTTGAATAGTTTTGTAAGTTGAGGTTCCTGAAGGATTTTCCCAAAGCTGGTGATTTTCACACAATAAGTATTATCAAATCTTGGAATGGAATAAGACTTCTGGTGAGGTGTTTCTATTTTATTATTTAAATTTTAGTGTGATTTTAATTCTTTATAAGTTATGTAATTATAATAATGTAAGGTCCTAGTTGAAAAATTCAATGGGTTAGATTTCATATTCTGGGGGATATAGATTAAATGTTTTCTTTTTTAGATAAACTTGATGGTTTTTTTAAAGGGAATAAAACTATAATATATGGATAAATATAAATGGGACACTAATGGAAAATTAACCTATACCAACGGTTTGTAACTATGGTTATAGCCCATAAAAATGTGGGTATATTCTATACCCACAGTTTCGATAAACATGGGAGGTTAAGCCACTAGTATAGCTCTGAGATATACCCATGGTTTAGAAATGATATTTCAATAGTTATGAAAAGTATAAATAGGTGTATGCCATCATGTCAATAACCTTATACCCATAATTTGGAAACTGTGGCTATAGGATTCTAAAAAATGCCTGATGATTGATTCTAACCCTAGACTGCCACTGTGGAGTCTAAATTCATAACCACTACAAAAAATATGACTATTGGTATAAAAATATAAATTTACTTATATATATATTTAAACCATGGATATAGTTTAGAAAATGTGGCATTATGTGGTATTATCACGGGATTTTTTTTCTGCGCTTACATGGGAAAGATATAACCATGGTTTACAAAAATCATGGCTATAGAGATGACCTATACCCACATTTGTTTGAACAACCATGGTTATAGGCCTGGAACCAAACACTATACCCACATTTTTTTGAAAAAACATGGGTATAGGTATGAAAAAAACCCTATACCCATAGTTTTGTAAAAACAGTGAGTATAGGGGTGACCTATACCCATGGTTTTTTCCAAACCCATGGGTATAGGATTGTTTTCCAATAGTTTGAAAGGATTAACATAAAATCACTTGGGGTTTTTTGGATGATGTTATCCTCAAATGTGGACTTAAATATCGAAAAGGTGAAAACAACTACAACACCTATAATCACTCTCATAAACATGTATGAGAAGGAAACTACAATGAATTTTTTTTTCTGATGTAGAGACACTTCATGCTAAAGATAACCAAAGGAAATTATATGTTTGATCATGTTAATGACTTAAACATGATTTGATTTAGCTCAAATGGAATGGTTTCAAGTTTGGTGGGATAGTGTAGGAATTTATTCTTCTTTCACTATATATGGAATCATTGAATGTGATGGTTACCATTGTGAGTAATTAGAGTTATAAGACTAAGATACAGTTTAGGGACATTCATGATATCATTCTGAATATAGAGATCAAGTAAAAGGAGGTCTATGTAATTACCAGAACTATATTAATTTCAAAAGGTATAGGGTTCACCAATTAGTGGAAATTTTAGAAAAAGATTTTGTATAAAAGGTACAATATTATATGGAATTCATAGGTTCCTAGACACACATGCTGGAATTTTGGGAAGAAGAGGCACTTGGAGAAGGACAATGGGGAAACAAGGGATAATTTTATAAATTTTAACTCCATAAGTTCTTTTTTAATTACTAAAAAAAAGGAAAACAGTTTGTTTATAAGTGTTTCTAGTCCATTGGATTCATGGATCATTGATTCCAGGGATTTATTTCACTCAACATCTGAGATGGGTTCATGATAAACTACATATTTGAATGATTTAGAAATTTTTAACTTGTGAATGATGAAACACTTAGGATTATTAGGAAGTTTTATGTGATCGTTTAAACTAGAATTTGATACATACTATATTTGAAATGTGTGTGGTAGATACAAAGCTTAAGGATGAGTTTAATCTCAGTTAGTCATATATGTGATACATGTTTATATACAAGTTTTATAGAATGAGTATCGAAGATCATGTGAGGATTTATGGTGGGAGTTAAATAAGTATAATATAGAATGTTATACCTTATAAGGAGTTAATAAGGTGAAACAATTTTCAAAACATAAACTTTTAGAATATAGAAGTTGTGTTATGATAATATCGGTCACATGGGTGGGAAAGGGATGATAATTCTAGCAATTAAAGGAATACTAACACTCAATCATGTGGAGTATGTATGTATGAGGACTAACACTATATTATTATAATAGAGGATCACTATATTATATTAACTTTATTCAAAATCTGACACAGAAGATGTGGGTGTTCTTTCCCAATCATAAGTTTGGTTTTTTGGTGCCTTTGTTTGATGGATATCCATGGTGGTAAAGGATTCTAGTTTAAATATTAAGTAATTTATGTCAACTGATGGTGGAGAGTATAAAATTAGAGTGTTATGAAGGTTTTTTTGGAAGAAATGAATTCATTTTGAGAAAAAAATTCCTATAGCACCACAAAAAAATGGTGAATTGGAGCAGATGAATCAATGCTAAATAAGAGAGATCAGATCATGAGGCTATATTCTAGTTTCCCAGAAAAATTATATAAGTAGTCAACTGTGCAATTTACCTCTTGAATCTATGTTTTTTCTATACCACTATGGTAGGATATTCTTTAAATGATATGGACTAAAAAATTTATTGATTTATCCCACCTCAAATTCTTTATAATAATCACCTATATCGATATTGATGCTAGGGAAATGGATATTATAAAATAAAATTCTTGATCATGACTCTTTTTATGGTGCGATAGAGAAGAATTTGGATTTCAAATTTAGGATAATGAACTCAATAAGTTAGTCAGAAGCTTAAATTGTCACTACAATGAAAGGATCCTATAAAAGGATTAGAATCTAGTGAAATATGAAACTAAGTAAAAAAGATCCAATAGATAATTCTAAGTTAGGTATGAATGAAATTCTGGAAGATTCAAATTTTTTAAGAAGACCTTAATTTTTTAAAACATTGTATTATCTAAAAGAAGATTTTTCATATGGATATTATATTCTAGAGGTATTTCCAAGGATCAATTTACCAAATAACTATAAAAGTTTGAGGAAGATTTCTAGAATAATATATTTCAGATGAATCCCATCCTCATAAATTGATGTTCTTTATCATAGTTAAATGACTAGTGTAGAGGTTTGGAACTGATATGAATTATTTACTTATTATGAATGTTGTAGAACCTAAGAGACCAAAAGGTATGGTGAGTCTTATCAATTTAAAATAATGGAATTTATCAATGAAGGAGGAGATATACTCTTTTCATGTTAATAGAGCATGAGAGTTAATGAAATGTTTATTAGAGAAAAGAGAATTGAAGAACTAAATGTGTCTAATGATTGAAGGAATAAGTGATTGGTAGCAAAAATTATAAGGGAGGTGAGGATTTCTCAAAAAGTTTTTCTCCAATTGTTAACCACACAAAAATATAGATAGTGATTGTTATTATTGAAAATTAAGGCCTATATATTGAATAATTATATGTGAAAATAGATTTAATCCATGAATATTTTTATAAATAAATATTCATAGAGAATCCATTATGAATCAAGGAATCTTGAAGCACTCTGGTGTGAAATCTAAAACCAACTTTTTATGGGGTGAAGAAAGTACCTTGGAAATGAAATCAGTATTTTAATGCCTTCATGGAAGGATAGAAGTCTATCCAATCAATTATTGATCATTTTTGCTTCTAGAAGGTATTTTATGATGGAATTTTCATCATAATTCTCTTATACATGGATGAAATTATTTTGGTGGGGTTGAACATGAAACAAATTAAAGATATAAAAGAATATTCATCTAGAATTTCTCAGAATAAAGATATTGAGGAATCCAAATAAATTTTGGGGCTGATAATCCATAGGGATTTAAAGCATGAAACATTGATGTTGTATTAGTTGTAGTAAATCTAAAATATAGTGTAAAGGTTCAGAATGCCTAGATCTTAACCTATGTATACCTGATTGTATAGAAATTTCAAACTATCCAAAGGGAATGAACTATAAATTGAAGATGAGGATTAAGTACATGGAAAATATTCCATATGAAATAGTTTTTTGAAGTTTTATTTATGGAGTGATTTGAATAAGGACATATATTACTCAAGTAGTATGACCATTGTGTTGGTTTATGGAAAATTAGGGAAAGGAGAATTGGGAGAATTAATGTGAATACTCTAGTATCTCAAAGGTTCTAGCACTGGTAGAATTAATGTGGATTTATATTTTAGAATTTATTATACATTGAAAGGGTGTGTCGATGGAACATTTTAGAAGATATAGACATGTGAATAAGTACCACTATCATTGTGTTTACCTATAGAGGAACTTTCATAAGTTGGATGTCTAGATGAAAACTAGTAGTTAGAATTTTTACCACTAAGTATATTATATTGGATTAACATAAGTAAATAAAGAGATGATATGGATGAACATTTTATTAGAGGAATTATCAAGGATGTAGGTAAATAGAACATTATTATGTGAAATTTAAACTAAAATACACATTTCATGGAATCATTTATTTTACTTAAGAACAAAACACATTCAAATGAAGTATTAATTCATCTATGAGATAATAAAAGATAGAGTGATGGATATATGGAAGATTAGATGAAGTTAGAATCTAGAAGATATGCTAACAATGTTTGTATTATGAGAAAGTTGAAGCACTTATCTTCCTCAGTGGGGCTGAGTTAATCAAAAAATGAAGGGAGATTCCCTTTTTGTTACTAAAGGGTAAAGGAAGGATGTAATTTCATAAGTGATTTGTAGGAATTGTTGAAGTTGTAGAAAAAAATCTTATGTGGGAGATTTTTGGGTTTTCTATGGTAAATGTTTTTTTTGGAAAAGTGTTTGAACTTAAAGAAGAATATGACATGGATGAAGGGTTTTTCAGAGTAACTCTGAAGGAAGAAAGGGAATAGACCATTATTATATGATATTTATATTTTAATTCATATTGTACAAAATTTTGTGTTTCTCTCAAGAACAAAAAAACATTTGAAGTATCACTTTATCCAAAATATCATAGAATATAGAGTGTTAGATCCATCGAAGATATATGGAAGTTGGAATTAGTATATATGCTAACAAAGGTCATATACTAGGAAATTTTAGGGTCCTTTTATTCCTAAGTGTGGCTTGGGTGAAACGTATAAATGAAGTGATATTCAATATATATTATTTTAGGGGGAATTAAATCTGAAATTTATTAAGTGATGTAGAGTACTTTGTAAATTTGAGAAAACAATTCATAAGTGGAGCATTGTTGGGTTGACTATGATAACTATTTTTTAGAAAATATTTGAAGTTCCAAAAGGAGTGACTTTAGATGTTCTAGACTGGAACTAAATTTTGGTGTTTTAGTGGAACCTAGTAAGTCTGGAACCGGAGGTAGATGATAGTAGCAGTGATAAATGTTTAAATAGTGGGTACCCTAGACACAACTGTGAAGTAATTTTGATTACCATATCGTGTATACAGTTATATATACATGATGTATACTTACAATTATAGTGTATATATTTCTACATCCACTATATAATGGTAATTTATATAGATTAATTATCATATTAAAAGGTTATAGTAGATCTCATGCTATAATGATAACCTTAAGATACTATGACATTAATCTTAAACAAGGGTCCTATGGTGTAAATACATCTTACTAACTGGACATAGTAGATGTTTGACTATTAAGTTCTAGGGGCTCATAAGCATTGAGAATTTTTCTCATGAAGTTGTCACTTGGTGATCTCTAGTAGTGATATCATGAGGACAGACCAACCAATAGGAACACCACAAGGTTTTGGTGTCATTGGTTATTCCTATCTATGAACATGTGTATTGGTCTTTTGACTTGAGATCATTACTAGTGTGTACCATTTTATTGCGTACTTTGATGCAAGTAAAAAACCATGATAATAAAATCGTGGTGAGGTAGCTTGTATCGGGTGCGTCATTAGAGGTATGGCATTGGTTGAATGGTCAATAAGGTATTTGTCACTTCCAAGTTAAGGAAGTAATATGTCTTAGGCCTGGTTAATCAGGATGGTGCTACCTTCATAAGTATTTGGCCAAATCATTTGAAAGTTAAATCCATCTGGAAAGATCAAAAAATAATAAAGAGAGAAAAGGGAGATGACACAAGTGTATATCCTTCTTTATGAGATATTTAAATACAAAGAGATTATATTACACAATATGTATTCATAGGTTGGTTTTCATTACTATGACAATCCTTATCTCTTTAGAGGCCTTGATGGGTTGCTAGGCTCTGTTCTTGGTCTGTGTATTTTATTCACTACTATCTAGATAAGGGCCTAGAGGGTCACACATAATAGTGTATTGAAGAATCCTCCTTATTCAGTTGAATAGGTATATAGGACATGGTGGGACCCACCACAGGGTCTGAGTGTTGTCCAAGGTATCGATCACCAAAGAAATAAATAAATTCATTATTATTCAAGTTATGAATAATTAGGTTAAATTTATTTAAATTATTTACAAGTTAAGTAAATAAGAAAAAAATATTAATCAAAGGAATATTATTTTAATATTCCAAGTTCGTTTAATATTAAGTGGGAAAGATGAGTCAAGTTAAATGGATTAGGTTTATCACTTAATATGTTTTAAATATATTGTAGGAAAGGGATAAAATAATGAATAATATTGATGAAGTTTAGTTCTTCATAATTTTTTATTTAGTAGATGTTAAATAAATGGGGGTCGGGGAACCCTACCGGGTATTTAGAACCTCCACTATAAATAGAGAGAGAGGCCCTCACACAATGCAATATTCATTCATTCTTGAATGAGAGACTCTCTCTCCTCCCACTTTCTAGAGAGAGAGTCTATCTCTCAAATTAAGGTCTAAGAATGCCTTCAAGAATCAAAGGCAGAGGGCCACGGTGATCATATGGACGTCGAAGACATCGTCGGATCATCGTGCTAGCACCCATAATTCGACAATCGATGCTCCTGTGAATTTTTGAAGTGTATGTGGATGATCTAGAGGGATCCTAATATGGATCCTTCAAGAAATGATCACCGGTGATGAGTTGTAGTTGAACGCGAATTTAGATCTGAACAGGTATGTTTTCAGTTTTTAATTTATGTGCTCTATTAATTTATACGAGATCATTAGACCGTACCAAGGCTTGGATCATCATTGACGAAAAGTATCGTTGTATTGATGATGACATTTTTTAAAATCCTCAGCCTACTGATTGTTTCTAAGCACATCGGTCCCTTCAATTGGTATCATTGGAGCGCATAAATTCTATGAGCATATAAAAAGACTAAATTTCATTAAAATAAGACCAACTTGAGGAGACTAGGTGGAGTCACCATTAATAGGGTATTTCAAAAGTCAAAAAATGGAAATATGAGAATGGGATTTTCCCGGCCTATTACGAGTCTGTGCAAGTTCATTGTAACCCATAATGGGCCAAAGTAGGGTTCCAGGGCCCGGGTTAATTTAATTATTATAATTAATTAATTTAATTTCAGAATTAAACTAAATTAAATTATTATAATAATTTTGGTTTAAAATATTAAATTTTAATACTTGGGGATAAAAAATAAATTTAATTTTGGAATTAAATTTAATTAATTAATTAATTTAAATTTTTACATTAAATTAAATTAATTAGTGGACTGAAGAATAGTTAAATTATTTGAATTATTTAATTAATTTAATTTAATTAATTTACCCTTGAACTTATTTAATGTAATTTAATTTTTATCGTGCTTTATTTTTAACCACATACTAGTCTTGAGCACCAAACCATATATGTCTGCATTTAATTATTTAATTATTTAATTATTTAATTATTTTTAACTATGTGAGATTTTTGTAATTAATTAAATGGAAGTCTTGACATTATCTTTTTTTAGTTAAAAATCATAAGGTTCTGCACACCTAAATCCATCTGAAGTACATTAAACCCCTAATCTCTCGTGCCTACGCATGATTATATTTATACTTTGGATTAAGGTGGTGTATATTGACCAAGATGATGCAAGACATGATGTAGACCTCACCAAGATGAGGTGATACTATATATCAGAAGCAGACATACAGGACGGGGGTGAGCTGCATCAAGAGTCAAGCTATGACTCAAGTATGATTCCCCTAGTTCATTTTAGATGCTCAAGACCAGTTGAGAAGTAATTTACCTTTATTCGTTTATTTATTATTTTATTAATTTTATAATAGAAGTAAAAATACATAAAATAATAAATAATTAAATGCATAAAGAAGTGATGTATGTTTTTATATTAATGTTCAGTTGTGATCATGACAACATAGATGAACAAGATTAATATAAATGGATTACATTTGTTGAGATAAAAAAACAAAAAACCCTTAAATAAATATTAAGTCATTACCACCTTCCATCATTCAAGTTTGAATAAAACCAGGTGTTTGGGGTTCTCATCATGAAAAAGATGAGGGTTCCTCTTACCACTAGGGAGTTTTTATGAGAGTGGTGGGTTGAATTAACTAAAAGTGTAGAAAATAAGTAGCCAAACCTAGATTTTTGTAAATTTAGAGGCAAGCATGGAGTAAATAAAGTTATGATTTTATAAAGTGAGACTTTACTCAACAGATCAAGGAATCATAAGTAAATGTGGTTGTTCATCCAAATGCCTACCCTGAACCCTCCAAGTAATGGCGTAGACAAAGATTGAAGATTATAAGGGGAGGTTCAAGGATCCTTTCCACTAGAACACTCAAGCAACTAATTATTCTGATTTTAGTATAGAGGGTTCCTAGAATTTGATAAAATAGTGGGAGACATTTAATAATTAAATTAATTGGTAATGTCTAATTTGTTAATCGAAATAAAAGTACTAATCTGCTAAAGTTTTTTTTTCTAGAAAATGGAAAGTAATATCAATAGAAAAACTGTAATAAATATTGGAAAGTGTTAATGTCCAAAATAGCATGAATTTCCAAGTGTAATATAAGATATTGTTTATAATACTACTATATCATAAATTCAAGGTGCTGGTGTCCCTATACCTATTAAGCCACCTCAGGAAGTGTGGGTGTAAAATTACTTACAGGAGACTCATGTATGAATCATATAATGGTTATGTTATAATTCTATCATCAATGTCCAATGTTAGTTGCAGTCACTACATTAGTAAATGGATAATAAGAACATGTAGTATCATCTCTGAGAAGTTTCTGAGGAGAAAGTGAAGCAAGATATAAATGGTTGATAACTACACTGGTTATGTGTAAAGTGAAATACAGTTCACAATATTTCAATGGATCCCTTTCTCATATCATTTTCACCCAATTACTCCAGTATCATTTAATGTTATAAAATAAACAGTTTGGAGTAAGTGATTCATTACCTATAGGTAAGGGTCTCCAAGTAAATAAGAATATAACACACATATTAATCTTTAATTCTTGTAGACAAATTTTTGAAAGGAAAGTTGAAAATCCAATGGCAAGTTCAATTCTAGAGGCACATTCACAAAGTCTTTAATGATGAGGTTGGTTATTTAATAGTAGGTTATTTTCATCGCATAGCTTGAAATAAATTTATGGAAGTTTAAAATGCAATGAATTGAATTAAAGAAGCATGTACCCACTTCTTATTCAATTTATATTCATCCAACAAAAGTATTGTTTCTCACATACTTATTAGGTATTAAATAAAATAATCCTTTTCACATATGTTTATTGAAATATGGTAACCAAGTAATTAATACAAACATTATAAGAATTAAGGTATATTCTCCAAGTAGCTGATAAACGGTGATTCCTATATCAGCGGTGAGAAGCATATAACTTCTAATTTCTAATCAAATGATTCTAATTGAAAAACTTTTTGCGTATAACCAAAAAATTTATCTCACATTCCCTTTGGAAATAAAGAGAAATTATTCCGAGTTTAGGAATTAATGTTTTTTTGTAACATACACAACAAATGGTTCAGTGGTACTTGAATCATAGGTAATAAGTGATGAATATAAAATGTAAGAATTATTTACCCAGTTGTGTAAAGATGATTATTTATCAAGTAAAACTAAATTTTTACATAAATAATATACCCAGTATGGTATTTAGGATCAGTACAGCTAAACACCTTTGGTATAATCGACATATTTAGTTTGGACAAATAAACCTTTAAAAATAAAGGTATGTCACAAGGATTTCAGAGTAAGTTCAATGAGAAAATGTGAACTATTCAAAGGAAACTCTATTGGTAAATATACATAATAATATTTATTTAAGTTAGTAGGGAATGTGATAGTTAAGTATAACCATGGTCAGAAAATATGTGTAGCTTTGGATTGGCATGCCAAATAATATCTTGAACAAGCATTCATCGATCATGATAATGTATCATGGTGTAATTAATAAATTCACATTAAGTTATATACATCACAATGTTAATGTTATTGGGGATGATTTATGATAATTCTTACATGTTAACATTGATAAAAAATGTAGTGTCGAACAATTCTTAAACATACATTTTATACATAAAATTTATGGTGTAAGTAGTTTCAATGTTACAACCTTCAATAACTTCCATCTTATTTCAAGATGTTATTTGAAAATAATTGTGAAATCCCATAACTAATATGACAACTAAAAATAAAAAATGTATATCATACGATTCATATTATTATTGAAATCCATTATGTCACAGGACATTTGTTTTGATGAAAATAGTTTGTTAGGATATAAACAAACATGCATCAAGCTAAATATATTGTGCATCTAAGTAATTATCCCCACAGTTTCTTGGGATATTACATAAAGCCATAAGATAGAAAAGTGTTAGTCAAGTGATAGACTACATTTTAATATAATGGTGCACATATCTATTTGAGATAGTGGGAGAAATATTGACTCAGGTTTAGTCAATGATAGAGATACACATGTAGTTGGAATAAGAACTAGTTCCACAAGTGCATGTCGAATAGGAATGTTCCAGAGACACATACTGCATGGGAAGTTTTAAACCATTTTGATGGTTTTATATTCATTGTGTTCAGTGATACATTATTTAGTGAGAATAATAATTTATATAAGTAAACAATATATGGAAATAATCTAATATTGGAAAGACCAATTAAAATTCAATAATGGATTCCATGTATCAAAGTGAAAATGGACTTATAAATTGAATATTATGGTGGTTATTCAAGTGATTTAATACATGGATGGTACAAGTGAAGTACCAAATGAGGCTTGATTGGTAATACCAAGTCAATAATCCTAAATCCATTAGAATTTTACTTATCATAGATAATTTATATTATCCTTTTATTGAGAATTGGATGTCATGACCACCATTCATGGAAGGTGTCTATATGATGCAACCAGGAAGTGATGATGACACCATTAGATGCCAATAAGTGTTCAAAGTTATTGAAATCCAGTATAGTATTAAAGTAAGTAACAAGATCTTAGTGCATTAATTTGGAATAAATCTTTGACATGTGTCTACCAAAGGTTAGTGGGAGCACCATTGTTTTCCAATTGAAATATGTTCAACAACATATGGAAAATGATTATTGGTCTTACAATTAGATAAGACTATGATGAAAGTAATTCTACAGTGATTGAATTAATGTATAAACTTTCATTCTAGGGAATAAGATCTATTGATTTATATCTAATGGTTTCTTGGACCTGGTCAATTGTATATATATTGACATTTCATTGAAAAATAAAAGTTGGAATAATTAAAGAGAAGAATTATTTCCAGTGTCAAATGACATAAATCTATCAAAGAAGACAAGAAAATTCATAGGAGGAGATTAAGTGGTAAGTTAAGTTCCATGTTATTAAGATATATATCAATCATGTATGTCATTATATATATACAAGAAATGATATTTCTAAAATTTAACTTATAGTAGGAAAATATTAGTCATATCTAGGATAACTATAAGGTATGCGGTCATAATTTTCTGATTGTACTTCATTAAGTACAAATGATATGTACTTGGTATGCAGAGAAGAAGTATACTAGTTATTGTGGGACTAAAAATAGTCTTCATTAGATCAATTCGATCTAGTATTATAGTTGGGATAAGGTGTTGAGAAAGACAAGATAATATAAGCTAGTGGTATCCATACCTACAAATACCAAGTATGTTGTAGCTTCTGAGGCAGCTAAGAAGTAGTTATTAAATGAAATGATTTCTTCTGGTTCTTAGAATCGCACTGAGTAAGTAAAGTTTTAACATTATATAAATTATGATATTATTACTAGCCAAGATTTCAAACTATGATAGTGGAAAATAGGGGTATACTCAGGGATACCATCTCTTGAGAAGTTTTTACTCAAGGAGGTGAAGTCACATATAGTAAAAATGTCACGTAGCAGAATCATGGAAGACCCAGCAGCTAAATCCATTACTTAATAAAAACATGATCTTTATCATGTGATTATATAACAAGTATGGTTATAAATTTGGCTCTAGTTCAAGTGGGAGTGTTGAAATAGTGAGTTCCCAATACCGAAATATGCAGTACTTTTGATTACCATATCGGGTAAACAGTTAGGTATACATGATGTATACTTACCATTATAGTGTAAATATTTCTACATCTAATATTTAATGATAATTTCTATAGATTAGTTTTCATATAAAAATGTTATAGAAGATCTCATACTATCATGAGAACCTCGAGATACTATGACATTAATCTTAAACATAGGTCATATGGTCTAGATACATCATACGGACTAGACACAGTTGATGTTTGACTATCAGGTGTTGGGGGATTATAGGAATTGATAATTATTCTCATGAAGTTTATAATTAGTTACATTTGGTAATGAGATCATGAGGACAGACCCACAAATAGGAACACCACATGTTTTGGGTGTTATTGGTTATTCCTATCTATGGAAGTGTGTATTGGTCTCCTGACTTGAGATCATTACCAGTGTGTTCCATTTTATTGAATACTTTGATTCAAGGAAAAAATCATGATAATGAAATCATGGAGAGGTAGCTTGTGTTGGGTGCATCATTGGTGATATGGAATTGGTAGAATTGTCAAGAAATGATTTGTCGCTTCCAAGTTAAAGAAGTTATATGTCTCAGGATTGGTTGATCATGGTGGTGCTACCTTTATAAGTCCTTGTCCAAATCAGTCAAAAGGTAAATCTATCTGAATAGATCAACAAATAATAAAGAAAGAAAAGGGTGATGAAACAAGTATGCATCCTTCTTTATGATATATTTAAAGACAAAGAGATTATAGTACATAGTACATGTTCGCAGGTTGGTAGTCGATGCTATGACTTTCCTTATCTCTTTGGGGGCCTTGATGGTTTGCTATACTCTGCTCTTAATCTATAGATTTTATTTACTGCCATCGTGATAAGGTCTTATAGGGTTATACACAATTTCATATTAAAGAATCCTCCATATTTAGTTGAATTGGTATATTAGACATGGTGGTCCCCACCACGGGGTCCGAGTGTTATCCAAGTTATCGATCACGATAAATAAATAAATTCATATTATTAAAGAAAAAAATTGGTACTAAATTTATTTATTAAATGTATTTACAAGTTTAGTAAATATGAGAAAAAATATTAATCAAAGGAATATTATTTTAATATTTCAGGTTCCTTTAATATTAAGTGGGAATGACAAGTTGAGTTAAATGACTCAGGTTTATCACGTAATATATTTTATATACATTATAGGTATGTGATAAAATAAAAAATAATATTGATATAGTTTAGTTCATCATAATTATTTATTTAGTGGATGTTAAATATACAAGGGTCGGGGAACCCTACTAGGTATTTAGACCTCCATTATAAATAGATAGAGAGGCTCTCACACAACGTACTATTAATTTATTCTTGAATAAGAGCCTATATATCCTCCCACTTTCTAGAGAGAGAGAATATCTCTCTCAAGTGAATATCCAAGAACACCTTCAAGCATCGAAGGTAGAGGATTGCGGTGATCTTCGGAACATCAAAGATATCGTCGGAACGCCGTGCTAGCACCCAGAATTCGACGATCGATGCTCCCATAGATTTTTGAAGCACGTGTGGATGATATAGTTGGATCCTACTATAGATATTTCATGAAAAGATCACCGATAATGAGTTCTTGCTGACCATGCCTTCATATATGTAAAGTTATGTTTATAGTTTTAATTTTTATGCTCTTTTAATTTAAGCGAGATCCTCGGACCATACTGGGGATCAGATCGCCAGGGATGACAAGTTTCTTCATCCTAATGATGAAAATTTTAAAATCCTTGGACCACCGACTTCTATTGCACACCTCCATAAATTATTTGTGCCTATAATTATTTTAAAATACCTAGACCACCAGATTCATGAACCCAACCCATTCCGGCCTAGAGCCACAATTACCCCAAGCCTCCCTCCATAGGCTAGGGGTGGCGAAAAGCGCTGAAGGAAAAAAAACATTGGGAGGTCTTTGCCTAAGTACCTAAACACATTCACATAACCAACTCAATGAAAACATGTAGAGAAAAATGAACAAAATATGTGACACTACTATAAATATACCAAACATTCAGGGACCTCTAAACAGTGAAATTATAGTAATGTAAATCAAATGGAAAAATGGGAAAAATACACACCCAACTAGAAAATCGCTACAACCCGATAGTAACTGAAAATGTAAAACAGTTAAGAGAACCGCACTCCTAGATCTTAATCTATGACCACTGTATGTGGTCTGCGTACCTGTATCCCTAAGCTACTCTAAAGTTACGATCAACCTTTTCATCATCTGCATAAGGCACAACACATTCAGGAAAATCTCATGCAGGATTGAGTATAAAAATACTCAGTAGGACACCCTAAAAAGGTGAAGGGGCTAGTAAGAGATACACTAAAGAGGAATATAGTAGATAGAATAAGGTACATAAGAGTACAACTAAACCCAACAAGAGAGTTAAAGTAAACTAATTCAAACAGAAGGATCTCAAAATGGTGAGAAGATGAACTTCTTGTCGAGTCATTGCTACCTATAATAGTATGGTAGACTCATCCAACCACGAGAAGCTAGACATGGAAAGCATGTGGAATACCTCGCATTTCCTCGCCTCTCTAGGAAGGAGAGTTACCAAAACCCAAGGAGTGGGTACTAAAACAATATATATATATTCTCAGTCAAAGAATCCCAAATGAGAGAGTAATTGGATCTCCACCTCATAGCTCATTCCAAGAAGAAGAGTTGCCAACGGTTCTAGAAATTACCACAAAAAATGCCCAGCATCCATCACATTTTCCCTAAACATTCAAGTCAAAGGGACTCAATCACCAATCCTTGATACTATCTGCTTTGAGTGGATCTGTCTCACCCAAATGGTTTTAGGTCCCATCATAAGAACATTTCATGGTGGGTCACGTTTCCCTCTTTATCGTGATTCCAATGGTACGTCAAACCATGTTTCGTCACTGATCTGTATAGTCAAGAGGTCATGTCTCAAGGTTGAGGACCCATGCCCATCCCGGTTGGAGGGTTCTACTCAGAATAGGTTGAGGACCCATGCTCAGTCTGGCTGGAGGGTTCCACTCTAGTCATCAGGGATTCGCGCCCTAGTACATTAGGGAATCAATACTCAGAAATAGTTGTAGAGGATCTGTGCCCATGCCGATGGGGGGTCAACACTTTGGTCATCAAGGAATGCCACTACCCAGCCCAGCTAGAGGGTAAGCTCGGTACTGCCATTAGGGAACACCATTGCCTACCCCAGCTGAAGGGTAAGCTTGAAACTGCTCTAGTAATCCTGTAAGATCTTTGAAATCATTGATCATCACCTAAAATAGGTTTCACACCTCGAACATCTCTCTCGCATCTTGAAAGATACTACGGAAGGCACTATCAGATTCTACGTAAAAAACACCCAAGATAGGATACTCATGGGCCAAAATCTGATTCCAAAAGAAGTAAATATGAGAGATAGAATATTCATAATATGGTACATGTGTGGGGACCATATGATATTTGACCCCACCTCATCATCTGTATGTGTACCAAGCCATACTCAGGTATTAAACTGTGCACAAGCACCCCTAAGAAAATCGTCGACCCACATCACCTTGCTTGTGATGCTTGAGAGGGAGCTCAATCTATGTACCTGAATCTAGAACATCTCCCTATAGAATGCGGGAGAGAGAAGTATAGAGAGATCAGCCATGAATAGTCCTAATAAAATCCATCTTATCTTCTATTTATAGTGTGAGATGGAATTACCCTAAAATACCAGCCCAGCCCCCAAATAATTAACACACTATATACATAATATTTTGACTACTAAACTGAGTCAAAAATATCATTTATTATTATAATAATTGTTCTTGTAATATAACAAATATATTACAAGATAATACCTGAGCCATTAAATTGGATCGTAATCCTGAAAATATTAAATGAACATTGACTATTTTAAACTAATATTTGTTCATTTAATATTTTTATGTATTTACTTAAAACTTGTAAATACATTTAATAAATAAATTCAATGATCATTATTCTTGACATGAATAATATGAATTTATTTATTATTTTGGTGATTGTATCTCCTTGGAAAAATACCATACCCTAGTGGTGGGTCCCACCATTTCTAATATTCATATTCAACTGAATAGGGATGATTCTTGAATATGTTATTGTGTATGACCCTCTATGACCTTATCTAAATAGTAGTTAATACTATTCAAAGACAAAGAGTGGGATCTAGAAACCCATAATGGACCCTAAAGAGATAAGGATTGTCACAGTAGTGAAAACCAACCTACGTACAAGCACTGTGTAATATAATCTCTTTGTCTTAAATATCTCATAAAGCAGGATGCACACCCGTATCATCTACCTTCTCTTTCTTTATTATTTTTTGATCTAACTGGATGGATTTACCTTGGATGACCACAGTCATGGATTTATCAATGTACTACCATCCTGATTTACATGGCATGAGATATATAACTTCCTTAACTTGGAAGCGAAAAAATATTTTCTTGACCATTCAACTAATGTCAAGCCACCAATGATGCACCCAACATAAACTACCTCACCAAAATTTCATTATCATGGTTTTTATCTTGCATCAAATTACACAATCAAATGGAACGCATTGGAAATGGTCTCAAGTCAGGAGACCATTACACATGTCCATAGATAGGAACATCCAATGAAACACAATTCATATGGTGTTCCTATTGGCAGGATTGTCCCCATGATCTCACTACTATAGATCACTGAATGGAAATTAAATTTTTATTATTCAAACACTTTTGAGGAAAAAGTGAGAAACCATATAAGAATTCATGACATAAAACAATAGATCACCATGAAACAAAAGTTTTGGTCCAAACAACACCAATCCATCACAGAAGAGACCCTACCCAGCATCAAATACAATAAGATCAGCTTCCTCCTACTCCTCACTACCGAAAAAGTGCCCCATGCATGAATGAATGAGCATGGAACCGATGGCAAATCCATACCCTCTCAAATATCCAAATCTGTAGAGAAGACAATAAGAAACCCTCTTCTCTAAACCTCATATGGTGCAACCCCATGAGAGATAGATGCAGTGACCCACAAACCTCGAACCAGCAGAGACCAAAGATTCAAAATACCAAAATTTAATTCCACTGATTCTATACATTCAACCACCAGTTCCACCATAACTAAAAATTAAACACAATAATCAAAAAACACCAAAAATATACCTATGGGAAATAGATTTTCAAACCCCTAACATTCAATGCCACGACATTTTCAAGTCCTGTTTTCTACTTACTTACCCACAAAATAACCTAGAATTCAAGAGGTTCGAGAACCAAACATTGATTCACACCTTCAAACCTTCATTGTCTCCATGATATTCAATCAAAATCAAAACCAATATGATCCCAAATTCCATAATTCAATGAAAACAGAAAATCCGAACCAAAAAAAGTAGATCTCCCAAACCAAAACTCAAGTAGAAACACAACCATAAATGCAAAAAAAAGAGAAAACAATAAACCAACACCAGAGAGACGACCTCTCAAATCAGAGCTCGCCAAAATAATACCTCACTGCAAGTCAACCCCAGATCCCAACACTACCTTCAAAGCCGCTCATGAAGACCAGATCCTCCCAACACAATCATATCCGACACCAAATGCAATGACGACCCACATACTGCAGCATCTGAAACTCGAACCATGTACCAACATTGTGCCACCATGATCTCTATACAACTCGAAGGTTAGGGTGAGAAGAGGTCATAAGATGATGAGGTTTCCAGGAAGAATTATCCCACACATCCCCGCCACTAGGAGAGACCATATTCTGTGAGTGTGCCAAACCGATGCACCAAAGAGAGGACCGGATCCGACCTGATACAGTAGAGATGAAGGTAGTGCTGGAAGGAACCTTAAATTTGTGGAGCCCCTTACAAGCTCATCTAACATCAATTGAAATTATAAGACCTTTCATCTTAAAACGTGTATAAGGTTAACGGTCGACTCCCACTGGGGGGGCCGCCAGGTACCAGAGTGCGATGCATGTTCCCCAGCTAGGAAAATGGATTTGAATTGCCTTGTGCATAATACGCACAGTGTCTGAGTCTAGCGGGACTCGAGCCTGGTCCAGTTCCCACAGAGAGTGAGGGGTACAACCAATGGGTACCACTTGACTAACACCCCATGGGAAAAAACGTGTGTAAGGTTAATGCTCGACTCCCACTAGGGGGACCTCTAGGCCCCAGAGCACGCCACATGTTCCCCAACTAGGAAAATGGATTTGAATCACCCTGTGCATAATATGCATAGTGTCTGAGTCTGGAAGGACTCGAGCATGGGCCAATTCCCATGGAGAGACAAAGGTACAACCAGTAGGTACCACTCTACTAACACCTCATGGGCACTATATATCACCAAGTGAAAACTTTATGAGAATAATTCTCAATTCTTATGATCCCCTAGAACCTAATAATCAAACATAAACTATGTTCCATCAGTAAGATGCATCTAGACCATAAGACCTTAGTTTAAGATTAATGTCATAGTATCTCAAGGTTCTCATTATAGTCTAGGATCTTCTATAACCTTTTAATATAACAATTAATATATGGATATTATCATTAAATAGTGGACATAGAAATACCTACACTATAATGGTAAGTTATCATCATGTATATCTAACTATACACATGATATGGTAATCAAAAACACAAAATAGTTTGGTCTAGGGAACCAAATATTTCAAAACTACTACTTGCACTAGATCCAACTTATTAACCAAACTTAATATCTCTCACATGATTAGGATCATAGTTCTACTGAGTCATGAATTTAGCTATTGGACCTTCCATGATTCCACCGTGTGGCAACTCTGTCATAAGCGACCTCATCTCCTTTAGTAAAATTTCTCAAGACATGGTATCCCTGAGTATATCCCTTTTTTCACTTTCATAAATTGATATATTGTCTAGTAAGAATATCATAATTTACATTATGAAAAATCTTTAAATACTAGGTTTGATTCCAATAACTATAACAAATCATTGCATTTAACTACTTCTTAGTTTCCTTAGAAGTTGCAATTTACTCGATGCTTGTAGGTATGGCTACCAATGGATTATATAAACTTGTATCACTCATAACCTTAGCCTAATAGAGATATTAGATCACATTGATCTATATAAGACTAGTTTTTGTCCCCTAAAAACTAGTATCTTTCCTTCTCCACTTACCAAGTGCATATATTTTGTACTTGATTACGTATAATAAGATAATTCTAACTACTTACCTTAAAGTGCTCCTAGATATAACTGATATTTTCCTGCTATAATGTATATCCTAGAAATATCAGTTTTTTTAAATATAATGGCATGTGGGATAATCTATTTCTTTAGCATATGGATTTCAACTTACCGCATTACTCTCTTTCCATGTCTCAGACATGTCAACCTATAGAGATTATGCCATGTGACATCAGAAATAATTCCTCTCTTGAATTGTTCCATCTTGTATTTTTAAATACCATGGCACTATATGTATTATTTACTAGGTCCAAAAAAACTTTAGATACACCTTAATATATCTTTTTCCCTAGAACATAGGCTTCTACTTTAAGTTAATCACTGGAGAATAAATTTTATCTTGATCTTAATTATAAGACCTATTTTCCATATGTTGCCTAACATATTTTACTTGGAAAATATTGGTGCTCCTACTAACCACTGGTAGACACATCACAATCATTAATTTCAAATGAATATTCTACAATCATTTTGCTTACTTCAATCCGAAACTATACTTCAGTAACTTGCAACCTTTATTAGAATTCTATGATGTGACCATCTTCTTCCAGTTGTGTCGTATAAAAACCATCCATGATTGACGATCATGACATCCAATTCCTAATAATATGATCATATAAAGTAGAAATTACAAGTAAAATTCTAATGGATTTATACATAATTACCTGGTATTACCTATTGATTCTTATTGGTACTACACTTATACCATCCATGTATTAACTCACTTGAATACCCACCTTAGTATTCAAAAAAATAAACCCCTTTCAGTTGGATACGTGGAATCTATTATTGAATTTTAATTGATCTTTGTCAGTCTTAGCTAATTTACATATACTAATTACTTGTAGGAAATATTATTCGCAATGAATAATAGATCACCGGCTGTAGTGAATACAAAAACCATCACCATGGTTTTATCCTTCTTATGTAGTATGTGTCTCTAGAACATACTATGTTCCACATGTTCTTGTTGAACTAGTTCATATTCCAACTACATGTGCATATCGAGCATTGACTAAACCCAAGTCAATATTTCTCCCACTATCTCAAAATAGATGTTCACCCTTTTATATAAATTTATTCCATCACTTAACTATAACTTTCTATCTTAGGGATTTATGTAATATCCTAAGCAACTGTTAGGGTAATTTCTTTAGATGCACTATGTGTTTTCTCATGATGCAATTTTTTTTATAACCTGAAAAAATATTTCCATCTAAACACATGTTTTTATGACATAATGCATTTCCCTCATACTATCACTCATATGATATCCATTTTTCATATTAGTTGGCATACTATTATGGGATATCGTCGTTATTTTTAAAGCACGACATGAAATATAATGGAAGTTTCTACAAGTTTCTTCATAGATACTCCTTATATCATAACCTTGATGTATGAAATGTGCATTTAGGAATTGATCCATGCTATATTTTTTTGATCAATGTTATCATGTAAGACTTCATCATCGATCCTCCTAATTAACATCAATTTCATGATGTAGATAAGGTAATGTGTGTTTAAGAATAGCTCTATGATACATTATCTTGATCAATGAATGCTTGGTCAAGATATTCTTCAACATGATGGATTGAATTAACTCTTATCTTCTGACCATGAATAAACTTCACTTTACCATTCCTTATTTACTTAAAGTAATATTATGAAGTGTATATATATACCTCTAACTTATTCTTGGAATAGTTCACACTCTATGAGCTTGAACTTATCCTATAAATGGTTTCACTTATGCTTTGGTTATTGAATATTAGCTTGGTCTTGGTCAAGGTAATATCCAAATGATGTTATTTCCCTTAGAATCTTTGATAAGTGGGCTTCATATGGTATGATCCTAATGGTCGAGTCCATCACTCCTTCCTTCTATATCAATTTGACTTTATTAGAACCCTATATATATACTAATATATAATGTTCACTATAAAATAGATATAATATCAATGGTTATGATACTTAATTTTATTTTAAATATGACCGAATAAACCTTATAAATGTCCAAAATTACCAAAGTAGTGCATGTGTTTCCTATAATTCAATTTCTTAATAAGGTATTCACTCATTTAAAAAGGGTATTTAATTTATAAAATTTTGGGTCATTCCATTCTCTCCCCTTCTAAAATTTTACCCTCAAAATTTTAATTCCATAAACTAAAATAGATGAGGGTACTAATGTTTCATTTCCACTTCTAATTCCCATATCACTTCCTCAAACTTATGGCTCCTCCACAACACTTTGACCATGTGAGTTTTCTTATTTCACATAACTAGGTATCTATGATCTAAGATCTTCACAAGATACTCCTTGTATAAAAGATCATTCTATAATGTTACCACCTCTGGATTCAGTACATGTAAGAGTTCTGGTATATACTTCATCAAGATGGATACATGGAACACATCATGTAATTGAGATAGGTTAGGGGGAGTTCTAGTCAATAGGCCACCATTCTGATGTGATCTAGGATCTCAAAGGGGGTGATGTATCTAGGAATAATATTTTCCTTCTTCCAAAAACTCATAACTTTCTTCCATAGAAATATAAAAAGGAACACTTTATCTTTAACCTCAAACTCAATGTTACATCAATGATTTTATGCATAGATTTTCTATAAAATTTGTGCAGATTTATTATAAAGATGAATGGTTTCAACCTTCTCTGTCTTTTCTTGGATAATATCATGTCCCATTATCTTACTCTCCCTAACTTCATCCTAGCATGTCGGAGTCCAACACCTCTTCCAATATAGATCTTTATAAGGTTACATTTTAATTCTATAATGGAAACTATTATTATATGAGAACTCCACTAGGGGAAACTGATGATACCAATATCATTGGAAATCCATTGAACATGATCTCAATATATCCTATAGAGTTTTAATGGTTCTTTCAAACTGACCATTCATTTGAGGGTGATAAGTAGTGGTAAAGCTTGGTTTTGTATCCAACACTTCCTGAATTCTTTTACAAAACTTCAAGGTGAACCTTGGATCTCGATCAGATACAATGGATAGTGGAACTTCGTATAGTATTACCACTTCTATTATGTATATTTTAGTGATTTTATCAAGATATAAATAGTCACTAATAGTAATGAAATGTGACAACTTTGTAAGGTGATCGACTACCACTCATATAGAATTATTTCCTTTAGGTGTCCTGGGGAGTCCTATGATGAAATCCATGGTTTTGTTTTCCCATTTTCATACTGGTATGGGGAAACATTTTATCATACCCTTATACTTTTTCATTACAAATTTACTTGTTTTCATACCAATAATCAAGATACAAACTCCACAATCACCATATTCATGATATACCACCATAATTTTTGCTTAAAATGTCTATACAGCTTAGTGATTCTTAGACGAATAGAGAAGCATGATCTATGTGCATCATCCAAAAGTTCCATCTTCAGTTCTAGTTTTGATGGTACAGATATCCATGTTCCAAACCTTATAACTCCATCTTCATCAAAGTTGAAAACTAAAATATTTTCTACCTAATTATATAGAAACTAATCATATTTCTATGCCTCCTTGATCATCTCAAGAATATATGTTTGAGAAGTCATTTGAGTAAGGTGGGGTTATGGGATCCTTTCTACTCAGAGCATTTGCCACTTTGTTTGCCTTTATAGGATGGTAATGGATTGAAAAATTATAATCCTTGATCATCTATAACATACTTCATTGTCATATATTCATCTCATTTTGTGTGAATATATACTTATGGCATTTATGATCCATATATTTGTCACACTTTTCTCTATAGAGAAAATTTCACTAAATATTCAACACAAAGATCACTTATTCCAATTATATATCATGTTTTAGGTAGTTATACTCATGTATATTTAATAGTTGGGAATAATATGATATCACTTTATCATATTAAATGATTAAAGAACCCAATCCCATTTTAGACGCATCACTATAGATCATAATTCCTTCCTTACTAGTGGGTAATGTGAGCACGGGTGAAGTGATTAGCCTCTTATTCAACTCTTTAAATTTCTATTCACATTCATAAATCTAGAAAAACCTAAAAACCTTTCAAGTTACTTTAGTTAGTGGGATTGAAAATTGTGAGAATTTCCTCACAAATCGATGATAGTACCCATCCAATACAAGGAAACATTGGATTTCTATCACAAATATTGATCTAAACCATATTTCAATTGCCTATATTTTTTACGGATCACAGATATCCCTTGGATGGTGATAACATGCCTAGGGAAAGTTACTTTTTCTATTCAAAACTTACATTTACTGTACTTCGCAAATAAATCTTCCTTTCTCAAATTCTTTAGTACAGAATTCAAATGATGCTCATGTTCCTCCTTACTTTTGGATTAAATAAGAATATCATCTATAAAGGCTACCACAAATTTGTCAAGGTAATCCGTAATAAATTTATTCATCAATTCCATAAATACAACTAGATAATTAGTGATTCTAAATGGAATCACTATGATGTTATAGTTCTTGTACCTTCTATGAAAAGAAGTCTTGAGGATATCCTCCTTCTTCACCTTTAATTGATAATATCTAAACTAGAGATCCACATTAGAGAAGTATTATTCTCCACATATCCAATCAAAAAATTCATAAATATGTTTCATAGGAAACTTATTCTTTATTGTGATATTTTTGAGCTCACGATAATCAATATAGAGCCATATTGACCCATCCTTCTTGACAAAAACCTTACAGTGAAGCACTTTGTCTTATAAACCCTTTATCCAAATTTTCCTATAGATGATTCTTTAGAACCTAAAGTTCATCAATTTCCATTATATATAGATTCTTGGATATTATTAAATCTATAAGTATTATCTTAATTGAGAACTAAACATCTCGACTAAGATGAAGACCAGGTAATTATTTGATAAACACATCAGCAAATTCCCTCACAATGGCCATGTCTTTAAAGATGATCTTTACCTTAGTATCAATCATTTTATAAAGATACACTTGCTCATAGGGAAATAATATCCATTCTTTAGATGTTGATACCAAAGGAGATTCATCCTCCTCCGTGAACTTGTATAGAATCGAAGGATGATTCATGATACGGAAGGTGATTTCCTTCCCAAACAATTTACATTAGAAATATATAAAGGAATCCAATCCATACCCAGAATTGGATAAAATTCCACTAAATGGAGTATCATAAGGTTCTATTGGAAATTCAACCTTAAAATTTGGATAGGGGATGAGTTGTATTCTTGGGGTGTGATAATTGAACCATTTTCCATCTTCACTAATAACTCGACTTCCATGTTTTGAGGTGGTGTTTGAATAGTTCTAAATTTGTGTGATATGAAAGAATGCATAGAACCGAAATCAAAAAGTATGTTCAATATTCTTGAATGAATAATTAGAATACATGTCACCACTTCATTCTTGGGATCCACCTCAATAGTTGTTATTGATTGGAATAGTTTCCTTATTCCTTGCAGTTGAAACATTCGACAATAGGATAAGGGTTGGTCTGGGAATTCCTTTATTCCATCACATTGGTTGGTTTATGTCATCAGTAATCTCTAGCTAGGTTCTCTTACTTTCCACACCTAAATCATTTTCTTATCCCATTTAGGAAATTTTCATGATGCTTCTTCCCAAAATTTTGACAAGTGGGTTGTTAGAATTTCTTACCCCCATGAGATTTATCCATCATACAACCAAAATTAAATTCCATTCTCTGCTTCATGTCTCTAGAACCATGAGACCCTTGAGATTCCATTATCTCCATCTCAACTTTGAAGGCACGTTAGAAAATTTCCTCAGATCTATCAAATTCTCAAATTACCAATGCTTTTTATAAACTCATCTTTGGACCACTAAAGAAGCGGTTAAATTGACTTTCCAGGGAGATAAAAAAGATAGAGGTGTATCATTAAAGTCTTATGAATTTTTCCTTCTACATCCAGTGTATTATTCATCCTTTTTATTGAGACTAATGAAATCTATCTCCATTTTAAGTTAGAGATTGTGAGGAAAATATTTTTCCAAATACATTTTCCTAAATTCCTTCCACTCTAGTGTTTTGATCTCCTCATATAACTTTTTATTTTTTACCAAAGTCATCCATTAATTAGATTCTCCCTCCATATGATAAAAAACTAGCATGACCTTATCTTTCTTAGAATATTGAAGGATGAATAATATATTTTCAATGGAGTTGATCCATTTCTCCATGATTAAGGGATAAAAATATCCATTGAAATTCAAAGGCCTTTGTCTCATAAAGGTCTAAATTATAAATTTCTCTTTCTTAGGTGGATTTTTTAATTCTTACTGATTCATGTTTTGATTAAAATCATGGGTAAACTAAGAAATTATTGTCACAAAGTTTTCAAATTCTAATCCCATCAGGTTGTTCATCTCATTTGGGCAGTCATCACATCTCCCCTCACATTGGTTATTTACTTGGTTCCTCCTATTTCTAACCATTGACTCAATTAAAGGGAAAATTAGGGATAAGTATTTTTAAACTATTAAACCCATAAATAGGAAACCATGAAAATTAAAGGGGTGACTCATAAATGATATATATTTATTAACCTATGGATTTATAGGTTTCAATCAAAGTTATACATGATTTATTTCCTAACATAAAATCTTACAGGAATTTTTATTCCCTTAATAATGGTTTATAAAGATATTGTGGATTTAAAAAAGAATATCCCTTGGGAGTTTCAAACTAGGTGCATAGAAAGGCCTATTTTCTTGCATAATTTGACGATTGAGTCCATCTCAATGCACCCTTTTTGAGTTTATTAGCCTGAGGTATGTTTGTGCTAGATCCACATAAATTTATAGTATCCAAACATAGATGTATTTTCTTGGAAATAAAATAATATATACTTTAACAAATTTTAGGGATGTTTTATGATGTTTAGTTTTATCCCTATGTCTTTCACTAGAGTTTTCTAATCCTAATCCCAAAAAAAATTAGACTTTTGTCTGATGCCAACTATGACAACCCATATTTTATTACACCTTAATTCAAGATTTATTACATAAAGTTACACATAATAAAACTCAAAATAATCATTAATCCTATTTTATTTATGAAATTAGGTACATATAATAACAACATTCAATATGAATATAGTGACATTATTGAAAACATACATAACGTGCTCTTTAAATTTTATCTTTCTTCTAAAACTGCAGATGATAACCTGGGGACATACATAAGAAAGGGGTGAGATATAAATCTGAGTAAGGAAATGAATTAAAAATATTATAAGTTAAATCAATAAATGTGATACAATATGAATATAAATATATAATAATAAGGGTGATAATCATAATCTTAAACAATGAGGCATGATATAACATGACAGTATAAAGGAAACATGGGAAATTAGAAACAACATAAAACATGAAATAGAAAACATAATTAAAGGATAAACAATAAGAATATATAATATAGTGTGCTTATGATAACCTCCCATGCACCATATATTAAATATCATGAGATAAAAACATTACCCAATTCATTGGAGGGCTATATAATTTTGGTTCCACCCATTACTTTCATATCAAGTATATTCATAAGTGTGCCATATATATCATAAAAAATAAAGATGTATTTTATAAATTTTAACCACATGGTTAAGGATTTAATTTTAAATACATCTAAATCTAAAATCAATGAGGAATGGGTAAAACTAAGTGAATACCATTGAGTGGAAATGGGGATGGGTATTCACTACACAATTGTTTGTCATGAAAAATCATATAATAATTTTAGCATCATAATGATGGTACATAAAGATTCATAAAATATATTAATGAGAGTTAAATGGATCTCTCATCACTTTTACATCATAAGTAAATTAATAGGGATATATAATAACATAACCTTACATGAAAATTTTAAAATTAAAGGAATTATATAAATAATGTGCTTGAATAAAGAGGAGAATGAGATAATCCCTTACCCTAAGAGGATGCTTCTAAAATCTTGGAAGGAGATTATTAAGAGATTTATAAAACCTTGGGAGGGATATAGAGAGACAAAGGTATATTAATTTCATGCTAAAAGGCTTTTTAGTGAAGATTAATGGGATGTTGGGTGGGTTTGTATAACAAAATATGGGAGAGTTCATTATTAATTTCCAAACTTAGGTTTTTTACTCTATATGATAAAGTAATCAAAACCAAAAAACATACCATTTTTTCCATTATTATCTCTAAATAGGAGTGGTTTTAATTAATTTATGAGGAAAATAACTGAACTCATTAAAATTATACCCTTGGTGATGTGGAATTGAGTCATGTTTATAAAAAATTGATTTTAATATAATAAATTTTTTGTTGGATTCATTAAGGGTTTATAAAATTAATTAAATAATATAAAAACAAGTTATTTTAAATTATTGATATATATTTGATCATGGATACCTTTTATGGAATATATTACATCGCTTTTGGTCATTTTTATGTCATAATACACACAAAATATTTATACCGTATTTAATTTTTACCCAAAACATTGACTGTCTCCAAAAATTATAAAAAAAATAAATATTGGATAATTTTGATATAATAATTTCAAAAATAATATTTATTTTATCAAAATAAATCTATAAATATTATAATTTATATATTTAAATCAAAAATCCCTATTTATTGAAAAATACTTGTTTTTTTGACAATAACACTTTCATGTACCTTATAAAAATTACATGTCACTTTAAAAAATTATATTATCATTTATATTTAATAAATAATATTTAATAATAATGTTTTATTAAAATATCATTTATTTTGAAAATTCTTTAATTCATCAAAAATAGTCTTAATTGTAACTATATATTTCTCAAAAATACAATTTTTATTTCATTGTATCAAAATCTAATTTTTATCAAATGTATTGTTTAATAATTTAAAAATTAGTATTAAAATGGATAAATTTAATCACTGTTTTATTAAAAATAAATATATAAAAATTCATACTATTAGGGTCTATATATATATCCCTTTATTACACTAGTGAATTCTCTAAGGGTTAGGTTTGTGATAGAGAGATTTTCATGGGGTGGTTCAACGAACATGGTTTGGGTCATGATCTTAATGATCTTAAACTTCTCATGTAAATGTTTTTGCTTGTTCTTTAGTTGTTGAATATCATCTTGAGCTTACTTAAGGGAAATTATAGTGAATCTATCTCCCTTGGAAGCTCCGATTAGGGGTCTTTATAGGGTACAATCCTACTGGTCGACTCTCCTTCCTTTTATATCAATTAGACTTTATCATAACTATATATATATAATAATCTATAATGGTCACTGTACAATGTCTATAATATCAATGGTTATGATGCTTAATGTTATTTTAAATCTGATAGGATATGACTTATAAAGGTCAAAAATAACCAAATTATTTCATGTGTTTTCTATAATTCCATTTCTTACTAAGGAATTCACTCATTTAAAAAGGGAATTTAATTTATAAAAATATAATTCATTGCACCATCTATAATTTACACAACCTATGTGAAGGTAGTAAGGGAGTTGTGAAGGATATGTAAGGGTAAATATTGAGGCTTTGTGAAGGTATGAATAGATGTGATCGATCTGAAGGTTGTCCATGCAGTCAACCAAGATGGTGAGGTTTCTCTACACATTTGATCCTCATAGTTGATCAACTGAGTTGAGTTGTGTAAAGGAATGAAGAAATGAATCAAATTATTCTTTATGTGTCATGTAACCATCAATTGATTTGATCTACATATACATGAGTTGATCTATTTAAAGGTTCTCCATGTAGTTGATATACACTAAAGTCAATCCAAAGTGAGACATGTGGATGATCCACTAATCATGCATCATATGGTCACTTGTCTATACATTTGATCAAAAGATAGTCTACTTCACTTAGTCAATTTAGTTGTTCATGTGATCGATCAATATGGTACAGTACTATGATGTGATAACATGTCAAATAATAGAGGATCATGTTTTAGGGAGTTAAAAATGAATCAACCACACCATAATGAAATATATTTGGGTATTTTGATGGTCTTGGTAAGTTGTAAATCCACCTATGAGAAATTGGGAGAGAAATAACTCAACATCATAGGATAAGTTGTGGTGATGCATATTTTCATGCATGTGGAGGTTTCAAATGAGTTTAAAGAATCTTATTTTGTATATAATTTTAAAAAATTAAATTTATTGAGTCTTTAGGAGATTTAAATAAATACATTAATGAGAATTCAAATGAGTTTGAATGAGGAATAAATTGATAATATTATTGACTAATTTAAATGAGTATATTGCACTTGCATCCAAATATCAAATAGTTTCCATCTTTCAAATATGGGGAATAATATTCACACGATATTGTTTTATGAATATAAATATTCATGTTGTAAATTATGTTCATTGTGATAGATAATTTTGAGATCACATTTTTTTGTAATTCTTTCTACCAAGGCCATGCACAGATGTGTTGTTTGTTTCCCCACACTCCCTCTTTCCAAATGCGGGTGTCGTCCACTACCATGGTTAGTGATGTTTATTCCTTGATCAAAATGGGATGATGATATTTCATTTCCTCCTTACATGGATTCCTCCTTGGATATTAATTCCTAATATGGGTCTACCTCAAAGAGTTTAGTCATGTTCATGAAACTCATTCTCAGCATTATCTCGAGGTGGACGCCAGTTAATTACACGGATTCTTTCTTGACAGGGAAGTAAAATTTGTTCAAATTATATGGTAACATTGGGAATGTTTTATAATTTCATGGATATTGGGTGTGTTTATAATATTTAATGTCTTCTCCATATAAATTTTTAGGCATCTCTCGTTTGAGGCATCTTAGGTACGAAACCCAAGGCATCCCATGTCAGCCAGAGGGTAGTTGATGCCAAGGGTATAAGGCATATATGCATTTTTACCCTATTAATTCCATTTTTATTATATGGGATAGATATTTATGGTGGTTAACATATTTAAATTCTTTTGGAGATAGCTTAGTCACAAGTTTAGTGTCTTATGGGTACAGTTAGGTCAGAGTTTTAAATCTTGTGGAGATAAGTACGTCATAGGTTTAGTGTCTTGTAGGGAAATTTAGGTCATAGTTTCAGTGTATTATGGAGATATATATGTCAAATTTTTAGTTTCTTTTGGGGATATGTAGTTTCATTTCACTGTGTTCATGTGGGTAAGATGATTACACTTGGATTTTTCTTCCTCCAAAGAGGATACATGAATATTTAATAGGAATATTGGGGAATTGGGATTAAACATTAGGGAGGTACCCTAGATGTGTTAAGATTTTGTTATTCAACCTCGTGGAGGTATCCTACATACCCTATTAGAATATAGGGATCAAAAACTACATAGTTTGATACCACAATTTAAGGTCATTTGGTAGTACTGGTCCATGAATTTTAACGTTTTATGGTAAGGGAACTCATGTCGTGGAAGGATAATCAATGAGGGATGGTGTGGGGATTACACGTGGAAATTTCCTAGGTATTTAGGGGTCTCATACTAGATGTGTAGCTTCATCATAGGTGTGGATTTTCATCCCATGGTAGAGGAAGATGGTGTGGGGATTATACATATGAGTTGCCTAGTGTAGAAGTTTTATCACATGGTGGGGGAGGAGGTGGTATACCATGATGTTTGTACATGGGGAATCTTGTGGTACTCACATATGGTAAGGCTACATTTTAACATCATGTGTTGAGGATGTTGTCATGTATTTTAACATTGTATGACTAGGATGTTAGGCTAGGAAATTTTATGTCAAGAAACTTGGTCATTGTTAGAGCCTAAACCTGGGGATACCATATCCAAATTGGAGAGAAGGATAATGCACTAGATCAACCTATAGGGAAAGTTAAGTACTTTTCTTTGATGATTCCACCTTTGGGTATTATGTGTCTATTGATCATGCACCTATAGGTGGGGTATATCATAGACATTGTTGTGAAGGAGTGGTAATTAGGGGTCCCAACGTTTGGGTGACTATTCTTAGGTGAAAGAGGAATTAGGGTTCCAATTATTAGTAGAAAAAGGAAAAGTAATTGTCTATTATATGCATGAAGTGATGGGGGTAGACACAAAGGTTGATGATACCAGTCGCACAAAATATCAGGGTTTGAATGATCTAGTTTTGGATGGGTTCAGTGTCCATGGGAACTTAACTTTCGTGAAAGGTTGTTTTCTAAAAGGAGGAACCATGGAGAGTCTTGGTGGATGGGTTTTGTGAAGGATTAAGGTTCTATAATGTTGGAGGCTTCATGAAGGGTAGGGTTCTCATGAATATTTATCTTTTGTGAAATAGGGTGACCCAGCCTTAGAGTAAGGTCTCAGTTCCCATGTGGTTGGTTTCATGAAGGATAATTATCTTTCAAAACCCTAAGATCCATAAAAGGATTTATTCAAATGTGAAGGCCATGGACCTTCATGAAAGTAATATCTGTCATGGTTTAAAGTTCTAAAAACCCATGGGAGGTAGTTTTGTGAAATTTGGATACCTCTAGGGATCTATCTTTCCTTTTTCTCATAAAGGTTATACCTTCACAAATTCATAGCCTTTTTCATAAGTTAAAAGGTTGCATCCTTGAAAATTTGGATGGAGGGGAATATTTATAGGCATGGAGAAAGTGGGATGTACATTTCATGAAAATTAACACCTCATAAATATGTTTTTTGAATGTTTTATTTGAAACATGGAGTTATGTGAATTCAAATATGCTTTGCATAAATTACTTCTTAAACTTCTATAGTGGTCTGGAAACCTTCGCAAGGTGCCACTATTTGGGAATGTTTTAACCTTTGAAAAAAAAGAAACTTAAGTGGGTTTTTTATCTATTTTTTCATGTATTCACTCAGAACCATCCTTTCCTTCCCATAAATCTCCCATGACACGTGTATTTTGTTTTCAAAAAAATTCCTCCTCATAATTAGATCAAAATAGGGAGAGGAGAGTTAGATTCTAAGGTGAAATCATTAAAAATTTGGGATCTATAATCTTCTCCCAATTGAGGAATGTCTGGGACTATTAGGAATAAATTTTGGTGATCATAAGTGCCCTGCTATGCTTATTATAGGGGATGAGTGAGCATAACCCAGGGATGAATTCCATCCCTTTCAAGAAATGTTTTGGTTATTTATTGAATGATATTATGGTCAAGATGCTAGGGAGGTCGCATCAGTGTCTAAAGAAGTCAATAAAAGGAAAGGAGAACTCATACTAGATAATGATGGAGGTGATCCAATGGAACCTATAGGGATACAACGTCAAGCATGAGGCCCCTATAGTTAGACTTGTGAGATTTATTCTGGCACTCATTTATGGTTGGATGCTCCCAATTTTGGATAACCATATAGGGGTATGTCTAAGAAACCTTATCATGGTGGTAATGATAGAAAAAGGTTAGCATATCAACCTAGTTGTACCAGTGTTTTTGAAGAAATACAAGATGTTGTACCACATCAGATTGAGAAATAACGACTTTTGTGTGTACAGGACCATTAATTTCTTATATGGTTGGGTCATCGTGCACATGGGTTGGTATGAATACATAGATCTGATCTCCTCCTAGAACCAATTTCAGGATGTCAATGTTAAATATTGTTGGTATTAAGCTTCTTGAAGTATATATGGTTGGTATAATAATAAGGATTGAGCTAGTGAATTGCTTCATCTTCCACCCATTCCCCCTTTGGAAATACATAAAGATGGACGATGGTACCATGATGGAGGATTAGTGGTCGTACCTCCTGGCCCTCATAGGTGGGGTAATGGTAACGATGGTAGACTACAAGACTATATTTGAATCGTACGATCCATACCAATTATCCAAGAAGTTTTTTAACCTTCAAAAACTTACCCAAAAGGTGTACACAGTGGTACATACTAAACATCATCCCTCAGTTCTCCATTATATATGGTGGATATTCACATTAGAAGACGGTAAAGGGTGGAATGACCTTTCACTGGTCAATGTTGTGTATGGGATTCTCCATGAATACATGATTATTTGGTAAAGTGTGTATCCTAGGTATATTATAAGGTTGTAATCCACTTGGGTTGATGATGTGGAAGGGGCCCTATAACCATAGGGTTAGAGGCATGTTGTAGTAGTGGGTAGCGAACATTGAGTAGAAAGGGATAGACCCATAGAAAATGGTGCAGAGGCCAGTGCTCCTATAGATCTAACAGGAAGGTCATCATTGGTCCCATAGCTTCCTAGAAAATAGACTCAGAAGGAAATTGGACCCCCTAGAGTAGTTTTTAGGGAATAATTCTATAATTTGAGGAAATGGCTATGTTTCCTAAACATCCCTGGTGATTCTATTTTATCTGATTCATAGTAAAGTTTGGGAATCCATAGAAAACTCACCTCCCTTCATAGGATATGGAAACATCTCAATGGTTAGGGGATAAACCTTCCTGATATGGGACATGAAAGGGTATGTTTCCATGCTTCCCAGGCTGAGGTGGTGAAATACATTGATGAGCTGGAAGATCTGGTCTACTCTTATGAATCCCCTAACCAGCCTGGTGAAAGTGATGATGGGAATTCCCTATCCTCTGGATCTCCCTTCATGTCATTTTCCACTGGACTAGCTGGGGGTGAAGAATCAGTAGAGTAAGAATCCTAAGGGATTTATTCCTATCAGGACTCCACTGAGGAAGGATATCCCATCATTGATTAGGTATATTTTCAGACTATGTGGTCCTTGACCATTTCCAAACCTCTAAAAAATTATAACTCCTTTTTCATTTGTGGAGGAATCAGTGGGCATGGAGGAATAGGAGGTTCATGATGAACCTCAAGTGGAGGATGATAAAGACCCAACCCTTCAAGGGGAAGGCATGGGTCCTCCCCCTAACATTGTGGTCATAGGCGTCTAACCATCTACTATTGAGGGGTTGTTCCTATGGGGGTCTCTTTGAACCTTTATGAGTTATTGAATGGCCTCTACAACTCTTTTAAGTTTTCTCTCTCTTTTTTAGGTTTAATTATACTAACCTTGTACATGAATGGTAGTGAAAACTATGATAGGGTCCATCCACCTATGGAAATTCTAGAGTTAACAAAGATTACAGATGAGGTAGTGATGATTAATGTTGTTGTACCAATGGATATGGTCAAAGTTGTTCCATTGATGGAAGTGGTCGAGGTGGTTATGGTAGATGGGACAAATATAGAGGTGTTACATGAGGTGACTTCTAGAGCCAAGGCCTCAATGTATGTTTTTGAAATCATTCCACCAACATGAATGGTTGAAGAGGCTATGATGGTTGCACCTACCTCAGAAGTGTCTCTGGATGTGGCTGTTGGAGCTGAGGCCTTAATGAAGGTGGTCGTGATTGCACCACTGATAGAGATGATCAAGGAGGTTGTGGTAGATGATACTACCTTGGAGGTGTTATAGGGTATTAGGGAGTAGGTGAATGTTCTAGAGAAGAAATATAGACTTGGTATTTAATTCACTTGGGGATATGCCTCAAGATGATCCTACCACTGATGTGTTAGAGGTCTTCCCTTAGTATGAGCCTCCACCAACTAAGGACTTATAGGATTTTGTCTCTATTTTTTCTGAGAATAATTAGATCATTCAATGTAGGTAATGGGTGAGTTTTCATAATTTCATCACTCTCACTCCACTGGTCGATCATCCAAACTAAGTGGGATCACTCTACCATTTGTTAGTCAGTCTGGGGATAGGCATAGTAGACTCTAGAAGCCTCTATGCACTATCTCTATATTTTTCAAACAGTTGCATACTGAGTGGAAGGATTTAAATGTTACTTAGAATTATAAGAAGCCTGAGGGAACCCGGGCACTCTATGTGGCAGAGGAGGATATCGATCGGCTAGAAAATCAATCGCGAGAGAATTCATCAAACATCAATGATCAAGTCATCATCATCATCCAATTGAGATATCATTTTGTGATAGTTGGGTCTAGGGATTCATAAGAGGAATAATTGGTAGATAAGTTAAAATCCAAGAAGGAACAAGTTTGAATTTATGCTAATGAGGTCTGACCCACTGCTGAGGAGGAAGCGGTTAAGCTAGGTGAGTGACAGTGGACCTTGGAGAATACTCAGTAGAGGTTGTCCAAGCTAGAGAGCTCAATCACTAGGGATAAAACTTAGGTAATTTTATCTTAGTTTAAAATAAAGGATATTCTCTAATGTGTGGATGGACCTCTCTAAACTTTTTAAGTTTTTTGTTTTAAATCCCATGCATGCTTAAATGTGTTATTTTTATTGTATCTTGATCGTATTAATGATACAACCAATGATAAATCTATAATCCCATTTGAGTCGTGCTCAGCATAGTAAATAAGGGAAAAACAAGATACTAGTCATTTATATGAGAGCACCATATAGGGACTAAACACTTGGGTCTAAATTATCCATTGACCACTAGGAGTATCCTAATCAGGAAATTTTGTTTAGAGAGTAGGAATCTCTGCATTGTCATTTTGATTTCTCAATTTGCATAGGTGCACAAATAGATTAATTCCATGGGAGTTGAATTATACCCAAAAATGGGGGTGATGGATCATGAATCGGGATACCCAAGATCTATAATACAATGGGGGTGACAGGAAGACAGGGGATGACTACTTACCATGTTTGAAATATAGATTTCATTATCATTCTACCAATTATGGGGAGAAACAAATTAGGGTTAGCCACTAACCAAGTTTGAAACATGGGAACCATAAAAGTGTTTTCAGAAGTCTCTCAGATCATGTTCCCAAGATAGTAGTAGATCCAAATTATTCAAGAACCATTGTCATTAAGGGACCTTTCAGATGTGAAATATTATGGGTATCCAAATCCAAGAAGACGTGAAGTATGGGGATGAATTGAGGGGATGTTAAAATGGATTTCAATACTCTCGATATTATGTCACTATGTTTTGGAGCACATTAGGTGGGTGTATCAGTCTGAACGTGGGATATACTAGTTTCCCAAAGGAATTAAAATGGTGTGATGGGACCAGTATCAAAGGGAGAAAGGGTTTCCAAGTGAGGAGCTGAGACATTTTTTAGTTTTACATCATGAAATGAGGATATAGGGTGGTTAGTTTAATGTCTTGTGCCATGGATATTGAACAAATAGTTTAATTTCACATGGTGAGGACATGATTTCTGTATTTTAAGGTTACATAGATTTAACCATGATATCACATAGTTTAACATCGTATGGTCAGGACATGTATAGTACATTTTAATGTCTTATGACCATGACATGTGAAATGATGTGACCGGGGGAAAGAGTTAGGGTTTGTCCATAACTTTTTCTTAAAATTGTGGATATAGAGAGCATAGATAAGTTTTTTTTGGGGATCATGGTGTTTTCCACTAGTTTTTTACTTTTTTATACCCTCAAATTTTCCCAAACCACAAGGTCAACTTGGTGGGTGGGAGTTTACTTTTTCTCAGGTTTCCCCTATGGGTTTTCAACTAGACAGATGTATTCTCTTCTTGACTGGGTGAATTTAAGGTTAGGTCATTTGGACCAGGTTCTCTATTTTATATTCAAATTTCTTTGACCAAAATGAGGGTGGTGTTTCCTAATAATATTTTTGTGGTGAAAAAAGATCAAAAACCTAATGTTAAAAACTCATGAAACATCTCAGAGACAACTTGTACATAGTTTAAGTTCATAATAAATGGACTAGGAGTGGAAAATAGTTCAAGGTCATGATTCATAGACTAGAAGGTAGATTTTATGAGAGGGTTGAAACCCATAATAAAATGTTGGACCAAGGAGGCTTGACACCATACCACACACCCATGAGGCTAGTTGTCATTAACAATGATGGCCTCAACTGATGGGGAATTCATGGCTAGGCCTGAAGACAAAATTTATAGGCATAATTATGTATCCCATGGGTTGGGAATCAAGCCACACATAGTTATGGAACAAAACATGGTTGGAGACTAATGCTAGAAAGAGAAAATGCTCTAGAGATAGGATGATGTGAAAGGAGGAGGGGCACTAGTTCACCTAGGAACTAGAGGTGAGGAAAATAAAATGTTAATTGAGGGTCACATGTTGCTATTTTCATATAATTTAAGGTCATAATTCTTTGAACTAGGGTTTCTTCAATTTAATTTCATGTATATTTGACCAATTTTGCTACCATTTTTAGGTCATAGTGCATGGACCAAGGGGTTCATGTCCCATAGGAGTGTGTGTGGTATGGAAGAGTGGTAACCCGATATGAACTGAGATCCAAGGAGGCCTGATTCCACATAGAAATTCCTTCCTAACTTCTAATCCCAAGTGATCCATGCTTGGCATGAGAAACGAGAAGCATGAAATTCCCATTATCGTAGGGGAGAGTACAATAAGGGGAAAAAGAATCCAACTTAGAAAAATAAATATGGTGCCTTTAGTGGACCAAATTTTTTTACTTGACTATTACATCATTTTAATGATAAACAATATAATAGTCATACATTCAAAGATAAAAAGTTTTGGTGTCTTGGGAAAATTAGGATCATACATCACTTATATATAATAAAACTTAAAAATTATTCAAATACTTATTCTTTATCTACTTAAAATCTCTCATGTTCTCCTTAGTACATGTGGTCACCTGAGGATATACATCAAAGAAAAGGTTGACCTAAAAACCTAATAAGGGGAAGGATAACATAGAATAAATATGATACATGAATCAATAGTTCATGGATGAACATAATCATCATAATCATGTCATAAGCATGGGATAATAATCATAATCATTAAGAAAACATTTGAAAAAATATGTAATGTGGTGATGCATAAAAATTTAACATCATGACATAGTGGTCAAATACCACACATAGTTGTAAACAAAGCTATCATCATTTTCACGCGTAACATATGTGCATAAAGCATAACATCATCATTGTGAAAAAATATATCATCATTTTTATAAATAATGCATATAATATCATGAGATACATCACATTACCCAATGAATTGGTGGGATATATAATTTTTGTCTCACCCATCACATCATAATATTTACATAATCATACATGCCTTATACATCGTATAGAAATCGTAGTCATGAAATAACCCATGGAATGGAATGGGTTTTATAATTATTTCATAATAAATACTTTCATGGAAAAACATTGGTCTTCCCAAATTAAAAAGGAAAACATATTTGGTCTAAAAATCATTATTCTTGTGAAAATAAGAAACAACTTAAGAGGAGTCAAAGAGGTATTTTGAAAATAAAGGTATTTTTGGAAAATATTTTTATTTTGATTAAAAATCAATGTGGAAACATGTATATCCACAAAAAGAATATGGATGAATAGTGAAACAATATATAAAGAATATTAGAGGAATATCAGTACCAAATATTTCATGAAAGGGGGTAACCCAAAGAAAAGGAGTTGGGTTGGAGAGTCCCTTTACCTTAAATCCTTCTTTATTACGTCACTTTTCTGGATCCAGAATAATAAACTTAGGTTTATTAAAACATTTAAAAATAAGTTAAATATTTTAATTTATGTCATTATTTATCAATTATAACAATTTTATTATAGTTTTTAATTTTCTTTTTTGATTTTGAAATGTTTTTATATCATTATTTCCTTAAAAAATTTCTCATTTTTCTTTGATTTCTCAATTTTATTCAAGTTCATTTATAAATAAGTAGAATTAATTCCATAATATTAATACATATATATATATATACACTTATATAACATAAATAATTTATTATAACCATCCATAGGGTTGGTGATAAGAAACAAATTGGAAACATCCTCGTTGGTGGTTAACTGACCGTTAACGGGACATTATCAAAAGAGCAGGAATAAGAAGTATGAAAATTTAATATGTCATAAATATAATAATTAATGTTGGTTAAAATAGTTAATATAATGTTAAAATACCACTTAATTATCCTTATAATGTTTTTTTGAAAGGTGTGGATAAAAAATAAATAGGAGATAATGAGAGGAAGAATTGGTGAGATCTTACCCTCTTCTCGGCGTTGCTTCTTCTCTACGGCACTAAACTCCTTTGATGATTGGAGTTGGATGAATAAAAAATGTCCCTAGTTATGATAATAGTATTAAGAGAGGTTATTTGGGTAGATATTTAGCTTTGTAAAGTTAGGGGGAGTGTTTTTTCAAGGGAGGGAGAGGGGTTATTTATAATTGAAGAGAGGGGTATTTTGAGTTAAAATATTGAATAATATGCGATATCTAAGTTGTAATAGTGATATTTTTTACATTATAAACCATATTTGAATTAAATAAAATTATTTTAAGACTTTTAATCCCTTAATAATTCTACTTTATTAGTTTAATCAAAATTAATTGTGGAAAAAAGGAGAAAATATTATTTTAATGTAATACATAGATTTTAGACTTTGGAAAGTAATTTTTAGGATTGTAAATCATATTTATTATATTTTAATGAAAAATTTATCAAATTAAATATGTTTTTTTATATTATAAAGTTCTATAAATTACTAGTTCATTATTACATCATGAATTATTTAATTTAAGATACATCGATTATGAGAAAAACTGTATTTTTATTATTCAGTTGAAATTTGTAGCAGTTTAGAAAATTACCAAAAAATAACCCTTGTATAATTTTTGTGTGAAGATTTAAAAAATGATATCAATTTTATAAAAAAAATTCTAACATAGTTAATTTTAATTTTTAATATAAAAAATTATGATTTTTTAAAAATACTTTAAAATATAGTTTTTTAAAAATGTGCTTATATTTTCTTTGTGTTTTTTAATCATGATGATTATTTTTTGGAATTATAATATTTATATTTACTTAAATTACTCATGATAAATATTATTTATATTATAATTTATTATTTTTATGTTAAATTATTATTTCAGCAGTCATGTTACTATTTCTAATGGTAAAGTTATTATTCCCAACGGTCATGTTACTATTACAGTGGTCACATTGTTATTCCAATAGTCAAATTAATTCATATAAATACCTATTCATTCCTTCATTCATTATTCACATAAATTCATCTCAAGGTTCTATACTTCCATTTTTTATCATGTTGATTGGTTTACTAATATTATTTTTCTTTTCTATAGTGTTTTTTATGGAAAGGATGATTCTAGCCAATTAGGGTGATCCAAATTTTCCTATTGTAGTTTTCCTATTTTCTATTGTTTATCCCCTTGTAATATTTATCATTTAAATAGGTTTATTAATTAACTAATGTAATTATTTTCATTAATTAATTAAAGTTTTTTTGTTTTCTCTATGTGATCTACATGTATAATACTTATATAATATAATATAACTCACATTTTTTAGGAATCAATTATCATTTAAAAATTTTGGGTCATTACATTCTTACCCAATTTATAAATTTTATCCCCAAAATTTCAACTCATATTCTCGATTGAGAATAGATGGTGGTAATTTTTTTCATTATTTCCTCTGGTTCCCATGTTGCCTCTTCATACTTATAGTTCCTCCACAAAAATTTGATAAAGTGAGTTGTCTTATTTCAAATTAATTTGTCTCTATGGTCCAAGATCTTCACCGGTCGCTCCTCTTACAAGATTTCATTCTCCAGTTGTACAACCTTCATATTTAGTACATTTGAGGGGTCGGGTATGTACTTTCTTACAAGAGATATGTGTTACACATCATGAACTTGAACCATATTTGGTGGAATTACAATCCAATAGGCTACTTATCCTATGTGATAAATGATATCAAAGGGGAAAATATACCTATAAATAAGCTTCCCTTTATTTATAAACCACATGACTCTCTTCCATGGTGATATTCATAGGAAAAATTTATCACCAACTTCAAACTCCAAATCCCTTCAATGGTTGTCAGCATAGATCTTTTGACAACTTTGAGAAAAAAAATTATGTTGTTTGATGGATTGAACCTTATCTTTCATCTCTTGCACAAGATTTTTTCCAAGTATCTTTCATTCTCCAACAATGTTACAAGAATTAGGAGTTATACATCACTTCTCATAAATAGATGCATATAGATCCATTTGAATACTTTAATGGAAGCTATTTTTGTATGAAAAATAAACTAATGGGATATATTTATTCCATCCTCATTTAAATTCCATTGAGAAGTCTCTTAGTATTTTCTCAAGTGTATAAAAATTCCTTTAAGATTGGCCATTAGTTTGGTGGTGATATGCTATACTGAAATTCAATTTAGTATTCAAATAACGTTTAATACTTCTCCATAATTTATATGTGAAATGTGGAACACAATAATATTTGATAAAAAGTGGTACCCCATGCATCCTCACCACTTCCTTTACATATATATTGGAAATTTTTTCAAGTGAGAAATATTCCTAAATAGTAGTAAAGTTGGCAGTCTTGGTGAGTTGATCCACCACAACCCATATCGCATTGTTTTTTTAAAAGAATTATGGATACCACTAAAAAATTCCATGGTGATGTTCTCTAATTTCAACATAGGTATACGTAATGGTTGGATCATCCCCTTGGAATTTTATCACTCTTATTTAACTTGATAATATAACAATCATCTTGAGATATACTTATAAATATCCTTCTTTATGTTATCCCACTAGAAGTGTTCTTGAAGATCACAGTACATCTTGGTACATCCAGGATGGATGGATAAATATGATCTATTCACATTATCCAATAGATATTCCTTTATCTCATGTGATGCAAGAACACAAAGCCTAGTTACAAATCGAATGAAACCATCATCATTGATGTGAAACTCGTGTATCCTACCTTACTTTACCTTATTTTGAAGCTTCAGATCATCCATTTATACCCCCTTGATCATCTCTTGGATATATGGTTATGAATTTATTTGGGAAAGGTAGGATTTATTCCATAGCATTATGATTTCCAGATCGATCCTTTGTATATACATAAGATTGGGTCTTTCTCAATCTGCATCATGGATAAAGTATAAGGTTATTTTCTACTAAGAGAATCATCTACCTTGTTCTCCTTTACTATATGATATTGAATATAGAAATCAAAGTCCTAGATTAGCTCTAACCATCTTCATTGTCACATGTTGAGCTCCTTATATGTGCATATATAATTTAGATTGTTTTTATCGGTATATATGTCACACTTATCACGATAGTGGTAGTTTCACCAAATATTCAGAGATAATATCACAGTTTCTAGCTCTAGATCATGTGTCAAGTAGTTATTATCATGTATCTTTAGTTTTTGTGTGGTGTTAGATATCACTTTGTCATTATGTATGAGTGAAAAAACCCAATCCTTTCATATAAGAATCATTATATATCACAAAACCTTATCCACTTTTTGGTAGTGTGAGTACATGCATAGTTATTATCCTCTTCTTGATATCCTTAAATATTTCCTCACATTCTTATGTCCATACATAAATTACACCTTTCCATGTTAACTTAGTTTTCGGGCTAGATAATCATTCAAAATTTCTCACAAAATATCGGTAGTACCCTAATAAGACAATAAAACTAAATATTTTCATGACACTTGATATTATGGGATAATTATTAATTTATTTTTTCTTTTAAGGGTCTATATAAATTCCCTCAATCATGATCACATGCTCCCATAATGTGACTTGTTGCATCTAAAATTCACACTTGTTGAACTTAACATGCATTTTCCTCTTCCTTAATATTTCCAGTACAATCCTTATATGCTCTTCATGTTCCTCATTTCTCTTAGATTAAATGATAATATCATTGATAAGGAATACCATAAATTTTTTAAGTTATTCTCTAAACACTTTATTCATCAAATACATAAAGATTTTTGGGGAATTAGTAAGTTCTAAAGGAATCATTTTTAACTCATAGTGTCCATACCTTGTATTGAAGGTCATCTTCTGAATATATTCCTTATTCACATTTATCTGATGATATCTATAATGAATATCCACCATTGAGAAGTATTTATTTCCTCATAATTGATCGAACAAGTCATAAATCCTTAAAAATTGATACTTGTTCTTTATGGTGATCTTGTTAAGCGCCTGGTAATTGATATACTGTCATATTGATCCAACATTCTTCTTTACAAAGATCACTAGCACACCCCATGGTGATGCACCAAGGTGTATGAGACCTTTTTTAAAATTCTCTTGTAGCTACTACTTTAAATCCTCTATTTTTATTGGGGCCATCATATAGGGGAATTTGGAGATAAGAGTGGATTTGGGTATAAGATCTATTGAGAACTCTACCTCATGATCTGGGGGAGGTACAAGTACTCTTTAAGAAATAAATCAATGTATTCCCTCATAATGGGAATTTTCTACATGTTTATACCTTCCTTTGACTCAACCATTTAGGAAAGGTATGATTATTTATATGGTATCAACACCCTCACCATTGATGGATTTTCCAAAGGAGATTTGTGATCTTCCTTGCATTTTTACAGGAGCATGGGATGGTTTAGAATATGAAATGGGATTTAATTTTTCTAATAGTTAATCTTTTTTCCATATAACAAGGGTCAATCTATGCCTAGTATAGCATTGAATTCCACCAAAGGAAGTATTATAATATTTTATAGAATAATATTCCCACATATCCTGATAATATAAAATTCTAATATTTGGTTTGAAATGATCACACCACCAAGTATTTTTACATATATCTTTACTTCAAGGTTTCAGGGATTTGATTAAATAGTTCTATAAAACTTATAGGATATAAAGGAATGATTAGATCCATAATCAAATAAAAAAATTCCATTATTGAGTAAATAGTAAGTGTACCTTATATAGATTAATTTTCATGCTCCACTTCAGTAGTAGTAATAGCTAAAGATTTCTCTTGAGCCTTTGGATTTAGTGGTTGTTGATGCTGATTTCCCTCAAGGACCTGTGGTTTAGTGAACTGGATTACATAGTTCCCATTCTCCCTATAGTTTAATCATTGAACCATGGGTGGTGAATTAGGAGGTTCCTTCCTTTACTCCATCATATTGGTTGGCTTCTTTATATCTATTCAACATTTGTGATCTTGGTGGCCTTCTCTCCCACACTTGAAGCATTTCCCTATCCCTATGAGGCAATTACAATGATTATTCTTCCCACATTTTTGACATGAGGGTGGTTGTATCCTCTTTCATCCTTTTTCATTTTATCCAGAAACATGAAACTTCATTATTCCCTTATTATCTCCATAACCAAGGGACTATTCTCTGATATCCAAATCGACTTTGATATCACATAAAACTACTTATCTATACCTCCCAAAGTCTTAGATAGATAAATCTTTTTGAAGGTGTGTTTTTAAAGAAATAAATAATCTATCTATTTTTATATCATTATTGATGACAAATATAAAGGTGTATCTTAAAATCTTTGTGAATTTTTCCTCAAAAATTATGAATGATTCTCCTTCCTTTTTCTTCATCTCTAAGAATTCTATTTCAACCTTTATTTGAAGAGTTCAAGGGAAATAAATGTTAAGAAATGTTATTTTAAATTCTTCCCACTCTCTCTTTTCCAATTAATCCTTCTTCTTGGTGTTCTTTATCAGTGTCCACCATTGATAAGCTTCTTTATCTAAATGATATATGCCTAGATTCACCTTCTCCTTCTCAGAATAGTGGATCACTAAAAAGATCATTTCCTTTGAGTTAACCCACTATTATGTGATAAGTGCATCAGAAAATCCACTAAACATCAATGTTTTTTGTCACATAAAGGAATCAATGGCTATTTTCTCCTTCTTAGGTGAAGGATGACATTCCACATGGTTCATGTTATATCCTAAGACAACTAGGTAATCATTGCTATAAATTTTTGAACTCCACCTCCCATGGAATTGGTAATGTTGTTTAGATAATCATTTCATTGTCCTTCACATGAGTTTTTGGTCTGGTTTCTCCGGGTTCCCACCATTTTATAAAATATAAAAGGTTTGAACAAAATTTAATTCAAAAAACCATGAATAAATAATTTATTTTTATATGAAAATAAAGTCTAAAATCATATCTTATGGGATTCCTTTGTATATATTTCTTCTAAAACAAAGCTTATAGGATGTTTAACTATACATAGAATTTTCATAAGGTCTTTCACTAATGTTATCTAATAATAATTCCCAAATTAATTAAATCATACCTCTAATATCAAATATAGTGACCCTGCTTTTTTTAAATGACTATTACATAATTTTAAAGATAAACAACATAATAACACTACAATAGAGGATTGAAAGGTTTAATATCTTGGGAAAATTATGATCGTACATCACTTATAAATAGTTAAATTTAAAAATTATTAAAATAATTATTATTTATCAACTTAAAATATCTCATGCTCTCCTTAGTACATGTAGTCACCTAAGTATATACATCAAACAAAGGGGTGAGCTAAAAGCCTAGTAATGGTAAGGATAACATAGAAAAAATATGATACATGAATCAATAGTACATGGGTGAGAATAATCATCATAATCATTTCATAATCATGGGATCGTTATTATAAAAATGTGTAAAAAAATTAAAAATTCATAGAATGTGGTGATTTATAAAAATGAAACATCATGTCATAGTGGTCAAATACCACACATAGTTGTAAACAAATCTAGCATCATGTTCACACATTACATATGTGTATAAATCATAACATCATCATTGTGAACAAATCTATCATCATGTTCGTACATAATACACATAATATCATAAGATAAATCACATTACCCAATGCATTAGAGGGATATATAATTCCAGATCTAGTCGTCACAGCATAATATTTACATAATCATGCATGCCACATAGAACATATAACAATCATAGTCATGAAATAATCAATGGAAAAGAATGTGTTTCATATGGATTTCATCAATCATAATTTCGTGTATAAAATTTGGGGTTTAAAAATGAATAATGGAAAAAAAAATTGGTCTAAACAACATCATTCTTGAGAGAATAAGAAACAACTCAAGAGGAGTCAAAGATTTGTTTTGGAAAGAAAATTATTTTTGGAAAATCATTGTATTTGGATTAAAAATAAAGGTGGAAACATGTATATCCATGAAACTAAATGGAATAATAGTTAAAATGTATTAAAGGAATATTGTAGGAATATCAATACCAAATATGTCATGAAATATGGATAACATAAAGAAATAGTGGTGGGTTTAAAAATCCCCTTACATTAAATCTTGCTTTATTTCGTCGCTTTTCCGGCTCCTAAATAATAAAATTAGGTTTATTAAAACATTTAAATAGAATTGAATTATATTAATTAATTTCACTATTTATTAATTATAAAAATTGGATTATATTTTTTTTTTTGGATTTTGAATCATTTTGATATCATGATTTCCTTAAAAAAATTCCCATTTTTCTTTGATTTTACTATTTTATTCAGGGATTTATACATAACTAGAATTAATTACAAAATATTAAAATATATATATAAATTTAAATACCATAAATAATTTATTATAACCATACAATGGTTTGGTCATAAGAAATGAATTGGAAACTTCCTCATTGGTGATTAACCTACCATTAACGGGATATTGCCAAAAGAGTGGGAGGGAAGTATGAAAATTTAATATATCGTAAATATAATACTTAAAATTGGATAAAATGATTAAATTTAATTTTAAAATAACACATAATAATCATTTTAATATTTTTTTAGGAAATTTGTAGAGAAAAGAGAAAGAGGAGAGGTGAATGAAATGAAGAATTAGTGAGAGTTTACATTATTCTCGGTGTTACTTCTTCTCTAGGGAACTAAACTCCTTTGATGATTCAAGTTGGACGGATTTAGAACATCTATAGGTATGATAATATTATTAAGAGAGAGGATTTGGGCATATATTTGGATTTTTAAAGTGAGGTAGGAGCGGTTTTTCATGGGAGGGAGAGGGTTCATTTATACTTGAGGATAGGGGTGTTTTTTTGTTAAAATGTTGAATAAAATACTATATCTAAGGTAAAACTTGTAATAGTGATATTTTTGAAATTATAAACCATATTTGAATTAAATAAAATTATTTTAAGACTTAAAATCACTTTATAATTCTAATTAATTAGTTTTATCAAAAGGAATGGTGGAAAAATGAAAAAATATATATTATTTTAATGTAATACTTTAGATTTTAGACTTTGAAAAGTAATTTTTAGGTTTGAAAATCATTTTTATTGTATTTTAATTAAAATTTTATAAAATTAAATATTTTTTGTTTGAACCTCACGTTATATAAATTAATATTTCATTGTTATATCATTAATTTTGTAATTTAAGATGCATCGGTTATGAGAAAAACTGTATTTTTACTATTCACCTAAAAAATGAAGTATTTTATAAAATTACCAAAAAAACCCTTGGATAATTTCAATGTGATTATTTCAAAAATGATATTAATATTATCAAAATAAATTTCTAACATAGTTATTTTTAATTTTTAATATACATTTTTTTATTTTTTTGAAATACTTTAAAATACAGTTTATTAAAAAAGTTCTTATATTTTGTTTTGATTTTTTTAATCATGATATTTATTTTTTGGAATAAGAATATTTATATTTACTTAAATTATCCATGATAAATATTATTTACATTACAATTTATTATTTTGAGGCTAAATTATTATTCGAGTGGTCAGGTCACTATTCTCAACAGTTGGGTTTCTATTTCCAATGGTAAGGATACTATTCCAATGGTCAAGTTACTATTAAAATGGTCAGGTTACTATTAAAAAGGTCACATTACTTCCCATGGTAAGGATATAGTTTAACATCGTGTGCTAAGGATGTTGGTTTTGGGTCATATCACATTTTTTATATGAGGCTTCCCAAAATTTTCACACAAGGTAATGCCAAATTTTAAGATCATGTACTAAATATGTTGGGATTTTTTCATCTCATATTTATCATATGATGCTTCCTATATTTTTTCACATGGGGTAATGCTGTAGTTTAATATCATGTGCTGAGGACGTTGGGATTTGTTCATCTCATATTTATCATATGAGGCATCCTGAATTTTTTACATGGGTAATTATATAGTTTAATGTCATGTGATGAGGATGTTGGTATTTTTTATCTCATATTTATCATAGGAGGAGTCCCAGGTTTATACAGGGTAAGGCTACAGTTTAACATCATGTTCTAAGGATGTTGGTTTATTTTTCATCTCATATTTATCATATGAGGCATCCTAGGTTTATACAAGGTAAGGATACAATTTAATGTCATGTGTTGAGGATTTTGGATTTTTGGTTTAAAGACATATAGCTCATACTATAGTTGTTATTAATTTAAGGTCATATAGCTCGTACTAAAGGGTGTGGTTGTCTTAAAGAGGATTGTATGGAATGAAAAGGTGATAACTCGGTGTAAAGAGAGGGACAAGGAGACTCGTTACCATGCATACTTCCAAGACAAATTGTACATAGGTTAGAGTCATCATGCTGAGGGGGGAGACCCCATAATGAGTTTATAGTAGGTTTGGGCCCAGGATATGGAATCTAGGAATTTCTATATATCCCATGGGATTATGAATCAAACTATATATAGTTCTAGAACATGTCTTGGTAGGAGAATAATGATGGAAGGGTGTTGTTCTCTCTAGAGAGGATGTTAAGTCGTCCCTAGATTATCATGGGTTATCTCATGTTTATCGCATTGGGTAAGGCTATAGTTTAACATCATGTGTTGGGGATGTGTTTTTTATCACATATTTATAATATGATGCATCCTAGTTTTATATGGGGTAAGGCATCATGTTAATGTCATGTACTGAGGTTTTTTTTTCATCTTTTATTTATCATATGAGGTATATCGGGTTAGTTTTACATCATGTTATGAGGACATAGGGCTTTTTAGATTAAAGTAATATAGCTCAGAATATGGTTGCTACTAGTTTAAGGTCATAGAGCTCAGACCAATTACATACAGTTTAAGGTCATGATGCTTGGACCCATACTCCTATTTTATGGTCATAGAGGTCAAATTGAGTTGGGATCCTGAAAAGTACTTCTTGAGAATCCTGGAATTGGTGGGAGGTGTGATATGCTTCTCATGTTTGGTGATTAATGAGTATGCACCATTAGAGTAGACCATATGGATAATGTAAGGTCCTTCCCACTTGGTTCCAAACTTCAATAGTTTCTTTTTAGGTGTCATTGGTGTCATGAGAGATAGTACCATGTCAACCTGAAGGAAGGAGTAAAGGAGGACCATTTTGTTGAACGCTCTCACTACCTAGTTCTGGTAACTATCCAAGTTATGCAGCACCTGAATCCTATTTTTTTAAAGGGCCTCCAACTCATCCAAACAGACATTTGTTATTCTGTCCAATTTTTTTTGGTCATAAATAGTTGTTTGGAGTGATGGAAACTAAACCTCTATAGGTAAAAATTCCTTTGTTCCATACACTGGGGAGTATGGGATCTTCTGGGTATAACTTCAATTTTTCATCTAATAAGCCAAGAGTTAATTGATTAGGTTATCGAGAAAACTCATTTTTTTATAGACCACCATATTTTATAGGATATTATAGGGGGGTTTTTGAACACATCAATCTTTCTATTCACCAATGCATGATAGCGAGAGGTGTGGTTGGACTGAATATTGTACTTCGCATAAAATTTCTTTGTCTCAACATCCTAGAAGTTATTTCCATTGTTCGTGAGAATGGTGTGAGGATACATAAACCAATGAATGATATGGGAGTTCACAAACTCAATCACGGATTGGGTTTTGACTTCTTTGAGGGGAATCTCTTCTACCCATTTTGAAAATAAGTTTGTTTTGGTCATAATGAATCTGCATTGTCAATACATCTCTAGTGGGTAGGGACCCACAATATCAAGTCCGCAAACTCAAAATAGAAAATATTATTTGGCACTGTGGAGAAGATCTGGTGGTCGGTGCACAAAATTGTCATAGATATGGAACACATGAAACCTTTTGGTGAACTTGATGTAGTTATGAACCATAAATGACCAAAAGTAACCCAACCTATGAATTTGGTGGGAGAGCTTCAATCCTACTTTATAGGTTCTATAGGATTTTGGATGAACCTATTGAATGACCTGAGGTACCTCCTTCCCTTGGATTCAGTGGAGAATAATTCATTCGAACCCATGCAAGTAGAGATCCTACTCAAGGTTAGGTCCACTCTGTAGGGTGAAATGTGTTGCACGCTAGCAGAGTTGCTCATGTTCAGAACATCCTGGTTGGAGAATGTTGTGCTGGATATACTCAACAAATGGATTCATCCAATCATGATTTTCTTCAACCATATAGGGATTTAGGGGCCCAAATATAGAAGTAACAGAAGCAAACTGATATACTTTTTGGTTTCCATCATCTTAAGTAGTGGGGGTGAAGACCCTCTGATGTGCCACATGAATGACCAATTCATCTTAATAGGGCTCTACTAGGGATGCTTCTAGGATTTCCAAAGCATTGTTCCAGCTATTTCATGATCGAGGAACATCAGTCACCTTTGTCTGGGAAGGGAACTAGGCCATTAGCCAACAATTCCATTCCACCAGGGGCATGAGTTCTTTATTTCTAATGATGTAATCACCCTTGATCTATTTGATGACTGGCTCAAAGTTTTACTTCACATTTAAACAAGGTACATCAATATTGAGGTCCAAATTGAGACTAATAATAAGATCCCAACACTCTCCCTCATTATTAGTATAGCCTTTTGATAAAAAGGACAAGTATGGAAGGATGGCCTATTTAGAAGTGATGAAGATTATCTCCAATCCTACCCTATTTATTTTGGGATCATTGAGCCTTATACTGATCAAAATCTGAGCGGTACCATCAAAATTCATATTCCAACATGGTATAGCATGGTACACTAAGAGAATAGCTACATCTAAGAAATCAAAATCTAGGGGCAGTTCTTCAAGGGTCGAATATGCAGCCAATAAATTTTCCATGGATTAGAACTTGATAGCATTATACTGGATAAAATTTATGTCGAACTACTATAGTATTATCAACAAATTATCTGATCATCCTGTCAATATGAGTCGGTTGATAATATACCTCAGTGGGTCAACACTAGATACCAACAGTATCTCTTGGAGCTACAAATAATGTAGCAACTAATGCACTACAAATACTAGTATAATGAAACTCTACTCAATGGGGGATTATCTGGTCTCCATGTTGAGGAGGATGTGGATAAGATAATATATGTTATTTTACATACCCTTGTTATTCTTTTGGGTTAAGAGGGAGTCAGTGGACCATTATAGAGTGATCATGTAGAAGACTAAAGTATTTCCTGAGATGGGTGGAATCAAAATTATAGGTTGTAGAAGATACTTATTAATATCTTAAAAAGTAGTCTAGAAGTTATCATCCCACTGGTAAACAGATCCATTATTCATGATCCTTGAGAATGGATTGCACTTTCCATATTTATTTTCAATAAATCGGTGAATATAGGATAAGTGGTCTTGGAGGACTCACAACTCCCAGAGGTTTCCTAGAGGAGGAATTTGGTTAGTAGATTTGATTTAAAAAGATAAGAAACTTTCCAGAGGAAACCTTAAATTCACACTTCAAAGGTTTCATTTTCAAGTGGTGAGAATGGAGGAATCTAAACACTTTACCAAGATCTTTGAGATGGTCCTGGTGTTAGCGATATTCAACCAAAAAATCATCCATGTAACATTCCACCAACGTCTTTATGAACAATTTGAATATATAGTTTATAGAATAGTGGTAAGTTCCTCTAGAAATCTTCAAACTGAAAGACATCACATGGTAGCATATGGTCCCCTAGAGTTCCCTGAAGGCAGTTTCCTCCTCATCATCAAGGGCCATCTAGTTATAATTATACTCATAATATCCATCCATGAAGGAGAGGGTCTAGAAATCATCCATAGTGTTGATTAATAGATATTTCATGGGAAGAGTAAAATCATCCTTCAAACAATAGTGATTGAGGTCCTAGAAGTCGATGCAGACTCTGATTTTCCAATTTTTATTCCTGATTGGAACAATGTTGGCTATACACATAGGGCACTGAACCTCTCTGATGAATTTTTCCTTGATAATATTGTCAACTTTTTTTTGACCATGGAACCATGGGAGGTTTTCATATTTCTGGGAGGTCGTTTGAATCCATGGTAACCCACTGGGAGGCTAGGGCGATGAACAACAACTTGTGGATTGAGGCCTGTTATATCATTATAGCTCCATGAGAACATTTCACGGTTTTGTTTTAGGAAGTCCATGTGTTTTTTTTTTCATCTGGAGATATAGATATGCTGATTAGTGTTGGTTTCAGATCTTCCACAGTGTCGATGTTTACCAGTTTCAACACATCGATAGTGTTGGAGACACCTTCTTCAAATATAAGAGGGGTATCTTCAAAATAATATTCATCATATGAGAGATAAGGATCATAGGGATGAAGAAAATATCCTAAAATTGTAGATCTAGTGACAACATCATAACCTAATAAGATGGGGAAGAGTCTTCAATAAGGAACTATTGCTTCGCATAGACTACAATGACAAAGGCTAATGATCCAATACCATGCGGTTTTCAAATGTGAGTTCTACTCTAGACATTGATGAAATTAAAATGGGTCATATTCCATTGATTTGGACCCTCTTTTTAGAATATGTGATAATGTAATTGATCAGTGTCCATGGGGATAACTTCTTGATACTTTACAGGGGTAGGGTTTTTCGGTACTGGTTTAGCATGTTTGATGTAGGAGTGTGAGGTAATTTTTTAGTACTATTTCTTATTAGGGATAATGAAATAACTCCATAGGTCTAAGATTGTGGGTTCCATCTAGTATATTGGGAGGATGAATATGTATTTAAAGTCTATCCAAGGATCTGTGGTAGAGGCTATCAGATCATTGGGGGTGTTGATATGCTCATCCTCATCAGTCTAAATTTTTTTCTCTCCATTTGGCTATAACCAGCATCTAGAGAGCGGTATTCACAAGATTTGATTGGGGATACATTATCCTAAATTACCCCTACTCGACCATAAATATATTATTTGAGAAATTGGTGGTATAGGGAGGTAACCACAACTTTCATATGAAGTTAGGTCCTTCCCAGAAGGGCATTATAGATGATATCCTACAAAATTACCATAAATTCAGTTCTTTCTATTAGGACATTGAATTGAGTATTCAAATGAATCATTCCACATGGCTTCTTCTCGCTCTTATCATATCAATGAATCATTAGGTTGGAGGAAGTCAGATCAACTTTTGTAAGTCCTGGTTTTTGGAGTGTCTGGTTTGGGATAAGATTAATTCTAGATGAAGTATCCACTAGGAAGTGGAGGATTTCCATGCCATTGAAATGTCTTGTGATATATAATAGGAATATATGGCCCTAAATAGTCATGTCATCATCTTCCTCTAAGAAGGAAATGATAGCTTGACACTCTTCCTTCTCATCCCCCTCTACATGATAGGCTTCGGCGATAGCTACCTCAGTCTCAAACTGAAGGGGGTCTTTAAGGATTATACAAGGGCCTCATGCATCTCCTTTGATATGAATAGAACCTCAAGGATTAAGTTCCTTGTTTGTAACGCCCTAAACCCTCTAAATCGGAGCTGGTGCATTACTTGTTACATTAGAATGGTTAGAAGGGATGAAATCCCAAAGGAACAATCAGTTTAGAAGTATTGAATAAACTAGATACATATATGTAACTCAAATTACATTGGAAAAGGTTACAAAATACAATACCAAACAAAAACTAAAAACTACATCCACAGAAACTCAATAAATGATATCCTCTTCATAACCTGTTAAAGGTAAACAAATGAAAGGGGTGAGATAAAATGCTCAGTAAGGGTTACAAATAGTGGAATCACGAATTAAATAATAAATTAATCATAAATAGCTTAGCATAATCAATATTTCATGGTGAATAAATGAAAAACTCATCTATTAATAAACTGAGAATGAAACTACATCCATAGATTTTTTCATAGAGAAAACCTCATGGATAGTAATAATTGATAATGAATAAAGAGAATGATTATTAATTGGACTTCATGTGTCTGGAACATGATACCATAATACCATTAAAACGGTTTAGTTCTGTGGGTATAAACCCGTCTGATTTTTCGAAACAAACTCGAAGGGTTTGTCGCCAACTGATTTGTCTCATGAGACCTGTCTATGCATCGAGGGGCTATAGCAGGCCCCACCCTCTACTACAAGCCCAAATAATTCTTTATACATAGATTTAATAAATTTGCAATATTCCTTCCCAATATCCATATAGATTAGAGAATACGGATTCATCAATATTTCTAGAGTTAAAATAACTTTCCAAATTAACACTGTATATAAAAAGGGGTATACGGCTTAAGAAAATAATCCTATCCATGAAACCAGAATATGTATATATAATATATTTAAAATTTCAAATGAAAAATGATCTCAAATGGTCATTAGGTAAACCACATAATAATTATTAGGTGCACAATATGAAGTAAGTCACAACGAAATGGAAAATTGGCACAAAGCCCATTACCACATTATAATCAATCGTTTTGTGTGACCAAGAATTAATAATTATAAAATGAATAATTGAATACCATGAACATAAAAATAATCATGATATTATATATAAAATGGCAATACACATACACCACATTCCAGAAATAAGTGGAGAATAATGGAAATCTCACAGAATTAAAAGTGAGATAAGAAACCTGTTACCTTATGCTCAAGTGTGTTCTTCGTGTGTTTTAATGACATGAATAATCAAATTTAGCTTCATTAATTAATAATTAAATAAAATAATATAAATTTAATTGATTTAGTATAACCTTATTATGTTTGTTCATGGCCTTTTTGATGGGTTCAAGAAGTTCAATTTTATTATTTTGGAAGCATTTTCATCCTTGGTTTTTATGATCGGCTTGCTTGTATTCATGAATGGAAGTTCATTTGTAATGTGGTTAAGCATCCAGAATTGTAAATATATATTATTAGTGACATTTAAAGATATATAAATTACATTATAATTATTTTTGGTTACATACCAAGATGATGATTCGTTAGTTAAAAGTTAATTACAAACGTTTGGTTTAACTTGACAGTTTTGTTCACAATGAACTTGTTTTGTATTAATATTTTATATTAAGAGCTTGTAATGATTATAGAACATTAATGAGATAAAATATATATATTCTGATCTGATTCAACATAAAAATGGTTTCATGACCATAATTGAATATGGTAATCAAAATTGAGACCCCATCGTCCATGAATGGGATAAATTAACACATCTCAGATGGTGTTTTCGTTTTTAGTATAAGAGGAGGGGGAAAGAGAGATGATGATGAAATATTCCAATAGAATAATATAATTCTAGATAATTTAAATTACTGGAATTATCATATCATTTGGATGATTTTATATGAGGAAATAATTATAAAAGAAAAGAACTCAAAATAGAAGAAAAAATTGAGAAATCTCTCACGAAAATTCAGCAGCCTAACGGAGTCACTTAAAATTTCATAAAATAGTTCGATGAGAGAAAGGGGGTATATAATCACTCTTACAGAATATAGGAAGTAAGGGGAATATTAAATGACATATCCAAACATAATACAATTGAAAATAAAAGAGAAAACATAAAATGAAATCTTTAAGAATAGAGAAGGCTGGTTGATTATCTTACCTTGTAGAGTAACTCTCAAAACGTGAAGGTTGGGACCTTGGGGGTTTGAGGACACCTTGGTATGACTCCTAGGGAGGTAATAATACCATATATTCTAGGATAATGAGTTTTTAATGAAATAAAACGAAGGGGGAGTGGTTATTTATAGTAAATAAGTGGGATTTTTTTATTAATTAAAAGGGACACCCCATTAGTGGTTTTTGCAAAACCACGGGCTTACCCATGGTATTTTACCATGGTATTAGCCACTTAGGACACCTCATGTCATAATTTAATGTACACAAGTCGACCATCCTTTTATGTTAATTATTATATCATTATGATGTCATTAAACTACTGAAAACTCACAACTGTTTTTTTACTATTCACGAAAAATTCAAGTATTTTAGAAAAATCTGAAAAATTCACCCTAACCATTTTTTTATGTGTGGAATTAAAATATGAACTCTATTTTTTGAAAATAATTTTCTAAGTATTTTTAATTTAATTTTTAAATAAAATCATATTTAATTCGAAAAATAAAAATTTTAAAGGTATAATTAGTTTTATATAACATTGAAAAATTAATTAAGATCTCGTTATCTTATTACCTTAAGAAAATAAAATATTATCATTATTTACTATTCATAAGGGTCATATTACTATTCATATTACTATTCATAAGGGTATGTTGATATTCATCAAAAAAACAAGTTTTTTCTATCAGTCTCTAAATGACTTACTGATCACAACTCTAGATGACCATTTTTCGAAATTCAAAACATAGAAGTGGAAAATTTATGTTTAATGGATAGGTTATGACTATATCCTAAATAACCAAGTGTTGTTTCAAAGGAACGCGGTTCTTTATTAAATATAGGCTATGAATAGAATGTATTTAAGAGAACCATATAATAAAATGTTTGGGGTGTTATATTATTCCCTCCTTTGGAAATTTTGTCCTAGAAATTTATGTATAAATCTTACCAAAAAGATGTGGGTGGTTCTTCTTCATAACATCCTCAGGTTCCCATGTTTATTCCTCCATATTATGGTTTCTCTAAAGAACATTTACTAGAAAAGTTGTCTGATTTCTCAACACCTTCTCCCTTGTTTCAAGAATACCGATAGGCGCTTCACAGTCTGACAAATTAGGTTCCAGTTCTATTTATTCATAGGTGAGTACATGCATTGGATCTGGCATGTACTTCTTCAACAATGACACATGGAACACATCATGAACTTTGGAGATACTTTTAGGAATTTCTAAATGGTAATCTACAGCTCTAATTCTTTCCATAATTTCAAATGGTCCGATGTACCTAGGGCTCAGTTTCCCTTTCTTACCGAACCTTAAGACACCCTTCCATGGAGATACTTTTAGAAAGACATGATCTCCCACTTAGAATTCCAAATCCTTTCTCCAGTTGTCAGAATAACTCTTCTACCTACTTTGGGCTACTTTAATATGGGCTTGTATTGTCTTTACTTTTGATGTTGTCTCTTCAATAAGTTTTTCACTTATAAGTTTCCTCTCACCAACTTCGTCCCAAAAAGTTGGAGTTCGGCATCTTTTTCCATATAATTCTTCATATGGAGCCATTTGAATACTAGAATGGAAACTATTATTGTATGAAAATTCCACCAAAGGAAATTATTGATCCCACATACCTTGAAAGTTGAGAGATCATGATCTCATCATGTCTTATAGAGTTTGAATAGTCCTTTCATATTGTCCGTCGGTTTGGGGGTGATAAGCAGTACTCATACAAAGCTCGGTATTCAAATCCTTCTAGAGAATTTTCCAGAATTTTGATGTAAACCAGGGATCTTGGTCGGATACAATCAATAGAGGTGCACCAAGAAGTCTTACAACTTCCTTAATATAAATTCTCGTCAGGCGCTCAAGTGGTAAATCCTCTCTTATAGCAAGAAAATGTGCTGGTTTTTTGAGACGATCAAAAATTACCCATATTTCATCATTCCTTCTAGGTGTCCTTGGTAGTCTGGTCAAAAGGTCCATTTTAATGTTATCCCACTTCTACATAGTAATAGTTAGAGCTTTCATCACACCTCTAGGATGTTGTCTCTCTTCTTTCACTTGTTGAAAAACCAGGCACCTTGACACGTAGTCATAAATTTCCTACTTCATATTATCCCACCAAAAATGTTCCTTCAGATCTTTATACATCTTTGTGCTACCAGGGTGTATAGAGAAATTTGAGCTATGATCATCATATAATAGTTATCTTTTTAGCTCAGGTACCGATGGAGCGCACAATCTCTTCCCAAATTTCTGAACTCATTCCTCATACATGAAGTCTTCCAATCTCCTATCCTTAACAACATTAATTTTCTTGTATATATTTTCATCATTAAATTGATATATTTTTATCCTCTCTATTAAAGATGGTGTAGAAATAATTTGAAAGATGAAATATGTTTCACCTTACTTAAAAATTCCCATATCCATCTTTAGTAGATCCATGAATATAGGATCTCTCTCAATCCTCATTTGAGTCAGAAGTCCATGATATTTCCTACTTAATTCATCTGCTACCTTATTTTCCTTTCCTGGGTGGTAGTGTATTGAAAAATCATAATCTTTGAGTAACTTGAGCCATCTCCTTTGCCTCATGTTGATTTATTTTTGTGTGAAAATGTATTTCAAACTCTTGTAGTCTGTGTATATCTCACATTTTTCACTGTAAAGATAATGTATCCATATTTTCAGAGCAAAGATTACAGCTGCTAACTCAAGATCATGAGTTGGATAATTTTTCTCATGAGTTTTAAACTGCCTTGATGCATAATAAATAACTTTATCATTTTGCATAAGGACGCAACCCAACCCATTATTTGATGCATCACTGTATATTATAAATCCATCACTTCCAGATGGAAGAGTCAAAATTGGATAATTGACCAATATTATTTTCAATTCTTCAAATCATTATGTACATTCTTTCATCTACACAAACTTAACTCCTTTACATGTGATCTTGGTTAGCAGGTTAGCCAGTCTGGTGAAATTCTGAACGAAATGTCGATAGTAACCTTCTAAGACAATAAAACTATGTACCTCAGTTATGTTCATTGGTTTGGTACATTATTGGATTGCCTTTTTCTTTGCAGGATCAACTAGGATTCCATCTTTAGAGATAATAAGGCCTAGAAAAGACACTGATTGAAGCTAGAATTCGTACTTGCTAAACTTCCCATATAATTCATTTCTTCTAAGAGTTTTCAGAATAACATGAAAGTGATTCTCATGGTCTTTATAGATTTTTGAGTACACCAGGATATCATTGATGAATACCACAACAAAGTTATCAAAGATATTCATTAAAAAATTTATTCATTAAACCCATGAAAATAGAGGGTGCATTAGTCAGTCCAAAAGGCATCTCTATAAACTTGTAATTCCCATACCTAGTTCAAAATGTTGTCTTAGGAATATCTTCTTTCCTCACATGCAGCTGGTGATATCCAGATCAAAGGTCAATCTTCGAAAATTATTATTCTCCATGAAGTTCATCAAATAAATCATTAATTGTTGGCAGAGGATACTTATTCTTTATTCTAATAGCATTTATTTCCCTGTAATCAATGCATAGCCTCATGGATCCATATTTCTTCTTGACAAACAGGACAGGGGATCTCCATGGAGAAACACTAGGTCATATAAATCCTTTGTGACTTAACTCCTCTAGTTGTTTCTTTATCTCCACTAATTCCACAGTGGCCATTCTATATGGGGTCTTTGATATAGGTCTTGCACCAGGAATTAAATCAATAGAGAACTCAACTTCTCGCTCTGGAGGATGTCCAGGTAAATCCTCTGTAAATACGTCAATGTATTCTTATACTATATTTACATTTCCAATTTGAATGTTTCTTTCCTCATCCATAGACATTGGGTTCTCTTCCTCTAAAATAATTTCATTCAATAGAGCTACTAGGGGTAGATCTAGATAAGAATCAGTTTGTGAGGTTTATGCTCTAAAAATTAGTGATTCTACACCATTTTCAAAGATTGTAACTTCCTTATTCTTTTAATAAATCTTTGCATCATAATCTGACAGCCAATTCATACTAAGAATTATATCAAAGTCAGTCATTGGTATAATGATAAGGTTAATAACTAAAGGACATTTGTGTGTCCAGAGGGGGAATAATCGACATGCCTTTGCTATAATGATACATCCCCTATGAGTTTTGACTGACAACTCCTTTATTAAATCAAATTTGAAATGTCTAATTTTCTTGGAAAACTGGGAAGATATAAATGAATGCAATGATCTAGAATCAAATAAATTATTGTCTAAGTTTGAGGAAACAATTAAAGTACCTGCCACCACATCATTAGGGACTTCAACCTCCACAGTTGTAATCACATAATCTCTCCCTTTCTATCATGGAATTTTCTAAGGAAAGTTTCATTGGTGCTTAGGACACTCATTTTCATAGTGTCTCATCTCTCTAAAATTATAGCATTTAATATCATTGAATTTTTTCTTCCCCTTGCATTAATCAGATCGATGGACCTTTTCTCCGCACTTATAGAAAACTCTCATTCCTTTCAAGCATTTTATAGGATTATTCTTTCCATAGTTCACGTATAATGGGAATTGCTTCGTTCCCTTGTTCTTCTTGGTTGCTTCACCTTTTCCATGGTTATCAGAGTACCTCTTCTTATCTTGGTTTCCCTTGAACAAATTTGATCTATCAAACTCCTTCTCTGTTTTTATGGAACATGATACAATTTCATCATACGATGAAAATGTTTGAGAATCCAGTGCCCTTCAAATACTTGGCTTAAGACCTTAAAAGAAATGGTCAATTTTTTCTTCCAAATCTCGTACGTAATCTATGGAATAACTGGCTAGTCTTGTAACACTTTCTTCTTTCCTATGCTTTAAGATAAGGAATTTATTCTTCATTTCAGTTTGTTCCTCACGAGTGAAATATTTTTCGAAGAATATTTCCTTAAAATTCATCCATTCTATATCTTATATTTCTTATTCCTTGGTATTATTTTTGATCAAGGACCACCATTGATTAGAATCACCCTTGAGACAATATACTTCCATCACTACCTTTTCATTTTCATTGCATCTTAATGCCATGAATATCTTTTCAAGGGACTTGATTCACTGCTCAGCAACCATGGGATTAGTAGTCCCACTAAAAGATGGGGGATTTTTTCACATGAAATGATCCAACATAGTTGTGGCATGGTTATTCGTCACAACCTGAGTAAGTTTTCCCAATATGGTCATGATCTGATCTACTCCAACATTGATTGTGTTGACTTGCTCAGTAGGGAGATCCCTACATTGACCACGAGTATTGATTCCCCTTCTTCCTTTAGGGGACATTTCTAAATAATGCAATACACTATATTAGTTTATGAATCTCAAATATAAAATCACTTAACATAGATTTAAATTCTATTAATAACTAATAAACATGGCTTCTCTGGAGAAAAAATTATATTAAAATCCTTCATAATGGCGTATAAAGAAAATTTTGAATTATCCTAAGAATATCCCTCAAGAGTGTCAATACCAAGAGTGTATCAAGGCCCGTTATCATGTACTAGGATACCCTGATTCATGCTTGAAACTCCTTGTCAGAGTTTTCACTCTTAGGTACATCTGTTCCAGAGCCACCTCTACCTATTTGTATCCAGACAGGGATGTATTTGCTAGAAAGATCCACATAATCTATTCCTCACCAAAATACTAGGACATTCTTTTAATTTTATCCTCAAATACTACCTTAGTTATTTGTTCCCTAACTTACATTTTCTAATCTAGTTTCCATGTTTTTTACTAAACTTCCTCTAATACCAACTGTAATGCCCCGACCCCTCTAAACCGGAGCTGGTGCATTACTTGTTACATTGGAATGGTTATAAGGAATTAAATCCCAAAGGAACAATCATTTTAGTAGCTTTGAAGAAACTAGATACATATATGTAACTCAAATTACATTGGAAAAGGTAACAAAATATAATACAAAACAAAAACTAAAAATTGCATCCACAGAAACTCAATAAATGATCTCCTATTCATAACCTCTCGAAGGTACACAAATGAAAAGGGTGATGTTAAATGCTCAGTAAGGGTTAAAAATATCTGAATCATGAATTCAATAATAAATTAATTATAAACAACTTGGTATAATCAATATGTCATGGTGAATAAATGAAAAACTCACGTCATTAATAAACTGAGAATGAAACTGCATCCGTAGATTTTTTCATAGTGAAAACCTCATGGATAGTAATAAATGATAATGAATAAGGAGAATTATTATTAATTGGATGTCATTTATCTAGAACATGATACCATAATACCATTAAAATGGTTTAGTTTTATGGGTATAAACCCATCTTATTTTTTGAAACAAACTCGAAGGGTTTGTCGCCAACTGATTTGTCTCATGAGACCTGTTGATGTATCGAGGGGATTTTGTGGGCCCCACCCGCCGCTGAAAGACCAAATAATTATTTACATGTATATTTAATATAATTATAATATTACTTCTCAATATCCCTATAGATTATAGAATACCGATTCATTAATATTTCCAGAGTTAAAATAACTTTCCAAATTAACACCGTATATAAAAAGGGTTATATGGCTTAAGAAAATAATCATATACACAGAATAAAAATATGTATATATAATATATTTACAATTTTAAATGAAAAATGATCTAAAATGGGCATTAGGTACACCAGATAAGAATTATTAGGTGCACAATACAAAGTAAGTCACGACGAAATGGAAAATTGACACAAAGCCCATTACCACATTGTAATCAAATGTTTCATGTGAACAAGAATTAATAATTATAAAAATAATCATTGAATACCATGAACATAAAAATAATCATGATATTATATATCAAATTTTTGTACACATACACCACATTCAAGAAATAAGTGGTGAATAATGGAAATCTCATTGAATTAAAAGTGAGATGAGAAACCCCTTACCTTATGCTCAAGTGTGTTCTTTGTGTGTTTTAATGACCTTAATAATCAAATTTAGCTTCATTAATTAATAATTAAAGAACATCCTATACATGTAATTGATTTATTATAACCTTATTAGGTTCATTAATGGACTTTTTCATGGGTTCAAGAGGTTCAATTTTATTATTTTGGAAGCATTTTCATCCTTGGTTTTTATGATCGGCTTGCTTGTATTCATGAATGGAAGTTCATTTGTAATGTGGTTAAGAATCTAGAATTTTCAATATATATTATTAGTGAAATTTACAGAGATATAAATGAACTTATAATGATTTCTGGTTACATACCATGATGATGATTCATTAGTTAAAAGTTAATTACAAACGTTTGGTTTAACTTTGCAGTTTTGTTCACAATGAACTTGTTTTGTATTATTATTTTATATTAAGAGCGTGTAAGGATTACAAAACAGTAATTAGATTAAATAAATATATTCTGATATATTCAACCATAAAAATTGTTTCATGCCCATAATTTAAGATGGTAATCAAAATTGAGACCCCATCGTCCTTGAATGTGATAAATTAACACATCTCCAACGATGTTTTCGTTTTTAGTATAAGAGGGGGAAAGAGAGATGATGATGAAATATTCCATTAGAATAATATAATTATGGATAATTTAAGGTAATTTAATTATCATAGAATTTGTATTAGGTGATATGAGGAAATAAGTATAAAATAAAAGAACTCAAAATAGAAGAAAAAATTGAGAAATCTCTCATGAAAAGTCAACAGCCTAACGGCGTCACTTAAAATTTCATAAAATAGTTTGATGAGAGAAAGGGGGTATCTCATCACTATTACAGAATATGGGCAGTAAGTGGAATATTGAATGACATATACCAACATAATACAATTGAAAATAAAATATAAAACATAAAATGAAATCTTTAAGAAAAGAGAAGGGTGGTTGCTTCACTTACCTTGTAGAGTAACTCCCAAAACATGAATGTTGGGACCTTAGGGGTTTGAGGACACCTTGGGAGGACTCCTAGGGAGGTAATACTATAATATCTTCTAGTATAATGAATTTGTAATGAAATAAAATGAAGGTGGTGAGTGGGTATTTATAGTAAATGAGAGGGATTTTTTTATTAATTAAAAGGGACACCACATTAGTGGTTTTTAAAAAACCATGGGCTTGCCCATGGTATTTTCCCATGGTATTAGCCACTTCGGACACCTCATGTAATATTTTACTGTAAAAAAGTCTACCATCCTTTTATATTAATTATTATATCATTATGATGTCATTAAACTACCGAAAACTCAAAACTGTATTTTTTACTATTCATGAAAAATTCAAGTATTTTAGAAAAATCCCAAAAATTCACCCTAACCATTTTTCGACGTGTGGAATTAAAAAATGAACTATATTTTTTGAAAATAATTTTCTAATTATTTTTAATTTAATTTTTAAATAAAATTATAGTTAAATCGAAAAATAAAAATTTTAAAAGTATAATTAGTTTTATATAACATTGAAAAATTAATTAGGATCTCATTATATTATTACCTTAAGAAAATAAAATATTATCATTATTTACTATTCATAAGGGTCATATTACTATTCATAGGGGTATTTTAATATTCGTCAAAAAAACAAGTTGATTCTATCAAACTCCAAATGACTTACTGATCAGAACTCTAGATAACTGTTTTTCGAAATTCAAAACATAGAAGTGGAAAATTTATGTTTAATGGCTAGGTTATGACTATATCCTAAATAACCAAGTGTTGTTTCAAAGGAACACAGTTCTTTATGAAATATAGGCTATGAATAGAATGTATTTAATATAACCATACCATAAAATGTTTGGGGTGTTATATTGTTGGTATACCATCAAGGTGTTTCAGTGCATTTTATTTCCTTGCAAGGGTTATATTTTTACCTGTAGAGGGTTGTTCTTTAACAGGGATCATAGGAGGTGTTATTTAATAAGTCTTTGGGGATTATCTAGTGCTATCTATACTTAGTTATTGTTTATATAGTTTTCTCTAAACACCTGATGGATGGGTACCAGGTGATTGAGGTCAGGCCCTATATGGGTGTGGCTGGTCACGGTGCGATCACAACTGAGTTTCATGATCAGCCAATATATTTGGTTGTAGAGGCATGCCCAATAGATCTATTTTAGAGGGTTGTGATTAATAAGGCCTATACAGAGCCTACTATCTAGTCTCAATAGAATTAGTAGTCTAGTATGAAATACTGGTTCATATATTTTTTCTGCTAGTGTGCCCTCTTCCTCTCCTTCGACGATGTCACCTAGAGGTTCCTAAGGGGTTCACATGGTGCTCCTCATCATTAAGCATTGTATAACAATCCACCAGTTCAAAATTATTCATAGAGGTTTACTCTTTCTCTTATTTAGTGGAATACTCCAAATATGGACGTACTCTAGGAACATCACCCAATTCATAAGTAATGAACTTTCCAAGAGTGAATATTAGTTTCAACACCGATGGGGGGACTTTGATTCCCCTTATGATTTCAATTCCTTTTTCTCAAAGTCTTGGAAGACTGTGACACAAATATAGAGGTGGAAACTAGAGGAGATGCGGTAGTCGTAGGAGTTTTTGGTCTTCTCAAGAATCCATGGATAATACCATGGGTGCAAGCAACTATCTTTCATGCTAACCAATCATTGTACTTTTATGTTCCACATTCAGGGTCTTGTTACCATACACTAGATTCTTTACCATCACTATCGGGGTCAATAGAGACATGTGATACCTACACTTATACATCACCCAATTTGACTAAGTCATGATCCATTTGGTCCTATATTCAATATTTTCAGACAAATCATTCTTTGATTGTATTTATGTGGATATTTTGGTATGGGAAATTAATTGGGTGGTCTATAAATTCATCCTCTAAGGGTCTCCTGAATTCTAGAAATTTTAGTATTCTTTTATCTAGGGCATAGATGAATTACTCTAGGACCTATGTATCCTTGAATGATTAGTTCATGTTATTCCTTTTTGTGAAAGGGACCATGGGTTCCTGGCCCTACGAAGGGGATAGGGTGATGTTCTCCCGGAGAGGATGCGGTTGGAGAGGCAACACTTGATGAGGTTGTGTCGGGTGAGGTTTCACTGGGCAAGGCTCGTCTGATAAAGTGGAATGTAGGTATACCATATTAGGAGCCTCTAAATGAACATTAGTGTCCATTTCAACATTAATAATCCTCTTGTAACCCTCTATCTCCTGAAGCAAAGGGTTCATCTAGGTTTCTGAGTCGGTTTCTGGCACAATTTCAAATGGACCGATGGGGTCTGTGGGCCCCTTCCCTTTCTTGATATATCATCAGGAAGGTGATAATAACTCATTTTAAGGACTCCCAAGGGCCATTTCTAGTATCTTATGATGAGTAATAATTCCTAACAGGGGATCAACCTGGCACTGTGACTCCCCTTAGGGTGGATTCTCCCTATCATGGCCTATGTTAGTGGACTAATTTATCTGATCCTTAGGAGGGTCAATGGTGATGAAATTCACTATAGAAATGGTCATAGAAGAACCTTCTCCATCATTAGGTAGGCCAGATTTATGATCCCATTATTTTGTGGGATAGGGATGAAATTGAGGGCAGTTTACTTCCCACATAATTTAATCTGAATGTATTGATATGACTCTTCCATGACTCAACAGAACACCATGAGGCTCTTAAAACAGGTCTATTGGAAGGTATGGAGGTGTTCATATGATTCAGGTCACTAAGATACCAAGAACGATGTAATGTCAAACCTCTTACATTTTTAGTGGATGTCATCAATATTTTCATGGATTCATGAATAAATTAAATGGAGTTCCTGATTGAAGTTGAGCATCACCCAAATATTATGGTAGAATCATGTCTCCTAGTCCTTAGTGAGGGACTCCGAGATGAAAAAATTCAAGGTTGTAGGTGTCCAAAATGGGAATGATAGTTGGTCAATATCCAAGATCCCCCACATTTCCTCTTTCTCATTAATTGGTGGATAATACTATTCTTGTTCATCCTAAACACCAATTGGTGCTGACCGGGAAATTATTGGTGGCACTAATGCAGTCCTACTTTGCTACTAACTTTTTGGAAGGTGGGGCATCACACGGGCCAATTTTCCACTGAACATGGGAATTTTTTTCAATTGAGGGGAAAATTTCAAGATCATGTCCATGTAGGATGGGGTGTTCCTAACTTCCTCGTGAGGGAGAGAAGAAACATCTCTCTAGGGTTCAAAAGAGCATTAACTATCATTTGAGGATGTGAATCCAAACCCTAATGTCTCTCCCACTTCCAACGTGTATGTTAATAGGATGGAGGATGATGGTGGCATAAACGATTTCACTGTGAGTCCTTGGAAGGATTCCAAAATATCCTCCACCTATAGATACCTTTAGAGGGATTTTCAGATTTTATGGACCTTTTCTTCAAGGATCGTTGGCCTCAGATGACATGCTTCTACCCCTGGCTCTAGCAGTTGAGGTTAAAACACCTTCATCAAATCATTTTTCATCTCATAGTTTGAGATATTGATGGTGAAACAACGTTTACCATGGTTATTTCTCTGATGTAATGGGAGTTCTCCAAGCTCCAGTTATTTATAGTCACTTGTGTTTCTTCCACACGCATTGTGACTTTCATCATGGGCATAGTCCCCACAACAATTGATTTTCCTCCTACCCTCTGATGGGAATTCAAAGAAAATATATCTTTGGAGTGGGGAGGACATCTTCTTTGGTTTTTGGTAGTGTGGGGAGGACCTCTATGGTGAAATTATTCATTATGTGATGACTTGTGACGATTATCAGTGGTGCCCACAATTGGGAGAGTCAACCCAACCTTCTTTAGGGATAGTTGGGGTCTTGAACCCAAGTAAGAAAATATGGAACCTCGTGAGGTGTTTGTGGGGTGAGATGATATGAATCAATGATGGTTGTGTCCATTGGAGTTGCAGAAGAAGCCTCGCGATGGGTGGGGTTTATGGACTACCCCTGGGGATGACATCGAGTGTTTTAAGTCAAGGCCAGTGGAGAAGGGGTGAGATAGACCTATTCCTCGACCTGTGATTCCAGCTTACATTTTCATCATGGTCATGTGGGTGCCCTTCTATGTGGATACTAGTTAGTGGTCATTGTAGGTGAAACCTATACATCTCATACTTCATCAGTTTAGGGGAGGAAGCTATTAGAATGTTCTATAGAGAGTCACCCAAAATGTTTTTTTTTTCAAAATTAGGGGGGAGATTTCCCCTATCACAACTCTCATGGTTGGAATTTCTTGTGTGGTTCAATTCCCTCTAAGTCTTTACGGGGCATATCCCCAATTAGGATGACCCCTTCTTACTTGTATTGATGAACAAGGGTGTTGATGACCCTTCTCTAGATGAGCTCGGAAGGGGATATGGGGAAATAGAACCCAATAACTGTGGGAAAATCCACCAACATGGTGGGAGTTTAGTGGTGTGGTTTTTCCTCACTATTGATCCCCCTTACCCCATGCATGTTGGTGGTGGATCAACATGTGTTTTTTGTGGCTTGAGTCTTGTGGAAATATATAGATCCAACTGTCAGTAAACACACTAGGAAGGTGATTAGCAATGTTTCCAATGTCATTTTTCCTTATTCAAGGTGGAGGGAGGATCCATGTTGAAAATACCTCAAACTAGGGATTCCTAATGACCTTCACTTTTCCCAAGTTACAGGAGAGGAATTTTGCACTAGGTCCACCATCTGTTTGGTTGAGGCCTAGTGTCAGATATTTGGATCTAGTCAAGATCAAATCTAAAGGTTCCTAGCATTGCTGGTCTACTCACTATTATAGGAGAAGAATTTGAAATTGTGTTCACTATTTTTTTCTGACACTTTCCATCGGGACCATGTGTATACATTCTATTTGTTTCCCCTACATTCCCTCTTTCCAAAGGTGTGAGGCCTCCACCACCATGGTTGGTGATGTTGTCTCCTTGATTGAAATGGGATGATGGGATGTCATTTCCTCCTTCTATTGATTCCTCCTTATATCTCATTGACTATTCCCGGTCTCCCTTAAATATTTAATTCATGTTTGTGAAACTCATTCTCAACACCATCTTGAGGTAGACATCAGTTAATTGCATTGCTTATGTCTCGATAGGGAAGCAACCTTCAGTCAGGGCAGATGGTAACGTTGGGCGTGTCTGACTATTTCTTGGATATTGGGTGTGTTGGGAATCTATAGATTATTCCCTTATTTAAGTCAAAGGAATCTCTCATTTAAGGAATCTTATTCGAGAAAACCAAGTAATCATGTTTCATCCATAGGGTATTTGACACCAAGGGTGTGAGGCATCTGGATATTTTTACCCCAGACATCCCATGTTTATTGTATAGGCTATGGATTTTAGATGGTTCATAGATTTAACATCTTGTGAATAAAGGTTAGTCATAGGTTTGGTGTCTTGGGGGATAGGTTGGTCACATGTTTAATGTCTTGTAGAGATAAGTAGGTAACAAGTTTAGTGTCATGTGGGGATAGGTAGGTCACAAGTTTAGTTTCTTTTGGGTAAAGGTAAGTCACAGGTTTATTGTCTTGTGGGGATAGGTAGGTGGATTTTAGTGTGTTCCCATGGGGAATATGATCACACTTGGATTTTTCATCTTTCGAAGAGGAGACATGAAAAATTAATGGTAATGCTGTGGAATTGGGATTAAACCTATGGGAGGTACCCCAGATGTGTTAGGATGTTGGGATTGAAACTCATAGAGGCATTCTACGTACCCTATCAAGAGACAGGGATCAAAATCTATGTATTTCTATGTCTTAGTTTAAGGACATGTGATAGGATCGGTCCATGTTTTTTAATGTCGTGTGGTAAGGACGCTCATGTCATAGAAGGAGTGTCAATAAGAGATGGTGTGTGGCTTACACATGGAAGTTTCCCAGGTGTTTGGGGGTCTCATACCAATTTTTTAGTTTCATCCCATGCATGGAGTTTCATCCCATAGTGTTGGAATATGGTGTGGGGATTATGAATATGATCTACCTAGTGTATGAGTTTCATACCATGATAAGGGAGGGTGTGGAATCCCATGATGGTCGTACATGGGGAATCCTATGGTCATCACATAGGGAGGGTAAGGCTATAGTTTAATATCATGTGCTGAGGAAGTTGTCATGAATTTTGACACCATATGACTATGAAATTAGGATATTAAGTTTTATGTCACGCAACTTGGATTTTGTCGAGGCCTACACCTGGGGAGACCATATCCAAGTAGGATAGAAGGATAAATCATTGGATCCTCATACAGGTAAAGGTAATTTGTTTCCCTTGATGATTCTACCTTCATGGATTATGTGCATACTATTAATGCCCCTATGGGTGGGGAATGGAGTAAACACTTCCGTGGAGGAGTGGCAGTTAGGGGTCCTAACATTAGGGTGTCTACGCTTAGGATAAAGAGGTGTTGGGGTTCCAATTCTTAGGAGAAAAAGGAATGGTAATGGTTCATGTGCTACTTGAATAAAGGGGTCAGACATAAAGGTTGATGATATTAAGAACATGGAATATTGAGGTTAAGTTGAATTGGTTTTGGATGGGTATAAGGTCCTTGGGCACTAAACATTTTTTAAATGGTTTTTTCTGAAAGGAGGAACTATGTAGAGGCTTGGTGTATGGGTTTCAAGAAGGTTGGGGGTCTGAAAATAATAAAGGATTCATGAAGGTAAAACCTCTCTTGAAGGTTTTTCTTTCATGAAACAGGGTGACCCTTCCCCAAAGTAAGGTCTTAGTTCCCATGGGGTTAGTTTCTCAAAGGATAATTAGCTCTCAAAACTCCAAGATCTAGAAATGGATTTCATCTGATGTGAAGGCCATTGACCTTCGCAAAAGGAATTTATATCATAGTTTGAAGTTCTCAAGAACCCATGGGGGTAAGTTTCATGAATGATGGCTACCTATGGGGATCTATCCTGCCTTTTTCATGTGAAGGTTGGAGTTTCAAAAATTCAGATCTTTTTCGCATAATTTCAAAGGTTGTATCCCCTAAAAATTTGGATGGATGGGGGTATCTATTAACATAGAGAAATTAGGGTTGTCTATTTTCCAAAATTTAACACCTCAAAAATATGTTTTGTAAAGGTTTGATATGGGACATTGAGTTACATGAACGCACATATGTTTCATAGAAGATACTACCTAAACTTCTACGGTGGCCTAGAAACCTTCATGAGGTGTCGTCATTCACAAAGGTTTTGACCATCATAAACATAGTCCCTTAAGTGGATTTTTGAGCTTTTTAGCCCAAATTCACTCTAAACTGGACATCTTTTCCCTAAAATCTCTTATGACATGTGTATTTCATCATCAACACTCGAAAAATGGGTGTTTGATAGAATTAGGTGAGACTTAATACTTTCTAGTATTGAAGATATAATAAGAATCTAAATCTGGGGAGATATATTTCTGGAGAAGAAGACTTGCTACCTGAGTATTCAAAAGAAAGAGGAGTACTCTGTTCATTCAAGATCTAGAGTGAGTTTTGGGGCCAATAGTGTTTTCATAATTAAATTCTATTGAAGTTTTTGAAGGTGTTGTGCATGAGTAGATTTGTTGATGCGTCTGTTTGTGGAGGAAGATTTATTCACAAGTGAAACAAAAGAATACTAGTACAGAAAGAGATCTTTCTACAAGAAGATCAAGTTGAAGAAGAATCTTGTGACTGGGGTTTCTAAATATTTGTTGGAGGCTTGTGGTTTTCATGTCTAACCAATCACTATAGAAGTGAAATTGGGGTGTATAACTAATTTCTAGAGAATTTTAACTGGGGTGTCTAAACAGTTGTATCTACTTGTGTCTATAACAGTGAATCCATGTTGGGGTGTCTAACTAACATGGAAAGGAGTAGACTTTTATGTTGAACCTTTTAAATCCTATGTACTATTATCTCTTTAATTATTACTACACATGAGGTGAGGTTATGAGATAATATTTAAAGGGTCAATAATTTTAACCATTTCAAAAGGTTAAAAGATGAAGAATTTGTAAAAGAGGGTCACTGACCCCCCCCCCCCCCCCACTCAGTGGTCGAATCATCCTAGGAATAACAGTCTTTACCGTTATTGCATGGAAAAAATATAAGTAATATTTGAGATCCTTATAAAGAGTTAAAAAGGATGGATAGAATTCCCTATTCATCCAATATAGGATCTATCATGTATGTCATGTTGTTTATGTCACGACCTGTCCCAAGTCAGGGCTCAAGCCACAACTACCCCAATCTCGCCTCCATAGGCCATGGGGTGGTGACAAGAACTGAGGTGTAACTAACTGGGGAGGCCTTTTCCTAAGTACCTGTATGCACACACACATCCATCTCGATGAAAAGTGAAGAGGGAGTCAAAAGTAAAATAAGAAAAAAAAGCTAAGGGAAAAACCATTCATGTAATACCTCTAGAAAGTAAATAAGTATGGTAGTGTAAACTGAAAAGTAAAGGGGAAAATATATGCCCAACCATAAATATGTCTCAACCTAAAAAAAATTGAAAGTAAAATGATGAGAGAGTCTAACTCCTGATCTCCAAGCTACGACCATCGTTTGTGGTCCAAGTACTAGGTTTACCTAAACTCCTCTAAAGTCACCATTGACCTGACCATCATATGCATAAGACACGACATGTGTGGGAAAATCCCATGTAGGGGTGAGTATATAAATGCCCAATAAGATGCCCAGAAATCTAAAGGGGGATAAGTAAAAGATACAACAGGAATATAAAGATTATAGATAGTACACAGGATACAAGATATAGTGAAATAGAATAGCTCAACCCAAACCAAGAGAGAGTAACCTCGTCTAAGAACAAGGGGCTCAACATGGTTAGTAGATGAACTACACATTGAGTATTCACTACCCATAACAGGAGAGTAGATTCATCCAACCATGAGAATCTAAACATATAAAGAACATGGCATACCCTGGAAATCTTTGCATCTCATGGAAAGAGAGTGACTAAAACAAAAGGTATGGATATAGATGAATATATATATATATATATATATATATTATCATTTAAGAATCCCAAATGAAAGTGTAAGGGGATCTTCATCTCACAACTCAACATAAGAAGAAGAGTAGCCAACAGTTTCAAAATTCCATCAACGATGCCCAGAATCTCATGCATATACTCAGAAGTAATCCTAAAAGTACAACCACATCTTGTCACTATGTCACACAGTCAAGGGGGAACAAACTATAAATATAGGACTCATGCCCTAGTGTATTAGTGGGGCTCCACTCTGATAATATTCGTAGAGGAATCGTGCCTTAGAACGTTATTGGGGTTCCACTCTAGTTTTATGAGGACCTACACCCTATCTGATAGGGGTTTCTACTTAGTAGGTAGAGGAACCACACCCAAGATTATGGATGGTTCGACTCTATATGTAGAGTACCCACACTCAAGCAGATGGTGGGTTCCACTCTATAGGTAGAGGACCTGTACCCTGGTGTGATAGGGGGGTCCACTCTAGTCATCAAGGACTCACACCCACACTGATGGGGGATCTACTTAGAGGGTAGTTATAGAGGACCCATGCCCATGCTGATGGGGGGTTCCACTCTAGTAGTTCAGGACCTATGCCCTGGTGTGATAGGGGGTTCCACTCTAGTCTTGAGGACCTGCTCCCAAACTGGTGGGGGATTCCACTCGGTAAGAATCCTCTGGTGATCTCTTCTACTCAATACTGTCATTGGGAATCACCTCAAAATATTCATTCTGACCAGAACATTTCACATCATATCTCTAAATCCACAACATATGGAACCAACATGTTTTACACGCAAAAACACTCATGATAGGCTACTCATGGGATAAAATCTGAGTTCAAATGAAGGAGATATGGAATATTGAAGTTTCCTTAGAAGAAACCAAGGGGTAAATGGCATGTGAGGGGACCCACATGACATGTGGTCCTACTCCACCACCTATCTATGTCCCTAGAGGTACACGGATCCTAACCAATGTAAGAGTACACAGCATGTGGGTGGAATACACGGTGTGTCCAAACTACCCGGGACTGGGTTGTGTTATCCTGGTCATGTCCATGTACTTAACCTTTGTCAGTGTACATGACCCTGTTTCCATGTACACGAACCCATGTATGTGTACTTGGGTACATGGATGTGTTTCTGTATGTTTATGTAACGACCCAAACTTTTATCAAATGAAAATTTCTCTTGATCCGATTAAATGTATTAATATGTGAAATGGTTATATAACATATGCACTTATTTTTTTATGTTTCTGGATTTTAAAATAACCTTAAGAATTATGACCATTGCTAATATAGCTATTGAATATTGATCACATGATTAGTATAAATATTGGTCTTTACACTACTGGAAAAATACCCTATACCAACGGTTTAGAACTATTGGTATAGGCCTCCAAATCGTTTTTATAGCATATACCAACGGTTTGGAGAACCGTATTAAAGTAAGTCGTGGGGATAGGTCTATACCAACGGTTTTGGTAAAACCATTGGTATAGACCTATACCAACGGTTTTCAAAACTGTTGGTATAAGTAATATGAAAATCTATACCAACAGTTCCATAAAACCGTTGGTATATGTAATTCAAAAAACAATCATTCGGTGGGTTTGGATCCCAGCACCTCCTGTTTGTGATTGAACGACATAACCACTAACCTAACTTACTTTTGTGAAAATAATTTAATAAATATATATATGTATTATCATAAGTATTTTAAATTTTGATTTATTTAATGTTCTCTGTAAGAATATTCCATTAAAAATACATGTACCTATACCAACAGCTCTCAAAACCATTGGTATAGACCTATACCAGTGGTTTTGAGAACCGTTGGTATAGGTTATTTGATTTTGGGACCTATACCAACAGTTTGGCCAAAACCATTGGTATAGGGTCTCTATAATGGACCTATACCAATGGTTTTCCCAAAACCATTGGTATAGGTCCAAATTAGTGAACTATACCAACGGTTTTCCCAAAAACATTGGTATAGCTCCAAATTAGTGACCTATACCAACGGTTTTGGGAAAACCATTGGTATAGGTCCATATGTGTGACCTATACCAATGGTTTTGTCCAAACCATTGGTATAGGTCCAAATTAGTGAACTATACCAACGGTTTTCCCAAAACCGTTGGTATAGATCATATTTCCAGTAGTATTAACAAATCCAATTTACTCAGACAAAGGAAGCAATGGCCTCATCCAGTAGAATTGCTCCATCGAAGCCCATTTTTTGGAGCTTGGAAAGGAGTTGGCATCATTGGGATTCTCTCTTGACCAAGCCCAAGCTGAGATTCAACATATTAATCTTGAACGGAACCGTCTATGGGAGAAGTGGAAGTTGATAGAGATTACCACAAGTGCAATGTTATCTGAGCCACCCCAAGAGTTTGTCACCATCGCACACCTAACCCTTTGGTATTATGCGACTGTTTTAAGGGGTTATGTTACAAATACCTAGCACTATGATTATGTGAAATATTTTTGTAAAGAATAAATAATAGACATTCATTTTTATTATTGTTAAGTTGTAAATGGTTTTTAAATCACAAATAGTATTTTTAGTTATGTCACGACCCGACCCTACCCGGGCTCGAGACACAACTACCCCAAGCCCGCCTCCATAGTTCAGGGGCTAGCGACAAGCGCCGAAGGCTAAACAACTCGGGGAGGCCTTTTCTTGAGTACTTGTACACACACACGCAGCACACTCAATGCAAAAGTGCAGAGTAAAAGAAAGAACAAGCAGAGTAAAAAAGAGAAACTGCTATATAAATACCACAAATGTGCATCGACCTCTAAACGGTACAAGTAAAGTGCTGAAAATGAAAAAGGGGCAAAACATGAGCCCAACCAGAAAAGTGCCACAACCCGGAAACAGGTAAACAAAACAAGCGGCTGACGGGTCTCCCCACCTAGAACCCGGATACAACCACCGCACGCGGTCCAAGCTCCCAAGCTCCTACGCTCCACTGAAGTCACGCTCCACATGTCGGTTGTCTGCAAGGGCACACCAATTACGGGAAAAGCCCAAGTAGGGGTGAGTATAAAAATACTCAGTAGGATATCCCAAAGGCTTGAGGGAGCAACAAAGGAGGTACCAAAGGGTGAGCAGTAGAGCGAACAGAAAAAGTAGAGGAGTACAACTGAAAGGGCAGTAAGGAGTACAGTAAAGAGTCTAGATCAACCCAACAAGAGGAAAGAAGGTAGACTCATCCAGACACAAGGAGACGGAAACGGTGAGAAGATGAACTTCCCGTCGAGTCTTTGCTACCTATAGTAGGAGAGTAGATGCATCCAACCATGAGAAGCTAGACACGGAAAGCACATGGCATACCCCACGCGTCTTCGCCTCACTTGGAAGGAGAGTAACCAAACCCAAGAAGTGGGTACCAGAACAAGGTATATACAAGTTTGTATGCTCAAACAAGAAGCCCAAACAATATCGTAAAGGGATCTACATCCCGTAGCTCAGCCCAAGAAAAGAGTAGCCAACAGTCCCAGGAGTAACACCATCGATGCCCAGCATCCCGCACGTCTGCCCCGAACTACAAGTCAAGGGCTCAATCACCACACCTCGACACTATCCGCTTTGGGCGGCACTGACTCGCCCGCACGGTTTTCGGTCGCGTCACAAGGACGCGTCTCGGTGGGGGAAAGTGCTCATCGTACTTGAGAGTTCTGTGGGAACGTCAAACCACAACTCGCCACTGCCCCGCAGTCGAGAAGTCTGCTCAAAGTAAACAGGCGACCTCCTACCCAGCCCCGCTGGAGGATCCCTGGAAGTCAACGGGTTCCCACTACAGGGAGACCAGGAAAGTCGATGGGTGCCACACTGCCCAGTCCCGTAACAGGGTAATCCACTGGAGGGAGACGCGGCTAAAGTTGGCGACGGGACCACTGCCCAGCCCAGCTGGAGGTAACCCAGCATCGGGGACCACTGCCCAACCCAGCTGGAGGTAAGCCCGACATTGGGGACCACTGCCTAGCCCAGCTGGAGGTAAGACCAGCATCGGGGACCACTGCCCAGCCCCACTGGAGGTAAGCCCGGCATCGGGGACCACTGCCCAGCCCAGCTGGAGGTAAGCCCGACATCGGGGACCACTGCCCAGCCCCGCTGTAGGTAAGCCCGGCATCGAGGACCACTGCCCAGCCTAGCTGGAGGTAAGCCTGGAACTACTCTGGACATCCCTGCTGGATGGTACTGCTTAGTGAACACCGATGTACTGGCCATCCCTGCTGGATGGTAACCCACTGGAGAGCCCTGCTCGAAACAACCTCAGCCCTGCTGGAAACAACCTCAGCCCTGCTGGAACAACCTCAGCCCTGCTGGAACAACCTCAGCCCTTCTGGAACAACCTCAGCCCTGCTGGAACAACCTCAGCCCTGCTGGAAACAACCTCAGCCCCACTGGAAACAACCTCAACCCCGCTGGAAAAAACCTCAGCCCCGCTGGATACAACCTCAGCCCCGCTGGAAACAACCTCAACCCCACTGGAAAAAACCTCAGCCCTACTGGAAACAACCTCAGCCCTGCTGGAAACAACCTCTTGGGAAGAGGATCAGTGCCCGTGTAAAGTGTTGGTCACACTGAAACCACAAGCTCTACCAGGGAACACGGAGCAATGGGAGGAACTCCCCAGGCCTCACAAGGCGATCCCGCTCCAATCCACTGAGTCACTGTCGAAGCGGACTGAGACATCTCACCCTAGAAAGTGGGGAAAACACCCACACTGTACGAACACCCGTAGTCCCAGACGGTGTCGCAGTCCGGTGAAAGGGCATGGTACTGAAACCCCTCACAGCTGAAGAAACAGAGGAAACAAACCATCTCTGTCGGCCAAACCATCGAGAAGAGGACCAGTAGAAAACCACTCAACCCTGCCTATCAAACAAAAGAGCACCAGGTCAGGGGAAACTCCACCCTGCTGGTCAAACAAACGAGTACAAAGCTAGGGGAAAACTCCACCATGTTGGTCAAACAAATGATCACAGAGGGACCCTCTACGTAGAGAGAGGTCAAAGTACGTAAAGCAGAACATGGCACACACGTGGGGCCCACACGATGTGTGGCCCCAAGTCAACCCCAACCGAGCGCACAAACGTTCTCAGGTACAAACAACCACATGTACCTCCAAGCGTTCTCGTATACTCCCATAGTATACCACGTTCCAGCCCAAAGACTATCGTGCACACAGAACCCAGCGTCAACGCGAAGGCATGACATAACAACTCCACCTCAAGGCCCAGGCACGGCCAACCACATCCTGTGAACCATTTATATCACTCTCCCAAGAGCACGCGATCACACGCCAAGGCCGAACCCGAACCTCCGGCGGGGTTGAGGTTAAGCATCCCCTAGGCCAAACACCACCTCCTGAGCACAAATGTGGTCTCGGAATTTTAATCTGAGACCCCGTTCAAAAGTTATAAAGTTGGACGCCCAAAGCTTCCAAATTACGAAAACGGCCCTGGGGCCATTTTTTACAAACAGCCCGCGCCCGCGAAACTTATACCCCTCCTAGGGTAAACGGCATGCTCTGAACTCAAAGGTGCCCTCGGTTTTCCAATCCGAGCCACCATTTAAGAGATACATGCGTTTCAACATTAAACAAATTAATTAATTTATTTAATCCGTTTAACGTTCCAGAAGCGGGCGAGGGGTCCAAACATCCCGCGCTGACATACTTTATATCGTTTCTAGGGTAAACATCCCATTTAGGACTTATACGTACACTAGGATCTTTGATCTGAAGCACTGTTTAAGAGTTATCCCATTTATTTGGCGTTTCCAGTGTGAACGCACTGAAAATTTAATTCCGGCCACTATGAGGCTCGGAATCGCACGCCGTCTGAAGGCGCTACTCTGGAATATCATCAAGAATATTTCAAAGTCTTTCACAGTAAAAAACGGGTTCTTACATCATTCCCTCCTTCAATATTTTCATCCCCAAAAAGAAAAACTAGGGAGCAACACAAGGTACTAAGCCCACACCTGGCTTTCCTATACCCATAAGAACCCACGCACAGCTTTGTGCCTCCGCACACAGACCAAAGGATTGATCTGTTCACGCGAGGTCGGCCTTTGCCGATGTCGTGCACCCACTCCAGACTTTGGGGTTAGGGCAAGGTAGTAGGGAACCTCGGCATCCCTTTGCACGGTCTCAAACGGCCCAAAGGCTCTCGGGGGTAGCTCACCCCCCCCCCCCGACCGAACCCTTACATCGCACGCCACGACTGGAATCACCGCCCGCACCTGGAACAAGGCCCGGTGATTCCCTCCTTCAGAATATCCATATGGTGTAACACCCAAGGATATCTGGTTACGCGAGATTTCACAGTCGATGTCTCTCAACCAAGACTCTCTTACATGCTCGGAAGCGAAGGAGTCAACACCGTCGACTAAAGGAAAAGGTCTCACGCCCTTTTTCCTTACCAGCCCAGGGTTACACCCGACACCCTGCGTCACCCTGGTAACACCTCAAACAAGGAGGAGGGAGAAAATCCTTTCACACGCAGAGCCTAAAAATTCTACTACAAAAAGTAGAAGAGTTGCAAGGTGTACCTATCACCATCCCATGATCTGCAGGATCATAGACATCCAAAGATTGCGGCTGTCCATGGTCCCAACCGTCAACTCCCAGAGCCTGATGTGGACCTCCTAGTGGTGATGGGGAGATCTCGTAAAGTCTTCCCCCACTACCATCTCCTCCCGCTCCTCTTCTAGCACCACCTCTTTGGGTACTACTCCGATCACGGCGCTGCCTCTGCCGTGGTGGTGCGCCTGCTGCTTGCCCAAAGTACCCAGCAACTCGGGTCGGGCAGTCTCGTGCCAAGTGACCTCGCCCGTCACAAGCATAGCACCAACTCTCTTTGGGCTGCACTAGTGCCCTCCGGCACCACTGTGGTGTACGACCATGTCTCTGAAACCGGAAGTGGGAAGGCCACATGCATCGAGGTTCTATCATCCGGCGCCTGCTAGCTACGGAAGACATCTCGGCTCTGTCATGCCCACTGCCACTACCAACTGAAAAACGTGATAGGAATCTCTCTGTCACCAGTGCCTGCTCTAGCACCCTGGCATATGTGGAAATGCCCAAGGTTACTATGACAGCACAAATCTCTCGTCGGAGACCCTGCTCAAACTTCCGCGCTCGGAGGTTGTCTTCATGGACCAAGTCCGGGTAAAAGCATGCATGGTCTGCAAAACTAGCCGCGTACTCAGCCACCGTCATCCCTCCCTGTTGAAAATGCAGGAGCTCCTAAATCCGAATGGAACGCAAGCAGGAGGGGCAAAACTCCTCACAGAACAACTACCGAAAGTCACCCCACGAAAGCAACGACTCGTCAAGAAACTGAGTCACCAGACTCTACCAATGCCAAGCTGATCCACGAAAAAGGCTGGCTGCCAAAGCCACTCTCTGATCTGTCGGTGTCTGCACAAGCCTGAAAAGGAAAACCATTGTCTCTAGCCAAACCTCTGCTACCTGAGGGTCTGGTTCACCACTGAACCTCAGCGGTCCCTGCCGCTGAAACTCACGGAGCGCGTTCAACCTGCTCTCAAGCTCATCCTGCTCTGCTGAAACTACCTGCTGCTCAATAGGTGGGGGTGCTGCTACCAGCCCACCTAGAGAAAGGGGCTCGCATGATGGGTCCTGGACTATGGCCTCGTATCTCACAGGGTCATCGTTATGAACAAAAGCTGGTATCTTGGTTGGCTGTCTTCGTGGAGACATCCTGAATATTATCAAGGAGTGTCGCGGTCAGATGAGCATATGTGTATATACCAATAACAACAACGATGGATGGGGAGCTGACTCAAGAAGGACAGTCAAGACTCAGTCCTATGTGATGCACAAACCAATTTTCCCTGCAACAAGTGTCTCAAAATGCCGAGTCGAAAAATTGGTTATCAAGGTCCTAGTGAATGGATACGTCGGCCGCCACACCATCACTAGACTCCCTACCCTGAGAGCCACTCTCGAGACACGTTAACACTATTTACCTAAATCCCAACCAGTTCCTTTTATTTTAGGGACGTCCGAACAGCGTCCTAAGGAATGAGCCACCTCTGATACCACTTTGTCACGACCCGACCCTACCCAGGCTCGAGCCGCAACTACCCCAAGCCCACCTCCATAGGCCAGGGGCTGGAGACAAGCATCGAAGGCTAAACAACTTGGGGAGGCCTTTTCCTGAGTACCTGTACACACACACGCAGCACACTCAATGCAAAAGTGCAGAGTAAAAAAAAGAACAAGCAGAGTAAAAAGAGCAACTGTTATTTAAATACCACAAATGTGCATCGACCTCTAAACGGTACAAGTAAAGTGATGAAAAGGAAAAGGGGGAAAAACACGCGCCCAAACAGAAAAGTGCCACAACCCGGCAACAGGTAAACAAAACAAGCAGCTGACGGTTCTCCCCACCTAAAACCCAGCTACGACCATCGCACGTGGTCCAAGCTCCCAAGCTCCTACGCTCCACTGAATTCATGCTCCACCTGTCCGTCGTCTGCAAGGGCACACCAAGTGCAGTCAATGCCCAAGAAGGGGTGAGTATAAAAATACTTATTAGGATACCCCGAAGGCTCGAGGGAGCAACAAAGGAGGTATCGAAGGGTGAGCAGTAGAGCGAACAGAAAAAGTAGAGAAGTATAACTAAAAGGGCAGTAAGGAGTACAGTAAAGAGTCCAGCTCAACCCAACAAGAGGAAAGAAGGTAGACTCGTACAGACACAAGGAGCTGGAAACGGTGAGAAGATGAACTTCCCGTCGAGTCTTCGCTACCTATAGCAGGAGAGTAGACGCGTCCAACCACGAGAAGCTAGACATGGAAAGCACGTGGCATAACCCACGCGTCTTCGCCTCACTTGGAAGGAGAGTAACCAAACCCAAGAAGTGGGTACCAGAACAAGGTATATACAAGTCCGTATGCTCAAACAAGAATCCCAAACAAGATCGTAAGGGGATCTCCATCCCATAGATCAGCCCAAGAAAAGAGTAGCCAACAATACCAGAAGTAACACCATCGATGCCCAGTATCCCGCACGTCTGCCCCGAACTACAAGTCAAGGGCTCAATCACCACACCTCGACACTATCCGCTTTGGGTGGCACTTACTCGCCTGCATGGTTTTCAGTCGTGTCACAAGGACGCGTCTCGGTGGGGGAAAGTTCTCCTCGTACTTGAGAGTTCTGGGGGAACGTCAAACCACAACTCGTCATTGCCCCGCAGTCGAGAAGTCTGCTCAAAGTCGACAGGCGACCCCCTGCCCAGCCCCGCTGGAGGATCCCTGGAAGTCAACGGATTCCTACTACAGGGAGACCCGAAAAGTCGACAGGTGCCACACCGCCCAGTCCCGTAACAGGGTAATCCACTAGAGGGTGACGTGGATAAAGTCGGCGACGGGACCACTGCCCAGCCCAGCTGGAGGTAACCTGACATCGGGGACAACTGCCCAGCCCAGCTGGAAGTAAGCTCGGCATCGGGGGCCACTACCCAGCCCAGCTAGAGGTAAGCCCGACATCAGGGACCACTACCCAGCCCCACTGGAGGTAATCCCGACATCAGGGACCACTACCCAGCCCAGCTGGAGGTAAGCCCGGCATCGAGGACCAGTGCCCAGCCCCGCTGGAGGTAAGCCCGGCATCGGGGACCACTACCCAGACCAGTTGGAGGTAAGCCCGGAACTGCTCTGGCCATCCCTGCTGGATGGTACTGCTCGGTGAACACCGCTGTACTGGCCATACCTACTGGATGGTAACCCACTGGCGAGCCCTGCTCGAAACAACCTCAGCCCTGCTGGAAACAACCTCAACCCTGCTGGAACAACCTCAGCTCTACTGGAATAACCTCAGTCCTACTGGAACAACCTCAGACCTGCTGGAAACAACCTCATCCCCACTGGAAACAACCTCATCCCCACTGGAAACAACCTCAGCCCCGCTAGATACAACCTCAGCCCCGCTGGAAACAACCTCAGCCCCGCTGGAAACAACCTCAGCCCTGCTGGAAACAACCTCCTGTGTAGAGGATCGGTGCCCGCGTAAAGTGTTGGTCACACTAAAACCACAAGCTCTACCAGGGAACACGGAGCAACGGGAGGAACTCCCCAGGCCTCACAAGGCGATCCCGCTCCAATCCACTGACTCGCTGTCAAAGCGGACCGAGACATCTCACCCCAGAAAGTGGGGAAAACACCCACACTGTACGAACACCCGTAGTCGCAGATGGTGTCGGAGTCTGGTGAAAGGGCATGGTATTGAAACCCCTCACAACTGAAGAAACAGAGGAAACAAACCATCTTTGTCGGCCAAACCATCGAGAAGAGGACCAGGGGAAAACCACTCAACCCTGCTGGTCAAACAAAAGAGCACCAGGCTAGGGGAAACTCCACCCTGCAGGTCAAACAAATGAGCACAAAGCAAGGGAAAACTCCACCCTTCTGGTCAAACAAACGAGCACAGAGGGACCCTCTACATCGCGAGAGGTCAAAATACGTAAATCAGAACATGGCACACATGTGGGGACCACACGACGTGTGGCCCCAAGTCAACCCCAACCGAGCACACAAATGTTCTCAGGTACAAACAACCACATGTACCTCCAAGCGTTCTCATATACTCCCAGAGTATATCACGTTCCAGCCCAAAGACTATCATGCACACGGCACCCAGTTTCAACGCGAAGGCGTGACGTAACAACTCCACCTCAAGGCCCAGGAACAGCCAACCACATCCTGTGAACCATTTATATCACTCTCCCAAGAGTGCGCGATCACACGCCAAGGGTCCTCTACAAACAAGGTAGGGTGAACCACCACTGAAGCACCTTCCATGCTTCCACATTCAACAAGATCGCGCAAGAGGCTTCGCACAACCAAACGGATCGCACCATTGTAATCCTTGCAGAAAAACACACGATATTGACTACTTACTCGCCTCAAATGGATATCCGACGGAAAAGTCACAAACACCGCCTCACGCCCGAACGGCGTCCCGTGATCCCGAGCCTCAGCCCCGAAAACAGTCAGGCGCATCGCACCATTGCGATACCCTTGGAAAACACGTCAAAAGCACTACTTATTGGAGTGCAACAGATATCCGGAGAAAAAGATAAGTTCCGGTGCCCCGCGCATGAGCGGTACCACGCGGGACCCGCACCTTGGTCCCGAAACTCAACGGACGGATCGCACCGTTGTGATCCTCTCGAAAAAACACACAAGATAGACTATCCCCTTGTCCGAAACGGTCGCCCAGTGATTAAGATTGAAAATCACAGTTGACGCCCAAACGGCCCTCACGGGGCCCGCACCATCATGCGGAATTACAGCGGGCAGACTACACTAACACGATGCCCTCGGAAAAACACCCAACATCGACTGCTCACACGCCCCGAACGGACGTCCGAGGAAAAAGTCGCTAAAAGCTACACACAGCTCAAAAGACGAGCCGTGGGGCCCACGCCTCAACCTCGGCCTCAACACCTGAAACCACCCTGGAAAGCTCTGCCTCGATGTCAGGGTCCCAATGCCACTGACGGTGCTCAAAATGGACGTCGGACACGTCTGCGTTGTCCAAAACAAAATCCCCCGAAGAAATGACTAACCCCTCGACGTACGTGTCACGCCACCGAGGCCCCTCGTTTCGGGAATTAAAAATTCCTGAAACCATCTCAAAGTGTTCCCCTCAACACGAGGTCCACGCTGCCGCTGACGACATGCAAAATAGATGCCCGTAGAGAAAGCTACGGGCGACGGAAAACTGAGGGCAAAGCCCCTTGGGCTGGACCGGCCGGTCTGCCCGGCTTGGGCCGGCCTGCGCTGGTCGGCCCGGCTCACAGCGCCCGGCCCGTGGCTTGGCCACGTGGGCCGACGGTGGATTCGGTCCACCGCATGGCCGACCGGCTGAAGCCAGTCGCCGCGCGACGCGGGTCGTTGTCTCCGCACAGGGGTCGCGCGCCGCGACCCCGCCTCGCCGTCGCGCCAGCCAGCGCCGACGGCGCCTCGCGACTATCTCGCCCGCGGCCTCCTCCTGACGCCGCTCCCTTGCCCTGGCCAGCAGCCGCCTCACGCCGCGACACCCACAGACGCCGCGAACACTCCCCCGGCTGCCGCTGCCGAATGGAGTCGTCGCCGCCGCCGCCTCCTCAGACTGAAGTTGCGCCGCCCTGGGAACTCGCCGGACCGTCGGAAACCGCCGGGACAACCCAAAATTCCCATAATCTTCGTCGGGCCGCTTCAGCCTCCTCGCAACTTGGATTTACGAACCGAAACAAGTGATGGAAAGAGGAAAAACTCTACTACGCATTCATGTGGTTCGTTCGAAAATCCAACAACAATTTGACAGTATTAAACAGGCTCAAAGTAGGTACGGGAAGACAAAAACGCAACAAGACCCTACCTCGTGGGCGTTGCCTGGAGCTTCGCCGCGATCCGCCGCCTTGCCGGAGCTGCCTCGCCAGAGATGCCTCGCCGGATTGGAGGAGGAGAGGAGGGAGGGGGAGCTCCTGCCAAGAGATGAAGAGAGGGGAAGAGGGGGGGTTAAGTGTTTAAATAGAAACACACTTAACCACCCATCTGTCGGCCCGAACCCGAACCTCCGGCGGGGTCGAGGTTAAGCATCCCCAAGGCCAAACACCACCTCCTGAGCACAACGTCTATCTCATAATTTTAATCCGAGACCCCGTTCAAAATTTATAAAGCTGGACGCCCAAAGCCGCCAAATTACGAAAACGCCCCTGGGACCATTTTTCACAAACAGCCCGCGCCCATGAAACTTATACCCCTCCTAGGGTAAATGGCATGCTATGAACTCAACGGTGCCCTCGGTTTTCCAATCCGATCCACCGTTTAAGAGATACTTGCATTTCAACATTAAACAAATTAATTTATTTATTTAATCCGTTTAACGTTCCAGAAGCAGGCGAGGGGTCCAAACGTCCCGCGCCAACATACTTTATGTCGTTCCTAGGGTAAACACCCCATTCTGGACCCATACGTACACTCAGATCACTGATCTGAAGCACTGTTTAGGAGTTATCCCATTTATTTGGCTTTTCCAGTGTGAACGCACTGAAAATTTAATTCTGGCCACTCCGGGGCTCGGAATCGCACGCCGTCTAAAGGCGCTGCTCTGGAATATCACCAAGAATATTCCAAAGTCTTTCACAGCAAAAACCGGGTTCTTACAAGTTAATATTAAATTAAGAAATCTATTTTGATTAATTATAGATTTTTTTGAATTAAATAATATTTTAATGAAATTTTATTACTAAATTTATTTTTATTAAATATAAATGATCGTATAATTTTTATGAACACAATTGTAATTTTTATTAAGGTTTGAAATCTATTTTTGTCAAAACCCATGAATTTTTTGATAAATGATAGTTTTAATTTTAAAAGTTAAAATTCACATATTTAGAAAATTATTTATATAAAATGGATATTATTTTTTAAATTAGGATGTAGAAATTATCCAACGATGAAATTTTCATAATTTTCTGAGACAGTTGAATTTTTGGGTAAAAATTAAATACCGTTTAAATATATAATGTGTTTTATGACATCATAATGACCCAATAGTGATGTAACAAAATACTATAAATGATATGTTCGGACAATATTTGTTTTATCCTTAAAATAATGTGATTTTGGATTTATTTTATTTATTTTACAAAGCCTTATTGGACCCTCCAAGACTTATAAAGCATTCTATCTTTTTAAATTGTTTTCCTTGAGAGTGTGACTCACCTCCACATAAGCAACCATATTATTTTAAGAATTTCGGCCATTGGACTTATAAAATATATTTTTTCACTCCCATTTGGAAAAAAAATATTGGCAAAAACCATGGTTTGGTTTGAGGTTTTGATTAGTTTAATGTGTGGTGTCCCAAACCTAAATAATAAAGAATTCCCCCTCTTTTCCTATATAAACCCACCCAATCTCTGACTTCCTCTTCACTAAAATCCTTTTTAATTCATAAAAAATTTTCCCTCTTATCTCTAGAATCCTCTCAAGGCTCCCAAAGATCCCAATAAGCCTCTCTCAAGCCCCTCCCAAGCCTTTGGGACCACACTTCCAAGTAAGGGTTTCTTTCCTTTCTCATTTTATCCAAGTTTATTAATATTGTAATGCCCTTTTATTTTCAATTATAAATGTTGGGTTATGATTTCATACCTCCCCTATACTGTCCTATTTATGTTTGAATGATGAGATACTCATTTATCTCTCATCTATGTCTTTCATGTATACCTGTTACCATGGTGAAATTCCGTAAGGAATTTCTCTCTCCTCATTTACATTCAAGCAATTATTTTTTATTATGAATCTAAAATTCCATTACTCGTGTTGGGACATGTATCTATATGACCCACCCCCCCCCCTAATTTACATTTCATGTACATATTATGAGACACCCCATTCTCTCTCATCAACCATTTTTATGAATTCTTATGTCAAGTCGTTATGCTGCCAAAATTGTACCGCGATTTTCCAAGCCAAAGTCATTGTGTAGTGAATACCATTCTCATCTCTCTATCAAGGGTATTCACCTTTATGCACGTCTAATTATTGATTATATATTTTCATGTATGAATTCTATATTCCTTTATCATGGAATAAATTATTATGTTTATTGAATCCATGTTATATGATCCATGTGGCACACTTATGCATGAAATGAAATGTTTAAGAAGGGTGCGCCCAGATAGCGCTCCAATGCATTGGGTAAAGTATAGTATCATGATACATCATGTGCAATGATTTTTGAATCATGATAATTCAATTTCATTGAGGTTTTACTCATGCTCCATGTGCAGTGAGGGTTTACTCATGCTCCATGTGTAATGAACCTTGGCTTGTGCTAATTTCATGTTAAGTGTTGTTATCACATTTCCATGTTATGATAATCATGTTATATCATGCATTTATGTTCATGTTTCTTTTATGATCCATTGATATACCTATTTCCTAACATATATTTTATTCTTCATGTTATACCTTGTTTACTCCCTTACTGGGCTTTATAGCCTACTCTTTTCTTATGCATGTCCTCAGGTTATCCCATGAAATGTTAAGTACGAGGTAATGTAGTGGTTATGTAAAGGGTGTTTTCAATAAGATGTTGTATTCTATGTTTTAAGTTGTTATATAATGTTCCTAATCCCCAAATACACTAGACCTCTCAATCTTCTATATTTTATCAAGTGAAGGTTTTATGTAATAAATTATGTTAAGTTTGTAATAAAAAATAGGGTTGTTATAGTTGGTATCAGAGGATAGGTTTAGTTATTTTTGGGATTAGGATTAGAAAACCCTAGTGAAGCCTTATAGACAAGACTAAGTACAATAAAAACATCTCTTAGTTTTGTTGAGTATTGATTAAGTGGTTTATCAAGAAAATACATCCATATCTAGATACAATTAGGTAGACGCGGCTCTGGAACAGATGTACCTAGGGGTGAAAACCCTGACAATGAGTTTCGGGCTTGACCCGGGGTATCCTGGTACACGACAATGGGCCTTGTTGCACTCTTGGTTATGAAACTCCTGTGGGATATGCTTTGGTAAATTCACAAGATTAGTATGAACCATTATTAAGGGAATTAAAAAAATCCCTAAGAATATATGTTAGAAAGTTGATCATGGATAACATAGATTGAAGCCTATAGATTCATAAGTTGAGGAAATAAAATCTATTTATAAGCCATCTATTTTTTCTTTGAATTACCCTTTATGTGTTACCCCTAACTTTCCTTTTATTCCATCCAATGGCCAGTAATAGGAGGAATCAGGCTAACAACCGATGCGAAGATCAATGTGATGATTGTTCTAACAAGATTCCCAATCTAATGGGAGTGGGAATCACAAAATTTTTCATGATAATCTCTCAGTTAAATCAAGATTTGAATAGAAACATGGGTCAAGAGGAATGTTCAGCCCCCCCTAAGAAAGAAAAAGTTGCTATCAAGAGCTTCATGAGACAAAGGCCTCCTACTTTTAATTGATCATTTGATCCCTCAATTTCTGAACAATGGATCAACTCCATTGAAAATATATTTTTCATCCTTCAATGTTCCAAACAAGAGAAGGTTCATCTTACTACTTATCGTATGGAGGGTTAATTTGATCAATGGTGGACATTGATCAAAAATACAAAGCATGAGGGGGAGATCGAGGCATTGGAATGGAAGGATTTCTAGAAAATGTTTTTCGATAAATATTTTCCTCGCACCCTTCAGCTTAAGATGGAAAGGGACTTCCTTTCCCTCAAGAAAAAAGATGATGAATCCGTCGGAGCATAAGATAAAAACTTCACAAGACTTGCACGATACACCTACGGCTTTATCATTACCCCCAAATGCAAGGTTGACAACTTATTTGGTGGGCTGAAACCTAGCCTGTAGAAATCCCTGGTGATCCGTGACTTCGATAGCTATGATGAAATTGTCTGATGTTCCCTCAAGGTTGAAATGGAGATCGAAGAATATTAGGGTTATCATGGGGGTAATAATCCTAAGGTGGACTTCAATTCTGGTGGTCCAATAGATAAATCCAATGGTGCTAAGAAAATACAGCACCCCGCTTTCCAAAGGTGTGGAAAGAAGCACCCCAGAAATTGCCTGAAGGGGACAAGGAAATGCTTTAGGTGTGGAAGAGAAGGGAATATAGACATTAACTGTCGAAAAGAGAAACCCGCGGTTGCGATAGATGATAGGATCACTCTGTTAGACTCTCAATGTGTTGTTCATTACTTCAACTGCAAAGAACCAGGGTATCTTGCAAATCAGTTCCCTAAGACAAGGGTTTTCGGAGGCAACCAACAACCTCCAAGGCAGAAAGGGGGAGATTTTTTCATCACTACCGCCAAAGTGAACCCCGAAAACGAAGTGGTGACAGGTATTCTAGTTATTCATTCAAGAATACCAAACGTACTTTTTTATTCTGGTTCTACTCATTCTTTTATATCTCAAAAGTTTAGTATAACAATTCCAATACCACCACAAATCATGGAAGTAAAGATTTCGGTGAGTACGGAAAATGGGGAAATCATTACATCCCATGAATATAAATCCCCCCTATCATAATAGGTGGATTTATCTTCTTAGAGAACCTCATAATATTCCCTATAGTGTAATTTTATGCAATTCTTGTCATGGACTGGTTTTCCTTATATAGAGCCAATATAAATTTCTATGAGAGGGAAATCACTCTCAATGTGGAGAATCGACCCCTGATTCTGTACAAGTGCAAGGAGGAGGATGAATCTTCTTTAGCTCCATCATCTTAAGTGTGGATATTAATACCCTAGGAGAATTCATATCTTACTCAGATGATTTATTCCAATGAAGCAATTTTCCTTGAAGACATGCCTATTGTGAGGGAATTCACTGAAGTGTTTCCCGAGGAATTGCCTAGTCTTCCTCCTAGAAGAAATGTTGAATTCTCAATTGATCTTATACCTAGGGAATTGACAATATCTAAGAATCTTTATAGAATGGCTATTTTGGAGCTTGATGAGCTAAAGAAACAACTATAGAAGAATCTAGATAAAGGGTTTATACGCCCGAGTGCTTCACCATGGGGTGCACTAGTCCTCTTCGTCAAGAATAAGGATGGGTCAATGCACCTTTGCATCGATTATCATGAGCTTAACAAAATCACGATAAAGAACAAGTATCCTATCCCACTAATTGATGACTTTTTCAATCAGCTATGTGGAGCACAATACTTCTAAAAGGTGAATTTTCAATCGAAATATTATCAATTAAGAGTGAAGAAGGAAGATCTCCACAAGACTGCTTTTCGTATAAGATACGAGCACTATGAATTCATATTAATGTCTTTAGGACTCACTAATTATATAGAAATATTCATGGACTTGATGAATAAAGTCTTTAAAGATTACCTTGACAAATTTTTGTTAGTCTTTATAGATGATATTCTAATATACTCTAAAACCAAGGAGGGTCATGAGGAGAATCTAAGAACTGTACTAGAGACCTTGCAAAAGGAGAAGCTCTATGAAAAGTACATCAAGTGTGAGTTCTGGTTGAATGATGTCTCATTATTGGGACATATGTTCACAAGCAATGGGATATCTGTGGATCCCTCCAAGATAGCTGTAATTGAGGTATGGTCGAGGCCAACATAGGTAACAGATATCTATAGCTTCTTGGGGTTAGCTGGATATTATCACCAATTATGAGAAATTTCTCATGATTTTCCAACACTATTACCAAGCTAACTTGGAAGAGAGTAAAGTTTTCTTGGAGTGATGAATGCAAAGAAAGATTCAAGGAGTTGAAAAGGAGGCTTATCACTGCACTCGTGATCACATTACCCACAAGGGGATAACTTTTTGTGGTATTCAGTGATGCTTCGAAGAAGGGAATGGGCTGTGTGTTGGTGTAAAATGGAAAAGTCATTGCCTATGCTTCAAGTAAATTGAAAGTTCATGATAAAAACTATCCAACACATGATCTAGAGTTGGTTGCAGTGATCTTCGCTTTAAAAATTTGGCAGCATTATCTCTTTGGGGAGAAGTGTGAAATATATATGGACCACAAAAGCCTCAAGTATATATTCACACAGAAAGAGTTGAACATGCACCAATGAAGATGGTTAGAGTGGATCAAAGACTATGACTTATCAATCCATTACTACCCTGGGAAAGTGAACGTGGTGGTGGATGATCTAAGCGAAAAGGACCCAACGATTCTATCATTGATGAGAATTTAAAAGGATCCAATCTTCTTAGATTTGATGAAGATGTACATGGGAATCATAAAGAAGAGAACATCATCAATCCTTTTACAAATTATTTCTAAACTGTCTCTTTTGTAAAAGTTAAAGGATGCTCAAAAGGATGATGTGGGAATTCAGAAGAAATTGGAAGATATCAGAAAAGGTAAATCCTCAGAGTTCAATGTTAATGAAGAAGTAATTATGATATTTGGGAAAATAATATGTGTTCCATCAAGTCCAGAGATGAAGAAGGAACTTTCGGATGATGCACAGAGTTCGAATTTCTCTATTCACCCAGGAAACAAAAAGATGTATCGAGATCTCTAAGAGCATTATTGGTGGGATAATATGAACAAGGAGATCACTGAGTATACATCAAAGTGTCTGGTGTGTCATCAAGTGAAGTCTGAGAGGTAGAAGTCTAAGGGGATGTTGCAACCATTACCCATACCATCATGGAAATGGGAGACTATCACCATGGACTTTGTCACCGGACTTTCGAAGACATCCAAAGGAAACAATGCTATCTAGGTTTTTGTGGATCATATTACAAAGGTTGCAAACTTCATTGCTATTCAGGACGATTTCTCATTAGATCAACTGGTATGGATATATATCAGGGAAGTGGTAAGGCTACATGGAGTACCACTATCTATTGTATCCGATCGAGATCCAAGATTCACCTCTAAGTTTTTTAAGAGTCTTCAACACTCTCTAGATACTGAGTTGAACTTTAGTACGACTTATCATCCTCAAACTAATGGCCAATATGAGTGGACTATATAAACACTTGACAACTTGTTGAGAGAATGCTCAATGGACTTAAAAGGAGGATGGGATCAACATCTTCCTCTGGTTGAATTCTCCTACAATAATAATTTCCACTTAAGCATCTGAATGGAACTATATGAAGACCTTTATAGTAAATGGTGCAGAACATCGACATGTTGTAATGAAGTCAGTGAGCGTAATCTGCTAGGAAATTAAATGGTCGAATAAATGGTAGAGAAGATGAAAACCATTCAGTAGAATATCAAGTCAGCCCAAAGTCGATAGAAGAGTTATGAAGATAACTGTTGATGAGACCTTGAGTTCAAAGTTGGAGACATGGTGTTTCTATGAATATCTCTGTGGAATAAGTTCATGAGGTTTGGAAAGAAAGGGAAGTTGAGTCCTAGGTACATCGGCCCCTTTGATATTCTAGATCGTGTTGGGGTTGTAGCCTATCGACTAGCACTTCCACCTACTATAGCCAAAGTACATGATTTCTTTAATGTATCCCTATTAAGGAATTACATACTAGACCCTTCACGTGTACTCTCTTTAGGGGTAGTATAGTTAGAGGATGATCTTTCTTACGAGAAGCAACCAGTGAAGATCTTAGATCGTAGAGAAAAATATTTACGAAATAAGACAATGCCCCTCTTCAAGGTGTTGTGGAAAAATCACAAGTTTGATGAAGAGACATTTGAATTGGAGTAAGTTATGAAGAAAAGTTACCCACATCTGTTTTAGGGTGGGAAAATGAAATTTCGAGGGAAAAATTTCTTAAGGGGGGAGATTGTAACGACCCAAACTTTTATCAAATGAAAATTCCTCTTAATCTGATTAAATGTCTTAATATGTGAAATATTTATATAACATATGCACTTATTTTGTTTTATGTTTCTGGATTTTAAAATACCATTAAGAATTATGAATGTTCCTAATATAGTTGTTGAATAGTGATCACATGATTAGTATAAATATAGGGCTTTAACAAATTCAATTTACTCAGAAAAAGGAAGCAATGGCCTCATCCAGTAGAATTTCTCCATGCGAAGACCATTTGTCGAAGATCGTAAAGGAGATGGCTTCATTGGGCTTCGCTCTTGACCAAGACCAAGATGAGCTTCAACACGTTAATCTTGAATGGAACTATCTATGGGAGAAATGGAAGTTGATAGAGATTACCACATGTGCAATGTTATCCGATCCACCCCAAGAGTTTATCACCATCGCTCACCTTACCCTTAGGTCTTATGTGGCTATTTTAAGGAGTTATGTAACAAATACCTAGAACTATGATTATGTGAATCATTTTTGTAAAGAATAAATAATAGACATTCATTTTTATTATTGTTACGTTGTAAAAAGTTTTTAAATCACAAATAGTATTTTTAGTTAATATTCAATTAAGAAATATATTTTAATGAATTGATGGATTTTTTGAATTAAATAATATTTTAATGAAATATTATTACTAAATTTATTTTTATTTAATATAAATGATCATATAATATTTATGAACACAATTGTAATTTTTATTAAGGTTTAAAATCTATTTTTGTCAAAACCCATGAATTTTTTATAAATGTTGGTTTTTATTTTAAAAGTAAAAATTCACATATTTAGAAAATTATTTAGATAAAATGGATATTATTTTTAGAATCAGGATGTCAAAATTATCCAACGGTTAATTTTTCATAATTTTCTGAGACAATTGAATTTTTGGGTAAAAATTAAATACCGTTTAAATATATAATGTGTTTTATGACATCATAATGACCCAATAGTGATGTAATAAAATACTATAAATGATATTTTCGGCCAATATGTATTTTATAATTAAAATAATGTGATTTTAGATTTATTTTATTTATTTTACAAATCCTTAGTGGACCCTCCAAGACTTATAAAACGTTTTATCTTTTTAAATTATTTTCCTTGAGAGTGTGACTCACCTCCACATAGGCAAACCTATTATTTTAAGAAGCTATGTCATTGTCCTTATAAAATATTTTCTTCCAATCCCCTTTGAAAAAACCATGGGCAAAAACCATGGGTTAGTTTGTGGTTTTGATTAGTTTAATGTGTGGTGTCCCAAACCTAAATAATAAAGAATTCCCTCTCTTTTCCTATATAATCCTGCCCAAGATCTCACTTCCTCTTCACTAAAATCCATTGGAAATCGTCCAAACTCTGCCCTAATCTCTCTACAATCCTCCCAAGGCACCCTGATCTCCCAAGAATCCTCTCTCAAGCCCCTCCCAAGCCTTTGGGATCACACTTCAAAGTAAGGGTTTCCTTCTTTTCTCATTTTATCCAAGTTTCTTAATATTGTTATGCCCTTTTATTTTCAATTATAAATGTTGAGGTATGATTTCTCACCTCCTATATAATATCCACTTTATGTTTGAATTATGAGAGACCCATTTTTCTCTCATCTATGTCTTCCATGTATACCTGTTACCATGCCAAAATTTCGTAAGGAATTTCTCTCTCCTCATTTACATTCAAGCAATTATTTTGTATTATGAATTTAAAATTGCATTACTCATGTTGGGACATGTATATATATGACCCCCTTACTGTCCATTTCATTTACATATGATGAGACACCCCATTCTCTCTCATCAACCATTTTTATGAATTCTTATGTCACGTCGTTATGCTGCCGAAATTGCATCATGATTTTCCAAGCCAAAGTCATTGTGTAGTGAATACCATGCCCATCTCTCTATCAAGGGTATTAAACTTTATGAATGTTTACTTATTGATTATATAGTTTAATTTATTAATTCCACATTTATTTATCATGGAATAAATGATGATGTTTATTAAATCCATGTTATATGATCCATGTGGCACACTTATACATGAAATGAAATATTTAAGAAGGGTGTGCCCTGATAGTGCTTCAATGCATTGGGTAAAGTATAGTATCATGATACGTCATATGCAATAAGTTTTGACTCATGCTAATTCAAGTTCAATGAGGGTTTACTCTTTCTCCATGTGCAATGAGGGTTTACTCATTCTCCATGTGTAATGAACCTTGGATCATGCTAATTCCATGTTAAGTGTTGTTGCCACATTTGCATGTCATGATAATCATTCTATATCATATATTTATGTTCATGTTTCTTTTATGCTCCATTTATATGCCTATTTCCTAACATGTATTGTATTCTTCATGTTATGCCTTTTTTACTCCCTTACTGGGCTTTATAGCTCACCCTTTTGTTATGCATGTCCTCGGGTTATCCCATGAAATGCTAAGTACAAGGGAATGTAGTGGTCATGTAAAGTATGTTTTCAATAAGATGTTGTGTTCTATGTTTTAAGTTGTTATGTAATTTTCCTAAGCCCCAAAGACACTAGACCTCTCATTATTCTATGTTGTATTAAGTGAAGTTTTTATGTAATAAATTATGTTAAGTGTGTAATAAAAAGAAGGGTTGTTATAGTTGGTATCAGAGGATAGGTTTAGTTATTTTTGGGATTAAGATTAGAAAACCCTAGTAAATCCTTAGAGACAAGACTAAGTATAATAAAAATATCCCTAAGTTTTGGTGAGTATTTAGGAATTGGTTTATCAATCAATTATATCCCTTTTTGGATATGAGCAGGTAGAGGCGGCTCTGACACAAATGTACCTAGGGGTGAAAACCCCAACAAGGAGTTTCGGGCTTAACCCGGGGTATGCTGGTACACGAAAAAGGGCCTTGTTGCACTCTTGGTTATGACACTCCCAGAGGATATGCTTTGGTAAATTCACAAGCTTATTATGAACTATTATTAATGGAATTAAAAAAATCCCTAAGAATATATATTATAAAGTAGATCATGGATAACATATATTGAAACCTATAGATTCAAAAGTTAAGGAAATAAAAGATATTTATAATTCATCTTTTTGTCCTTGAATTACCCTTTATGTGTTACCCCTAACTTTCCTTTTATTCCAGCCAATGGATGGTAATAGGAGGACTCGGTCTAAAAACCGATGCAAAGATCAATGTGGTGATTGTTCTAATGAGATTCCCAATCCAATGGGACTAGGAATCGTGAACTTTATCACGATAATATTTCATTTAACTCAAGCTTTGAATAGAAACATGGGTCAATAGGAACGTTCAACCCCCTCTAAGAAAGAACAAATTTCTATTGAGAGCTTCATAAGACAAAGGCCTCCTACTTTTAATGGATCATATGGTCCCTCAATCATCGAACAATGGATCAACTCCATTGAAAATGTCTTCTTTATCCTTCAATGTTACAAACAAGAGAAGGTTCTTCTTGCTGCTTATTGTATGGAGGGTGAAGCTGATCAATGGTGGACATTGATCAAAAATATGAAGCCTGAGGAGGAGATCGAGGCGTTGGAATGGAAGGATTTCCGAAAAATGTTTTTCGATAAATATTTTCCTCACACCCTCTGACTTAAGATAGAAAGGGACTTCCTTGCCCTCAAGAAAAAAGACGAAAAATCTGTCAGAGCATACATGGTAAACTTTACAAGGCTTGCAGGATATGCCTCCGGCTTTGTCGTTACCCCTGAATGCAAGGTTGATCGCTTCTTTGGTGGGCTAAAACCTAGCCTGCGGAAAGCTCTAGTGATCCATCAATTCGACAAATATGAGTAAATTGTCCAATGTACCCTCAAGGTTGAAATGGAGATCAGAGAATCTCAGGGGTATCATGTGGATAAGAAGCGTAAGGTGGACTTCAATTTTGGGGGTCTGATGGATAAATCCAACAGTGCTAAGAAAATCCATCACCCCACTTCCCAAAGGTGTGGAAAGAAGCACCCTGGAAATTGATTGAAGGGGAAAAAAATGCTTTAGGTGTGGAAGAGAAGGGCACCTAGTTGTTAACTGCCGGCAAGAGAAACCCAGAGCTACGACAGAGGAGAGGAACACTCCATTCAACTCTCAACGTGTTGTTCATTGCTTCAATTGCAATGAACCAGGGCATATTGAAAATTAGTTCCCTAATCCAAGGGTTTTCGGAGGCAACCAAAAACCTCCAAGGAAGCTAGGGAGAGATTTTTCCATCACAATTGCCAAAGTGAACCTCGACAACGAAGTGGTGACAGGTGATCTAGTTATTCATTCAAGAACAGTGAACGTACTTTTTGATTTTGGTTCTAAATATTATATAATATCCCGAAAGTTTAGTAGAACAATCCCAACACCACCACAAATCATGGAATTAAATATGTCGATGAGTACGGAAAATGTTTCAATCATTGCATCCCATGAATATAACTCCTCCCCTGTCATAATCGGTGGATTGAACTTCCTGGAGAACCTTGTCATACTCCCTCTGGTGGAATTTGATGAAATTCTTGGAATAGATTGGATTTCCTTATTTAGATCCAATATAAATTGTTGTGAGAGGGAAATCACTCTCCATGTGGCGAATCGATCCCCGATTCTGTACAAATGGGGAAATAATTGTATCCCATGATAACTGATTGTCGTTAAATCAACATGAAACCAAGATCAGCTCCTAAGGCATCACAATACACTATGAACTCCATGCCTTTCTCTGGTAGTCTCAACATTGGAGCACTCGTCATCCTCAGCCTCAACTCCTCAAAGGCTTTTTGACACTTCTCATTCCAGGTAAACGACTGCCCTTTCCACATCAGGGTGATCAAAGGGGCTGAAATCTAGGAGAAGTCTACTAAAAATATATTATAGTACCCCACCAAGTTAAGAAATATATGCACCTATAACACACTCTTGGGTGGATCATAAGAAATCACTTCATCAATATTAACTGGTTCCACATCTAAACCATACTAAAAAATAACATTCCCTAGAAAGTGGAACTCATGAATCTAGAACCAGCACTTTGAGATAATTCCATAAAGATGGTGCTCTAGAAGAAAATATAGAACCATCCTCAAGTGCTCTGCATGCGCCTCATCTGATGCAGGGTAGATGAGTATATTGTCGATGAAGATGACCATAAACGGGTCCATGTATGGCTGGAAATGGCTACTTCCCTAGTTGGGGCTCTACCTCCAGGCAGTGACCTATTTGTGGGAGAGGGGGTGACCATGTGTGGAGGCTTCAGAAAGGCCATGAAGGTCTCGGGCATAGCGGAAGCTTGTGGGTGGATGTGCCCACTTGGATTTTTGTCATTATCAATGGTCAATTCGGGATCAATACGATGATAAATTCTAGATTCCATGGATAGAATCATAGAAATAGACAAAAAAATAGATTAGTACCGAAACCAAAAATAAGGATCCTCACAGGTTGATTGTAATTAATTTAATTAATTGAAAAGAAGTACATTTTATGGCGTTCTTTCTTCATTGATATTTCTGATCATGTTCTGATGTGTTTCATCATTGCGTCGCAGAATCCAAGTGTAGACTTCCTCTAGAGGTGATCCACATGTGCACCACGTATCTCTGGACATCGCCAAAGGAATCTCTGGGTGCTGGCGTGGAGAAGCCTTTGATTGCGTTTTCCGCATTAGATCACCTTGATCCGATGGAGGAGGATCTCTCTCGGTCTTGAGAGAGTTCTTGGAGGAAGGAGTTCTTTCGGCCTTGAGATAATTCTCCAGAATTTTTGTGCACAACGATTAGGGAAAAGTGTTCGGGTTGTGAGGATATTTATAATTGGGTTTGAGGTTATAGAGTTATGACAATAAATAAACACGTTACGTGTTTTATTTATTTCATTAACTCTTGTTGAAAACCCTATGTAAAATCATTAATTCCTTGACATGCACCCATGCTGATTATAATAAATAATTGGGTTTGAGGTTATAGAGTTATGAAAATAAATAAACGTGTTACGTGTTTTATTTATTTCATTAACTCTTATTGAAAACCCCCATGTTGAATCATTAATTCCTTGACATGCTCTCACGCTGATTATAATAAATATTTTTTAATAAAACAATATTATTTCCTCAAAATCCCGACTGAAAAAACTACACTATGTGTAATCATTAATACACGGCATGTACTTGTTTTTTTTAATTTCAATTCCAAAATGAAAACAACATGGCGTGTACATTCAATGTACATGGTGTGTATATGTTTTTTTCATTTTATTCTTCCTCTAGCATTAAAACAATTTAGGATTCCTTGAATAATTATTAAACCACATTCGGTAATAATCTTTATTCTACTTGAGATACTTGGATACACTTAGTGCATGACCCTCTAGGCCTCTTTCTCGTTGTCATTAGGTGGGATTGCCTAAAGTCCAAGATTACTATCTAGCAACAGGTCAAGGCACCCAAGAAAAAGAAGTTGATGCCACATTGATGTGTCACCTCATATGAACACTTACCGTGTAATTTAATCCCTTTTTCTCAACATCTCATCAATTAGGTTTCATGGCAGTGTCATGAACCTATATGCTTGATCCATCATTCTTTGACTTCCAGAAATAAACCCGTCATGACACCATGGCCATGGAATTTGGGAGACAGTTATTATTTCAATCAAAGGTCCTGAGGTATCTACTTACATAAATATGGAAGGGACAAATCCTTCCTCGACTTATCCATTAACAACATATCATTCATGACACACCCAACATACCCTACTTCCCTCCAACTGTCTTTGTGATGGTTTTCGTCAGCAAATCTAAGTGTGTGAGTCATGACATGAGTTAATGATAATCTTCCAGTCTAAGGGCCATTACACACGCTTATAGATAGCAGTGTTCAATGACACCAAGACATGCGGAATTACTACTAGCGGGTTTGTTATCATAATCTCCCATCTTAGATATTACCAAGTGAGAACTCCATGAGGGAGAGTCTTGTCTTCTTATGAGTACTCGCACATGACGATCTGTATAATATGTGTCCTATCATAGTATGTCATCCAACCGTAGAACTTTATTTAAGAATAGAATTTCAAGTTTCTCATCATAGCGGGGATCTTCCATGAACTTATTAATGCAACAAATATTCCAAGACATTATTATATTATAGTCATGAATAACAATGAACAATATATAATAAGTGTACATTTATGTAATCAAAGTATAAACAGTTGGTTCTTAGAACACCAACTCTAACAAACTCCCACTTGGACTAGAGCCAGCTGCCTATGACTTTTAGTCTGCTAGACCTCACATGATGATCATGTTTCTGCTAAGTCAAGGCTTTAGTCAAGGGTTCTACCATGTTGTCTTCTGTGGAAATACTTATCATTGTAACTTCACCTCTCTGAGAAAAATCCATCAAGAGATGATACTTCCAAAGTATGTGCTTTGTCTGCTGATGTGACCTTGGCTCTTTTGAAAGTGTCATCGCTATAGTATTATCACAATATAGTGTGATAGGATCTTTACATCTAGGTACTACATCTAGTGCTTGGACGAAGCTTTGCATCCATACTTCTTCTTTATCTCCCTCAAAAGCTATGATATACTCGAACTCTGTTGTAGAATCTGCGACCACACCTTGCTTTGAGCTCTTTCTGCTCACTACACCTCCATTCAAACTGAAGATGTATCCAGTCTGTGACTTCATGTCACCTTGATCAATCTGGAAACTAGAATCTACATGTCCTATGATGAATAGTTCCTCATCTCCTCCATAAACCAAGAACATATCCTTATTATGCCTCAGATACTTAAGGATAGTCATGACTTCCATCCAATGGCAGTCTCCTGGATCAGCTTGATATCTGCATACTGCACTTAATGCGTAACAAACACCTAGCCTTGTACATATCATAGCTTACATGACTGACCCAGTCATGGATGCGTAAAGGATCCTTTCCATTTTCTTTCTTTCCTCATGTGTCTGAGGACACATTTTCTTAGAAAGATGAATGCCATGTGACACTGGAAACAATCCCCTCTTGGACTATTCTATACTGAATATATTTAGTATCTTGTCAATGTATGTACTTTGACTCAGGCCCAGCATTCTCTTGGATCTATCACGATGGATCTTGATCCCAATAATATATGATGTCTCTCCCAAGTCTTTCATAGAGAAGCATTTATCCAACCATGCCTTAACTGACTGTAAGATAGGTACTTCGTTTCCAATTAGTAATATGTTATCAACATATACTATTAGGAAAATGAATGCACTTCCACTAAACCTTTTGTAGATACAAGGCTCACATTTGTTCTTAACAAAGCCAAATTCTGTTATGGATTCATCAAAATGAATGTTCCATGACCTTGATGCTCGCTTTAATCCATAAATGGATTTCTGCAACTTGCATACCTTGTTGGCATCCTTTGGATTCACAAACCCTTCAGGTTGTGTCATGTAGACATATTCCTGGAGTTTCCTGTTAAGTAATTCTATTTTTACATCCATTTTCCAAATTTCATAGTCATGGTAAGCGGCAATGGCCAATAGGATTCTGATGGATTTCAGCATCGTAACTGGTGAAAAGGTTTCATCATATTCAATTCCTTGATGTTGTCTAAAACATTTTGCAACCAGTAGTGCCTTATAGGTGTTGACTTGTCCCTCCATGTCCAGTTTCTTCTTGAATACCCATTTATTACCAATAGGCTTTACATCAACTGGAGGATCTACCAAAATCCAAACTTGGTTTTGGTACATGGAATCCATTTCAGAATTCATGGATTCTTGCCACTTGGAAATGTCTGTACTTTCAACTGCTTCCTTGTAGGTAAGAGGATCATTATTGTCAACCAATAATGAGTCACCATCCTCAGTGATAAGAAAACCATATCATTTGGGTTCTCTCACCTCTCTCGTGCTCCTATGCAGTTCTTGTGTCTTTGGAATAGATTGTTCTTCCACGGGGCATTGTGTAATCTATTCTTATACCAAATCATGTGTATCTTGAGCCTCGACTTCATCAAAGTCTATCTCACTCCCACTATCTCTTTTAGAGATGTGCTCCCTCTCAGGTAATATGGCGTGTCTTGCCACTGTAACCTTTTTATATGAGAGGTTGTATAGGTAATATCCCCTTGTTTCCTTGGGATATCCTATAAATGCACACTTTGTGCCTTGGGGTGAAAGTTTGTTACCTGAAGAGGCCTTAACAAATGCTTCGCTACCCCACACATGTAAATTTATAACATGGATTTGTGTCCACTCCATAACTCGTATGGAATACCATTTATCGATTTAGTTGGTACTTGGTTTTGTATGTGTGTTGTTGTTTGTAATGCATATCCCCAAAAGGATAATGGAGAACTCGCATGAATCATCATTGATCTCACCATGTCTAGCAGGGTGCGGTTCCTCCTTTCACTTACACCATTCCACTAAGGCGTGTAAGGAGGAGTGAGTTGAGATAGAATCCCAAACTCCCATAAGAAATCAATGAAGTGCTGATTAAGATATTCTCCTCCTCTGTCTGAGCGGATTTTCTTAATCTTATTACCAAGTTGGTTCTCAACTTCATTCTTGTATTATTTAAACCAATCAAAAGAATTTGTCTTATACCTCATTAAGTAAATATATCCATATCTACTAAAATCATCAGTAAAATTTATGAAGTACAAGAACCCACCCCTTGATTCAACTGGAAATGGTCCACACACATCTGTGTGAATTAATTCTATAAGCTCTTTAGCCCTTTCACCTTTCCCACTAAATGGGGTTTTGGTCATTTTGTCTTGTAGACATGCATGACATACACCAAGTGGTTTTAGTTCGAAAGAATCTAAATACCCATCTTGATGTAATTTTGACAAACGTTTATCATTGACATGACCTAGCCGATGATGCCAAATTTGGGTGTGGTATGAGTCATGTGAATTAACTTTGTCATCGATTGTCATTACTTGGTTTGTGTAGTCTAACACATAAAGGCCATTATATAAATGTTACCTACAAAAACAAATGTTATCTTTATAAAAGTAGCAACATTCATTTCCAAACATAAAGATGAATCCATCAGTATCTAATATGGAAACTAAAATAATGTTTTTAGTTACAGAGGGTACATAATAACATCCTTTTAATACCAAGACCATCCCAGTGGGCAATGTGAGGTGGTAGTCTCTGAAAGCTACAGCAGCGAGTCTGGCTCTGTTGGCTGCTCGCAGATCCACCTCACCTCGGTCAATCTTTCTGAATCTACTTGGTTCCTATATTTGGATACAGATGTGAGAACCACAAGTAGTATCTAATACCCAATTGGTAGAAATTGATAGATTTCATTCGATAAAAAACGCACCTGAAGCTTCCCCTTGCTTCCTTGGCTGGGTGCAGTTTTTCTTCCAGTGGCCCTTCTTGCCACATGTGAAACAAACAGCCTCATGTTCTCTTGCCTCCCCTTTGATCTTCCTTTTCTTGGAAGGCCTTGAAGAATCTTTGGGCTTAATTATCTTCACCTTCCCTTTCCTTTTATTCACCATAATGACAAAATTATTTTCACGCTTCATATAATTTTCCACTTGGAGAATGAGGATAAGAATATCAGATAGAGACTTCTCAATGTTGTTCATGTTGAAATTTACAACAAAGTTAGAGAAGCTCTAGGGGAGTGATGCAAGAATGAGATCGGTACCCAGTTCTTCGGGGAGTTTAAACCCTAGAACCTCCAAGCACTCAATGTAGCCAATGAGCTTGACTACATGAGGCCCATCTGGGGAACTCTCTCCAAGATTGCTCTGAAATAGATCCTTGGAGATCTCATACCTTTCATGTCTTGCTCTCTCCTGGTATAGAACATGGAGGTGCTCGAGCATGCTATAGGCATCCATGTCTTCATGACTCTTCATGATATCACTAGACATTGATGACAGCATCAAACATTGAATGTCGAGTGCATCATTCAAATGTTGATCATAGACTAGGAAATCTTCATCACTAGTCCCTTGGGTAAGTGAATCAGGAAGTGAGGACTCCTGTCACGAACCAGCCTGAGTCAACCCTGAACCGGTCACCCAGGCCAGCCCGCAACAAGTCCCGAGAGGCGTTCCCGATCCTCCTGGGATGGTGACAAGCAGCAAGGGCATCAATAGAGTACACAAGGGAACGATTTCTCCCATATATAAACAATCAAACAAATAGCGAAAATAAACGGACAGCCCAAAATGAATTTATATAAAAATTGAACTAAATATTATTTGTACAAGAAACTAAAATTAGAACAAAACCAACAACTCAACTGAACAATCCCGATGAACAACTAACTCCATGTGACACTTCTGGTCACTCTCCAATACAATGATAAAATGTCGCCCAAGGTGATCGAACTAAAGATGAAACCTGCACAAGGGCTAAAAAAAGAAGAAGACTATAGGCGTGAGTATTAAAACTCGGTAGGTTAGCCCGGTATTCTATTCCCAATGCACATTACTTTAAAATAAAAGAAACATAAATTTATAGTTTTAAATTCAAGATTTGAAAGTATGGTTTTCAAATGAGGTTCCATGCTATAATAATTATCAGACAAAAACATGCATGTTTAATAAAAAAAAATGCAAGTAACAATTATTTTCAAAGAGGTGAAACTTCAAAATGAAAATAGTTTTCAAGAGGGCTGCTTTAAAGAATTTTAATATTCAAATAAATAACACATACTACTGAATTTACCAACCAAACACACCATATGCCGACGGTGAGTACAAAATAGCCAATGAGCACTAGTCACAGGAATACCCCTAGGCACTAGTTAGTTGTGAGCCCCAGGTACCTCGTATCTCGGTGAAAGTAACCATAATAAATATTCGTTCTCGTGCACGAGCCACTAGTAGGGAACATACCCATAACCTAGTGTTCCCCAATCATCATCATCGTCATAGTTTAGTTAGTGTTTTCATCGTCAAACTTGCTACGTGAAACAGGGGCCAACCCCCACAGAATCACTAGCATACTAGTATACGTCCGCCCACCTAGATACCCGGGATTCCCTTTAGTGCTCAATCAAGTTACACATATTATCAAATACACATTTCACATCCACATTCCATTACAAAACCATAAAAACACAAACAGCCCATAATCTTTCTTCACATTTCTTACACTAATCAACAAACCGCTAAATATTTTGGTAAAACAATTTCATGAAGTGTATTGAGGCTTTGCACATAAAACTCTTTCAAAAACACTCATTAAATTATAAACACACATCATAACCAAACCAAATCATATTTTGAATCCCAATAAACATTTAATAAAATCATTTAATGGACCATAAAACAATCCCAATTGCACAACTTGTTATATACAAGTAAAACACTCCTTCATTTCTTGGAAATGCCAAACGGGCCTTTAAACATTTTCTCAAAACTAACCTTTGATGAAGGTATGAATTTTAATTTTATTAAGGATATTTATAAAAATCATTTACAGCAGCAAACCTCATTCATAAATCTCTTATAATACTCAGGTTACATATTCAAAACACAACCATTTTCATAAAGATGTGAAACGGTCCATTTTTGGGCAACTCTGGCCAAAATATGTTGCAAATCAAAACCCACTTGTTTGTAAAAACAAATAAAAATTGGAAATAAATATAAGTACCCAAAAATACCATTTATAATTCTTCCAATTCCTTTATAAATCCAATCAAATAACTTTTAAATCACACATCACACATAAAAGCCAACCGGGCAATTTACCGAACACATGTCATGCCCTTTTTAAACAAAACAATTTATTTTATGTACATGAAAAGGAATAAAACACCAATTGAATGTCAAATTTTCATTCAAGATACTGTAAAATGTTAAAAATACCATAAACCAGATTATGAACCTCACAAAATATTTTCAAAAGATAATGGAATATTTAAACAAACACTTGTTGAGCACTTTCATGACAAAACAACACTACCTTTCACATAACAGTGATTAAACAATGACTTTGCACACCAATAAAATTATAAAAAGGATTAAAAACAATAATAAACATTTATATCAGTATAGGATAATATTAAAATGATGAAACTTCTTTGATAAAGGCATGTGCAAGGGATATCCTACCTCAAATCTTTGGCGTAATTGAAACGCACACCCGAAATCACCCGCCGCGGGTTTATAACCCATAAAACTATAAAGATCAGACCTAAACAAACATAAAACCCATAAAAAACATTTTATAACAAAACCTTAGGTCTATCAAGACTAGGGTACAATATAAAACCAAGAAATAATGAAAGGAGGGGGAAGAGGAAGAAGAAAGGAGAAGGAATCTCACCTTTCATCCTAGAAAACTCTTCGTCTTCCATTAGATCTAAAGCCCTAGAGAAAAGGTAATGGGTTGAAAATTCTTGGAGAGACTCCTAAGGTCTGGAAGAACCAGGGGAAGAATATTGGTGGCTAAAATAGTACTAATTGATTTATTTATGAATGATAAAAGTTACCTTGGAAATTCTGGGTGATTTGAGGTTTCCTGAGAATTTTCGCCCTAATCCGCGACCCACATGAGCTCCAAAGAGGTAAAATATATTATTAAGGTTAGTATAGGGTTATGGGCTTCGAGGGGGAGGTGGAATCACCGAAAAATAGTAAAAATTGAAAAATATATTAATGAAACGACTTATTTTTTTAAAACAGGAAATGGGCCCATGGGCTGGCCCAATACCTAAATAAGTAACCCAAATTCACCCGGCTTATGAATTTATAATGGTTCCAAAAGGATAAATAAATTTTAATATATCAGTATAGGATAAGTGGGAAGTTGAATGGGTTAAAAAGGATGAAAAACAAAAGAGATATAAAAGAAACAAATTCAGTTTTTAAAACTGGGAATGGGCTCACGGTTGGCCCAAATCATGAAGTAACCACCCTTTCTTCAAAAACTCCTAAACAAGAAATGGGGATCCCAAATTATGGTGGTTAGACATATATGAAACTTAAAAACTCACAATTAATCTCATAAAATACCCATGAAAAGGATCGGGATTTCTAATGGGCCGGATCAATACAAAGACAGAAAAAAAAACCAGTCTGACAATTCTCCCCACCATTAAAGCTTTCCGCCCCCAGAAAGCCATAACACTTTCCGGCTGAAAAAAAAACAACACATAAGGATTCCAGAATGTAATCCCCACCATTAAGAATCAACTAGCACTAGAAATGTTCTTAGGATGAAAATCCAGGAGACCCATGGTGGGTCTCCCCACCATTAGAAACCAACTAGCAATGAATAGACAAGAATTGAACATGAGTTAGAGTTGGGACTCACTCACACAAGCCCAAAAAAACCCTCCTACAAAAAACTACTATACCAAGTTAATAGGGTTACAACATGAACATATAAACCACCCACTCCTGAATGGAGGGGACAATAACTTGCTCAACACATTCAGCACAATTCTGGACCCCCGTCACTTGGGGATGGGAGGGAAGGGGACCCAATAATTTGGCCACTGAAACAACAAAAGAAACAAAGAAACTACCCAAAACTCTACCCCTATGAATAGGTAACACCAAGACTGCACCTGATTTTTACAGGCGGTCCACACAGGGACATTGATTGAAAACCCACATCCATGAAGGAATAACCATAGACACTGTGTGAGGGGTTAAGTCCACCACGCTTGTTGTGAAAAAGGGAAATTCATAGAAATGAAGAACCAAAACATTGACATAGAAAATAACTTAACAAAATAGAGGATTAAGGATCCTAATCGAGCACTCCACACCTTTGTCGATTTTCTGACTGCGTGAAAAGCTTCACTCTGAGGCCTATGGCTGGAGCCCTAATTCTTGAAGCATTTGCTGCACCGCAGTCTGGTGATAAGGATCACACCACTCAAAAAAAACAACACTTGATCACCAAACAAAAACCTTCATCTAAATAGGAACTCATAGATACATATCAAAATTCTATCTCACTCCAAACGAGGGGCAGAATGGACAAGGAATATAATGAAACACATCAACATCACCGAACACAACTGCTCTGTCCAAAAGAATTATCATGACCTAGAAGCACTTTTAATAGATCTTAAACAGCTCTCTATTCCAACAAACAAGTTGAGGCATCATCAAAAGAGGTGGATTTAAAATCTGAAAGGAATCCTTAGGTTGATCAGCAGGAAATATTTCCAACGCAGAACTATCCATGGCCACATCACAACATCAAACACATTTTTAGAAACCCAATGAAAATTACTCCAAAACCGAGCCACCAACAAGATCTCATCACTAGATAGAACAAGAGTATGAATTCTAGATCACATGGAAGCTAACCAAATAAACAACTCTTCTAAGACATAGAAAAATCAAGCCACATAACCATTGGTTTTAAAAAAAGGCCACAATGTTCAGCTCAAAACAATTTTGAAAAATCAAACTAACTTGGTGGGTTTCCACATTCACCAATGGTGTTTCATCAAGTCTCACCCACATGCACATTTCCATGCCACCCCTGGCACCCAACCACCATACCATATAGGCCATACTTCCAGATATAAATAAAACTATGCATGTGAGCACCCATGAAAACACCAAAGGCTAAAATTAAACATCATAATTCAAAAAAAACCAATTTACCTTCAAAAGGAACACCAACCACCAAGTCAAAAAACATTTTCATATTTCACAAAAAAAACCACAATTAATTAAGAACCATTTTCTTAAAAACCTACCCCTTTTCATTTTTAAAAACTTTTTAAATAACCAAGCCACTCCAAACAAACCCTTCCCATTTTTTTAAAAAAAAAATCAGCAAGGTATATTTTCATAATCCGAGGTCCATTGAGACCAATACCGTTTGTAGTAAAACACCAACAGATCAAAACCAATTTCCAAAACTAATTTATCCAATTCAAAAACTTTTTAACATCCTAAAATACCCCATTTAAAAAAAAGATCTAGAATCACTTTAAAATGATTCACAATTTCAAAACATTTTATTTCAACAAACCACAAGTTTAGATTATGGATAATCCAATCCCTTAAAATCATTTCTGCTTCCCTCCATTTTTTTTCACAAAAACACAACCTTCCAAAACCATTATTATATTTAATTATTGAAAACCCAATTTTTTCACTTTTCAAAATATAATCCTTACATTAAAACCCATTTCCACAATTCTCACACAAGGATTTTAAAAACAAAAATTCAGAATTCATGAAAGGTTCAAGAGACCCAAAAAAAGGGAACTAGTGTCAGTGGGTGACTTGACCATATGGTTGGCGGCCATATTCCAAACACAACACCAACACAGGAAGACTTATTAGGACCATTCCCCAACTCCACATGGCTTGCCAGGCCCTGTGATCTCACGAAGGCCATTGGTTAGACTCCCCTTATCATATCCCAATACCAAACAATCAACTAGAACAATGGACACTAATAAAACTAGACTTCCATGGAAACCTGAGGATTAGAACAAGAAAGAGTTCGCGACGCTCTTCTTTCACTCACCCCTCAAGTCCCAACAATCCTACTCCATTTACCTTGACATCCCCAAAATAACAAGGGCGCTATAAAAAGAAAGGTCCTATAATAGACGACCTCCTTTGATACCATTTTGTCACGAACCAGCCCGAGTCAGCCCTGAACCGGTCACCCAGGCCAGCCCGTAACAAGTCCCGAGAGGCGTTCCTGATCCTCCTGGGATGGTGACAAGAACCAAGGGCATCAATAGAGTACACAAGGGAACGATTTCGCCCATATATAAACAATCAAACAAACAGCGGAAATAAACAGACATCCCAAAATGAATTTATATAAAAATTGAACTAAATATTATTTGTACAAGAAACTAAAATTAGAACAAAACCAACAACTCAACTGAACAATCCCGATGAACAAATAACTCCATGTGACACTTCTGGTCACTCTCCAACACAATGATAAAATGTCGCCCAAGGTGATCGAACTAAAGATGAAACCAGCACAAGGGATAAAAAAAGAAGAAGACTATAGGCGTGAGTATTAAAACTCAGTAGGTTAGCCCGGTATTCTATTCCCAATGCACATTAATTTAAAATAAAATAAACATAAATTTATAGTTTTAAATTCAAGATTTGAAAGTATGGTTTTCAAATGAGGTTCCATGATATAATAATTATCAGACAAAAACATGCATGTTTAATAAAAAAAATGCAAGTAACAATTATTTTCAAAGAGGTTAAACTTCAAAATAAAAATAGTTTTCAAGAGGGCTGCTTTAAAGAATTTTAACATTCAAATAAATAACACATACTACTTAATTTACCAACCAAACACACCGTATGTCGACGGTGAGTACAAAATAGCCAATGAGCACTAGTCAAAGGAATACCCCTAGGCACTAGTTAGTTGTGAGCCCCAGGTACCTCGTATCTCGGTGAAAGTAACCATAATAAATATCTATTCTTGTGCACGATCTACTAGTAGGGAACATACCCATAACCTAGTGGTCCCAAATCATCATCATCATCATAGTTTAGTTAGTGTTGTCATCGTCAAACTTGTTACGTGAAACAGGGGCCAACCCCCACAGAATCACTAGCATACTAGTACACGTCTGCCCACCTAGATACTCAGGATTCCCTTTAGTGCTCAATCAAGTTACACATATTATCAAATACACATTTCACATCCACATTCCATTACAAAACCACAAAAACACAAACATCCCATAATCTTTCTTCACATTTCTTACACTAATCAATAAACCGCTAAATATTTTGGTAAAACAATTTCATGAAGTGTATTGAGGCTTTGCACATAAAACTCTTTCAAAAACACTCATTAAATTATAAACACACATCATAACCAAACCAAATCATATTTTTCAGCCCAATAAACATTTAATAAAATCATTTAATGGACCATAAAACAATCCCAATTGCACAACTTGTTATATACAAGTAAAACACTCCTTCATTTCTTGGAAATGCCAAACGGGCCTTTAAACATTTTCTCAAAACTAACCTTTGATGAAGGTATGCATTTTAATTTTATTAAGGATATTTATAAACATCATTTACAGAAGAAAAACTCATTCATAAATCTCTTATAATACTCAGGTTACATATTCAAAACACAACCATTTTCATAAAGATGTGAAACGGTCCATTTTTGGGCAACTCTGGCCAAAATATGTTGCAAATAAAAACCCACTTGTTTGTAAAAACAAATCCAAATTGGAAATAAATATAAGTACCCAAAAATACCATTTATAATTCTTCCAATTCCTTTATAAATCCAATCAAATAACTTTTAAATCACACATCACACATAAAAGCCAACCGGGCAATTTACCGAACACATGTCATGCCCTTTTTAAACAAAACAATTTATTTTATGTACATGAAAAGGAATAAAACACCAATTGAATGTCATATTTTAATTCAAGATACTGTAAAATGTTAAAAATACCATAAACCAGATTATGAACCTCACAAAATATTTTCAAAAGATAATGGAATATTTAAACAAACACTTGTTGAGCACTTTCATGACAAAACAACACTACCTTTCACATAACAGTGATTAAACAATGACTTTGCACACCAATAAAATTATAAAAAGGATTAAAAACAATAATAAACATTTATATCAGTATAGGATAATATTAAAATGATGAAACTTCTATGATAAAGGCATGTGCAAGGGATATCCTACCTCAAATCTTTGGCGTAATTGAAACGCACACCCGAAATCACCCGCCGCGGGTTTATAACCCATAAAACTATAAAGATCAGACCTAAACAAACATAAACCCCATAAAAAACATTTTATAACAAAACCTTAGGTATATCAAGACTAGGGTACAATATAAAACCAAGAAATAATGAAAGGAGGGGGAAGAGGAAGAAGAAAGGAGAAGGAATCTCACCTTTCATCCTAGAAAACTCTTCGTCTTCCATTAGATCTGAAGCCCTAGAGAAAAGGGAATGGGTTGAAAATTCTTGGAGAGACTACTAAGGTCTGGAAGAACCAGGAGAATAAGATTGGTGGCTAAAATAGTACTAATTGATTTATTTATGAATGATAAAAGTTACCTTGGAAATTATGGGCGATTTGAGGTTTCCTGAGAATTTTTGCCCTAATCCGCGACCCAAATGAGCTCCAAAGAGGTAAAATAGATTATTAAGGTTAGGATAGGGTTATGGGATTCTAGGGGGAGGTGGAATCACCGAAAAATAGTAAAAATTGAAAAAGATATAAATGAAACGACTTATTTTTTTTAAAACATGAAATGGGCCCATGGGCTGGCCCAATACCTAAATAAGTAACCCAAATTCACCCGGCTTATGAATTTATAATGGGTCCAAAAGGATAAATAAATTTTAATATATCAGTATAGGACCATTGGGAAGTTGAATGGGTGAAAAAGGATGAAAAACAAAAGATTTATAAAAGAAACAAATTCAGTTTTTAAAACTGGGAATGGGCTCACGGTTGGCCCAAATCATGAAGTAACCACCCTTTCTTCAAAAACTCCTTAACAAGCAATGGGGATCCCAAATTATAGTGGTTATACATGTATGAAACTTAAAAACTCACGATTCATCTCATCAAATACCCATGAAAAGGATCGGGATTTCTAATGGGCCGGATCAATACAAAGACAGGAAAAAAAACCGTGTCTGACAACTCCAGCATGTAAAACTTTCGTTCATGGATTAGGATAACCCGAAGGCACCTAAACTATTCCTGAAAGTTACTGCCGATGAGGATATTGTCTTTATACATAATTGATCGCAGAGAAAATTTGGTTGATGAGTTTTTCATATTGATTCTACAAATTAAAAGAGCAGATTTATTAGTACTTTCTTTATTACATTTTATGAGAAATAATAAATTTTATTAAGTCTCCCACTATTTTATCAATTCCCAATGGCCCTCACCATTGAACTCGAAATGTCCAGTTTCCATGACATTCTAGTGGCAAGGATCCATATTCCCCTTCACATAACCCCAATAAGGGTTGGTCAAGCTATTAGAAGGTATTTAGGTAGATAGGTCTTTGCCAACTGTGATCTTACAGTTCCTTGATTTGTTGAGTGGAATCCCCAATCCTGAAATCCTGACTTGGATTTCCTCAACACTTGCCTTCATTTTACAACAAGTCTAGTAAGGGCTACTCTTCTTGATGTAAAATGTTTAAGTCAACTCGAAACTTTCATAAGATCTTCCTTTATAAAAGTAAGTGTCCCAACAAGGGTTGTTCAAACACATAGTTTTATTGAGTCTTTCCCTTAATCAAGTAATGGAAGGCTTGGTCTGACTTAATATGGTATTTGAGGGATTTTAATCCTTTATGTGTAGTTTCTCATTATCACATGATTGTTAATATTAAGTGATGCTTTCTTAAGTGATTAACCATGTTCTGATAATGTTTACACATAGTCCGGTTTTTATTTTATTCCATCTTTGCATGCTTTTTTATTTCATTAACTATGTGATCACGACAATACATACATAATAAATAAACCATGAAATCATACATAAAGAAAATAATATGGCATGATAATGAGATTCTATTGGTTAGCTTATCTGGTGGTTTTGATAAGATAACCCTGACCTAGGGAAAAACACCTTGAACCTGATGGTTCATGTTTTTCAGCCCCCACCTGTCCACCATTGTATCTTCTTGGGTTGGTTTCACCTCAGCTTCAGATTTTGAACCATCTCTTATAGCTTGGGAGATCCTCCATTACATGGGGTTTACATTAAAGAAACCCTAGGCATGCAGGCCCTACATTTTATTGGAAGAAGGCTCGCAGGCCAACGAATTTAAATTAAATAAATTTAAATGAAACCATACACACACAAAAGGTCTTTGGTCTAGCTCATGATCATCCATAGCATGCAACGACATTTACGCATATTTAGTATTCAAATTCTTTTAATCGTTATTTTATTCAAGATAAGTCGCTCTTGAATTCAATTATTTATGATCTTATAATTAATCAATTCTTTATCTTAAATTCCTTTTTGAATTTCCTTGAGATTCTTCTCATCCATATTCCTTGTACGAGTCTTTGTACTTTGGAGGAACCCTGGTGAAATTCCATTTCTGGAAAGTACATGGCATGTAGGCTACATTACACAGCGTGTATTTGTTTTCACCCTTTATCCAAAGTACACATCGGGGGTTTGGCGTGTTTTCTATACTTTGGAAATTTTGGAGTACATGGTGTGTAGATTAATCTAACACGGTGTGTACTTCCTTGTTATGTGGTTACCAGCCTCGCAATCCTATGTACGCGGTACATGGATTTTCCTTGTACACGGTTTCACCTAGGCCGGATCGGACTACACAGTGTGTTGATTCAACATACACGTCGTGTATTCCAGTTTCCATGTGTCGTTCAGTTCTGGTCAACACGGTGTATTAAAAACTTAGGTATGTTCAATTCACACGGTGTGGTTTGGCGGACCAGTACCGATTCATTGAACCTAAGTACACAGTGTGTAGTTTTCACTACACGGTGTGTATTCTTGTGTTGTACAGACAGAATGAGAAGCTCCTCCGGATGAGTTCCTCGTTTTTATTTTAATCAAAATTAAAAATAAAAGGTCGTTTCTGTGATGTGAATCAAGAAACAAAGGTGGAAGAACAGATCTCGTTCATTCAGTTTTATAGAACGATTTATCTTGAATTGAATCAAATATAAATGCGTAAATTATCAACAAAAATTAAATAACTATAATCAATGTTGTAACCTCCCTCTGATACCAATTGAAGGTCTCAGGCGTAGCAGAAGCTCATGGGTGGATGTTCCCACTTGGATTTTTTTCAATAGCAATGATCAATCCGGGATCAATACGACGATAAATGCCAGACTCCATGGATCAAATCACAGAAATAGACAAAGAAAAAGAATAGTCTCGGAACCACAAAGGAGGATCATCACAGGTTGATTATAATTAATTTAATTAATTGAAAAGAAGTACATTTTAGGGAGTTTTTTCTTCGTTGATATTTCTGATCACGTTCTGATGTGATTCGTCGTTGCGTCGCAGAATCCAAGTGTAGACATCCTCTAGAGGTGATCCACATGTGCACCACGTATCTCTGGACGTCGCCAAAAAAATCTTCAGGTGCTAGCGTGGAGAAGCCTTTGCTTGCGTTGTCTGCCTTAGATCGCCTTGATCTGATGTAGGAGGATCTCTCTCGTTCTTGAGAGCGTTGTTGGAGGAAGGAGTTCTTTCGGCCTTGAGAGAATTCTCCAGAATTATTGTGCACAACGATTAGGTAAAAGTGTTGGGGTTGTGAGGATATTTATAATCGAGTTTGAGGTTATAGAGTTATGACAATAAATAAACGCGTTATGCATTTTATTTATTTCATTAACTCTTATTGAAAACCCCATGTCGAATCATTAATTCCTTGACATGCGCCCACGCTGATTGTAATAAATAATCAGGTTTGAGGTTATAGAGTTATGACAATAAATAAACACGTTACGTGTTTTATTTATTTCATTAACTCTTATTGAAAACCCCCACGTCGAATCATTAATTCCATGACATGCTCCCACGTTGATTATAATACATCTCATTTAATAAAACAATATTATGTTCTCAAAATCCCGACTGAAAAAACTACACGGCGTGTAATCATTAATACACAGCGTGTGCTTGTTTTTTTATTTCCTTTCCAAAATGAAAACTACATGGTGTGTACATTCAATGTACACGGCATGTATATCTTGTTTTCATTTTATTCTTCCTCTAGCATTAAAATGATTTAGGCTTCCTTGAATAATTATTAAACCACATACGGGAATATTCTTTATTCTATTGGAGATACTTGTATACACTTAGTGTGTGACCATCTAGGCCTCTTTCTCATTGGCATTAAACGGGCTTGCCTAAAGTCCAAGATTACTGTCTATCAACGGGTCAAGGCACCCAAGAGAAAGAAGTTTACGTCACATTGACGTGTCACCTCATACGAACTCTTACCGTGTAATTTAATCCCTTTGTCTCAACATCTCATCAAGCAGGTTTCATGGCTGTGTCATAAACCTATATGATTGATCTGTCATTCTTTGAATTCCAGAAATAAACTTGTCGTGACACCATGGCCATGGAATTTGGGTGACAGATCTTATTTCAATCAAAGGGCCTGAGATATCTACTTCCATAAATATGGAAGGGAAAAATCCTTCCTCGACTTATCCATTAACAACATATCATTCGTGACGCACCCAACATACCCTACTTCCTGCCAACTGTCTTCGTGACGGTTTTCGTCAGCAAATCTAAGTGTGCGAGTCATGACATGAGTTAATGATAATCTTCCAGTCTAAGGACCATTACACACGCTCGTAGATAGAAATGTCTGATGACACCAAGACATGTGGAATTACTACTGGCGGGTCTGTTCTCATAATCTCCCATCTTGGAGATTACCAAGTACGAACTCCATGAGAGAGAGTCTCGTCTTCTTATGAGTACTCGCACATGATGGTCTGTATACTATGTGTCCTGTCATAGTATGTCATCCAACCATAGAACTTTATTTAAGAATAGCATTTCAAGGTTTTCATCATAGCGGGGATCTTCCATGACCTTATTAATGCAACAAATATTCCATAACATTATTATATTATAGTCTTGCAGAACAATGAACAATGTATAATAAGTGTACATTTATGTAATCAAAGTATAAACAGTTGGTTCTCAGGACACCAACTCTAACAGGCCACACATGGGAATTCCCTTTTTGAAGAAGAAACGGAAGGGGCATTTGTCACACCAAATGGCGTCACTAGGAACCCATAGTGTGTGTAGCGATATCGGAATGCTAGCTTTGGAATATCATCCTCACGACCCCTAAACTGGTGGTAGCCAGACTAGATATCAATCTTCGAGAACCATCTCACACCTCGCAACTAATCAAATAGGTCATCAATACTAAAAAATGAGTACTTGTTTTTTATCTTGCCCTAGTATAGACAATGATAATCCACGCAAAGCTGCAAACACTCATCTTCCTTTTTCACAAACAACACTGGAGCTTCTCAGGGGGCACATTGGGTATAATAAACCCCTTATCTCGAAGGTCCTACTACTACTACAACCGTAGCTCCCAGAGCTCGGTAGGGGTCATCTGATATGTCATAGAAGGTATCAGAGCAGTGTCGGGATGCGAGTCGATGAAAAACTTCATCTCTTGCCTTAGAGGTAGTCCTAAAACGTCCTTAGGGAAGACGTCCATATAATCCTTCACAACTGAAAGAACCAGATGCTTGAAGAGCCTGCTGCACCAAGGGATATACTCACTAACTGATGGGTGAAGGGTTGTCGCCTCCTGCTTGCAGAACCCACTCATTCCACCATGAGATCTCTCTTTCCAGAAAAGGAGAATATTGTCCCATCAATGTAAAGGCATCTGAGTTGTCAGTGATGATAGTCAATATGGGCTCGGACTATGGACAGTCAGTCCATACCCAAGATGACGTCACAGGGTTCCATTGTGATGACCAAAAGGTACCACATGAACCTCTCTCCATTGATTTATAGCTCACATTGTCAGAAGATAAGATATATAGAAGAAACATTCCCTGTAGGAACCTCAAGACAAAGTTGTTGGGATAGCGCCTCAACTTGGAGCTCCAGCTCTCACACCAGTAGTGTAGAGATGAAATAATGACTGACATTTGTGCCGACTAATACTAAAGTAAGATTAGAATAAACACATATCGTACCACTAATCATCTCGCGCGTTGTGGGGTCATAAGCCTCCAAATCCTATAGTTGTCCGCGGTCACAGCCGCCATCTCCCTAATCCTGATGTGTGTTGTCCGGTGGTGGTGGTAGAAGGATATCATAGTGTCTTCCACCACGCATAGCTCCTCCTGTCACAAGTATAGCACCGACCCTCTTTGGGATGCCATGATTCTTTGGGCTATCCCTGACCACATACATGAGTCTAATCATGGGGAGAGGTCTTTTGCGCCGAGATCCTGGTGCCTAGTGTTTGCTAGTTGTTGCAGATGACTCAGTTAGAAATTGAGTGGTTATCTCTCCTCCTAATTCCTAGAGAGAGAAATGCCCCAACCGAGAGAACGATTCAAGAACACCTTCGTGGATTGAAGGAACAAGATTGCGGTGATTGACGCAACATCGAAGAGATTGTCAGAGCTCCACACTAGCATCTACAATTCAATGAACGATGATTGTATGGAGTCTTGAAGTGTGTGTGGATGATCTAGAGGGATTTGGATTTGGATCCTTCAAGAAACAGTCACCGGTGACAAGCTACAGTCGAGCGTGCTACAAACCAAACAATGCCCTCGTTCTATACTATTTTCTGTGATTTGAATAATCCATGTGAGATCCTCAGATCGTATCGGGGCTCAGATTTCCAAAGACGACAGGTTCCATCGTTTCGGTAATAAAAAAATTAATTCTCCACCTCACCATCTTCTGATGCGCTTCTCGATACCAACAATTGGTATCAGAGTTAGCGCGTGGATTTTCCAAGTCAAGAAAAATTATTTTGGTTTAAATTTAAGTAGAGGGTATTAGATTTGTCTCAATGGAATAGACTGCACGTTGATCCGATTTTGAATGGACAGGTTAAGAACAAAAAAAATTATGGATCTAAATCGGTATTTTTCAGTATATTAAAATTGAAGAATTAATATTTACTTTATATATGTTTTGTTTTCACAAACAGTGCGGTGAAAAAAAATTTGGAGATTTTTTTTTTCTGGCATCCCAAGTTTATTCCGTCTTAGAACCCGTCGGAATCAGGCTGGAATCCGGTGTCTGGATTTACTCCGGCCGACAGCCACTTTTCCACACGCCTGTAGAACTAAAAAAAATCTAGCCTTTTTTATAGGCTTTTTAACAAACAGGCATGCAAACAAGACGAAAAAAAGAGGGAGGAACCCACTCACCACCGCTGACGAGACTTTAAGAAAAAAGGCCTTTCTAAAAAAAATTGTTTTGAGGTGGGGTTCTTCTCCGCGAGTGGTCCACCCTTATCTGTGAATTCTTCCCTACCGAGCCCACTGCAACCCAAGCTCCCTCCCTGGTCAAGCTCAGCCAAGCACCGCGGCCTCCCTCTTCACCAGGCCGCCACCATATCACCACCTTCTAGCGAGGCTGCCGCTCTAGTCTCCTCTCTCTCCGGTTGTCGCCCCCCCTTATGAGCCCGCAGCGCCGGCCAACGTCGCGCCGCCTCGCCGTCGTCGGGCAGCACCGAACCGCCGCTGGAGAAGGCTCGCCCTAGCGACTCTCGCTCACGCTCGCCACTGCCTGTCGCACAGTCCCCACCTCCTTCGCCTGGATCTGGACCAAACAAGGGTCGCTACCGCCAAGTGCTCATTCGAGGATGCCGCAACCCACCGACGTCGAACGCTGCTCTGTATCGTACCCTCCACCAATCCTTAATGTGACCCCGTCACCACCTAGTCAATTCGGAGCTTCCGTCAGCCCGACATGGCCCCCTCCTCCGTCCAAGCCAAGGTCATCGCCACACTCCAACCGCTTGGAACCGCAGCACCTCCCTCGCATGGACCGGCCGAACGCTGGCACCATATCCACCTGGCGAGACCACCGGCACCGCCCTCCTCCCATTCCCCATCGGTGAGATGGACCGCCCGCAGTAGATCTGCACAGCCGCCGCCTCCTCCCCATAACAGACCCTCCCTGCCGTTACGGGTGACCGGCGATGCCCCTGGCGCGTTCGGTACCTGCGTGCGAGACCCCCCAGCCGAGGTAACACCTTCTATGGGTTCTCTAGGGCCCAATCCATTCTGTTGGGTCCGGGAGGGTCTGCCCGATCCAGAACGCATCTCGGTGGGTCCAAAAGAGCCTTGCACGGAGCCTAACCCGCAATGCGTCTGGAAGGTTTTTGAGGCCCGTGTTATTTTTATATAATCAATAATTAATTTTATTTTATTATCGAATTAAATTAATTAATTATTACTTTTTCGTTTAAAAAATATTATATTTTAATACTCTTAGAAAATTTAATTTAATTTAGGTATTAAATTAAATTAATTAATTAATTTAATTTTTGAAATTAAAATTAAATTAATATCATGACCGAATAAATTATTTGAATTTAAATAATTCATTTATTTTATTTAAACTGCCGTCATACTTTAAATTTATAGCAATTTAATTTTATCGCGTTGACTGGTCTTGAGCATTGATCGACCTTGTGTATGTTTGGTTTATTTTATTTAAATACTTATTACCTGCATACGATTTTTGTAATAAGTAGTTAATTTTTATGATAGTCTGCGTATCGTCTTCTTTTTGGTTAATATGTATAAGGGTCTGCATGTCCAATTTATCTGTTCATATTTTGTACTTCTGAGACCCCCTCATCTACATGAGAGTGTGATTGTACTATGATGATAACGCTATAAGTCGCAGACCATGCCAAGTCGAGGCGAAATCCAAATAAAAAATGGATACACTGGACGAGGATGAGCCGCATCATGAGTCAAGACATGACTCAAGTATGATTCCCCTAGGACGTTGTTGATCCATTAAGTTTAAATAGATCGGCCAATACTAGATGCTCAAGACCAGTTAGATATTTTATTTCCTTTATGTATTGTTTATTATTTTATGCATTTTCATAATAGCGAGAAACACATAAAATAATAAACAGTAAAATGAATAAAGATGATATGAATGTTTTTCTATTAATGTTCAATAGTGAGAGTGACAACATAGAATGAACAAATTAATAGAAATGGATTATATTCGTCAAAAAATATTAAAACTCTCATAGAAATATTAAGTTGCAAACACCTTACATCGTTTGAATTTGAACAAAATCGGGTGTTCAGGGTGCTCGCCAGCCAAAATTGAGGATACCTCATACTATTAGGTAGTTATTATGAGAATGATGGGTTGACTTCACTGAAGTTGGAATCAAAGAAGTAACCAAAGCTATCTTGTTTCAACTTTAGAGGTAAGCATTGAGTAAATCAAGTTTATGATTTTAGAAGCTGAGACTTCACTCAACAAATCAAGAAATCGTGAGTTAATACGGTTTTCTAGTCAAAACACCTACCTAGAAACTCTCTAAGTAGTGGTGTAGCCAAACCTTGTAGGCTATGAGGGGAGGTTCAAGGATCCTTATCACTAGAATACTCAAGTGACGGAGTATTACAATTATAGTAAGAGGGTTTCTATAGTTCGGTGAAATAGTGAGACATGATTAAAATAATCGTTAATGTCTAAATTAGTAATCAAGATAAAGGTACTAATCTGATCATTTTTTGTATAAAATGGAATGTGATGCCATAAGATATATTGTGATATCTAATGGAAAAAAGAACATTTCCACACTAGCATGGGTTTTCCAGAGTAGTACAGGTGCTTGCACAAAGTACTGTGGCATCGAAAATTCAAGGTGTTGATGTCCCCAATACCTGTTAAGCCACCTCAGGAAGTGAGAGTGAGAAAAATGCTTACAGGAGACTCATGTATGACACATATGATGATTATTTAATAATGCTATCATCAACGTTTGATGTGATTTGTGGATACTGCATCAGGAAATGGATGATATTACATGTAGTTTTATCTCTAAGAAACTTGTGCGAAGAAAGAGAAGCACAAATATGAATATGTGATGTTTACAATGGATATGTGTAAATTGAAAGATGGATCACAATCTTTCAATACGTCTCATTATTATATCATTTCCACCTATATACTCCAGTTTAGTTTAAGATTACAAAAATGAACAATATGGAGACAATGCTTTGTTACCTTTTAGGTAAGGTTCGCCAAGCAATAATAACATTAAAAGAAAGATTAATCTTTAGATCTTATGGTGAACAAGTTGAATGACAAGGTGAAAATTCCAATGGAAAGAGTGATGTTGATGCACCTTCACAATGTCCTTCAAAGAAAGTAGGTATTAAACAGGATGTTATTTGCTTCTCATATCATGGAATACGTCTATGAAAGTTTAAATGCAATAAACCGAATTATAGAAGCAAGTAATCGCTTTTTCTTCGGGTATATTCATCAACTGTATGTAATGTTTTTGTAATAATTTTTTAGTATTGAATACAATATGCCTATAATATATGTGTATTTTAATACAGTAACCAAAAAAATATAAAAAACATTACTAGAAGTAAGGTGTATTCTCTAAGCGGTTGGGAAAGGGTGGTTCCTAAGTCAGCGGTGAGAATCACACAACTTCTAATTTCCAAGTAAATGATTCTAGTTTAAATTTTATTGAGTATTACTAAAACATTAATCTCACGTGTCCAATGGACATAAGGAGAAAATATTCCATTTCATGAATGAATGTTGTTTGTGGTTCTCATACTCAACCAGTAGTTCAGTGATACTTGAATCATTGGAAATACACGATGAATATAAAATGTAAGACTTATATACCCCATTGTAGCAAGAGAAACCTTTGTCAAGAAAAACTATGTAGTTTTCAAGGACATACCCAGTATGTTATTTAGACTCTTTGGAGTTAAAGACCTTAGGTATCATCGACATATTTAGTATTGGATAAAGAAGACTTTAGAAATAAAAGTAATCCACAAAGATTTCGGAGCTAGTTCAGCTAGAGAGTGTGAACTATTCCAAAGGTAAGCTAGTGGTAAGTATACTTCATAATATTCCTTTAAGTGTTTAAGGAATTTGAAAGTGATGTATGGTGTAACGCCCCGACCCCAGTTACCCAGAGTCGATGCATTATTACATAACACTGGCATGATCACAAGAAAGATCAAGTCTTAAAAGACCGATTAGTTTAGTAGCCTTGGAATAACTAGATACATTCATAAAGTTTACATTACATCATAAAATAAAAAACTACAACAATATAGTCTCCATAGTCCACACTCTTATCCCCTCATACTATCCCTACAGGTCATTCATAAAATACTTCTTCACATCATGGGAAAAATAAAACATAGAAAGGGGTGAGCTCAAATGCCCAGTAATGATAATAATATAGCGGAAACTTTCATAAATAAGCATAAACATTTAAGGCAATGTATAACTAAAACAAAAGCCTTTTAAAACTTGAACTTCAGCATAATATGACAGAAATAAAATGAAATAATGTCATATACTTATTCACATGGATATTCTACTAGTCGAATAATCACATGCAATATCAATAACCACTTTCATAATGATGGAATGCATAATGTCAGACTATCATAACCACATAGCCAAGGCCTCGTGCCAAGACTACAAATAAGATTTTGTCAAGGCCTTGTGCCAAGACACTAGTTTGTCTCATGAGACCTATCGATGCATCGAGGAGCTATAGCGGTCTCCACCCATCACATATTAAGTCCAATGCATTCCTCATATGAACATGTTTAAACATAACATAAACATTCGTATTAAAACTAGCATACAAAATGTCAATACTTTCTCCATAAACCATGAATGGTATAAAAATAACACATCCACAGTCAAACATATCACAAAACCTTCAATACAATATGAAAGTTTTGTATCATAATAAATAAACTTCAAATAAGCTTAAAATTCATCAAAGGATGTTGACATAGATGAAATCAAAACTATTTGAGAGAAATAGCTCTTTTTTTGAAATCATTTGAAAGTCACATAATTATAAAATAAAACATTTACTTTGAAAATTTTCTTATAAGCTTGTAAGGGAAGCTTTGAAGATTTTATAACGGTGGAAAATAGCCGCACCCGTCATATAAGTTAAAAAAAACATTCTTACCTTAATTTTGTCGAAAAGGTTAAAAAGGACCTTGTTTGGAAAACGACAGAAAGATTCCTTTATAAACCTCTTATAAAAAGTCAAACAAGGGTATAGATGACTTTAACCCATATTCTAGTAAATAGTAAAAATGTTTTAAAATACATTTTTAAGAAACATGGATGTGGATGATAAAGAAGTCCCAGTAGATTATTACGTATAAACAACCTTGGATAATGAAGAGATTGTGAAATAAACCCTTACCTTGTACTTTTCTTTGGTTGGGGGTAGGTTAACCTCCTGTATAATGGTGAAATAATTTTTATTAAATTATACAAGAATCATATACATTAATATGATATCATATATGATCTTTTAACATTGATTTGTTAATAATATCTTAGAATTATCGTCGTTTCGGGTGTTAACTTACTCGTTTTCTTTTATATGTTTTGTTACATAAGTCGTGTTTGTTATGGATTGGTTGTATCTTATTCATATCCAGAATTATATCAAGTCCTTAAACATTATTTTTAATCATCAAATGAGAATTATACTTGAATGGATACGATGAAGAATGAATCTCATCGCGTTCGTGGAGATGGTAGTCCGTACGTACGCACGAGCGACAATATCATTCTTTTGATATTAAAATAATATATAATTGGATGGTATATCATATATATAGAATCAATATCATGTTATATTTATTATTTACATGAATTACACATCATTATTATACCCATCCAAATAATAATATATTGAATAACAATTACACCACGACGTGGAGACGGTAAACCGTACGTACGCACGTATGGTGACATGTCATTCAAAGGATGGATATAATACTGAATATGGTTGTACCATATTTATAATAAAATCACAATATATATAATATACTGGAGTTATTATTTTAGAATGATAATAACAAAGAAAGAATAATTTGAAGAAGAAAGGAACTTGAAAAAGTGGTGGTGAAAACATTACCTCTTCTTCGGGTTCTTCTTTTTGATTTGATCAAAAGGGATCCTAGGTTGGCTTTCTGATCAAACTAAGGCATCTAGGTTGAAGTGAGGGAAGTTTAGAGAGTATTTGGGCAGAGGTTGGCCGAGCCAAAAGGCTTTGAATGTGTGAATTAGTGAGAAGGGGAAGTGCCCTTTTATAAGAGGGGTGAGGGGCACCTTTGGAAAAACTAGAAATATTATTTTATAATAAATTCATATTCGGTTTCTAATGGCTCCAAAGTGGATTATTTAAAGGTTAAGGTGGGTATGGGTCGAAAACAACTCAACCAATAGGATTTATACAGGTTTGTGTCACTATATTAACCTTACCTTTAAGTATTAACTCTTAGTTAATTAGTTTCACTTTTACAATGTCTCTGTGTATTTTTATATTATATGGTTAATAAAATTACTATATACATCCAAGCGGCCCCCAAGTGGTCCATTAATGATACAACTATCATGATATAAGTCTCTTGATCGAACCTTATATTTTTAGGAATTTAATATCAATTAATAATATAATATTTGTTTTAAAAACTCTTTTATGTCAATTTTGACACTATTCAATAATTGATTTTTTTAAAAATCATAACAGAATGATTACTTCGAAAAAAGTTAATTAAATGAATCCTAACATGTCATATTAACCTATAAAATTATTGGTATTTATAAAAAGTCTCAAATTACATTTATTTGGGTATTTATAATATCAATTATTCTAATTTTTCATTAATTAGGTAATTACTGCATCACCATTGTGTCATAAATAAATTAAATTATTTAATGTCTAAAAATTATAAATAAAATACCATTATTTAGTAAATCTTTTTAGCTTTCTAATGAATATTTATAGTCGAAAATCCAACATATATAACCTTATGTAAAATTTTTTTTTCTAAAAGATATATGCTTATGTCATTTTTGTATTTATTTTAACTTAATTAAAATAAAATGTCCCTATCACCTACAAGTGGCTCCATGGGGTCCCAAAATCGATCCAAAGATGCCCATGGCCAGACATGTATCTACCAATAAGGTTAGGACACGTTTTAGGGTAATTTAGTATTATTATAATATTATTTTTTAACCCTTATTTACCAGATTTACCTTTTAACCATGATAAATAAAATATTTACCGAATTATTCAAAATGTCTAAAAATAAAAGTTACCTATTTACACAATTTGGAAATCCTGATTCCAAATATGGAATCCATTTTTCCAAATTCAAAACACAGAAGTGGAAGAAATTAATTTAAAATTAATTTCCGCTGTCAAAACGAAAAACGTGTTTTTAAGGTATAATAACTATCAAAAGATTGACACTTGTTCATGTCCAGTTTAATTGTAAAATTATGTCCAATGACCAAAATTTTATTAAATGGTAAAAATATATTCTAAATATACTTTAAAACCACTCAAATTCATAATTTATCACTATTAATTATTTCGATTAAAAAAGTTGTTTTTAATTAAAATTTAGTAATTTTCACTATTCATCAAAATATAACTGTTATCCGAAAAGTTCCAAAATTTTACCCTAAGCTAATTTCGATATTCCTAATCCAAAAATGAAGTCAGTTTTGAGAGATAAAATTTATAAAATTTAAAAAAGTGGGTATTACTATTCATAACGGTTAGTTTGATTGGTTATGGTGTGTGTATTGGAACTCGAAGTTGCGTACAACACACGCTACTGTATTATTCAAAGGGAAGCGTACCATGGAATCTTGGGGTGTTACATATGGTATATACATGTTCAAAATATATGATATGATTTGGGCTAGTGTGTCAATGAATATCTTGGTCAAGCATTCATCGATCAATATAACGTAGCGTGGAGTAATTCCTAAACGTATATTACCTTATCCACATCAGGACTATGATGCTAACAAGATGGATCGATGATGAGTCTTACATGTTAACATTGATAAAAAAATGTATAATGGAGTAATTTCTAAACACATGTTTCCTTATACACATCAGAGTCATGATGTAAGTAAAAGGAGCATCAATGTTGAGATTTATATACATTGTGAAAAACTTTTATTTCATGACATGCTTCACAAATAATGGCGTTATCCCATAATCATATGCTAATTATCACGACAAATGGATATCATATGAGTTACTATATGATTGGAATCCATTATTTCATAAGAATATTGTGTCTGAATGCAAAGTGTTTGTTAAGGATATAAACAAAATTGTATTAAGAAAAACATAATGAGCATCTAAAGTAATTATCCTAAAATTTTATTAGGATATTACAGAAATCCCTAATATAGAAATGTGATAGTCAAAGTAATTGACTATATTTCAATATAAGGGTGCATATCTCTACTTGAGATAGTGGGGGAAATATTGACTTGGATTTAGTTAATGACAAAGATACACAAATGGTTGGAATATGAATGAGTTCCACAAGAGGTGTGGAATAGAATGTTCCATCGACACATATTGTATAGAAAAGATGAAACCATGGTGATGGTTTTATATTTACCATGGTTGGTGATACATTATTCATTGAGAATAATAATTCCTACAAGTAGGTAGTATATATAAATTAACTAAAATTGACAAGACTAATTAAAATTCAATTATGGATTACATGTATCAAAGAACATGGGATTATTATTTTGAATACTACATTGAGTATTCAAGCGAAACTATACATGGATGGTACAATCGTGGTACCAATAAGGCATGATTGGTTATACCGGCTAATTATCCCTCAATCCATATGAATTTTACTTATCATAACTAATTTCTATGATCATTTTATTGAGAATTGGATGTCAAGAATACCAATTGTGGAAGGTGTCTATACGACACAACAAGAAGGGGATGGTGACATCATAGAATGCCAATAAGGGTGCAAGTTACTGAAATTCAGTTCAGGATTAAAAGTAAACAAAAAGATCTTAGAGTACCCTTTTGGAATAAATATTTTCCATGAGTCTACCAAAGGTTAGTGGGAGCACCTTGTTTTCAAGTAAAATATGTTTGGTAACATATGGAAAACAACTATTGGTCTTATAGTTAGGTAAGACCGTAATGAAAGTAATTCTCTAGTGATTGACTTAAAATAGAAACTTAAGTTCTTGGGAACATGATCTATTGAGGTTGATCTAACGATTGCTTATACCTATTCAATCATACATATACTAACATATTATTGAAAAATACAAGTATGAACAATTTGAGAGTGGATTGTTACCAATGTCACATGGCATAAATCTCTCCAAGAAGACATGTACGAGACATAGGAGGAGATTAATGTGCTGAATTGACTTCTATATACTTTAGAGATGGGTCAATCATGTATGCCATGATATGTATAAGATATGATATTGCCAACATATACTTTATAGTAGGAACATATCAGTTGTATCCAGGAGAACTGTAAGGGAAGCATACGAAATTATTTGATTGTACTTGAGCAAGTACATATGATATTTACTTGGTATGTGGAGAGGAAGGGATACTAATTAAAAGGTGTTGAAATAGTGGGTGCTCTAGACCCAAATATGTAGTGATTTTGAGTGGTGGTGGTGTCCTGACCCCGAGGTTTCGGGTTCGAGCCCTCGCAAGGAAACGCGCACTATATGCCTTTATCACCTCTCATGGGCCCCTCTACCTCGTGTGGAACTGTCCTGAAAGCCCGGGTGCCATTACACCTGGGACTACGGCTGGGGGAGTACATAAAGGCACTTGGTGGTGGGTGACTGACCACCTATACCATGTAACCCCTTGGGCCTAAAAACCCAGTGTACTTTTCAGGCGCGGCCCAATTGCTGACGGATCACTATGACGGACCATCGTTGTCGGGTCGTTACCCTCTAGGACTCTCTACCATCTCGGCTAGCAATGACTCCTTCCCTGGATGGGGCGCTACCTCAGGGTAGTGACCTCTTCGTGGGGGAGGGAGGTTTCTATGTGTGGAGGGTTTGAAATGGCCACACAGGGAAATTCCCTTTTCAAAGAAAAAATATATATAGATATACATGATGATTAATTTCCATTATAGTGTAGACTTTTCTACATCCACTATTTAATGGTAATTCCCATAGATTGATTGTTGTATCGAAAAGTTATTGTATATCTTAGACTATAATGAGAACCTCGAGATACTATGACATTAATCATAAATAAAGGTCATATGGTCTAGATACATTTTACTGATTGGACACAGTAGATATTTGACTATCAGGTGTTGGAGGCTCATAAGCATTGAGACTTCTTCTCATGAAGTTCTCACTTGGTGATCCCAAGTAGTGAGATCATGAGGACATACTCACTAATAGGAACACCACATGTTTTGGGTGTTATTGGATGTTCCTATATATGATCATGTGTAGTGGTCTCATGACTTGAGATCATTACCAACGTATGTCATTTGATCGCATACTTTGATGTAATACAAATATTGTGATGTTGAAATCGTGGCAATGTAGTTTGTGTTGGGTGCGTCTTCGGTGGAATGACATTGGTTGAATGGTCAAGAAAGGATTTGTCGCTTCTGGGTTTATGGAACTAATATATCTCGAACTATGTTGATGAGGATGGTAGTACCTTCATAAGACTATGTCCATGGAAGTCAAGAGTAAATCTATCTAGATGGATCAATAAACAATAAAACATGAAAAGGACGATGACACCAGTGTGTGTCCTGCTTTATGAGATATTTGAAGACAAAGAGATTATATTACACAATACGTGTTCATAGGTTGGTTGTCGCTGCTGTGACAATCCTTATTTCTTTAGGGTCGTGATGGATTGCTAAATCCTACTATTGGTTTGTGAATATTATTCACTCCTATCGAGATAAGGGCCTAGAGGGTCATACACAATAGCATATTCGAGAATTTGTTGTATTCAGTTGAATATGAGTTTTGGACATAGTGGGCCCCACCACAAAAATTCGGGATTTTTCCAAGGTTTGACGATCACCAATGCGATAAATAAATTCATATTATTTAAGTTATGAATAATGGGTATTTAATTTATTTATTGATTATATTTATAAGTTTTAAGTAAATACATAAAAAAATTATTTGAACGAATATTAATATATTCATGGTTCAATTAATATTTTCAGGAGCACGAGCTGAGTTAATGGCTTGAGTATTATCACATAATATATTTATTATATTACAGATAAGTGATAATAATAATAATAAATAATATTTACAACTCGGTTTAGTAGTCAAAATATTATTTATATAGTGCGATTAATTGTTCGAGGGGTCGGGACGACATTTCTGAGTAATTTCATTTCACATTATAAATATAGGAGAATAGGTTTTTGCCAAGGACTATTCATAGATCTCGCTCTCTCTCTCTACTTCTCTCTCCTACTCTCTAGAGATAGAGGCTCTGGATCCAGGAGCTCAGATCGAGCTCTCTCTCAGGCATTGCAAGTAGGGAAATGTAGTGATTGTTGAAGCGTCGAAGGCGTCGTTGGATCTCCGCCCTAGCACCCAAATTTCGACGAACGACCCTCCCGTAGTTTCTTGAAGCATGTGTGGATGATCTAGAAGAATTTGGCTTCAGATTCTTCGATTAGCGATCGTCAATGATGAGTAGATGTCATGCGCGGCTTCGAATCTAAACCAGGTATTTTACGGTTTTTATTTTGTGCTTAAACTCATCATGTGAGATCCTTAGAATAAACCGGGCAGCGTTTCGCCGATGTAGACAAGTTCATGTCGAACATCATTGAAAAATTTAAAAATACCACTTTTGGGGCTTCTATTGCGTACTCGGTTCCTTCAATTAGTATCAGAGGGATGTATGAAAGTTTTTAAGCTGAAACAGAATAAATTTTCATTAAACCTTATAGAGGGCATCGTCATGATCCCAACTCCGCAGACCACATTTTAATCCGACATCAGATGACCATTCTGCGGTCATGTGAAGTTTTATAGCGGATTTGAACTAGAAGTAATATGGGTTTTTTAAAGTCAAAGAACACATATTTTACAATTTATATGTAATATTTACCTGAATCATATACTGATGAAGTCGGTCAACGACCAGTGACCGAAATAGTATTTTCCGGTAAGGGTTAATAATGATTATTATTATAATTATAATTATTTATTATTATAATAATAGTTTTATTATAATAATAATTTCATTATTATAATAATTTTATTATAATATTATTATCATTTTTCTAACCCTATATAGGCTTTGGGAAATTTTTAAAGGCTGGGTGTGGAAAAGTTTTGGTGGGGTTGGCTTATAATATAAGCCAAAGAGAGAGAAAACATAATTAAAAATTTAAAAAAGGATGTCAAAACAAAATGGGGCTGAGACACCCCCCCCCATCTACCGCGCGGGCCACTGCCCTCCTCCCACAGCCTGGCCACTGCGGAGCACCAACTGGAGCCCCTCCGGCCCTCCCCAGCAGGTATGACCGCTTGCCGGGAGTCCCGCAGTCGACTCCTCCACCGACCGACCATCGTGGTCGGGCCCTTCCTCCATCACGCGCTCGCTAGACCACCTTACAAAACAGCGACATCTTACCCGCAGTGGAGTCCCCGCATCAGAGTCGATCGTCCCCGCTTCAGCCCCTACCCCGCACCGCCTACGGTCGGCGCCCTGCACCGGTTCCTCGCACCGCCGTGGACTAACTTCCCTCCAGCACGCTGCCCGGCGCCGCCTGTACCACCCGGAGCTCCTACCTCCTACTCCACTAGGTGTATCCATGGCCGCCGGACCGCCCTAAGTAGTCACCAGCATCGCGCCGCCGCACAGACTGCCTGAAACCTCACTCTAGTCCGACCACCGCTTCTCCGGACAGACCTGTTCGGGCGACTCCGGTGAGGTAACCCCTGTTCCGGGTCTGATTGGACCCTGATTGCCCCAATACAGGTCCAGAAGGGTCTGCCCAGCCCGGAATGGGCTTGGATGGACCTACCCAGTCCAGGACGCCTGCACGAGGTCGGGATAGCCCAAAATGGGCTAGCCTGGGTATGACTTGACCCGCTCAGACCCTGCCCGGGTTTATGGGCCCTGGGTAATTTAAATTTAATAAAAATTTAATTAATATAATTAATTTAATTTCAGTTGATAATTAAATTAATTAAATATTAATTTTTGGATTAATTTTTTTAATGCGGCATAAATTAATTTAATTTGGTGTTTAATTAAATTAATTACTTAATTTAATTTTTAGTTTTTTTTTTTTAAATTAAATTAATTAATTGGGACTGAACGACGTATATATATTGAATTAAAAATTACAGTGAAATTTTTAATTCAATTCAATACCCTCGATTTTATTTAATACAAGTTTAATTTATTTCTGCATTTATTTAATATAGGCGAGTTTAATGCGTGTATGACTGATCATGAGCCTGAGACCATCCAATGTATGTTTGGTGCGTAATTAATTAATTTATTTTAATTATTTTATTATTGCATGGTGTTGTAATAATTAGTTTAATTAATAAATGAAGATGTGCGTATCGTCTTTGAGTCATTATATATGTAAGGGTCTGCGCGTCCACTTCTGAGATGTATATTTACTCCCCAGTTCCCCTCGCCTGCGAGCAAGTATTTTTGTATAATGACGAGACGACCACTGACGCACTTCGCGCTAAGTTATGGCGATGCACTAGACATGACCGTGATGCATTGGAAGAGCAGATGCTGCTATTCGACTCACAAGTGACGCGATTCAAGATACATCCCCTAGGGTCTAGGTTGATCCATTATTCACTCAATGGATCAACCAATAGCACCGGCTCATTATCAGGTCTTCATTTTATTTTTGCATGGTTTATTATTTTTTGTGCATGTGTATCTAAATGCACGGACAGATAGAGTAATAATAAACAAGCATGCATAGATAAAATGAACATGTGAAGCGATGAATTTTTCTATTTCATGCATGGTCAGTTGTGAGTGCGATCACATTGCATGTGCTAAAAAAATAGAAAATGATCTCTTTCATCACATTAAATAAAATAAAACCTTCAAAGAAATATTAAATCATAACCGCCTTCCATCATCCAAATTTGGACAAAACCGGCTGTTTGGGGTGTCGGTTATGCCAAAGCTGAGGGTGCCTCTTACTACTGGGGCATACTTATGAGAATAATGGGTTAACTAAAATTGCAGCAAAAGAATAGTCAAAACTAGCTTGTTGTAATTTTAGAGGCAAGTGTTGAGTAAATCAAACAACGATTAAAGAAGTTGGGACTTCGCTCAATAGATCAAGGAACCGTAGGTTCATGCGTTTGGCCAACTAAATTCCTACCTTGAACACTCCAAGTAGTGGCGTAGCCAAAGCTTGTAGACTATGAGGGGAGGTCAAGGATCCTTGCCACTAGATTACTCAACCGACAGAGTATTTTGATTCTAGCATAGAGAGTTCCTAGAATTCAATAAAAACAATGGTAGACATTTACTGATATAATTAATTAATCAAAATGTCTAAATCAGTAATCCAGATAAAAATTACTAATCTGCTAAAATCTATTTTTTTTTTAAATGGAAAGTTATGCCACAAGTTTAAAGACTGCGATAAATGTTGGACAAAGTATATGTCCTCACCAGGATGAGTATCCAAGAATAATACAGGCTCGTGCACACAATACTATTGGAAACTCAGGGTGCTAGTGTCCTTATACCTGTTAAACTACCTCAAGAAGTGAGGGTGAGAAACTGCTTACAGGAGACTCATGTACAAATCATATGATGGTTATGTCATTATGCTTTCATCAGCATATGGTGCTAGTTGCAGTCTCTATATCAGGACATGGATGATAAAACACGAAGTCTCATCTGCGAGTGGTTTGCAAGGAGAAAGTGAAGCAATGATACAAATAGGTAATGGTTACACTGGATCTGTCTAAATTGAAATGTGGGTTATGGTCTTTCAATATATAATATTCTAATATATTTTCACCCATTTACTCAAGTCTTGTTTAAAGTTAAAAAATGAGCAAGTTTTGAGTAAACGCTTCATTGCCTATTTAGGTAAAGGTTCGCCAAGTGAATAAGAATATAAAAAGACAGATTCATCTTTAATTATTATGGCGAACAAATTGAAAGACAAGGAAAAAAATCCATTGACACATTTGAAACGTCCTTCAATGAAATAGATATTAACATAGGTTGTTTTCTTTTCATATCATAAAATAAAACAATGGAAGTTTAAATGCAATTAACTGAATTAAAGAAGCAAGTTACCGCTTCCTCTTCAGGTTTATTCATCAAAGTAAAATGTAATGCTTCAGTTTTACTTCTTGGGTATTTAATACTATATTACTATCACATATGTATATTAAATACAATAACCAAGAGAGTATAGAAATATTACTAGAAGTCAGGTGTATTCTCCAAGTGGCTCAGAAAGGGTGATACCTAGACCATTGATGAGAAGTACATGACTTCTTTATTTCCAAGTGAAAGATTCATGTAGAATTATTGTTGAGTATAACCAAAAAATTTATCTCTTATTTCCTTGGACATAAGGAGTCATTATTCCAGGTTGAGGAATTAATGTTTCCTTTGGTGTTTTATACTCAACCTATAGTTCAGCAATACTTGAATTTTAGGCAATACTTGATGAGTATAAAATGTAAGACTTAAACCCAGTTGTGAAAAGATAATTCTTTTTCAATCAACACTAAAAGTGGATGTCAAGAATATACCAAGTATGGTATTTAGGCTCGGCATAGCTAAACACCTATGGTATAATTGATGTCTTTATTTTGGACAAAGAATCCTTTAGAAATAAAGGTATGTCACAAAGATTTTGAAATTAGTTCAACAAGTGAGCATGAACTGTTTCAAGGGAAAGCTAGTGGTAAAGATACTTCATATGATTCCTTTAATTCATTAAGGAATGACAAAGTTAATTATATGAATCATCAGAAGATATGAATTTCTTTGAGCTGGCATGTCGAAGAATATCTTGACTATGTAATCATCGATCATGATAATGTAGTGTGGAGCAATTCCTAAACGCATATTACCTTATCAACATCACGACATTGATGTTAATGAGGAGGATCGATGATGAAGTCTTACATGTTAACATTGATGAAAAAAATGTAGCATGGATTAATTCCTAAATGAACATTTTATACATCAAGGTCATGATATAAGAAGTATCAATGTTACAACCTGCAAAAACATCCATTATATTTCATGATGTGCTTCACAAATAAAGGTGTAATCCCATAATCATATGCCAACTAAAATGACAAATGGATATCATACAAGTCATAGTATGATGGAAAATCTATTATGTCATATGGACATGTGTTTGGATGCAAAGATTTTGTTAGGACATAAAAAAACTTACATCCGAAACAAACACAATGCGCATCTTTTGTACTCATCATATTGGTTGCTTAGGATATTACATAAATCCCTAAGATAGAAAAGATATAGTCAAGTTATAGACTGTATTTCTATATAAGGTTTAACATCTCTTTTGAGATAGTGGGAGCTAGATTGACTTGGTTTTATTCAATGATTAAGATTCACATGTAGTTGGCATAGGAACTAGTTCCACAAGCACATGTGGAACATGTATGTTCCAGAGGCACATACTGAGTAGGAAGAATAAAACCATGCTGATGGTTTTTGTATTCACCATGGTCGGTGATCTATTATTCATTGAAAATAATATTTCCTACAAGTAGTGTATGGCAATTAGATGAGATTGAAATGATCGGTTACAATCCAATAATGGATTCCATGTATCAAATTACAAAGGGGGTTACTATTTTGAATACTATGGTGGGTATTCAAGTGAGTTGATACATGGATGGTACAAGCGTGGTACCAATACGACTCGATTGGTCATACCAATTCGGTATGCCTAAATCCATTATAATTCTACCTTTCATAGCTAACTTCTATGATCATATTATTAGGCATTGGATGTCATGAACATCAATCTTGGAAGTTTTCTATAAGACGCAACCAGAAAGGAATGGTCACGTCACATAATGCTAATAAAGGTTGCGAGTTACTAAAATATGATTTAGGATTGAAGTAAGAAACAAGATCATAGAATATACATTTTCAATGAATGTTTTCCATATATCTACCAAAGGTTAGTGGGAGCGCCAAGTTTTTCCAAGTACAATATGTTCGGAAATATATGGAAAACAAATTGTTCTTCGAATTAGTTAAGACCAAGATGAAATTGATTCTCTAGTGATTGACTTAAATTAGAAACCTAAGTTCTAGGGAACAAGATCTACTGAGGTGGATCTATAAGTTTCTTGGACCTAGTCAATCATACATGCAGTGACATGGTATTGAAAAATAAAAAAATGAACAATTCAAGAGAAGATCTGTTACCAATGCCACATGGAATAATCTCTCTAGGTTGACATGTCTGGGACATGGGAGGAGATTAATGTGATAAGTTAAAATCTATTCACTTATATGATGGATTAATCACGTATTCCATGATATGTACAAGAAACAATATTGCCAATATATATGTTATAGTAGGAAAATATAAGTTATATCTAGGATAACTATAAGGGAAGCAGTCAGAACTATCTAATTGTACTTCAGCAAGTACAAAGGATATGTACCTAGAAAGAGGAGGAGAAAGGATAGTAGTTTTCAGGGGATATAAACTAGTCTTCCTAAGATCCATGTGATCTAATATCATAGTTAGTCTAAATGTGATGAGCGATACAAGCTCATATAAGCCAGTGGTAGCCATATGCACAAAGATCAAGTTTGTTGCAGCTTCTGAGGCAGTTAAGAAGCAGTTATATGCAACGATTTGTTCTAGTTCTTGTAATCTCACCTGGTAAGAGAAGTATTACCATAATGTAAATTATGATATTCTTAATGGCCAAGATGTCAAGTTTTGATAGTGGACAAAAAGGGATATACTCGGGGATACCATCTCTTGAGAATTTTTACTCAAGGAGATGAGGTCGCAAATAGCAGATTTTCCACGTGACAAAAATGTGGCAAACCCAACAACTAAAGCTATTACTCAGCAGAAACATGATCTTTATCATGTGATTAGCTAACAAGTTTGGTTAGAAAGTTGTCTCTAGTGAAAGTGGGAGTGTTGAAATAGTGGGTTCCCTAGACCCAACTATGCAATGTTTTTGATTACTATATCATGTATACAAGATAGATATACATGATGATTAATTACCATTATAGTGTAGAATTTTCTACATCCACTATTTAATGGTAATTTCCATAGATTTATTGTTTCATCGAAAGGTTATAGTAGATCCCAGTCTATAATGAGAACCTCGAGATACTATGACATTAATCTTAAATAAAGGTCCTATGGTCTAGATACATCTTACTAATTGGACACATTAGATATTTTACTATCAGATGTTGGGGGCTCATAAGCATTGAGAATTCTTCTCATGACATTTTTACTTGGTGATCCCTAGTAGTGAGATCATGAGGACAGACCCACTAATAGGAACACCACATGTTTTGGGTGTCACTGGATGTTCCTATCTATGATCATGTGTACTGGTCTCCTAACTTGAGATCATTATCAATGTATGTCATTTGATCGCATACTTTGATGTAAGATGAAAAACATGATGTTGAAATCGTGGTGAGGTAGTTTATGTTGGGTGCGTCTTTGGTGGCATGACATTGGTCGAATGGTCAAGAAAGGATTTGTCTCTTCCGGGTTTATGAAAGTAATATATCTTGGTCCATGTTGATGAGGATGGTAGTACCTTCATAAGACCATGTCCTTAGAAGTCGAGGGTAAATCTATCTAGATGGATCAAAAAACAATAAATCAAGAAAAAGACGATGCAGGTATGCGTCCTGCTTTATGATATATTTAAAGACAGAGATTATATTACATAATACATGTTTGTAGGTTGGTTGTTGTTGATGTGACAATCCTTATTTCTATATGGCTCATGATGGGTTGTTAGATCCCGCTCTTAGTCTGTGAATACTATTCACTACTATCAAGATAAGGTCATAGAGGGTCACACACAATAGTGTATTTGAGAATCCGCCCTATTTAGTTGAATATGAGTTTTGGACATGGTGGGCCCCACCACTGGGATATGAGATTTTTCCAAGGTTTTATGATCACCAATGCAATAAATAAATTCATATTATTAAAGTTATTAATAATGGGTATTGAATTTATTTATTTATTGTATTTACAAGTTGAAAGTAAATACATGAAAAATATTATTTGAATGAATATTAATTAATTCAAGGTTAAATTAATATTTGCGGGAGTACAAGTTGAGTTAATGGCTTGGGTATTATCACATAATATATTTATTATATTATAGATAAGTGATAATAATAATAATAAATAATATTTATGACTCGGTTTGGTAGTCAAAATATTATTTATATAGTGTGATTAATTGTTTGAGGGGGCGGGCTGATATTTCCAGGCAATTTCATTTCACATTATAAATAGAGGAGAAGAGGTTTTTTCCAAGGACTATTCATGGATCTATCTCTCTATAATTCTATCTCCCACTCTCTAGAGAGAGAGGCTTTAGATCCAAGAGCTCGGATCGAGCTCTCTCTCAGGCATCGCAAGTAAGGCGATGTGGTGATCGTCAGAGCATCGAAGGCATCATCGGATCTCCGCACTAGCACCTGGATTTTAGTGAATGGTGATCCTAAAGTTTCTTAAAGAATGTGTGGATGATCTAGAGGAATTCATATTTGTATTATTTTAGTAGTTATTTCCAATGACGAGTAGATGTTGTGTGCAGATTCAGATCTAAACTAGGTATTTTACGGTTTTTATTTTGTGCTTAAAACTCTTCATGTGAGATCGTTGAAATAAACTGGGCAGTGTTTCACTAATGTCGACAAGTTCATGTTGAAAATTGGTGAAATTTTTTAAAATCCCACTTTTGGGGCTTCCACCGCATTCCTGGTTCCTTTAAAAGGGGACAAAAAATAGTGTTTCTATAAAATCAATATGATCTAATATCATAATTAGGATAAGGTAATGAGGAAAAAAATATCATTCAAGCCAGTAGAAACCATGTCTACAAATATTGAGTGTGTTTCAACTTATGAGGTAGCTAAGAAGAATTGAAAAATACACAATGATTTTTTCAAGTTCTTGGAATTTCAGCTAATAAGTAAGGTATTATCATAATGTAAATTATGATACTCTTACAACCCAAGATGTCAAGTTTTGATTGTGGAAAAAAGAGGAATACACTTAGGGTTTACATATCTTGATTAGTTTTACTCAAGGATATGAGGTTTCACATGGCATAAAATCCATGTAGTGGAGACATGGAAAACCCAGCAACTAAATCCATGAATCAGAAGAAACGTGATATTAATCATGTGAGAGATAACAAGGATAGTTATCAAGTTGTCACTAGTGAAAGTGGGAGTGCTGTAAAAGTGGGTTCCCTAGATCCAAATTTATCAACACTTTTAATTACCATAACATGTGTACAGTGATTTATACATGATGCACCCTTACCAATATTATAGCGACTTTGTTTTTGACCTGTAATACTTTTGAATATTTCAAGGAATATTTCCAAATCCATGCATTGATTCAATGGGGATTATAGGGACCAAAGAGCCTCTGTGTGGTGATATTAAAAATATTTTATCATGTAGGTGTAGTTTCTTTGAAAATGTGGAATAAATCTTGAGTAGAGTCTCAAATCAGAAATCAAAGAATGTGGTTGAGTTCAGAACATGGGTTTTACCCTAGGTGCGACATAAAAGTTTTCAACATCAGGTGCTCGGTTGAGGGCACGTTGGCAGGTGAGTTGATGATATTATTTTATTAAAATGAACTAATATCCTCCTAATCACCCCTTCTCACATGCATCAAATGGAGAGGAGGATCTCCCCCTTGAGTGACAGATGACCTGAGGCTAAACCGAAGTGATGAGGTGTCATTGATACCCATTTTTTGACCCTGTGAGGTTCGATCTATGGGTTTTAGGGGAAACTGGGAAGTTTTGGGTGGATCATAGGGAATTCCCATTCGAAATTCCCAATCACACAACATGTAGTGTATAGGCACATGTTGTGTGTCCTTCCCATTCAGGGAAGATGAACTTTTGGGACTACACATAGTGTACCAGTGGTATACTTCATGTAGTGAGCTAGGTCATGTGGCTGAGGGAAATGGACAGACATGTCGTGTTGAGGTACATGGTCATGTGATGGTACACGACCAGATTACACTAGCATGTAGCTTCGAACACAATAATAGGCTAAGGACACGACCAGCAGACCAGGTAAGGCAAGACACGCCATGTACACCATGTACACGCCATGTACACCATGTACACGCTGTGTAAGCTCACATGGTCATCAAATCCATGCGTCAAAGGACACATCTAGGTGTTCAGGTGGGGTCACATGCCATGTGAACCCTAGTACACACCATATACTATTCTTGAAAACTTCTTCCTAGAATATCTCCTTCTTTAGGGATCAGATTCAAACTTGTGAGTATCCTATCCTAAGAAGTTATTCACATAGAACGTGATGGTAGCCTTCATAGTGGCTTGTGGGATATAACATGGCGTGATTCAAGCATGATGTTTAATTAGTGATTCTTAATTTTTGGTTAGTGATTAGGTTGGATCAATATATAGATGTTGGGGTCGGTACCCTTCCCTATCATCTCAGGATGTGGGTCCCCCTAGAATCTTTGGGATAGTAGAGCAGTGCTCCCCTGTTATCAGGGAGAAGGCCCCCTACCTAAGGAAGTGTTGTGATGCAAGGCATAATGAGCATGACTCTCCTTCCAGTGATGTGTGATCAATGCTGGTGGTCAGATTGGTTTATCAGAGAGATTCTAAAACTGTTACTCCCCTTTTATACAAGGGTGCAGGTTTCCCTTACCTATCGAATCTATAGGGATGGATCTCCCCCGTAGTGGTCACGGGTCTTTTACCAATAGAGTAATTCTCCCGGGGTCAGTGCTCCCCTTCTGTACCAGGGTGAAGGTCTCTCATATTGTTCATCTAGATGGAGACAGAGCTACCTTGTCATATCGGGGTGTGGTCTCTCCACACTCGTTGTGCAGATAGATTTGGTACTCCCTTATTGTACCAGGGTGTGGGCCCTCTATTCACAATGTTATTACTCCCCTATCGCACCAGGGTGTGATTCCTTTATATGCGATGTTTAGATATATTCGGTACTCCCCTATCATACTAGGGTTTGGGTCCTCTATTCCAAGGTCAGTACTCCTCTTTCGTGTCAGGGTGCGGGTCTCCCATTTCGATTAGATAGGTAGAGACAAAATTCCCCTCTATACAGGGTGCAGGTACTCTATCTAAGAAGTGGTACTCCCTTATATTCTAGTTCTAATGGGGATCATGTCCTCCACAGTAGTTGGAGATCCCTCGACTATGGAGTGTAGTTACGAGGAGTGGTCCCCTCCACTTATTACATGCGACACCTGGTTAAGAGGTAGTTCTACCTCAATGTGGGGAGGTGTAGGTATCTCTATATGGGTACTTAAGAGGTTTAATAGGATGGTTATGAGTTAGTACTCTCTCGGTTTTGGGGTAACGACGAGGTGCATGCCCTTCCACTCTCCCTTCAGAGGGGATGCATGTGGTTTATGGTCCAGAGTAGTGCTCCCTCAACTGTGTGCAATGGTGAGGGGTGGGCCTTTCCAATTGGGCTTCTATGATCTTGTACAGGGTGAAAGACGACAGTGATAGGACCTATGGTGTTGGGAAATAGAGTTATACCTAGAGGGTTGTTATCAATGAAGTGTATCTCTCGGATGAGTGCCATATGGGATAGTAGGGATCATGGAGTGTGTTCTCTTGGACGAGCATTACCTTTGAGCCTCAAGTAGAATAATGTGTCTAGCTATGAGGTTAGGACCTCATGATACTTCGAGTCTGAGATGAGTATATATGGGTGATTATGGAAGTCCTTATGGTGTTTTTACATATCTTAGTTGACACACCATGTGGACTAAGCTAACTAGTCATATATAGTCGAGGAGCAGTTGAGATGGAGTTTCTCTCTCACTTGGGTTCCCTTTGGCATGGGTCAAGAGGACTACTGTATTTTAGTATCTTCATTTTATTTTAAGTTTTTGGGGTGCCTACTGGGTATTGTTATACTCACCCCTACATGGGCTTTTCCCACATATGTTGTGTCTTGTGTAGACAATGGTCCTTTCGATGGATTCCCAAGAGGACCTGGTGCTAGCAGATAATAGAGAGATAGACAGACCTAGGTGTTTGTTGGTTCTTGACTGATGTGTGTTCCAGTGGTTTGATTTGATATCGGTCCCCTCTTTATGAGTAGGTTGGACACTTTTTCAATTTTGGTGGGCTAGTTTTTTTCCCTTTTTGTACTTTTAGTACCTCTGTTGTACTCTAATTGTGGGATAAACGTTTGAATGCATTTTTTATTCAGACTTATTTATATATACACTATTACATGGAGAATTATGTGGGTGCATAAATACAAGTAACATAGGTTAAAGCCTCCCATATGTGTGATATGCCTACTCGGTGTTGGTCACCAGCCCTTGGCCTATTGGAAGTGGGTTTGGGGTGGTCATGGCCCAGGCCCTAGTGGGTCAGGTTATGACATAGTGGTATCAAAGGAGGTCCTTAATTATGACCAAGGTTTATGATTTTTGTTTGAATTTGTGTATACAATTGTGTTTTGAGTTTGGATTTCAAGCGAGGGACTCCAATGTTGGTGCGACAGGCGGTGTATCCATTCACTAGGACTCTGGTAACCTGCTTGTTGACTCTTTACATTAGGGAACTAGTTGTAGGGAAATTTTGGTACATGCATAATATAGTATTGGGTTATGGGTTCCATGTCCTTCTTGAGTCATATCCCCAGATATACTCTTTGACTGCGGCACATCTTGATTTTATTTTAGGATTCCATTATGAAGACATCCAGACAGGGTTCCATGGTAGGATTGTGATGATGATCCACCCAGTGATGAGGATTTGGTGTAGGGAACTGCATATGATGTGGTACCTCTGGGTGGTCTTCTAGTCAAGCCACCACCCGTTGAGCAGCAGGTTGTGCCGGTAGTTTAGGATGATGATTCATGAAGGCTAAGTACATTCTATGAGTTTCATAGGCAGAAATATCTAGGTGAGATATAATCCTAGGAAGCTGACGACTCTCTTGAGTCAATCACGTGCGTTTTCCACCTTGTGAGTACAAATCTTGATCAGATGGTGGTTCTAGCGGTGATTCTTCTGCAGGGATCATTCGGGAGATGGTAGAGTCTAGTGACACAAACCCATGATGGGAAAATTCTCACTTAGGTAGAGTTTGAGTGACTCTTTAGGGAAGAGTTTTATCCAGCTATGTTGAGTTTGGTGTGTATATAGGAGCTTCTTCAGCTTTGATAGGGTAGAATTTCCATGGTAGAGTACTTGGTGAGGTTCACATACCTTTCATGATACTCCATGGATATGGTTCGAGATCCGTTTTTCAAAGAAAAAATTATTGAGAAGGTCCTTTGTAGAGACATCTGAGTAGGTGTAGTATCATTGTGCCTTCCCTCTTATACGGTGGTGCTAGAGCGAGATTTGGTGATAGATAGATTCCAAGTGGAGGTTCGGGTGGATGGGGATAACCGTGGTTATCAAGACTCTTAGACATCTATGGTGGCTAGAAAATAGAAGTCTATAGGATTGTGGTTCAGGAGGCACACCCATACCTAGACTCAGACATGAGAGTCTGCAGCACAAGAGTCATTCCACATATATGGTCAGATGTAGGAGAGGCGGTGTTATGCTTGTGACATATAGGGACATCTTGCGTTAGATTGTTTGGATCGTTGTTCTACTGAGAGGGATATGTTCGATGGACCGCCTTGGAAGAGGCAGCATCTGGTGCATGGAGTTCCATCTGATGGCAGGCATGGAGGGGAAGTGGGGAGAGAAGCAGGAGGTGGAAGAAAGTTTGAGATGTTTCCACCACCACCACCAGGTGGTCTGCACCTAGATATGGGAGATGGAGGAAGGGAAAAAATGCAGTCCACAGAGGCCTATGACCTAAAGGCTCTGAGGATGATTAGAGGTATACTCTGTGTCTTTTATACTTTTTCAGTATTATTGTTAGACACTGTTGTGAGGTACTCTATTCTTTCCACTTCTTGCTCTAGGATTATCTAGGGTGATGTGGGGCATCAGAAGAGTCTTGTGATAGTTTTTTTTGATGTAGATTTAGAATTATGAGGAAGAGGAACATTTCTCCCACTGAGACATGTTCTTGTGACGTGATGAAAACCCATATGGGCGAGTCAATGATTCCTAAAGTGGATAGTGTCAAGGTGTGGCAGACAAGTTCCTTTGACTCGTGTCTTCAGACTATGGTGGTGTGATAGAGTGTCAGAGCGACTTGGAAATGCCAGTGGATCCTTTTAGCTCAACTCATATGCTTGGCAGCCTCAGTGGAGGGAGATCCTCACATAGAATCTTTCTTTAGTGGTAGGGAGACCCTATGATTTTTCCTCAGTATGGATTGGTTGTCTACCATCAATGTTGTTGGTTTGCCTCTAATGGGTGTGGCAGTGTTTTTAGCTTTTGGTATGGAGTTTCTCCTTTGTATTGGACTGATCCTAGGTCGAGAATCATGAGATGCTTGATGATGGAATGGTTCAATTAATCCAGGGGTGGATGAGGACTACCGGGTTATATCAGTATATGCAACAGGTTAGCGAGGTGGTGTACCACTAGACCCTGAGGTTGTAGATGGACCGAGTTCTCAGAGCTCACCACCAATAGCATCTGAGGGGACATGCGCATGATTTTTTTATGATGTTGACCTGTTTTGAGCTAGAATTTGGGTGTGGTGGCCTTTTAGGTTCCCCCGAGTAAGTGTTTACAGACAACATGGGAACCCTTTTTGTTGAGCTCTCTAGCATGAGAGTTCCAGTTGAGAGATCAGTTTTCCCCTTGTTCCTAGGTTTTCAAATTTTAGGTATGAAAATACTTAATGTAGGGAGAGTGTAGAAACTTTTTTTTTGACCTGTAAGACTTTTGAATATTTCTATGTATATTTCTGAAGCTAGACTCCAAGTCTGCATGAGATTTCAGGGCTCGTAGAGCCTCAGTGTTGTGAAATTAAAAATATTAAATATATTTATCACATGTTTAAAATTTCTTTGTAAACATGTAATAACTCCTGAGAAGAGTCTAAAATCAGAAATACGAGACCACTATTGAGTTTATAATGTGATTTTCACCCTAGGTGTGACATAAAATTTGTTGATGTCGGGTGCTCGGTTGAGGGTGTGTTGGAGGGTGACTTGATGATATTAGTTTATTAAAATAAATTAATATCCTTCCACACCCCCTTATTATGAATGAAAAAGGGAGAGGAGGAGATCCCCCTTAAGTGACGGATAACCTGAGGCCAAACCAAAGTGAGTAGGTGCCATTGATCCCTTTTTTTGACACCAATCATCACTAGATCATGCTACATTGACTTCATAGCATCATTTTGAACCCGAATATTTGGAATTTCTCCACGAGATAGGTGTATTTGAGTTTTGAGTCCTAATCTCCCTTTTAATGTGTTTTTTAAGGTTTTAGAGATCTTATATGGATGCTAAGGATTCAGGTGGCTTGCAGGGAATTCCCATTTGGAATTCCCAATAACATGACGTGTAGTGAAGAAGAACATGTCATGTGTTCATCCCATTTAGGAAAGATGAACTTTTTGGACTACATGTTGTGTACTAGGGGTACACATTGTGTAGTGATCCAGGTCATGTGGCCGAGGGACATGGCCATACATGTTGTGTGGAGGGAAATGGTCATGTGATAGTACATGTCCAGAGTATATGGGCATGGGGTGCTGAACACGAGCACGAGTTGACAACATGACCAAGGGATCGGGTGTGGTGAGACACACCATGTACATTCCATGTAAGGTCACATGTCCATCCAATATGTGCGGTAGAGGACACGACTAGGTGTTTAGGTAGGGTCACACATCGTGTGAACCCCAATACACATCGTGTACTATTATTGGGAACTTATGCCTAGCATATCCCCTTATTTGGGGCTTGGATTCAGGGATGTAGGTAGCTTATCTTAAGTAGTTCTCCATGTAGAAAATGATGGTAGCCTTCATGGTGGATTGTGAGATACAACATGGCATGATTAAATCATGTTGCTACATTAGTGATGCTTAATCATTATTTAGTGATCAGGGTGGATCACTGGAGAGATATTGGGGTTAGTACCCTTCCCTATCATCTCAGGATGTGGGACCCCCCTAAACTCTTTGGGATGATAGAGCATTTCTCCCCTACTATTAAGGCATCCCCCCTACCTGAGATAGTGTTGTGACACGCAGTATAATGAGCATGACACTCCTTCTAGCGATGTGTGACTAATGTTGGAGGTCAGATTGGTTTATCAATGAGACACTGGAACTGGTACTCCCCTATCATATGAGTGTGCGAGTTTCCCTTTCCTCTCAGATCGGTAGAGACAAAACTCCCCCACAGTGGGTGGGAGTCCTCTACCCATGAAGTAGTTCTCCCAGGGTCGGTACTCCCCTACTGGACCAAGGTGAAGGTCCTCCATATCATTCATGTAAATGGATACGAAGCTCCCCTATCATATCAGGGCGTGGTCCCTACACACTCATTATGTAGATAGAGTTGGTACTCCCCTTTCGTAATAGTGTGTGGGTCCTCTATACATGGATTCAGTACTCCTTTGTCATACCAGGGTGTGGGTCCTCCATATTCAATGTTTAGATAAATTCAGTACCCCCCTTTCATACCAGGGTGTAGGTCCTCTATTTTAGGTTCAGTACTCCCATGTCGCGTTAGGGTGTTGGTCCCCCATTAAGATTAGATAGGTAAAGTCATAAATCCCCTCTATACAGGGTGTGGGTCCTCTATCTATGGAGTGGTACTCCCCCATTTTCTAGTTTTTAAGGGAATCAGGTCCTCTATGAGAGTTGGAGATCCCTCGATTGTGGAGTGAAATTATGAGGTTTCACGGGATGGTTAGGTGTTAGTACTCCCTCAGCTATGGAGAAGTGTCAAGGTGTGGGTCCCTCTACTCTCTCTTTATAGAGGATTCACATGGTGCATGGTTTGGAACTGTGCTCCCTCAACTTTGTGAAGTGGCGAGGGGCGGGCCGCTCCACTTGGGTTCCTCTGAGCTTATGAGGGGTTCAAGACAACAGTGATAGGACCTCTGGTTCTAGGCATTAGAGTTGGACCTAGAGGGTTGTTCTCGATGGATCATATCTCTTAGTTGGGTGCCATCTGGGATGGCAGGGCTCGTGGAGTGTTTTCTCTTAAACGAGCATTACCTTTGAGCCTAGAGTAGAATATTATGGTTGTCTATGAGGTTGGGACCTCATGAGACTTGGATTATAAGATGAGTATATCTAGGTGATTTTGGGATTCCTTGTATTTTTTTCATGTATCTTGTTCAACAAACCATGTGGATTGAGCTGACTAGTCATGTATAACCAAGGAGTAGTCGAGATAGAGTTTCTCTCTCACTTGGGTTCCCTTTGGATTAGGTCAAGCAGACTTTTTCCTTTCAGTTCCTCCCTTTTATTTGGGTTTTTGGAGTGTCTACTGGGTATTGTTATACTCACCCATGAACGGTCTTTTCCCACACATGTTGTGTCTTGTGAAGATGACAAGCCATTTGACAGAGTCTTAGGAGGACCCAGTGTAGGTGGAGCTTAGAGAGCTAGACAGACTGAGGTGTTCGTCAGTTCTTGATTGAGGTGTGTTATGGTGGTTTCATTTGACTGTGGTCCCCTCCTTATAAGTAGGTTGGATACTTTTTTAGTTTTTATGGTCTTGTATTATTTCCCTTTACTTTCAGTGCCTATTTTGTACTCTGATTGTGGGATAAATGTATGCATTTATTTTTTATTCCAACTTATTTATATTTTCATTGTTGCATGGAGATGTATTTGGGTACGTGCATATATGGATCATAGACTAAGGAATATCATATGTGTGATGTGATTACTCAACACTGGTTTCCATCCCCTAACCTATTAGAGGTGGGCTTGGGGTAGTCATGGCTCGAGCCCCAATGGGTCGGGTCATGATAATTATAATGTAGATATTTATGTGTCCACTATTTAAATGGTAATTTCAATATATTATTTTTCATATCAAAAGTTTATAGTAGATCCTGGGATATAATAATAACCTTGAGATACTATGACATTAATCTTAAACATATGTCCAATAGTCTAGATACATCATACTGACTAGATATAGTTGATGTCTGACTATCAGGTGCTGGGGGCCCATAAGCATTGAGACTTCTTCTCATGAAGTTCACACTTGGTGATCTCTGGTAAGTGAGATCATGAGGACAAACCCTCCAATATGAACACCACATTTTTTGGGTGTTATTAGTTGTTTCTATCTATGGACATGTGTATTGGTCTCCTGAATTGAGATCATTATAAATGTGTTCCATTTGATCATGTACTTTGATGCAAGAAAAAAACCATGAAAATGAAGTCATGGAAAGGTAGATTATGTTCGGTGCGTTATTGGTGATATGACATTAGTTGAATGGTCAAGATAAAATTTTCCTCTTATGAGTTGGGGAAATAATATCTCGGGTCTAGTTGATCAGAATTTTAGTACCTTCATAAATCAATGATCGTGGTAGTTGATGGTAAATCCATCTAGTTAGATCAATAAATAATAAAACAATAATGGATGATGACATAAGTGTGTGTACTTCTTTATAAGATATCATATGACAAAGAGATTATATTACAAAGTGCATGTTTGTAGGCTGGTTGTCATTGTTATGACAATTCCTTATCTTTTTATGAGCCTTGATGGGTTGCTAGACTCCACTTTTGGTCTGTAAATACTATTCATTGCTATCTAGATAAGGGCCTAGAGGGTCACACACAATAGCGCATTTAAGAATCTTCCCTATTTTGGTAAATATGTATATAGGACATAGTGGGCTCCACCACGGGGTCTGATATTTTTTCAAGTATTATCGATCACCGATAAATAAATAAATTCATTATTATTCGAGTATAGAATAATTGGGATGAATTTATTTATTAAAATTATTTAAAGCGTTTAAGTAAATACAAGGAATAATATTATACGAAAAAATATTATTTTAATATTCAAAGTTTGTTTAATATTATAGGGAATTACGAGTCAAGTTAATGACTCATATTTATCACGTAATATATTTAATATATATAAACTATGTGATAAAATATAAATAATATTTATGACACAGTTAGTTCATCATAATTTTTTATTTATTTCTTATTTAGTGGATGTTAAATATACAAGGGATGGGGAACCCTTTTCAAATATTTTATCATCCACTATATATAGCATGAGAGGAGCTCATTGAACTATTATTCATTAGTCCAGAATTGATATCTTCTCTCTCCTCTCGATTCCTAAAGAAAGAAACACTCTAACCAAGCAAACGAACCAATAACGCCTTCACAAATCAAAGGTATGAGATCATAGTGATTGATGTGACATTGAATAGATCATCAGAGCTCCGCTCTATCACCCAAAATTTGATGAATGATGATCGCATAGATTCTTGAAGTGTGTGTAGATGATCTAGAGGGTTTTGGATTTAGATCCTTCAAGCAATGTTTGTCAGTGACAAGCTGTAGTTGAGCGCTCTAAAAATCGAATGAGGTACTCGTTCTATTTTTTTGTGCTTTGAATAATCCATGTGAGATCCTCAAAACCATACCAGAGCTCAGATCGCTAGAGACGACAAGTTTTTTCACTACGGTGATAAAAAATTTTAATTCCCCAACCCACTGGATTCCTCTTGCTGCCTTGATACCAACAAAAGTTTGCATGTATTCATAGAGTTGTGAAGTTTTTCATAATGACTATATGATATTTTAGTGAAAGTGGGAGATTAATGTATATGAGCGGAAAGGTAAATCCTAGATTACATCCTATGATATGAATACGATTCATATTATTAGATACAACATGCAGGTATTGTAATACAATATGAGATGTTGTGTATTTCCTATACGATAAGAATGTGATATCATTTTCATGTGGTGCATGCATCTTACAACATAGCCTGGTTGCATGTAATGCAACCTGGTATCACATGTTTCCTACAACTTGTGCTTCCACTTCATTCCTGCAAGGTTTTTCATCAGTTATAAACCAAAGGGTTGTTTTATAAATTCTTTGATCATTCACTTTAGTGTTCAATGAACAATACACCCAATGGGAAGTAATGTATTATTATATGATCGACGCTCTTCACTTAATGAAGAGAATCGATCATGGCCTATATAATGGGAATGGATTCTCTTTTTGGGTGTGTGGTTGATGGTGTTTATGATCATTAGTTTCGTTCAAAGCTTTCTATAGATCCTTTCTTCCTAAAACATTTTTTCCACACAGTAAAGGTGTTAAAACCCCTTCATGCGTATGAGAATCCTCATAATACAGTCATGGATCCAAAGGTCAGTGGATCACCTATGGAGGTAGGAAACCTATGTTTACTAATCTTGTTTCATCGTCAAATCATACTTCATAAAAGAATAATATGGTGGTAATTTCACGAGCATTTCAGGTTTTCTTTATTTTTCTACGCCCATGGTGTTCTTCATTTCCATGCATGTTTTGATTCTATCAAGGATATATTGGGCTATGTTTTATTTTTCCTCCACTTCCTAAGATCATAATATGATCTCCTAAGAACCATCACCATGTTTCCCTTGATTTAATCATCCATATGTTATTGATATGTTGGCTACCTCTAGTGGTCATTGTCGCTTCACTGACTAGTATGTATTTGATGCCAGAAGTGCTACCACATTTCCTTGAGAGTTATTTTAACCACTCTTCTTATTCTAGAATTCCTTGGCATTCCACTTATTTCCATAATTGTAACATGTGACAATATTCTTCTAGATCTTTGATTTGGACCTTCCATGACTTTGGCTCCTTTAAAACCATGCTCCACCATTCTTCCTCGCTCTATCGACAGAGCCTCCACCTAGTAAGAAGTTGTATATATGTCCTCCTTATTCTTGTACTAACTTTTTTCTTCAATGATAGAAACATTAACATTGTTTAAGACCAACATATCCATAGGGATATTATTGGTGAGGTTAATGATGATTTGATCATACAAATTTGGCAAACTTTGGAGAAGAATATCTACACATTAATTATCCCTTATTTTGTATCCCAAAACCATGATACGAGAGAATAAAGTATTGAGGGTGTTAATGTGGTCAATCACTGATGGTTACTCCACCATTCTAAGAGTGTATAATTATATTTTTAGAAAAAAAATTGTGAAGTGACTTAGTGTAACGTCCCCAACCCAAAAGCCACTATAACCGATGCCCCGAGTCAGGTCGTCACATAACCTCATGCACGCCTCCCCGTATTCCAGAGGTTGTCGAATAGCATCATGGGTTACAAGAGAAACACGATAAGACTATAGCTTCTTATCATATTGAATCCACAACAGAAGTAACATCAACAGATAAAATAACCAACCAGAATGATACATGGAAAACATACAACAAAATCCATAAGTAACCAAGTACACATATTGTAACAAAATCTAGTGAATATCCTACATGCCAGGAAGTCATATAATATAAAACAAGACCAAAACAATCAAGATACTCTAAACCCAAACCTGAGTCCCAACCCAGTCTTGACCTCCCATGCTCTAACCCATCATCCCACGCACAACTAAACACCAGGTCTCTGTCCTAAACCTATATTAGAAAATAAGTAGTATATTCTCATGTACCTAAGTTCCATGGTGGTCTGAGTAGGGAATGAGTAAAACTTAGTAGGCCAACACCAATGGTGTTTAAACCAATAACCAGTATATACAAAAATGTATGCAGATAATAAAGTGCAACAAGTGAATATGGTAACAATGAAATCATTTAATTAATTATCTAATATCAATTTATCCATTCAGTTCTTTAGATTCAAACAATTAACAAAATTAAATTAGGTCACACGGGGATTCTAAGACAAGGCACAAGGGGTTTCACGTGCTCCAAACCATAAGGGTTTTTCACTAATCACAAGCTATCACTTACCCATTATTTATCAATATTCACTCTTACCATTTTCAACATTTTATCCATTTTCATCATTATTTTCATCAGTATTTCCAAGGGTTAGGCATTTACATCATTTAAATTATGGCTTAAGCTGGTGAATTACCATGCATAAGGGAACAAGTCAAGTTTCTTATCTCACTGAACATAAACATTTCAAAAACAATCAAATAACACTTACCTTGGAGCCTCAGTCTAGGAAGTCTCATAAAATGATACTGTTAGAGGTATAGAGCTTCGGTCCCCTTCCCTAACCCATGCATTATGGGGTGGGGTTTAGAGCCCCAGTCTAACTCGACCCATGGGTGTAGATCCTCAAGTCCAATACCCCACGATACCAACCCATTTTCACATGATTATTTATCCATTTACCATATATACCATATCACAACCATACATAATCAATACATATAACATTCACATTTCATGATCCATTCAATACATAAATCATGTTAATTCCTTAACCCATTGACACATTTACCATTTATATTTCATAACCCATTAACCCACTTGACTTGTACCAAACACTCCATTATGCCATGTTGTCAATTAAACACAATCAACATTAATCTCATTTACAAACCATTTCACATTTACTAACAGAAACCATAACTATCAAACATGTATATCATTATGCATAACACCCCCTTATTCTATGTAATAAACTATGCACAATCATCATTTGGTTCATTTAATAACCATGTTAACATGCCAACATAATCCTCATGGCCCCCACCTCACTAGCCTGTAGATCAATTCAATGGCTATGGTCCCAACATACCCTTAAGACCACTTCATGGTATAAAACACAATTCAAAATATTTATTTAAAATCATCTTGAATCCACCCTTTAAAACATGGTGCTTTTTCTTTGAAATACTAAAACATTCCCCAAGGCTTTTGTTCCTGTTTTAACCATCCAAAACAACCATTAAACCATTTTCACAAAAGGGAACATTTCCCTCATTTCAAACATCATTTGAAATATCTTCAAAAAATCCTTTTTTGAATCAATTTGATGTCAACACCTCCTTTCAAAACATTTCTCACTTTCAAACATCATTTTCTATACATAAATATATAATCGGGTCAAGCCCCAAAACATACCATTAAAACAATTTCAAACATATTAAGAATTTACAAAATCCAACTTATAATCGTTTTAGTTAACCCATTGAAACTACCCACAATAGAAATTACATTTTTTTACTACTCATTTTCTCTCATAATACCCTTATATCAATGTTTATTGATTTTATTCACCATTACAAGGGTCTAACTTACCCCATGGGTATCCCTAGGTTCAGTCTCACTCACCTACCAACCCAATGGGGTATGTGAAGGTTTTTTCACCTCAATATAAGGCCCATATAACATTCTATGACCAAGTATAAATAAACACAACAAGGTAACACATTGGCACAACCACATACACATATAGAACATCATGACTATGGGAGAAAGCTCAAAGACCACCTACCTTATGCTTGAAGATGATTACTAGACCAAAAACATTCCTTGATTCGAACTCAAACACCCTTTTAATCCCAAACTTATAATATACTAGATAAGTGAGGGTTTTAGTGATTTGGAAGGAGTGGAGAGATTCTACAAAACCAAATCCAGAAAATAGAGCAAAGGGGAGTGTTAGACTCACCCAGATCTTCAATTTGCACCCAATCATGCTCCAAACACCTAAGAATCGAAGGAGAATCACCCCTGTAAGTATTTGAGGGTTTGGTTGGTCACCCAAGTTGTTGGAGGAGGAATAGGGGACAAAATCATGTTAGAAGCCTTAAATCCTGATAGGGAAAAACTAGAATTTCCCACATTTTAAGGGTCACGTGGTTTGGTTGCACGGTTTTCCAAACCGTGCAGCTCTCTCTGTCTAAGATGGGCCAAGCCGCATGGTTTCTTGGAAGAACCCATACAATTTTCCAAACTGTGCAGTAACCGTGCGTTAGACTCTTCCAGAAAGGGTCCCAAGCTACATGGTTTCCTAGGCCAGGCGCACGGTTTTCTTTAACCATGTGCCAACCTTGCACATCACACTATTTGGCCTAATTTTCCCTCCTTTCGTGTCCTGCACCCCCCGAGAACACTCCCAAAACTCCTCATACACCCAAGAATCACTTCATTATCCATAACCAAGGAATCTTAAACAAAATTTAAACCAGGATGTACCTTTATGTAAGGTCGAGATCTTACAACCTTCCCATCTTATAACGACTCATTCTTGATCCATACTTTTAAACCTTACTGACCTTCCAAGTCCAAAGGTCAGTCCATGGATCCTACTTGTCAACTCTCATTTCCCATGACTTCTCCCAGACATGACCACACCATCACCACACTCAGAAAAAGGAAACAACCCTACCCTAAGAAACTTCCCTTGTCATACTGCACAACTTCGAGCCGAAACTCCTCAAGGATGTAACTACTTCAAACTCATTATTACTAGCACCAAGAACAAGAGAAGGGTCCAGTTAACACCATTGGACCATCACATGAAAGGAAACCGACAATCCACTACATTACCCTAGGATAACCAACCATGACACTCTCGGTTCGATCCTCTCCAAAAATCATGGCCCAAATCACCTGTTTCCATCTCACCCATATTCTTTCAAAGATCTGACGGTGACCTAAGCCCGACATCACTGGAGGGAATGTCCCAATTTTAACCACATCTCATGACCTACCCTAGTCTACAACTTGAGGCCCAATAGCCTTAGTTAATTTTTGAACATCCAAAAAGAACAACCCAAACATACTCTTCATCTTAAGGTACTCGACCAGTCAACATCCAAGCTAACACCCATCACCAAAATTGATACACCAAGATAGATCACACCCGAGTCTATCCAACTCGAACTGTTTCTTACATCATTAACTGACTACTTTCCCGTTATGGTGCTTCCTACCATATGTTTTATCACTGCCCATTTTCTCTGATATTGATCATAAAATCAGAAAAAAGAGACTAATAGAACCTCAACTCAATTTTCACAACTTACCTGATGCGTTTTCCACCTCACCATACCCAAACGTCCAAAAGAGCACCATCCAACATTGGAATTCATACCTTCTATTGAAACCACCTGGATTAGACACCTCCATTTTCCATACTCATTTAAGGGTAACTGGTTCTTCCTCAGAGCCCATTCCCATTACAAAAATGTGCTTATCCTACTAATGCTAACCAGAGGTGGCTTACAACCTACCAAATATGTTCCTTTTTTCCCAGTTGAATCGAGCCATCCCTGGTCGACTCACTCTGTTGATGCCTAACTTCCACCATTAGTACATCACCCCTTTACCTAGCCATGATGCCCTTTCACTTAAGGCATACCACCCTCATCTGCACGCACCCACTGAAGTCATCCCCAGTGTTTGGTAAAACTCCACCATCATGGAATTTTCTACTCTTCAAACCATTGTCGTTATCTATATCACCCCTTAAAAAATCTCCAAAGTGACCACTTCGATTACCTTTAGAACTAGCCCAATACTGAATCCATCACTTGTTTTGATCAACCATATCATCTAAGGCCAAACCATTTTCCCCCAAGGAACCCAAACATGAACCTCACTGGTTTCTCATTGGCATATCTATACCACAACATCCACTTGATATATTGATCTATACATCCATGACTTAACATAATGCTCCCCACATTAGGAGTGTCATTGTCATCGATTTTCTCAAGAAATTTCGACCTTTGCATCTCACGCCCAATCACAAGATGAACCCCAAAACTTGGATGTAGATTTCCATCTTCCACTATAATAACAGAACAAACATCACCCACTACTCATTCCTGGCTTCTGAGAACAACACCCATGGCATGCATTGACATCTGGTCCATCCTGAGGACCTCTCATATAATCGTTCTATGGTGTACTTTCCCCACTATATGGCTCCCACACACATATCACTCCTTGATCATATCCTCAAAGAGGATCCATTCCCATCCAAAACATATTTAGGTAGCTAGGTGTAAAGCTAGATCTCTCTTAGAGTACCTGAGATGATGTCAAGGTATTAGGCATGATCACCATTGGCTAAAAGTATGCTAAGAAGTTTCTGATGAACACCACCACAAACCATCCACCACCATTGTAACTTCTCACCAAGAGGACACCTCAATCCATCTAAAGTTTCAGCTTCCTTGATTGCCAATGTCTCACCAACACTAATACACCACAAATTGAAGGAAATTACAACAAAAATCAATACCACCTCACAACCCTCTGCCAAGCAGTCATGACCCAACATTCATTGTGGCACCATTATCATTACTCCACTTGAGTCCTTCTTGCATGGTCCCACTGATGACAATAGATACACAATGATTTATTCCAATGGTCCAAAACCAACCAGTTTCTCTCACTAATGGGGCCTCTTCACTTTGATTCTATGGAAATCATGTGCGCTTACATCCAGCCCACCTGGGCACATATACCCATGGCATCGTGCATCACTAACACGAGCTCATCACCCAGTACTCTTAGGAACCATCTAGATCTCGTAATCTCTTACAATCATACATAAAACCTGACTCTAGCTCAAATGAGTTGTACCTCACCCAAGCTGGGCCCAAACGTACTCTCACACAATTGATCATACCATCTAATCCTCCAGCCTCATTGGACCCAAGGCTTTCTCAACATCACATCAAACAAACAAACCCCTCCTACAAACAGCCCAACCACATTACTATCCTCACCCTGGGTGTCCTCCAAAACAAAAGTGTCCATCCACACTTTGATCACCCTTTCCTTTTCTGTCCCAAACCATCACCGCTTCCTGTGTCTAACTCCATAAAAATCACAGGGTCAGGACTCTGAATGATCCTTTACTTCATAATCACCCTTAAAACCAAATGTAAACACCCATGTGCTTTCCTTGAGGTGAGTCCAAGGAATAACTGTGCACTTTTACCAAAACCCGATGGCACCCTCCATGCATTGATTTTGCCTCTAAAGCAACCACTCATGATTCACATCTTAAGGAAACTTCAACACTGGTCTAACCTTCCATGAGACTACCCTCGATTCCCAAAACTATCAAATCATAACCACCACTCGAGTCACATTTTCCAAAACCATCAACTTTCCTTCTTATCACTCTAGAAAAAACTCGCACTATGAAACAATTTTCATGCCACTGCAAAGGTCCAAAACATCTACCCATGTCATACGCACCCAAAAGCACTAACAACCTAGCTGAACTCTCGTGCATGTCATCATTGAAGATCAAATGGTACCAACACCCCAAACTAGAGCCATTCCAAGCAAGGGTCATTGACTCTCTCTAAGCCATACACACCAAACCTCTAAAAATCAACTGCTCACAATAGTTATCCTACCCCCGTTCCAAACACCCCATATCTAACACACCCAATAACCATTTAATATATGTCCCACTCCAAAGATACTCACACATGTACATTGGTACCATGAATCGAACACCCACTCTAGGGTCCAAAACACAACTCACAAGGTCTCAACCCATAAGAGTCACCACATTCACATTAACAAACTTCATTTCAAAACATCAAGCTCACAACCTAACCAATGAATAAATAAGAAAAATCCCATTAACTAACACACACAACTCATCAAGTTATCACATCCCGTAACCTGAGGTCCCAAAAATGTGGCACTCTCACTACCCAAACCACTCGTACACAGGTTCAACAACCAACACAATGGATAACCATCACTAATGTTCCTAAAAGTTACATTTTTACCCCATTTCCATTATTAATTAGACATTACCATTAAAACCCATGATTTCACTTTCCAAAACTTTTAATTTGCAAAACCCATGAATTTACACTTTCAAAAACCTTTTTGTTAGCCCAACATTTCATAAATCCCACTTTTATTCAAAATCACATTTCAAAACATTTCCCTTTTCCAAACCCAAGTATTTACATTTCTCAAAACCCTTTTAACCCACTTTTCAGCACCCATCATTTCATTCAATTTCACTTTTTATACCCATTTGGTTTATGATCATGTCATTTACAAGTCAATCATAGGAAACATATGGATGGCCTATCTATCCTATGTGCCTAGAATGATGCATGAACTCACACACCCTCTCTTGTCACACCGAACCAAGAGATAAAACCTCATAAATCATTAACATCACATCCAAGTATGCCACCTGAGGTGGAAATATCAACCAACTATAAAAGAACAAAATAGAACATCATTTTACACTCCTGGAAACTTGGGTTTTCCCTTGTACGTGGGGCTATAGGCACCCAGGAATGATCTCATTTCCAAGACCTAACGAGATAATAGTCTCCTTTCTACCATGCCTAAGTAGTATGACAAAAGACAACCTTCTCTGATGCCACTGTGTAAAATCCCCAACCTGAAAGTCACTATAACTGGTTCCCTAAGTCGGATCATCACATGACCTCAGGTGCTCCTCCTCGTATGCCAGAGGTTGTCAACTAGCAGCATGGTTCAAAATAGAAACATGGAGAGACTATACATACTTATCAGAGTGAAGTCACAATAGAAGTAACATCAACAGATAAAATAACCAACCAGAATGATGAATGGAAAGCATATGAAAAACCCTAAAAGTAACTAAGTACACATGTTGTAACAAGATCTAGTGAATACAATACATTCCAGGAAGTCATACAATATAAACCAAGACCAAAACAATCAAAAGACTTTGAACTCGGACCTGAGTCCCAACCCGATCCTGACCTCCCATGCTCCAACCCGTCATCCCATGCACAACCAAACACCAGGTCCCTGTCCTGAACCTATATCAAAAAACAAGTAGTATCTGCTCAGGTACCCAACTTCCATGGAGACCCAAGAAGGATGTGAGTACAACTCAGTAGGCCGCCACCAACGGTGTGTAAAGAAATAACCAGTCCGTGCAACAATGTATGAAGATGATAAACTATAACAGGTGAAAAAGGAAACAAGGAAATCATTTAATTAATTATCTAATATCCATTTATCCATTTAGTTCTCTTGAGTCAAATGATCGACAAACTAACTCAGGACACATGAGGAGTTTAAGCCAAGGAACAAGGAGTTTCACACACTCTTAACCGCAAGGGATGTTCACTAATCACAAGTTATCACCTACCCATTAGTTAACAATATTCACTTTTACCATTTTCAACATTTGATCCATTTTCATCATTATCTTCATAAATATTTCAATGGGTTAGGCATTTACATCATTTACACTATGGCCTAAGTTGGTCAATTACTATGCATACAAGAACAAGTCAATTTTCCTACCTCACTAGGCATAAAAATTTCAAAAAAAATAACACTTACTATGGAGCCTTGATCCAGGAAGTCACATTAAATGCAACAGTTAAAGGTATAGATCCTTATCCCCCTTCCCTAATCTGTGAATTATGGGGTGGGGTTTAGAGCCTCAGTCTAACCCGACCCATGGGTGTAGATCCTCAAGTACAATACCCCATACTACCAAGCCATGTGCACAAGCTTATTTATCCATTTACCACATATACCACATCACAACCATATATAATCAATACACACAACATTCACATTTCATAATCCATTCAATATATAAATCATGTTCATGCCTTAACCCATTAATACATTTACCATTTACAACTCATAACCCATTAACCCACTTGCCTTATACCAAAAACTCCCTTATGCCATGTTTTTAATTAAACAAAATCAATATTAATCTCATTTACAAACCATTTGACATTTAACAACACAAACCATAACTATCAAACACATATATCATTATGCCAAACACCCCCTTATTCTATGTAATAAACTTTTCAAATTCATAATTTGGTTCATTTGATAACCATGTTAACATGCAAACATAAATGTCACGAGTCCTACCTCACTAGACCATAGATCAATTAAATGAATATAGTCCCAAAAGACCTTTAAGACCACTTCATGGTATAAAACACAATTCAAAATATTTATTTGAAATCATCTTGAAGCCACCATTTAAAACATGGGTCTTATTATTTGAAAAATTAAAACATGCCCCAAGGCTTTCATTCCCATTTCAATCATCCCAAACAACCATTAAACCATTTTCATAAAAAGTTAACCTTTCCCCCATTTCAAACATCATTTGAAATCTCTTTAGAAAACCCCTTTTTGAATCACTCTGTGGTCAACACCTCCTTTTAAAACATTTCTCACTTTCAAACATCATTTTCCATAAATAAATCTATAATCAGGTCAATCCCCAAAACATGAAATCGAAACTATTTCAAACCTCTTAAGCATTTAAAAAATACAACTTATAATCATTTCAGTTAACCCATTGACCCCACCCAAAATACCAATTACATTTTTTTACTACTCATTCACTCTTATAATACCCCTATCTCAATGTTTACCAATTTTATTCACCATTACAAGGGTCCGACTTACCCCATAGGTATCCCTAGGTTTTGTTTCACTCACCTACATACCCAATGGGGTCCGTGAAGGGTTTTGTACCTCAACATAAGGCCCAAATCACATTCTGTGACCAAGGATAAATAAATGAAACAAGGAAACACATTGTAAAAAATACATACGCATATAGAACATCATGACTATGGGTGAAATCTCAAATACCACCCACCTTGTGCTCAGAGATGATTACTAGCCCAAACACATTCCTTGATTCGAACTCAAATACCCTTTTAAGCTCGAACATAGAATCTGGTGGAAAAGTGAGGGTTTTAGGGCTTCAGAAGGATAGGAGAGATTCTACAAGCCCTAACTTAGAAAATAGAGAAAATAAGACTGTTAGACTCACTCAGATCTTCAATTCGCACCCAAACGCACTCCAAAGGCCTAATAATTGAAGGAGAATCATCCCTCGGAAGTTTTGAAGGGTTTGGTTAATAAACCAATATATTGGATGTGGAATAGAGGAGAAAATAGGGTTAGAACCCTTAAAACCTGAGAGGGAAAAATTAGAATTTCCCACTTTTTAAGGGCTGCACGGTTTGGCCACACGATTAGCCAAACTATGCAGATCCCTCTGTCCAAGAGGGGCCAAGCCACATGGTTTTCTGGAAGCACCCACATGGTTTGGAAAACCATGTAGTAACCCTATTCTAGCCTCTGCCCAAAAGGGTCCCCAAGCCACACAATTTCCTAGGCTTGGCGCATGGTTTTCTCTAACCATGTGCCAACCATGCACTTCACACTATTTGGACTAATTTTACCTCCTTTCGTGCCCCCCACCCTCCTAAAACACTCCCAAAACTCCCCATACACCAAATAACCACTTCATTATCCATAACCAAGGGAGATTAAACAAAATTTAAACTAGGACATACCTTCACATAAGGTCGAGATCTTACACTTGGCCTTGTACAACTTTGTCAGATTATTCCAAATTTCCATCATCGTCTTTGTCTCCACAATGCTTGATAAGACCCTATCTGCAAAAGTTAAATGGATTATGGCAATAACCTTCTAATCCATGTTCTTCCATTTCTCCTCCATCACACTCGTTGGTCTTTTTCCAATTTCTAATTGTTATTTTTTTCAAAATTAAAATAATTTTACCCTTTTTATGCAAAAATGAATGTTTTTATTTTTATGAAAAATCATGTTTTCCTTTAGGATCTACTCTACTAGACCTTCTTTTTTATCGGGCCTTAGCTTGGGCCTATGGTGTGGACTGGTTGTTGGGATTCTCGCTCAGTCTTCTGTCTGTTGGCTTGCCTCGTCCTGGTGTTCCACCCCGGTGATCCGCTTCTCTTGAACGTTGACAATTTTCCATCTGATGGATATCATAAGCACCATTTGTGTTTCTCAGGGATATTATCCACTATCGCCTGTGTACTCTTTTCCTGTCGTGTGTCCTAGATTCCTTGTGATCTATTTGAGCCCACTTGGCTTTGTGATACTTCCACTCTCCCTCCACTATACATGCGTCCCCTCATCTGTTGCACCTGTCAAGATGTAGCCTCACCTCTATCTCACTATTATTATGGTCTGCGGCCCTTTCATTATCAGGGGTTTTCTTCATCTTTAGTTTCACCCTTCAGAGGGTCGATAGAGAGGAGGAATGACGGTGGTTCGTTGCCCTTCAGTGTTTTTCATCTAGAGAGTAGAAAAAGAGGAGCTTTGGTGGTCTGTGATGGTGATCTTGCATGCCCCCTGTTCTGGTGATCATATCCAGTAGAGACCTCTCCAATCGTGATTCTTGTTCAGTCGACATCCTTTCAAGAAGTTTCATCTACAACATTGTTCTCCAACTCTTCCCAGGTTCTTAGTATAGACCTGAGTTTTTTAAGGTTGTATTTATTTGTTTTTGGTTCTATGTTGTATCTTTTTTTCAGTCAGGGTTGGGGTTGGAATGCGTGAGTCTATCCAGTTCAAGGGATTACATTACCATCTTTGAGTCAGGATTCATCACTGGCTCCTAGAGTGATGAGGTCCCTGTGCTCGGATAGTTTCGCTGGTCTGCATGTGTTTCTCTCTGTTTTGTTTTCTCTCTACTTGTATGTTGTTTTGGTTTGCATAATAATAAAGATCTGTGGTGGTGTTCTTACCATGGAGTAGGACCAAAAGGTCTGAACCATGTAAATATATGTGTTCATCTTTACGTTCCTACACTTTTGTGTGTGTTTCTTTTGGCATTGTTTGAGTGATTCCTCATTTCTATTTTGTTTGTTTCAAACAATTATAATTGAACCCTTCAAGAAATCAACAAGTGGCATCAGAGCCTATAATCGCTTAAATAATGTCTGTTAAATTTGAAATCAAGACATTTGATGGGGGAAATGATTTCAATATGTGGAGAGTAAAAATATGTGCACTATTAGTTCACAACAGACTTGCAGATGCTTTACACATTAATAAAAAACCAATAGTGGCCATCTTTGTCGATGGTCATTCCACCACTACCTTAGTTGACATCAACCCTAGTATATTGGAAAAGGTTCACTACACTCTTTTGTTAACCTTAGGAGATAAAGTTTTGTGCGAAGTCGCACAATAAACTACTACTAAATCCGTTTGGCTTAAACTTGAACATTTTTATATGACCAAATCTTTGATGGGGCGTTTGTATAAAAAAATACAGTTATATAACTTCAAGATGAATTTTGGATCTTCTATGTGTATTCATATTGATGAGTTTAATAAAGTTTTTTTGGATTTAGCTAATATAAACATAGAGATTAAAGGTGAGGATCAGAATTTAATTCTTTTAACTTCCCTTGATGATTATTTTAATTCGTTAAAGGATTGCATGATGTGTGGTAGGGATTCGATTACTTTAAAAGAATTAAAGTTTGTTGTGTTGTCTTGAGATCTTCAAACACATGGTTTGAAGGAAGAAATTAATGGTGTTAAGAGTGAACCTCAGTTAATGTATACTAATAGTCCAATAAAAAATAAAGAAAAGAAATACAAGAATCAGTTTAAGAATTTTCGATGTTTTGAGTGTGGCAAGACCGACCATGTAAAAAGGTACTGTCCGCACTTGAAAAATAGAGACAGTATAGCCCCATCCCGTATGGTATGCCCAGAGTTTGACACAGAAAAAGTTCTTTAATTTATTTTTAGCATCCTCTTCATTCGATTTAGGCATAGACCCTTTATTGTCTCTCTTTTGCAATCCTACGGTTAGCCCTACTTGTCTTTGTGGGGGAACCCGGTTGGGAGAGACAATTTTGTGAGGGATGGTCTAAGCTGTTCGAGCTTAGGTTGAGACTCTTCTCCTGCCGTCTTCCTATTTTTGTTGCTATTTCTTTCCATTGCTTTATTACTTTTGCATTATTTTGGAGTTTTTCTATTTTTTCATGATCAACATGTTTTACCCCAAGGAAGGTTCTATTTTTAGGTATCTGCATGCTTGGGTATTGATATTTGCAGTGGAGACTTAGGTAATAAAGGTTTTCTCTATTTGTTTAATGTTGTTTCTTATTCAACTTATTTTTCTAATAGTAGTAGATGTGTAGTATGGGTAGAACATGTGTCACTACCGACACAAGCTAAGTGGTATTCATGTTAGGTGAGTACTCTGTATACTTAGGGTTTTTGGTTTATGAAAATCTACCCGCACTATTGATAGGTAAAGGGTAGATAGGTTGCAAGAACAACGTCCTTTTTTGTTTTCATTTTAATTTGGAAAAGGTGGAGATTTTTAATTTTTTGGGTTTTCAAAATTAAAATATTTTTACCTTTTTATGCAAAAAATGAATGTTTTTATTTTTATGCAAAATCGTCTTTCCCTTTGGGCTTTGCTCTGCTGGACTTTCTGTGTTATCGGGCCTTCGCTTGGGCCTATGATGCAGGTTGGTTGCTAGGCTTCCTGCTCAGTCTGCTGTCTGTTGGCCCACCTTGTCCCGACGTGACACCCTGGTGATCCGCTTTTGCTGACCGTTGATAATTTTCCATTTGACGACTATCATAAGCGCCATTTGTGTTTCTCAGGGATCTTATCTACTGCTGCCCGTGTGCTCGGTGCCTATTGTGTGTCCTGGATTCCTCGCGATCTATTTGATCCCACTTGGCTTCATGATACTTTCGATCACCCTCCACCATCCACGTGTCCCCTCATCTATTGCACCTCTCAGGACGTCGCCTCACCTCTATCGTGCTATTAATACGGTCTGCGGCCCTTTCATTATCAGGGGTTTTTATTCGTCTTCAGTTTCATCCTTCAGAGAGTTGAGAGAGAGGAAGGATGGTGGTTCGTTTCCCTTTGGTGTTCATCGTCTGTAGAGTAGATGCAGAGGAGCTCTAATGGTCTGTGACGATGATCTTGCATGCCTCCTATTCTGGTGATCATCTCTGATGGAGACCTCACCCACCGCGAGTCATGTTTGGTCGACATCCTTTCAAGAAGTTTCATCTACAACATTGTTCTCTAGCTCTTCTCGGGTTCTTGGTGTATGATTGAGTTATGTAAGGCTTTATTTCTTTGTTTTTGGTTCTGTGATGTATCTTCTTTTTCGGTTGGGGTTGGGGTTGGCGTGCATGAGTTTGTCCAGTTCGAGGGAGTACGTTACCATCTTCAAGTCAGGACTCATCGTCGGCTCCTAGAGTGACGAGGTCTCTGTGCTCGGATAGTTTCTTTGATCCGTGTGTGTTTCTCTATACTTGTATGTTGTTTTGTTTTGCATAATAATAAATATATGTGGTGGTGTTTTTGTCGTAGAGTAGGCCCAAAAGGTCTGAAACATGTAAATATTCATGTTCATCTTTACTTTCCTACACTTTTTTTGAGTTTATTTTGGCATTGTTTGAGTGATTCCTCCTTTCTCTTTTGTTTGTTTCGAACAATTATAATTGAACCCTTTAAGAAATCAACACTAATAGGTAAATATCCTTTCGTGACATTGCTTTCATCTTCAGTTTTTACAATGAAAAATTATTCTCGTTGAATTTCTCAATATTTAATTTCACTATTATATGGACATGTTGTCGGTCCATAACTTCCTTTGTTTCACAATATTGTATTTAATAATCTAAATAAATTTTTTCTAATGTGAAAAATCAACCAAAGTTGAACCCACATACCATATTCAATTAACAAGAGTTATTAATACCTAAAAAAGTGAACAATATCGGGTCAAAACCCTACTCTGATACCATTTGTTGGAATCGAAAATTGATTGATCCTCTAATGCTTTGATAATATCAAGATAAAATAAAATGAAAAAATGTGAAAAATATAAACATCAGATGTAACGTGGAAAACCCCCTAAATGAATAGGGGTATATAATCACGATAAAAGGGAAGTGTTACTATGGGTAAAAGTGGGTAATGACTCACTAATAGCACACACTCAAAACGGAAATCGGGAGATGGGAAGGCTCTTAAATTGATGGAAATGAGAGTGTGGAAAGATCCTTTTATAGGTCATTCTCGCCTCCCATGCTCCTCTCCCGCTTCTCTTGGTTGGTGGGTTTATCCACCCCCACCTTTATGTGCCCCTTTAACAATTAAAGAGGCAGTGATGTCCATGAATAAAGAAAGAGGGGAAGTTGGAAATAATTTAAAGGGTTGTTGACAGATTCAATGGTTTATTACACTGTAATGGATGTAATTAAATTTTTCACTAGAAAACTTGGATTAAAAAATTCCACCAAAGTTGTGGAAAATTCCATTGGATGTTGTATTGAGTTCCTAAAGAATTTTCAATGGAAATTTCACTTGAAAACCTATAAAAAACTTTTTTTATTGGACTTGATTTGGGAAAATTCAATGTAAATTAAATTAGAAAATTATAATGAAACTTGCATCGGAAAATTTCAATGGAGAATACTTACAGGTTGAATCTGGTAGCGTAAAATATAAGTTGAAAAAAGGTCATTATGGTATAAAAAAAATTCTCATTTGATATTGCACTAATTTTTCATTCGCACATTTCAATGGAATGTTAATATGGAATTATAGAAGCACATTTACCATTAAATGGCAGCATTTACATTTCAATCCCAGAGAAATTTCATAGTAGACCTTCAATCTGGAAAAGTCCAGATGAGAACCTCCCGTGTAAAATTATAATACATAAAATGTGGAAATTTCAATAGAGTAAATTGAATGAAAAATGGACATTTATAAATCAATAATTGCATTTAAAAAATTTCACTAAACTGGAGGCACTGTATATCAGTAATGTAATTAAAAAAAACTATTCAAAATTACACGGGAGACTTTTAATGGACGACTGAGATGTTATGTGGTTGTATCATAAACCAAGTTGGACCTTCCGGTACCCTACCGAATTGGGGAGATTTATAGTCTAAATCATCAAACTTCATTTAGATATTAATGTCCGATTAGTTGATTACCAAGACCGGTGCTGCAGGTCCTGCACATATTAATGCAACGCGGGGTCAGACCAGCTGATTTCCAAAACCGCCACTGCACAGTTCCCAAAAACAAATTCAAAAGAAACTTCAAAAGCAATGGGAAGGAGAATGGGAAAGGAATTTAAATTTCATGTTCCACGAGGCCATCAGAGCAGCCATGCATTATTTGCATCCCAGAGATGGACAGATACCTCTTGGTTTAAATCATCACGGAGACACTATGCTTTAGCTTCCACGACGGGAGCTGCAGAGCCATGTGCAGAGACAATGAGATTTTTAATTTTTTGGGTTTTCAAAATTAAAATATTTTTACCTTTTTATGTAAAAATGAATGTTTTTATTTTTATGAAAAATCATGTTTCTCTTTGGGCTCTACTCTACTGGACTTTCTGTGTTATCAGGCCTTCGCTTGGGCCTATGGTGTAGGCTGGTTGTTGGGCTTCCCGCTCGGTCTGGTGTCTGTTGGCCCACCTTGTCCTGGTGTGTCACCCTGATGATCTGCTTCTGCTTACCGTTGATAATTTTCCATCCAACGACTATCATAAGGGCCATTTGTGTTTCTCAGGGATCTTATCTATTGAAGCCCGTGTGCTCTATGCCTACTACGTGTCCTGGATTCCTAGTGATCTGTATGAGCCTGCCTGGCTTCGTGATACTTTCACTCACCCTACACCATCCATGTGTCCCCCCATCTATTTCACCTCTCAGGATGTCACCTCGCCTCTGTTACGCTATTAATACGGTCTTTGGACTTTTCATTATCAGGGGTTTTTCTTCGTCTTCGGTTTCATCCTTCATAGAGTTGAGAGAGAGGAGGAAGGACGGTGGTTTGTTTCCCTTTGGTGTTCGTCATCCAGAGAGTACAAGCAGAGGAGATCTGATGGTCTGTAACGGTGATCTTGCATGCCCCCTGTTCCGGTGATCATCTCTGATGGAGACCTCACCCATCGTGAGTCTTGTTTGGTCGACATCCTTTTAAGTTCTGGCTACAACATTGTTCTTTAGCTCTTCTCAGATTCTTGGTGTAGGATTGAGTTTTGTAAAGTTTTCTATCTTTGTTTTTTGTTCTGTGTTGTATCTTTTTTTTTTCGGTCGGGGTTGGGGTTGGTGTGCATGAGTTTGTTCAGTTCGAGGGAGTACGTTACCATCTTCAAGTCAGGATTCATCGTCAACTCCTAGAGTGACAAGTTCTCTGTGCTCGAATAGTTTCTCTGGTCCGTGTGTGTTTCTCTCTGCTTGTATGTTATTTTTTTTTGCATACTAATAATCTGTGGTGGTGTTTTTTCTGTGGAGTAAGACCAAAAGGTCAAAAACATGTAAATATTCATGTTCATATTTACTTTCCTACACTTTTTTGTGAGTTTCTTTTGGCATCGTTTGAGCGATTCTTGTAGGTTTCGGGCGCAGCAGAAGCACGTTTGTGGGTTCTCCCAACTTTAATTTTAGTATTAAACAAAGTTCAATCCGAGATCTGTCACGATAATAAAACGCCAGATCTTCGGAATAGAACAAAGAACGAAAAGAAAGAGAAGGGTCCTGGAACCATTAAGAGGATCATCATATGTTGGTTATAATTAATTTAATTTAATTGACAAAAATTACCTTGATGGAATTATTTCTTCGTTGATGTCTCCGATCACGATCTGATGTGATCTGTCGTTGCGTCGTAGAATCCAAGTGTAGTATTCCTCTAGCGGTGATCCGTACGTGCTCCACGTATCTCTGGACGTCACCGAATGGATCTCTGGGTGCTAGCGCGGAAGAACATTTGCTTTCGATGTCCGCATTTGATCGCCTTAATCTGGTGGTGGTGGATCTTTCTCGGTCTTGAGAGCGTTCTTGGAGGAAGGAGTTCTTTCGGCCTTGAGAGAACTCTCCAGAATTGTTGTACACAACGATTAAGGAAAAGTATTGGGGTTGTGAGGATATTTATAATCAGGTTTGTGGTTATATAGTTATGACAATAAATAAACGTGTTACGCGTTTTATTTATTTCATTAACTCTTATTGAAAACCCCCATGTCGAATAATCAATTATTTGACATGCGCCCACGCTGATTATAATAAATATCATTTAATAAAACAATATTATTTCCTCAAAATCCCTACTGAAAAACTACAAGGTGTGTAATCATTAATACACGACGTGTACTTGTTTTTCATTTTCTTTCCAAAATGAAAACTACACGACGTGTACATTCAATGTGTGGGGGGTCACTCCCTATTTGGGAGTCTCCTTTGTCGGTAGGAGACTTCTCTCATGGTGGGCAACCGACGAGATGGACTGCAGCCTTCGTTGAAGTAGCAGCCAACAAGGAGGACTTCATGGGTAGCTGAACTACCCACCAACCATTGGCCATGGTGGTTTGGTTTTCTTCCTCTATATATACGGAGGTGCAGTCCCTTTGTTTAAAGAAAAAGGGAGATGTGTGATTCTGTGGTGTGTGTGTAATTTTGGGGTTCCTCCGACGAGACCGAAGAGATAATAGAGAGAGGTCCTGTTTCTCCCGTGGACATAGGCAACTCGCCGAATCACGTTAAATCTTGCGTTGCTCCGTTCTTGTTCCGTTTTTGTGTGTTTGAGGCACCACACACCTCCGCTGCGCCCCAACAAGTGGTATCAGAGGCGAGTCAGAGCGAACGAAGGTGAACCAGTGAGGCGACGAGGAATTTTCCGGTGACCGGAAAATTGAAAGTGGTCGGAAATTTTTTCCGAGCCTAGATTCGTGAAGAGGATGGCGAGACGATTCCAATGGCGCAAGCGGTAATGAAAACGGAGTTGAAACGAGCCTGGCTCGGTCAAAGTATGGTCAAACCCGCGGGTGAATAGTACCCTGTGCCGGAGAAGACCGCACTGTTCACGACGCCGACAACAATTCCGGAGAGGTTCCGGCGGAGCTCTGGTGTGCCACGTCAGCGCCACATCAGCAGACGATCTGGACAGTTGAATGTGTTTTGACCATTTCTCGGTCAATTGGTGTCCGATTTCGGCGATCCAAGAGTCGATTCTGACTATTTCGACCGTTCCAGACGCATCCGTATAGTTAGTTTTTCACAATTCGCACTTCATCAAGTGGTGACAAATAGGTGCGACATCGACGGTGGTGATCGTGTTTTGCGACAACGACGATGGCTGGTGGCGGAGCACTACCAAGATTGGATATCGAGAAGTTCGATGGTCGAAACAATTTCAGCTTGTGGCAGAGCACGGTGAAAGATCTTTTGGTGCAGTAGGGTCTGATTAGACCGTTGATTGGAAAAAAGCTCGAGACAACCAGTAAAGATGATTGGGAAGAGCTCGAGATGCGGGTTGTCATCACAATTCGACTATGTCTGACGAATGAGGTAAAATACTCGGTGTTGGAAGAGTCCTCACCGAAGGAGATCTGGAAGAAGTTGGAGCAGTGGTATATGGCGAAGTCGCCCACCAAAAAGTTTTTCTTAAAGAAGAAATTGTACCAGTTGCGGATGGACGAGGGGAAAAATTTGTTGGATCACACCAACGAATTCAACAAAATCCTAACACAATTATTGGGGCTCGGTGTAAAGGTTGGAGAGGAAGATAAAGCGCTTTTGATTTTATCATCCCTACCAAGCTCATTTGGTGGGTTTGTGACTGCATTACTCGTGGGGAATGAGACATTGAAGCTAGATGATGTGATGATGTCGCTTCAAGATTTAGAATCATTTCGAAGACCCGCAATGCATTCAGGCGAGCAAATCATGGTGATGCGAGATGATTAGCGTGAGAGGAGCCGACATCGACAGTCAGAAGGTAAAGAACGACGACCAAAATCGAGGGGGTGTGATCCGAGTGAAATCACGTGTTTTTGGTGCGAGAAGAAGGGTCACTATAAAAGTGATTGTGGATAACGTAAAAGGTACGTTGCTGGGAAGAAGAAAGGTGAAGAGGAGGATGTGAACATCACAGGATTATCAGCAGATGATGAAATATGCGTGACAACGGGAAGCTTGCACTCAAATGAGAGAGTTGAACGAGGAGAAGTGCAATGTCATTATTGTAAAAGATACGGGCACATGAAGAGGGAATGCCGATTTCTGAGAAGGAAGAATGAGCGAGCTCAAAATCCAAAGGAAGACGGATGGGTTCTGGATTCGGGGAGCTCGTCACACATATGTACGACGAGAGGTATATTTGATACTTTTCAGTAGGTGCAAGACTCGGTGAGCCTTGGTGATGGGTCAAAATGCGAGGTTCAAGGAGTCGGGACGGTGAAATTGAAGGCACCCGATGGAGGAGTTCGTAAACTGGCTGACGTGAAATTCGTTTCGATGATGAGGCAGAACCTGATATCATTGAGTAGGCTCGATGCAAAAGGGTACAAGATTTTCAAAGCAGGTGGAGTGTTAGAAGTCTCATGCGGGGATGCAACGATGTTTAATGGGAAGGAGTCCCAAGGATTGTATCATTTGATGGAGACCGCAGTCAGCCCGAGATCGAGTAAAGATGGTGGAGGTGCCACGTCATCTGGCGTGAAGAAGCATGTTCGGTTTGCTGATGAAGTTTTCGACACCTGCAAGGAGACTACAGGTCAAGCTTCTACCCCAAATTGGTCGTGAGAGGGAGATTTGTGGGGGCCAATCCCTATTTGGGAGTCTCCTTTTTCGGCATGAGACTTCTCTCATGGTGGGCAGCCGACGAGATGGACTACAGCCTTCATTGAAGTAGTAGCCGACAGGGAGGACTTCATGGGTAGCTGAACCACCCACCAACCCTTGGCTATGGTGGTTTGGTTTTCTTCCTCTATATATACAGATGTGTAGTCCCTTTGTTTAAAGAAAAAGAGAGATGTGTGATTCTGTGGTGTGTGTGTAATTTTGGGGTTCCTCCGACGAGACCAGAGAGATAATAGAGAGAGGTCATGTTTCTCCCGTAGACGTAGGCAACTCGCCAGACCACGTTAAATCTTGCGTTGCTCTGTTCTTGTTCCGTTTTTGTGTGTTTGAGGTATCACGCACCTCTGTTGCACCCCAACACAATGTACACGGCGTGTATATCTTTTTTTTTCCATTTTATTCTTTCTCCAACATTAAAACGATTTAGGCTTCCTTGAATAATTATTAAATCGCATACGGGAATAATCTTTATTCTACTTGAGATACTTGGATACACTTAGTGTGTGACCCTCTAGGCCTCTTTCTCGTTGACATTAGGCGAGCTTACCTAAAGTCCAAGATTACTGTCTAGCAATGGGTCAAGGCACCCAAGAGAAAGAAGTTGACGCCGCATTGACGTGTCACATCATACGAACGTTTACCGTGTAATATAGTCCCTTTGTCACAATATCTCTAATCAAGCGGGTTGCATGCTAGTGCCATCAACCCATGTGCTCGATTATTCTTTCTTTGACTTCTTGGAATTGAACTTTCTCATTCCTTACCATGACCATGGATTTATTTAGGTTATATCAATTCCATCAAAAGGGTCTGAGATATCTACTTCTGTTATGGAACAGAAGGGACAAATCCTTTCTCGCATCATCTATTAATGCAGTATTACTCGTGACGCACCCAACGTATCCTACCTCGCTGCGAACAGTGTGTTGTCACAGTTTTCGTCAATACATCTAAGTGCACGAGTTGTAATACCCATTAATAATAATCTTAAAGTCTAAGGACCAATACACACGTCCACAGACAGGAACATCCAATGACACTATGAAATGTGGATTTCCTACTGACGGGTCTCGTTCTCATAATATCATCCTAGATATTACCAAGGGCGCACACCATGAGAAGATGCCTCAAAGTTTTATGAGTTCTCACCCCTAATAGCCTGTATTATTTGTGTCCCTCAAATAACATCATCCGGCCATAGAACATATATTCAAGAACATTGTTATGACACTTCCGGGTTCATATCATAGAAGGGATCCGCTATGACCCTTTAATACAACAACTGTCTTTAGAACATTATCACATGCATTGTCACGCAGAAGAACAATCAAGATGTGATAAGGTATTTATTAATGAATAAAGTACAAAGTAGTTGGTTCTAGGCCACCAAATCCAACAATTCCTCATTCCTCTTTTGTTTGTTTCAAACAATTATAATTGAACCCTTTAAGAAATGAACACTAATAGGCAAATATATTTTCGTGACATTGGTTTCATCTTCATTTTCCACAATGGAAAATTATTCTCGTTGAATTTCTCAATCTTTAATTTCACTGTTATATGGACACGTTGTCAGTCCATAACTTCCTTTGTTTCACAACATTGTATTTAATAATCTAAATAAAATTTTTTTAATATGAAAAATCAACCAAAGTTGAACCCACATACCATATTCAATTAATGAGAGTTATTAGTATCTAAAAAAGTGAACAAAAACGGGTCAAAACCTCACTCTGATACCATTTGTTGGAATCAAAAATTGATTGATCCCCTAATGCTATGATAATATCGAGATAAAATAAATTGCAAAAATGTGGAAAATATGAATATGAGATGTAACGTGGAAAACCCCATTAATGAACATGGTAAATAATCACGTTAAAAGGGAAGTGTCACTATGGGTAAAAGTGGGTACTGACTCACTAATGGCACACACTCAAAACAGAAATCGGGAGATGAGAAGGTTCTTAAATTGATGGAAATGAGTGTGGAGAGATCCTTTTATAGGTCACTCTTGCCTCCCATGCTCCTCTCCCACTTCTCTTGGTTGGTGGGTTTATCCACCCACCTTTCAGTGCCCCTTTGACAATTAAGGAGGCAGTGATGTCCATGAATAAAGAAAGAGGGGAAGTTGGAAATCGCTTTAGGGGTTGTTGTTGACAGATTCAATGGTTTATTACACTGTAATGGGTGTAATGAAAATTTTCACTAGAGAACTTGCATTAAAAAATTCCACCAAACTTGTGGAAAATTACATTGGATGTTGTATTGAGTTCCTAAGGAATTTGCAATGGAAATTTCACTTGAAAACCTATAACAATTTTTTTTATTGGACTTGATTTGGGAAAATTCAATGCAAATTAAATTAGAAAATTATAATGAAACTTGCATTGGAAAATTTTAATGGAGAATACTTACAGGTTGAATCTGGTAGCGTAAAATATAAATTGAAAAAAGGTCATTATGGTAGAAAAAAAAATTCTCATTTGATATTGCACTAATTTTTCATTCGCACATTTTCAATGGAATGTTCATATGGAATTATAGAAGCTCATTTACCATTAAATGGCAGCATTTACATTCCAATCCCAGAGAAATTTCGTAGTATACCTTCAATCAGGAAAAGTCCAGATGAGAACTTCCTGTTTAAAATTATAATACATAAAATGTGGAAATTTCAATGGAGTAAATTGAATGCAAAAAGGGCATTTCAGAATCAATAATTTCATTTAAAAATTTCCACTAAACTAGAGGCACTGTATATCAGTAATGTAATTTAAAAAAAAAACTGAAGTTCAAAATTACACGGGGGACTTTCAATGGACGACTGAGATGTTACGTAGTTGTATCATAAACCAACTTGGACCTTCCAGTACCCTACCGAATTGGGGAGATTTATAGTCAAAATCATCAACCTTCATTTAGATATTAATGTCCGATTAGTTGATTACCAAGACCGGTGCTGCAGGTCCTGCACATATTAATGCAACGCGGGGTCGGATCAGCTGATCTCCAAAACCGCCACTGCAAAGTTCCCAAAAACAAATTCAAAAGAAAGTTCCAAGCAATGGGAAGGAGAATGGGCAAGGCATTTTAAATTTCAAGTTCCACAAGGCCATCGGAGCAGCCACACATTCTTTGCATCCCAGAGATGGACAAATACCTCTTGGTTTACATCATCATGGCGACACTATGCTTTAGCTTCCGCGACGGGATCTGCAGAGCCATATGCAGAGAGGAGGAGAGACGAGCTCCCCTGAACTTCAAGGATGATCCCGCAGACCCATCCAACTCACTCCGCAGTTGGTATGCGGAAGCAGCTGAGTGCTGCAGGTGGGCGGGAGTGGTCTGTCACAACTCAACTCGCCGTGTGGTCGACCTCCGCCTACATGGCGGGGGAAATCATAAAATCTCCACCCGCTCCACCACCTTAAATCCTTCATTGCTCGATTTGAGGAGCCTCTTGCTACTGGACCTCGGCGGCAACAACTTCTCTGGAATTCAGATCCCAAAGTTCTTGAGATCCATGACTGGTCTGACGTTTTTAGACCTCTCTGATTCTGGTTTCCAAGGGATGATTCCTCAGGAATTAGGAAATCTCTCGGCTTTGCAGTACCTCAATCTCAGCCATTCAGACGGCGGTATCAAAGCCAAGAGTCTCGGGTGGCTCTCGACGCTCCCTTCCCTGGAATGCCTGGACTTGAGTTTCGTGGGACTGGGAAATGCAACTCAGTGGGAGGAATCGGTAAGCACGCTGCATAATTTAATGGAGCTGCATTTATCTGATTGTAGCTTGACACATATTTCTCCTATCCTGCCTAGTTCTGTCAATTTGTCATCATCCCTTCGTATTCTTGACCTAAGCTTTAATGAATTTGAAAAACTTGTACCGAACTGGTTGTTCGAGCTCACTGGCTTGGTCCATCTTGACATAGGGGCCAACTATTTTTATGGCTCAATTCCTCAAGGTATTCAGAATATGTCTGCATTGAAGTACCTCGATTTGGAAGGGAATAATTTTAATTCATCCATTTCCAATTAGATGTGTAATTTTAAGGCTCTTGAGTATCTCGACCTCTCTTATAATGGGTTGAGTGGCACCCTGTGTGACACCATGGAGAACCTATCTTCCTTTCATGTGCTTAAACTTCGAGGTAATAAGGTCGAAGGTAAAGTATTTAGATCTTTTCAAAAGCTATGCAACCTCACGGAACTTGATTTGAGTGAAATGAGCATAAAAGAAGCGATATCATCGGTCATAAATGATCTAGGGGTAGGATGTTTTTCAAATGAACTCACCTCATTGGATTTGACTTCCAATGAACTTCATGGTACTCTCAACGATGTTTTGGATAAGCTGACTGGTCAAATGAAAAATTTGGAGTCTCTATATCTAAGAAATAATTCTATTTCGGGTCCTCTCCCTGCTTCTTTAGGTGAGTTTCATTGGCTGAGAGTGTTTGACGTTTCTATGAATAAGTTCAATGGGTCTCTCCCCCAATAAATTGGAGTTCTGAATAATCTACGTGAACTTTATGTTTCTAGCAACAACTTCAGTGGATCTCTCCCCCAATCAATTGGAGGCCTGGAAAATCTACAGGAATTGGGATTTGAGAAGAACTCATTGAGCGGGGTTGTTTCTGAAGTTCACCTGAAGAATCTCACTAGCTTGAGGACTTTGAGAGCTAACGGAAACCAGCTGGCAATGAGAGCACCATCACAGTGGGTTCCTCCATTTCAACTGACAACGCTCCATCTAAGATCAAGGCAGTTGGGCCCAGGGTTCCCCATATGGGTCTGCTCTCAGCACAGTTTCCGGTATTTAGTCATGCCCGACGCCCAAATTTCAGGCCCCCTGCCACCTTGTCTCTGGAACTTACCACATTTGCAGGAGTTATCACTGAAGAACAATAAAATCAATGGGTCGATACCAAATTGGATTCCGACTCTCCCCAACATCAGGTACCTCGATCTTTCTGGAAACTTATTATCGGGGTCCCTTTTCCGTTTCCTCTGCCGTGGCATGGGAAACCCAATGGTACTGAGTTATCTTAATCTTACGAACAATCATTTAACGGGAAACATCCCGGAATGTTGGGAACGCTGGACGTTGTTGCAACATATATATTTAGAGAACAACCGCCTGACAGGGAGAATCCTGGCCTCGTTGGGGCATTTATGGCAACTCACCAGCTTGCGCTTGAGCAATAATAGGCTCTGGAGAAATCCCAAAGTCCCTGCAAAACTGCACAAAAATGCTCAGTCTTGACTTGCGAATGAATGAATTCTGCGGAATGATTCCCAGGTGGCTGGGTAGAATGACTAACTTGACGTTGCTCCATCTGCGCAGAAATAAGTTCCATGGAAACATACCCTATGAATTGTGTCAGCTCAGATCACTGAAAATACTAGATCTTGCCCTAAACAACCTATCCGGGTCAATTCCTAAATGCTTCGTCAACTTCTCGGCCATGGCAGATGTGTCAGATTGGACCGATGTGATATATGCGCCAGCACCGGAGGATGTTATCGTGTGTGATGGCTATCGCCCTTGCCTCCAAATAGAAAGCTCTAATGATGTGGAATGGTCTCTTGTGGTGGCCAAGGGGGGGAGATCTCTTACAGGGATAGACAGAAGCCGACAAACTTGGATCTGTCCGAAAATAATTTATGCGGAAAAATCCCGAGGGAGCTCACGGGCCTCGTTGGCTTGATATCCTTGAATTTGTCGAAAAATCGTCTATCCGGGAGCATCCCCAGTGATATAGGTGAGATGAGATGGATGGAATCCCTGGATTTTTCATGGAACCAACTCTCTGGGGAAATCCCACCCACCATCACTGCCTTGACTTTTCTGAGCTCCTTGGACGTTTCCCATAATAACTTGAGCGGAAGAATCCCCACGGGGACACAGATTCAGAGCATGAATGAGTCAGGATTCACGGGCAACCATCTATACGGGCCTCCATTGATGGGAAGCGGCACTATCGGTGCCAACAACACCGTGCAGATATCTGGAAAGGGAGGAAGAGATAAAAGTGGGGACATAATCCACTCTCCTGGGTTTTATGTGAGTATGGCAGTGGGATTTTGGGTGGGGTATTGGGGGGTCATCGCTGCTTTATTACTCAATAAGTCACGGCGATAAGGTTTGGTAAGTCGCTAAATTATTAGATGGGGTAAGTTTGTTTATGCAAGGAATAAGTTGTACGAAAATAATCAGTGTGGCACTGGGGTCGATGCATTAACCCGTTGTGCGTGGTGTGTTTTGTTTTTGAGTTTTGGTTTGAACGTGGATTGTTCTTGTTCTCGGTTTTTGATTTATGTAATCCGCTATGCGGATTCCCAATTAACCCTCATAAAAGTTGGTTTTTCTTTTAAATGTCGGGGCAAAAAATAATACAACTACACACGAAACTTCTATCCCTATTGTACCTTAATAGTACATTTTTTAAACTAAATTTTGTTTTCCATTTTGCTCCCAAAATCTAGTACATAAAAAAATCAAATAAAACAAACAGAAAACAATTTTTTACCTCATTTGATATGAAACTGTCAAGGATTTTGTTCACTTGAACCACTAACAGTTGGTACTCAAATAAATCATAGAAATGATAACACATTGTGTCTTTTGGATAGCCAACAAAGAAATATTTCACATATTTGGGTCATGTTTGGTAGAAATCATACATCTCACATTTGTCTAACTCAAATCCCCATCAAAGACAAAATGAGGTGTTTTCCATATAATATCTCACATGTTATATTTTGTATGGTCTTCAAAATGAAATTTAGTGAAAGTTTTCTAAATCATATTCACCAAAAGGTTAAGGAAGTTCAACACAACTCATCATAGGTACATCTAATAAAGTAATATCCATCTTCTTTCACACAAAATTTTATTATGGTCACTACCACAGATCCGGACAAGGGATGCAACATCTTTTATCAGCGTGATGTTAGGGGATTTAAGTCGCTTTACCCTACTCAATTAAATTCTTATTAACCTAAGACTGCACCATAGTAGCACACCCTAGGGTCGATCATAAGGAGGCCGCTTATACGCACTGTATTTTCAATTGTCACTTTTTATTTAACTAATATAAAACTAGTTTATATAATATATATGGGGGGGATTTTTATTATGAAAATGAAATAAAAAAATGAAATATTAAATCTATATTAGCAATTAAATACCAAAGAAAATCGAGCTGGAAAGAACAAGCTAAAGGTAGCAGCGGTAGACAAACGTTGATCGTTGGACACTCCCTTTATCATTGTTTACAAATATATTTTAATTAAATTATCCAATGTATACCTTAATACCTCAAGGTATACACCTAAATAATCTAGATACCATATTGAAACCTCATACATGGGTGCCGATCTTCTAATGAAAGTGTTCTGATTACCCGAAGACCTCCGAGTAACCAAAACAGGATGAACTCATCATGCTCAAAAGCGAGACCTCGCCAAAGAAATTTAAACCATGAGTAAAACCACTTTAAATTCATTAGAATATAATCAATCTAGAATAATTTATAAGAAATTGAAAACACGAGAGAAAAAGACCTCCTTCATTCATGCAAACAAGTTCCAGGATAGTTTAAAAGAAAATATTTTACAATGAAAGCACAAACTCAAAAGGGGAAATGTCTTCGGATCTCCGCTGCCTACCACCACTTGGAGTTAGCCCTTCATGTCTTGATTACATCATGTAATACTCCCATCCTATTGCTATCTCAAGCCAACCCCCTTTGTGATGGATGATGTGGTGATGAATGAAATATTTTGAGAGGTACGAGCCCCTCTCCTTTTATAGGCAAATTTCCTCATAAAACATTTGTTGTGTTTTCAACCCATTAATTGGCCGATTCACGCGTGTACCTCTTCATCAATATTGTTCATAAATGTCTTGGCCGTCCACCCTCCAAATTTCAGATTAATTTGACGCGTATTGAAGGAGTTATGGTCTTTCTATTAAAAATCGGTTTCTCTGGATGAAGCTTCCTTCAAAACTCTATCCCTAAACGACCATCATAAAGGATTCCAAACGGCTTGAAATTTATTTTGGAGATGCTTCTAGGAGTCCTCTGTCATATCCAGGTGGAATCGCATCATTTGGAGTAGTGTAGGACGAAAGTTGTTTCCATTACCAATGTAGGGTTAACGCAGTCCGCCCGGAACAATTGTCAAATTCATTGATTTTTTTGGGCATCTAGAATATCGATTCAGCCCCTGGTCCTGAAGACAAAGTTGAAGGAAATAAAATAAGAATTCCAAAAAAAATCGAATCACAAAATTTGGAAATATATTTTATGATAAATGACCAAAATACCCCTGTGATAAAAATCTGTTAAAAATCCAGAATTATGCAATTTAAACTTTTTATCCCAAAACACACTCTAAATCCAAAATTGTTACAAATAAGATCAAATTTTTAAATTTGTGAGGTTTAAATAATTTAAATATACATTAAAAATATTGTAAATATTAGCTCTATCAATTCCCCCACACTTGGCTTTGGACTTTTGGACAAGTGAGCACGGTATCAAGAAAAATAAAACACATACCAATGGAGTTTACCAATTTACCACAATGAATTAAAAAGATATCATGCCTCATTAAAAACAAATATTTAAAATTCTAAATTCAAATCATTCAATCCATTTCCACTTATTTTGTCTTCTCATGGACACAACACACTTACCTCACATTCATTTTCTCTCAGCACACAATATAGATTTGCAACAAGGCTTTTCTCATCCAACTCATGCAAGAATTACCATAGGCTTGATAAATTTCTACATCTCCACCCGATGTGAACCAAGAACATGTGATTATCATGAGGACTTTACAGGGTTTTTCTGTGGCTTGGGGTTGGTAGGTTTCAAATGTGAAAAATTCTGTGGCTGAATAAGGAGGGTTTGGATCTTTTTGAAGCAGAAATGCATGATTCTAATTTTTACTCAAGTATGGTCTCCTCCATATTCTCCTAAAATAATCAGCTCTGATCTTCTGTTTTCCACCCCATTCCATCAATATTTCAGTAGCAAATATGACTTTTTTTTTGAAAGCTCCAGATTGGGCACAACTTATTTCCATTGTGAGCTCCAGATAGGCACAACTCCATTTCATTTGAGAGCTCCAGATAGGCACAACTCTCATAAAAATATATTCCAGCATCACAAATACGTCTTCAATGTTTGAATGTCCTCCCAAAGCAACAGCAAATGAGGTAGCACATCACGAGTCATCTTCCCCCCCCACATTTAAGTTCAACTAGATCATGCATTTATACTTTCAGAGCAGGTTTGAAAGGGAAATTTGGCTTGTAATGTGGCTAACCTAACAGGCTATACATGGCTACTAAGGGCTTAAGAAGGATAAAATGTTCAAGGAAGGCCGAAAATAAAAAGGATAATCATGAAAAGGAGGCTCCAATATTCAAACAAATGCCTCAATCATTTTAGTCACAAGTATCTCAGCCCTCAAGTTTTGATATAAATAAATCAAGTTCTAGTTTAAACAAACACGAATTGGTTCTCTCAAGAAAGAGGTAAATGTGAAGAAGATGTAAAAATGGGTCCAGAGGCCTCACAGGAATGATAATTTCAATCACAATGTCAATGATATGTGCCATGAGATTTAAAAATCAGTGGTCATTTCAAGAATTTTCCAAATTTTTGAACTTGAAACAATGTCATTTTCAGCATTCATTTATGTTCAGTTTCAAAGGATCAGTTGGTTCACCCCTTGGCATGAGTTTCAAATGAAATTCAAGAAATTCCGAAATATTTTTTTTTGAAAAAGAAACACGAAAAAAATGGAAAGATATTTTGAAAACAAAAAATTTCAAACAGAAGTTTGTAAAAACCTAATCTACCCAGAATTGTGTCCCCCCACACTTATTCTATGCAATGTACTCATTGTGTAGTTTTTTTAGCATGAAATTGAGGAAATTAAAGACAAAGCAAAAATAAATGATAAGGAAGGACACAACCTGACATCAATTATATTCTGCATCATGAAGTTGAATCTCCTCCCCTAGAGGATCTTGAAAATTTTCTCGAAATAGCTTCAACTCATGCCCATTGATAGTGAATGATGTCTCTTTGTCTGGATCTTTAATCTGTATTGCACCAAAAGGAAAAACATGAGTAACAATGAATGGGCCAGACCATTTGGAACGAAATTTACCTGGGAAGAGTTTCAATCTGGCATCAAATGGCAGAACTTTGTCTCCCTCCTTGATGTTTTTGTTGATAATCCTCCCATCATGAAAGGCTTTACTTCTCTCTTTGTATAACCTGGAGCTTTCGTATGCATTATTTCTCATCTCCTCCAACTCCTGTAAACAATATTTTCTTTCTTTCCCAGCTGAATATAGGTTCATGTTACATGTTTTTACAGCCCAAAAGGATTTGTGTTCTAACTCAACTGGTAGATGAAAAGCCTTTCCATAGACCAATCTAAATGGTGACATTCCAATGGGGGTTTTGAAAGCAGTTCTATGGGCCCAAAGAGCATCATCAAGTCTCAAACTCCAATCCTTTCTATTTGGGTTCACTATTTTTTCTAGGATTTGTTTGATCTCCCTATTAGACAACTCATCCATTCCATTTGTTTGAGGATGATAGGGCGTAAAGACCCTATGATTAACACCGTATTTCTTCAAAAGTGATTCCAAAGTCCTATTACAAAAATGGGTACCTTGATATGTAATTAGAAACTTTGGAAATCCAAACCTTGAAAACAAATTTGATTTCAAAAATTTAGACACAATCTTTGCATCATCAGTTTAGGTGGGGATAGCCTCTACCCACTTGGACACATAATCAACATCCAACAAGATGTAGAGATATCCAAATGAATTAGGAAAAGGCCCCATGAAATCCATTCCCCATATATCAAAAACATCACAAAACAAAAGTGGGTTTTGTGTCATCTCATTCCGCTTGGAAATGTTTCCTTGGAATTGACAATTTTTACAGGTTTTGCAGAATTCAAAAGCATATCTAAAAATGGTGGGCCAATACAATCCAGAATCAAGAACTTTTCTTGCTGTTCTCTATGGTCCAAAGTGTCCTCCACAGTTTAATGTGTGGCAGAAATGTAGGATGGATTGAAATTCAGAGTTCGGAATGCATCTTCGTATCATTTGATCACTACCAATGTGCCATAAATAAGGATCATCCCAAATGCATTTCTTTGAATCGCTCTGGATTTTATCAATTTGTTTTTTGGAAAACCAATGGGGGTGTTCATCAGAAGCCAAATAGTTTACAAGATTAGCAAACCATGGTATTTCACTTTGAGCAGCAAATAAATCCTCATCTGGAAAGGTTTCCATAATTGAGGAACACATCTGAAATTTTCTATTCTCAATAGATGGTATCCTACTCAAATGATCAGCTACAAGGTTCTCACATCCTTTCTTATCTTTTATTTCAACATCAAAATCCTGTAAAAGAAAAATCCATCTCAGAAGTCTTGGTTTTTCATCATGTTTCTTCATCAAGAATCTGATTGCAGAATGATCAGTAAAAACAATCACCTTGGAGCCCAGCAGATAACTTCTAAATTTGTCTAGAGAAAAGACAACAGCTAGCAGTTCTTTCTCAGTTGTTGTGTAGTTTGATTGGGATTGATCAAGAGTTCGGGAGGCATAAGCAACCACATGAGATTTATTTTCTGTCCTTTGACTCAATACTTCCCCAAGAGAAAAATCATATGCATCTGTCATTATTTCAAAGGGAATGTCCCATTTAGGAGGTTGAACAATGGGAGGGGTTATCAATCTTTTTTTCAGCTCATGAAACGAATTTATGCAATTCTCATCAAAGATAAATGGACCATCTTTTTGGAGTAATCTAGACAATAGAAGAGCAATCGTACTGAAATCTTTAATGAATCTCCTATAAAATCCAGCATGCCCAAGGAAGGATCTCACATCTCTGACAGTTTTTGGGTATGGTAATGAAGAAATGACCTCAACTTTGGATTTATCAACTTGAATTCCATCACGAGACACAACATGTCCAAGAACGATCCCTTTAGCAACCATAAAATGACATTTTTCATAATTTAGAACAAGGTTATTTTCAAGGCATGTTTTCAGGACACATTCCAAGCTTTTCAAACATCTTTCAAAAGATGATCCATACACAGTGAAGTCATCCATAAAAACTTCCATGCAAGTTTCCAAAAATTCAGAGAAGATGCTTATCATACACCTTTGAAAAGTACCCGGGGCATTACATAAACCAAAGGGCATCCTTCTGTATGAAAAAGTTCCAAATGGGCATGTGAAGGTGGTTTTCTATTGATCCTCAGGTAAAATGTGAATCTGAAAATATCCAGAGAATCCATCCAGAAAACAGTAGTGGGTTTTTCCAGCTAGTCTTTCAAGGACTTGATCAAGGAATGGTAACGAGAAGTGGTCTTTCCTTGTAACCAAATTGAGTTTCCTGTAATCAATGCACATTCTCCATTTATTTGGAAGCCTTATGGGGATAAGATCACCAAATTCATTCCTTGAGATTGTAAATACACCTTTTTTAGGAACAACATGGACTGGACTTACCCATTGACTATCAGATATGGGAAAAATAATTCCAGCATCCAACAAGGTGGTGACTTCTTTCTTCACAACCTCCAAAAGTGTTGGGTTCAGTCTTCTTTGAAATTGTCTTACCAGTCTAGTGTTCTCCTCCAGTAAAATTTTGTGCATGCAAACCGAGGGGCTGATTCTTGTTAGATTAGAGAGAGTCCATCCTATGGATTCCTTGTGGGACTTGAGAACTTCCAACAATTGGTTTTCCTGGACTTCTGACAAATCTTTTGAGATTATTAGAGGGAATTGTTCCTTATGACCTAAGAAGGCATACTTGAGGTTATCTAGAAGGGGTTTCAATTCTACCACAGGTGGGTTGGTTTCATTGATAACTGGGAACTCTTCAGAAGTTTGATTGTTTGGTGAAGCTCCATGTTCATCATGGTTATCTCTTTCTATGATATCAAGACTTGTTTCATGTGAAAAATTGGAAACCTCTCCTGGAATACCACTAACAGATTCAGTGGTTTCTAGAAATTCATCTTCATTATTGCTCAGATATCCAGTCTCAATATCCCAAGACTCTTCACAGTCTCCAATTTCATCCTCATTTTGATCTGATTCAGCATCATACAAATTTCCATCTTTTTTCACATCAGTTGGTATTTCATCGCAGAAAAAATCAGGTAATATGCCAGATGAAAACCAATCAATCATGTTTACATGGGTAGTTGAATGATCCTCAACTGGGTGTCTCATTGATTGAAAAATGTTGAAATGAACAACATATCCTCCAAATTCTAGTGAAAGTGTTCCCTTGTGAACATTGATGATTGCTTTTGTCATTTTTAGAAATGGCCTCCCTAGTATGAGGGGGGCATGTGTGCTAAACCGATCATCTTCCATATCTAAAACATAGAAGTCAACAGGAAAAATCATGTCTCTCACTTGAACGAGAACATCCTCTATAACTCCAGCAGGTTTGGTGGTACTTCGGTTTGCGAGTTGAATGATAATTCCAGAGGGTTTTAAGTCTCCAACCTGAAGAGATGAGTAGACAGAATGTGGCATGACATTGATGGAGGCCCCTAGATCAAGCATCACATATTTGAATTCACATTTCCCAATGGTACAGGGAATGGTAAATGTCCCAGGGTCTTTACACTTGACAGGAAGTGCATGTTGAATCATCGATGAAACATTCCTTCCTAAGTTCACTTTTTCACCTCCTTTGAACTTTCTCTTGTTGGTACACATGTCTTTCAGAAACTTAGCATACCTCGGAATTTGTTTCACAACATTGAGCAATGGAATATTGACTTGGACTTTCTTGAATGTTTCCAAAACCTCCTTATCCAATTCTTTTTTAGCACTTGACTTTGGTGGTGGTTCACACCTTGGATAAGGAAGTGGAGGTTTGAATGTTTCTGGGGTATTCTGAGTATGTTTTGGAGGAACATAAGGACCAGACATCCTCTTCCAATCATTCTTTGTTCTTTTTGTTGGTCGGAGTGGACACTCAAGAGGGGGGTGAATTGAGTTCCAATCAAAATTGTCTGTTAAAACAATTTCTAATAAAATCCCCCAATTTCAAAAATAAATTAAACTGTAGTGAATTTATATAGAATATAAAGGTTCAATTAGTTTCTCAAAGATTGATTAATTCTCAGTTAACTTAATCTTATGATTAAATTAACTTTTGAAACCAATTTACTGATTTATAATAAATATAAACACTTGCGAATTTAATTATCAAAGTAGCTTTGAAGATAGATTATATTTCAAAGTAATAGCAGCGGAATATGAAATAAATATGTATAGTATGGATATAGTATAGCTATAAACACAGAGAAGTAACCAAGAGGTTCAGTCTCAAGCCGAGACTTAGTCCTCTCAAAAGTTTATATAAAAGTGATCCACACCCTGGATCGGGGTTAACAACAGTGAGCACACTGTCCAGGTCACAAGACCTCTACCACAGTTCTACGTGGGAAAACAAACAACAGCAGCCAGCTGTCCAGGTCACAAGACCTCTACCACTATCCACAGTGGGAAGTGAAGTGTAAACAGTTTGCTGAGGATTTACAGATCCTCCAGTGAAAGTACAGGAGTCAGTGTGTGTGTTTAATACAGCAGATAACACACACTGCTCAAAATGTAGAATAAATAAATCACAGAGCAGAGATGTAGAGTTTAGAAATGGCTCTAGTGATTTCAGTGTAGCACTGGACTCGTTTTGGAATTAATCAGAAGTGATTCTGAGTCCTCTTCTCGATTTTGTTTGAGAAGCAGAGTGTCGTATGCTTCAGGTTCACAGGCAGTGAGATGTAGTCGATGAAGCTCTTCAATGATCTATTGTATGCACACCACTCTTCTTGAGTAGGCTTGATTGTATATATGATTCTGTCTTGCTTGGTTCTTCTTGTATGTACAGAGCTCTTCTCGAGTATGTCGTATGCTTCCTTGTCTCTGTGTGTGTTGTCTCACACTTCTTCGCAGCTCAATATTTCTTTTTCAGCAGAGTCTTCTTGTATTCATATCACGTGCTCCGTAGGATAGAAAAGGTTTCCTTTCCGCAGGTACGAGGTACGGTTTCCTGACATCCGACAACCTTTATTAATTAATTGTCAGTGTATTAAAATATAACTAATATGACCGTTGGTTAGAATAAATAAAGATAAAGATAAAGAAATTCAAACAGTTGTTTATGACTGTTCAAGAGATCGGTAGGTCATCAGCATTAGAGTAAAGATCGGTGACTCAGATAGATCAGCATCGGTCTGTCATCTGATCGGTGAGTCATTTTGATCAGCATCGGTGAGTCCTTGGATCGGTGACTCATTTGCATCAGTGACTCATTTGCATCGGTGACTCATTTGCATCGGTGACTCATTTGCATCAGTGACTCATTTGCATCGGTGAGTCTGATGGATCGGTGAGTCTGATTGATCAGTGACTCTGATGGATCGGTGAGTTTGATTGATCAGTGACTCTGATGGATCGGTGAGTCTGATGGATCGGTGACTCTGATGGATCGGTGAGTCTGATTGATCAGTGACTCTGATGGATCGGTGAGTCTGATGGATCGGTGACTCTGATGGATCGGTGAGTCTGATTGATCGGTGACTCAGATGGATCGGTGAGTCTGATGGATCAGTGAGTCTGATGGATCGGTGAGTCTGATTGATCGGTGAGTCTGATTGATCGGTGACTCAGATGGATCGGTGAGTCTGATTGATCGGTGACTCAGATGGATCCAGAAGGCTTCCAAACATACTTTGTAAGTTAATAAGCATAGTTAAAAAAACATGATAACTGATTCATTCATAGATTGGAATTATGTTTATGAGACATCAAACCAGATTAAGCATCAATGAGTTGTGATGATTTGTGATTATTAAAACATCAGTTATAAACATGAAATCAGCAATCTTCCAGAGGGCTCAACAATCTCCCCCTTTTTGATAATCACAAATCTTCATATATATATATAGAAAAATAAAATAAAAAAATAATAAAAATAAAAAAACAAAAAAAAATCTCCCTCTTAAGATAACATTCCCATATATATAATATTCAGATTTCTCCCCCTGAGATATTGATCTCCCTCTTCATATATAGAGTACTCCCCCTTAGATATATAGTTCTTTCTCCTTATATATATCTTTCTCCCATTATATATCTTCTTTCTCCCATTATATATCTTCTTTCTCCCATTATATATCTTCTTTCTCCCCCTTTGGGATGATCAAAAAGGAGGGAACATAGATAAGGGAAAAGAGAAGCAGGGTGCAGGCAGGATAGAACATAACACAAAGGAAAAACAAATTTTATAAAGGCACAGAAAAAGACAAGCAATACATAGAGCACTCCATCAAAAATAATACATGGCTATTTGGTGGGATACAAAGGGGCTTTCCCTTTATCCTTTGGATCAATTGTAGGTAAGGAAGAAGGCTTGGAGGCAGGCTGTGGTTCACGGAGCTGAAGTGGTGGCAGGACAACTCGGGCAGGTGCAGTTGGAGGTGTCACAGAAGGTTGTGGAGAAGGAGCAGGAGCTGGATGAGAAGCTTTCTGAGAGACTGGCCGCAATTGAGATAGGGCTTGGGCAACAGACAGCTGATTTGGAGCGACATCAGAGGCACTTAGAGGTTCGGATGTAGGGAGTACAATGGCAGTGGCCTGTGCATCCAAGTAAGGCTTCAACAGATGAATGAAGTCCTGAGTGACTTCTGCTCCATACTTCATAGCTTTTTCAAAATCATCCTTGTTTTCCATGAACTGTGCCAAGGAAGGAACAAAATCTTGCAATTGGAGAACTTGAGTGTTGAAGGCCTGAGTGACTGGAGGTAATTTCAGATTCTCTGCCAGGACTTTGAAGTTTGCAGCCATCTCATGTTTTGTATAAATCTTGGAAAAGAAAGCATCAACTTTTTCCTTGATCTCTTGCAGGGCATTCTTAGCATCTGCTGAATATACTAAGGCCATCTTATGACTATTATCACAGAGCTCTTTCATCCTCCTCAAAGATTCTAAGTCAAGAATATTTCTAACAGCAGCTAGCTCTGTATGCACAACTTCTCTGAGAGCTTCTATCTCACGAGTAGTGATTTTGGTTACCTTGCCTGTACTTGCTTGGCCGACTATATGAGTTAGTTCAGCTTTCAACTTCCTCAGATCAGACTTGTTAAGATGTTCAATCAGATTTCTTAAAACTTCCATCATACCAGAGATGGTTGATCTGAACTCATTTGACAGAGAAAGTAAGCTAACTTGGAGATCCTTCAAGGTTTGATTCAAAGAGGCTATGTGCCTACCAACAAATTCACCCGTAGCAGTCAAGTCTGGCTTGAGAACATCTGAGACTGCCGTTGAAAAAGCTTTCAAGGAGTTTTCAGAAACTTGTAGAGATACTTGATGAAGGGCATTAGAAAGTTCTTCTCTGAATATATCTCTCACAGTGGTTAGCAATTCAGTCTTAAACTTATCAAGATCAGCTCGAGAGATTTCAGAACCAGGTAAATTCACAGTTACAGGATCATCAGTAGGAATAGACCTTACTTCTCTTGGAGGGTTCCTTTTCACAGTTGCAGCAGATTCTGGTAATTCTCCTTCTTCTTCAGAATAGTCTAAGCCCAACACAGCATATCCAGGGTAGTCATCCCACACAGCAGCACACAGGGTGTAGTTGGGTTTCTCATAGCATGCTGTTCCACTGATTTTTGATGAGTCAGTCTTGCCACTGATATGGATTTCTGGTACTGACTGAGGTTGTTCTACTTGAACTTCAGCAAGACCATCTACCGGTCTGTTGATACTATCAGCAGCAGCTTCAACATCATCAGCATCATCATCATGATTGTCTTCAGCATCACCTTGCTCATTATTACTCTGCTCAGAGGCTTCACTGTGATATTCCTCAGTATCAGAATCTTCTTCATCATCAAGAATAGGTTCTGACTCTGGTAGGGTTAAGGGTGGACTAGCAGGTCCAAATTCTATTCTTTTCTTGGGGCTAGCAGTGTCTGGATCACTCCTATCATCAGGAGAAGACACACTTCCTTCTTCAGTTGCAGCTTTTTCTTGCTCATCATCATCAGAATAAATTGGTTCCTCATCCGGTTTTAATCCAGGATCTCTCACATCCTTAGGCCTCTTGCCATGATCTATGGGATTGTAGGCTTCATACAACTTATCTTCATCTGCAACCCAGCACTTCTTCCATGGGTTCCAATTGATTTTCATCCTCTTGCAGATCTCTTTGTTGAGACAGAAGGAAGGCTCTGTTTCAACAACTTCATCATCTTCATCAACACATTCCAGATTCTGGAGCATAGTAGATATCATTTTTGAATAAAACAAAGCCGTGGCTTTCTTGGAAGGTTTCAGCATACTAGCTATGTGGACCATCACATATCTGCACAGATTTATCTTTTCATGGGTTTTGAGAAGAAACAATAGAAAAACATCTTGATACTTAACAGCAGCAAAATCTCCTCTTCGAGGGCAAAGTTGGTGCTGAATAAACTTGAATAGGAGTCTGCTTTCACCATCTAATTCTGACGCTATGATTCTCCTCGATTCTTTGTTTCCAGTTAGAAGCTCTAGAGCTAGCTCATAAGAAAAATAGTCAGTGACTGGGGGTATATTGCCAGCATAGTCCTCATATCGACCTTCATGAGGTACGTTTAAACATTCAGCCCACTGCTTAGATGAGAAAGATATTTTCTTTCCTTTCACAACCGATGACATCCTAGCAGCTTCCACACCATCCAGCGTGATTTTCAGGTTCATGTAAAACTCATGTACTAGCTTTGGATAATCTATTCGGGCGTTGTCTGAAAACCAGTCTATCCATCCTTGAGATTCAAGAACTTGTAGCAACAGGGACTTACTTGACAGAAGCCACGCCGAGTTTACTTCTTTTTCTGCAGCTACAATCCGAGTTTCCAGGTCCGGATTTACTGAACGCTGAGAGGTACTGCTCGACTCGCCTCGAGCACGCTTTGAAGGTACAGGGCTATCTGGTCCTTTGCTCGGTCTCTTTTGCTTAGCCATTCGAGGATTTGGAGAGGCAGGAGTTCGAAGGTTCGAATGTTCGAAGCAGAGGGGAAGAGAGGTTGAGAGGTTCGGCGGGAAATGAAAGGTCAAAGGTTTAGGGAAGATAAATAGCCGCGTATCATTTACTTTATCATTTAGGGTTCCCATAAAAAATAATTTACTAATTAATAAAAAGTAATAATTTTTTTTTTTTTTTTTTTTAAAAAAAATCGGATTGACAGAACAGTGTGACAGATCGGTTCCACAGATCGGTTTCACAGATCAGTTTCACAGATCAGTTTCACAGATCAGTTTCACAGATCAGTTTCACAGATCAGTTTCACAGATCAGTTTCACAGATCAGTTTCACAGATCAGTTTCACAGATCAGTTTCACAGATCAGTTTCACAGATCAGTTTCACAGATCAGTTTCACAGATCAGTTTCACAGATCAGTTTCACAGATCAGTTTCACAGATCAGTTTCACAGATCAGTTTCACAGATCAATCATACACAATTCTTGTTTAATAAATTTCATTCTTTCAGAGCATAAGGGCTTTGTGAAGATGTCAGCTAATTGATTTTCAGAACTGACAAATTCTAGAGAAATATCACCCTTCTGGTAATGATCTCTTAGAAAGTGATGTCTGACATCAATGTGCTTAGTTCTAGAGTGAGACACAGGGTTCTTGGATAAGTTGATTGCACTAGTGTTGTCACAGTTAATTGAGACATGTTTAAGATCAAATCCATAATCCAATAGAGTGTGTTTCATCCACAAAATTTGTGCACAGCAACTACCAGCAGCTATGTATTCTGCCTCGGCAGTAGACAATGCAACTGAATTCTGTTTCTTACTACACCATGATACTAGGGATTTTCCAAGCAAATGACATGTTCCTGATGTGCTTTTTCTATCTAACTTACAACCAGCAAAGTCAGCATCTGAATAACTCATTAACTCAAAGGATTGTTCTTTTGGGTAAAACAAACCTAAATTTATAGTATACTTAAGATACTTAAAAATCCGTTTAACAGCTAATAAGTGTGATTCTTTAGGATTAGCTTGAAATCTAGCACACATACATACACTAAACATAATATCTGGTCGACTAGCAGTAAGATAAAGTAAGCTTCCAATCATACCTCTGTAATTGGTTTGATCAACTGGTTTCCCAGTTTCATCGACATCCAATTTACAGGTAGTACTCATAGGTGTATTACTTTCCTTAATACTATCCAATCCAAAACGTTTTAAAAGATCCTTTGTATATTTACTTTGATTTAAAATAATACCATTTTTAGTTTGAAAGATTTGAAATCCAAGAAAATACTTAAGCTCTCCCATTAAGCTCATTTCAAATTCATTTTGCATAACCTTTGAAAAATCAGTACATAAGGAGTTTTTAGAAGATCCAAAAATGATATCATCAACATATATTTGTGCAACTAAAACATCTTTAGAAATTCTTTTAATGAAAAGAGTTGGATCAGCAATCCCTTTAGTAAAACCTTTTGAAATAAGGAAATTGCTAAGTCTATCATACCAAGCTCTTGGAGCTTGTTTCAAACCATATAAAGCTTTAGAAAGTTTAAAAACTTGATTTGGAAAATGGGGATTAGTAAATCCAGGTGGTTGTTCTACAAAAACATCTTCAATTATAAAACCATTTAGAAATGCACTTTTAACATCCATTTGATATAATTTGAAATCCAGATGTGCAGCATATGCAAGTAAGATCCTAATGGCTTCTAGTCTAGCTACAGGTGCAAAAGTTTCCTCATAGTCTATACCTTCTTCTTGACTATATCCTTGTGCAACTAGTCTAGCTTTGTTTCTAACTATATTTCCAGATTCATCTATTTTATTTCTAAACACCCATTTTGTGCCTATTGTCAAAGTGTCCTTAGGTCTGTCAACTAATTCCCAGACTTTGTTTCTTTCAAACTGATTTAATTCTTCTTGCATATCCATTACCCAAAATTCATCATTGATAGCATCATTGATATTTTTAGGTTCTGACTGTGAAAGAAAGGCTTGATGTTCAACCTGGTTTCTTAGAGAAGCTCTAGTTTGTGTTCCTCTATCTAGATTTCCTACAACAGCATCTAAAGGATGGTTCTTTAGAGTCCTAGATGGTCTTGAAAAGATAGAGCTAGAAGTTTCAGGTTCATCTAGAGATTGAGGTTCAACAGAAGAAGATTCTGGAGAATGTCCAGAACTGGATGCTTTTATAACAGGTTCTTTAGTTTTATCATTAAGGTCCAGAATAGACAAATCTTCTTCAAGATTCCCAAGAGAGGTTTTAGGCTCATGTGGATCAGTTTCATCAAATTTGATGTGAACAGATTCTTCCACACATTTGGTTCTCTTATTGAAAACTCTATAGGCTTTACTAGAGATAGAGTAACCTAGGAAAATTCCTTCATCACTCTTGGATGCAAATTTATCCAGATTATCTTTAGTATTCAGAATAAAGACTTTGCAGCCAAAAACTTTGAAGTAGTTTACCTTAGGTTTCCTATGGCTCCACAACTCATAAGGGGTTTTCTTTAGAACAGGTCTGATCAAGACTCTATTAATGACATAACAAGCTGTATTAACAGCTTCAGCCCAAAAGTAAATTGGAAGGTCATATTCATTGAGCATGGTTCTAGCAATTTCTTGCAGGGTTCTGTTTCTTCTTTCTACTACACCATTCTGTTGGGGTGTCCTAGGGGCAGAAAAGTTATGAGAATAGCCATTGTGAGAGCAGTAAGATTCAAAATCTTGATTTTCAAACTCACGACCATGATCACTTCTTAGGGTCTTAATCTTGAGTCCACTAAGATTTTCTATAGACTTGGAGTATTTAACAAAGTAAGAATAAGCTTCACTTTTGTGAGCTAGAAAATATACCCAAGTATATCTAGAAAAGTCATCTACGAGAACATAGACATAGTGCTTCCCATTTAAACTAGAAACTCTTGATGGTCCAAACAAATCCATGTGAACCAATTCAAGTGGTTGAGAAGTTGAAACTTCTTTCTTTGATTTAAAAGAAACTTTGTGTTGTTTTCCCTTTTGACAGGGATTACAAACTTTGTCTGCTGGAAATTCAAGTTTGGGTAGGTCTCTAACCAAGTTCTTCCTAGAAAGTTTTCTAAGTGAGTGCACATTGCAGTGTCCTAATCTTCTGTGCCAAAGCCAAGACTCTTTATGAAAAGCATTTAAACATGGAATGTTCTGTTTAGCTAAAGAATCTAAATCAACAGCATAAACATTTTCATTTCTTAAAGCAGAAAATACTAAAACATTTTTAGAGTTACAAACATTGCAAGAATCATTTTCAAATTTAACATGAAAACCATCATCACATAACTGAGAAATGCTTAATAGGTTATATTTAAGTCCATCAACAAATAAAACTTTAGAAATCAAAATTGAATCAGTGTTACCAATCTGGCCTAGGCCGATGATTTTCCCTTTTGAGTTATCACCAAAGGTGACAAAGCCTCCATCAACTTTTATTAAGCTCTTGAAGCAAGAATAATCTCCAGTCATGTGTCTTGAGCACCCACTGTCTAAATACCATATCTTCTTGTAACAGCTCTTCAAGCAGGTCTCCTACAAAACAGATTTAGATGGAAGATGATTTTGGTACCCAGATCTTCTTGGGTCCAGACAGGTTAGCCAATAACACTTTAGGTACCCATATTTGTCTAATGGGTCTCATATAATTTGTAGAAATAACATCCTTTGAAAGATAAACCTTATTAGATTCATAACTATGAATATAGCTGGATGAGGCATAAGAAGTTCCAGAATTAACTATCTTCTGTCCAGATTTAGGAATGAATCTAGTTTTGGCAACTTTCCTTTGTCCAGGTTGGTATCCTATACCAGTAGTGTATCTAGGTGCAACTTGCTTTCCTAGCATTTGTGTTAGAGTATTTTTACCATTGGTGAACTTCTCTAAATCTTTCTTGAGTTGCTCATTAGACAATTTCAGTTCAGTATTCTCTTTAAGAAGCTGAGCATTCTTTTCTACTTCTATATCCAGATCAGATTTATGCTTAACATTTAAAGCATACTGTTTCTTTAGACCTTTATATTTATCTTTAAGCTCATTACATGTTTCTTCTAGCATGTCACAGTATTCAAACAATTCAGATTTTGACATGTTTTCTGAGTCAGAATCTTCTCCAGAATAGTATGAATTAAAAGCAGGAGTCTCTGATGTTACCTCAGAAGTGTTTGTCATGAAACACATGTTGGCCCGATTCTTTTCAGAGTCTGAAGATTCAGCTTCACTTGTGCTGTCTTCTGAAGCACTCCAAGTAGCCTTCATGGCCTTCTTGTACTTGTTATTCTTGTATTCATATTTCTTTTTATACTTCAGCTTTGGACAGTCGGCTTTAATGTGTCCTTTTCTCTTGCACTCATAGCAGACAACATCATCTGATTTGTCATTCTTCTTCCAGTCCTTTTTCCATTTGCCTTGTTGGTCATACTTTCCCTTGTAATTTGGTTTCCTAAAAAATTTCTTTTTCCTATAGAACTTTTTGAATCTCCTGGCTATTTGAGCCATCTCATCATCGCTGTCAGAATCATTCTCACTTTCCTCACTGCTTGTACTTTCATTGATAGCTTGAAGCTTTTCCTTATCCTTATTCTTTGAGGTTGTAGTCTTGAAGGCAATAGACTTTCTTGCAGGTTCATTGTCTTCCTCTTTGTTCACTTTAAGCTCTTCTTCATACATCATCAGCTTGCCAATTAGTTCCTTGACAGGTAGAGCACCAATGTCACAGGATTCTCTAATGGAGACAGAGGTTCCTCTCCATCTTTCAGGTAGACATCTCAAAATTCTCATAATTTGTTCCTTTGCTGGAACATCCTTTCCCAGAGAGGTCATTGTGTTGACAATTTCATTGAACCTGAGATACATATCAGAAATGGGTTCATCAGGTTTCATCTTAAAATTATCATACTTAATAGTATAGGTATTCAATCTCATCTCCTTAACATTAGTTGTTCCTTCATGAGAAACAGCTAAGGTATCCCAAATTTCATATGCAGTTTTACATGCAGAAATTCTATTAAACTCTTCATCTCCTAGAGCACAGTACAGAGCATTCATAGCTTTACAATTGTTATTGTAAGCAGTCTTTGTAGGTTCATCCCAAGTAGATCTAACAGTAGTGGGAATTTTGTATTCAGATTCAATATCAGTCCAAATATCAAAACCTATGCTTTCTAGATGAATTTTCATTTTCAGTTTCCACTGAGCATAATTAGTTCCATTGAAGAAAGGTGGCCGGTTAGTAGCAGCACCCTCAAGTCTATTATCCATGATATTACAAAAAGAATTTTAAAGAGATAAAAATTTAGAAATAACAGAAATTTTGAGAACTTTAAAATACAACTAAAATCACAGTTCAAAAGCAGAGCACTTTTAGAAAGTATTTACTTCCTCTGATACCAAGTGTTGGTCGGAGTGGACACTCAAGAGGGGGGTGAATTGAGTTCCAATCAAAATTGTCTGTTAAAACAATTTCTAATAAAATCCCCCAATTTCAAAAATAAATTAAACTGTAGTGAATTTATATAGAATATAAAGGTTCAATTAGTTTCTCAAAGATTGATTAATTCTCAGTTAACTTAATCTTATGATTAAATTAACTTTTGAAACCAATTTACTGATTTATAATAAATATAAACACTTGCGAATTTAATTATCAAAGTAGCTTTGAAGATAGATTATATTTCAAAGTAATAGCAGCGGAATATGAAATAAATATGTATAGTATGGATATAGTATAGCTATAAACACAGAGAAGTAACCAAGAGGTTCAGTCTCAAGCCGAGACTTAGTCCTCTCAAAAGTTTATATAAAAGTGATCCACACCCTGGATCGGGGTTAACAACAGTGAGCACACTGTCCAGGTCACAAGACCTCTACCACAGTTCTACGTGGGAAAACAAACAACAGCAGCCAGCTGTCCAGGTCACAAGACCTCTACCACTATCCACAGTGGGAAGTGAAGTGTAAACAGTTTGCTGAGGATTTACAGATCCTCCAGTGAAAGTACAGGAGTCAGTGTGTGTGTTTAATACAGCAGATAACACACACTGCTCAAAATGTAGAATAAATAAATCACAGAGCAGAGATGTAGAGTTTAGAAATGGCTCTAGTGATTTCAGTGTAGCACTGGACTCGTTTTGGAATTAATCAGAAGTGATTCTAAGTCCTCTTCTCGATTTTGTTTGAGAAGCAGAGTGTCGTATGCTTCAGGTTCACAGGCAGTGAGATGTAGTCGATGAAGCTCTTCAATGATCTATTGTATGCACACCACTCTTCTTGAGTAGGCTTGATTGTATATATGATTCTGTCTTGCTTGGTTCTTCTTGTATGTACAGAGCTCTTCTCGAGTATGTCGTATGCTTCCTTGTCTCTGTGTGTGTTGTCTCACACTTCTTCGCAGCTCAATATTTCTTTTTCAGCAGAGTCTTCTTGTATTCATATCACGTGCTCCGTAGGATAGAAAAGGTTTCCTTTCCGCAGGTACGAGGTACGGTTTCCTGACATCCGACAACCTTTATTAATTAATTGTCAGTGTATTAAAATATAACTAATATGACCGTTGGTTAGAATAAATAAAGATAAAGATAAAGAAATTCAAACAGTTGTTTATGACTGTTCAAGAGATCGGTAGGTCATCAGCATTAGAGTAAAGATCGGTGACTCAGATAGATCAGCATCGGTCTGTCATCTGATCGGTGAGTCATTTTGATCAGCATCGGTGAGTCCTTGGATCGGTGACTCATTTGCATCAGTGACTCATTTGCATCGGTGACTCATTTGCATCGGTGACTCATTTGCATCAGTGACTCATTTGCATCGGTGAGTCTGATGGATCGGTGAGTCTGATTGATCAGTGACTCTGATGGATCGGTGAGTCTGATTGATCAGTGACTCTGATGGATCGGTGAGTCTGATGGATCGGTGACTCTGATGGATCGGTGAGTCTGATTGATCAGTGACTCTGATGGATCGGTGAGTCTGATGGATCGGTGACTCTGATGGATCGGTGAGTCTGATTGATCGGTGACTCAGATGGATCAGTGAGTCTGATGGATCGGTGAGTCTGATGGATCGGTGAGTCTGATTGATCGGTGAGTCTGATTGATCGGTGACTCAGATGGATCGGTGAGTCTGATTGATCGGTGACTCAGATGGATCCAGAAGGCTTCCAAACATACTTTGTAAGTTAATAAGCATAGTTAAAAAAACATGATAACTGATTCATTCATAGATTGGAATTATGTTTATGAGACATCAAACCAGATTAAGCATCAATGAGTTGTGATGATTTGTGATTATTAAAACATCAGTTATAAACATGAAATCAGCAATCTTCCAGAGGGCTCAACACTTTTAGACAAGATTTCTTCTCTTGACTTTGAGTTTCTATCAACTTCAGATTTTTCATCATTTTTATCATGGGTAGGATTTTCATCAATAGTATCAGCAGCAAGCTTTATGTTCTCAATCTGAGGGTTATTCAATTTTGTTTCACTCCTAAGTTCAACTGCACTCACATTTTCCTTCCCATTATTCCTCGGATTTACTTGTGGCTGTGAGGGTAAACCACCACTCATTTGATTTGTTATGCAATTAATACCAGAGGCAAGTTGACCCATTTTAGTCATCAAGGTATTCATTTTGTTATCTTGTTGTTTTGTGTATTCTTTTAGTTCCCTCATTTCCTCTTGTTGTTTCCTCATTGCTTCTTCAAGGTTCCTATCAGAGTTTTGAGTGGGAGGGGTAGGGTGAAAATTGCTTCTAGAATGAGCATTGGCTTGCTCATTGAAATATCTTGGTTGAGAATTACTTGATTGTCCTTGGAAGAATCCTCTCAGTTGTTCAGGTTGACGAAATCTTTCATTTGAGTTGTTGTTCCATCCTTAATTGAAATTCTGGTTGTTTTGAAATGGTCTTTGCTGGTTTGGTTGAAATGGTCTTTCAGGAAAAACTGCATTGCAGTTCTCAGGAGGCTCTTGCATTTGCAGGCATTGGTCACTAAAATGTTCATTCGAAGAACAAATCCCACAGTGGACATGTAGTTGGAAAGTCGCTTCAGGTTTGGGTTGGGTTGGTGGGGTGTTAGACAACATTATTGACCTTACCATGGTGGTAAGATCAGATAGTTGACTTTCAATTGTGTTGTTTTCGGGACTAGTAGTAGGGAATTCTTGTGCAGCTTTTACATGAAGAAGGCCTATGGTTCCAAATTGTTGTGCATTCTGGGCCATGTTTGCAATTAAAATCCCAGTAGCAACTTGTGTCTTATCAACTAAAGCTCCTCCTACAATAGCATCGATCATACTTCTATCAGTGAGACACAATCCTTCATAAAAGTATTGAATGAGAAGCTGGTCACTGATTTGATGATGGGGGAAACTAAAACAAAGACGTTTGAACCTTTCCCAATATTCGTGTAGTGTTTCTCCTTGTGTCTGCCTAATTCCACAAATCTCCTTTCGAATGGAGGCAGTTCTAGACGCAGAGAATTTTTTTTCAAGGAAAATCTTTTTTAATTCATTCCAATTTCTAATCAAGGTTGAGTGAGAATAGAAAAACCATTCCTTAGCAACTCCATCTAGAGAAAAAGGAAATGACCTCAACTTCATTTGATCAGCATTGACTCCATGAGGTTTCATGTTGACACACAAGTAGCTAAATTCTTGGAGGTGTTTGTGTGGTTCTTCACCAGGCAACCCATTGAATTTGGGAAGCTGGTGGATGAAACCGGACTTGATTTCAAATCCAGCAGGGGCATCAGGGTACTCTACAGGATTCTCGTGATTTTCGTCATAGGACGAAGCCAATTCTTTCAAAGTTCTATTTTCATCCATTTGGATTTCAGTTTCAACTAAGTCCCTCCTATGTGTATTGGTGGAAGATTCACAACTTGAAACTTGTGGATTATTACCTCTAACCCTAGTGTGAAAAGTTCTATTAATTTCAGAATCTAAAAGTAACAAGTTCGGTTCAGAAGTTCGGGTCATGCAAGAAAAAAAATAACTAAAATAAAATCAACTCTAGAAACCTCCCTGGCAACGGCGCCAAATTGATGTTAGGGGATTTAAGTCGTTTTACCCTACTCAATTAAATTCTTATTAACCTAAGACTGCACCATAGTGGCACACCCTAGGGTCGATCACAAGGAGGCCGCTTATACGCACTGTATTTTCAATTGTCACTTTTTATTTAACTAATATAAAACTAGTTTATATAATATATATGGGGGGGATTTTTATTATGAAAATGAAATAAAAAAATGAAATATTAAATCTATATTAGCAATTAAATACCAAAGAAAATCGAGCTGGAAAGAACAAGCTAAAGGTAGCAGCGGTGGACAAACGTTGATCGTTGGACACTCCCTTTATCATTGTTTACAAATATATTTTAATTAAATTATCCAATGTATACCTTAATACCTCAAGGTATACACCTAAATAATCTAGATACCATATTGAAACCTCATACATGGGTGCCAATCTTCTAATGAAAGTGTTCTGATTACCCGAAGACCTCCGAGTAACCAAAACAGGATGAACTCATCGTGCTCAAAAGCGAGACCTCGCCAAAGAAATTTAAACCATGAGTAAAACCACTTTAAATTAATTATAATATAATCAATATAGAATAATTTATAAGAAATTGAAAACACAAGAGAAAAAGACCTTTTTCATTCATGCAAACAAGTTCCAGGATAGTTTAAAAGAAAATATTTTACAATGAAAGCACAAACTCAAAAGGGGAAATGTCTTCGGATCTCCGCTGCCTACCACCACTTGGAGTTAGCCCTTAATGGCTTGATTACATCATGTAATACTCCTATCCTATTGCTATCTCAAGCCAACCCCCTTTGTGATGGATGATGTGGTGATGAATGAAATATTTTGAGAGGTACGAGCCCCTCTCCTTTTATAGGCAGATTTCATCATAAAAAATTTGTCACGTTTTCGACCCATTAATTGGCCGATTCACGCATGGAACTCTTCATAAATATTTTTAATAAATGTCTTGGCCGTCCACCCTCCAAATTTCAGATTAATTGGACGTGTATTGAAGGAGTTATGTTTTTTCTATTAAAAATCGGTTTCTCTGGATGAAGCTTCCTGAAAGCTTCCATCAAAACTCTATCCCTAAACGGCCATCATAAAGAATTCCAAACGGCTTGAAATTTATTTTGGAGACGCATCTAGGAGTCCTCTGTCATATCCAGGTGGAATCGAATCATTTGGAGTAGTGTAGGCCGAAAGTTGTTTCCATTACCAATGTAGGGTCAACGCAGTCTGCCCGGAACAATTGTCAAATTCATTGATTTTTTTGGGCATCTAGAATATCGATTCAGCCCCTGGTCCTGAATACAAAGTTGAAGGAAATAAAATAATAATTCCAAAAAAAATTTAATCACAAAATTTGGAAATATATTTTATGATAAATGACCAAAATACCCCTGTGATAAAAATCTGTTAAAAATCCAGAATTATGAAATTTAAACTTTTTATCCCAAAACACACTCTAAATCCAAAATTGTTACAAATAAGATCAAATTGTTAAATTTGTGAGGTTTAAATCATTTAAATAGACATTAAAAATATTGGAAATATTAGCTCTATCACAGCGCTAATCAGAAAGCGCTAATAAAAAGGGGACATTTATCAATGCTAGCTAAAAGCGTTGATAAATCTACCTTTTATCAGCGCTAAAAAACACGGTGATAAAGGTGTACCATTTATCATTTCTTTTTTTAACGCTGATAAAAGTTTTTAATAAAAAATATTAAATCTAAAATTGTTATATTTTTATTCAAAAATAATGTTTATTTGTATACATTTAATAAAGAAAAGCATGTTTATAATTAATATATATATATATATATATATATATTTGGTAATGCCTCGGTCAAGGACCGAATCACCATTTATTAATTAAAGAAGCAAAAGTTTACATGAGACGAAAGGATGAGATCTTATTACAATCTCTTTCAAAGAGGTGAAATAAATCAGCTGGCAGCACATCCAGCCAAGTCATGCTCTGGTGAACACCTTTGTTGGAAAGGGCATCAGTAACAACATTCACTTCTCGGAAGGCATGTGTGGCAATGTAGTCAATTTCCTGTAGCGAATTCAGGAAATTCATCCAAAGCGTAGTGAGCGGTCGGGCGAGATGAATGACTCCATTCCAAATGGCTTTAACAATGGTGGTAGAATCACTTTCAATCCAAAGTTTTCACCATCCTCTTTGCAGTGCAAAATCAACAGCATGTATGACTCCTAGAATCTCCGCTTCTAGGGATGAGGCAGTCCCACACCCACTGTAAAAGCAACCCTGGCACTGGTCAGCAGAATCTCTAAAAATGGCCCCACAGTTGGCAGGTCCAGGATTTCCTTTTGAGGCACCTTCGACGTTCACTTTAATCCAACCCGGCATCGGAGGTTGCTAGAAAACATCAAAGAGGTGCCTGGTCTTCGGGAAAATACCCGGGACATGGATACGTCTGAGGACCTCAAAGTCACCAATATAACTGCTGCAACAATCTTTTTGAATTGAGGCGGCTTCATGAATCACAATGAGAATTTGAGCTTTTCCTGCATTGAGACTGAATGAGTGCTTATTATGAATATGGTCATTTCTTACATACTAGATTTCATGTAGGAGTTCCGCCACTACCGCAAGAAAAATGTTTTTAACTTGCTGAGAGGCTTCATGTTTAGTACATTTCTTCAAAAGCAAACAAATCAGGTCAGATAAGGACCATGAGCAATTAAATAACTCAAAAATGTAGTTCCATAAAGCCGAGGTCGTAGCACAAGACAAAAAAAGATAATCAGAATCCTCCCTGTGCTGATTACATAAATGACATTTAGAGCATAGTTGAATGCCAAAGGCTTGAAGACAAGTTTCAGTGGACAATCTATTGTGAGCAATGCGCCAAATAAGGTTGAACCTAGAGGGTCTGATCCAAGTATTATTGAAGGTTCTCACCCATTTATAATTAGGTTCATTGCCAGAGAAATTGTGCATGTAGAAGTTTTTCGAGTCAAGGATTCCATTAGGAGCAGGTTCCCAAACAAGGAAGTCCCCGGAATTAGAGAAAGTGTAATTCTCAATGATCTGAGCAATGTTGTTAGGGATATCATGCCTATGAAGTTGCATAAAATCTTTAATGGTATGGTTGGTGTCTTCAGGAGTGTTATTAGGAGGCAGCAAGGATATCAATGGATTACCCATCCAGTTGTCACACCAGAAATTAATGTTGGAGTCAGCGCTGGCCATCCATCTAGAATTAGCCATAATCTTCTGATACGAGTTTCTAATGGAGGGACAGATCGAGGAGTTAATGAAATTAAAATTTCTTTTTAATAGTTTATTTAGGAATCTATGTTTTAAAAAATCAGAGGATTTGGAGTTGTCATTAATGAGACGCTAAGTGAATCTCGCTTGCAAGGCATCGTTAAACAATTTTAAGTTTTTGATGCCAATGTCTCCGTTATCAAGAGGTTTATAGCAGGTCTTCCATGGGATGGTGACGAGTTTCCTTTCAAAGATACTTCCCGTCCAAATAAATTTTTTTTATATAGGTATTAATTTTTTTGAAAGTACCTGTGGGCCATTTATAAATCACGAGGGAGTAAACCAACTTTGAGACAATGATTGATTTGACAAGACAAATTCTACCAGCTATGGAAAGGGATTTCCCCTTCCAAGTAGAGAGTTGATTGATTATTTGATCAGTGATATTAGAGAAATAGCAGGATTTAGGTCATCCCCAGAAAATCGGTATGCCTAAGTACGTGAAGGGAAAGAAACCTTCTTTAATTCCAAGGTTACCGGTGATAGTAGTTTTCCTTCTAGTAGGGGAGTTTTTTCCGAAGAAAATATGAGATTTGTTCTAGGAAATGGTTTGGCCAGAAATGTTCTCATAATGAGAGATAGCTTTCTTAATACATTGAATGTTCCTTTGATCTCCTTTTAAAAACAGGATAATATCATCAGCGTAGAGGAGGTGAGTGGGGACATTGAGGTTTCTATCAGCTTGAATGGGTTTCAGTTGATTTTGATTGACCAGATTATGAATGAGTCTGCTGAAGTAATCTTCCGCAATAACAAACAGAATGGCCGAAAGGGGATCTCCCTGTCTAACACCTTTAGAACATTTGAAAAAACCGCGAGGGGTGCCATTTATCAAGATGGAAATGATAGCAGATTGAAATAAAGTCTTGATTCTCTTGATAAAAATCTCATGAAAACCAAAGTTTTTCAATACTCTAAATATAAATACCCAATCAATAGTATCAAAATCTTTTCTAATATCAAGTTTAATGGCAACACAACCCCCTCTATTTATTTATTAAGGGTGTTGGTACATTCTGAGTCAAGACAAATACAGTCTTGGATGGATCTGCATTTGATGAAACCAAACTGATTCCATGAAACAATTTTGTTGCAAATCGGGACCAATCTGTTGGCAATGATTTTGGTAATGATCTTGTAGAGGGTATTGATAAGAGAAATCGGTCTAAATTGATGAATTTCAGAAGCATTTTCAACCTTAGGTATTAATATGATGAATTGAGCATTGATACCCTGAGGGAGAGATCCGTGAGTGAAAAAGGATCTTACCAGTTTACAAAAATCTGAACGAAGGATGTCCCAGTGTTTTTGAAAGAAACCATTGTTAAAACCATCCGGTCCAGGGGCACTATCTGGATTTAAACTAAAGAGGGTGTCTTTAATTTCATGCTCCAATGGAATAGATAAGAGAGAGTCATTGTCTTTCTCATCCACCATAAAGGGAATAATATTGGGATTGAGATCAATGTTGATCTCAGGTCCGTTGAAAATGTCATTAAAGTAAGAGACAACATGATCCGAGATGGCCTCTTCTGAGTCAATGATCAAGTCATTGTGAATCAGTTTGGTAAGAGGCCGATTGGATTTTCTAGTTCTTTGAAGAGAGTTATAAAACTTAGTATTTCTATCCCCATCAGCCATCCATTTAGTCTTATATTTATATATTTATAATTATATATAAATTCTTTTTAAATATATATTTATAATTATATATAAATACTTTTTAAATATGTATATTTATAATTATATATATATATATAAAATTAAATAAAGTAGTTGAGGTTTGACTTAGTGGAAAACACCTTGTAATACTACATCAAAACCTGTGATCAAATCTAGGAAGCATCAAAAATAATTTGAGGATTAAAGGGGGTGATGACACCCAGCCATTGTAGTGGAGACGAGCCGTGAGCGGCGTGAGGGGTAGCTCAGTTAGGCGACATAACCGCAGCTGGGGCGTGCGGGGCAGCTCCGTTAGGTGACGAGAATCACGGTAGGGGCGTGATGTGGGTTGAGTCAGGCGACGACCTTCGTGGAGACTCCTCATGTGACAATCGTGATGCAAAAAAAAAATAGTTGCAGGTGTTGGGCACTAGAGATACAGGCTTTGTAATGGACTTCATGTCCACAAGGCTTTCAGGCCATAACAAATGGGTGGGTTATCCCTTGGGGGAGCTATGAACCGCCTATCGAGTTGTGTGTGTTTTATTTCAATGTTTTGTTGTAATTGTACCTCTAAGTACCTATAATACCAAAAAAGTTTGGGGTCAAACCCCTTATTATTAAAAAAAAGAAACAAGCACACAGAAGGGGATGGACACAAAACAAGGGACAATCCCACATTCATAAAAAACACAACTCAAGAATCACCGTAATCTAAGTACCTATAATATATAATTAAATAAATATATGTTTCGAATGAATTTTGTCTATTGATGCGTGAATATAATTGACATTCATATGTTATGTATTCATCATGAATGTTCATTTATAGATTACACCCTCATTATTATTCATGTTGTCTATATATATGATGAGTCATTTTTTATGAGATCTATACTTTACTTAGTGTATATGATTCATTCATGTTCCCATGAAGCTATTATGTTCTCATAAATACTTAAAATCACGACAAATATATTTAAATAATATATATATTTATTATATTTATAATTATAAATATTTAGTTGTATATAATTATTTTTTAAATATATTTATAATTACAATTATATATAACTATATATATATATTTAAATAATTATAAAATTACAATATTTTTTTTAAATGATAGATGTTTTTATTATATTTATAATTATATATAAATACCTTTTAAACATATTTATTTATAATTATAAATATATATATATATATATAATTATAATTATACATAAATATATATATTTATTGTAAAATTTTAAATTATAAATATATTTATTATATTTATAATTATATATACTCTTGTTATAAAATTACAATAAATACATTTATTATAATTTTATAAATATATATATTTATATATAAATATACATATATATATACATATAAATATATTTATAATTAAATAAAAATATTTATAAAAATATTTATTTATAATTATAATTATAAATATAAATATAAATATATATATATATATTTAAATGATTAGAAAATTATAATAAATAAATTTATGATAATTATAATCTTATAAATATATATAATTATAGAAATATATTTATAAATATATAAAAATATTTACACATATACACAAATATTTATAATTATAATTATAAATAATATATATATATATATGTGTGTGTGTGTGTAAATAATTATAAAACTATAAAATATATATTTATTATAATTATAATTATAATTATAATTATAATTATAAATAAATATATATTTATTTGTAGTCATAAGTATAAATAAATAATTATTTATTTAAATACTTATGAAATTAAAATAAATATATTAATTATATATATTCATAAATATAAATAAACAAATAAATATATATATTTAAATACATATGAAATTAAAATAAATATATTAATTATAAATATATTTTATAATTTCATAATTATCAAATTATAATAAATATATTTATTATATTTATAATTATAATTATAAATTGTAACGGTTCTGGGTGTCGTCGAGAGGTGCCTCATACCTGGTTGGTCACATGGCCTCAAGTGCATTTCCCCAAACGTCAGAGGCTGCTGACTAGTAATGAGGACCTTGGGTGTGATAGTGGAGAAACTATGCCCTCATTGGCAGAGTAACACATCAGAAACAAACAGATAACAATAGGAGAAACAATAATAATACCATACAAAAGTAAACAGCGGAAGATTAGAAATAATAAACTGGATCCCATATATATATGAATGATGCATGATACATATGTATAGGAAAACAACCAAACAAGTCGCAATGCTGGAATACAGTAGTAAACCAAAGTACAAAAGAAAATCAAGTAAATAACTCCTCAGTATCGCAAGCCTCAACTTAGTCCCATGCTCTCCAGCTCCAAGCCAGTCAAGTACCTGAAGTAGAAGGGCGCTTTCCCTTCTCTAGACCCGCAACAATATAATCTATTTGGGTCCAAAAGCATGACCCAAACAGGGTGTGAGACAAATCTCAGTAGGAAACCACCCAAAGATCTGTGCCTAACAGTCGGTGAATATATATGACAGACAATAATCAAAATGAAGCAGTAAACAAGAAAATACTCAAAAGTAAACAATCCTACAGTTTCAATTGCATTCATTTCATATATCAAGTAAGCAGATAATCAAAACAAGTAACCCTCTAGGAAGTACTCATAGCCTATCCCCTCTAGTTCAACCAAACAATCACAGGTAACCCTCTAAGTAGTTCTCACATCTTAACCCCTCTGGTTCAACCAAACAATCACAAGTAACCCTATGGGTAGTTCTCACAGCTTAACCCCTCTGGTTCAATTTACAAGAAGAATATAGTGAAGACTCTATGAGGAAGCACTCAACGTCAATTCCCCCTATAGTCTCTTATAATCAAAGATTCTCTGAGAAAACACTCACCGTCAATTCCCCATATAGTCTTTTAACGGTAAACTACAGAAACTCTGAGGGATAACTCAACGTCAATTCCTCATGTGGTCTCATAACGTATCTATAGACACTCTGAGGGAGCACTCAACATTAATCCCCCTATGGTCTCGCAGCGTGATAAAATATAACAGACACTCTGGGAAAGCCCTCAACGTCAATTTCCCATATGGTCTCACTACACCAGGTTCTCATAGCCCCGTGTAAAGAAATCGTACACACACGATAATCACCAGCCAAAGTAAACCTCAAAGTACTACTTGGATAATTAGCTACAAGGCATGACACAACATATCATATAAAATCACCCCATCCTAACAATACTAGGCATGGAAAACAAATAGCCTAATTAGCAAAGCTAGACCAAACGGTCAAAATCAACAAGCATGGGCAAACACATCCATAACATGACAATTAACTCTATTCACAATCATAAATCCTCTACTCAAGCACACAAAGCATAGCAGGCAATAACAAGATTCAAAACCATGAACACACAATACCCCGAACAAGGGTATTGGGCACTTTTGCACATATAACTCAAAGACTAACTATGGAAAGGCACAAACCACCTACCTCGGCATCGTGAGATCGATATACGTGAACCTCAGTCCTTGAATCTCCCTAGAATGTCGTAGATCTATAAAACGCTAAAAAAGTTCAACTGAAGATCTCTCGTGAAAGAGGATAAATCAAGATATAAAGTTCAAGAAGAAGGAATAACTCATTGATGTGATTCCAACACAACTAAAAATGGTCGAATCAGAGAACAGAAGGTGAGTCGGGGGCTCGGCAAAGATTCGCGCCGTACGGTCGCTCTTGGACGAGACGAGCGAATAAGAAGATGGTTTTGTCGATTAGACGCGACCCCGGTCCATTTAATGAAAAAAGAAAGTACACGATATGTTCTTTAAAAGTACACGATGTGTACTTTTCCTTACCGGGCCTGCTTTAGGCGGCCTCCAGGCCACCCCACACGGCCATGTACTCGGCCGTTACACGACCAGTACACGGTCACCCGCAGCAATCGAGTACACAGTGTGTACTTATAAGTACACGAAATGTACTCCTAAAATTTCTAGAAACTCCTATTTTTCTAAAAAAAACCAAAAAAGAAAGACATACTTGAAAAGAAGATTTAGGTTCTTACAAAATTCCCCCCTTAAAGAAATTTGTCCCCGAATTTCCCTAGCAAGGCAGCGTAGAAGAAGAATCCTCAAACAGCTCCAGCCACTGTGATCATACATCAGCCTCCCTCTCACAGGTATCGTCCTGTACTCGCTCGTGCTGCTATAACACTCGTACCAGAGGAATAGACCAGCCATGAAGAACTTTCACACTTCGATCAACAATACAGATAGGATGCTCCTCGAACGAGGCGTCCACCTCTAACTCAACCTCTTCGGGTTGAAAAACATGAGAAATTTCTGAGAAGTAACGTCGAAGCTAAGAGACGTGGAAGACATCGTGCATAGCCCGATACCTCTGAGGTAACTGCAACCGATAGGCAACCGGCCCGACCCTTTCCAAAACCTCAAACAACCTGACATATCTCGGTGAAAACTTACCCTGTCTCTTAATCCTGCTGTGTCCCAACCTCTATGTGACACGTAGGAAAACCTGATATTCGACCTCGAACTCCAGAGGTCGTCTCCGTCGATCAGAATAAGACTTCTAAAATGACTGTGTAGTATCCATCCTCTTCTGAATCAACTCTATCTGCTCTGTGGTCTCCTGGACAAGACGAGGTCCCAACATAGCTGCCTCTCCTGCCTCCATCTAACATAAGTATGACATCTTGCCTTTTTATTACATAACTTTTCATTACATTTTATAAACAGAGGATCTTTAAAGTCTAGTTTCTTGGAAATCAGGAACATAATACATGAAAAAAACATAAAAAATTAAGGCTTCATCATAGGTTCATCCTATGTACAATTTCTGCATCTCATATCCTAGAGACATACATCAAAGGAAAGGGAGAGAAGAAGGCCCAATAAGGGTAAACAAGGGAATCAATTTACTTGTGATATCAATAAGAACTTGATAAAAAACATAAAGACATGAGCAATGGAAAAAGAGGAATATCATAATAAAAAGAACATGAATCATAACTTGAATATGGATACAAAATTTCATTTAGAAATTCATGAACATATCACCAAGGTTCATCCCCAAGGTGTCATAAAAACATTACCAGGGTTATTCACCAAGGTATCATGAAACTTGTCATCTCTAGAGATTAAATTCTTTACCCAATGCATTGAAGCGCTATCAGAGCACATCCTTAATATGTATTTATTTTCATGTGATCCACATAGATCATAATAAAACATTTCATAAATAACCCATAGAGAATAAAAAAAATGGGTTTCATTTCAAAATCGTGATGTTTTAAAAGTTCTTAAAAATAAGATCATTATGTCATTTATAACCCATGGAAAGGGAGTGAGGGTTATATGTATGTCAATTCCAGAATCAAATATATCATTTTTTATATTTATGAACACCCATAGAAACGAAATAGGTCTGGGTATTCACATAAATAAAACAAGAGAATTTCTTGAGAGAAAGAGAGAGAAATTTTGAGGTGAAATTTCTGCAGCATAACGACTATACACTAATAGGAAATTAAGCTATATCCACGCCTCTAAAGCCATAGATTTAAAAATATGTGGCTACACCCCCACAATTATCCACGGATCTATGGCTAAATACCCCAACCCATTCATTTCTTCTTCCTTCTGCTCGATCCATCCTCCACAAAACCCCTCAACAGTCTGACGCCCTCCCCGACGCCTCCTCACCGCAACCCTCCTCATCCAGATAAGTTGCTTCGAGCGGCCTCCCCACCTCCTCTCTTCCTTCCCGATGCCTCCCCAACACCTCCTCCCCGAAACCTCCTCGCTAGCAGCCCTCAATCCCACGACACCTCCTCGCCGCGACGCTCCTCCCCACGATCCTCCTCCTCCAGCGAAGCTGCTCCGAGCGGCCTCCCCACCTCCTCCCTTCCTTCCCGACGGCTCTCCCCCAAAACCCTCAACACCCGGATGCCGAGGACAACACCCCCCATGCCCTATCATCAAGGTATTTAAAAATTTCTTTGATTTCTTCTGTTCTTTCTTGAATTTGAAACTAATACTAGATGTGGAGTGAACTATGAAGCTATGGTAGATGGTCTTGTTCTTTTTCAATTAATGACTCGATGGTCCTATTTATTTGTTAAAGGATGTTTCCCATTTTGGGTTCATTCCGTATTCAACACATTTTGGTGCGGTGGTAGATAATGATAGAGGGAATTCAGAATAAATTTCATACATTATCTTGATGTGAGATGGGATTTTGGATGATTTTATAGATGGAGTAACCATTTTAGATCCTTTTGATCCTTATAGGTTCTCACGATAATTTGGCCATTTAAAACAGGTTACATCTTTACCTCTAATCAATATTTAGAGATAATATAACCCATTTTTCCTTTATGAAATGTGGCTGATGACGATGCATGAGGATTCTGACATAGAAATTTCATTACATCTTGAGAATGGTCCAAATAAATTTTCATGGGGTTATTCCATGTTGTGGTTTGAATACTATACCGATGGGGTATTAGGGAAACCAGTCTGATGGGTGTATAAAAAATTGGATTCTCAAAGATCCTTTCATGTCATACTATCCTTATAATTTATTGGGGGAAAAAGAATTATTTCCCAACATTCTAATAATTTTGAGGGAGTTTCATCCTCATGATATTTTTTTTGGGATTGGTGAGGACTCCACATGTTTGACTACTAGTGTTGGAAGACCTAATTACATTTTCCCCAGTGGAACAGTGTTAGGTATTCATATGATCAATGCTAAACTATCAATTTCAATCTCTAAAGTTAAATAGGAGGTAATGATGGATGACTTTCTTACAACTATGACACAATTTAAAGAAGATATGTCCATGAAAAATAAAATTCTGGATTATATACCTATAGTAGAAGGTGAACAGAGTCTGGGTCCTAATATTGTCATCTAGCATCAGGTTGAATGAAATTGGGATTAGTGCAAGGTTTAAACTATTATCATATATAATCCTTTAGAGAAAATTTCTGATAAAGATGACAACCTTCAACAACATTCCTTGGCCTAGGCGTAGGTGTGTTTTATTATCGACACGACACATCCTTGTTCATAATGTTCTCATTTATTGAGAGGATTTAGCCACCCATGAATATGATCTCATCAATTTTATTTTTCCAACCACCATACAATATATTTAAAGGATAAAACTAATTATTTAAATCTCATAACTATAGAGGAAGTGAAACTTCATGATTTTATTTCTATACAGACTGTATAGATGCATGAATATGTGGCTCACATGGACAAAAAAGGCACAACTCTCATAAAAAAACATAGGGCTAGAATCCATAAAATAGAAAATACAAGAGCTAAACACCTTTGTTACACAAATTCATACTCTATCAAAAGATGGAGCTAGTCATAGAACCAATCTCGAGTAGGCCCTTAACACATTTTGTTAGGAATTAGCAAATCTATTGAATCAGGCAGGTCAAATTTCACTATAGTCACATCATTTCCATTTAATTTCCTAATAAGGTCAAGAGAGACTCTAGGATGTGGATACTCCTCCATAGTTTTTTCAATGAATGGAATATTTTATGCTCTCAATCATCTGTCACTTTGTTACAACTTTCCATTGAAATTTTAATAGGAATAATAGAGTAGACATATTTTCTTGTCAGAATGTCTAAATATTAGCATGTTAAGCTTATAATAATGGTAACATGAAAAAGACTCTAAAATTTGGAATTTTAGGGCCTTATAATATGAAATTACACTAATTTTTTAGGATGAATGGATTTTACTGATAGTTATTAGGGTAATTATACCATCCAAGGTTTTATATTCCATGAATATGAGATTCCCTACATAGATATGACTCATGCGTAGGGATATAGAAATTTTATTTTTCTATATTCTTAGAATGTGTCCAAAAATAGAGGAACATGTTTTAGAATATTCTATACCAATCAAACTCATATGAAAAATGCATACATGTGTAAGTGTAAAGGGGTATATGCAAGTATAAACATATATCTAAGGACCCCCTTGTGCATATTTGGACATGTAAATATGTACATAGGGGCTAGGTGTCCTTATATATATATGTGAAGTTACATATGCGTGAAAGAGGAAAAAAGGAAGATTCGAGTCGTCGTCGTCAAAAGCAACGTGTCTTGAGGTTGAGGTAGGTTCCCTCTGCCTAAACCTTTAATTTGAATTCTATAATTGCATGATTGTTTTAAAAACTTGTTTCCATAATTTCTTTATTGTTTTAAAAAATGGTTTTCTAATAACCACTAGCTTTTTCAAGGAAGAATATGAATATAGCCATTGATCATGTGCACATATATGCTACAGGGAACCTAAAAATAATTATTAATAAATTTATTATACTTATATTAATGATTCATGGGATTATACTGATAAATATTTGAGAACCAAGGACCACTCCCCCTCATAATTAGATCCCTTCAAGATGAAAAGATTTTAATTTTGAATAGAATATTGTTTGAGTATGAATATGGATCAATGAAGTGCGATTACCCATGTTTTAGGAATCTTAATCTTTGGTTAAAACATGGGAAATAATTCTCTTGAAGTCATGGGCATCCATTTTACTGGTGATGTGATCTTATACTTATAGAGATGTTGACACATGCATTATTAAAAAGTATAAGATTTATTATGTGATAAGAATAGGATGATTCACCTTTCCTAATGCATCATAATCCCATCCTTCCTCATGCAATGAGCATGGAATTCTTTGGGTGATGGGCCTCGAGTTCATTAGGTGATGAGCCTAAAATACCTCAGGTGACTAGCCTATAGAGGATGAGTATCATTGGGCATCAACTTAAGGGATTGGTGAACCCGTTAAGAATTTCGTATCCTTAAAAAATGATATAATGAGTAACATAGGGAATATTAGTCATCATAATCATAAAAAAATACTCAAATTTTGATTCAAATTATCTTATGGAATTCCAAGAAATAGATTTGATAGGTGAGGTTCCCTAACCATTGCTAATAGGTGTAGGGGTAGAATAAGTTCCCATGATTCTACTAAAACCCATGATCACCCAAACATGGAAATTTCATACCTATATTCTGATGAAATGACTGCTATCGCCCTCACCCGCTTTCCCTTATGGAGATCATGCAGTGGAGGGTTATCAATACACTGGTCAACCACTATGAGTAAAAAGAAATCATACCCACCAGGAAAATGGCTAGGGATGATCTAGAATCCATGGTTCCACATTAAAACAACCAATAAAAAAGACCCCACATGGGGGGATTGGTAGGGGGAGGTGGGTGTCCATGAGGGTCTGTAGGGGGGAAAGGGGGTCTGTGTGTGTGTGTGTGTGGGGGGGGGGGGGTGTGCAGGGGGGTGGGGCAGGGGGGTTTGAGTAGGATAAAACCTCATGTGGTTATTGAGCCTCCTTCAGCTTCTTCCTACAAATCAATTCCACAGCCTCCCTAGCTTTGAAAAAATATATGTTCACTGTATAAGGGAGATCAAAGTCCCCTGCTAATGCCAAACCTGCTCTCCCCCTCAACAACAAAATTCCTAATGAATTAATAGATTCACCTATGGTACAACTTGTATACTGAATACTTTTAGTCATTTTTTTCACCTGTTCTTTTCAGGTATTTTAGGATGCCTATAAGTCACAATTAAGCATCATAATCCTTGATGACATTGAGAGGTAATTACAATCAATTTCAATTCAATAATACTTTTGGTCCTTTTGTTCGATAACCAATGTGCCGTTCTTTTTAGTACAGGATTTTGGAGTACATTTACATTGGACCTCATTTTTCCAATATTATTTCTCAAACGCTGATGGTCCTTTTAAAATGGATTCCTACCTAGGAATTCTTCTCATACCTTTTATTAGTATAAATCATTCCGAATATATATTTATGAGGTTTTATTTGTCTCAATGTCTTCAAAAGAACTGGATTTCTTGTGTGTATGCTTTCGCATGATAGGCTGTGTCTGTGGATAGGGATGCATGCCATGCAGAGAACCAACAACAAAACATAGCCCATGATTATGCATGTGAGCATATATACAAGGATCCTCTTGTGTTAGTTTATGATTATATAGCTTGTTTGAAATTATTGCATTTATGTTTTTCATTTTAATCCTTACTCCTCTCATTTGAGACACCACAGGAATCTCCAAAGATTTTTTTGACTCACAGGGGGGTGTGCAGGCTAGGGGGATGGTGCAGGCTAGGGGGTGGTGTAGGCTAGGGGGCTGGGGGGGTGCAGGGGGGTGAAGGGGGGGCTGTGCAGGCTAGGGGGCTGGGTGGAGGGGGGTAGGGGGCAGGGGGCAGGGGTAGGGGGCAGGGGGAAGGGGCAGGTGGCAGGGGGTAGGGGGGATAATTTTATGTTCAACATTAAATTAATGAATTCATGAAAATAAATATCATACTGTGATATATGATTGATTTTGGTTTTCTCAAAACATAAAAATAGTTATCATTGTAGTGTTTGTAGATATAAATCATTGGAAATTCACATAGAAGATACCACGAGAATATTATTTCTTTGCGATTTAGGTGAACAATATATGATGTGTTTCTAGTTTCATAAAGAATGTCATATTCTATGTGAAATCATTTGGAGCTCATAAAAATGTTAAGAATATTTTATGTGTATAATTATTTTATGTTGTTCTTTTTGGATTTACATACATTTGAATGGGTAACCATATTTTATTAAATTAATAAAGTGCTATCTAGATGAAAAGTTCCCTATAAATATGGCATTAACTCATGGGAAAGGTGTTAAAACTTTTTTAGAGATGTGATTAACAAGAATGTATTTTCGTATTTTCTCCATGTTGATTTTTTCAATGGAATAACAACACTATATGAAGGATTCATTTTGCAAAATTATTTTCCTTAAAAAAAATATATGTGAAGTGCATGTTATGTGACATTTCCATTCGAGTGTTGTTTTATATCAACAAGTATGGTAATAAGGTGGGTTTATCAACCTCTAAGTTATTGGGTTTTTTTCTCAACACTGGAGCACTTTTCTTTGTATCTCAAAAGTGTTTTATTTTCTTTGCGCTTTCTTATTTCTCACATTCTAAACATTTATGTTGAGGAAAAATGGTTTTCTCTTATTTCACATGTTTATTATTGTTTGAAAATTGCATATTCACTTGAGCAATTAGATAACTCTAAATGTTTTTCATTTTTTTGGTTTATCCTTTTATAACTCATCAGACTATATGATCAAACATTATTTATTATCATGTTCAACCTTCTTCATAGGTGTGGATCCATTTTTTGTTATGATATATTCTATTTGATTAAAAATTGTGTCCTCTAGTAAACTTTTATTATCGGGTGGGATAAAAACTTGTATCGAAAAAAACTAAATTAAGATAAAACTCGAGCCAAACTAATTATATACCATTAACAGGAAGAATAATTGTTAATTAATAGGAATGTACTATTTGATAGTATCATTTTGAAACATGGATATATTTCCCCCTTGCTTGTAGGAACATGATTTTGACCCATGGTGCATTGTGGTTCTTATATGTTGGGCAGTGACGTGTATAGTCACATGAGACAAGTATGTTTTAGTTTATTTTTTATTTTATTTTATATATCTCATTGGCCACTTAGGTCTTTTACTTCTTTTTGTAGACAAAGGGTAATTATATTCTGCGAAGGGGGGCAAATGGGGTTCAGATTGATTCAGTCCTCCGACTTTGATCTGAGGTAAGATTATATAGTTACTACTTGTCTCGCACCTCATGTATTTTGAAATTTCAGTGTTTTTGACTCTATATTATGTTTTCAGTAGGGCATTGGATCATTTCGTGTTGGTTTAGGTGGATTTGGTTCTCCCAATTGAGGTAAGGATTTAATGCCGTTGGTTGGTTTCTCACTAGTTATGTAGCATCCTTTATGTGTTTTAATGTTCCTAATATCCTTTGTGTAGTGCGTTGATCCCTACTCATCGGTTTCGAGTAGCCAAGTTAAGGGCGACTCGCCTGCGTGTGCATAGGTAAGAAAGTATATGTATGTTGGTTCCCCCGTTACGTTTATAGTCAACCATGGCAGTGATTATGAACGTATGGGGCTATGTGTGCCCATGTATATATATATATAAATGCATACGCAGGTGAGTAGAGACTGGTATATGCATATAAGCATATGTGCAAGGATCCCCTTGCACATGCTCATGGCCATGCGGGTGTGTGCATAGGGGCTATGTGTTTTTGAATGTGTGTGAATGTGCGTATACCCATTGGGGGAGCAATAAATTTTAGTTAGAAATCTCCAAGAGCTGAAGTGGACGGTTTGGTTCCACCTTGAGGTAGGATCCCTCTTCTAGCCTCTTTAATTCAAGAATGCTTTAAATTGAATTTAGATTCTTTCTTAATTATTCTTAATTATATTGAATTGCATATCTTGAATAAGTGTTCTTTAATATAATTGTTTCATTTGATAAATAAAGTCATGTTTTTATAATAAAACCCCTCCAATAGAGGTGTGCTGTCTGCGAAAACTCACAGTGATAGTTATGTTGATCTAGTTGCTTAAATTATTACATTTGATTTTTGATGAATGAGTTTTAGAATAAATGTTAAATATAATTAAATTAGTTGTGTGATAAATCAATGCCATGATTTTATAATAAAACCCCTCCAACGTAGGTGTGCTGTCTTCTAAATCAAAGAGTAGTGATACTTATTTGTATCATGTTTAGATTTGGTTTGAGTCTTTCATATGCTTTTTGTTAGTGTTTGTTTTTTGGCTAGTTAGTTTTTGTTTTCTTTGAATAATATAAATTGGATTATCATACTCGTTTAACTCAAATGACATTGCCCGAGTAGGAATATGCCTTGACCATGACACTTTCCTTTCCACGCTTTGAATATTATAAATAAAATTTCCATGTTTAGGCAAAGTGAATGAATTTGTAAATGGTTTTTGTAGGGTTTATGATTCTTTTCCGTCATTTTGTTTCCCTTTAGACGTTGCATCATTGTGCCGCTCGCTACAACCTTCTCTGTCGATCCCTTGTTATAGTATATTAAATAGTTGATCTGTTCTATCATCTGCTGACGGGGCGACGGTCGGAATGTTGCCTTGCCTCCTCCCGCTCCCTTCTCTCTTGGCTGGAAGATGCTGCCCCGTGGATGTCGCTGAACCGGGCCAACATGCTGCAGTCACGCCGTGGTCACGCCACGGTCATGTTGCGGTCACGCCGCAGTCACGCCGCGGTAATGCTGTGATTTGGCCCTGCTCCAGGATGACACTGCGCGGTGGTTCGCAGTGATAGTATTCCACGAGTCTTGTGATGAACGTTGAGACTGACTAATCACAATTTCTACCAGCGGGGCGATGACCAGAATGTTGCCCCACATCCTCCCGCTACCTTTGCTCCTGGCCGGAATATGTTGCCCTGCGGATGTCGCTGGAGCGGGACAACACACCGCGGTCACGCCGCGGTCACGCCACGGTCACGCCGTGATTTGGCCTTGCTCCAGGATGAAAAATCGTGGTAGTTAGCAGTGATAGTATTCCACGAGTCTTGTGATCAATGTTGAGACTGACTAATCATAATTTATGTCGGTGGGGCTACGATTGAAATGTTTCCCCGACTCCTCCCACTCCCTTCACTCCTGGTCGGAAGATGCTACCCTGCGGATGTCGCTGGACTGGGCCAACACGCCGCGTTCACACCGCGGTAATGCCATGATTTGTCCCTGCTTCAGGACAACACCCCTCAGCGGTTCACAGTGATAGTATTCCATGAGTCTTGTGATCAATGTTGAGACTAACTAATCACAATTTCTGCCGGCGGGGCGATGGCCAGAATGTTTCCCCACCTCCTCCCGCTCCCTTCGCTTCTGGCTGGAAGATGCTGCCCCACGGATGTCGCTGGACTGGGCAAACACATCGCGGTCACGCCGTGGTCACGCCGTGGTAATGCCGTGATTTGGCCCTGCTCGAGGATGACACCCCATGGCGGTTCGCAGTGATAGTATTCCATGAGTCTTGTGATCAATGTCGAGACTGACTAATCACAATTTCTGCTGACGGGGCGACGAACAGAATGTTTCCCTGCCTCCTCCCACTCCCTTCATTCCTGGACGAAAGATGCTACCCTGTGGATGTCGCTGGACCAGGCCAACACACCACGGTCACGCTGAGGTCACATCGTGATTTGGCCCTTGTAGCACCCAAACATCTTATAGTATGTTTCTCTTAAATACACTGTATTCATTAGGTAACCTATATCTCATGAATCACTGATCCCCTATGGAACAAAACATGGATACTTATAGGAGATATCCATAAATTATCCACTAAACTTAAATTTACCAGCCTTGTGATTTGAATTTTAAAAATCTGATATACACGGTTGTGTTCAAGATGATATTTAGAGTCTGATAGAATTAACTTATTTTTTGGTGAATAGTAACCCACCCTTATGAATAGTAACCAACCCTTAGGAATATTAACTTACCCTTATGAATAGTATTATGACTCTTATGAATGGTATCTATACCCTTGAGTGTATAAATGAATTTAGACAGCCTAAAGATAAAGATGAATATTCTAAGTGTTTATATATTCCAATTAAGTAATGATTTAATTAAATATTTAATTAATCATATTTAGAAAATTATTTTTGAAAAATGGACTTCATTTTTAGATTCTACACATCGAAAAATGGTTAGGGTGAATTTTTGGGATTTTTCTGAAATACTTAAATTTTTTATGAATAGTAAAATCCGATAATTCAGAATAAATGCTAAATAATGGATTAATTGAGTCATTGATGATGATATTCTGATGTAAGCCCAATTGGTTCGAAGTCACATGCATATATTACTGTTCTTGTTCATGGAATACTCACTATTGGTTGTCTTGAGAGGAAATAATAAATTAATGAGTTTTATATTAAGAAATCCCCTCTCTCCTCCACTATAAAAACCCCCTCTCACCCCCCTTCCATTCACTCCTCTCAAGCCTTTTCCCTTCTCCAAATTCTATCCAAATACCTTTCCAACCTCCTCCCCCATGTCCAGCAAGATTTGGTCTCATAAAAAGATCAAAACCTCTCCCCTTAAGAGGTTCTCAGAGGAGGAAGTTTCAAGAGGTAAATTCCTCTTTCAAATCCCTTCTTTTGTTTTAAGTTCATTTATTTTTGTTTCTTTTCTCACCTCACTTCACCATAATGGTATGAAAAATCAAGTAACATACATGTACTGGAATGTTTTCATGATAATGGTATATTTCATTACCTCTTCTCCTTTCCCCACCATTTATTTGAAAGAAATGAAAGCATCGTTTGAGATGTGCTAATTTAGCACATTCAAGGACAACAGTTTATCGATTTCTGTTATAATATTTAATTCTGGTCATGAAACCATTCATGTTATAGTTGAACCAGATTATTATATATGTAATACATCCTATGTTTAGTTCTGTAATCATTTTGTACAAATGGTATTAAGTTATAAAGTAAAACATGTTCATTGTAATCAAACCCACCTTTTAACCAAAACGGTTGTCAGTAAGGTTATATATATAATAATTCGACTTCACTCTAAGTAACCAAATTAAATTTAAAACCATGTAATCTTTTGGATGTTCACTAAAATAATATTACTTCATTTCTAGACAAACACATCCATCTTATATATTTATCCGAACTTGAATATAAGTAAACTGATCATTTAAAACCAAGTAAGAAAATGCTTCCAAAACAATAAAATTGAATCTCTTAAACCCATCAAAAAGTCCATTAATGAAATATGGTTATAGAATATAAATTAAATGTTTATTAGGTTCTGTACTTATTAATTAATGAAGCTAAATTTGATTATTCAGGTCATTAAGAACAAACAAAAACACGTTCGAGCGTAAGGTAAGGGATTACTTAACTCAATTTTCATTCTTTGAGTTAAACATCTATTTCATTGGTTAAATTGTTCCAAGAATACGTGTGAATGAACTATGATTGTTTTATACTGTATATCCACTTATATTTTGTGGATTTTTATTTGTCACACATAAATATTCATTGATTTATCGTCACTTTAATGACATAATCTTGGTAAGGGATCCTCTCTCTCACTTTTATTCAAGAATCCACCCTATCTTGTGTGCTTTTGTTTTTAATTTCTGATGATGGGGTATGTTTTATCATCTCCCCCATACTGCCATTTTGACATATAAATAATGGGATACCCCTTTACCTCTCATTAAGACCTTGCAATAACACTCGTTACCGTGCCAAAATATTTGTATGAGGTTTTTCTCATCTCACTTTCAATTCTGTGAGGTCTCCATTGTTCACCTCTTAATTCTTATATGTGGTATAAGTGTACTACCATTTTACATATGTTATCATGGTTCTAATTATATTAATTGTATTCTTTGACTCTTTTGGTGTTTATTAACTCTTTTTCATATGACTCAATTGAATACAACACAGTAACGAGCTTTGTCTCAATTTTCACTTCATTGTGACTTGCTTAGTAATTGTGCACCTACTCTTTCTTATGTGGTGTACCTACTGCCCATTTTAGATCACTTTTCAATTGAAATTATATTCCATTCAAACATCCATATTCTCATATCAAGGATATTATTATTTTCTAATCCACATACCATTTTACATACGGTATTTATTTTGAATGTTATTTTGACAGTATGAGTATTAATGAATCCATATCCTCTCTTCTATATGGTTAGCTCAAATACATATTTCTCTTGTATTGAATCTATGTATAAATAATTCTTGGATGCAGAGGTGGGTGGGGACCACTATAGCCCCTCGATGCATCGGTAGGTCTCATGAGACAAAACAGTTTGGCGACAAACCCTTCGAGTTTGTTTCCAAGAAATCAGACATGTTTCTACCCATAGAACTAAATTGTTTTTACTGTATTATGGTTTCATGTGCCAGATACATGATTTCCAGTTAATAAGAATTCTCTTTATTGATTATCAGTTATTTTTATTATCCATGAGGTTTCCACTATAACAAAATCTATGGATGCAGATTCATTTTCATTTTATTAATTGCATTAGTTATTCATTTATTCACTATGCCATATTGATTATGTCAGCTTGATTATGATTAACTTATTATTGTACTCATGCTTCCACTTTTTTAACCCTTACTGAGCATTTGACCTCACCCCTTTCATTGTTTACCTTCAACAGGTGATGAAGAGAAGGTCTTTTATTGAGTTCGTGTGGTTGCAGTTTTTAGTTTTGTTACGTATTGTATCTTGTAACCTTATACAATGTAATTTTTTTTAAATATATGTATCTAGTTTCTTCAAGACTACTATACTGATCATTCCTTCGGGATTTTCATTCCTTCTAACCATGCCAATATCACAAGTAATGCACCGGATCCTGTCTAGAGGGGTCGGGGTGTTACAGTTGGTATCAGAGGAAGTTTAGTAGGAAACTTGGAAACTAGAGTAGGAAATTTATAGCAGGGAACAAAGCCCTAAGGTAGTATTTGAGGATAAACTTACAATAATATCCTAGTATTTTGGTAAGGAATAGATTATGTGAATCCTTCTAGAAAATACATACTTGTCTGGATACGAGCAGGTAGAGGTGGCTCTGGCACAGAGGTACCTAGGAGTGAAAGCTCCGACAAGGAGTTTCGGGCTTGACTTGGGGTATCCTGGTACACAAAAATGGGCCTTGCTACACTCTTGGTTACGAAACTTCTGGGGGATATGCTTAGGATAATTCACATTTTCTTTATAATCCATTATGAGGGAGTTTGATGTAAATTTTTCCGCATAGGATTTGGTTTGGATAACTTTGGAAACTAGAACTGAATAATGAAAAAACTTACTTAAAAAATACTAAGAGTGACTTTTTCTTAATTTTCAGATGGAAAAAGAAAGTACTTGTCTTTTGTCGCTTCCAATAGAAGTATTAGAGACCATAGTGGGAAAATCATGTGTAGAAAACTACGAGACTTTTGAAAATATTTGTTTATCATGCAAACCCTCTACCGGGTATCTAACTCTCCTCGGGTACTCCAACTTCACCATGGAGAAGGTTTTGTCAGTTAACTCATGATGAGTGCACAATTCCCGTTCTATGTATGAAAAGGGAAATACTTCGAGGTTATCTTTAAATGTTTTACCCTAGCCAATAATTTCTTTTCTCTTAAGGACTTTGAGGAGGCTGCATAAGGGGGCGACCTCCGGGCAACATATCTATGTCAGATTTTGACCTACGGATTTCGTGGTCGAGTTGTGGACTTTGAAGCCCTTGATAATGAGACTACCTTTTTGCATTATCGGCATCAAGTAAATACTGATGTCTCTCAACTTGATACCTGACAGGCTTGTCTCAATCTGAATTCTAGATGTCCACACGTAGTTGACCCTAGTTTCACATGTTGCATCTGGACCAAGGAGATAGAGGAATTTGGAATCTCTTTGGGGATCCGTTTGTATGAAAAATGGGGAAATCTCCAACATCAGTGGAATCTATGAGGGGTCATATTAGAGGACGTCAGGAATTCCATACTAGTGTTTTGTGAAAGAAAGCAAGAGATTGCATAATTTCTTGAGTTTTATAAATCATGTCTAAATGAATGATGTTGTATTCTCTATTTTGATATGTTTTTATATAAAACAATAACTTTGTTTAAAATGGATTGGCCATACTAAAAGTTTATTTACTAAAACTTTTTAGATAAAATATATGAGTCAACCAACCAATATTTTATCACTACCTACCAAACTGTTAGAGGCTATAATTATCAAGACATGCTTCGAAGAGGACCAGCCCTATGCCAACTTATGTATGACTTGTAAACTACTTCATCGAGTATCAAATCGTCCAAACATTATCTATATTTACCAAGGAAGCAATCTAATCTATTACCGTATTGCATATGCAAAATTTGCTGCATATAGGAAAAGAGGGAAATATCATGAAACACTTTTTCTATGTTTCACTCTGGCTAATAACTACCAAGCTGTGGGTAAATTTCTAGAAGCTGCTTTGGATGGTAACCATCGAGCAGCCCACCTATTCCAGATCCCGAGTTTTAGTATGTACAGAGAACTTTATGACATCAATATATTCAAGAATGACATGGTGCGTGGGAATTATAGGGATTTGGTCCACAATGAAATTTCTGACCTCCACACTTCTCGTGCCTCTCTATGGAATCCAGAGTGCTTTAAGCACAGATTTGACCCTAGCTATCTGGAGTGTTTCTGGGCTAAGGAAATCGAGCAGCTGAATACTACCTTAGGAATCCACCTGAGGTCGTCAGCACCCTAGAATCAGTGGTATTCCAGGTAAAGGGAATTCGGGAGTGACGTGTGTCTAGTATTGCATATGGTTCTGGGAGATTGAAATTTTTGAACTAGTTTTGGGGATTCGTGTATTGGGGGACTGGGGAAAACGTTAGCCCTATTTTACTTTTTGAACCAGTGTTTATATAAGAATATAACTTGTTGTCTCTTCTTTTTGTTATCCTTTCATCGGTTATACTTTTGATTGAGTATCACTAAGTGAACTTTCGTAATAAATTTTCCGATAAAAGGACAAACCCATATGTTATCTCTTCCTATGGAGGTACTGGAGATTATTGCGATCAAAACATGTGAAGAGGAGTACATACCTCTCACAAACTTGCGAAAAACGTGTAAACAACTATATGATGTGACAAACTGTCCAAACATTCTCCACACCTGTCAAGGGAATGCTTCCATTTACTACCGCATAGCCATGGCACAATTGGCGGAGTATAGGCGAAGAGTAAAATACCACGAAGGGAATTTTCTATGTTTTACCCTAGGCCAGAACTACATGGCCATGTTATGTTTTCAAGAGGAAACTTTGGAAGGAAACCTTTGTGCAGACTACATGTACCAACTCCTCAGTTTTAGCCTCTACAACAACGTCTATGACTTAGATGTTCTCATTTGAGACATAGTTCGGCGAGTTCTTCGTGTGTTGGTCCATTCGAACACTTCCAAACTTTCTACCATTCGAGCCTCCCTCTAGAAGACTGAGTGTTCGATGCAAGGGTTCAACCCCTTCTGTCTGAGGTGCGTCTGGGTTAGAGAACTAGAGGAGTTGAGCATCAATTTGGGTTTTCTACTGAATGCACCTTAGGATCCTCTACGATGGGAGATGTGGTAAGAACATTAGAGAGATTTCTTTTGTGGTTATGAAATGAATTGCGAGGACGCAATTCTCCGAAGGAGGGAATAATGTAGCACCCCAAACATCTTATGGTATGTTTTTCTTAAATACACTGTATTCATTAGGTAACCTATATCTCATGAATCACTGATCCTCTATGGAACAAAACATGGTTACTTATAGGAGATAACCATAACTTAGCCACTAAACTTAAATTTACCATCCCTGTGATTTGAATTTTAAAAATATGATATACACAGTTGTGTTCAAGATGATATTTAGAGTTTGATAGAATTAACTTAATTTTCGGTGAATAGTAACCTACCCTTAGGAATAATAACTTACCCTTATGAATATTATTATGACTTTTATGAATTCTATCCATACCCTTGAGTGTATAAATGAATTTAGACACCCTAAAGATAAAGATGAATATTCTAAGTGTTTATATATTTCAATTAAATAATGATTTAATTAAATATTTAATTAATCATATTTAAAAAATTATTTTTGAAACATAGACTTCATTTTTGGATTCTACACGTCGAAAAATGGTTAGGGTGAATTTTTGGGATTTTTCTGAAATACTTAAATTTTTGATGAATAGTAAAATCTGATAATTCACAATAAATGCTAAATAATGGATTAATTGAGTCATTGATGATGATATGATGATGTAATCCCAATTGGTTCAAAGTAACATGCATATATTACTGTTCTTGGTCATAGAATACTCACTATTGGTTGTCTTGAGAGGAAATAATAAATTAATGAGTTTTATATTAAGAAATCCCCTCTCTCCTCCACTATAACCCCCCCCTCTCACCCCCTTCCATTCACTCCTCTCAAGCCTTGTGCCTTCTCTAAATTCTATACAAATACCTTCCCAACCTCCTCCCCCACGTCCAGCAAGATTTGGTCTCATAAAAAGACCAAAACCTCTCCCCTTAAGAGGTTCTCAAAGGAGGAAGTCTCAAGAGGTAAATTCCTCTTTCAAATCCCTTCTTTTCTTTTAAGTTCATTTATTTTTGTTTCTTTTCTCATCTCCCTTCACCATAATGGTATGAAAAATCTAGTAACATACATGTATTGTAATGTTCTCATTCTAATGGTATATTTCATTACCTCTTATCCTTTCCCCTTAATTTATTTGAAAGAAATGAAAGCACCGTTTGAGATGTGCTAATTTAGAACATTCAAGGACAACAATTTATCGATTTCTGTTATAATCTTTAATTCTGGTCATGAAACCATTCATGTTATGGTTGAACCAGATTATTATATATGTAATATATCCTATGTTTAGTTCTGTAATCCTTTTGTACAAATGATTTTAAGTTATAAATCAAAACATGTTCATTGTAATCAAACCCACCTTTTAGCCAAAACGGCTGTCACTAAGGTTATATATATAATAATTTGACTTCACTCTAAGTAACCAAATTAAATTTAAAACCATGTAATCTTCTATATGTTCACTAAAATAATATAACTTCATTTCTGGACAACCACATCCATCTTATATATTTATCCGAACTTGAATATAAGTAAACTGATCATTTAAAACCAAGTAAGAAAATGCTTCCAAAACAATAAAATTGAATCTCTTAAACCCATAAAAAAGGACATTAATGAACTTAATAAGGTTATACCATATCAATTAAATGTCTATGAGGTTCTGGAATTATTAATTAATAAATCTGAATTTGATTATTCAGGTCGTTAAGAACAAACAAGAACACGTTCGAGCGTAAGGTAAGGGATTGCTTAACTCAATTTTCATTCTTTGAGTTAAACATCTATTTCATTGGTTACATTGTTCCAAGAATATGTGTGAATGACCTATGATTGTTTTATAATATATATCCACTTATATTTTGTGGATTTTTATTTTTCACACATAAATATTCATTGATTTTTCGTCACTTTAATGACACAATCTTGGTAAGGGATCCTCTCTCTCACTTTTATTCAAGAATCCACCCTATCTTGTGTGCTTTTTTTTTAATTTATGATGATGGGGTATGTTTTATCATCTCCCCCGTACTGCCATTTTTACATATAAATAATGGGATACCCCTTTACCTCTCATTAAGACCTTGCAATAACACTCGTTACCGTGCCAAAATATTTGTAAGAGGTTTTTCTCATCTCACTTTCAATTCTGTGGGATCTCCATTGTTCACCTCTTATTTCTTATATGTGGTATAGGTGTACTACCATTTGACATATGTTATAATGGTTCTAATTATATTCATTGTATTTTGTGACACTTTTGGTGGTTATTAACTCTTTGTCATATGACTCAAATGAATACAACACGGTGACGAGCTTTGTCTCAATTTTCACTTCATTGTGACTTGCTTAGTAATTGTGCACCTACTATTTCTTATGTGGTGTACCTACTGCCCATTTGAGATCACTTTTCAATTGAAATTATATTCCATTAAAACATCCATATTCTCATATCATGGATATTATTATTGTCTAAGCCGTATACCATTTTACATACGGTATTTATTTTGAATGTTGTTTTGACAGTATGAGTATTGATGAATCCATATCCTCTCTTCTATATGGTTAGCTTGAATACATATTTCTATTGTATTGAATCTATGTATAAAGAATGTTTGGATGTAGAGGTGGGTGGGGCCCACTACAGCCCCTCGATGCATCGGTCGGTCTCATGAGACAAAACAGTTTGGCGGCAAACCCTTCGAGTTTGTTTCCAAAAAATCAGACGGGTTTCTACCCATAGAACTAAACCGTTTTTACGGTATTATGGTTTCATGTGCCAGATACATGACGTAAAGTTAATAAGCATTATCATTATTCATTATCAGTTATTATTATTATCCACGAGGTTTCCACTATGAAAAAATCTATGGATGTAGATTCATTTTTAGTTTATTAATGGCATTCGTTATTCATTTATTCACTATGCCATATTGATTATGTCAACTTGATTATGATTCACTTATTATTGTACTCATGCTTCCACTTTTTGTGACTCTTACTGAGCATTTGAGCTCACCCATTTCATTGTTTACCTTCAATAGGTGATGAAGAGAAGTCCTTTTATTGAGTTCGTGTGGTTGCAGTTTTTAGTTTTATTATGTATTGTATCTTGTAACCTTATCCAATGTAAATTGTTTTAAATATATGTATCTTGTTTCTTCAAGACTACTAAACTGATCATTCCTTTGGGATTTTTATTCCTTTTAACCATGCCAATATCATAAGTAATACACCGGCTCCTGTCTAGAGGGGTTGGGGTGTTACAGCCCTGCTTCAGGACGACACCCCGCGACAGTTCGCAGTGATAGTATTCCATGTGTCTTGTGATCAATATTGCAACTGAATAATCACAATTTCTATCAATGGGGCGATGACTGGAATGTTTCCCTACCTCCTCTCGCTCCCCCTTCCACCAGCATTTGAGCCCGCACTAGCCCCCAGCCACCTGAAATCCAGCCCGCACCAGCCACCACACCAGCCACTACCCCCAGCCTCCTGAAAAACACTCATGCCAACCCTCTGCCACATGAAAAACAGCCCCATCCACCAATTCCAGCCCTCACCAGCCCCCGACCTCCTACATCCCAGCCTGCACCAGCCCCTGCCACGTTCCCAATAGCCCCCAGCCACCTACAATCTACCCACACCAATCCCCTCCCAACTATTCCAGCCCGCACCAGCCCCCTGCCATCCCCCTGCCGCCTACCTTCCCGCCCGCACCAGCCACTCCAGCCTACACCAGCCACATCACCAGCCCCCAGCCTCCTATATTTTAGGATGCGCGAGAAAAACTCCATGAAAATCACAAAAAGTAAATGTGAAAGTGAATCTCCTTGCCTGAGCCCTCTTTTCCCTGAAAAGTAGCCATGTAAACTGCCATTAATGTTCACCAAGAACATTGGGGTATAAACACATCTTTTAACCCAAGACGAGAACCTAGCCGGAAAGCTGAGTAGATCCAAATCATCCCATAAGAAGTCCCACATGGCCGAATCAAAATCCTTGAATAAATTGATCTTGAAGGCACACCTAGGAACCCCAGAATCAAGATGGTATCCCCACAATAATTCTTGGGTAACAATATTCTTAGGATGAATTGGTTTTGGTACTGAAGGTTGAGGATATTTTTATCTAGATTTAGATTTATGAGTCTCTTAAGGTTATTTTTGTAACCATCCTACTAGAGGGTTTGAGTTATAAGTGGTGGAAGTCTATTATTCAGGCTAAGTTAGACAAAGACTATTCTTGGAAAAGTTTCAAGGCATTGTTCATTTAGAATTATTTCATAATAAAGTGAAGGTATTGATGGCTATAGAATTTTCTAGGAGGGGATGTCCAGGTGGGGTGTCCAAGGGCTGTCCGGAAGGGGGGGGGGGGTGCAGGTGCAGTGTCTAGGAGGGGCTGTCCAGGGGGTGTCTAAGGGCTGTTCGGGGGGGGGGGGGGGGTCTGCAGGGTAGGGTGCAGGGGGGGGGGTGCTGTCCAGGGGGTCCAATAGTGGAGGGGGGGGGATTCTGTCCAGGGGGGTCCAACAGGGGGGATGATGTCCACGGGGGTCCAACAGGGGGCTGCTGCTGTCCAGGGGGGTCTAGTAGGGGGGGCTGCTGTCCAGCAGGGGGGTGGGGGGGGGGCTGCTATGCAAGGGGGTCCAACAGGGGGGGGGGCTGCTGTCCAAGGGGGTCCAGCAGGGGGGCAAGGGGTGCAAGGGATGTGTGTGTGTGTGTGTGTGGAGGGCTGCTGTCTAGGGGGTGTTTTTTTATGAAATAAGAAGAGGAATTTGTTTATGTTCATAGGTATTGGAAAAGCAAAGAACGTTGTCGGCATTGTCAAAAATAATGCATGCATTGTCCTCCAGCACTCGCTTTTTTCAGCTACGATCACGTCGCAGCTGTGCTGGTGTTGTCCAATAGAAAACAAAGGTCTCACAGTTGTCTCTCTCCTTGATCGGGTACTCACAAACAGCTTCCAAAGTAGTCCACTGACTGCGTATTCCTAAGATGTCTATATGGATTGACAAAAGAAGATATAACAGCCTTCCTGCCTAGATCATAACTGAAGATCCATCCTTTACTTATATGTGGTAAGCATAATATTCCCTCACTTCCAGAAATGAGAAAGATATTTATGGGGTTGTCTAAATATACAATGTAATTGAAATTCTAGTCAACTTTGATCATTAGGTTGTCACCTTGATAAGGAATAAAGTGAAATTATTAACTGATGTCCACATGGAGATGGAATCAAGAACAAGATTCATGGGCATGTGTTAATTATATAAGAGAAATATGGACTAGAAAATGAAAACCATAAAGATATGTTTTAAACTCCCATCCTCCCATTTCAATGAAAGGTTCCATCATCATCACTCTTGTGGTGACATGCTAATTGCCTTAAAAAAATTAGGCATGTGAGACAAGGATCATGACCATACTCGTGTAGTCTAACACAATGGTCTTGAAGTAAACCTTTAGAAAAAAATTGATGAAACTGAGATGAATTCATTCTCCTTCAACATATAGAGGATGAGTATCATTGGTCATCAACTTCCGGGATTGGTGAACCCGTTAAGAATTTTGTATCCTTAAAAAAATGATATAATGAGTAACATCAGGGGGGGGGGGTTGCAATGTGTTCTATTTTAGTTTTTGTATTTGATTTCAAATTGCATGGCCAACTGTATTAGCATTCCAGGGGGGGTGTCTGTCCAGGGGTGGGGGGGGGGGTTGCAATGTGTTATGTTTTAGTTTTTGTCTTTGATTTAAAATTACATGGCCTACTGTATTAGCATTACAGGGGGGTGTCTGTCCAGGGGTGGGGGGTGTCCAGGGCTTTGTAGATGGAGGGGTGTCTAGGAGGGGGGGGGGGCTTTGTAATGTGTTCTATTTTAGTTTTTGTCTTTGATTTCAAATTGCATGGCCAACTGTGTTGGTACTAAGTTGGATGGAGAAGGAAGTTTGAAGATTTAGCTTTTGCAGAGTGTTGTCTTTTGTTGTCAAAGAAGATAAATCAATTCACTTTGTAAAGGACTTGAAATCAGACGATGATTTTCTAATATGTATTTCAAAAATATCGTAAGTCAGGAGAACTTGTGATGCAAGCCTTATGATGGAAAGAGATAAAATGATAATGCTAGTCATATGTAGTTTTGATTGGATGGAATGATGCTACTGAAAGATAGGGAAGTTTCAGTACTTCCCACTATAACTCTGACGATGTTAAATCTGATTTGTCAAAGGATATATATCATGATAGTTTATGAAAGCTGAAGAATAGTTATGGGAAGTAGTAAAGAGATAAATGAAAAAAGAACATACAATCTGGAGGCGGCGCAAAAGAATAGTTTAAGGTGGTGTCGTTTTCCAGTGTTTTCCAAATTTTAGGCCCTGAAAATCGGGAGATGAAGAAATGTGTTTTTGGAAATGGATGTTGCGCACAAGATTGAATATGGTTTAGAATTTTGTGCACAAGGCATGATTCAAGGATATAACATCGAAAAATGGCAAAGGTATGCAGTGCGCGAAAAATTGGGCAGAGTGCGCGAAAAAATGAAGGATGCGCGATATAGTAGAGGGATGCGTGAAAAATCAGTGGGATGTGCGAAAAACAAAAAGGTTGCATGAAATATTAGCGGGATGCACGAAAAATAAAGTGGTGCACGAAATAGAGGAATGAAGTTTTTCATGAAATAGGTGTTTTAAGATCAGAAGCTTGAAAATTTGAAAAGGCATGAGGTGTGCGAAAAAATGGAGCATTGCGTGAAATATGATGTTGCGTGAAATATTTTTTACGCGCATGAAGAGGATTTTTACATGCGGATTAATGCTTTTCGCGCAGGGTTAAAAAAGCCTATAAATATGAGGTGAACCCTTCTCATTGATAGTTGCTCGACACTTAGAAGAAATCTCGAGCTCTAGTGCATGCAAAATTATCCGCTAAGTGAGTTGCGTGAAAAGAAATGAGTTTGCGCAAAAAGAGGATAGCTGTACAAAAAAGAGAAAAGTTGTGCGAAAATGGAAGTTGTGCGAAAAGATAAAAGTTGCGTGAAAAAGGGAAGTTGTGCGAAAAAGTTTTTCGTGCCAAAAAATAACTTTTACGCGCAAGCCATTTGAATTGTGAGCAAGGTATCTTAAAGGATCCGTGAAAAAATTGGGGTCTTCGCACATATTCAGTTGTGCGTATGGGAGTTCTTACCAGCTTATGGGTAGAAAAGTAAAGATCTGTACTTCAGAGAATACAACTGTTCAATTGTAAAGAAGAACTGAAATACTATAATTCCCTATTTGTGTTAAGAGGGTGCACACGTGCTTTCGGATTGTTTTCCAATTGATACATGAGTGTAAGGGTATATCCTACTCATTGTATTCCACATAAAAGGATTGTTTTCTAGTGGATTGTGTGGTACTGGATTATTTCCGCACCATACCAAGGACGTAGCTACTCTCGTTGAGTAGTGAAACTTGTAAATCTTGTGTTCCTGTGGTTGTGTATGTTTAGTAGAGAAGAAAATCTTTAATAGGAGGTGATAGTTGTTTAAATTAGAAGGAAACATAAAAAGAAAAATATATCACTGATTCACCCCTCTCCCTATTAGTAATACTTGGATCCTGACTGGGAACTTAAAACTGTATTAGCATTCTAGGGGGGGTGTCTGTCTAAGGGTGGGGGGTGTCCAGGAAGGAGGGGGGGAGGGGGAGTGTCCAGGGGGGTCCAGGTGGGGTGTCTGTCCAGGGGAGGGGGGGGTGTCTAGGAGGGAGGGGGAGTCACCAGGGGGGTGTTTATCTAGGGGAGGGGGTGGAAAGGGGGGGGGGGGGGGGGGTCCAAGAGGGGGAGGGGGGCTTTGAAATTTCTTCTGTTTTATTTTTTTGTCTTTGACTTCAAATTTCATGGCCAACTGTATTAGCATTCCAGGGGGGTGTCTGTACAGGGGAGGGGGGTGTCCAGGAGGGAGGTGGGAGGGGAGTGTCTGGGGGGGGGGGGTCCAGGGGGGTGTCTATCCAGGGGAGTGGGGGATGTCCAGGAGGGAGGGGGAGTCTCTAGGGGGGTGTCTGTACAGGGGAGGGGGTTTCTGTCCAGGGGAGGGGGTGTCTGTCCGAGGGAGGGGGGTGTCTGTCTGGGGGGGGGGTGTCTAGGGGTATCTGTCCAGGGAGGGGGTGTCCAGGGGTATCTATCCAAGGAGGGGGGGGGGGTGTTCTGTCCAGGGGAGGGGAGGGGGGGGGGGGGGGGGGGTCCAGGGGTGTCCGTCCGGGGGGTCTATCCAGGGGAGGGGGTGTCCAGGGTTGTCTGCTCGGGGGGGGTGTCTGTCCGGGGGGGGGGGGTCTGTCCAGGGGGTGTCTGTCTGGGGGGGGGGGGTTTCCAGGGGAGGGGGGGTGTCCAGGGTTGTCTGTCTGTCTAGGGGTTGTTTATACAAGGTGGGAGGTGTCCGTGTAGGGGAGGGGGTGGGGGTGTGTCCAGGGGGGACTAGAAGGGGGTGATGAACCAGGGGAAAACAGGTAGGGGGACTAGATGGGGGTAGAGTTGGATGAAAAATAGGGGGGGAGACATGCAGGGTGGGAGGTGGTAGGGGGACTAGCAGGGGCAGGGGGTGGAAGTCAGGCCTACATGCCTACTGTGTTTTTTTATTGAACTTTAATCTATAGACATAGTTTCTAACCATGGCTATAAGTTCTATTTGTGTTTTACCTAGAAATTGAAGATGTACCCACGATTTGAACCATAACTGAAGGCCATGTATGGATTAAACTTATGCCACGGTTTGAAATCGTGGCTATACGGATTTAGCCACATTTTTAAACCGTGGCTATAGGTATTGACCTATATCCACGCCAATATCATCCACGGTTCATTGAACGGTGGCTATAACCTATAGCCATTGTTTTGGGGCTTATAACCACAGTTTCAAACCATGTCTATAGCTTAAATTTCCAATAGTGATATATCATGGTTTTAGAAAATAATAAAAATAGAGGGGAAAAGGGTCTCCCATCCATAAATGAATCATTTTACAGTATAGGGACATAATAAAAAGAAATAAGATCATGGTGTGGACATTTTAATGACATACCACATGAAAAGGAAACTTGAAGAGAAAATGCGATTTCTTTTATGAAAATTCGGAAGCCTAATGACGTCACTTAAAAATTCAGAAAATAAATTGATGAGAGAATAAAGGGTCTCTCATCATTTGGACATTAAATGGGAAGTAATAAGAATATATAAGAACATACCCCCAGAGGAAGATGGAAACTACAAGACATAACTTAAAGGAAATCATGACTTAAAAGAGGAGGGTGAAAGTTTCCCTTACTGTGAAGAGTAACTTTGAAAGCTTAAAGGTTGGGACCTTGGGGGGCTTGAGGGAACCTTGGGAGAACTCGACGGTCTCATTTAATTATAATCACTTCATTAATTAAAGAATATAGTTTTTTTGAGTATAAAATAAAATAACACACAAATTTAGGAAACAAATATTAATAAAAAGTTTGGGTCGTTACAATAAGGGTGATCGAAATGAACTACCATAAAAAGCCTCATAAGGTTCCATCTGAATAGTTTCTTGAAAACTATTATTATAGGAAAACTCCACAAGTGGTATGTGATTCTCCTACGAACCTCCCAAATCTAGGACACATGCTCAAAGAATGTCCTCTAGCACCTGAATCGTATGCTTGGACTGGACATATATCTAGGTATGGTAAGTTGTACTGAGAAGTACCTGTGTACCCAAAGCCTTCTGTAGGCCCTACCAGACCTGAGAAGTAAAACGTGCATCCCTGTCTAAAACAATGGAGTGCAGAATTCCATGTAAATGTACAATCTCTCGGATGTACAACCTTCCCAACTCATCAAAACCAAAGGTCTCTTGATCGAAAAGAAGTGAACAACCTTCGTGAGTGTCAATGACAACCCATACCGCATAATTCCCTCGAGGCGACCTCAGAAGACCTATCACAAAATCCGTCATGACATCATTGCATTTTCACTCGGGAATGGGTAACTGCTGTAAAATCCCTACTGGTCACTGATGCTCTACCTTCACCTGCTAACAGGTGGAACACCTCATGAAAAACCCCAAAACATCTCTCTTCATACCTAACCACCAATACTAATGGTGCAGATCACGATACATCTTGGTGACACCAGGATGAAATTCCCAAAATGAGTAATGAAAGTCCCGCATCATCTCCTCACGTATGTCCGCTGACACCCATACGCACCCACAAAAATTCAAGATCTCATCCTCGCCTATGGTACATCCAAGAATAGGGTCCTCTCCTGACACACTCTACCATAGGACTAGGGCTTCATAATCTGATAGATGCCTCATTCGCACTTGATCAAGTAGAGTAGAGGTAACAGCTACAGAAAAAATAAACGTATGTCCCTGTCTGTCATGCACCTACAAATGCATCTCAAAGAACAGATTTATAAGATGCCACTCACTACTGCCCTCCTGAACTACCTGTATATGCATCCTCCTGCTCAATGCATCAGCTAATGGGTTGCCTTTCCCAAGCGTGTAGGCAAGATCAAAGTCAAAGGACTGAAGGTACTCAACCCACCTTCATTGTCTCAAATTCTGGTCATGCTGAGTGAAGATATACTTGAGACTTTTGTGGTCAGTGAAAACCAAAAAATTCTCTCCCAGAAGATAGTGTCTCCAACAACGTAAAGCATGAACAACTACAGCTAACTCAAGATCATACATCAGGTAATTCCTCTCATGTGGCCTCAACTGCCGAGACCCTTATGCAACGAATCCTTCCCCCTACATAAGCAATTCTCCCAGCCCGATACCTGAAGCGTCACAGTAAATAGTATAACTCTTTCCCGGCTCTGGAAAAACTAGTATCGGTACTGAAATCAACCTCCCTTTAAGCTATGGAAAGGCTGACTCACAAGAATCTGACCATAAGTACTTCACACCTTTCTTATTCAGGCCCATCAATGGTGCTTCTAAGCGTGAAAAGTCCTGTATGAAACGTCTGTAGTAACCAAACAGCCTTATAAAATTATGTACCTCAAAGACGTTCTTCATCTGCTCCCAGGAAACTACTGCCCTAACTTTCTCTAAGTCAACTGATACTCCTATATCTGATATAACATGACCTAAGAAGTGAATTTGGTCCATCCAAAAGTGGAATTTTGAGATCTTAACATATAAATTATTCTCTCTCAGTGTACTCAAAACGATCTCAAGGTGTGTGGAATGGTCGTGTCGAGTGTTATAGTACACCAAGATATCGTCCACGAAGACCACTAGGAAAGAATCCAAGTATGGATGGAACACTCAGTTCATCAGTTCCATGAATACTGTAGGCACGTTCTTGAGAACGAACGACATAACCAAATACTCATATAGACCATACCTACTCCAAAAAGTTGTAAGAGGTATATCAGATGGTCTAATGCGCAACTGATGATAACCGGATCTCAATTCAATCTTCAAGAACACCCGAGATCCTCGAAGATGATCAAAGATATCATGAATCCTCAACAAGGGATATCAGTTCTTGACCGTCAGCTAGTTCAGCTTCCAATAATCCAAAAAAAGTCTGCGGGTATCATCCGCCTTCTTCGCAAAAAGGACAAGTGAACCCCAATGAGAAGTACTAGGTCGGATGAAACCCTTTGCTTGCAACTCCTCCAATTTATTTTTAAGCTCCTGTAACTCTGGTGTATCCATCCTATAAGGAGTAATGGACACTGGTTCCACTCATAGAACGAGCTCAATAGAAAAGTATACCTCTCTCTCTAGAGGAAAACCTGAAAAGTCCTCTAGAAAGACATCCTTGAAATGATCCACCACTGGAGGAAAGTCCATATGTGAAGTCCCTTGGTCATCTAGTTATAGACCAACAATATGGGCTATAACTCCTCCCAATCCATAATGTTCGGGTCCCACTCTGCTCACCTGAACATCCCATTTTCCCTTTTGTAAAAATGAACCACCCTCTGGTGATGTAAAACTCACCCTACGGTGATAACAGTCAACAACATCATGGAAAAGGACTAACCAGTACATCCCAAGAATGAATTCATAACCTATCATCTCTAGGACATAAAGGTACCATAAGAAGTGACACCCACCAAACTCAAGAGGTCACTCCTTGCATTGACATACACTAGTTGTTCTTGTCCCCAATAGAGTGTCTAGATTCAAGATATCAGTAAAAGAAAAGATGTAGAGACCAAGGCTCTCCACAAAAGAAACATATATAAAGATATGGGAATCCCCTATATTGAAAAGAGAAGAAGATAAAACTGAGGCAACTAGAATAGTACCTATGACTTTAGAGGGTCCGGGTCCTACTTCTACTGGGTCTGTTCCACTGGAAAATTATGACCTGTACTGTGGCCCTGTGACCCTACCTGACCACCCTGAGCTGATCCAACCTGTTGTCTCTGAAAGTCTATTGACTAGATACCACTACCACGACCTCCACCTTGACCTGAACAGCCAGAAGAACTCCAATTCCTTGTCTGATGAGAAACTGGTTATGATTCTCCTGAATGAGGAGTCATAGAAGAACCCCTGTCACCAGATGCTGGTGATAAGATCTGATAGAAGCACTGAAGATGACCCATATTGACACAAGATTGGCACTCCACTGGGTCTCTTGGGCAATGTGGCCTCGTATTTCCGACCCTTCCACACTGGAAGCATACTACCTGGCTACCTGAAGGTCCATCCCACCTACTCATATCTCCATGTAGAGACTTCTTGCGATGCTTACTGCTATCGTCCGGAGAAGCGCTAACTATAGATGCGGAACCGCCCTGGACCACAACTCTATAATCCCTCAGGTTGAATTCTGTAATCATCACCTAGTTAACTATAGAAGATATGGTCTTCAACCTGAAGATGTTCACCTAAGATCGGGTGTCGTGCCTGAGACCATCCTCAAACTTTCTTTCTAGGAATAACTCATCACCTCCTGGGATGGGTGTAAAGCGCTGCAACTCTGTGAAGTGAGAAGAATACTCCATAACTAAGAGAATACCCTACTCCAGACTCATGATCTATCAGGCTCGATCAGACCTCAAAGTCTCTGGGTGGAAGTAGTCATAGAAGGCACGCTGGAACTCATCCCAAGCCATAACTGATGGCGCCCCGCCAGTGAGATCACATCCCACCACATCTTGGCGGAACCCCAAAGCATATACATAGAGATATTCACCCTCCTCTCTGGAGGTGTCTCCATATGGTTAAAGATAGGCAACATGGATTATAACCATGAATCTGCATCCTGAGGTCCTCCATCTTCTGAGAAAGTGGGAGGATGCTGCTACTGATAGACCCGCTTCAATTTTTCCATCGATGGGGTAGGAGGCAGTGCTCCCTAGAAGGTCTGCATCATCCTCATAAATCCCTCTCAGAACTGTGCATCAGCACCTGTGTCCGGAATGACGGCTGGTGCCAAGACTGGCACTACATGAGGGTCTGCTGGTAGTCCCTGATCAGCCATGTCCGGTGCCTGATCACTGCCCTGTATCTGTGTACAACCGGAGGATGTCTCAGTGGCATGACTCTGCAAGGCCAAGCGCACACCTTAGTTAAATATTATCAAGGACTAAAACTTAGAAGTGCAAAAAGGGAACAGGAGAAGGAAAACATTCAAGTTTTTCAAAACATGGATACACGGGATGTATGTCCCATACACAACGTGTTCCATTAAGCCTTCACATGGGCGTGTACTTCTGCCAAAATTGGTCGTGTAACACTCCATACACACGACATGTTGTCCAAACGCACGACATGTACTTGAATCCTCTTCCCTTTCCTAAGTTCTTCTACACGATTAACCCACACAGTTCCCTTAGAATAGGACTACACAGAGTGTTAGTGCCAAACATGGTGTGTACTAGACAAACTTCACTGAATCGTGTTATTAGTCACACTGCCAATTACATGGATCACTCTACATGGCATGTTCTGGATTGACACGACATGTACTTCCTGATTTTCACCCACCTGTGTCGTTAGTCACAGGGCCAGATACATGGTCTCTACAACACGGCGTGTACATCCAGTACATGGCATGTCCCACCAAGATTTCCCAACCCCGTGCCTCATCCCACACAGGTAGTAACACGGTTAGAGACTACATGGAATGTATATACAGTACATGATGTGTACTTAATAAAAATAGTTTCTTCCCAAACAGAAGAACACATGGTGTGTATTCATCACTATACGCCGTGTATTCTAGGTTTTTCTGGAAAGTAAGCCTCAGAAAATACTCCAAACACAAAAAAAAAACAATGAAAAAACATTAAAGTGACAAATTCTGATCCTTGGGATACCATACTTCTCGCGAATCAAAGCTTTTCATCTTATAAATTCTATATTCAAGGAATAATAAGGAAATGATCCACCAAATTCCAATCCATGAGGGTCCATAACACCTAAAGAACCAAATTTTGGAATTCATTCAAACAAACCTTACACAATCCAGTACCCTATCAAAAAGAAGGTATTATATCAAGGAATCTATCACAACAACATGCATATCTAACACAACATCTATCACAAAAACATGCAATCACTACTGCACCCTAAATGGAATGGTAAGAATGCATGACATGTGATTTCTAACAAGTTCCTATATGATGCATGAGATTGAATACCCTTATCTCATTAGGTTGGAACAGAAAGAGAACCTCAATAACATAAAAAATAACAGCACAAAGCATGAGAATCACCCAATGGTGAAATCAAATCAACTATAATAATTAAAAAACTAGAAATATCACATTATACGAGGTAAATTGGATTTTCCCTGTACATGGGTTAGCTACTCCCGGGAACAACTTATTACCAAGTACCTATTCCATCCTATCCCTGGCTGGAGACTCCAAACAATAAGTCAAGAAGAAAAAAATTCCTCTGATACCACTTTATAACGTCCCAGTTCCGGGTGCCGCCCAGAGGTTCCCCATACCCAGTTGGTCACATGGACTCAAGCGCATTTCCCCAAATTCCAGTGGCTTCCGAATAGCAGTGAGGGACTTGGGTGTGATTTTGGGGAAACAATGCCCTCATTGGTAGAGTAACACAAGGGAAACAAATAGATAACAATAACAGAAGCGGTAATAATACCATACAAAATTAAACAGTGGAAGACTGGAAATAATAAACTGGATCACACATATATATGAATGATTCATGATACATATTTCTAGGAAAATATCCAAACAAGTCACAATGCTGGAATACAGTACTAAACCAAAGTACAAAAGAAAATAAAGTAAACAACTCCTCAGCATCGCAAGCCTCAACTTGGTCCCATTATCTCCATCTCCAAGGCAGTCAAGTACCTGAAGTAGAAGGGCACTTGCCCTTATCTAGACCTATAACAATATAATCTGTTTGGGCCCAAAAGCATGACCCAAATGGGGTGTAATATGAATCCCAGTAGGCAACCACCCAAAGATCTATGCCTAATAGTCAATGAATATATATGGCAGACAATAATCAAAATGAAGCAGTAAACAAGGAAATACTCAAAAGTAAACAATCCTACAGTTTCAATTGCATTAATTTCATATTTCAAGTAAGCAGATAATCAAAACAAGTAACCCTCTGGGAAGTACTCACAGCCTATCCCCTCTGGTTCAACCAAAAAATCACAAGTAACCCTCTGGGTAGTTCTTATAGCCTAACCCCTCCGGTTCAACCAAACAATCACAAGTAACCCTCTAGGTAGTTCTCATAGCCTAACCCCTCTGGTTCAATTTACAAGAAGAATATAGCGAATACTCTCTGAGGAAGCACTCAACATCAATTTCCCATATAGTCTCGTATAATCAAAGACTCTCTGAGGAAGCACTCACTGTCAATTCCCCCTATAGTCCTTTAATGGTAAACTAAAGACACTCCGAGGAAGCACTCAATGTCAATTCCTCTTGTGGTCTCGTAACGTATCTATAGACACTCTGAGGGAGCACTCAACATCAATACCCCCTATGGCATCACAGCGTGATAAAATATAACACACTCTGGGAAAGCCCTAAACGCCAATTTACTATATGGTCTCACTACACTAGGTTCCCACAACCCTGTGTAAAGAAATCGTACACAAACTATAATCAGCAGCCAAAGTAAACCTCAAAGTACTACATGGATAATTATCTAAAAGGCATGGCACATCATATAAGATAGAATCACCCCATCCTAACAATACTAGGCATGGAAAACAAATAGCATAACTAGAAAATCTATACCAAATGGTCAAAATCAACAAGCATGGGCAAACACATCAATAACATGGAAATTAACCCTATTCACAATCATAAATCCTCTACTCAAGCACACAAAGCATAACATGAAATAATAGGGTTTAAAACCATGAACACACAATACCCCGAACAAGGGTATTGGGCACTTTTGCACATATAACTCAAAGATTGACTATAGAAAGGCACAAACCACCTACTTCAGCGTCGTGAGATAGATATACGTGAACCTCATGCCTTGAATCACCCTAGAATGTCGTAGATCTATAAAAATGCTAAAAACCTTCAATCGAAGATATCTCATGAAAGAGGATAAATCAAGAGATGAAGTTCAATAAGAAGGAAGAACTCACCAATGCGATTCCAACATAACTGACGATGGTCGAATCATAGAATGGATGGTGAGTCGGGGGCTCGGTGAAGATTCATGCCCTACGTTCACTCCTGGATGTGACAGGCAAAGAAGAAGATGGTTGTGTCAATTAGATGCGACCCCAGTCCATTTAATGAAAAAAATAAAGTACACGACGTGTTCTTTAAAAGTGCATGGTGTGTACTTTCCCTTACTGATCCCTACTTTAGGTGACCTCCAGGTCACCCCACACGACCATGTACTTGGACGTTACATGGCCAGTACACAGTCACCTACAGAAAACGAGTAAACGAAGTATACTTATAAGTACACAACATGTACTATTGAAATTTCCAAAGACTCCCCTTTTTCTCAGAAACAACCAGAAAATAAAGACATACCTGAAAAGAAGATTCAAGTTCTTACATAAATAAATATTTATTTATTTATAGTCATAAATATAAATATTTATTTGATAATGGGGTTTTGGAGCGTTGGATTCCAAATACAATAGCAATGATGACACCCTGGTTTTCTAGGGTTCGTCAATCATGATGGTTCTTAATTCTTTATACTTGTCTCTTTCGCACTATCTTGGAAATATACTTCTAGCTGGCGGTGTGGTTGGTCCTACTGATGATGCGCTTCGACAGGGGTTTACGGTTGGCGTGGAGCATCGATCTTCTTTGAGATTAATTCTATATTTGCCCAGATTTTGCAGGGGAACGACTTTAGTTGGGCGTCGATCTATGGATGTTCACGGATCTAGTTGTATTTCTCCCCCATGGATCTGAGTGAGACGTGTCGTGCGAATGTGAACTCATCAGCTTTGGGTCCAGGTCGATCGGAGCTTGGTGGTGTGGTGCCAACTATTTTGCATAAACTTGGTGTGGATCAGCTTCGGGGTTCGGCTATTACCATGTATTTGAGTGTGGATGTGCATCCTGGATGTTTGGAGCTCGAATATGGTGTGGATTTGCGTTGGCTTGCGTCGGCTCTGTCTGGTTTGCATAAATTTGTTGCTGATGTTGGGGTTGGATCAAATTTAATAGTGTTTAAGGAATCTAGGTTCGGGAAAATTCTATGAAAGGGATTAGTGGAACATGTTGAGGTCAATCCAGTTGCCTTTGCTGAGAGGATTGAAATGGGGAAAACATCTCTAATTGTGCTACTTATGTTTCCCAAGGGTGAAAATCCCCGAAGTTTGATGAATTGATATGTTGGGTCTTTTTCTTATGGGAATTCTCTGATTGGAGGTGTGTTTTCCTTGGTAGAGGTTTTTTTCACTGCATTTTTTCTTTGGATGAGGATATGAATCATGTGTGGATCATTGGATCTCTATTTTTAAAGCCTGGTTGACTACATTTTCATGAGTGGTCAATGGATTTCAATATTTCACAGGCAAGGAATGCGTTTTCGCAGGTTTGGGCCTGTCTTCACGGACTCAACTGGATCCTCTGGCACCATATGATTCTTTATTATATTACTAGAGCAATTGGGACTCCTATTCAACTTGAAAATGAGACGGAGCATGTACGTTTTGGACACTTTTCTAGGTTGTTAGTGGAGATTGATCTTCGATCAACCATGATTGAGAAGATTTTTTTTCTCCACTCCTACATATGATATTTGCATTGATGTTGAGTATGAGAAGAAGCCATTGTTTTGTGACTTTTGTATGGATGTTTGTCACCTACTAGATTCTTGTCATATGAAATCTTCCTATGAGAAGTGTAGAATGAAGGGGCATCTTGCCGCCCACTATCAAAGAAAAGTTGATATGAAGGGATCATCTTTGTCAAAATCCCCTGATCTTATTGGAATCATGTCCAGTTGTGATGTGCGGGTTTCTGAGAAAAACCCTTTGCGGGTTGGTAAGGGACTTATGATTGCGCAAACTCTTGTTGGGACATGCACTGGCCCTTCTAATTGGGTAGATATTGTAGAGGTGCAGGATGATCAAGATGTGACTTTACATAAAGATGATCAGAATTCAATTGGAATCCCACAATCTTTCAGGGATGCTCTAATATCTAATATGGAGATTGTTGAAGCATGGATTCTTTTGGATCATGCAAAGGTGGGAATGCAGGGGAGTGTTGAAGTTGAGGGGATTATCTCTAATTAGGTTCATGTTCTTGGATCTTCTGAGCAAGTTCTTGGACACAGTTTCCCCATGGGAATTACTTTGGTTGTTCCAGATTGCAACCTGGAGTAGGATTTTGACATAGGAGAGCAGGAGAATGTTGATGTCGTCATTATTTCTAATGATTTGGAGAAACTTGAAGATTCTATTCAGATTAAGTGGACAAAGAATTGGCCCATGAACAAGATTTTACTTCCTCTTGTAGGAAAGGTAAGGCTAAGTTGGTTTTGGATTCTCATCACCCTGAGAGGAAGGATGCACCGAGTTTCACTGTATCTGATCCTAGACGATCTCCCCTGTTGGAGAGGGAAGAGCCGGATGGAGAATGGCACCAATCTAAGACTTGTCAGGGGGTATTCATCCAAAAAATCTTGGTCGAGGACATGGTCGTGATGATTGGGCTGGTGGGCACGACCAAGTGTCCACCAGGTCTTCCTCTAAAGGTCTCACTTTGGAGTAGCAAAAAATCAAGGAGAAATACTTTGTGCTTTTCAATCAAAGAAACTCATAGTCAGAGTGGGAATCTATTGATGAGGATGATAATTCTGATCATGATTATAGGGATGATCCTATTATGGATGTGTAGTTTTCTTGTTTGGATGAGGGCATGTCCTTGTTTGACCTCGTCCTCCCTCTTTTCTCTATCATTTTTATTTTTCTAATAATTTTTTTAGGAGCGGGCTCGCCTATCTCCTGAACCTTTTGAGTATATATATTTCTTTTATATTTAGGAATATAATTAAAATATATATGTAATAAATATATATTTATAATAAATATGCAATAAATATATAAATATAATAAATATATATAAATATATATTTATTAAATAATTATAAATTATAATAGATATATAAAAATATAATTCTAAATAAATATAAATATATTTAAATAATTATAAAATTATAATAAATATATTAATTATATATAACTATTAATATAATAAATATATTTATTATAAATTTATAATTATAAATAAATATATATTTATTAAATATGTAAATAGAAATAAATATTTATTTATTTATAGTTTTTATTGTAAATAAATATTTATTTATTATACATATAATTTTATAAATATATATGAAAATATAAATAATTTATTATCGTTAAAGTTTTATCAGTGCTAAAATCTTAGCGTTGATAAAGACACTTTTTATTAGTGCTTTTTTAGCGTCGATAAAGGCCTATCTTTATCAGTATTAAAAAAGCGCTAATAAAAGGTTTTCCTACTTTTATAAAATAACCCTGACAACCTCCTCCTCCTATCGCATGACTCAAGATCTCGTGGAAGCTGAACTCAACCTCCTCCTCCTCCTCCGCTACCAAATCCTCCTCCTCCTCCTCTGCCACTGCTACCAACTCCTCCTCCTCCTCCTACTCCTCCTACACTACTAAATCCACCTCCTCCTCCTCCACTGCCGTTGCCACCGACTCCTCCTCCTCCGTTGCCGAATCCTCATCCCCCAACTCTCATACATAGGTTTCATGCTCCACATAATACTCAAGGCTAGTGTTTATGATTTTTACTTATATATAATGCATTTTCAGTATCATATAGGATTTCACATTGGTGTTGGGGTAGCTTATACCCCTAGTAATTATTTCTATGATTAGTGGATGTTTTTGAGGTCTGAGAAGCTAGACTCAAATGTTTATTATTTCTGAAGAGATTAACTATTTTTCATCAATTTCACTGTCCAATTTATATATATGAACATGAGATAACCATTTTAGAATCATTATATTATGGATTATTTTGATTCTAGAATTCAATAATTGTTCCCCATAGGAATTATTTTAATGGTGGGGATTATTCCTTCTTTATTTTATAAATTAATTGAGGTATTGTAAAGGCTCATCATGGGTAGTGAAGTTTGTTTTAGAATTCATATTCCCCATTTTTTTGAGACTGTGGTAATTGTGGAAAATCGGTGTCTTATGTGTAGATATTTTAGCTACATGATTAATGATTTCATTCCAAGTGTTGTATTTATAGTCACTCAAGTTTTTTAGGTTTTATTTAGAGGTCTATAGCCTATAGTGTATGGTTATCTGAATTGTCATGATTGTCTTCTTGAAATTATGGCGGATTGGGTAACCGATAAGCTTCAGGTATGTTGTATAATGGTTTGATGATTTTTACATTATTTCATGATAAAATCATAGGTTTTTTTCATATGAATAAATAATATTACAACCAGGAGAATTTTAACAATTTATTTGAGCATTTGGTTTTGATAGTGCAACTGAAATGATTGACTATGAATGGCTAGGAAGCTCAGTTGTAAATGTATACATGAGGTATGTTTTCATGATTTGATTTTACAAAGGCTAATATACCGTGTTAATTATGACTAAATACATTTCACATTTTTGGAAGGAGTATATATGAAAATCAATTGAAGGGATTTTCCCAAGGAAAAAAATTCAGACTCATTAGTCCTCACATCACCTCTACAAAACAAGAAAAAATAGGGGAAAAAGGGATGGAATAGTGGCAGTTCTGATCAAATCCTTTGAAAGAAAAATTTTGGATGACAAACTCCATTTAATACCAATGATGTAGGGGTAAAACTGTACAATTTAATCATATAAAATATATTTTCATTTCTTTCATTACTTATTCCTTTTTTGTTTTTAGGTAGCATTGGATGCTTATTGCGGTAAATTTGGATACTCCAAAGATTCCTTTTCTGGATTTAATGCATGGATATCCAATAAACCATCCACACATGATAGATTTTGTCAATTTTTAATATAATACATCCAATATTTTAGAAATAAACATCAATTTATATAATTTATATTATCTTTTAATGAAGATTCAGTTATGATAGGATGGTGCATTAATATCATGTGAAAAAAGGAATAAGGTCAGGGGATAAGGAAAAGGACAAATACAAGTACTAAGAATAGATAAGTACAATGGTATATATAATAATATTTCACTATCCAAACACATATCAAAACCAATTACTTATTCTACTCAATGTTTTTGTAGTGTCTGAAACAAACAACGGAAAAGATTGTAGTTATTATTTTTGTAAATTTATAAGAGATATCATATTCCATGAACACACCAACATCCCTGAAGAGGTATTTTTGAAGATAATTACTATTTCATTTAAAATATTTATTAATCCTTTTTGTATTTATATATTTCCAGTACTACTATGACTCTCAAAAAAACTCATATTCAAAAGATGATATAGATGTGCTCAGAAATGAATGGGAAACATATCTGATGGAAGATTGTACACAAATAACATGAAGATGTGAATTATATATAAGTAATGGATTGTTTAATATTTATATTTAATTTAATTATTTTTATTATTACTCATATAAGATTTTTTTATTATATTGGTGGATTCCTTTGTTCGAGTTGGGGCGGTTTGTTCAAAATTGATCATGCTCATGATAGATTGGACTTCGAGGCTGCAACTAAGATAATGACAACAAGGAAATGGGTTAAGAATATATAAAGGTGAATTCCTAATACTTATTTATTTAATTAATTTTGTCATAGTTTTATCTAGTATTTGTAAGTTAATTTCCTTATCATTTTTATCTAATACTTATTTATTTTTGTATAGATCTTTTGGGAAGTCATATTTTCCTTTCAACTAACTATAACTAGCCAGAAAAGAGAGAACATGATGAATGAAAAGTACAACTTATCAGTAGTTGAATGAAAATTATGACTTCCCAAAAGATCTGTCATGAATATTTTCCTAAATAATGTACTAATTAGCTGTGTCTCAATCAACCAAACCTCAATTTGATACACAGTGTGCTCGGTATGACTCAAACTATATGTTTTTAGTTTATAACATTATTTAATACTTTAAGAGTCATGTCTTCTAAACTAGTATGATTTTATCCATGACTCATTATTATGATCTATGATATATAGGGTATGAATTTATAATGTTAATATCACATTCTAACATCTTTATGCTCATTTTATCCTTATATGATCATTGATATCTCCCTTGTTTACACTTATTGAGCATCTATGATCATCCTTTATTATATATCATATCCTTAAAATATTAAGAATGTTTTTAGAAATGATATTTATAAGAAGGTTTATAGTAAATAATAACTTAATGAAAGACTCTTATGAACTAGTTCTTTATGTTTTCATATTTCCAAATGCACTAGACCTAAAATATTCTAGCATGGATCATTCTAGAATGGATCATTATGTTATATAGGGAATATTAATATACTAAGATGTGATATCTATGTATGAAATTTCTGGGTCAATATAGTTGGTATCAGAGCAACTGACCTACTCAAAATTGAGCAAAAATAATAAGTGACCGGTATCACTCAAAGTGTGTATTTTTATCTAAAATTGACATTACTTTTAGTAAAAAGAACAAGTGACATACTAAAAATTGAGAAAACATATTCATATTATTTTTATATTTTAGGAAAATGATCCATGAGTCATTTGTGATGTGTATGAATCAACCTCATCTCAATATGATGCATGGTGTGGCCGGTATGACTTTAAGTGTGTATTTTTATATTAAATTGACATTAAATTGAGAAAAAAGAACAAGTGACGTACTAAAAACTAAAAAAACACATTCATATTGTTTTTATAATTTAGGAAAATGATCCATTAGTCATTTTTGATGTGTAGAAATCAACTACACCTCAATTCAACACATGCTGTGAACGGTATGACTAAAAGTATCCGTTATTATTTTAAAATTGACATTTTAGTTCAAAAAATGTCACTCACTAAAAACCAATCAAATGCATTTTGATTATATTTATAATTTATAAAAGTGATTCATAAGTTATTTTTGACATGTATGAAGCAGTCTCATGTCAAACCGCCACACAATGTGACCAGCATGACTCAAAATGCATGTTTCCAGTTTGAAATGACATTTTAGTAAAAAAACACAATTGACATACTGAAAATTGAACAAACATATTCATATTGTTTTGATACTATAGTAAAATAACATATAATTCCTTTTTTACATGTAGGAATAAGACTTACCCCAATACGACACATGGGGTGGCCGGTATAACACAAACTGTCTCTTTTTATTTAACAGTGACATCAATTTAAGTAAAAACAACAAGCAACATATTGAGAACTGAAAAAACGCATTTGGATTATTTTGATATTTTAGTGAAATGATAAATTAGTCATTTTTGACATGTAGGATTAAACTAAACCTCAATATTACATACAGTGTGACTGGTATGACTCCAAGTGTGTCTTTTTATTTAAAAATAACATTAATTTATGTAAAAAGAACAAGTGACATACTGAAAACTGAGAAAATGCATGCGTATTGTTATGATACTTTAGGAAAATGATCCATGAGTCATTTGTGACATGTATAAATCATCCTCAACTCCATACGATTCATGGTGTGGCTGGTATAATTCAAAGTGTCTATTTTTATTTAAAACTAACATGAATTTAAGTAAAAACAACAAGTGACATACTAAAAACTGAGAAAATGCGTCCGTATTGTTTTGATACTTTAGGAAAACAATAGATGAGTCATTTTTGATGTATAGGGATCTTTCACACCTCAATACGATGCATTTTGTGTCCTTTATAATTAAAAGTATCTATTTTTATTTACAATTGACATGAATTTAAGTAAAAACAACAAGTGACATACTGAAAACTGAGAAAATGCATTCAAATTATTTTGATATTTTTGGAAAAATATCTATTATTAATTTGTAACATTTAGGGATAATATTCACATTAATACAATACATGGTGTGGCTGGTATCACTCAAAGTGTCTCTTTTTATTTAAAACTGATATTAATTTAAGTAAAAATAACAAGTGACATACTGAAAACTGAGAAAACTCATTCATATTGTTTTGATATTTTATGAAAACAATGTATTAGTCATTTGTGACGTGTAGGTATCAACCTCAACTCAATAAAATTCATGGTGTGGCCAGTATAACTCAAAGTGTCTCTTTTTATTTAAAATTGATATTAATTTAAGTAAAAACAATAAGTGACATACTAAAAAATGAGAAAACACATTCAGATTGTTTTTATACTTTAGGAAAATGATACATGAGTCATTTTTAATGTGTTGGAGTCAACCGTATCTCAATCCAATGCATGGTGTGACCAGTATGAATAAAAGTGTCCGTTATCAGTTTAAAATTGACATTTTAGTTCAAAACACATCACTCACTAAAAACCATGAAAAAACGCTCTGATTGTCTTGATAATTTAGGACATAGATTCATAAGTCAGTTATGATGTGTATGAATTAGTATCACATCAAACCAATACACGATGTGACCGATATGAATCAAAATGAATGTTTCTAGTTTGAAATGACATTTTAGTAAAAAAAACACAACTAACATACTGAAAACTGAGAAAACACATTCAGATTATTTTGATACTTTAGGAAAAATATCCATCAACATTTTTTGATAGGTAGAAATCTACCAAACCTCAATACGATTCATGGTGTGGCCAGTATAAATCCAAATGTGTCATTATTTAAAATTGACATTAATTTTAGTAAAAGAATAAGTGACATACTCAAAATTGAGAAAACACATTCATATTGTTTTGATATTTTAGGGTAATTATCCATAACTCATTTGTAACATGTAAGAATCAACACCACCTCAATAGGATGCACAATATGACCGATATAACTCCAAATGTGTCATTTTTATTAAATATTGACATTTTATTAATGTGTTCTTTCATATTAATATTTAATATATTTCTTTATATCATTACTAACATAATATTTGTTTTCTTATATAGGTGAAATCTTTTTCTTGGTTGAGATGATTTTTTTTGGAAACTAATACTATGCACATACATTTTTGAGGGGATCATGTGTGTCAAAAGATGAAATATTAATGTTTTAGAATGTTTATTAGACAATTGTAAATGTAATTATATAAAACATTTTGTTTTAAATGTAATTAGCAGTGTTTTTTTGTGTATACCATGGGTGGAAATTTTTGTATTGATGATTTCAATTAAATGTATATAGCAAGTTTGCTTCTGGTGTGCTGTTTAAATTGTAGGTTTGCTTCTGGGTGTGATGTTATATAAATAGAACACTGCAGGTAGGCAGGCCTTTATTAGTGCTAAAAAAGTATTGATAAAGGGATCCTTTATCCATGCTAAAAATAGCCCTGATAAAGGTGGACTTTTCCAGGGCTAAAAAAGTGCTGATAAAGTGGGTCCTTTGTCAGTTTTTTTTAGCATGGATAAAGTACCCCCTTTATTAGTGCTTTTTTAGCACTGATAAAGGGGACCCCCCCTTTATCATCACTACGATTAACAACGCTTTTTTAGCACTATTAAAGACCATTTTGTGTGCTGTGAAAGGCCCTATGTATAGCAATGGGTGCTTTGAGAAAGCTAAATTGTAACATTGTATCACTCTCTAAGACCATCTTAAATTTTATGTCTCAAATATTTAAGTAACCCTGCTCGTTTTCCTAAATTAAATAATTTATAAATTTAAAAGAAAATATAAATCTATAATTAATCGATTGGTTTTAGATTAAAAGTTTTAAATACTAAATTTCCTAAAAAATTAATAATTGTATAATTAATTAAATGTATTGGGCCACCAAGGGAGTATGTTGTGCCTTTGAGAGCTCTCGAGGAGATCTCAAGTTTGATTATCCTCAAGTACTTTGTATTCATTGGTAGGTTTTCTTTGAAATTTATATATCTTAACCTATACCATTGTAAATTAAATTCATTTGTATAATCAATTTATTAATGTAAACTTGTTATACTTGTTGTTACATGTTTAATGTTACAATCAAAATTGGTTTTGATGCACCTATTTTATATTGTCGAACATGTTGGTATACTATTTGATCATGCTAGGATGGTTTATTCACATTGCATGCATGGTGTGACATCCCGATCCGGCTCACTCGATTAGTAGATGAACCGATAATTCACATGGTCTCAAACACATCTCTCCATATGTTAGAGGTTTCCAACTAACAACGAGGGTCTATGATGGTACGTTGGGAAGACTATACCCCCATGATCAGAGTGGAGCATAGAAACATACAATAACAGTAAGCAACGAAAAAAATATAATAAATGAACTGTGGAAGCACAAACCATCCAGATAAAATAATAAGAAAAAATAGAATCAATATCATATACAAAATTATGATCATGTCAATATGGTATACAAAAATGGAATACATGAGTAGAGTAGTAGAAATATAAAATATTCTATACAAAATGATAAAAGACAAAAAAATATCTCCAATGGAATCATAATACCAAACTCGTTTCTCTGCACCCATACTACATCCCAAGCAGACAATCAAGCATCAACAGTTGAACACCTCCCTTTATCCCTACCAACATCCATAAGATCTATTCGTGTACCAAACAGAATCCTGAAAAAGATGTGAGATGTAATCTGTAGGCCACCATAAATGAAATCTAGTATATTCCAACTGGTGCACATGAAATGATCAGTGTGCATCTATAATGACAATATGAAGTAGACAAGTAAACTATAACGAGTCGGCTTTGGTTCCTAAAGGACACCAGGCTGACACTACATGTTTCATCCTAAGTCAAGATATCTCTAAGTATGTGACTATATAAGTATATATATATATGGTCTATATACGTAGTGACATATATATCCACATATATATATAGATACTAATACAATCTAGGACCTAAGGCATACCTCAAGAATCCAAGGATAGTCATAAGAGTCTCATAGAGTGACAAGGGATGCCATGCTCAGGTATTATGTATCTTATTGGTATACATACCCAAGTATCAAAAATATACAAGACACCATGCCTGAGTATCACAAGTATATAGATTTTCATGCCCAAGTACCACATGTGTATGAGATTCCCTGCCCGAGTACCACATGTATATGGGATGCCATGTCCAGATACTATAATTATATGGTTCTCCATGTCCGAGTATCACAAGTATACAAGATTCCATTCCTGAGTATTAAAAGTATATAGGGTCCCATGCCTAAGTACCACGTGCATATGGGATGCCATGCCCAAGTGCCACATGTATATGGGACACCATGCCCGTATAATATAATTACACAGGATGCCATGCCTGGATACCATGAATATGGGATGCTATGCCCAGATACTAAAATTATATGGGTGGAAATTCTAAAATATTATGAATATGGGATGCCATTCCCGGATACTATAACTATGTGGGACACCATGCCCATATATCATGAATATGAGACCCCATTCCTGGATACTATAATTATGTGGGATTCCATGCCTAGATATCATGAATCATAGGGATTTCTATGCTCGAGTATCACAAGTATATGAGATTCCATTCCCAAGTATCACATTTAACTATTAAGTACCAATTATTCATTAATAAAAGTTAAGTTATGGTTTACAATTCATTTATATTCCATTTGATCAAGGGAATAACCATTGTTCTTATGGAAGTCACATGACGTGGTTGTACCACTCATTTTCCATTTAATTAAATATAGTCGTCTCATTTAGGAGTCAATCCAAAACCACTTATAAGGTGTTTTGGACATTTAAACATTCAATAAGTCAAGGGGCATCACATAAGAAGACCTCAAGAGGTGTCCCTAGTTAGAGGGTTCATACTCCATTAATGTCAAGGGTGTATAAGAGCATTCCTAACATGGCTAACAACTTAGATTAAGGAATATTGTAGTTTTAAGGAAATGATCGGAATTTTTGGCGTGTGGCACGATGATGCATGATATAAAACAACTCGGTTGTAGTGAAAATGTACTAGACCACATACCTCATCTTAGTGGTTCTCTCCTCGTATATTTTCATCCTTTAATTTAGATTGAAATGGGAGAAATATATGAAATAGGCAAATGCCATGAAAATAAGACATATTATCTCACCTAGAAATAGCATTCTTGACAGTGAGATGAACGAGGAAAGGAAAAAAGAGGAATGAAGGTCTTACCAGTAACTATCCAATGCAATCGAAGGTGAGAGAAACATACACTAGATGAAGGAGGTAACTCAAAGCCTACCGTGGAGAGGAAGAGGGGTTTCCTAGACATGTGGTCCGCTGTGAAAAATAGAAATGAGTAATTGGTTTCAGTTTAAAATAAGATAGGAGAAAAATGTAACTTTACCCATCTTTTAAAGGGGAACATGACTTGGCCACATGGTTTTCCAAACTATGTTCCTAATCGTGCACCTATACTAGTTAAGACTGGTGAGACACTAGACACATGGTTTAGACAAACTGTGCTACCCCATTCAGTCCACTACAACACCCCACATGGTTGTGTAACCTAAGGGGATGGTTTAAACAAACTGTGCACCCCTCTACAGTTCACTATAGGACCCTACATGGTTGAGTCGCATGATTAGCACTAACAGTGCGCTAACCATGCAACTCAGTATGTATTTTCAAAATTGGGATCTATGAACTCCAAACAAGCCCTTAATGATCTTGAACCACTCCTTGGACTCTTAAAAACTTACCTTATGGAAAATCAAAAGTTTTAATGAAATTTGAAGGGGTTATACCTCATTTGAAATATTGGTATCTTATAATATCCCCTATTTAAAACAACTCATCCCCAAGTTGTCCTTCTAAGGGTGGTAAATGATCGTATAGGAATAGCTCCATCTACTAAGAATGTACATCGACCTCTCTCTACCAAGTCTCATCTTGTACATGGTAATGTTTTCATATCACATATATCAAAGGAACTAAACTACCTTGAAGATCCTTCATGATCTGATCAACGATCCTGACATGATACTCCTCAAAAGAAACAATAGCTTCCAATTCAATATCCTCAGGGAAAAAAATATGAGATGGGTTCAAAAAGTGGCAGTGAAGCTAAGATTCATGGAATACGTCATGTATGGACTCATACCTCTGAGGTAAGGATAATCGATGGGATATCAGCCTAACTCTCTCTAATATCTTTAAAGGCCCAATGTAATGAGGTGATAGCTTACCCTGTCTCTAAATCCTTCTATGACCCAACCTAAGAGAAACATGCAAGAAGACCTGGTGTTAACCTCAAACTCTAGAGGCTGATGGAGAATATTGGTATAAGACTTATTTCTAGACTGATTTGTAGTCACACACTTCTAGATAAGTTGTACCTACTTTGAATTCTCTTAAACAAGATTAGGTCTCAATAGTGCTACCTATCCTACCTCTAACTAGAATAGAGGTGAATGACATGACCTACCATATAGGGCCTCATATGGATCAATCTGAATAGTTTCCTAAAAGTTGTTATTGTAATAAAATTTGATGAGAGGTAGGTGTTTCTCCCAATAACCTATAGAACTAAGGAAACATGCTCAAATCATGTCCTATAATATATGAATCATACACTTAGATTACCCATTAGTCTATGGGTGAAAGACTGTGCTCAGAAGAACTTGTGTACCAAGATCCATTTGCAACCCCTTCCATAACTACGACGTAAATCGAGCATCACTATCTGATATAATGGAACAATAATAACATGAAAATTTATGATCTCTTTAATGTAAATACTCTCAATATAGTTCACAAAATGGTCTTTCAATAGGTAGGAAGTGGGAAACCTTGGTCAGATGGTCAATGATAACCCATACAGTTTTAGTGCCTCAAGGTGACCTAGGTAATCTCATTATGAAGTCCATGGTGATATCATCCCATTTCCACTTAGGAATGGGTAACGAATATAAAATATCTGATATCCACTGGTTTCCACCTTCACATACTAAAAGGTGGAAAACTAGGCAATAAAATACGTTATCCACCTCTTCATCACTGACCACCAATACTAGCGGTGTAATTCATGTTACATTTTGGTGACATCAAGATGTACTACCCAAATGGAGGCATGCGACTCTCGCATCAACTCCTCTCATATGTCTTCAATAACCTAGATGTGTCTATGAATGCATAAGACCTCATCCCTATCAAAATACCAACCAGGTAGTGGGTCCTCGCCTAAAACAATCTCCCGTAGGACAAAATCCTTGGGATAAAAAAGATAACTCATATCCACTCTATCCAGAAGTGAATAGGCCATTACCAAATCTATAAGGATAGGGTGTCTGAGATTATCATGGACCTCTAAGTGCATCTCACAAAATAGAGAAGTCAACTGCCACTCACTACTGGCCTCCTGAAAAACATGTTCTTAAGTATTCTATCTTAGAGCATCAAGAACTAAATTTCCTTTCCTAGGAATATAAGCAAGATAAAAGTAGAAGGACTATTGGTATTCAACCCACCTTCTCTATATGATATTTAAGTTGTTCTAGGTAAAGAATTATTTGAGGATTTTGTGGTCCAGGAATATCACATAACGCTCTCCAAAAAAGTTATGCCTCAAAAAACATAAGGCATGAACCAAAACTACTAGATAGAGATCATCCATTAGGTAATTATGCTCATGAGGCCTCAAATAATGAGACCTGTATGATATGACCTGATCTCCCTATATTAGAATGGCTCCCAGCCCGATTCCTGAAGCATCACAAAAAACTGTATAGCTCTTTCCATCTGGAGGAATCATTATTAGCACTGAATTCAAACTTCCATTTAACTCCTAAAAGGTTGTTTTGCAGGCTTCAAACCATGTAAAATTGACCACTTTTTTTGGTAAATCTTGTAAGAGGTGTTTTAGTCATGAAAAGTACTAAATGAAATTCCTGTAATAGCTATCCAACCTTAAGAAAATATGTACATCAAAGACGTTCTTTGGTTTCTTCTAGGTAAATATAACTCCAACCTTCTCTAAGTCAATAGATACTTCTATCTTTAAGATGATGTGACCCAGGAAGTGTACTTTGTCGATCAAAAGTGTCATTTTGTGACCTTATCATACAGATGGTTCTCTATTAGTTTATTCAACATTATTTCAAGATACTTGGAATAGTTATGTTGAGTATGAGAATACACCAAGATATCATCCATGAAGACTGCCACAAATGAATCTAGATATAGGTGGAAAAACCGATTCATTAGATCTATGAAAACTGAGGGTGCATTCATCAAACCAAATGGCACAACCAAATATTCATAAAGGATATACCTAATATGAAACGTTGCATGAGGTATGTCTTAAGGTCTAACTCAAACCTAATGGTAGTCTAACCACGAATCAATCTTGGAGAAAACCCTTACTCCTCAGAGTTGATCAAAGAGTTTTTTTATATGAGGAAATGGATACTGTTTCTTAACTGTAATATGGTTCAACCGATGATAATCCAAACAAAGCCTGAGGGCACCATCTGACTTCTTGGAGAAAAGGACAGGTGAACCACATGGAGAAGTACTGGGTCATAAAAAACTATATCTTCCAAATCCTCCAGCTATTTTTTAAGTTCCTAGAGCTCGATAGGTGCCATCCGGTAAGGAGGAATAGACATTAGTTCTTCTCCCAACACTGGATTAATAGTGAACTCCACCTATCTTACAAGAGACAATCTAAAAAATTTGATAGGGAATATTTCCATGAAATGATCCACAATAAGAGGGAATTCCATACATCACATTCCCTGATCGCTCGTATAGTGACTAGATATCTAGTACATCACTCCACCCAGCCCATGATTCTTCGGTCCAGCTTGAATATCCTAAACATCTCACTCTCTCTTGTGAATATAGGCACCACTCTCGGGTGATGTGAATGACACCCTCCGGTGATAACAATCAATGTGATCATAATAAAACACTAATCTATCAATTCTGAGTATGATGTCTAAACCCACCATCTCGAGGACAAAAAGGATTCATACAAAGGGATAACCACCTATCTCAAGGGGTATTTTGTACATTAGTATATGCTCTCAGATTGGATTCCCAGCAGTGTGTTGAGATTCATTACACCATAGAATTATTCAATATCTAGGCCCAAATTTTCCATAATTTCCACAGATATAAAATAATGTGAAGCATCAGTGTCAAATAAGGAAGATACTAAAGTAGAGGCTACTAGGATTCACTACTGTAATTTTTACCTATACCCATGGTTCAAAACCATGGGCATAGCCCAAAAAACCATGGGTATAGGCTATACCCTTGGTTATATGAACCGTTGGGAACCAAGCTGTCGGTATAGACCTCCCCAACAAACAAAAAGCATAAACCAAATTCCAAAATTCAAAGACAATGAAAGACAAGCAGACCAACAACATGTACAAGTTCAACCAGGAAATGAGATGCCAATGGTGGAGAACCCGAGGGAGACAATCGCATCAAAGGCCTATGCCTCAGTCCCTACAAAGCACGTGTCTCACTTACCTAGGGCCAACCTCATGCCAAGATCCCTTGCATGCCTGCTTCCAGGAAAGATCTGCATCCTCCGACCATCCTTAAACTCATCATCATCATGTGTGATGTGCCACGATTATTGTGCAACCCATCAACCTACCTACCGTCGCTAACAAGCACCCGAGACCATTTCCAGTTGCCTCCAAAGCCACTTTCTCCAACAAAGTAGTGCCAAGTAGAAACAAAAAGTTCAAAACAAAGCTAAAACCTGAAAATGACACTGCAAAGAAGACATGAAGTTGCTAATAAACTAAACACCACCATGCTAGAAGCCACTTCACTGAATCCCCTTCAATGTTGACAAGGATGAATCTCCAACAAGCCACCATCACCAAATAAAAACGAGCATTGGGGAATTAGATCAAAATTGGAAATTTTTTGGATTTAAGGGAAAATAAAAAACTAATTCCAAAAATAAATATTTAGGAAAATAATTTCCCAATATACCGTAGTTTGCCGAAGGAAGAGCACCTTCTTGAAAGGTGCCTTCTTTGTATGTCTCCTAAAGACGATGTTTTTCTAGAAAGTTCCTTCTTTGGAGAACCTCTAAAGAAGGTGCTTTTATACTAAGCGCCTTTTGAAGAGAAAATCTTAAGAAGGTGCCTTCATAAGTAATCCATTTAAGAAGGCACATTCTCAAAAAGCATCCACCCTTGATCATTTTTCAAAAAAAAAGTTTTTTATTTGTATTTTATTTGTTTTGTTTATATATAATATGATGGATTATGTAATTAAAAATAAAAATATGATTATTAATAATTTCTAATAGTAAATATAAATAATGAAATAAATAATAAATATAATTTTATATTTAAAAATTGTAATAATTAATAATCTAATCAATATTAATTATTTTACTATGAGTTTAGTTAATAATAATAATATTGTTAAATAAAAAATAATAAAAATATTATTATTAAATATAAAAAGTAAATTTATTATTTATTAAAATAATTAATATTTTCTTTTTATAAGCAATTAAATTACAAACAGATAATTAGTAAATATTTTTATTATTAAATAATAATTATTCACATATAATCATTTTTACTTATAATTATTTATCATTAATAACATTATTAATTATATCATTATTTAGTATTATTAAATTCATAAATAATTAGATTATATATAATATTTATAATTAATTAATTAATTATTTATTATTTAAATATTAATTATCTTAAAATTGTGGTTATTATAAATGACTAATAATTATATTATAAATTATTAATAATAACATTATTATTAACAATAATATTTTATATATTAAAAATTTAAATAATATTTATTTAAAATTATATTATTAATGTATTTATTAGTTACATTAAGAATTATATTATTTACATCATTATTCATAATTATTGCTATAATTCTTGCAAAAAATTGAAAATGTATTTATTATTTATTAAAAACATAATTCATAATATTCAACAATAATAACATAATTAATATTTATTATTTATTATTTTCTGATTTTCCTTTAATTTTCAATTAATATTTATTTGCATAGTCAATGTTTTAAATTTCATATAGATTTTATTTATACAATATTTTATGCACATATATTTTATGAAGTGCAAATGTTATGTTTTTAATCAATAAAGGTTTTTTCATGTAGATTATTTATGATTTGTTATATTTATGAATTTTTCTTATTTTCAAATATTTTTATATGTTTAATTCATTTTTAAGTTTAATTTGCAGTGGTCTTATAGTTTATGTTTTATAGGCATTCAAATGCACCTACTTGAAACATAATAAGATTTTTTTAGAAAATGTAGGTCTTTAAAAATGTGTGCTATAGAGGGTGAGCCAACCAAATGAGCTTGGATTGCTTTGAAATCACATGACAACAACTATAGATTGATATTGGAATTTTATGAACCAACAACGCATCAAACTGAGGTGTCGTTTTCCTGAGATGACCGAAAATGCAGTTTCGGAAATTTAAAATGCTAAAACATATTCTTAGCTATTAAAACCATATAAAATGATCTTCAATTGATGTTAAATCTTATGAAATCTATTTTAGAACTATTTTTGATGTGTGTGAGTATACTACACGTCAATCCGGTTTGCGATGTGCTTGAACGGACTAGATAATAAGTTCTTAGAAAATGTTGGCCTTTAAAAACATGCACCATAGAGGGAGAGCTAGCTAGATGAGCTTGGATTATTGTGAAATCAAATGAAAAAAAACATAGATTAATGTTTGAATTTTAGTAACCGACAGTGCATCAAACTGAGGTGTTGTTTTCTGACGATCGAAAACACAATTTCAGTAATTTAAAATTCTAAAACATGTGTTTAACTATTAAAACCAAAAAAAATGATCTCCAATTGATGTGAAATCTTATGAATAGTGTATTAGAACTATTTTTGACATGTCCAATTAGAAGACATGTAAATCTGACTTGTGATGTGCTTGAACATACTAAATAAAGAGTTATTAGAAAGTTTCAGTCTTTAAAAGAGTGCGCCACAGAAGACAAGCATAACAAATGAGATCAGATTGGTCTAAAATCTCATGAAAACAATCGTAGATAGATTTCTAAATTTTAGGAACAGGCAGCGCATCAAACCGATGTGTCATTTTCCTGACCAAAAAAGTAGTTTCAATGTAATGTGAAATTTAGTAGATTCCTTTTATAATTAATAGCAACAATGTTTATTAAATAATATATATTATTATACATAATTAATTTTTTTAAATCAATGAAATGTGAAAGTAATACATCCATATATATGGTAGGTCTATAGGTGGGGGTACAAAGGAAAGAAATTTATAGACGTGAAGGTTTATAACTAGGACCTCCTCAAATGTGAAAGTAACAAAAAATCAATTCCTATGTGTACATAAGTGTCCTCCAATCCCACACATCGGATCTCTGATAGTATGCCCATATTGACTAGTCAACCCAGAAGGTTCTAGAGTCTGCTTAGCTAGAGTTCTTAGTGTGATGTCTCTAGCTACATGTCCATGTGTGATTTCCTCAGTAGTGGATCTAGTAGCATAACTAGAATCGGTCTCCAATCCACTCAAGTGCTATATAGGTAACTGGAAGGTAGCTGAATCCGGAAAAGGAAAATCACTGAGTGGAAGCCCCCAACTGGTGCCCCAATATGAGGAATGTGTCACTATAGGAGATGAAGATGGAATATGAGTCACAATATGATGAGGAAGGTCCAGTAGGTGGCTGTGTATCCCTCTCTAAAGAAGGGTGTTTGGGGAATGTCTCGAATGGTTCCATGTAGGATGCATAAGGTCCAGTCGGTGGCTATGTAGTGGTATCTGGATCCATCTAAGAAGTGGAGTGACGTGAACGACATCAGCGTGAAGGTCGATCCTCATCGATGTATGATGGATTGAGTGCGACCTAAGGTGGAATGGGTTGATGGCAAGAATCACACTATGAATGTAGAGAGACACTATCATCACTATGCACTGTGCCTATCATCGAATCAATAACTAAACACAAATCATCAATACTGAATACATCTTATGACTCAGGTGTGACCATATCACAGACTCGATCAATCCCATCACCTTAAAAAACATAATAAAATAGATTAATAAACTAAAAATAAAGAATCAAGAAGTGTGATAAAATTAAATTACCAAGGTACGACATGACCCTCTAAGCTGAGTGATAAATCATATGGTCACTCATATATACTAGAGCATGTACTTAGTGCAAGGGCCATGATAAAGATGTCATCCTTAATATCTAGTGACACAATACTAATCACGTGAATTCCACATGGATATGTATAGATCATGTAACACCCCAAGCTTCCACGGTATGCTTCTCTTTGAATAATACAGTAGTGTGTGTTGTACGCAACTTCAAGTTCCAACACACACCACAATCAATCAAAGTAGCCGTTATGAATAGCAATACCTACTTTTTGAAATTTTATAAATTTTATCTTTTAAAATGGACTTCATTTTTGGATTCGGAATATCGAATTTAGCCTAGGGTGAAATTGTGGAACTTTTCGAATAACTTTTATATTTTGATGAATAGTGAAAATTACTAAATTTTAATTAAAAACAAATTTTTTAATCAAAATAATTAACAGTGATAAATTATACTATTGAGTGGTTTTAAGGTATAATTATAATATAATTTTACCATTTTATCCAATGGTGGTCATTAGAATTAATTTCACTTTGAAATTGGACATAAACAATTGTCAATCTTTTGATATATATTGTTTCTTAAAAACACGCTATTTGTTGTGACAACGGGAATTAATTATTAAATTAATTAATTAAACTTATATGTTTTTAATTTTGTAAAATATAAATAATTTTTGAATTAGTAATATCAAATATAGCTTAGGGTGAATTTTTGGTATTTTTCTGAAAAACTTCAATTTTTGATGAATAGTGAAACCACTAAGTGGTAGTTTAAAAACTAAATTTTTCATGTAAATGAAACATTACCACTTCTATGATTTGATTTTCAAAAATCCGACATAAATGGTTGTCATTAGAAAGTAAAATGTGGTTCAATGGGATTAAAATAATTTTTTTGGTGAATAGTAACTTTTAAGTTTTATTAATCGCGATTAATGATAATTAGTGAAATTTAAGGTAAAAATGATATTATAAAAATATGAAAATATCTTGAAACTTGTCCTAAACTTATTGGATGAGTCATGGCCGACCAAGACAATCCATGGGTCAACTTTGGGACCCCATGGAGCCACTTGGGTAAGAAAATGACATTAATAACTTTTTATTTAAAGTAAAAATAAAATTGTCACAAACATGTGTTGTTTTACTAAAACAATTATTACATGGGGTTATATAAGTTAAATTTTTTACTATAAATATTCATTGGAAATATAAAAATATTTCCTACATCATGGTAATTTTTCTATAATTTTTAGACATTAAATAAATTAAATTGTTTATAACACCATGATGATGCAGCGATTACCTCATTAATTAACGATTTAAATAAAATAAAACTATAATGTAAAATATAAGACTTACACTTGTATAAAACCTATTGGATGGATATATTTCGAACCCTTATCAACTTATCCTCGAAATATATCATTGTGGGACCTTTTAAATCTGAAAATCACTTCATAATAATGTAACATTTCATGACCTTCCAAGAGTGCCCCTCCTCTCCTCTTATAAAAGGCCCCACCTCTACCATATTATTCACACCATCAAATCCATTTGGATCCACCAACCTCTGCCCAAATACTCTCTAAACTTCCCTCTATTACTCCTATAATACTCACTTTGGGCAGAAGTCTTCCCAAGTAAGCCTTTGGCTCAAATCAAAAAGAGTTACCCGATTTTAAGGTAATGTCTTCTCTTATATTCTTTTATTTTATTCTGCTTCTCCAACCCCTTAAACTCTTTTTATTCCTTTATTTTGTAACAAAAACAGTATCTAAAATATACTAGGATGTTTTCATGAGAATTATTTTATTTATACTTACACATACCTTCGTCTAATGGTTAAAGAACATACTGTTTCTGTGGGTGGCGAATTACTGCCTCACGAAACGATGATTGTTCAATCTTCTTTTAACACCTCTCATGGTGGCCATTATGATGAAACTATTTTCATATATGATATATATACTATGTTTATGTTTTCCTTATGCTTATTTATTTCTCATTTATGGCATATTTTTATGATTTCCATTATGGGTAAACGTGATAATTTCATTTTAGGAAGTGCGGACTACTGCCCCCTCAAAGTGATTTGAATCGTTAATGCCATACGTGGGAAGTATAAAGGATGGAATAAATGATATTATATATGATATTATTCTAGAATTATAATACAACTTTATATCATTATGATTTCATTCCATTAAATACAAAATAGAAATGAAAGTAGCGTTCATGCGTACGTACGGCTTACCATCTCCATGAACGGTGCATTTTATTTCTTACCTCTAAATGTTACGTAATATTATGAATGAATGTATATATTGGATATATATGATATATATGATATCTACATCATGAATATAATTATGGATATAATGGATATTTTACCACGTGAACAACTTGTAATTATAAGAAGTTTATTTTTGACTCAAGTACCAAAGATCGACAAAACGACCGTTATTAACATAGATGATTACATAATGTTCATAACAAGGTAATAAGTGATATAAAACAAATAATAAAAATTAAAAAGGTTCTTAATAAATTATAAATTAACTCTAGTTTATTATTCAGGAGGTTAAAGAACAGCCGAGACAAGTCGGACACGAGGTAAGGGAACTTCTTAACCCAATTTCCGTTCTTTGGGTTAATCTCCTACTTTCAAATTATGTCATGATATTATTATGTCCTATCTTGTATTTGTAATTTTTTTATGTGTACTTATAATGAATACACATAATATATCTATTGTATTTAAAAAAATGATCTTTGTAAGGGACTTCGTCTCAATCTTCTTTCATTGAGGCATATTTTGTTTTATAGACGACTTTCTTTTATACGGTGTATAAACCCCGTTGAATTTTACTTTTATTAAAAAGGAATATTTTTATACAAAGAATTTTTACTAAACTACAAAAGGAATGTTTAGTCTTATGTATGCGGTGACAACGACTTCTCTGCCGCCATGACCATTATTTGAGTTTCGGCTTCCTCTACAAGCCATAACTTTTTTTTAAATGAAAAATAAATACAAAGTTTTAATTTTCTTTTATTTTGGTATTGAAAATGGTTTTGAAAGTGTTTTTTATTATATCAATGTGTTGTATTGATATCTTGTGATTGAAATGTGAAAATTTTATGTTTCCATTATGCATGTTTTATGTGATACAATTATGTTATGGTTTATGATATGTTTAAACCTTTTCATATAAGGAATGCATTGGACTTAATAAGTGACGGGTGGAGCCCGCTATAGCTCCTAGATGCATCGGTAGGTATCATGAGACAAACTAGTGTCTTGGTACGAGGCCTTGACAAAAATCTTGTTTGTAGTCTTGGCACGAGGCCTTGGCTACATGGTTATGATAGTATGGTATTATGCATTCCATCATTATGAAAGTGGTTATTGATATTTCATGTGATTATTCGACTAGTAGAATATCCATGTGAATAAGTAAATGGCATTATCTCATTTTATTTTTTCCATATTATGTTGAAGTTCAAGTTTAAAAGGCTTTTTTTTAGTTATTCATTGCCTTAAATGTTAATGTTTATTTATGAAAGCTTCCGCTATATTGTTATCCTTACTGAGCATCTGAGCTCACCCCTTCCAATGTTTTAATTTTTCCAGGATGTGAAGAAATATTTTATGACTGACCTACAGGGATAGTTTAAAGGGGATAGAAGTGTGGAATATAGAGACTATGTTATTGTGATTTTTCACTTTATGATGTAATAAAACATTTATGAATGTATCTAGTGTTTCCAAGGATACTAAACTAATTGGTCTTTCGAGACTTGATCTTTTGTGATCATGACAATGTTACGTAATAATGCACCGACTCTGGGTAACTGGGGTCCGGGCGTTAAAGTTGGTATCAGAGGCGGTTTAGTACTAACCTTGGAAGCTATATTTAGATAAACTCCGATCAGGACACATAGCCTTAAGATAGACTTTGAGGATTAGTATAGAAGAACTTCCTAGAATTTTGGTATTATAGAGATTTTGTGAGTTTTCCGAGCAATACATCCCTATCTGGATACGAGAAGATAGAGGCGGATCTGGCATAGATGTACCTAGGGGTAAAACCTGAAAACACCGCTTTGAGCTAGAATCGAACGAGAACTTGTGCAGACAACGGGCCTTGCTACACTCTTGTTTACGACACTCCCGGGGGATATTCTTAGGATTATTCTCATTTTCTTTACAAACCATTATGAAGGGTTTATGAGTATATAATTCCTCAAAGAAAACATTTTTATGATTATGGATTATATCCATAAACTGTTCAATTTATGTTAAGTATTTTACAAGTATGGAATTATGTATTTTGATTCATAAACTAATCTAGTTTATGCCATTGTTTAGAAATTGTGCCTAGTATAAGGAATGTAAACCGTGTCAATGCACGCACTCCATGTAGGGATTGCCCTCCTACTCATGATAATTATAATGGAGCTGGTGATACAACTGGTGCTGATCAGCTTATCACCATACTGGGATAAATCACTCAGGTTATGAATAATAACCTTACTCATATGGAGCACCATGATCCGCAACGTGGAGGATCAATGTTAGACCGCTTCATGAGGCAACAACCACCAACATTTAATGGGGGTACAAATATATTAGTAGCTGAGCAATGGATAAACTCCTTAGAGAAAATATTCCACGCCTTGGGGAGTAGCGAAAGGGAGAAGGTTGTCATGGCAGTTTACCGCCTCACTGGAGATGCCGATCAATGGTGGTCACTGATTCAAAACAAAAAGGAAGATGAAGAAGTATAAATTATGGAATGGATGTAGTTTAAGGAAATTTTCTTAGAAAAATACTTTCCACATGACCATCGAGCAGATATGGAAAGACAATTTCTGAGTCTGAGGCAGAAGGAGGATGAGAATGTCTCAAAGTATGAGGATAACTTTACAAGGTTAGAAAGGCATGCTCCAGATTATATACGTAACCCAATAAGTAATATTGATCATTTATTTGATGGGTTAAAACCATTTCTCCATCGAGCATTAGTCTCACAAACCTTCTCATCGTACGAAGATATTGTCTCGTGTGCTATCAAGACGGAAAATGAATTCTCTAAATCTTATGACTTTAAAGCAAAGCAAGAGAAGAAGAGATCTTTTGATCAATCTGGAAATGGAAATAAGGGGAAGAAGAGAAAAGTTGAATATCATTCCTACAGTAAATGTGGGAAGAAACACCCCGGTACTTGCTTGAAGGGAATGAGAGTCTGTTACAAGTGTGGTGAAAAATGCCACCAAGCTCATGATTATAAGGGAAAGAGAGTTGCTGTCAATGTGGAATGATATAATTGAAGAGAGATGGGACATTATGAAAATGAATGTCCTAAGCATCATGGGAAATTACCTTAGAAGAGGCCAAGGGATCAAGGCCAAGCTTATGTTATCACTACTGCTGAGTTTGAAGCTCCGAAAGATGTGGTGGCAGGTAATTTAATGGGTACCTCAAGTTTAGAAAATGCATTATTTGATTCTGGATCATCACATTATTTCATATCTTCCCAGTTTGCTAAGAAAATTAGATATTTCCAATTTGATTTAACAAGATAATTTTCAGACAAAACTCCTAAGGGAAGTATCATTGCAACAAAGTTTTGTGAATCAGTCCCCATTAGAGCACATAAATGTTCTTTATCCACTGATCTCATCATCATACCTATGATTGAGTTTGATATAATCCTCGGTATGGATTGTCTTTCGGACTATTATGCAAAGATTTATTGTAAGAAGAAGGTGGTTACGATTTTTTATGATGATGATAAGGAACGCCTTATCTTTAGAGCAGAATCGTCACCACCTAATTCTTATTTAGATCCACCCCCAGTAGCTCAACTAAATTCAATTATTGGGGAGGAAGAGAATGAAATGACTGACGACAAGGAAAGGAATGTTCAAATAGAGGATGTACCTATTGTGAAATAATATGTAGATGGGTTTCCGGAAGATTTACCTGGGCATCCTCCAGAATGAGAAGTTGAGTTTTCTATTGATTTAATTCCTGGATCAAGGCCTATATCGAAGACCCCTTATAGAATGGACATCATGGAATTAGTTTAACTAAAGAAAAAACTAGAGGAATTGAGTAATAAGGGATTTATTTTCCCTAGTGTTTATCCATGGGGAGCCCCTGTCCTTTTTGTTAAGAAGAAAGATGGATCTATGAGGTTGTGCGTTGACTACAGGGAGATTAATTCTATAACAATAAAGAAAAAGTATCCCCTACCTCACATTGATGATTTATTTGACCAAATGCATGGAGCTCAATACTTTTCAAAGATTGACCTTCGATCTGGATACCATAAGTTGTGTCTGAAGAAGGAAGACATTCCAAAGACAGTATTTCGAACAAGGTACGGGCATTACGAGTTTACAGTAATGCCTTTTGGATTGACTAATGCACCCTATGTATTCATGGATCTAATGAATAGAGTTTTCAAGGAATACCTTGATGATTTTGTGGTGGTATTTATTGATGATATATTGATATAATCCAAAAGCTACGAAGATCATGAAAATCACTTGCGCATTATCATGAAGACTCTTAGAAGGCATGAATTATATGGGAAGTTTAGAAAGTGTGAATTCTGGCTTCAGGAGATTTCTTTTCTTGTCCATATTGTCTCTAAGGATGGAATTTTCATTGATCCTTCTAAGACCAAGGCAATCCAAGAATGTCCATCATTGACGAGTATAACTGAGGTACGCAATTTTATTGGTTTGGAAGGTTATTATCGACGTTTTGTCCATAATTTTGCCCGATTGGCTAACCCATTAACGAAGCTCAAGCGTAAAGGGGTTAAATTTGTCTGGAAAAAAGAGTGTGAAGAATGTTTTGAAGAACTGGAGAGAAGATTAGTCAATGATCCTATATTGACTCTATCATCGGGGAATGATGGGTTCGTTATTTATAGTGATTCATCAATGAAAGGACTTGGTTGTATCCTTATGCAGAATGATAGGGTTATTGCCTATATATCACGACAACTAAAAATTCATGAGCAAAACTATCCAACTCATGATCTCGAGTTAGCTACTGTAATATTTTCCTTGAAGATATGGAGACATTATCTCTATGGTGAAAAATGTGAGATATATACCGATCACAAGAGTTTGAAATATATTTTCTCACAAAAAGAACTCAACATGAGGCAAAGGAGATGGCTTTAACTACTCAAGGATTATGATTGCACGATACACTACCACTAGGGAAAGGCAAATAAGGTTGAAGATTCTTTGAGTAGAAAAGATCATGGAGTTTTGAATACGATGAGAGTGGAAAGGGATCCTATTTTTATGGATCTAGTAAAGATGGATATGGGAATCACTATGGAGGGTGAAACATCAAAACTTTTTCAAATGGTTGCCAAACCATCTTTACTAGAAAGGATAAAGTGTTCTCAGGCCAATGATGAAGAGTTGAAAAAGAAGATTAAAGCTGTGAATGATGGGTGATTGAGTGACTTTGTGTATGAAGATGAAATTTTGAAATTTGAGAGGAGACTTTGTGTTCCCGATATACCTGATTTAAAGAGGGAATTGTTGGATGATTCTCATAGTTCCAATTTCTCTATACAACCTGGGAGCACCAAAATGTATAGATATTTAAAGAGACATTTTTTGTGGGACAACATGAAGAGGGATATTGCTGATTTTGTGTCAAGATGTATGGTTTTTCAACAAGTGAAAGCTAGAAGGCAACTGCCTGGTGGAGTATTGCAACCTCTTCCCATACCTGAGTGTAAATGGGATAATATTACAATGGATTTTGTCATTGGACTACCAAAGACTCCTAGAAGGAATGATGGAATATGGGTCATTTTTTATCGTCTCACGAAGTCATCACATTTTCTTACTATAAGAGAAGATCTACCACTTGAATTTCTAGCAAGACTATATATTAATGAAGTTGTGAGACTTCATGGAGTACCTCTGTTGATTGTCTCGGATCGTGATCCCCATTTTACATCAAGATTCTGGAAAAGTCTTTAGAAGGCCTTGGATACTGAACTTCGTTTGAGCACTGTTTACCACCCTCAAACAGATGGACAATCACAACGAACTATTCAAACCTTAGAAGACATGTTGAGATCATGCTCACTTGACTTTCAGGGTATGTGGGATCAATATTTACCTCTGATAGAATTTTCCTATAACAATAGCTTCCATTCAAGTATTCAGATGGCACCATATGAAGCGTTATACAGAAAGAGATGTCACACACCAACCTGTTGGGATGACGTTGGTGAAAGAAAACTTGTAGGCCCAGAACTAGTGGAAGAAATGATGGAAAAGGTGAAGGTAATCCAAAACCGCATCAAAGCAGCTCAAAGTGGGCAGAAGAGCTATGCTGACAACCGAAGGAAGGATTTGGAATTTCAGGTAGGAGATCATGTTTTCTTGAAGGTATATCCATGGAAGGGAGTTATATGTTTTGGTAAGAAGGGTAAATTGATTCCCAGGTACATCGGACCCTTCGAAATTCTAGAACGAATTGGGGCTGTAGCTTACTGTTTGGCAATGCCGCCAAGTCTCTCCAAAGTTCACGATGTATTCCACATATCACTGTTGAGAAAATACATGCCTGACCCAACGCATGTACTCACCTATGAGGAATTAGAACTGGAACCCGATCTGTCTTATTGAGAAGAGCCCGTCAGGATTCTTGATACAAGAGAACAAGTTCTGAGAAACCGGACGACTCGTCTGGTAAAAGTTCTATGGAGAAACCATAAGATGGAGGAGGAAACGTGGGAACCCGAGGAACTTATGATGAAGAATCACCCGAGTCTTTTTATACAGTGATATTATATGAAATTTCTAGGATGAAATTATTTGAAGGAGGGGAGAATGTAACACCCCAAGCTTCCACGATACGCTTCTCTTTGAATAATACAGTAGCGTGTGTTGTACGCAACTTCGAGTTCTAACACACACCACAACCAATCAAAGTAGCCGTTATGAATAGTAATACCTACTTTTTGAAATTTTATAAATTTTATCTTTCAAAATGGACTTCATTTTTGGATTCGGAATATCGAATTTAGCCTAGGGTGAAATTTTGGAACTTTTCGGATAACTTTTATATTTTGATGAATAGTGAAAATTACTAAATTTTAATTAAAAACAAATTTTTTAATAAAAATAATTAATAGTGATAAATTATACTATTGAGTGGTTTTAAGGTATAATTATAATATAATTTTACCATTTTATCCAATGGTGGTCATTAGAATTAATTTCACTTTGAAATTGGACATAAACAATTGTCAATCTTTTGATATATATTGTTTCTTAAAAACACACTATTTGTTATGACAGCGGGAATTAATTATTAAATTAATTAATTCAACTTATATGTTTTGAGTTTTTTAAAATAGACATCATTTTTTAATTAGGAATATCAAATATATCTTAGGGTGATTTTTGGTATTTTTATGAAAAACTTCAATTTTTGATGAATAGTGAAACCACTAAGTGGTAGTTTAAAAACTAATTTTTTCGTGTAAATGAAACATTACCACTTCTGTGATTTTATTTTCAAAAATATGACATACATGGTTTTTTTTAGGAAGTAAAATGTGGTTCAATGGGATTAAAATAATTTTTGGTGAATAGTAACTTTTAAGTTTTATTAATCGCGATTAAAGGTAATTAGTGAAATTTAAGGTAAAAATGATATTATAAAAATATGAAAATATCTTGAAACTTGTCCTAACCTTATTGGACGAGTCATGCCCAACCAAGAAAATCCATGGGTTAACTTGGGAACCCCATGGAGCCATTGGGTAAGAAAATGACATTAATAACTTTTTATTTAAAGTAAAAATAAAATTGTCACAAACATGTTTTGTTTTACTAAAATAATTATTACATGGGGTTATATAAGTTAAATTTTTGACTATAAATATTCATTGGAAAGATAAAAATATTTCCTACATCATGGTAATTTTTTTATAATTTTTAGACATTAAATAAATTAAATCTTTTATGACACCATGATGATGCAGCGATTACCTCATTAATTAACGATTTAAATAAAATGAAAAGATAATGTAAAATCTAAGACTTAAACTTGTCTAAAACCTATTGTATGGGTATATTTCGAACCCTTATCACCTTATACTCTAAATATATCATTGTGGGACCTTTTAAATCCTAAAATCACTTCATAATAATGTAACATTTCATGACCTTCCAAGAGTGCCCCTCCTCTCCTCTTATAAAAGCCCCCACCTCTACCACCTTATTCACACCATCAAATCCATTTGGATCGGCCAAAATCTTCCCAAATACTCTCTAAAATTCCCTCTCTTACTACTATAAGCCTCACTTTGGGAAGAAGTCTTCCCAAGTAATCCTTTGTCTCAAATCAAAAAGAGTTACCCGATTTTAAGGTAATGTCTTCTCTTATGTTCTTTTGTTTTATTTTGCTTCTCCAACCCCTTAAACTCTTTTTATTCCTTTCTTTTGTAACAAAAACAGTATATAAAATATATTAGGATTTTTTCATGAGAAGTATTTTATTTACACTTACACATACCTTCATCTAATGGTTAAAGAACATACTGTTTCTGTGGGTGGCGAATTACTGCCTCACGAAACGATGATTGTTCAATCTTCTTTTAACACCTCTCATGGTGGCCATTATGATGACAATATTTTCATATATGATATATATATTATGTTTATTTTTTCCTTATTCTTCTTTATTTCTCATTTATGGTATACCTTTATGATTTCCATTGTGGGTAAACGCGATAATTTCATTTTAGGAAGTGCGGACTACCGCCCCCTCAAAGTGATTTGAATCGTTAACGCCATACATGGGACATATAAAGGATGGAGTAAATGATATTATATATGATATTATACTGTAATTATAATACACCTTTATATAATTATGATTTCATTCCATTAAATACGAAATATAAATGAAAGCAACGTTCATGCGTACGTACAACTTACCGTCTCCATGAACGGTGCATTTCATTTCTTACCTCTAAATGTGACGTAATATTATGAATGAATGTATATACTGGGTATATATGATATATATGATATCTACATAATGAATATAATTCTAGATATAATGGATATTTTACCACATGAACAACTTGTAATTATAATAAGTTTATTTTTGACTCAAGTACCAAAGATCGACAAAACGACCGTTATTAACATAGATAATTACATAATGTTCATAACAAGGTAATAAGTGATATAAAATGAATAATAAACATGAAAAAGGTTCTTAATAAATTATAAATTAACTCTAGTTTATTATTCAGGAGGTTAAAGAATGGTCGAGACAAGTCGGACATGAGGTAAGGGAACTTCTTAACCCAATTTCCGTTCTTTGGGTTAATCTCCTACTTTCAAATTATGTCATGATATTATTATGTCCTATCTTGAATTTGTACTTTATTTATGTGTAATTATTTTTAATACACATAATAGATCTATTTTATTTAAAAAAATGATCTTTTTAAGGGACTTCGTCTCAATCTCCTTTCATTGAGCCATATTTTGTTTTATACACGACTTTCTTTTATAAGGTGTATAAACCCATTTGACTTTTACTTTTATTAAAAAGGAATATTCTTATACAAAGAGTTTTTACTAAATGAAAAAAGGAATGTTTAGTCTTACGTATGCGGTGACAATGACTTCTCTTCCGCCATGACCATTATTTGAGTTTCGGCTTCCTCTACAAGCCATAACTTTTTTTAAATGAAAAATAAATACAAAGTTTTAATTTTCTTTTATTTTGGTATTGAAAATGGTTTTGAAAGTGTTTTTTTATTATATCAATGTGTTGTATTTATATCTTGTGATTGAAATGTGGAAATGTTATGTTTCCATTATGCATGTTTTATGTGATACGATTATGTTATGGTTTATGATATGTTTAAACCTTTTCATATAAGGAATGCATTGGACTTAATAAGTGATGGGTGGAGCCCTCTATAGCTCCTCAATGCATCGATAGGTCTCATGAGACAAACTAGTGTCTTGGTACGAGGCCTTGACAAAATCTTGTTTGTAGTCTTGGCACGAGGCCTTGGCTACGTGGTTATGATAGTCTGGCATTATGCATTCCATCATTATGAAAGTGGTTATTGATATTGCATGTGATTATTCGACTAGTAAAATATCCATGTGAATAAGTAAATGGAATTATTTCATTTTATTTTTGCCATATTATTCTGAAGTTCAAGTTTAAAAGGCTTTTGTTTTAGTTATACATTGCCTTAAATGTTAATGTTTATTTATGAAAGCTTCCTCTATATTGTCATCCTTACTGATCATCTGAGATCACCCCTTCCAATGTTTTAATTTTTCCAGGATGTGAAGAAATATTTTATGACTGACCTAAAGGGATAGTCTGAAGGGGATAGAAGTGTGGACTATGGTGACTATGTTATTGTGATTTTTCACTTTATTATGTAATGAAACATTTATGAATGTATCTAGTGTTTCCAAGGCTACTAAACTAATCGGTCTTTCGAGACTTGATCTTTTGTGATCATGCCAATGTTACGCAATAATGCACCGACTTTGGGTAACTGGGGTCGGGGCGTTACAGATCATTTATAGTATTCCAATCTCAATCTTGTTTCCATGTAATTCGAATACCATGCACCTCTGGAATCTACCTCGGCGACTTTGAAATAGGTTATCAATATCTGAACTATCTCATAACCCTATCGGGTTGGTTCCACTCAACAATATGAAAATAGATCAATGACACCATGATAGTAAAATGATAGAGCCCCATCGTACAATAATCTAGAAGATGTCCAAGAATCTCACCTGTATATAGGATCCAATTAATCTACACAAATAAATAAATTTGATCAGTCATTAAACAAAGAAGTCACAATTATATAAATAGTGATTCATGCATACCTCATCAATGAAAAAATGATCAGAAAAAATATGGTAATATGAAATGGAATGCACAAGGCTATATACATATGTCTTTGAGTGGCTCCACCTATGAATATCAAGAAACAAAATTTCAAAAATTATATAATTAGCATCTGAGATTGGAAAAAAGTTTTTATTAAAATTTTAAAGTACCTACGAGAAAATGATCCCATACACAATGCATAGAGTGTTAACTCAGAGACAAACTGAGGTGTAATTACAGGGAATCATATCCATACCCACACCTATAATAAAAAATAACAACCACCTATATACTTCACATCCATGCAAGATTCCCTTCATAGATCTCTATACAGATATTATAGACATGCTGAACCCCAATTATACCACCCAACACACTCGAAATCTCCAAGTAGAGGTAGGTGCATCAGATGAACATATAATCCAAAGTGATCTGGAAATAAAGTACCTCCAATCAATCACAGAATGTGTGCTCATTCATATCCTTGCAATGTCACCTCATCAACATCTAGATCAAAATGGATGAAATGAGTGTCCAGCTAGGAAATATATAACCTCCCTCCTCTAAGGGTCCCCGACGCGTTTGGTAATGGAAAGTCCAAATATCTATGTAAAATGTAATCCCAACCATATATCATCGAGCCTATAACATCATCTCCATCCATAGGAATACCCAATAATATAGAGACATCCAATAATGTAATCATCATCTCCCCCTGAGTCATATGAAATGTATGTGTCTCTAGTCTCCATCACTCAACCAAAGCATAAATGAGTAAACTGTCAATGGGTATATACCCACACATGATCAACCCATAGAACCTGGACTGACGCAGATAAGGTGTGATAGGATTTGGTGGGATCTTGTGGTGAAAGTGATGATCCCGCAAAATTTCAGTATCCTATCTTCACCACCATCTCATGAATACTATGATATGTGCTCACTCTGTGTGGTAAGAAGAGATGGATCCTTGGGGCCTGGATGTAGCTGTCCAGATTCCATCTCTGTAAATGAAAAAAGAAATGATAAACATATAAATCTATTAAACAATATGTATGTTGAGTGAAAAAAAATTAAGATAATAGAAATTCTTCATCTAATAAACCTTTATACATGGAAAGTAAAACAATTGCAATAATCAACCCATTTAAAAAAAATCAAGTATGGTGTGATGATGAACCCTCCATGCTATCAGTTTGAGGACACTGTCAGTGATTATGTCCCTCTTCCCTACACATGCCACATCATTGACACATCCCTTTATCCTAAATACAATCCATTTCATTTCTCATATGTGTGGATTTAGGACAACCTTTCCCATGCAACCATGACAGATTCAGAACAACAATTGGAAGATGTAGAGGGGAATTTAATATTGATACATCTCTAATTGGGCTCCACTATGCACTATAGAAACTCCACAACATGTTGAGTCAATACTATATATTGACATAACTCTACCATGAGAGGTGAATATGTGCACATGCTACAAGTACATATGAGTAATGAATCTTGTATGCTTGAAAGTAACCACATTAACTGGTTTGGTTATCAAGAAAAACATTCATCACCCGACCATCCTGAACCTCTTCAACTTTAACCTGAATTCCCATCTGGTGAAAATGGTACACATGATATGATGTGGCATGAGTTTGATTAACCTCAAGCTTCTTTCTAAAACTTATTGGGTATCTATGACCCTACAATAGTTCTTTATCAACTTCTTCTAATCTGTCAAAAAAGTATTTGATGCATCTGTAAACTGTTTGAGAAATAATACCCATGATTGGTAAATTTTTAATCCCCTTGAAGTCACCATTAATGAATTAAATTTTTTTTGTTTTCATATTCCCATATCTCTTCCCTTCATCAAATTCCAACAAGAATTTTTTGCTTCGGGATGTGCATCATGTACTTGTATACATCCTCATTTATTCTTCTTATTTCTTCCAGTATTTGAAGGAAAACCTAATGTCTTGGTTCATATGCTGTAAAGGCATGTGAGAAACATTTAAAAAGTCCACAATGATATAAATTATGCATATGTACTGAATGTTCGAAAAATGTGATCCAATACCTAAGTTGATGATTGCATTCTTCATGTTGTCACTGTGAAATTTTTTCTATACATTGCTAGAAATATGTCTCATGCAGTAATAATAGTAGGCATGTGGGGGTAACCAACCAACATCCTAGATATCCACTGCTTCTTTTATATCAGGATGAAGATATGAAATAAGGTATATCTCATACTTATCGGTGACATGAACACACATAAAAGATAGAAACAACCTCCAAGAGTCTAGATTCTCCTTATCCACTATTGCAAATGCCAGTGGCATGGGACTTCTATTTCCATCCTGAGTGGAAGTAATCAAGAGAAATTCATTATAATTTCCATACAAAAAAGTTCCATCCACCTGTATGAATTGTTTGTAGTGTGGGAATGTTGTGATGCATGGAAATAATGCCCATAATATCTAACAAAATTGGACTTTGTATACAGAGACGCGATTGTTTACCACATGATCCACTATTTCAAATTGATAAACAACCTAACCCGTTTGAAGAAATCACTCGATCCAATAAGGAAACACATGAAATGACGTTTCCCAATCACCATAAACCTTCTCAATAACTTTCTTATTTATAATTCATGCCTTATTATATGAGATTTTATACCCACACTCACTCTCCATGCATTCTTGTATTAACTCGACGTGAACATCATGATTAACTCTGATCATACCAATAATAATAGAGAATATGAATATTGAGTCGAGGTGTCTATGATCTTGAGTGTGGTCCAATTTTTTTTGCAATTTTACACCAAGTTGAATTTCTGATAAGGGTAGCTCACAATCGCATATTGCATGTGTCACCAAACTATTGAAATTTTATAGAAAATATTGATCTCGTAGACTCATCCATGAGATTACTGTAATGCCTCTTCACATGGTACTACTGTATATTTGTAATGCCTCTTTGATCTCAAATTGTCTTCCAATAGACACTTAATCATCATTCCTTCCAACATTTCTTTTTTGGAAAATACATGGGAACTCAGTTATTGGTGTCACTACATCCCAATCAAGCTCAAGCACCATTGGTGTAATATACCGTGAGGTTTTCACCGGTCGTGCATGTTGTATTTATGGATCATTGGCTGGTATCATCTCATCTTCTCTATCATACACTTCATCATCCTTTAAATTATTATCATGAATATAATTGATCGCACACATGTGTGGATCAGCTACAAAAATAGATGTCGTATGAACATCAAAATATAATTTCATCTGAAAGATTTGCTTTGCTCTACATATATTTGCTTCACCTGATCCACCTTGAACAACCATCTCAAATGTAAACATATCCCCCTTAGTAAATCCACCATCATTTGATATGTCTTTCTCTATTTTAATGGCATCTTCAATTGTACTAACATCAATATAAAATTCTATGGCACTAACCCTTCCATGATCTTGGTATGTATCATAAGCAAGCCTCAAATATTCATCATCGACCAAATGATGACGCATGTAATATAAACTATCCTGAGTTTGAGGAAATTTATAAATAACCGATGATACACATTGATTCCCAGAAAGCTTCAATCAATTGTGAATTTTACTATTAATTGCATTCATCGTATCACATCCAATATGATTTAATAATCTTCCAGGACCACCAATATAGGATATCCCATGTTCATCATCTATTATTTCACCTCCATGATATATAAATGCATGTAGTTGTTTGGTCATATTTTTGAAACTATTATTTGAAATTAAATTTAATGTTAAATATATACACCAACATTTCTTCAGATAAATCTTAAACCATCAAACTTTGACTATTATTATTTAGATTATAATTCCTCTAAGAATAGATGAAACGAACAGTGACAATGGATAGTCGTGATGCGACAGAGAATGGTTTATTAATATTTTAAATACTATGCAATAATATTTTATTTACAATGTAATATTATATTAATATATATACATAAGTTTATTATATAGAATATATATATATATATATATCATACAATTGAAATTTACAAAACGATTAATTTCACTAACTTAAAATATTAACTTACAATTAACTTACTAATTAATATATATTTTTTACAATGCAATAATATATTAATTAAAAAATTACTAATTAACTAATAATATATTTTATACAATCCAATAATATATATATTAATTATGATACAATGATATAATAATAATATATTATTCCATTATTATAATAATATATTACTGTATATTACAATAATAATTACAATGTAATATTATATTATATATCATACATTATAATAATATATTAATTTCAAAATCACTAATTAATTTACTAATATATTTTATACAATTAAATTATATATATATACACATGCATAATAGAATGAAATAATTCACACAAAAATATTCATGATATATATATATATATACAACGCAATAATGAAAAAATGAAAGTTAATTAAAAACAAAAAAATTACCAATTAATATTTTAATTAAATAATGATTTCATTTTTATTTTAAAAAAAAATTAAATTATAATTAAATCTCAAATTTAATTATTTGATTTAATGTTTTTATCAATTGAAATTAAATACAAAACATTTAATTTCACTAACTCAAAAATATAAACTTACAATTAACTCACTATTTAATATATTTTATTTACAATGCAATAATATATCAATTAAAAAATTTATAATTAACTAAGACATAATATATATCTTAAAAAATTCCATAAAATATATATTAATTATAATAATAAATTAACACATATAGTATACAATACAATAAATATATTAACTACAAAATCACTAATTAATTTAGTAATGTATTTTATCCAATTAAACAAAATATATAACCAATAAAATGCAATAATTCTTATACAATAAGAATAATTCCATGTTATACAATTATCGACTAAATAATATAACACATTGAATAAAAATTTTAAAAACTAATATAAAAGTTACAATAAATATTATTTTCATAAAATACACAAAATATTTAAATTTAAATTTAAAATATACATGTTTTATTTTTGCGGGGCCTTCGTGAAGGATATGAGAACCACAAAGTAGGGGTTCGTGAGAGGTTCTCTAGGTTTGTGAGGGAGGGGTTTGCGAGGGAGGGGTTTAGTCGCAGTTGTTCATGAGGGAGGGGTTCAACGTAGGGGGTCGTGAAAGAGGGGTTCATTGTAGGGGTTCATGAGGAAGGGTTTCTTCATAGGGGGTCATGAGGGAGGGGTTTGTAACAGGGGGTGTTGCTGACCGATACGAGGAACCAGATCTACGCTTTTTCAAGAAGTATATATTGATTTGACTTACTTCAACGATCCAGGCTCGTGGGTTTCCTAAAATGGTTTCATAAAAATAGATATATACTTCGCTGAGAGTGGGATCTAGATTCAAGTGTTCCAAACCAAAATCTTGATTTCGGAATGAGTTTCATGGATCATGATGATGGAGGGGTGTCAAGGGAGGGGGGTCTCCAAATGAGTGACGAAGATCTAGGTTCTCCTGTGATTTATAGGCGAGCAGAAGGTACTATCTCATGAATAAATTTCTTATTTAAATTTTCAAAGAAGGTGCTTTCCCAGAAAGCACCTTCTTCAAAATAAATGCTTGGAGGGCGCCTTTTAACATAGCACCACCTTAAAGATAAATTTTAAGAGGGCGCATATAGGGAATGTTTCTTCCAAATAAAAATTTCCAAGAAGTTGGTTTACAAGGAGCCACTCTCCTTGTTCCATTTCCCGAAAAAATGAGCCTTATATTGATAATTAGTTTAGGTTTTATGTTATCTAGGTAATATTTTTTATTTTATTATTATTTATGGAAAAAATCCCTCAAAATTAAACAAGAAGTAGATCTCCAGAAACACCAACAATGACAGAAGCTCACAACTGCCATTCAAAAAAGCTCCGGCCGAAAACATCATCAGTGCTACACCGTAACCATCACCATAGGACCACCTTTCCAGAACTGAAAGCCACAAACTCCAACCAATATAATGAAGCAACCACACCCCAACCCATCACCACCACAACACAGGGTCAACCCCTTCAGAAATTGATACCACATTGAATGCGCTACCTCCTCCAATGCATATACCTTCGATAAAAGTTGTCTAATATGTAAAAATAACAAAACGACACAAATATATACTGTCATAATGCAATCATATAGTTAACAAGTATAAATATTGATAATAGAATTATAATATCTAAAAGAAAAAAAAAACAAAATAAAATTCACCTTAAACTTAGAACTCAATTAGTAATAAAATACCATTTTATGGTGAAAATATAATTTATAAAATAAATATTTTCCAAGTTTGATATATTTATGATTATGACTAATTTTAGAAGAACAATTAATATTAAAAAAAAATGATTCTCTATAAAAAAAATGCTTCTCACGATATTTTATGATTTTATTTTAAAGTTAAATTTATCAATTTTAGGATTTTAATTTGAAAAAAAATAACATCATTTTTGGATTTATCATGGTAATACTATCTTAATATTATTTTTTAAGATTTTTTCTAAAATAACTGACTTTTAGATGAATAGTGAAAAATACCGCTTTTGAAAATACTGTGGATTTTGTAACATCACTTAGGTATTAGCATAACATAAAACTTAGAAAATATTTTTCTTGAAAAAATATATGTATTTTAAGTAAAATTATATATTTAAAAATATCATGTTTTAATTACAAACCTATATTTGATATTTTAGAACATAAGTTATATTTTCTTAAAAATTGTTTTAAATACAATACACGTTAATATTTTAAAATTAGTTTTTATTAATTGAATATAATTAAATGTATTTTAAATTAATAATTATTGGGTCCAAATTATCTAATAATAGTCACATTATTTTTATGCATGAAGATTAAGTTACATTGGGTAAATATTTGTTACCCTAGTAAAACGATTATTTTTCGAAGAATAATAATTATCTAAATACTATGTATTTTTAAAATTAGATGAATAAATTTTAAATTAAATTCATGATATTATGTTTAAAAATATATAAAAATGAATTAACACTCATTTAATGGGTAATAAATTTTAAATAATATTAATAACACTTAATGATTAAAACAACTTTTTCCCTTGAAATTTTTTTTTCAACACATTATATGTTTTTATTTAAAAGTTAATTTTATCCTATTTATAAATTGAATTATATTAAATATAGAATAAATTATGATTCATCACATTGAAATTTTTTAATAAGGGACTACTTATATTTTTTTAAATAACAATAATTGACATGATTAATATTTAATTAAGAGTAATGAGTGTCTAAATGACTAATCTAAGGTGTCTTGAATTTTACTAAATTAACATGACCTTTAAACCTTCTAGATTTTTTTTTGTAAAGTACTACCTACATGTATTACCAACCTTCATTCACCTAACTCATCTAACCTTCACACCTTTCCATTCATACCCTTTTCTTACCATTCTTTTCGATGGAAAATTCCAACTTTCTCACTTATAAAAAGGGGTTCAATTCCACCCTTTCAATACTCCAATATATTTTAGAAATTTCCATTAAAACCATCCCTAATATCCTCTTATTTAATTCCTTTAAAATACCTAATTACCCTGGTTAAAAATAATAATATTAAGTCCCTAAAATCTAAGGCCTTCATCAAGAGGAAGTTCAAGCTCTCAACGTATGCATCACACCTTTCTTAATGTTTCTTTCCTATTATATTATTTCTAAAATATCCATAACCATGGTATAATAAAAACATAAAAATAAATATTTTTTTGATATTTTATTATAATAATGGTATAATTATTATTTATTATTTTCCATCTACTAAGAAAAACTAGAATGTCCTTAGTGCGTGTGTGAGGATTACCGCCTCCACGAAGTGACGCTTTCATTTTTTCATCACCAACCCTCATGGATGGTCTTAGTGATGGTATTGATGAATAAATATTATTTATATAAAATATTCATGATTATTAAATCATCACTTACTTCCCACCTTCACCCTTTCATTCATTGAGTAATAGAAATTCTAATTGGGCGTTTTGAAAACTACCGCCTCCATGAAGAATCATTTTTTTTGTTTTTCTTATAATTTTTCTTTATTTATACAATAATATTAAAATATGGTTTACCATCATAAAAATATAAAAATAATATATTTATGACTCTATTATAATAATATTATGTCAAAATAAATGCCCCCTTAACCACACTCACCAATCAAGTTAGAGTGTGTTCATGGTTGAGTCGGTTTGACCGCCTACTTGAACAATGCTATGAAATTATATCATGGATGATAATGAAAATTAATTAATAGTTAAATATGATATAAATATGAAAATAATTATTTTTATTGGTTATTTAAAGGATACAACAATATTTAACTCATTAATTAATAAAACACCCTTTGTAGGTTAAAAATCACAAAAAAATGTTTGTTGTCAATTTAAAATTCTAGGATAAATATTAAAGTAACCATGGAAGGAAAATTAAAATCTATAAATAATTATAAGTAATAAATTAAATTAAATTTAATGAAATTTGAATGATTAACTTTTTAATAGGAACAAATAACAAAACTACTCCTACGAAACTACAACAAACAGTCAAACCTATAAACGTCTGATGTGTGAAAATAGAAAAAGACTAACTAATATAATATACTAACTGAAAATTATCTTTTTTATTTTTCAAACACTTTTATGGAAAAGTGAGAAACCATGCAACACATAATAAAAAACTTCAAATACCGTAAGAGATAGTCGTGCCATTGAAGTCTAATTTAAGTCTTTTAGACACTCTATTCCTAAATAATTTTCAATGGAGACCATTTACCTATAAGGCTAGATCATCCTTGATAAGGTCTTAAAACTAATAGGCCATCTTGTCCCATGTATGAATGTACTCCTCCAATATAATCTTCTCTACATTGAAACCTCTTATTAGAATGCGATCTTGCTTGTCAATCCACTCTGATTGCACCTTATTAGTGTCCACCCGAAGTAGCCACTCAGACATATTAGTTGCATCCTTTTTCGAGGCATTAATCAGAAACGAATCCTACAACATTTCTTCTTCAGATTGAATAATAATTCCCCATATCTCCCCATTTCCAATAGCTAATATAATATAGATAATGATTATAAATGGAAATTATAATTTTTTTTGGAATGAATATAGTTATTAAATTATTCATTAAGATATTTATTCTTGTTATATAGGATCATAAAGTTCATCCGACTGAGTAGGGAAACAATATAAGGGTTTCAACTCAAAAAATCCTTCTGTGAGACATATGTTCTTTTATACACTATTCCCCTTGGAATGTGTGTTCAGGATAGGAATAACTATTTTTGAATGGTTTATAATATTTTTTTGTGGAACATAAAAAACCCAATGGTTATGTATCCATGGGGACCTACTTTCCAAAGGCAGGTGCTCGTCAGATAGTTTGGACAACAATTATTAAGAACTCACATTAGTCGAGAGGATGGGAGGTTGGGCTAATTACACCCTTTTGTGGGGGATTATTATCTACTCATGGACTCTCTTATATATTTAAGATATGTTCATGAATCCTTTATTTATTCCCAAGTATGATGTGGGTAATCCTAGAATTAACAATCGATTATCAACATGTATGGAATTTGGAATCATATTTATGTATATGAGGTTCTTCATCAATGGAGATATCAGTATGTATTTGAGATTCTTCATTAATGGTATCCTCTTATGTAATTATTATACATTATTTGGTTGTTATTATGATGATGTTGGTTTTCCAACCACACAGTGGGGCACTCTAGAGTGTATTTTCATCCAGGGAGACATAAGTTGTTTTGATGTTCGGATTAGACCCATGAAATGAGATTCCTACATATCCTCACGATAAGGAAAAAACCCACATAGCTTAGTTTTTATTAATGGGACACATCATACCTTTTAAGGTCATGTGATAAAGACCTAACCATATAGTTTAGTGTAATGTGGTGAGGAAATCTAAGTGAAAGGTACCTAGTCAAAGTTTAGTGTGGGACTTATGCCAAAGTAGCCCAAGGAACCTGGGAAAGATGTGAATTTCCATGTTGAATTAGATCATGCTGGGAATGTGGCCTAGAGAGAATATGGGTGATTTGGGGTGTTGGGTTTGGACCTCATGGAGTCTTACTATGTATCCCATTAATGGGGAATCAAATCCAACATAGTTCAGTGTTGAGGACCTATGCCTACGGAGTCCCTTGAAGGTTTGTATCACAAGGTATTATGGCCCTTTGATAGGATTAAATTGGGTATTACTTTGGAAAAGGATTCCCAGTATAGGGGACCATGAGGTATGTCTCTACTCATGGTGATTTGGAGGCTATTTTTGGGTATTACTCTTGAGGAGGATGTCCAGTTTGGTTTGATTATGACTGGGGATTATTCCTGAGGAGGATGCCCATTGAGCTTGAGCCCTAGGTGGGAATCCTATGTATCCTAGTTATAGTAGGAATTATAGTTCTCTTAGTTCAATATATTTCCTCGATCATGTGGATTTCATGATCACCATTAACCTCTAATCCCTTGTGAGCCATGTTTGGTGTGAGAAACAAGAGGCAGCGGACTATTCGAGATACCACACAATCTACTTTTGTCTATAGGTGGACATAGAAACAAAGACCAAAGGGAGAGAGATGGGGCATTTAGTTTTCCCATCTTCTCTACCCCCTATTATTATAATGGAATAGGCTAGGTCTACAACACTTCACACTATTCACTTTACCTTGGTATGAGTCTAGGGTATGGAGAAGGAAGCAGGAGCCTCAGTGGTGGCCAGGAGGTAGAAAGGAGCAAGAGTGTAACCTACTATAAGAAAATCTATGGGCTTACTCTAGGAGGGATGCTGTGAAATTTGTTTCACAGTAGAGGAGGAGGATTTCATTCCATGTCAAAAGGAATCACAAGAGTTATCCTTTCCCTCCCTGCTTGGAATCAGAGGCTCTGGGTCTTAGAGACGACAAGGGTGGGACATGGTCCTAACCCTAGTATCTGAGACTGGGAAACCCTAACACTATCTCTAGGGTAATTTTTCTCATTTACATAGGTATAAACACTCACATTCACCCTGAGGACCCTGACCGTCCAACCTGAAAAGTGCGTAAAACCTATAACCATAGGAATACACACTCAAATGGGGGACATGCTTGTGCGCCACTCACCATGGTTGTGAAAGTTAAAATGTTTTCGTGGAGGCTTCAACTTGCTCCCTCTTAGAAAAGTGAGCTAAAGGAGGGGATGACCTGCCATTGATGGCTTTGAAGAATTCCTGATGATTGGAGCATGCAGGCTAGAGGTTAGGGCAAACCAAGGAGGCTCGTATCGAGGGTACTCCATGCAGGAAGGCTTGGTCGAACTGGTGGCTCCTTCGGCGAAAAACCACCTAGGTAATTACACCCGGGAGAGATCTTGATCAAGCCTTCAAGGGTCTCCATAGGTGTTCCCAAAAGTGAATCATGTAGGCCCTTGGTTGAGGAAGGGCACCTCACGCTAGTCTTCATTAATCATGGGGTGAGCGAGTGCCTCACATAGGTATTGTTTATTTTAAATCATGGGAGAACTTTAATTTCACTATTCACCTTTAATTCCCTATTCTTGAAGTTTTATAAATCCACCTAGAAGGTTTTGGGGGGGCTTGAGTGAATCACTAGGGTGAACAAATCACCGGTTGGCCTTTGAGAATTTGTATCCATACAAATGAAGACCTCAAGGTCCTATTTATAGGAAGATATAAGACCCTGGGTAAATGGTTCATCTCACTCAGGTGGCTCATTTAGGTGACTTGTGCAAGATCTCATGCAGGTCGATCACACAGGCTACCGTGTAGGTACCATGAGCGATGGCAGTGCTTTGTGTTACTTGGGCGAACAACCTTAGGGGGAATTTACAATCCTTGGCCTTTTACATTTACTTTCTTCTCTTCTTACTAAGGTATTTCCCTTTGTTTCCTTTTCATCTAGGTGAAAAAATGAAGTGTCAAAAAAATCCCCCCCTCATGATTGGATCCAATCAAAAGAAGAGGGTTTGATCCTCCTCAGACACTTCACCATGAAGGCTTGCTTCATGTATACAATCTGATCGATCTCAAGATCCCATCTCATGATGAGTGCTTGGACAAACGACAATGTGGCTAGAAGATCAAGGAGCAAGAGATTCCCCCTTATAGTAATTCACCATGGTAGTCCTCCCTATGATGGCATCCATTGAGAAAGTTATCTCCACAATAGTATTTCACATTGTCAAGAGAATTATTCAATTGGAAATGTATTAATGAAAAATACCTCATATCATGAGGAACTTGCAAATATATGGCTAGTAATGTTTAATTCCTGATCACTGGTAGGTAAAATCCTTTTTGAACAGAAATACAGCCCAAGGAAACAGTCATTCTCCGAACCACCCTTGGGATACTTACCTTCTAGTGAAATAGAGTAAATCCCTATCGATCTCACTACCTATCATAAAATGGTTGGAAATCATCCACTATGGTTGGACTAGGTAGAGGATCCTATGAAAAAATATGAAGAAGGCATGATAAACATGAGGAAACAACTAGATAAAGATGACATACCAGTCATGCTCTGGCCTTTGTCCACCCCTCGATAAAGTATTCCAGAGGCATTGTTGGAAGATTGTGTGCATGACATATACCTCAACATATAGAAAAAAATTCATCACTTGAAAGAAAAGGTATTATCCTATGATGAGTATCAAAGTCACATCAAGGTAATAGAAGGGTTGAAACAACAAATTTACTTGACATATCTCCTTGCTTCATGACATCCAAATATCGAGAAATAAAAACGGGCCCTTCAATGCGCAAGCCATGGTTTATTAATGAGGTTACGATATCTGATCACCAATTCCCCATCTGGTGTTCGTATCAGAGGATGGTGTGCAAACAGAGTGTTACATTTTACTACACTCCATAACCAGAAAATCCCACCAAAGGTTTTATCCTGTAACATCATAGCCACATGCCTAATCCCAAAAACGGACCCTATCCAAGACTGAAGATAAGATCAACAAAAATAGGCCCTGACTGACTCTCATCGACATCGGGATATAAGAGAGAAAGCTGTTGAAATAATGTTGCATCAAGAATATGATAATATCAAGCAAGCCTCACTCTTAGAGGATATCAGACGTCAAATAGCACAAATGTCAGAAATAGTGCAACGATGTTCAGAAATGGTTGATCCAAGTGCATACTGAATGATGAAACCATCCCATGTTTGGACAAAAATCCCTAAAACTAGAAGGGTAGCTATAGTAATAACAACCAAAGTGGTTCAGGAGCAACCCCAGCCTATAGGGCTAGGGTATTTTTTAACCCAACCCTTGATTCCATCAAACCAGACCCAAAGGTTTGTGAAAGAAGAACAGAAACAACCCCAACCCTCAGGGATTAGGGCCTTTTCACCTCAAAAATCCCCTCCTTAATGGGAATCAGTCATTTCCCTATTAGGGAAAATGCTATAAAGTGGATCCTCCTAGTTCATGCCATTCCATGATCCGGTATCCTCATTAGGGATATGCATGACTAAACTATTTGAAGATTTCATTCAAATTATTATCTTCCAAGAATCTCCCATAGAATCATCAAAGGAGAGGACCGAGCCTCATGGAGGGCGTAGAAGAAGATAGTATCACAAACACACTCATAGAATGCTAAAAATAAATTTCGTATCAATTAATGTCATTAACACATCCCTCATAGATTATACATAACATGAGGCTAATTCATAGGAGTCAGAAGAGGAAGTTCCAATCACAATGAGGCCCACACTAAAATAGATGAAAGTGGTGCGCATACCCAGAACCAGAGACTTGATTTGAATTTGGAAAATCCCTCAAACAATCCATCACTACCTCCTCGAAATTCACCCAACAATGAAAAGTGAAAGGGTCAAATTTTACCTCAAATACATTTTGGATGGGTTAAGTCCCTTTATATGGAGGAAATATTTTCTCAACAAGATGAAGAAATGATAGAATTGTGAAGACACAATGTAGAATTACTCTGAGTTATTTTTCCTTCTAGATATGTTTTGAAAGTAGATCCTCAACTCGCACTTCCAACTGGTGCACCCCAACAGAAAGGGTTTACTATAGAAACTAAAGAAGGATTGGAATTTCTACTCAATGTAGGAAACCAACCACCAATATAACTAGATCCTAGAATGGTAGATTAAGAGTTCCCTCCATTGGGTATACAACCATAATAGGGCCAGACATATCTTTACATGACTTCACCTATAGGCTACCCATGATAGATACGAGTAGGGACAAACTTCTTACCCCTGTGGAGAAGCCTTCCAATTTAAATTTGTGAAAAACAACAAGTAGGAACATACATATGACACACTAATCAAGATCTCTAGAAGTCGTATCTAGCAGCATCCAAAGAAGCATGCCGTTCAAATCTGGTGGCACACAGCGAGTAAGAACATACACTCTCCCACACTAATCAAGCCTGCCAGCAGTCTCGTCTGGTAGCATCCAAAGAATCCCATCATTCAAATATGGAGGCACACAATGAGAAGGAACATACACCTAGATGCACTAATTAATCCCGCCAGCAGTCTCATTGAAAACATCCAAATAAACCTTCCATTCAAATCTGGTGGCACACAACGAGTAGGAACATACACCTTACCACATTAATCAATCCCTCTAGTAGTCTCGTCTAATAGAATACAAAGAAGCCCGTCATTAAAATATGTCTGCACATAGTGAGTAGGAACATACACTTGAGCACACTAATCAAGTCTTCCAGCAGTCTTATCTGGCAGCATCTAAAGAATCCCACTGTTCAAATTTTTCAGCACATAGTGAGCAGGAACATATACCTTACCACACTAATCAAGTATGCTAGTAGTATTGTTTGGAAGAATCCAAATAATATCATCATTAAAATATGGCGGCACACAATGAGTAGGAACATACACCTACCCACACTAATCAATCCTTCTAATAGTCTTTTCAGTCATCATCCAAATAATCCCTCCATTCGAATCTGGTGTCACACAATAAGCATGAACATACACCTATTTGCACTAATCAAGCCTTCTAACAGTCTCATCTGGAATCATCCAAAGAATCCCACCATTCAAATCCAGTGGCACACTGTGAGCAGGAACATATACCTTCTCGCACTAATCATATTTCTAGCAGTATCATCTGGAAGCATCCAAAAAAGCATATCGTTAAAATCTAGTGACACACAGTGAACAAGAACATACACCTGCCCACGCTAATCAATCCTGCCAGCAGTCTCATCTGGAAACATCCAAAGAATCCCACCATTCAAATTTAGCAGCACACAGTGAGCAAAAATATACACCTTCACACACCAATCAAGTCTTCTAGAAATATCATCTGGAAGTATCTAGATAATACCATCAATTGTATTTGGTAGAAATCAGAGAACATGAGAAACCCCAACCTGCAATGTTGGGGGATTTTTCAACATTTTTTTAACGTCTTAGTTGTAAGACGTTAAACTAAATAGCACCATATACATCCATGCTACACGACATTAAATTTCATACCATCATCATCCTTTTCACACGATAATAAACTACACGACATGAGGTCTTAGTAGTATGACCTGAAACTGAAATACACCATTTGTCCACACCATATAACATTAAAATATATGGTTAAAGTCTCCTTAATTTGATGTTAAGACCCCATAAAACTACCACGAGTTGATACTCCTCATAGTCCCTCAAAGAAAAATGGGAAACTCCCATGAATAAGATCTATTCATGTCATTGTCACTCTATAGTGGCACATAGGCCCCTTTTACAAGCATAATCCCCAAAAATATAACATCCTCTCCACACAACATTAAACTACATGGGATTTAAAGAACTACATGTGTCTTTATTCTTGCTCCATTAAGGTACATAGTGAAACCCAGGTCCTATCCCTAGGTCCAACCACAATGTTTTTTTACATCAGATGTCCCACAACCTTTCCGCATGACGTTAAAATGCATAGTTCTTCAATAACTAAATTTGGATTGATTCTTATTTCAATGAGATATATAACGATGCCCAGATCTCCAATCTGGGGTCCATCCGCAACCAGAGAACTTTTCCATAACATATGGCTTGATTCCCATACCAATGCGTGTCCTAGGCCCAACCATTATTCTAGAACATATTAAAGTCCCTTTTCCCACATCGAATCTTGATTGATGTGGGAGATAATTTTTAAGAACTACGCGTGGATTGATTCTTTCCCCAACAACATATGTAGTGAAACTTGGATCTTATCCCCATATCCATCCGCAATTAAGAAAAAGGCCCCTTAACTCCCCATGTGTATGAATCAGACCTACACAGGGAAAATTTTTAAGAACTATGCATGGGTTGCTTCTCATTCTAATTAGATATGTAGTAATTCATAGATTTTCATTCTCGATCCCAACTGCTACATTTCCTTTCATTCACATTATTTCACCAGTTTCAAAACTGTACGACATTAAACTACATGGGATTTCAAGAACTAAGTATAGTTTGATTATTATTCTAATGAGAAATGTAGCGATGCCTGGATCATATCTCCTAGCCCAACCACCATAGAATCTAAATGCCTCTATCCTTCACTCATGCTGCCTTTGTACTGTAGAAGAAAATTTTTCCACTCCTTGTTTCTCACACTAATAACAACCAATGTGGGATTAGTATTATTGGTAAAAATCTTCCTTACATAAGTAATTCATATCGATTCACATTGGGGTTACCATGTTCCTGGTTATAAGACTTTAAAAGACACACCATATGTCCTCATTGTATGACAATAAACTGCACGATCTCTTTAAGAACTCCATGTGGCATGATTCTTGCCCCAGAAAGATATATAGTGATACCTAGGTTCAACACCCTGGTCCAACTGCAATATTCCTTTTCATGTCAGAATCACCCACATCCTCTCCAGATGATGATAAACTATGCAGTTCTTCAAGAACCATGTGTTTCTTGATTCTCATCCCTATGAGATACGTAGTGACATCCAGATCTTCAATCCTAGGCCCAACCATAACACGATAAAAGAAATACCTATACTCTATCATGTACAAGTCAGATCTACATGAGGGGATCTAATATGATTTCTCATCCTATGTAAGAACCCGTATCAAAAAACCCCATATGTCCTCCATACCTAAATTTAAACAGTATAGGGGACCTTTATTCATTATAACTAAATGTGGATTTATTCTCATCGTATTGAGATACGTAGTGATTCCTAGGCCTTATTTCATAGTCCCAGCCATGGGGTAAAGAAAAATTCCCCCTCTCTTTCATACAAACAAAAGGTCTATGCAGGAGATTTTATTTTGGGTTCCCTCTTTGGGGGGGGCACCATGGAAATAGATATGTACCCCTTCAACATATGAGTTAGATCTATGCAAGGGAATTCCAAATCATAGAAAATATCATTCCAAAACTTCCTTTATGCTTGTACATATCCCTTTCGCATTCCATAATCATAATATTGAACACTTTTAGATCTTTATAATCTTTCTTCAGCTTCTGGTGGCAGAATATCTGATACCTGAGATCACTTTTTTCTGAATATTTTGTAATGCACCCCAGTTGTCTTTACATAAAACAACCAACAAAATAGGTTAGTTAGACAAAATATTCCACTATTTGAATATGCAGCACATGACCTAATAGGCCTTTAATAAAACAGCCCACAAAATGGGTTTGTCAACCAGTGGTAACTTTTCACTTGGGTGAAGCCTCTTATGTCCCTGTAATCTCTGACGACAATATGTTGAAACTTGTGATACAAATTCAGCATCCATACCTCAAATATTTTTACTCTATACACTCTCCTAATATGAAAACCTCTAAGACCATGGTTTAAAATTTCCTCCCCCATGTCCAAAGTATGCAAGAATAATCTTGGTCTGCTATGTCACATATCATCTGTCGGTTTCCATGGTAACCTGGTCCTAGTCATATGAACTAAAACTATAGACAATATATTTCCTGCATCGAATCAAACCTACATAAGAAATCTCCATTCCCCATTCTTTGTAAATTTTTTGACTTGAAATATCCCTTCCAGTTTTAAGTAATTTCCTCCTGCAAACCAAACTTTGTGACCAGGGAAATCCAAATCTTCAAAAAAATCCATGAACTTTTAGTGATAAAATGTTAGAATTCATGAGGACTTATTTTCATGAATATACTGTAATAAATCCCAGTTGTCTTCAAATAAGTTTCTCACAAATTTTAGAGCCTTTTAGCCAAAGGATACCACTATTGACTATTCAGTATACACCATAATTGGACTTGCATAAAATATCCCATAAATGGGTTTTTTAACTAGTGGTAACTTCTTCGTCGAGAGAGACCTCCTCTAATGTCATAAGACCTTTTTTCATATCACTCTTTGAATCTAGGAATACCCAAATCATAACTTACAATTTTCTCTTATCACATCTGAATATGGTAGAAAATTTATGAAAAATTACCAAGAATGGGAGAATCACCAACCTTTGGGTTGAAGTTAAAGACCTTAAATTATAAGTCCCCCAAATGTCCTTACTGTATGAATTTAAACTACATAGCATAATGTACTGGCTGTATGAATTTAAACTGTATAGTATAATGTCCTCACTGTATGAATTTAAACTACATAGCCTAACATCCTCACTGTAAGATGTTAAACTACATGATCGATGTCCTGGTTGTACAACATTAAACTACATGATACATTAAACCTTTTCAAAAAGGTCCCTTCCCCCCCAGCATCGACCTTCTAACAAAATTTACCCTCCTTTACTTGAGTTAAATTTTTGTAGGAGTGGTTTCCCATTCATGGAAAATACCAATACATATATTATCTTCATTCTCAGAAACCTTCCTTTGGAAAAAACACCCATTGTAGTATTGAGAAATATGAATCTTAAACTTCAACCATCAGTAATATAATGTTGGAATTCAAGATAATTTTTTTACCTGACTATGCTACAATACGCCTCACTTGGCTTTGCATAGGTCACTCACAAATTTCAAGGCATGTCATCCAAATGATACCACTATCTGACTATGCATCACATGCCCTAGTTGGCCTTGCATAAAACAACTCACAAAATGGGTTTTTCAACTAGTGGTAACATCAACCTTAGAAGATACCTCTTATATTCCCTAATATCATGTTTTACATCTGGGAACCATAAAATCATGGATCAAGATTCTCCACTAGAAATCTGAAGAATATTAGAACATTATTGGCCCACAAGCCTTTTTTGGGCCCTCATCTCAAAATCTATGATCAAAGTTGTTCGACCTTAAACACCAATCTCATTAGTCCAGATTGAATGAATTTAAGCTACCCATAAAAAGATAAATAGTACTCGCTATGTTGAAAACCCATAAAGGGAACTTGGGACAAAATTTGAGTCTTATCTCCCTAGACCTACACTCCATGTGGTTTAGGAAAAACATCGAGTGATAAAAAGATAAAAGGAACAAAACTTGTTAGGATGGAAACCTGAAAAGGGCAGTCTAACCAAAATCCAAATCTCACCCACTAAGTCTCCTCTATATTAATATTTGTAAAAAATTAAGGTGATGAAACAAATGACAAAAAGTTTGTAGGATTTTCCAAAAGAACCTAGCAATAGTCAAATTATACTCACTAGGACCCCTGGATTAGGAAAAATTATAGAATTATCCCACAATTGAGATAACTCAAAATTCAACCAAATGAAGTTGGAATGCATCAAAGTTCCTTATAGTTATCTTATAACTAGATTATTTTCATTCTGAATGAATCTAATTATAAGGGGGGGGGTATTTTCTTAACACCACAAAATGTTTTTCATGCAATTTGCCACAGAATTCATGATGTGACCCTCACTTAGACATAAAATTTAAAGTTTGAGTAGATATCTATCTCTATACTGAAATAATATGCATGATTGATTTCCATGTTCCAAAATACTACTCCACAATGAGGGATAAGTGGAAAGACCCCTTCCAAGAGTAGTTCATGGATTTCCAAGATCAATGATAAAAAGTTATCGACACATTAAAATGAAATTTATTCATTTATTTTGAAAAAACATGACATATTTTCCAAGTATGGAAGCATAGATCTCATCAAAATATTCAATTTAACTGGTCTCAAAGCCCAAATGGATATACAGATCCAAAGTTATGGCACTCAGAAGATGGAAATATTTTTTAAAGGAAATTGTGTCAACACACAGGACATCTGTGTAGGCCCATCTGCTTAGCCCCACTCACAAAGTCCTATTTGCATAGCCCCCTCTACATAGGTCCATTCATGAAGGCACACCTATGGGTCTATAAATATACCCCTCCATCTCAAATTTTTGGATGGCGGCTAAACTCCCGGATGGAGAATCTAAAAGAGGGCTCAGGTCGCGTAGCTCCCTCACTCAAGTAGTCCATCACTACTTGGGAGACCTACCATGGCCCACCCTCATCAGGGTAAGGCCCCCAACCTAGAACCTAGGAAAACCATACCTGTAAAAACCACCTGGGTGAACCATAGCAGGGCGACCCACACCTGGGTGAACCACCTGGGTGACCCACCTAGGTGATCCCACTGGTCCATACTGTAGGGGCTACGCCCCTGCACCCCTACTCAAGATCAATTATAGGTTGCAGTCCCAGCCCCACAGACCGGTCCCTTCGCTATCACCACTCACCCCCATGAAAAATGGATAGTTTCACCACAAACTTTCTGGGTCGGGTTGAGAACATTTTGGGTTGCATCATATACAACAATTACATCCACCACAAGAATACCATGATTTGAGATACTCCTACACACTCCCTAAAATGACTTGATTTGATATACTCCTCTTGGTTATTTTCCCGTGTTATGATTTGATATTCTCATATTGGATTCCTCGAGTAACTTGAGTCAATAAACTCCTTGAGAAATTCCTAAAACCTCATCACCAGACTCTTATGCTAGGTTAAACTAGTATAATGGGCATCCTCCTTAGGAGTAATCCCCAACCAAACCTAAAATGGGAATCCTCATTAGAAGTAATCCCTAACCAAACCTCAAATGTGAATCCTCCTTAGGAATAAGCCCCAAAAAAACCTCAAATGGGCATACTCCTTAGAAATGAGCCCCAAAAAGTACAAGGGAATTTCCCAAGGAGTAATCCCCTAGATTTTCTTGAAGGAGATTTCATTCGTATTCCTCTCTACCTCCTAGCCACCACCAAGGTTCCTTATTCCTTCTCAATACCCTAGAACCATTCTAGGGTAAAGTGAAAAGAGGGAAGTGATGTAGCCTTGACCTCTTCCATTAACGGAATATGGGGTAGAAGAGGTGGCCACACTCAATGTCCCATTCCTCTCCCTTTTGGATTCATTTTCATGTACACCCACATATAAAATTAGATTGTGTGGTATCTTAGATTGTCTTCTACCTATAGTTTCTCACACCAATCATGACTCATGTGGGATTAGTGGTTAATAGTGATCATGAAATCTACACAATCTAGGAAAGCTATTGAACTATGATAACTCTTCTTTCTACTATAACTAGGATACATAGGATGCCCACCTAGGGCCTAAGCTCAATGGGAATCATCCTCAGGAATAAGCCCTAATCATAATCAAAACAAACCAAGCATCCTCTTCAGAATTATGACCCAAAATTAGCCTCCAAATCACCATGAGTTGAGAAATCCCCCATGGTCCCCTCTACCGGGCATCCTTTTTAGGAGTAATCCACAATTTAATACTCATAAATGGACATAATCCCCTACAAGACAAAACTTTGAGGGCCTCCATAGGCATAGGTCCTCAACACCAAACTACATGGGATTTGATTCCCTTCAATGGGATATGTAGAAATCCTCCATGAGTTCCAAACCTAACACCCCAAATCAACCCTGTTCTCTTTGGGATACATTCCCAGTAAGGTCTAATTAAACTCAGAAATTCACATCCATTCTAGGTTCCTTATAATGCTTCAACATAAGTCCCACACCAAACTTTTACTAGGTACCTTTAATCTAGACATCCTCACCACATGATGATAAACGGTATGATTAGGTCTTTATAACATGACCTTAAAAGGTATGATGTGTCCCATTAAGAAACATCGAACTATGTGGGTTCTAATCCTTCTCGTGAGAATATGTAGGAAGGCCATTTCATGGGTCCAATCCCAACATCAAAAAAACTTCCATATCCTTGGATGAAAATACACTCTAGAGTTCCCCACTACATGGATATAAAACCAACATCATCATAATAATGAACAAAGAATCTCAAAGCAATACATAATAGGATATAATTGATGGAGAACCCCAGATACATACTAATATCTCCATTGATGAAGAACCTCAAATACATATAGATGATTCAAAATTCCATACATGATAATAATCAATTGTTAATTATAGTATGACCCAAATCATACTTGAGAATAAATAAAGGATTCATGAACATTTCTTAAATCTATAAGAGAGTCCTAAAGTATGCAAAAATTCCTCCCAAAAGGGTGTTATGAGCCCGAACTCCCATCATATTGACCAATTTGAGTTCTTAAGCATCATAAGCCAAAATATTTTATGAGCTCCTACCTTTGGAAAGTAGGTCCCCATGGATATAGAAACATTGGGTATTTTTGGTTCCACAAATAAGCTCATTGGAAACAATTCAGAAATAGTGATTCATAGCCCAAACACACATTCTGAGGGGAACATACACCTAATTTCATTTAAATGGTGTATATACAAATAATTTAATATTTAATGTCATGTATTATTATTAATAATTATATTTTAACTTCAAATTAAATATATATTTCCTTTAGGGTTTTTTATTAGAATTTTTCTTAAGTTGTAAGGGGTTTTCTATCTCAATTCCTCTTCATTGGGACATGTTTTAATGTTACGTACAAATTTATTATTTATATGATGTATATACTGTCAAGGAATTTATTTTTTCATAATCAGTTATTTAATTCATGGTTTTTATAGAACCATATTAATTTAAAGTTTCCAATGACTTTTGATTCAAAAATTACTAAAGTTGTAAAGGTTTCTAAAGAACCTTTGTGATGTTTTGTTTTTAACAAAGTTTTGTATTTGTTGAAAACTAATATTTTCATAAAAGAATGTTTTTGTTCTTCAGGAGAGGAACTAGTCCATCAGAATGAGTTTTTGTTTTCAGACTGAGCAATACCATATATAGAAGGTGTAAGGAAAATTGAAGATGGAAGTTTTGAAAATTTATTGATTGGGTGCACCAGCATACTCAGATCCATCGACATAAAGTTCAAGATTCATCATACTTAATATTGGTTAGAAAGTAAGAATTTATAGAGTGATTAATTCAGATGATTCTTTTACAATCTTGAAGTTCTCATAATTCATAAAAACTCTCATGATAAAAGATTTTTAAGAAATAGAGGAATCGTAATGATTGTATTGGTTCCAAAGACCAAGAAAAAGTTTTCATCAGATCCAGAAGTACCAAACAAAGAAATTTTCAGAAGTATGAATCAGTTATAACTGATAAGGTTTGAAGAATTTCAAATTTTCTAAGTGGAGTCACCATTTAATACTTTCCATCATAATGGGAAATTCCATATTAATGAAGTTCCATCAGACTAAGTATGAGGAGGAAAGTCAACCAGACTGACTCTTAGAAGGAAAGTCAATATAACTGACTTTGACAAGGAAAGTTTAATTAGAACAAGTTCCTATAAGAAAGTCAGATCATAATGAGCTGTGGGAGAAAGTTAAATTGTAATGAGAATAGAAATAAATTCAGATCATAACAAGCATAGGAATAAATTAATATCATAATGATAAGAGGAATAAAATAAGATCATAATGACCAGAGGAAGAAAGTCAAATCATAAGAATATGAGGAAGTCACATCATACATAAGAAAATTTGGGAAGTTCGAGAAGGATTATTACTAAGAATAATCAAGAATATTCAAATCTTGAGAAGGTTTGAAGTAGTTAAAGTTGAAGTTTAAATGTGATTATTTTTCATAGGTTTGAAATTTGAGTAAATGGGAAAAGTTTTTCATTTTCCCACCTTTGACTTCCTGGGATTCCTATAAATAGAAGTAGAGTGCATTCATACTTTGAAACTTTTTCACCAGAGTGGAAAAGGTGGAGCGCTATATAATTCGTGTCAAAGTTATCTTTCTAGATATACATATCATTATAAGATCAAACAAATGAAATTTTTATTACCATACTATGGAAGATCGGACTGAGGAAGATCAGAATATAAAAGATCAGACTGAGCAGTTGAGTAGAGTTTGAGAAGTGTGGTTTGAGAAAAGGGTTCATTATAATGATTCCATCATAATGAGACAATCAGACTGAGGCAATTGGACCCAGGGTCATCAAATTGAGGTTCCAAATAGAGTTTTTTTGAGAAAATTTTTTTCTTCTGATTTTTATTTTGTGGGTCAAATTTTTTGTAAGAAAACTTTGTAAAATGATGGGAGTTAGTATAATCATTCATATCATGATATAAAATGTGTCTAAAGTATTTGAAACAAGATGTACTCACTTCTTCATAATATTGAATTTCATAGACTCGCGAGAGTGGCTATGGAAAGGATGTTGGTTCTCACACTGAGGCTGAACCTTATAAATCTAATGTACTTTACTTTATTTCCTACTTTTCCATAAATGAGTATTTACTAAAAGATGATAAGGATATAAACTTCAACAGTTTTCAGAGGTTAATTTTTAAAAGTATTGAAACTTATAAAAGTTAAAAACTAATTCAACCCCCCCTCTCAGTTATTATTCGATCCTTTGAAACTTCAATTGGAATCATATTGAAGGTTTCCTTGTTAAATCCTTATCATGGATAATCTCATTTCTCTCAATAGTAGAGGAATTCCTACATTTGATGGAAAAAATTATTATGGATGGAAAAATATGACGATTCCTTATCTCTTATCTCTTGGCATTAAAGTTATTGATGTTTCTACAATTGGTTTTCCACATATTGAGAAAGATTCTCCTAAGACATTTGTTGATAAGATAAATATATAAGTTGATGTAAAGGCTAGAAATTTATCATAAAATTTTTATATGAAGGTGATGATTCTCAAAACTTCAAAGAGTATGTGGGAAAAACTAAAAAGTATTTTCGAAGGGAATACTAAAGTGAAGGAAGAGAAGATAAAAATTTGGTTTAGTAAGTATGAAGACATAATAATGAGATATGAAGAAACTATTGATGAATATTTCACTAGAGTAAATGATTTTTTTTGCAACATCATAGGATTCAGTGATGTCCTGGATGATTATACAAATGTGAAGAAACTTATGAGAAACTTTCTGGATAGGTTTGATTCTAAAATTTACTCTTTATAAGATAATGATGATTTATCTCTTGATGAATTGAATAACTTTCTTATTTCTTATGAAATGAGAAAAAATCCAATGTTCAAAAGGAAGATGAAAGAGATCAATTAGAGCCTCTGAGAAGTGGGTCTCTATGCTTATTTTCTTCTAGGATTTCTCCTCAAGAAATGTATTTTTTCTCTCCTATGGCGTAGCTTGGCGACTCGGCATCAATATCTCCTGGATCTCAATTTAGAGGCGATGTGGCTTAGATCTCTGGCATGCCTTGACGGTGTGGATCTAGTGTGGCTTGGTGGCTTTGGCATGGATCATCTACCTAGGCATGGTGGAGTGGCTCTAGTTTTTTCCATCATGCCTCGACAACATGGATCTGGCATGGCTTAGTGACTTCAGCATGGATCGACAGCCTCGGCGTGGTTCGGGTGTGGATCAGGTTGTCTCCGGCTTTCTAAGCTTTGTGACGGCACAATTCTACGATGGTTCCAGCATGGTCTTCTGGTGTGTCTCTCCATCGTCTCTTGAGTGGTCCATAGGGGGGGGGGTCTCTTTGATTCTGGTGTCTCACAGCTACTTATAGCTTTGATGTTTGGTGGTTTTCATTGGTGACGAATTTGGTGTTTTTTGGGTGTGTTTGCGTCGCATCACTGGTATGGTTTCTATCTTCAGTGGAGGCACTGTTGCTTTTGAAGTCTTCATAGTGAATTTCATGTGAAATTATTTTTGGTTATGATTGAATGGTGGAATTTTTTTTCTTATAGGGTTTGTTTTCGAAGTTGAGAAGTCTGTGGAACCAGACTTGACTTCATGGAACTTTCTTCAGAGGAGGACCCAGAACTGGCAATCTATCTTTGTAGAGTTTTTTTGGATTTGGTTGTTTGAGAGGGTATGGCATCATCCATCGGATCAAGCCTATTATTTGGAATAGGAAACTTTCTTGCTGAATATCCTTGCAATGGTGGAGAGCTTCATCATGATCAAATGCTGGGGAGGAGCAGTATCGTGTTGTCATTCTGGTTTTACTTTTATACCCTTTGAGTGTGATTTGTCAATGTCCATGAAGTTTGCTTGGGTTTCACCACCTTTATCCCTTAAAAGGGGGTTTTATCTTATAATAATAAAAATTTGAAGGCCTTTGGACCTTTGGATAGAAAAAGAAGATGAAAGACAAAATGAATTTTAAATATATGAGAAAAATGAAAATTAAAGACATTGAAGATGTTGATCCTTGTGACACCGAAGATAAAGAGAATGATGTGTTGAATGAAAAAAATAATGTATCATACATTAAAGAAATATAAAAGAGGAAGACAAAAGTATGGAGTTAAACTTCCTATAAAATGTTTTGAGTGTGTTAGAATCAAACACTTTGCTATGAATTTCCCTAAGATAAAATTTAGAGAAGATCAAGATGATTCTGATGAAAAACCTTAATGGAAGAAGTGGAACAAAATTTTTAAAGAAGAAAATTAATCCAATAAATATAATAAGTTCACTGGATAAAAAATGAGTATGCCGAGTAAGAAATCTAAACTCAACTGAAAACAATTCTTCAAAATATGAAAGTTCAGATAAGGTTAGAACATTCATTAAAAAGTTGAGAAAAAATAATACTCCTCAAATAGTGAAGTAGAAGAAGGTGAAAAATATTATTGAGAATATTATTTTAGAATAAAAATTCTTACATGTCTTGAGAAAATAAAATCTCTTAAGAAAGAAATCATAATGATAAAGACATAGAGAGGAAAATTTTTTGAAGGTGAAAAAGATGGTGTCAATAAAAAGGAATAATACATCCAAGAGATCTTAAGTTAAAAACTAAGAATTTATGAACATGGAAGGATGGTTGAAGATCTTAGTAAGTAGCTAGAAGATAAGGAATAAAAAGTTAATAAGTTTCAATAAAAACTTCTTGAGTCTGAAAGTACCTCAAGGAAGATGAATTAAAACTTTAAAAAAGCCTTAGAAGTAGAATCTGATACTTCTCAAATTGTTGATAAATATCAAATTAATAATCAATTGAAATCCTCACCCTCCAAAAATCATGTTTCATATGATATTTATAAAATTTTAGGTGATAAGAAAAGTGTTGGGATATTTTGGATTGAGAAGGGATGTGAGAAACCTATCACATCTACAAAATTTGAAAACTATCTTAGGAGGAAAGTTGGTCCACACCCGGAGTATGTTGAAGCTGGAAGAATTTATCAACCTCAACAAAGTTTCTATAGTGAAAGATATCTCGTCAATAGAAAATCAAGATTTGATGGCTATTACTGGTGTTATGGAATATATGGGCACAAGAATTATAATTGTTGGCATAACTAGTCACTTCCTGTAAGAAGGTTTGAACAAATTGAAAACAATGATGTAAGACGGATGAGTAACTTTCCTAACCCATAAGAATTCAGAAAAGAAAAATCTCAAGATGTTAGAAACTTTCCAACAAAAAATCAATTTTAATGTCTAGAATAAGTTTTTGGAAGATGTGATTAGGCTATCCATCATGCCAAAAGTTTCATGACACTCCTTCTGGAGTAAGTTTCTTATGGTAGAAAAGAAATGGAAGCTATAAATAAGAGAGTTGAGGGAAATTATTTTATTATTGAGATAGATTTTAATGCAAGTAAAAGGAATAAACCACAGATACTTGATAGTGGTTGTTATTAACATATGAAAGGTGATATAAAAATATTTAAACATTTTTAAAGTCATGATTGAGGAGTAGTTACCTTAGGTAATGATAGTTTCTTAAAAATAATAGGAATCAAAATGGTTGAGATTGAAGTAGAAAAGTTAAAATCTAAGGAAGTTATATTTGTTTATGGGATAAAACATAACTTACTTAGTTTAAGTCAAAAAATTTATGATGTAAATTAATTTATTTTCAGAAAAGATTATTATATAATCAGAAGTGTGAAATATGAAAAATTTATCACAAAATAAGAAATAACTAGTGATAATTTTTTCAAATTATAGAGTTTAATAACTCATATTACTTGAGTGATGAAGATGAAAAAAATTGTGGCACATAAAACTTGGGAACCTTGGGTAGAAAAACATGAAGAAACTTTATAAAGTTAAAGTTGTCCGTTATTTCCCAGAATTGAAAATAAGAGATGAAGATGTTTTTGTAACTTATCATAAAGGGAAGATAACTAAGAAAACTCATGAGAGAGTTGAGATGTAGTCTACCAGACCTCTTGAACATTTTTTAGATGAATTTATCATCACTGGAAATCTTGAACTTATTCATTCCGATTTATGTGGGCCAATGGACATCAATAAAAAAAATTATATTTATACTTTATCACTTTTATTGATGATTTTACTCAGATAAAAAACATCATTTTATAAAACACAAGTCATAGGATATAGAAATGTTCAGTTTTTTCATAAAATATGTGGAGAAATAAATGAGAGTATATATAAAGAAGTTGCGAATAGATAATGGTACTAAATTCACAAGAAATAATTTTGAAACTTATTTGAGAAATCATGGAATCAAACATCATTATAGTGCTTCCTAAACTCCACAAAAAAATAGAATAACAAAAAGAAAGAATAAAATTTTGGTGGAAATGGGAAGAATTGTGTTTTAGAATAAAAAATTTCAAAGTTCTACTGTAGTTAAGCTATTAGTACTGTTATACATATCCAGAATGGATGTTTTTTTATGACCTAAATCCAACATAACTTCTTATGAAATGTGGTATAAAAAAAACCTTCATTGAAGTACTTAAAAGTGTTTGAAATTCCATTTTTACTTAAAATAAAAAATATGGATCTAGGAAACTTTGATGAGAAAGTAGAGGAATGAACTTTTATGTGTTATTAACCCATTGGAAGAAGTTACAAATGTTGGAAAAAACTTTACAAAATTTGGTTGACTCATATGATGTGAAAGTTATTGAAAATAAAAATTCCTTAACAAAAGTTGTTGAGAATGATGAGGAGGATAAAATTAATGTTTCCAATAATAGTGAGAATGATACAAAACAAACTTATCAAGATTTCGAAGAATCGTGTGATGAGGAAAGTTCAGCTGGGAATGAAACTTTGAAATTTTATATCTTACAAAAACATGTTGAGACTGAAAATATTCTTGGGAATCATAAGGCCCCGGTTCAGACTAAAAAAGTTGATATTATAAGATAAAACTTCAATTATCTCAAAAGTTTATTGAGAATAAATTTTATAATCTATTCAATATAAAGAACGGGTGGATGATATAAATTAAGAGTTATATCAAATTGATAAAAATAAAACATAGGAACTTGTTCCACATTCAAAAGGTAAAAATGTTATTGAAACAAAATAGGTTTACAGAAACAAGTTAAATGAACATGGAGATGTTTAAAGAAACAAAGCAAGGCTTGTTTGTAAAGGCTATGCACGGGTAGAAGGTGTGGATTTTGATGAAACATTTTCCCCCATTGCAAGGTTAGAAACTATCAAAATGTTTTTAGAAGTGGATTGTCACTAAAATTACAAATTATATCAGATAGATGTAAATTCATCATTTACCAATGGAGAAATTGAAGAAGAAGTTTACATTGAACAACCTTGTGGGTTTTTACTTGATAAGGATGAAAACAAAGTTTGTAGATTGAAGAAATATTTGTATGGCATGAAACAATATACATTTTCATGGTATTATAATCTTGAAAATTGTTTGTAAATATTGAATTTTTCTAAAGGAAAAGTTGATAGTAACATATATGTAAAAGATGTTGACTCTGGAACTCTAATTGTAATTATTTATGTGGATGATATAATTTTTTATAGGGATAGATAATATTTTTGTAAAACATTTACTAAAGAAATGATAAGTAATTTTGAGATTTCAATGTTAGGAGAATTAAAATTATTCCTTGGTTTAAAAGTTCAACAAAAAAGGAAATTACATTTTTCTATATCAAGAAAAGTATGCCAGGGAATTGTTAAAAAAATTCATGGAAGAATCTAAAGAAGTTTATACTCCTATTTCAACGGGGATGAAGTTGAGTAAAGAAGAGTTTGGAAAAAGTGTGAATCAGAAAGACTTTTGAAAGATGATAGGTAGTCTACTTTACCTTACAACCTCAAGGCTTGATATTTTTTATGTTGTGAAATTGTGTGCTAGGTATAAAATTAATCCAAAAGAATCACATATGTTAGAATCAAAGAGAATTATGAGATATGTCAAAGAAAAAACTTCACATGAGTTGTTATACAAAATAAATTGTGGGATGAATTTTTATGGTTATAATGATATAGATTTGGATGGATATTTTAATGATAGAAAATAAACCATAATAGGAACATTTTTATTGGGTAAATGTTGTAAAAGTTGACATAGTAAGAAAAAAATTTAAGTAACTTTGAGCACAGTGGAATCAAAATATGTTATGGCTACTCAGACTTTTACTCAGATGTTATGGATGAAAGTTTAGCTAGGATTTTTGAAAGAAAAAGTTTCTAAACCATTGAAGATACATTTTTATAATTAGAGTGAAATTGATCTCTTTAAAAAATCTATACAACATTCAAGATCAAAACACATTGATATAAAGTTTCACTTTATAAAAGAGAAAATTACTGTTAGAGATATTTTCCTAGAATATATCTCAACAAAGTATCAAATTTATGATATCTTCACAAAGTAAATTCCAAAAGAAAGGTTTATTGAGTTGAGGCTTCAACTTCATGCTTAACTTCCACCAATGACTTCTTAAATCTCACAAAGAAGTCCCCCACCATGCTTTGGATTATGTTGATAAAGGGGAAGAGAAAGTAACAACTTTTTTTACTTTGTAATAAGTTTTTAATTATCTTACTTTTATGAATATAAATCTATGGTTATTAGATAATGGGGGGAGATAACTATCAAGGGAGATGGAGAAAAAAAGTGAGAAAAGATAAACATGTGGGGGATTTTATCTTTACATGTCTGAAAAAGTTTCTTGTCACCAAAAGATGAAATTCCTTGAAAAACATTAATTTATCCCATAGTGCGGTGTCATTACACTATCTTTTGAGAAAGGATATGCTTTGATAAAAGTTCAAAACCTTGAGTTATTTACAAAATTTGAGTTATGAAAAATTTCTAAGAGTTAAAAAAAGCTGTTAATAAGGGTTGTGAACAAATATAAAGGGGGAGATGGAATAACCTTTGTGATGTTTTTTTAACAATTTTTTATATTTTTTGGCAACTAAACTTTACATAAAAGAATGTTTTTGTTCTTTAGGATCAAACCCAATCCATCAGAATGTGTTTTTGTTTTTGGACTGAGTGGTACTAGATACAGAAGGTGTAAGGAAGATGGAAGTTCTATAAAGTTGTTGATCAAAAACACCATCAGACTCGGATCCATCATCCTAAAGTTCAATATTTATCAGTCTCGATGTTAGTTAGAAATTTAGAAGTTTTAGAGTGAGTAATTCATACCATTATTCACCAATATTTAAGTTCTCATAAATCATGAAATCTCTCATGATAAAAGATTTTGATGAAATTGAGGAATTGTAAAGATTGTATCAGTTCTAGAGATCAAGACAAAGTTTACATCAGATCCAGAAGTACCAGACACATAAATCATTAGAATTATAAATGAGTTATAACTGATAAGGTTTGAATAATTTCAAATTTTATAAGTTGATTAATCGTTGAATACTTTCCATCATAATGGGAAATCCACCAAAATTGTAAATTCCATCGTAATGAAGTTTCATCAGACTGAGTCTGAGGAGGAAAGTCAATCAGAATAACTCTAAGGGGGAAAGCCAATCAGACTAACTTTGAGGAGGAAATTCAAATCAGACTGAGTTTCTATAAGAAATTAAAATAATAATGAGAATAGGAAGAAATCTAGATCATAAGGAGTAGATAAATAAAGTCATATCGTAATGAGAAGAGTAATAAAGTAAGATAGCAATGAGAAGAGGAAGAAAATAAGATCGTAATGTGAAGAGGAATAAAGTCACATCGTAATGAGATGAGAAAGTTCCATCATATTGAAGAAAAGTTGGGAGGTTCAAGAAGGATGATTATTAATTATAATCAAGGAGATTGAAATACTGAGAAGGTTTTAAGCAGTCAAAGTTGAAGTTTAAATGTTAGTACTTTTTGAAAGTTTGAAATTTGAGTAAATGGGATTTTTTTTCAGTTTCCTATCTTTTCCTTTCTAGGATGCCTATAAATAGAAGAATAGTACATTCATACTTTGAAATTTTTTCACCAAAGTGGAAAAAGGTGGAGAACTGTATAGTTCATTTCAAAGTTATCCTTCCAAACAAAGATCTCGTTAAAAGATCAAATAGATGAAAGTTTTCTTACCAGACTGAGGAAGGTTAAACTAAGGAAGATCAAACTGAGTAAGATCAGACTGAGTATTTGAGTAGAGTTTGATAAGTTAATTTTGAGAAAAGGGTTATCATAATGATTCCATTGTAATGAGATAATCAGACTGAGGAAATCGGACCCAGGGTCATCAGACTGAGGTTCCAAAAAAAATTTGCGGAGAAAAAGTTTTTGTGATATTTTATTTTTTCACTCAAATTATTTATAAGAAAAATTTGTAAACTTAAGGGAGTTATTATAATAATTACCATAAGGATATATAAGGTTTATAATAGTATTTATCATAAGTTTTATTCAATTATTCATAATAATTAATTTCTATAGACCCATATAAGTGACTATGGCAAGGATGTAAGTTCTCACACTAAGGCCAAACCTTGTAAATCTTCTGTGTTTTACTTGATTTTCTAGTTTTGAATGCATGAGTATTTACTAAAAATAATAAGGATAAAAAATTTAATAGGTTGTAGGGGTTAAGTTTTAAAAGTTTTTAAACTTATAAAAGTGAACAACTGATTCAACCCCCTTCTTAGTTGTTATTCGATCTTTCGGAACTTTACTTTCTTTGTAAAAAATTTGAATCCCCTGTGACATGTTTAAGATATACACCATATTTCCTTTTTAATTGTGTAAATATTTTTATATTTTCATTTTGTATCATGATAATTTTATACTTCATGGTATTCAATATTCTATTTAAAATGTATACCTCTAATGGGGATTTGATTCAAATATTACAATGGATGTAAGGGGTTTTCATGATTCAATTCTCTTACTTGGGTAGTAATCACTCATCTTTATCTATTGTTTTTCATGATTGGTATATTATAATATATGGCGGTTTTAGGATGTACTTATACCTTGTTTTTAGGTGAAATCATGTTTCACATCAAGTGATTCTTCCTTGATTATTTTACCATTTCATTAAAATTCATTTTTGTTAAGAAATATTCCCATTAATTTTAATGGATTTTTCTTCCATGACCATTTTTTTACTTCCCACTAATGTTCTACTTTCCCTAGTGGAAACTAAAATTGATTTTACCTGCAATGATCATCTTATTCCCATTAATTCATTTTAAATAAAAGGTTTCAATATACTTTTTAAAAATATGTGGTTTTAACAATGTGAGTTCAAAATGTTAAAAAGTTTTTTACCTTTAAAAATAAGAAGTTTTATCATCCACTCCACATTTAATTTTTATAACTTTTATGTATTATTCAATGTTCCATTATTAAGGATTTTTTTTAAAAGTAAAATCTTTCAAATTATTTTCACTTACCTTTTTGAAAACTTTTTTTCCTTTTCAATTCTCCATTACTAAAGATTTTTTAAAATTAAAAGTTTTCAATGTATTTTTACTTCCCCTTTTTGAAGACTTCATTTCTTTTTTCATGTCTCCTTTATTAAGGATTATTTTAAAATTAAAAATATTCAAACTATTTTTACTTCTACTTTTTGATAAATTTTATGTCTTTTAAAGGATGTTTAATTTGGGAACAATTTATAGTAAGTTTTTTGAAAAAGTTATCTTTCCCTTCCCAAAAATATTTTTGAAATTAATTTTCACTTCAATACTTTAAAATGTTTTTTTAAAAACTCTAGTATTTTCACATTTATTTACGCTCCAATATCTATATTTCATGAAGTAATATTTTGATAGCCTGATATATATGTTATTATTATATGATTCCTTTTCTAAAATGATATTTTTGATATCTTATGATTTATTAAGTTCATGATATTTTATGATTTTGAATGGTTTAAGAAAACCATTCTTTTTCTATTGGTTCTTTATGTGATGATGAATGTTTTATTTTAATATGGAATACAAATGTATTGATTATGATATGGTTGGGACCTATATCTCCCTCAAAATAATTGGGTAAAAGCTTATATCTCCGTAGATAGAAATTTTATGTAAACAGGTTATCAACTAGCTAGGTTCACAAAGGGTGAGTTTGATGGCGTTTAGCTCTACTCATAATTTTACAAATGAAAAGGTTGGAAAGTTTCTAGGTTCACAATGGTTAGAAATCTGATTTTTATGATTAATCTATATTTTTAATTTTTTTATCAAGTTATTCCAAGTTTTCATGATTACACTATATTCTTAACATATTCTTCACTTTTATATCATGCTCACATGTTTTTGTTTATTAATATGTATTTTGAGCCAAGTCATAATTTTTACACATCCTTAACATTCTAATTATGATATTATATTTCTTTATCATGTTTTATGATTATCATCTATATTATTATGATCTCTTATTAAGATATTTAATACTTCATGATATACTTTTTCATGTTTATGGTCTAAAACTTTATGATACGTTTTTCCACTTATTAAGCATCTGAGCTTACCCCTTTCTTATATTTCCATCCTTCTGGTTATGAAGAGGATTATATCATGTGAGATATATAGGAATGTTTCTATAGAATAATTATAATGAAAAATGTTCACAAGTATACTAAATTAAGATGTTTATATAGATAATCTCCAAGACACTAAAACTTTCGGTCTTTCTGTTGTGTGACTTTTTATGAGATGTATTATTTAAATTATGAGATTAATGTATTGTTTATGTAATGTTTAACTTGGGTAACTTTAGTTGTTATTAGATAAGGGTTTAGTTTTTTATATTAGTTTAGTTATTTTGTGGATTATTTTAGAGAACTTTCTTGAAAACCCTAGAGATGATTCTAAGTATAGGATTATATCTTGAAATATTGGTAATGTCTTGAGTAGATGGTTTTAACTAGTAATATATCACTTCCTAGATACAATAAGTGGATTTAGGTTCTATCATAGATATACCTAGGTATTACAACCCCGAAAAGGGCATGTTGGGTATTAACTTAATCGTCACCTGATGCATGATAAAGAGGCCTAACTGTACACCTAGTTTGACACTCGTGAGGGACATTCTTTGGTTAATCATATTCTCTTTACCAAACTCTATGAATTATTTATTTTATAGTAACTTTGAGGGACTAGGTTGATAAATATAAGAGAATCCAACTTAAGTTAAACCAAGAAGAACCTAGAATGATATATTTCATGACATGAACCAAAAAACCCATCCAACTAGGCACTAAACCACACCACATCAAGACTCGAAGGGTGTTCCCAATCCCCATGGGATGGTTACTAGATCCCAATCATCAAAAAACAACCAATGGGAATGATTTCACCCAACTTGAAATGAGATACATGACATATATATACACACATAAAGATAATAATAGAAGAAATATTCCCTAACCAAAAGGTAACCAATGATAAAGATACATCCCAAAAGTAGCAGAAAAAACCCAAATAACATGTGCACAAAAACAACCATAAAGGATGACCAAAACTATCAAATGATACTCCATGTGACATGTGGGAATCCTCTCACCATCTAACCATCATCTACCCATACCCAGTTGACATAAACCTTTCTGCCTCACTATAGTACCCTTCCCTTTACTATATTAGATATAATAAGGTTTACTCACCCCTAAGGGAGTGTATAGGGTGACATATAAAAATGATTAATAGGATCTCAACCAATTATTCTATAACAAGTCTATATAAAATAATCCCAATAAGCTCAATTTAAAGAAAACATGGCACGATAAACAGTTGCATAATTTTATAACAAAATCATGGTAAATAGTTCTTCTTTTTACAAATTTTTTACAAACCAAGTAAAAAAGTTTCAAAGAATAATTTCAAATGACCATTTATATCAATAAGATCATGTATCGTATCATTTAAAGAAAAAAAGTAAAAATTCAATGCATTATGGTAAAGACCCCTAGGAAAACAAAGGTTAGGCTAGCTAGGTCACTTTCACCTCAATCAACAATCATGACTAGTGTGCACTCAAGTCCCTAGACCCCATCAATCAAAGTCTAGGGAATATAGGAACACCTTAGAAAGTGAACCCCATATAATGTCATAAAAGTTTCTAAATAAAATGTATCTATGATCTAGAAATAGAGGAGTACCCTAACAAGTGAACCCACTTACAATATCCAATGGATGAGGCCCAATACTACAGATTCCACCTATGTACCCAAGGATCCCATGTGAGATATATATAAAATCAGTTCAAAGGGTGTTAAAATTTTACAATAATCCCAAACAAACATTTATTCAAAAACATTCTATGAACACCAATTTTTCAATCCATTTCACAATGATTTAGAAATATCTTTATTTTATCAAAATAAGGGGAAACCATTATTTACTAAAAAACCCATTTACACACACATAAAAACCATACCAAGGATCATGCTAATTTATTTATAAAACCATTTATAAAATTGATATCATTTATAGTTTATATAACATATGCTAGAGACAAAACCACACACCTAATGAACATGCTGCACACCACCCACAATGAGATCCACACATAAAAAATGGAAGAGAACTCAATATTAATGAAAAGTGTCCATAACATTGATTCTCACATCTTAGAATAGAATTCCATAATAAAAAGGGTTGGAAGAGAAGATATATTAACACATACCTTGAGAATATCATGCGTGAAACCATAACCAACATGAGATCCATCCTTTAGAAGAAAATAACATAATAGATCTATAAGAGATGGAGAAAATATCAAAAAATGATCAATAGATCCAAAAAAACATAGCATAGATCCGCTACCAATTCCAAGAGAAAAAGAAGAACCAAGAAGAAATTGGATTATCCATACAAAAAAGGAGAAACTAACCAACCAGAGATCAAAGCACCAAGTGAAGGAGGTCAATGGGAGCTGAATCCAAAATATCCTAGATTGGACCTAAGGTTTAGGGAAGAGAGGAGGAAGGAGAATGAGAAAGGTGTTAGTGCTCAACAAATTTGATTCACTAGAAAAAACATAATTCACAATGTTAATTATAAATTCATGATGTGAACTTTTGGAATTGTTGGTATGCTGAAAAACGTGATGCCTCAAATTAAATCCCAAATGTTCCATTCAAGAAATGAATATTATATCACTTCATTAACATTTTTCACATCCTGAATGAAAATCATGGATTCTTCTCAGAAGTAATTCACATCATGAATATATATTTCACGACATGAACTGGATCCATTATCCAACATTCATCCCAAGTCCTTTAGAAACCCCCAGATCACCTTCGACACCACTTAAACCTAAAAAGAAACCTATTAAATGTAAAAATAAAGAATACCTTAACCACGATGTTACAATTATCCTCACCATATGACTTTATATCCCTAGAAAGTAATGTGGAAGAAGGATGATCCAAAAATAGGGGAGTACATTGCTCCCTCAATGATTATTCATGATCCCAAGTCTTGTGAGAATTTTATCCATTCCACCACAACACTTTGACTAAAAAAAATAGAATTCCCATGCAATAATTTTATCTGATAATCAAAAATATCTACTAGTTTCCCGCAAGATTATTTTTCTCTAACTGAATCTCCTCCCAACTCAGAACATGGGGCATATCAGGGTGTACTTATTGAACTAAGATATGTGGAAAAAATAGTATATACCTATCAACTGATCCGGTAATTCCAACCAATAATAAACTTGAACAAGACTCTTAGTGATCTCAAATGATCTAACATATATCAAAGCTGGATTCCCCTATTTACCAAGCCGACAATGACCCAACTTAGGAGAAAATTTTAAGAAGACTTAGTCACCAACAAAAAAAACAAAAGGATGAAACCGATGATCCACATATGATTTCTAGCAACTATGAGCTATAAAAATCAACAAAATATATCCTGAATCCTCACGAAAGTCTCCTAAACAAGAATCAGTCCCACAAGAGAGGCCTCACCCACCTCTGACCAACAAATAGGTGACCTGCACTAGTGACCATACAAAGACTTGAAAGGATCCATTCTGATCAATGATTAGTTACTATTATTATAAGGAAACTTAACCACTCCTAGATGAATGTCCCACAATCTAATGAAATTTAAGATTTGTGCATGGAGAATATCCTCTAGAATCTATACAACATGCTCCATATGACCATTCATCTATGGATGGTAAGCTATACTCAATCTGTCCTGAGTCCCCATTGCTACTTTCAGACTATTCTATAACTAGGAGGTAAAACTAGGATATTTATCAAAGATAATGGAAGAGGGGACCCCGTGAAACCTCAAAATATCCTAAAAAATATAATTTACCCAGATCTTCAACTTTTCTAGTGTCCTTGATCGGAATAAAATGAGTTGATTTTGTTAACTGATCAATCACCACCCATATGTCATTATTTCCTTATATATTCCATGGAAATACAACAATTAAGTGCATGGAAACCACATCCCATTACAAAACTAGCACTATAATAGGTTAGAGTAGACTAGAAGGCTTCAGGTGATCTACCTTTATCTGCTATAAAGTGTAATAGTAGGACACATAAACAGTGATGTCGTGCTTCATACTTGGACACCAAAAACACTATCTCATATCATAATACATCTTCGTAATGATAATGTGAATGAACCATGAAGAAAAATGAAAATCATTTAACACTAAATTCTTAATGGATGATGGAACAAAAAACCTATTTCCAAAGAAAAGAATCCCATCATAAGAGAGAGACCAACCAGAAATGGTCTCCCCACTATGTAAGGTTTCCTTGATTCCCATGAACTCATCATATTACTGCTGGTCTTACAAAATATACTCAAGGAGAGATGATGACAATCAAACATTAATCAGAACCATACCTAAATCATCATCCAGTGTATCCAGATTCAACTGAGTGAAAATCCTGAAAAGGTTTCACTCCTCATTTGATTCCAAGATAGCATGTGGTGGAACATTCCTACTGAGAGAATCAATAATGATATTCCTCTTCCCTATGGTATTTGTGATTTTGAAATCGAATGTCTAGAGATATTTCACCCACTACCTCTATTTGAGGTTTAGGTCCTTCTGAAGAAATATATAGATTATATTATTATGATAAAAAAAGACGATGAACCTCTCCCCCAAAAGATACTTCCACCAACACTTAATAACATACATAACAAAAGAAATCTATAAATAAAGAGTGAGGTAGTATTTATCATGTGGAAAAATATTATGAGAGTTTTAGGCCACTATATGATCATTCTATAAAGCAAACAACCCATACCATCACTAGAAGCATCATAATATACCACATATTCCTTACGAGGCTTATGAAAGATCAAAATAAGACCTGATGTTATGAGTCATTTATGTTACTCAAAAGAAGTATGAAACTTAGAATCCCAATTGAATTTCACCCCTTTATTGGTGTTAATAGTCAAATTTAATGTTAAGTTTGAAAAATACTTGATGAACTGCCGATAGTATCCAGCCAGACCTAGGAATATCCAAATATTAAAGATGTTCTATAGTTATTACAATGGTAAAACAATCATCACCTTCTCTAGATTGAATTAGATTCCATTTTCCAAAATTAAGTTCCCCAATAAAATCACTTCTTGGATCCATAAATTTTATTTTTATTCCTTCCCATAAAGGCAGTGAATCCTTATGATTTCCAGAACCAATTTCAGATAGTGCTCATACTCATGATTAGATCACAAATAAACCAAGATATCATCCATAAATACCATGAAAAAGGTGTTGATATACTGATGGAATATGCATTTTATCAAATTAATAAAATATATAGGAGCATTAGTTAGCCTAAAAGGCATCACAAGATACTCATATTGTAAATACTTGCTCTTGAAGGAGGTCTTTGGGGTATCTGACTCCCGAAGTCTAATTTGTTGATACCCTAACCGAAGATCAATTTTCAAAACCAATTCACACCCTTTAACTGATCAAATAGGTCATCCAAAAAGGGTAAGGGGTACTTATTATTAAAAATCACCCAGTTAAACTTTCAATAATCTACATGGAGATGCAAATAACCATCATCATTCTTGACAAAGAGAAAGGTGGATACCCACAAAAAAACTCTAGGAAAAACGAAGCCTTTATCTATTAGATCATCCAACTGAATCTTGATATCTTTCATCTTAGTAAGTTCCATATGATAGGATGATATATAAATCAACTAAGTACCCAACACATGATCGATCAAGAAATCCACCTCCATTTCTAGAGGAATAATGGATAATTAATACGGGGAAACATTAGGGAAGTCTTGAACAACCAAGGGAAGATAAAAAAACAGGAATCATCCTTAGGATCAACTTCAGTGGTTGACAACAGACTCCTGAAATCTGGGGAAAAAGTTCTCGCATGACCATACCCCAGGTCCCAATATCCCTAGAACAACTGAGATACTCCATCAATAGTTGAGAATGAAACACACTTATGATAATAGTCAATGTTAGAACAATGAGAAAATAGAAAATCTATCCCAATGATGACATTGAATAGATCCAAATTGAGAAACAAGAAATACCAAACTAACTCAGTATTAGCTATCAAAAGAGAACAAGATGAACAAAAAAACCCTTATTCTTTCCTCCTTCCAAGAGTTGTCTCAATCTCCATAACAAAGGACATGATATTTGTTGGATGTTTTAGCACATCAAAAAAATGGGAAGATATAAATGAGTGTGAGGAAACTATGTCAAACAGAGTAATTGTTAAATAATATACAAAAAAATTAAACCTCTCACTTCAGTCAGGCCAGTATCATCTCCTACAGGAAACTCATCCACTACATGAAGGTGATTAACTCCCGAGGCCTATAGCTAGAGCTCTGTGGAATCTTAATCTTTTGACTGTGATATAGTGAACTGAAGATCCTTCACCATAATATTATATAGAAAAATCCTAGAAAAAACTCTACAAATATCCTTGATATCCACAAGAATTATAAATCTTTACGGGTGTAGGAAAAGACCGTTGGGTGTGCCCTTCCTTTCCACCCTAATAGTAAGTTAAGGGAACACTATTGTCTACTGCTTATGCTATTTAGGAGGAATTCCTATGAGAACCATATCCACCACCCTTACAATTATCATGCCACTTTCTCTTCCTTCCCTCTACGCCACTGAAACTGCAACTAGGTGGAAGAGAGGACCAAGATAATCCAATCCTTCCAACCATATCCATTTTCTTCATCATATCCCTGTCGATTGTCTCAGAATAGGTGGTAATCTTCAACATATATATCTATGATCAGATGTCTAGTCAAAAACCCTATAGGTATTTATAAACCTTCAGTTGATCATTTATTACAACTTATAGAGAAAAACAGACTAGCTATACAAAATGGTTTGTGTATTCTAACACCAAGCACTATCCTTATTAAAAATATAGAAACACTAGATAACTTTCTATGATCAGAGATTTTGAGAAGAACTACCAAAAGAAAAGGGTCTTGAATCCCTTCCTCTTCAATCCCACATGTGGTTTTTCCAAAAAACATAGAACCCCACCACTTCTTTCTAGGGACCTTATGCTTGAACGTCACATATTTCACCTTGATAGTATCATGTGTCCCTAGGAAATTGAATACCTAATCAATATTTTATATACAATACTCCATCTCTTGGGATTCATTCATACCATTAACAAGTGGGGGCTTCTCACATAGGAACACTTTCACTTAATCTCTATATCCTCTAGCTCTTGGTTATGCCTCAAAATCTTGGTTATAAACAAGTTGTACATTTTGGTTCATCTCTCAAACTACCCATACAATAACCTTTAAAATATTTTGATTCATAGGGGATTCACTTGAGGGAAATCTCCCAATTTACCCTCCCGAGGAACCCATGGAAGACATCTCAGAGGCTTGTTTCTAAATACTAAAAATAAATGAAAATAATCAGACAATAAGATAAGATAAGTTTAAACCAGAAGATCATAAGAATAAACTGATATTAAGGCTGAAACTCAGAACAAGATACACACATACCAACATCCCATGGGGATTTAAGTATCATCATTGCAAGAGCTGGGTAGACACTCACTGAAACCTACCCATCAAGTCTAGAAAATACTTTCTCATATCTAGAAACTTCCCAAGACTGAGTATAACTTTCTCTATAATACCAAATTATCATGAACCTCCCTAAGAACCCATATAACTAGGAACCAAACCAGACCAAAGTAAGACCCAAAGGGAATTCTGGATTCCACGGACATACAACTAGCACCTGAGCATGGAACAAAAACCAATGGGAATGATTTCTCACAACCTAAAATGAGATACTTGGAATATATATACATAGAAAGATAACCAAAAAAGAAATATTCCATAAACAAAAGAGTTCCAATGGCAGTGATACAACCCAAAAGTAGCAAAATAAACCCCCCAAAGAATATTTCTTAAAAAAAACATTAAATGAAAACCAATAATATCAACCGCTACTCCATGTGATATTTGGGAATCCTCTCACAATCTCACCACCAGCTACCTATACCTAGCCTAAATAAACCTCACCACCACACTAAAGTGCTGTGACATTTCATGTATCATATATAGAAATGTCTACACACCCCTAAGAGAGTGTGTGATGCAATGGCCCAAACTTTCTGGTCCATTAATTTGTGAGAAATCTGGTGTATGAGGTGTTCAAGGTTAGTCTGAGGTGTTTTTAGGACATATGAGTAATTCCAATGGTGAATCATTTCAAGATTTTTCCAAATTTCTAGTTTTCCAATGGTAGCTCATTAGGGTGGTAACTCATTCTAGCGGTATCTCATTCTAGTGGTAGCTCATTTTGGTGGTAACTCACCCTGGAAGTAGCTCATCCTAGCAATGGCTCGCTGGCAGTGACTCGTCTGGAGGTGACTCATCTGGCGGTGACTCACTGGCAGTGACTCGTTTTGCGGTGAATCGCTAGTGGTAACTTGTCGGGCGGTGACTCGCTGGCAGTAACTCGTGTTTTGGTGACTCATCTGGTAGTGAATCGCTGGTAGTGACTTCTATGGTAGTGACTCTTCTGGCGGTGATTCACTGGTGGTGACTCATCTAGCAGTGACTCATCTAGTAGTGGTGGTGACTCATTTCAATAGTTTTCTAAATTTCCATAATTTTTCAGATTTTTCTAGTTTTTCCCTTTTGATGTCCCTTTTGACGTAAACAAAGTTTAATACCATATTTAATTGGGTTTGAAGCTGTTTCAAGGGATATAAATCATATCTTTCATTTTTTTAAAAATCTGAGGCTTCTAAATGTTCAAACCATGTGGTTTAATGTGATCCTCTTTAATGGTCAACTAAACCATTTCAAATCCTGTTGAATTCAGATCTAATCTTTATAAGTCAGAGATCTTACCTTTGATATTCCCTTCTTCTTTATCATGATACAGACATACCAAACACTTCTTCCCTGAGGATTCATGCGATTATGCTGTAGTATTTTGATCATGTTTTCCCTGGAGGCTTTTCCTACTGTATGCATGCCCCCTAATTTGGTGTAATAAGAAAGTGCTTATCATCTCTTCTACCAAGTAGGTTTTTCCTTAATTTATCTATGTGTATCATGAAGGGTGGTTTTATTATTTTCACCCCTTATGAACATGGTTGCATCCAAGTTAATAAAAACAATGAACTAGTTTAAGTTAAATTTAAAGGGGTAGGGGAATGTGAATTATGATGTTACATATTCTTGTTATTTTGATTTGATTTGATTTGATATTATGATTGTATCGGTGTATTCCCTTGATGAAAATTGTGTCTGTTTGTGGTGCGATTATGCTACAACAACATCCTTTTTAAATCCTATGTTTTTTGATTGTATGATTTATCACCATAAATAAATGATTAACCACATATACTCAGTTAATTAAATAGATTCCCTATGATTCAATTATCTGTGTGGTAACTCCCTTAAATGAAGAAGTGGAATTGATTAAATGACCCTTTCTCTTGTAAATATGAAAATGTGATGTGTTGTGATATATGCTATGGTGTATGGAATAGTTGTAGTTTGTGTGTGTTGGACTGGTGTGATGTGCAGTAGCTATGTTGTGATGTGTGTGGGGGAAGTGGATGAGATGTGGTTGTGAAGTGGGGCTGTGATTTTTGTAATGGTGCAGTGGTACATTGGGGATGCAATGATGGTTATGGTGTGGATGTGCAGCAAAGCTGGAAAAGGGGGATGTGGCTGTAAATTGGTGATGATGTGGGATTATTGGTAAGATTAATGGTTTTTTGTGTGGTGCTACATTTTGTGTGTTGGTTATTGTATTGTTTGATTAAATTCCAACTTCATGGGATGTATGGAACTAAAATGGAATATCCTTTCTTGGGAAGAATCTGGAAAAATAGTTCATTTGAAATGGAATGTGGAATGTGAACAGCTAATGAATGAATGATAATATGATGGATTTTAATGAACCAATGTGTTGTTAATATGAGATTATTTTTGATATTTGTGAAATTTGTTAAGCAACTAAATGTGGATTAAAAGTATAATGTGACTTATGGCTTGTGTTCTACTTGTATGGTGTTGTGCTTATGACATGTGGTTGGTTTTGTTATATCTACCCAAGTATTAATGGAATTGATACTATATGTTACTAATTTCAAATGGGTTTTCCAATGAATATTGGTAATAAAAATCAAAGTGGCTTAAAGACTAAAAACATGGATTGTGGCTTGTGTTTTTCTTGTGTGTTTTTATGCATTTAGATGTGGTAGAAAATGTGTGGGTTCGGTGAGATGACTAGTTCCTTGTTTATGAACCCTTAGGATGGGCTTGTGTGCTATAACTATAAGTGTATATACATTGTACTTTCCTGTGATTTCTATACGCACCACACCCTAGTTGAGCAATATGTGATGAACACCCCCATCGTCATGGGGGAGGGTGTCTTTCCCAAACATCCCAGTGGGAGGATGGATGGCTGGCCACCCACTCTTTCCTGCTCCCTCTTCTAGGTGGTGGTAGTCCAAGATTCTTCAGGCAGGTTGTGGTTTGTGAGGCCCATGTGTGTGCGGGTGATTTGTTATTTCCCAAGTGTCTTCAGGATGAGATGTGTTGTGTTTTCCCAGGAGTCTTTGGGATGAGATGTGGTTTGTGGCCCAGGTGTCTACGGGTGGGATGTGATGTGGTTTGTGGCCCAAGTGTCTGCGGGCTGGATATGATGTGGTTTGTGGTCCGGGTGTCTATGGGCGAGATGTGATGTGGTTTGTAGCCCAGGTGTCTGTGGGCTGGATATGATGTCGTTTGTGGTCCGGGTGTCTACGGGCGGGATGTGATGTGGTTTGTGTCCTAGGTGTCTGCAACCAAGATGTGATGTGGTTTGTGGCCTAGGTGTATGTGGGTGGGATATGATATGGTTCGTGAGTCCTAGGTGTGTCGGCGGGTTGTGATGTGGTGGATTTAGAAGAGGTGGGAGCGCCAGGACGTTTACTGTTAGGGTGTTAGAGTGACTAATCAGTGGGAAAGTGGTGTGTGGTACCTTGTCATTGATGTACTTACTATATTACATTACTTGAATTGTGTTATTTTGGTGAGTGTGTCTTGGTGATGTTGGGATGGTTGGTATACCTGTTTTGGTACTGTTTAGTTCTACTACTTTCACACGAGTGCATTAATATGCTCTTTTCACATTTGCACGAGAGACTTTGGTTTTCTTACTGAGTAAACTTGTATGCTCACCCTACGTATATGAAAACTGTTTTTCAGGATTCTAGGAGGACTTGGTGGATCGTGATGGACATTTCTAGTTCGGACCTTTGGATCTATTGCTGTGTCGCTTCCTTAGCTTTTATTTCTTTTGGGATTTCATTTGGAGACTTTTATATGTATCGATTTTGATTTATACATGCATTGTGGGATGATTTGGATTTATTTTATATATGTCATGAAGTTCTTTGTGGTTGATTCATCCTATCTCGCGATCTTGTTTTCTTATAACGGGTAATGATTTCGATATTGTGAGATCATTGTACCCTTGGTGTTAGTCGCCAACTCGAGGCCTACTGAAGGCGAGACCCGGGAGGTCATTATCTCCCTTTATTAATTACCAGCCCAAGAGGATTATATTTGGAAGGAGGGGTCATGACAGAATGATATCAAAGGATTATGGTTGAGATATATGGTGGATTTAGGAGTTAGGCACAGTGAGGAATTCATGGGTTGGTATGCCAACAATGTTAGTTGCCCTTGGTGCATGACATCGATCATAGAGACCGGCTAAAACATGAGATTTTAGGCTCTCCATGATCCAGTGCACGAACTCCCAACCTACTGAATGACCAAGTGAGGCGGAACTTCTTGCAGGTAGAAACCTAGGAGGTACATGCATTATAATGAATTGTGTTCTTATTTTAAATTGGTTGATTTTGTGAAGATAAAATGAATTAAATGAATCGTGAAATTGTATGTGTGTTTCTATGACTTTTCCCTACTAATAAAATTCATTAATTATTTGATGAATTATTCCTATAATCAATAGGAAAGAGTAATATAACGGTTAACTGGCTTGAATTGTTTGTTTGGAACCTTCTTAAGGCTTGGATATGTTGTTTCCTTTCATGTTATGACATGAATGAATGAAAATTCATTTTTTTTGATTTTCAAAAACACTTTCGTTAAGTGAGAGCTGAAAAATCGAAACAAACTAAGGCAGCGTGTCGAAGGATATTCATCATTGTAGACACTAGCCCAACCATCCCAAACAAGACAAGAAAAAACAGCGTTCCCAAAAGGATCCATCATTGGAGACACGAGTCAGACCAACCCAAACAAACACGAACAAAACAATAGCACACATCAAGCAAGAAGAAAATATGCACCAGAGCCTTCAAAGGAGGATGTTGGATGGTGAGGGATTCATCGATAGAGCTCTGCAATGAGGAACCATGAGACCTCCAAACTTCCATGGACAAAGAAACCAACGAGCATACGAAAAGTTCAACGTTCACCAAGGTCATCAGCACCATCCAAAACCTCATGGATCCGTCGAACCCGACCCAAATGGAGTCGTGCACGAATAATCATGATGAAATGGCAGAGGAAACCAAGAAAATGCGGAACATTCCAGACGTAGAAACCATGACAATGGTCATGGTCACAAACTGATCTCAGGTTGAACCTCCGTGGCTGTTTATGCGCCTGCGAGTGATCCTTACCGCGGCTTCCCACAAACACACCAGGCGACGATCCTATGATCAGAGGACGCTGAATCGATGCCAAAACGGGAAGGGAAGAGAAACAAACACAATGGTGACCAGATCTGGACGGATCTGGACAGATCTGGACCGGAGGCACACCGAACCGGGAAGGGCCACGCGGCGGCGGGATCCAGGAGAGGCGTCATCGTCATCGTCATCATCGTGGACAGCGCTGCTCGTTAAGGACGGGGGAACAACGGCGGGATCCCTGCTGCGTTGGGAACACCGAGTCCATCGGAGGAAATCGTGAAATCGTCACTTGTCGATAGCGTGAGGAAGCGACAAGGGCAAGCGGGGAGCAGGGGGTGGAATCCAGGGCGCTGAGACGCGGGTCGATGGTCTTCATGCGAGGGTGAAGCCGGAGAAGCACAGAAACCCTATGATGAGCGGAGCGGGCGATGTCGGCTGGCCCCGCGGAGAGGCAGACTGGATAAGGAATCCTCAACTCAAAAGAGTGCTCAAGGAATCCTTGAGCATAGTAAAGTGTGAAAGACCCATATCTAATCAAAAGAGTGCTCAAGGAATCCTTGAGCATAGTAAAGTGTGAAAGACCCATATCTAATCAAAAGAGTGCTCAAGGAACATGACAGACCCATACAAGGAATCCTCAACTCAAAAGTGTCAACAAAACTGCAAACACACCAAATAAATCATCTTTAATGAAATCACCAGACCAAATGTCTATAGAAATTAAAAGATTCATTAAGTGATTAAACTTATTATTTTATGACTGATAATAATTTTTATGTACTAAAATAACCTTACCTCACATGTTAATTCATGAGTAATTTGTTATGGGAAGCATGCCTAAATTTGAAATCATTGGTGTGACAATTAGGGAAATTCAAGTATGAGAGACTTGCACATGTAGCATGTTTAATACGTTACATTTAAATATGTAAGTAGAATCACGTTGTCCTTATTTCAGTATATAATCATGTTTTCTTGATCTATGAAATGATTAGATAATTTTTATCCTGAGTATGATAAAGCATGAAATATAATAATACAACATGTGCAGTTTTAATCTCATGTTAAGAAAGCATATTTTATTTTGGTGATTCTATAATAATGTTGTGCATGAAATAGAATATTCGAGCATAGTAAAGTGTGAAATATAGTAATAAAACATGTGTAGTTTTAGTTTTGTTTTCAGAAATCATGTTTTCTTGAGCCATGAAATGATTAAAGAGTGTTTAGTCTGAGAATGATAAATCATGAAACATATTAATACAACATGTGTAGTTTCGATTTTGTTTTCAGAAAGCATGTTTTACATTGATGATTATGAAAGCTTGCTGTTTATGTAATATTTGAATTGAACATAAGAACATAGCATGTAGAATTTTTTTTCAAATGAAGTTGGAAGTGTATTTCCTTAATAATAATATGAACCCAAAATGTCTTGTTTAACCATATTAAACATTGTGTGTGATATAACATGTGTACAGTTTTGTCTTCAACTTGGATTTATGTTAGAACTATTTAAAATTCGAGATAATATTTCACTAGAAATAAATCTAGGAATGTTAGAGTGTTGTTGCATTTTTATCATTGTGTTGATGTGTTGATATGCCTCGCTGAAAATAGAAATTGTTGGAAACCTTGTTGTGCTATGATCATTGTAGATAATGAGACCCTTGATGTAACTTCTTTATTAAAATCAGCATGTATTAAAAGGATAATCACTTATATATGGCTAATGAACTGATTCCCCATGAAAAATGTAAAATTTTGTGAAAGTAACCATGCTAAATAATGATATGGAGTATTATAAACCCCTGGATAATTATGGAAGATGCTATGTGTTGCTACTATTTGTGATTGTTCTTGTTGTGATTTCGTATGTGACATGTGGTTTAAAAATATTCGAGTATATAAAGAGGGGGAAACCTGATCCCTAACCGAGACACATTATACTTTGACATGATTAAAATCACGAGGGAGAGTCAGTGCCACCCAAAGCGGATAATATCTCGACATGGGAGGGGTAATTCCTCGATTAGTGTGCTTGGGGATTTAAGTGTGATGATAGTAGTGATAGTTGGCTGGGGCAGTGTAGAGGATGATATGGAATAGATGGTTATGTGAAAAAGGGTAGTTGCATGTGGATGGTAAAGTAGTTTGATAATGTTGTTGTGTGAAATGTCTGGTGAAATTTTTCGTTGGATAATAATTTTGGCCGGTGGTTGTGCTGTACAGTGGTAGTGATATGCAGTTGTTGAGATGTGTGTTATTTTTTTGGTAAAATAAATTTTGTTTTTTTCTGTTATGTTGTGATATGTTTGTATTGATGGGATCCCTCACCTCTCATAAAAAGGATTAATCTCTTAAAGTTGGTAATAAAATAAACCAGTTGTTTTGGGAGATCAAGGAATCAATAAATATGGGCTTGCCTCCCAAGCCAAAATATTTTTTTTATAAAGGAAGTGTTGAGAAAGCTTGAATACCACCATGTTGGTTGGGTTTTTTGTGTTTTATCTTATATTGATGGCTCGTGTTATGACCATACATATATAAATAGAGGGAAAATATTTCCCCGCATCAAGACATGTTATATTACAACATGTTTTAAAACCGTGCGGGCGAGCCAGTGCCACCCAAAGCGGACAATATCATGGTGTGGTGAATGGGTTCCTTTAATTTGTATACTTGTGGAAGATCTGTCTATATTAAAATAGGATGTTTGTTAGATAAATGATATTTAAAACTCATGTAAGTAATGACATGAACCTCTGAAAAATAGAAATTTGGAATGTTGAACCCCTTGCTGTTTCTGCATAAGTATGTTCCTAGTAATTATTTTTGGTGACAAACCTAGAAAAAAATTTAAACTTGGATAAGCTGTTATGTTTAAAACTCATGAAATATCTAACATGCATGCCATTTTTTAATTCATGTTTTCTAAATTCGATGTTAAATTGTATTAATATTAACTTGGTAAAGGGAATAATAGAATTTTGTTAGTATAAAAAAATAAATTTTGTGAAATCATGAGCCCTTCCAATTTATGTAAGTGGCCTAGGGAAACATGTTGAAGAAAAGTGGTTATAAAAAATTTGTTGAAAGTGTTTTGACAAAGAGTATTTTGGTAAATTCCATGCTATAAAAAGGATTCAAAAATGGGGTTTGACTCAAGGTGTTTTTCTTAGTCTACTGAATTTTGTTTCAAATTTTTTTCCTAGAAATGATTTAATAGGCATGTTTTCAAACTTAACATGCTTCAAAATAAAATGTTGAGATACATGTCCTGAAAGTGATAAATAATTTGAAGAATTATGCTTAGGTTTTAAACTCCTTCACCAATATGGTTCAATAAAGTGTCTTAAATAGCCTGTCTATGTTGTTAATAAATTGTTACTTAAGAATGATAATCTGTTTCTTCATGATATGTTAAGCATGATATGTTTTAAATGTTTTTGAATTTTAATTTTATAGATTAAAAAATAAGGAAAATTCATGTCTAGATATTCTTTCAATGGAATGTCTAGGTGAAGTTATTGAAATAAAAGGCATAAAAATGTTTTATCTGATATGAAACAATTCTTTTCGTTTGAAATAATGTGAAGAAAATGTTTTTTTGAATGTGATCCCTTCCATGGTGTTATTATGGTTGTTTAATTGTTATGTATTGCATACTGGACTTGTATGTGATTGTGTTCTTGTTTTAGAGGTATCTCCATAGGGAGTTTATGTTTAATATGTTGTGTAGATTTACACTTATTTTCCTTTGTGGTTTTTTTGTTCCAAATATATCGAGAATCATGATAGGTATCTCATGGGTTGGTCAGATGACCATTCTCTTTCCTTCTAGTTATTTTTTGGTTCTCGAGGACAAACCATCCCCCTGGTTCAGGTACTGGGGAGGCATGGTGGCCTGGAGGGTGGTATTCCCTTATTCCTATGTTCAAGGATGTATGTTATGTTATGATGTTGTGGGTGTTTGGGGAAACAAGTTTAGTTGTTGATAGTGTTTCCGGTGTAACAAGATCCCTAAGAGGTATCTCAAGGTATGGTTGTTCAGAACCTTACCCTCTTTTCTTTTGGGTTGGTTTTAAATTATCGAGGGCGATAATAGTTTGAGAGGTATCTAATGTAATGAACCAGACTTTCCGGTCCATTACTTTGTGAGAAATCTGGTGTTTGAGGTGTCTGGGGTTAGTCTGAGGTGTTTTTGGGACATGTGAGTCATTCCAAAGGTGACTCATTTCAAGAGTTTTCCAAATATCCAGTTTTCCAATGGTAGATCATTCTGGAGGTAGTTCATTCTAGTGGTAGCTTGTTTTTTTGGTATATCATTCTAGAAGTATCTCATTCTGGCGGTTTCTCATTCTGGCGGTAGCTCATTCTGGAGATAGCTCATCCTGGTGGGGAATCACTGGTAGTGACTCCTTTGGTGGTGAATCACTGGCGGTGACTCGCTGGCGGGGACTCGTCTGGTGGTGAATCACTGGCGGTGAATCATCTGGTGGTATCTCATCTTGGTGGTGACTCACTGGAAGTGACTCCTCTAGTGGTGACTCGCTGGCGGTGACTGCTCTGGCGGTGACTCGCTGGTAGTGACTCGTCTGGTGGTGACTCGTCTGGCGGTGACTCATTGGCGATGAATCGCTAGTGGTGACTCGTTTGGTGGTGACTCACTAGCAGTGACTTGTCTACTGGTGACTCTTCTGGCTGTGACTCATCTAATGGAGACTCGTTTGGCAGTGACTCTTTTCAATAGTTTTCCAAATTTCTAGAATTTCCATATTTTTCCATTTTTTCCCTTTTGACGTAAAACGAGTTTAATTCCATATGTAAGTGGGTTTGACTCCATTTCAAGGTCTATAAATCATATATTTTATTTTCTAAAAATCTGGAGGCTTTTAAATGGTCAAACCTTGTGATTTAATGTGATCCTCTTTAATGGTCAACTAAACCCATTCAAATCCTGTTGAATTCAGATTTAATATTTCAAAGTTAGAGATCTTCCCTTAGATCATCCCTTCTTCTTTATAACGATACAGATGTACCAAACCTTTCTTCCCTGATGAGTCATGTGATTGTGTTGTAGAATTTGGATCATGTTTTCCCTAGAGGCTTTTCCTACTGTATGTGCCCCCTATTTTGGTGCAGTAAGAAAGTGTTGATAATCTCTTCTCCCAAGTAGGTTTTACTTAAATTTTCTTTATGTGTATCATGCAGGATGGGTTTATTATTGTCACCCCTTATGAGCATGGTTACATCCAAATTAATAAAGACAATGAACCAATTTAATTTAAATTTAAAGGGGGTAGGGGAATGTGAATTATGATGTTACAACGTCTTGTTATTTTGATTTGATTTAATTTGACATTATGATTGTATGGGTGTATTCCCTTGATGAAAACAATGTCTATTTGTGGTGCGATTAAGCTGCAACAACATCCTTTTTAAATCCTCTAATTTTGTGATTGTTTGATTTATCACCATAAATAAATGATTAACCACATATACTTGGTTAATTAAATGGGTGCCCCAGGATTCAATGGTCTATGTGGTAACTCCATTAAATAAAGAAGTGGAATTTAATAAGTGGTCCTTTCTCTTCTAAATATGAAAATGTATTGTGTTGTGATATATGCTATGGTGTATGGAATAATTGTAGTTTGTGTGTGTTAGACTAGTGTGATGTGCATTAGATATGTTGTGATGTGTGTGGGGGAAGTGGATGTGATGTGGTTGTGAAGTGGGGATGTGATTGTTGTAATGGTGTAGTGGTACAATGAGGATTTAATGATGGTTATGGTGTGGATGTGCAGAAAGGATGGAAAAAGGGGATGTGGCTGTAAATTGGTGATGATGTGGGATTATTGGTAATAGAGTAATGGTTTGTTGTGTGGTGATACTTTTTGTGTGTTGGTTATTTTATTGTGTGAATAAATTCCAATTTCTTGGGAAGTATGGAACTAAAATGGAATATCCTTTCTTGGGAAGAATCTAAAAAAATAGTTCATTTGAAATGGAATGTGGAATGTGAACAACTAATGAATGAATGATAACAGGCTGGAATTTAATAAACCAATGTGTTGTTAATATGGGATTACTTTTAATATTTCTGAAATCTATTAAGCAGCTAAATGTGGATTAAAAGTATAATGCAATTTATGGATTAAGTTTTTCTTGTATGGGGTTGTGCTTATTCCATGTGTTTTTTTATTTTATATCTACCCAAGTATTAATGGAATGAATACTGTGTGTTACTAATTTCAAATGGTTTTTCCAATGAATATTGATTATACAAATCAAAGGGGCTTAAGTACTAAAAACATGAATTGTTTCTTGTATTTTTCTTGTGAGTTTTTATGCATTTATATGTGAAAGAAAATGTGTGGGTTATGTGATATGGTTAGTTACTTGTTTATGAACCCCTAGTATGGACATGTGTGATATAACTCTAAATGTATATACATTGTAATTTCTTGTGATTTCTATATTCTCCCCACCTTAGTTGAGTACTATGTTCCAAACACCCCCATCGTCACGAGGGAGGGTGTCTTTCCCAAACATCCTAGTGAGAGGATGGATGGATGGACACCCTCTCTTCCCTTCTCCCTCTTCCAGGAAATGGTAACCCAAGATTCTTTAGGTAGGTTGTGGTTTGTGAGGACCAAGTGTGTACGGGTGAGTCGTGCTTTCCCAAGCGTCTTCAGGATGAGATGTGTTGTGATTTCCTTGGTTTCTCCGGGATGAGGTATGGTTTGTGGCCCATGTGTTTGTGGGTAGGATGTGATGTGTTTTGTGGACCAGGTGTCTATAGATGGGATGTGATGTGGTTTTTGGCCTAAGTGTCTACAGGTGAGACGTGTTGTGGTTGGTGTTCCAGGTGTCTGTGGGTGGGATGTGATATGGTTTGTGGCCTAGGTGTCTGCAGGTGGGATATGATGTGGTTCGTGAGGCCCAGGTTTTTGTGGGTAGGTTGTGATGTGGTGGATTCAGAAGATTTGGGAGCACCAGGACGTTTTCTGTTAGGGTGTATGACTGGATAATTAGTGGGAAAGTGGTGTGGGGTACCCTATCATCGATGTGCTTACTATATTACATTACTTAACTTGCGTTATTTTGTGAGTGTGCCTTGGTGAGGTTGGGTTGGTTATTATACCTGTTTAGGTGATGTTTGGTTCTACTACTTTCACATGGGTTCATTAGTATGCTCTTTTCACATGTGCACAAGAGAATTTGGTTTTCTTACTAAGTATACTTGTATGGTCACTCTATGTATATGAAAATCATTTTTAGGTTTCCAGGAGGACTTGGTGGACCATGTTGGAAATTTTTAGTTCAGACCTTTGGAGCTACTGATGTGTTGCTTCCTTAAATTTTATTTATTTTGGGCCTTGATTTAGAGACTTTTATATGTATCAATTTTGATTTATACATGATTGTGGGCTGATTTTTATTTATTTTATATATTTCATGGAGTTTTTTGAAGTTGATTCATCGTATCAACCAATATTGTTTTATTATAAAGTGTAATGACTCCCATATTGTGAGATCTTTGTAACCTTAGTGCTAGTCGCCAACCCAGGGCCTACTGGAGGCAGGACTTGGGGGTCATTATCTCCCTTTCTTCATTGCCATCACAGGAGGGGTATCTTTGGAGGGAGGGGTCCGTGACATGTAGGGTGTGAGATAAACATGCTTAGTAGTATCCCACCTAGGTGTTCCATAAAAAGTATCTATACAATAACCCCAATATGATAAATTTAAGGAAAAAATGGTATGATAAGTAGTTAAACAATTTTATATCAAAATCATGAAAAACAATTCCCCTTTTTCTAGATCTTTCACAAACCAAGTAAAATTATTTAAAAGAATAATTTCAAATAACCATTTACATTAATAAAATCATGTACCATATCATTTCAAGACAAATAGTACAAATCCAACACACAATGGTAAAAACCCATAGGAAAACAAAGTCCATTATAGCTAGGATAATTTCACCTCAATCAAAAATCATTATTAGTGTTCACTCAAGCACCTATATCCCATGCGTCAAATTATAGGGAATTGAGGAACACCCCAGAAGGTGAACCCCCTATAATGTCAATCAAGTTCCTAGAGACAATTTATCTATGATCTAGGAATAAAGGAGAACCCCATAAAGTGACCCCTCTTACAATATCTAATGGATGAGTCCCAATACCACATATTCCATGTAAGTACCCAAGGCTCCCATGTAAGGCATGCACCAAATTAGTTCAAAGTGATTTCACACTTCACAATAATTCTAAACACGCATTTATTCAAAAAAATTCTTTGAAAACCAATTTCAAAATCCATTTAACAATGATTTGGAAGCATATTTTTTTCCAATACAAGGGGAAAGCCATATTTTATTCAAAAAACCATTTACACGCATAACAATCATCTCAAGGAACATGCCAATTTATTTAGAAAACCAATTATAAAATCAAGAGAATTTTTGATTTATATAACATAAGCTAGATATGGAACCACCTACCTCAAGCAGGAGTCACACACCACACACAATGGGATCCACACACTAAAAAGGTAAGAGAACACAAGAGAAACAAATAGATGAACTAACATTGATTCTCAAATATTAGAATTGAATTCCATAAGAAAAAGGGTCAACAATGAAGTTGGATCAACACATACCTTGATAATTTCACACACCACACCAAAAACAACATTATATGTGATATTTTTAATAAAATTACATAATATATCTATAATAGATAGAGAAGTGATGACCAAATTATTGATAGATAAAAAAATAGTATAGATCCACAACAAATTCAAAGAGAAAAAAAGAACTGAGAGGAAATTTGATCATACTTATCAAAAGAGAATAAACTAACTAATAAAAGATAAAAGTGTCAAGAAAAGAAGGTATGTGGGACATGGATCATACAAAATCACCTAGAGGATACCTAGGGTTCAGGGTAGAGAGGTGGAAGGAAAATTATAATATAGTTGGGTTCTTACAACATTGAATTCATTGGAACAAACATAATTCATGGAGTGAATTGTGAAATCATAATATGAACTTTTACAACGGCTGAAAAGTCTAAAAAAGCATTACATAAACTTAAAATATTGAAAGTACCATTCACAACATGAATATATTATCATGTATTTAATGGTTTTTACATCCTGAAATAGAATCATGTATTCTTACCAGAAGTCTTTCATGTCATGAATATATATTTTATAATGTGAACCAGCTCCTACAACCATCATTTAGAGCAGGTCTTTTAGAAAACCCCCAGATCACCTATGACACTACTTGAACCCAAAAATAAACCTTTTAAACATAAAAATATAGAATAACTTAACCATGATGTTACATTATAGGTTAAACCAAGGATGATATAAATTGATCTAAGAATTATATAGTTTAAACTGTGAATGATATTGGTTAAACAAATCATGATATAACATAAAGTTAAAGAATTATAGTCTAATATTATGGTATTATAAAGTGATAAATATTTTGTTTAAATTTATATTTATTTATCTAGGATACTTATCTTATAATTATAATTGTTCATCACTCATGTTGAACATTTTTTGGTTTTAGTGATGGATGGAACCAGAAAGAACCAAGTTAACCTTGGTTGTGAAGGTGAATGTGATTATTACCTCAACAATTAATATATTGGAATGAAAGATAGAATGAGAAAACTAGCTATTATTCCAAACTAACTATCACAAAACATGTTTAAAAATGTAATCATAGTTTAAATCCCGAGTGCACAAAGAATAGAAGGATGAAGACTAATGAAAATTTAGGCAATGAATATGATGAAAGAAAGGATATTCATGCACCCATATGACAAAATATGGGGAGAATCATCAAGGTAAATGCCTTAAGGGGACTATAATATTCTTTAATTGTGGTAGATGTGGGAACTGAGTGACAAGCTGTCAAGGGAAAAAGAATGATACAATGAAGGAAGATAATGTTATTCCTAAGGATCCACTAATGATTCAATGTTTTAGATGTGAGTAATTTGTTCACTATGAAACCCAATGCACCAATCCAAGGGTTAAAGTAGATGATTGAAACCTACCAACTCTTAGGTCATAAGAAAAAGGAAAAGTCTCTACAATGAATTATGATGAGGTAGATAGTTATTTATCACTCTAGACTTTTTGATGCCTTATTCCATGTATGATTTCACCTATTATGTATTGATATATAAATAAAAAGTGTTTGGTGGTATAATTATTATATCCATGGTGTATGAAACTTATTCATGGTTTGAGGAATGTTATTCCTTATAGGTTTATCTCCTCTTACTTATTAGGATTCTATCAGGAATGGACTATATCTTTTTATAAGTGATCATATCAAATTACTTATATGAACGTATCACTTCTTATCCTAAATCGACCCATAATCAACTACCAATGCATGGTAAATTAGGATCTCCCTATGAAAATTAGTCTCATTGTATGAGTTTCAAAAATTTTAGGATGAAATTTTTTAGGGGGGGAGAATGTAACGACTTGATTTTTTCTCCTTGAGTAAAAACAATGTTCTATGGTTTACTCCACACACAACACCAAAAACCAAAAAAATATAGACCTTCATAAGGTAGCCATAGAATTAGTAGTTACAAATAGTGGTAACGGAATTATGATATATATATATATATATATATATATATATATTAGAAAAAAATACAATACAATTTTTCTTAAACATCGAACTCAATTAGTAAAACTAAGAAAATAATAAAATATCTTTTTATGATTAAAATTTATTTTATAAAATGGATATTTTTTCAAGTTTGATATATTTATAATTAGAAATAAATTTAGAAGAATATTTAATATACCAAAAAATGATTCCCTATAAAAATACTATTTTCATGATATTTCATGATTTTATTTTAAAGCTAAATTAATCGATTTCAGGATGAGAATTTGAAAAAAATAACATTATTTTTTGATTTATTATGGTTATATTATCTTATTATTATTTTTTATAATTTTTCAAAAATAATTGATTTTTAGGTGAATAGTGTAAAATAACATTTTTGAAAATACCATGGATTTTGTAACATTACTTAGATATAAGCTTAAAATAAAACTTAGGAAACCCTTTTATTGACCAAATTTATCGATTTTAATTAATATTATATATTTTAAAATATCATGTTTTTATTAAAAATCCATATTTGATATTTTAGAATGTAAGTAATATTTTCTCAATTTTTTTAAGTACATTATACATTAGTATTTTAATATTAGTTTTTAACAATTTAATCAAATGAAATGGATTTTAAATATATAATAAATGGATCCAAATTATGTAATAAGGGTCACTTAATTTTTAAGCATGAATATTAAGTTAACTTAGGTAAATATTAGTTACTATGGTAAAAAGATTAGTTTTCAAAGAATAATAATTTTCTAAATATTATGTATTTTTAAAATTAAATGAATAAATTTTAAATCAAATCTCTAAAATGATGTTTAAAAATATATAAAAATTAATTAACACTTATTTAATGGGAAATCAATGTTAAATAATATTAATAACACTTAATTATTAAAATAAAGTTTTCTATAAAACCAGTTTTCATCACATTATATGTTTTGATTTAAATGTTATTTTTCTCCCATTTAAAAATTTATTTAGATTAAATAGATCCCATATTCAGATTTAGAATGTTGAAATTTGTAATAATGGTTTACCTATATTTTTAGTAACAAAATAATTGACATGATTAATGTTTAATTAAGAGTAATAAGTGTTTAATTGACTAATCTAAGGTGGCTCGAATTGTTATAAATTTACATGACCTTTAGACCTTTTAAAAATATTTTTTTTGGTTGTAAATCTTACCTACATGTATTACCAACCATCCTTTACCCAACTCACCAAATTTTCATGCCTTTCTATTCTTACCCCTTACTCACCTTTCTTTTCTATTGAAAAGTCCCTCTTCCTCACTTATAAATGGGGGATCACCGACACCCTTACAATAATCCACTCCTCTTTCTACATTTACTTGAACCCCTTCCCAAATATCCTATCCTTTAAGTCCCTTACACACCCTAATTCCCATGGTCACCAAAAATTAGCCTAATTCCCTCAAATCGAAGGTCTTCATCACGAGGATATTCAAGGTCCCAATGTAGGTATCACGTCTTTCTTAATGTTTGTTTCTTATTATTTCCTTTCTAAACCAACCATAAAAATAGTATAATAATAAAAAAATCATTATTATTAAGATACAATTTTATCACACTACTACAAAACCTATAATAAATAATTGCATCCTTTATTAGTGCATTTATTTAGCACTAATAAAGGATGGCCTTTAGCAGCGCTTTTATATAGAGTTGATAAATGGTTGTTCCATGCAGCTTCATCCCACATTAGAATTTTTATTTGTCTGATCCATTCTTTAGAAGCACGTTCTTTCTACTATCACAATGTTCCATGACTGCGAGGGATCAACACCTGCATACACCTTTACACACAAGGTCTAGCACCTCCATGAACCGACCCACCTACCCGGTCAGCATATTCGACCCATATCCCACAAGACTATACATGGTCCACTGGCCCATCCTCCACATTTTTTATACTCTAATAAAAGAACAAATTAAAAATAAAAATAGTAAAAATATTAAAAAAATTGAAATAATTAAACAAATAAAGATTAAAAATGAATAAATTACAAAAAATTTAAAAATTCTATTAATGAAATAAATATTAATAAAAATGAATAAATTTAATATATTTATATTATAAATAGTAATAAATATTATATATTAAAAAATATATAAAATGAATAAAATGTAATAATTAAACAAATAAAAATTAAAAATGAATAAATTATAAGCCCATGAAAAGCCGAATGACCTTCTTAACATGAAGGAAAGATTGGAAATGAATTGTATGAATGTAAGATGGATGATAGAGGGAGACCTAAATACATGATTCTTTTATATACTACATATATAAATGAGAGTTAAATCTAGGAATAATTTCATTAAAATTGATGGATAGCTCTACACATCTGAGAATGAAATCTCATCATAAGTGGTTGATTATTTTTGTGGAATTTATGCAGATGACGGGCTGAATAATATAGCTAAAATAATTGGAGAAATTACCCCCTAAATTGAGGAACAACAAAATCAAATTCTTGTCATGTCACAAGATAAAGAGAAAGTCAGGAAGTCTCTTTTCTCCCTCAACATGGATAGTGCTGCTGGTCTAAATGGTTTTACAAACAAATTTTATATCTTTTATTGGGACATTCTTCAAGATGAATTTTTAAGTACAATGTAATAATTTTTTACTCACACCTCTTTATCGTATGGAACCAATTAAATTTTTATCACCTTAATTCCCAAGAAGGATAATGCTGTTGATATCAAGGATTTTAGACCGATTTCTATTAGGAACACTCTCCAAAAATTTATCAATAAAATTATAATGTTTTATATGGGAGCCATTATAAAAGAACACATTACCTCAAATCAGTATGGCTTTGTCCCTGTAAGATGCATCCAAAACTTCTTGTTCACAGGCTTAGAAAGCATCAACATTATGAGGAGGAAGGTGAAACAATAGAACTTTTCCCTTCATATTGACATTTCCAAAGCGTTTGATACTCTAAAACAAAGTTTTCTATATATTATAATTAATAGGTATGGATTCTCAGACACTTTTATCAAATTGATAAGTTCCATGCTCTGATCTGTAGGGATATCTATTCTGATCAATGGCTCTCCTAGAGGCTTTTCTCCCTACACCAGGGGTGCAGTAAGGAGATACTCTATTAGGATTACACTTTTCCCTCACTGAGGATTAATTAAGAAAATGCATCAATGATCTTGAATAGGTGGGATTTTATAAGAAAATCAAGTCTAGGAGAGTTGAACACATTCCCTCAAACCTGCTTTATTATGATGACATCCTTTTATTTGGGAAAGCCTTGAAGACTTACATAGCCTCTATTCAATATCTCTTTATTCATTATGAATAAGTGGCTGGATAGTCCATTATTTGGGGAAAATCCTTTATTGTTTTTGGTGATGGGCTGTCCATTGTTCGACAGAATAGAATTATTAGAAAGATAGGAGTGAGAAAGAGATCCCTCCCTTTCAATTATCTTGGGGTGCCACTTTTTTGGGGAAAAGTGAGAAGTCAATATGTCAAAGGAATATGTGTTGTCATTATCAATCAACTGGCTAGATGGAAAGGGAAATCCGTGTCTCATGTTGGGAGAGTGTGTCTCATTAACTCGATCATCACTTCTAAGTTTCTTTACTTCTTTTGTATCTGTAGGTGCCCAAGAATCTTAATCAAGGAGCTTCAGTGCATGATCCAAAATTTTATTTGGACTGGATATATTCATGAAAGAAAATTGATAAATGTCTCTTGGAGGGAGTTTATCAAGCCCACTAAAATGGGAGGACTTGGAATTAAAGATTTTAAAAATTCTAATGAGAGTCTTATAGGTAAATTTACTTGAATTCTCATCGCCACTGATGACCCATATTGCAATTTTTTATCAAGAAGGTTTAAGGGAAGGTTGTTGGATGGTCATCCCACTACATCTGGTCATACTTATATCCTTCACTCAAGTAATATTATAATGATATCATGATAAATACCATGTGTCTAGTTAGTAATCACTTTGATCTCAATTACTGGGACACCTGTTGGCTTGATATACATCTCATGGACTGCTTGAACATACCACCTGACTGAATGCAGATGAATATTTATGATTTATTGTTACAACTTAATAGCCTTGATTTTATATCCTTATAGGATATGAGGGAAATTCAAATCCACATATTCATGTACATGGATACACTTATCTAGAATCCAAACAGAAAGGGACATTTCAACACCAAAGAGTATTATAATATTGAATGTGAAAGCACTATCTTAACTCCATCATGGCTATCTAAATTCAAGGTATATGTCATTCAGACTTCTAGATGTATTCTTCTATGGAGAATCTAGAAAAACAGGTTACCGACACATGAAAAGATGAGGAGGTTTATGCAATATCTTGTATTGGATTTCCACGTATTTTTAAAGGATGAAGAGAACATGAAGCACCTGTTATTAACCTATGAATATTCTCAGAAGCTCTGGGGATATGCAAGCTAGTTGTTCGGTCTTGAACTAGACACACATGGAATGCTGGAAGAGAAGATGGTCTTCATCACCAATTTTGGGAAGAGCGACCAGATCCTGTATATCTTTTTGGTGGCTGCAGCTTCCATATTATCGTTGATCTGGAAGGCCTATAATGAAAATCTGTTTGATGATCAAACCCCTTCCCTTAATTATAGTGAATTGGTCTTATATAAGGATGTTCATGCCGTGATAATAGTTTAGGTGGGTGCAATGCATAACAGTATGTCTGACTTGAATATCCTTAGGTGGCTAGGCATTGCAGGTAGATCTAGATAGCCCCTCACATTAAAATCTATAAGATAGATTCCCCAAATTGACTCATGGATGAAGGTCAATGTGGATGGAATGACTACTGACATTCCAGGGCCTTCGGGTTGTGGGGGTATTTTTCGAACCCATTGTGGTTTTGTCAAGGCATGCTTCCATCATTATATTGGAATTGTAAATTCTTATGAGGATACATTATGGTTGATGATGCATGCTATTAAATACGCTGTCATAATTAATTGGACTACTTTGTGGATGGATTCTAATTCTGAAACAGATTTCATGACTTTAAAGGCGAGATCCAGGGATGTTCCAAGGAAACTACTACCTTAATGAATTGAATGCATGAAACGGGTTTTTCAGCTTCAACTAGTTGTATCACATGCATATAGAGAATCCAATCAGGTAGTAGATGTGTTATCTAAGAGGGTGATCCTAGAAACCAGTACACTATGGTCCTTCAGAGCCCCGGAGTGTTGTGCATCATTTGTGGATGATGACATGAGAGGAGCTATTCACTCCCGTGTTTGTAAAACTCTCTTATAATGCCTTATCTTGTACTTTTATTTTTTATTAATAATTTTAGGATTGACTTTGTCAGAATCCTAAACTTTCTTGGTATATATTTAAAATGTATTCATTTTCTTTTCACATATATTTTCATAAATAATTATTTTCATTTTTTAATAATATATATAATTAGCAACCTTATCCATTTATTAAATTTATTCGTTCTTATTATTATTTATTTCATTAATAGATATTTCATATTATATAATTCTATTTTTCAATTTAACATATATCAAACTTGTGTTGTATATATATATACAGACATTAATTTCACATGCATATTTATCTAATTAATACAATCTTATATAGAAACACACCCATATAATATTTATGTAATTTATTCAAATTTTAACATTCATTTTATAATTTCATTTAGTAATATAATATATTTAATATATTATTTTTTTAATTAGAAAGTTTATTTATTCATTTTTAATGTTATTTAAATTAATATTATTTATTGATTTTAATATTTATTATTATTTTTTGAATTTAACCATTTTATAATATTTATTTAAACATATTTATTTAATATGTTTTAATATTTTCAATATGTATTCATATTCATTTAAATATATATCTATATTTTTTTTAATAATTTGTATAATTAATAAAACTAATCAATTTTTTAATAATTTTAAATTTTATTCATTTCTAATTATTTAATTTCACTCATTTTTAGCGTTCATGCCTTTAAGATTATATATCCATTAATAATGTTAAAAATTTATTTATAAAAATATATTTTTAAATAAATATATTTCTATTTATATATAAATATATTTATAATTTTATATTTAATATATTTATAAAATTTAATATTTATAATAATAAATAAATATATATAATTTTTTTAAAAAGTATTTATATTATTTAAAAAATAATTATCATTTAAATAATTATAAAATTATATTAAATATATTTAAATAATAAATATATTTATTATATTTATATATAAATATATATATATATATATAAATATATAAAAATATATAAAAATATATATAAATATATAAATATATTTATAATTATATGAAAATATTTATAAAAATATTTAAAAATATATTGATTTATAATTATAATTATAAATATATATTTATAATTGTATTTATAAGTTTATATTTATAATTATTTTAATATATTTATAATTATATTTATAAATACGTATTTACAATTATTTAAATATATATATATATAATTATATAAATATTTATTTATAATTATATAGATTTTAATTTTTTAATTATATTAACTGCATTATTAAAGATTAATTATATAAGTCTTTATTAAATCTATAATATTTAGCATTGATATATCAATGCTAAAATTCTAGCACTGATAATGGTCTCTCTTTATCAATGCTTATTATTTTAACGCTGATAAATCCCCTCTTTATCATCATTTTTTTAAAAGCGCTAATAGAACCCTTCACGGTCTTATAAATTTAACCCTAACCAAAATGATTTCTCTCATGATGTTCAAGCTCTCACGGAAGTCTTGCTCTTCCGCCACTCCCCCTCGACCTTCTCTCAAATGAATCAACCCTCTCAAATCCTAAGATATATTATTTCTTCTCCTATCTCCTTTATCAGTTTCTTTATACTATCCTCGATGCACATAGATCACCTCCCTCGACATACCTGATATAGCACTGTCACTCATAGCCACCTCACAGATACCTGATATCACTAAACACATATTTTATTCTCTGTTCATGGGATTCTCTTCTTCTAGGTGTATGGATTACTTCTTCTTTTTCATGAAACATATAGCCCCTAAATTCTTCTTCTTCTCCATATGGATATATGAGAGTTCAGTTTTTCTTCTCTTTACTAGGTTATATTCTCTTTCATGCACTTTTATCCTCCACATAACAGTAAATATATTACATTGATTTTTTTTTGAAAAAATTGGTGGGGTGTTTTTTTAATTATATAGCATAAGGATTTTTTTTATTTTGGGGAGTGGGAGGGGCCAACACCACTTCATTCGGTGCTGGGCAAAAAAGGGGTGACCGATATTTATTAGTGAAAACATGTCCAATATGATTTCAATTGCTCGCTACTTTTTTTTGATCTTCGAATTAATCATACATGAAATTTGGACTCTGATAAATGGAGGTCACCTAAACTTTTCCACTCCTTCCACAACCTAAGGTAATTTTGGAGTGAGGGATTGGATTAAAATTTATTTGTATTTGACTTCATCTTAGCATTTCCTTTCATAAATAGAAGTACTTTTTCACTTATTGAGGTTGACATTTTTAGATTTATACACTCAAATCTTAACATTTCCCTTTGACCATTATTTAACTTCTCACACAAACATATTGATGTTAAAATTTAACTTTTTCATATGATTTAATACTTCTAAAAATATTTTCAAAACATTTCATAGTCCCTTACCCTTATATTTAACCTCCTCCTCCATAGCTCCCAACTTCTTCTCTTCGAAAAGTATCAAATTCAATTATTCTTTATCCTTTAATAACATTGAATCATTTATAGGATGGGAGGAATAAATATCATTTATTCAATGTTTGAGATCCTATATTCATATATTTGTATCTCTTTATGCAAATTTGAGTTCATTAAAATAAAATCCTTCAAATCCCAGTTCAGTAAAAAATCCTATTCATATTTTTCATCATTTTCATCACCATTATCTTTATCACTAGGGTCACATCACCATTCAATTTTTAAATCAATATTCCTAACTCTGATTTACTTAATGTTTCAACTTCAGTATCCTAATAACTATTTTCCTCATCATATAATTTAGATAATAAATTTATGTTTTTGAATTTTTAGAAATTCCTATCCATTCTCTTTGAGGGAAAATTTAGGCTACTAAGCTTTTTAGTTTTATTCTTACATGAAATTCTTGTTAATCATATTCAATTTCACTTTTATTTTCTATAAAAATTAGAAAATTGGTAGTGAAAAGTACAGTATATCCACATTTAAATCACTTTAATGGAATGTTATATTACTAAACACTCCTTAAAATATGTTTCAAAAAGTGGAGGATGGATTATATATATATTTATAAATTATTCATTGTTGTTCTTTGAGGCTTCATCCCATCTGTGTGAATTATTTAAATTTAAATCATTCATGAAACCCTAATTAGATTGTTCTTTAGTTTTTTCAAAAGCTTAAGAACTCTAGTTTGATACTTCTGGTTCATTAGATTTAAATTCATGAGTTTCTTCAAATGTTGGGTTCTCAATACCATGCAATTGGGCCCTATCAACATTTTCATCATATGTAAAAAGATTAACTTTGGATTCTAAGTATCCTATCACTAAAACACCACCTATAACACCATGTACCAAGTGAATAAATGAATAAACATAAAATCCTCAATCTTTTTGATTTCAATATCTTACTACTTATTCTAGATCTTGTCTGTATATTTAATCATATGAGATATCGTCGAATTAATCATACATGAAATCATATTATGAAAATTTATCACTCTGATTGCATAGATCTCTCGGATGAATGAGTATGTGGATGAAAGGACCATCTATGTAATTTAAAAATATGCCCACTTTTCATTCAAGGCGATGATTTTAAAGGATAAGTGTTGGGTACCAGGACTGCGCATTAGAAGCCGGTGGGCCGGGAATTTAAAACTTTTAGCTTCACTGGAGTGACATAACCCTGTCAACTCTGTTGATCTTGTCCCGGCTTGGTCCGAGGATCTCATAAGGTTTATAAAGAGCACAAAAAATTAAACTGGACATTTACCTTGTTCAGAATTGACGTGTGCAAGTCTGCCACAGGAAGCCAACGATCGTTGCTCGAAGAATCTGACGTTGAAGCCCTCTATATCGTCCACACACGTCTCGCGAATCTGCATGCGCGCTGTTCGTCAAGATCCGGGTGCTAGCGCGGATCTTCGACTCTCAATTCAGCACAGCGACGGTCACCGCAAAGGAAGGAGCTTCGATCTGAGATGGATGATATTGAAGATCCTTCTTTGCTTGAGAGACTCTCTCTCTAGATTACAGGAGGAGAGAGAAGCTCTCAATCTTGAAACATGAATAGTCAAATGGGAGAGCCTCTCTCTCACTTATATAGGGAGTGTTAAAACACGCGATAAAGGATCCCGACCCCAATGTAATAAACATCCGCTATATAAGCGATATAAATAATTATTTATTACAAATAAAATTATGCCATAAATAATATTTACAATTTATCACTTACGTGTAATATATAAATATATTACGTGATAAATTTGAGTCTTTAACTCGACTCATTCCTCCTGCTAATATTAAACGAACCTAGGATATTTAAATCCATTCGAATAATATTAATACTTGTATTTACTATATAACTTGTAAATACATGTTATAAATAAATTCAACAAATTATTCTAAACTTGAATAATTAATGAATTTATTTATTCTTTGGTAATCCATAGAACTTGGATAGTGCTCGGACCCTTTGGTGGGGCCCACCAAGTTCTAAATTCCTATTCCCAGAATAGGGCAGATTCTCAAGGTGCTATTGTGTGTGACCCTCTAGGCCCTTATCTCAGTAGCAGTGAATAATATCACCGACCTAGAGTGGGGTCTAGCAACCCATCGAGGCACCTATAGAGTTAAGGCAAAGTCTAAGAAACAAATGACTTCCTACAAACACGGTCCGTGTAATCTAATCTCTTCATCATCAATATCTCAATAAAGCAGAATGCATACTAGTGTCATCATTCTTTATTTGCTTTATTTTGTTTGTTGATTTGTCTGGACGGTCTTACCTTTGACTACCATGGCCATGGATTTATTGAAGGTGAAACCATCCTAATCAACCAGACCCGAGATATCTCTTCCTGAACTCAAAAGCAACAAATCCTTTATCGATCATTCAATCAATGCCATGCCATTAATGATATACCCGATATAAACTACCTCACCAAGACTTTGTTTTCATGGTTTTCACCTTATATCAAATGTATGTAATTAAATGACATTCATTGATAATGATCTCAATTCATGATACCATTACACATGTCCATAGATAGGAATGACCAATGACACCAGAAACATGTGGTGTTCCTATTAAGCGGGTCTGTCCTCATGATCTCAATAGCTAGAGATCATCAAGTGAGAACTTCATGAGAAGAAGCCTCAATGCTTATGAGCCCCCAACACCTAATGGTCACACATCATCTATGTCCTTTCATAATGATTTAACTGGACCATAGGACATTACTTTAAGATTACTGTCATGGCATCTTAGGGTTCTCATTATAGCCTGGGACCTGCTATAACCATTTGATGTGATAGGTAATCTAAGGACATTTCCATAAACAAAGTGGATGCAGAAGTATCTACACTATCATGGAAAGATAAACACATGTATAAAACAAATTGAATACATGCAACAGTAATCAAAGTACAATAAAAGTTGGGTCTTGGGCACCCACTTTCAACACTCCCACTTGCACTAGAGCCAACTGCTAATAGGTTTCAATTCGCTAGCTCTCACATGTGAATCATGCTTCTACTGAGAAATGGCTTTAGTCATGGGGTCTACCATGTTGTCCTCTGTGGCTACTCTGTTAACTGTCACTTCACCTCTTTGAGTAAAATAACTCAAGAGATAAAACTTCCAAAGAATATGCTTTGTCCTCTGGTGAGACCTGATCTCCTTGTCAAGCACCACTGTAGTAGTATTATCACAATATACTGAAATAGAGTCTACACTGCTAGGTACAAAACCAATGTCTGAGATAAAGCTACATATCCAGACTGCTTCCTTTGCTGCATCGGAAGCTATAATATATTCAGACTCTGTTATAGAATCAGCAACCACATCTTGCTTTGAGCTTCTCCAGCTCACTGCACCACCATTTAGGCAAAATATATATCCTGACTGTGATTTCATATCATCATGATCTGTCTGGAAACTAGCATCAGTGTATCCCCTCAAAACTAGTTCCTCATCTCCTCCATACACCAGGAACATATCCTTAGTACGCCTTAAGTACTTTAGGATAGTTTTAACAGCTGTCCAGTGCAGCTCTCCTGGATTGTCTTGATATCTACCCACCATGCTTAAAGTAAAGGCAACATCAAACCTAGTACATAGCTTGGCATACATGATAGAACCCACTGTCGAAGCATAAGGGACTCTACTTATTCTTTCAATCTCCTCCTGTGTTTGTGGACACATTTTCTTGGAGAGATTTACACCATGTGACATAGGTAACAATACTCTCTTGGATTGTTCCATATTGTAACTTTTGAGTACCATGTCAATATATTTACTTTGACTTAGGACAAGTAGCCTTTGAGATATATCTCGATAGATCTTGATCCCTATAATGTAGGATGTTTCACCTAATTCTTTCATGGAGAATCATTCATTTAACCAAGTCTTAACTAACTATAAGACTTTCACCTCGTTTCCCATGACTAATATGTCGTCAACATATAAAACTAGGAAAATGATAGCATTCCCTTCAATATTTTTATATACACAAGGCTCGCTTTCATTTTTGACAAAACCAAAATCTCTTATGGCCTCATCAAAGCGAACATTCCATGATCTTGATGCCTACTGCAATACATAAATGGATCTCTACAACTTGCATACTTTATTGGCATTCTTTGACTTAACAAACCCTTCGGGTTGAGTCATATAGACGTCTTAAACCAACTTCCCATTTAGAAAAGTAGTTTTGACATCCATTTTCCAAATTTCATAATCATGAAAGGCTGATATTACAAGCAATATTCTGATGGATTTAAGCATTTCCACTGGTTAGAAGGTTTCATCATAGTCAATGACTTGAAGTTGTCTGAAACCCTTTGCAACCAGTCTTTCTTTAAAGGTATTAACCTTACCATCCATGTCCAGCTTCTTCTTGAATACTCATTTTCATACAATGGGCTTTACATCAGCTGGAGGGTCTACCAAAATCCAAACTTGATTTTTGTACATGGACTCTATCTCAGAATTCATGGCTTATTTCCATTTAGCATCTTCTTTGACTTCTATTGCTTCCTTGTAGGTTAGAGGTTCATCATCATAAAGGACTATTGTTTCACCTGACTCAGTGACAAGAAAACTATAATGCTCTGGTTCTCTAACCTCTCGCGTATAACTACATAGTATTTGTGTCTCAGGAACAATTTATTCTTCCACTTACTCTTGTGGAGATTGCTCCTCTACCAACTCTTGTGCATATGGAGCATTAACTTCATCGAAGTCAATCTTTCTCCCACTATTTCTAGTAGAAATGTGATCCCTTTCTAGAAATGTGGCGTATCTTTCCACAATAAATTTTCTATCTAAAGGGTTATATAGGTAGCATCCTCTAGTTTCCTTAAGATAACCTATAAAGATGCACTTAGTGCTTCTGGATGTTAATTTTTCACTTGGTAAAGTCTTGAAAAATGCCTCGCATCCCCACACATGCATGTCTGTCAGATTGGGTTTCTTTCCATACCATAACTGATATGGAATCCTATCTGCAGCTTTAGTTGGTACTCAGTTAAGGGTATATGCTGCTGTCTACAAGGCGTATCTCCAAAAGGGTAATGGAAGAGTTGTATGCCTCATCATTGATCTGACCATGTCAAGAAAGGTCCTATTCCTCCTTTCACTAACACCATTCCATTGTGGTGTATAAGGAGGAGTGAGTTGGGATACTACCCCACACTCCTTCAAGTGATCAATGAAATCTTGGTTAAGATATTCTCTGTCTCGGTCTGAGAGAAGTGCTTTTATCTTCTTACCAAGTTGATTTTCTACTTCATTTTGGTATTCCTTAAAGAAACGAAAGGAATCTGAATTATACCGAATTAAGTAGATATATCCATACCTACTGTAATCATTGGTAAAATTAATGAAGTATAGAAAACCACCCCTTTCCTCTACTGGAAATGGACCACATACATCAGTATGTATTAATTCTAGCACTGTATTGGCTCTTTCTCCCTTTCCTGAGAAAGGTGATTTGGTCATCTTTCCTTGTAAAAAAGCTTGACATACATCTAAGGGTTCTAACTGTACCGAGTCTAGATACCCTTCTTGATGTAATCTTCGTAATCTCTTCTCGTTTACATGACCAAGCCTGAAGTGCCATAGGCAGGTATTATTTGAGTCATGTTGGCTATTTTTGTCATTGATTTCCATTACTGAGTTTTCTAGTTCGAGCATATATAAACCATTGTTAAGATGTTCCATACCATAACATATGTTATCCCTATAAAAGAGACAACTTTTATTTCCAAACTTGAAATAAAAACCCATAGTGTCAAAACTTGACAGAGATATAATGTTCCTGGTAGCAGACGGTACATAATAGAAATTGTTTAAAACAAGAACCAAACCAGTTGGTAAAGTTAAGTGATAGTCTCCCACTACCAAGGCTGCCATACTTGCACCATTTGCAGCTCAGAGATCCACTTGACCTTTTTCAATCTTCTTGAACCTACTTGGTTCCTATATATGAATAAAAATGTGTGAACCACATGTTGTATCCAATACCCAACTTATAGATAAATACAAATTTCATTCAATGACAAAAATACCTGAAGTAGAAGCATCAACTTGCTTCTTCTTCCCAGCTCTGCAATTCTTATTCCAGTGGCCTTTCTTGCCACATCCAAAGTAGACAGCTTCCTGCTCATTACTTTGCCTATGAATCTTTGGCTTCTTTGCAGGATGATGCATTGGTGTCTTTGGCCTTGACTTGGCCTTAGACCCCTTTTCCTTTCCCTTGTTTTTCTTGTTCACCACAAGCACAGTTGAATTGGTGTTTTTTATGTCCTTATCAGCTTGGTGAACTAAATCCAAAAGATCTGGGAGCGACTTTGTCATATCATTCATATTATAATTGACAATGAAAGTTGAGAAGCTTGACGGTAAAGAGGCAAGAATGAGATCCACTGCTAGTTCTTGGTTCAGTTTGAACCCAAGGGATTCAAGCCTCTCAATATACCCAATCATATTGAGTAAGTGAGGACCAACTTGGTTCCCTTCTGCTAGCCTACACTTATAAAGAACACTTGAGATCTCATACCTTTCTTTCCTACCTCTCTCCTCATATAGTTCTTGGAGATGTGAAATAATCTTGTAGGTGTCCTCTTCCTCATGCATTTTTTGCAATTGGCTGGACATGGATGACAACATGATGCACTGTACATCAAGCGCATCATCTACATGCTTTCTCCAGTTATCTTTTTCTGTCTTGATTGCTCCCTGATGAGGCTCAGCAGGAATTGGGGATTCCAACACATATAACTTGTTTTCTTGGTGTAGTACTATGCGCAAGCGCCTGTACCACTCCTGGAAGTTATTGCCAGTCAGGATATTTTATTTATACAAGATCGATCGTAGTGATAAAGTATTTGTGGTGTTGGTGATTTCCATTTTGAATCTACATCAGATAAACATTTAGTAGTTAGTACTTTATCTTGATTACTTTTTGACATTTTATGATTAATAAATTATTATAACATTTAATGTCTCCCACTATTTTAACGAACCTTAATATCCCTCACTATTAGATTCGGAATACTCTATCGCTTGAGCATTCTAGTGGCAAAGATCCTCGAAACCTCCCTTGTAGTCTACAAGCTAGAGCTACGACATTACTTGGAGGGTTTCAAGGTAGGCGCTATGATGGCCAACCACTTGTTCTTGTGGTTCCTTGTGTAGTTGAGTAAAGTCCCAGATTTTGGAATCTGAAATTGATTCCCTGAACCTTTTGCCTCTAAAGTGATAGCAAGTTAGCTAAGGCTAATCCTTGACTACTCACTTTAGTTAGTTGACCCATTTCTCTCATGGAAATGCCCTGGTAGTAAGAGGCACTCTCAACTGAGGCTGATGAGCACCCAAACATCCGGTTTTGTTTAGATGTGAGAAATGGAAGGCTTTTAGACTTAATATATCTTTGAGGTATTTTTAATATTAATTTACAAATATAATCCTTTTATATTATGTTCAAACTGGGTTGTCGTGCTCACAACTGAACATTCAATAGAATATTATTCATCACAATCTTCATGCATTTTATCTTGTTTACTATCTTATGTGATCATGAAATAATCATGAAGACACATTAAATAATAAACTATGTATAAATTAAATCATGAATTTCGACTGGTCTTGAGCATTCTATAATGATCGATCAATAATTGATCAATCATCACCTAGGGGCATCTATACCTGAGTCAATACATGACTCGTGTCACTGCTGGCCCTAGTGCAAAGCGCCCAACTCCTGTCTGGACTACCGCCTCAACATGGCGAGGTCTTCCTCTGATTCATCACCGTATAATTACAAATATACCCGCACATAGGCAAGGGGGTCTGGGGTACAAAATACAAATAATGCAATGGACGTGCATGCCCTTATACATATTTGAATTAACAAACAATTTGTAGACTGTCATTTATCTAATTAAATATTACAATCATCACACGCATTGAATAAATAAATAAATAAATAAATAAATTCCAGACATACATAGGTCTGTCACTTGCTCAAGACCAGTCGGGGTAAAAAGAAAAATAAAATTAAATTGAAATAAATTTAAATTATGCAAGGGTGTTCTAATAAACTAAATGAATTTGATTAAATTCAAATAATTTATTTTATCGGTTCCATTTGTTTAATTTAATTTTAATTCAAAAAATTAAATTAAACCATTAATTTAATTCTAAACTTTAATTAAATTAATATTTCAGATTAAAATAATTTAAACCCCTAAATTAATTCCAATTAATTTAATTTAAAAAACTAAATTAATTAAAATTAATTTAATGCAGGGTTACCTCTAGCTGGAGAGGAGTCCAGAAAGACTGCGTACCGCCGCGAGGTGTCATCCTGGAATGGGTACAGTGGCATGACCGCGGCGTGACCGCGACATCCAACGACTCCCACAACGGCTGCATCTCCCGGTGTGGTCCGAGGGGAGCGGAAGGAGGCCAGGAAAGAGGCCAGCCAACCACATGGTCGGTAGCCCGCTGCTCCGGCGAGCCGGAGAGGCGGCTGTCCGGTCCGGCCCGGGCTCGGGGTGGCCAGACAGAACCAGTCCGGTGCGAGGGTAGGCCGGTGCGAGGCAGCGCATCAGAGGAGGTCGGTGCGGGTCGAGGAAGCTCGCTGGAGGGGGGGCTCAGCGTGGATGAGGTCTGGTGGAGGGAGAAGGAGGCCGGAGTGGCGGAGGGGGTTCCAGAGCGAGAGGAGGAGGCCGGCGCGGGGGCTCAGGACAGCCGGGCGGGGCGGTCCGGCGGAGGGGAGGCCAGCGCGGCTGACGGCGGCTGGCCGAAGGTGGCTCGACATGGAGGAGGTCCGGCAGAGGGGAGGCCCGCTAGGGTTCGGCCTCCCTTCCTGTGCACCGCGTGAGAGAAGACCACTTTGGGGTCTTCCTCCTCTTTTTTATTTATTTATTTTATTTTTCCTTTAGACAAATAAGGCCACCCCTTTGTTTTTTTTAAATAAAGGGAGAAGATCCCATTTTAGGGTCTTTTCTTCCCCTTTTTTTTATTTTTTTTAAAATTAAAAGCATGAAGACCCCAAATTGGGGTCTTGGTCTTTCTTATTTTATTATTAAATTTTTTTCCACACACCTTTGTGGAAAAATATTTTATAATAAAATATTTTTATAATAATTATTTTTATAATAAATATTTTATTATATTTTATAATAAAAAAATATATATTTGATGTTAATTCTCAATTTGAGACAAACATCAAATAAACAAAAAACACGACGTCGATCTGATTAAAAAATTTCAATGATCATAACTTGATCATTCAAAAACGAAATGACGCGCGGTCGAATTCGATTGAACCGTTTTAACACCCCGCAACTAAATTTAATGCATTTTAATTTTGCTGACTCAGAAAAACCTTGCGCTCCCTCTAATACCACTGTTGGGTATCAGGACTGCGCAGCGGAAGCCGGTGGGCCGGGAATTTAAAAATTTCAGCTTCACTGGAGTGACAAAACCCTGTCAACTCCGGTGATCTTGTCCCAGCTTGGTCCAAGGATCTCTCAAGGTTTACAAAGAGCACAAAAAATTAAACTGAACATTTACCTTATTTAGAATTGACGTGTGCAAGTTTGCCGCAGGATGCCGACGATCGTTGCTCAAAGACTCCGACGTTAAATCCCTCTAGATCGTCCACACACGTCTCGCGAATCTGCACGCGCACTGTTCTTCATGATCCAGGTGCTTGCGCGGATCTTCGATGCTCACTTCAACGCAGCGACAATCACCGCAAAGGAAGGAGCTTCGATCCGAGGTTGATGATCTTGAAGATCCTTCTTTTCTTGAGAGACTCTATCTATGGATTCCAGTAGGAGAGAGAAGCTCTCAATCTTGACACATGAATAGTCAAATGGGAGAGCCTCTCTCTCACTTATATATGGAGTGTTAAAAGACGCGGTAAAGGATCCTGACCCCCGTGTAATAAACATCTGCTATATAAGCGATATAAATAATTATTTATGAAAAATAAAATTATTCCATAAATAATATTTACAATTTATCACTTACCTGTAATATATAAATATATTACGTGATAAATTTGAGTCTTTAACTCGACTCATTCCTCCTACTAATATTACACGAACCTAGGATATTTAAATCCATTTGAATAATATTAATACTTGTATTTACTATATAACTTGTAAATACATGTTATAAATAAATTCAACGAATTATTCTAAACTTGAATAATTAATGAATTTATTTATTCTTTGGTGATCCATAGAACTTGGATAGTGCTCGGACCCTTTGGCGGTTCCCACCAAGTTCTAAATTCCTATTCTCAGAATAGAGAAGATTCTCAAGGTGCTATTGTGTGTGACCCTCTAGGCCCTTATCTCAGTAGCAGTGAATAATACCACCAACCTAGAGTGGGGTCTAGCAACCCATCGAGGCCCCTATAGAGATAAGGCAAAGTCAAAGCAATGACTGCCTTCCTACAAACACGGTCCGTGTAATCTAATCTCTTCATCATCGATATCTCAATAAAGCAGAATGCATACTAGTGTCATCATTCTTTATTTTCTTTATTTTGTTTGTTGATTTGTCTGGACGGTCTTACCTTTGACTACCATGGCCATGGATTTATTGAAGGTGAAATCATCCTAATCAACCAGGCCCGAGATATCTCTTCCTGAACTCGAAAGCAACAAATCCTTTCTCGATCATTTAATCATTTCCATGCCATTAATGATGTACCCGATTCAAACTACCTCACCATGACTTTGTTGCCTTGGTTTTTTCCTTATATCAAATGTACGTAATTAAATTAAATTCATTGATAATGATCTCAAGTTAGGATACCATTACACATGTACATAGATAGGAATGACCAATGACACTAGAAACATGTGGTGTTCCTATTAAGCGGGTCTGTCCTCATGATCTCAATAGCTAGAGATCATCAAGTGCAAAATTCATGAGAAGAAGTCTCAATGCTTATGAGCCCCCAACACCTGATGGTCACACATCATCTGTGTCCTTTCAGAATGATGTAACTGGACCATAGGAAGTTACTTTAAGATTACTTTCATGGCATCTCAGGGTTCTCATTATAACCTGGGACCTACTATAACCATTTTATGCGATAGGTAATCTAAGGATATTTGCATAAACAAAGTGGATGCATAATTATCTACACTATCATGGCAAGATAAACACACATATAAAACAAACTGAATACATGCAACAGTAATCAAAGTACAATACAAGTTGGGTCTAAGGCACCCACTTTCAATAATAAGTTGGTAGGGTTTTTACAGTGCATAGATGGTAATCCACTCCAAGTTCCAGACATGATTCCTACTACCATGGATTAAAATCAAATAATTCTACCCATTTTCTTCCATTACCAGGTAGAAAAAACCCAATCCTTTTTATATTTTCATTTTCATGAACATCTATGATAGGAATTTTCAACACAAACCTCTAATATCATGTTTAGTTAAAAATTAATTCATGTAAGAATGATAAAAAAATGGTCATACATAATATAAAGTTTAGGATCATTATTAAGTAGGTTAATTCAACTAATTTTTAATTCATAGTTCCCTAATTCTATAAATCTTCACTCGTAATAGTTTCTTCCCCCCTACTGACTCTATTGATCATTCCTTCCACTTTAATTTAAACCTTAGTTACAATTAGATTATTCTTCTATTTTCCAGTAGCTTGACCAAAAATCACATGCTTAACCCATTTTGTTTCTTTTCATGTACCCTTGTGTAAAATGATAACTTGTCCAGAATAATCACTAATAACATTCAAATGTTTGGTTCCACTTATTAGAATTATCTATAAATATCCTTTTATTATGAATAACATATTTTTGTTTATTTATATTTTGTATAGAATGAATATTTTATGAACCTAATTGGATAGATATGAATCCTAAATAGATTCACACTAATCGTATGACAAAAGTTTATGTAGATGGAGTTAAAGAGTTCATAAAGTTTTCAATGGAGAATGCGTATGACCCTTATTAAATCCTTTCTATATATTTACATTGTTGTTATTCAAGATAAATTAGTCCATAAGAGTTGGAAGAATATTTTATTTATTATAGAATAGATCAGAGCTATAAATTTTGGACTAAACATGTGAAGAAACTAAATGTACACACTAATTGGGATGATACAATATTTTATAGATAATTTGATATGAATACTAGTGTAAATTATGATGAAGATTGTATGTAAGAAATGAAAATGGAAATTAAAGATGACCATCATGATTGTTCAAAGTTTTTTGAGAAGTTAAATAGCTGTTCTAAGAGACCATTGTATACTGGTTGTACTAAATATATAATATTGTCAGCTACATTGTAGTTATATAATTTGAAATATGGTAGAAGATGGAGTGACACTAGCTTTAAATAACTACTTGGTCTCCTGAATGATATTATACCATAAGAAAATCAGCTTCTATATCAAACATATAATGCTAAATAAATTATATGTTATATGGTAATGATCACTAATAATACATACCTATACAAATTATTGTATATTGTTTCACAAGGACTATGAATCACTAAGAAAATTCCCCATGTGTGGCATGAATTGATGTAAGAATGATGAATCAAGTCCTTCAAAATTTGTAAGGTAATTTCCAATAATTCTAGGGTTTAAATGATTATATGGATGTTAGGAAACCATGGGAAAATTGATATGAAAAGTAGATACGAGAATTGAAGATGGTAAACTATATCATCCAATAGACACTCCTCAGTGGAATAAAATTGATTATGAGTATCCTAAATTTGTAAATGAGCTAAGAAACCTCCATCTTGCATTATCTACAGATAGAATAAATCCATCTGGTGTAAAGAGTATCACTCACAGTACATGGCCACTTATTCTGGTAAATTATAACTTTCCACCATGGTGATGAATAAAGAATAACTACATAATATTGTCTCAACTTATATTTGGACCAAAATAACCCGGTAATGATATTGATGTCTATTTGGATCCATTGATCAATGATATGAAGTTGATGTGGGATACATGTATTACATTGTATAATTCTCATAAAAGTGAAGAATTCACATTGAGATCCATATTTTATGGGATGATAAATGAATTTTTTTATTTTAAAAAATTTTCAGTCTATAACATTAAAGGAATGTTGGGGTGTCCCATTTGTGAAGAATTTACACACTCGGTTTATTTTAAATATTCCTTAAATAATATGTTTTAAGGAAATGAGAAATTTTTACCTTGATGACATAAATACTAATCCTGTATGATAACATTTTATATAAATAAAGAACAACATACAACACCGTCTCCACTAACAAGTGATCAACTTTTCAAAAAAGTAAAATATATCAACAGTGTTTTCGGTAAACCTTTTTCTAAAAACCTTATGAGATCGGATTGGAAAAAGAGATCAATTTTATTTGAATTACCATACTAGAATTTTTTGTACATCATATATTTTCTTGATTTCAGGCATGTGGAAATTGATAGTGTTATTAGAAAATTACTAAATGTTTATGAAAAGAAATATGGTATCAAGGTTCAGTTATACATGATTGACATAGAGATAAGGGAAGATTTTGAACTAATTAAGGGTGAAGGATGAATTTTCTTCCTCCAGTAGCTTACAATCTAACTAGATAAGAAAAATTTCAATTTTTAAATTTCCTTGATGGTGTAAAAGTTCCTAATGGGTATTCATCAAATATAAAGAATGTCATGTTAATGACTAATTTTAAGTTATAAGGTCTAAAATCATATGACTGTTATTATTTGGTGTAAGATTTTATTCCCATCTCTTTATGTTATATTTTTCCTAAATATTTACAACATATATTAACCAAAATATTATTTTTTCAAATCCATATATAGTAAATTTTTAGAGCTAGAAAAGTTTTCAATCATGAATAAGGAGATTACAATCATATTATATGAATTACATATGTTCTTCCTACTATAATTATTTGACATAATTGTCCACCCGATGGTTCACTTGGTTAGAGAGGTTCAAATATGTGGTAATATCCATTATAAATGGATGTACCTCAGTGAACAACATATGAATATTTTGAAAGGGTACATCAAGAATCAAAGTTGGTTAGAAGGTTGTATTTCAGATCGATATAACATTGAAGAAGTTGTTGAATTTTTCACTGATTAACTATTAGATGATGATAATATTGGTCCCCCAAAGTCTCATCACAGTGGAATACTTATGGATGAAGAGATTTATAGAATATATTTTGTTATAATTACTATCATAGAGTAGTAGAAAGACCACATTTACATTTCATATAATAGTGTAGGGGTTCCTCCAAAAGTTAAATCCCACAAAGTAATTCTTAGACATTTAAATCCATAAAGGGTTGAAGTATGGATATCAAATAAAAATAATCAATAGTTGATAATATGGTTTAAAGATCATATTTATAAGGATTTATCTGAAAATCCAAATTCAATTGCAAAAAAACTTTAATAGCTAGCCAGGGGGAAAAATGTAAATGTTATATCTTACACTAGTTTTATAATTAATGGTTATACGTTCTATACAAGGTAAAAAGATAAATATAGGATAATAAAAAATGGTGGAGTTACTATTGTGGAATAAATAATGCACGTATCTAGTTACAAGGATATAAATACAATTTATGCGAATATGTTATATTTTAGCATCATTGAATAGATATACGTGTTAGATTATATGATTTTCTATTAAAAATGGGTTGAAAACATGAGTGAAGTGAAAGTAGATGAATTGGGATTTGTGAAAGTGAATTTCAGTGTGGAAGGGTATAAAAAGATCCATTTATAATGCAATCACAAGCAGTGAAGGTGTTTTATGTCTCAGATCAAACAAATAAGAATTGGTCAACTGCCCTGTTGGATACCAAAATAACTGCAGGGTTAAATAAAAATTCAATTGAGGATGATCCTTTAATTGAGAGATCACAATCATTTCATGGAGTTTCCAATGTATAAAATTCATTATATATTAGAGGGGAACAAAAATAGGGGACTTGAATATTATATGGAGGAGCCAAATACATTCAACCTTTAAAGAAAAAAGGATTTAAATGATAAGGTTAAATTATTGTTTAATATACTATTCTTTTCCTCATAATATTATGTGTTCTCTAATGAATTTACGTAATCTAAATTAAATGTTTGACTAATCATGAAAATAATGGCTTCTATAAATGATGATGTCTCCAATCTCTAGAAAAAAATGCAGTTGATGCTGAAACTACAGAACTATTAGGGTATCAATAGTAAGTTGATAAAAAACTAGAAAAATGCAGCATAACTGTGTTAAATAAAATTATCAAGGCTAGGATAAAGGGTATAAAATTCGAGGTTGGATAGAATCCACGTGGCCAAAATATTGATCCCAACAATTCAATGTTCATTAGTTATATTGTGGTCACAATGAGAATTCATGTTCCAATTGGTATAGATACGTGGAACCATATCCATATTGTATTGAAGAAAAAACTTTGGGAATATATTATGGTAATGTTATTATATAATTTCTCTATTTTAATGAAAAATTATATAATGAAATATTGATTTAATTATCCCTTGAAGATTTTGTTTATTTTAGATGATTTCCATAAAAAATACATCTTAATGGCCGCTGGAAAATCTCATAGAGGATTCTAGACAATTCTTACAAAGCACCATCTCAGGGATGTTGAGGGGAAATTAAAGACACACCCACCAGTTACATATGCACGCATTATAAAACAGGATACATAGAAAGCATTCATTAGTCTTTAGGATGAGAAATATTTTCAAGTGAAATGTAATCAATAATATTTTATTTTAAATTATTTATTTTATACACTTTGATTCAAAATTGTTAATTTATAAAACAAAAAAGGAGTTCTAAAAATAAAAAATGTGTAAAAAAACCAATATACCCCTACTGTAAAGTAAGGATGGGGTACACTCGACTTTAAATGAAAATGGTATGTATTATAAATCTATAATAACAGTTTCATGTGATATAAAACAACATATTTACTTTTTTTATATATATATTGATGAATTAAAATATGAATCCACATCTATCCCACATCATGTACTCTGGAAGGAGGTCCACCTAAATAAATAGGGTAAACTAGATGATGAAAACACACAATCAATATGAGAATCATATATAAGTGTGACATAATAGTAATTCATTATGATTTGTAAAAATAGTAAATAAAAATATCTATTTATGTTTGTATGTTTTTATATGTTTTAGACACAGTAATAAACATTGAACATACCTAAATAAAAAATAATTTTAGTATCATTGAATCATAGAGAACAATATGGCTATGTTAGAGGTGTATGTTTTGGAGTGTCATCTAGAATATATTTCAATAAAGAAAATCTATAAATAGATACATATGAGATGATGAAAGGACTTTAGGATTAGATATATTATTTGAAAGATATTATCCATTCTGGTTTGGTGGATCAATATATGTGAAAGGATCAAAGCAAACAAGTAGTGGAATAAAGATCAATACATGAAGATCTAAATGACCCCACTAGCCAACGAGCCTGTACCCGAGTGGTAAGGGCTCCTACTTGGCATCCAAGAGACCCAGGTTCAAAAAAGGGTGGAGGTGAATTTACAAGTTACTGTAGAAGTATTGTAGCAGGTGCTGTTCAATACTATAGCATCCATAACTATTCACCCGATTTGGGCCTTTGGGCCACTGGTTTGGGCCTACGGGTCTCCAGGGCCTTCGGGTCATCAAAGGTCTTCAGGCCTCAGGGACTTAAAGCCACAAAGACCATGGAGTAGCCCATTTCACACTGAGAAGGCCTCAGAAGAAGATCAAAGGAACAAGACTAACGGTCACCAGAAGTAGAGCTACCATATTGGAAGAATGAGAGGGTATGACAACCACCATCGGGACCAGGCACCGTGCAGTTTTGTACGAGGCAATGCTAGCCGATCAGCAATGCAAGGTGGGGAGCTAGGTGATCAATGATGAAGAAGCTAGGGGAGGGGCAGTTCCTGTGGGTTGGGCCTACAGGTCATGTATTGGGAATAGTATGCCTCTGGGCCTTCAGGTCATGTATTGAGAGTCATGTCGGGCCTTGTGACTTGAGCCTACGGGTCATGTACGGGTTCCCCTTCATCCCTTAAAAGGGGGATTATCTATAATAAAATAAAAAAAGGCCTTTGGGCCATTCAGACTAAATGACCCAACTAGCTTTGAGGCTCTTTATTCCCCTAAATTTTTCTACCTTACCCAAGGTAATAATTTTTTTCATTACTCTTTATCCTAAATGTAAATAAAAAAACTTACAATAACTTTATATTAATACAATTATATAGGGTGAAGTTTTATGTGATTTATATCTATCAATACCCACACATTGCCTTGTTGCGTGAGGTAAAATGTATAATATTTCATGAGACATACTACACAAAAAGTCTCCCAAAATATGACATAAGATTAGGGATTTAAGTATCTGATTAGGATACAAATGAGTTTCTTATTCCACTTGATGATAAATATATTACAATGGTCAATGATTCTATTGAAACTTTTGTAGCATGGATATATAATCTTATAAAAATACATGATGTATGTCCTTAATATATATTTTTTCAAATGAAAAACTATTAACATATGATGAAAAAGTTATGAAATGATTTATTTTATTATATATGGATAAAAAAATGGGGAAATGGAAGGTCAGATCAAGAAAAACCAGTGAATAATTCAAGAAAACGAAAGTACCTTCTAAGAGTACCTTCTCCCAACAATTCCACTATCACATATATTGACATTAAAAGTTCATAAAAACACAACATTCAAAGATGAAAATATTTCATACATTTAGTATGGAGAATAAATATTTAAAAATTACATTATAGTCATGGTTGGTCTCAAGAGTATAAATGAGATTATCAAGTTTAAATGGCTGGGAGTCTCAGTTTTGAATACATACATGAGGTACATTTTCATAATCCATCTATCCAAAAATTATCTACTATATTTATTATAGTTAAAAATTATTAATAATTTCTATAGTAGTGTATATTACTACTATATAAATGGAAAACCCAATAAATTATGATTTGAATTAATTAATCCTTCTATCATTTCTACACATGAAAATTATTTGGAATAGAAAGAAATTTAAAAGAAAAAATTTGTACAAAGAGATGCATTTGAGAATAAAATAACAAATGATATACTCTTCTTTATTCTTATAAAGTAGGGGTAAAAGTCTACAATTTAATCATACAAAATATATTTTTCTTTTTTTCATTACTTATTAGTTTTTGTTTTTTAGGAAGTACTCGATGTTGATCATAATCAATTTTGATACCCCCAATGTTTATTTTTTGGATCAAATGCATGGATTTCCATAAAATTGACCACACATAATGACTATTGTTAATTTGTAATGTAGTAAAATCAACAATTTATAGATAAAATTTGAATTATATATTTTAGTTTTCTTTTTAATGATAATTTTATTATGATAGGGTGATCTATAAATATAGGATAAATCATGGTATGAGGTTGGTGACTGAACATAATAACCCCATTGATTTATTCAATTAGAAAAATATTAAGGTATATATAGTAAGTTTTAGCTATCAAAACATATTTTAAAACAATTTACTTATTTTGGTCAATGTTTTTGTAGTTTCCTAAACAAGAAAATGACACAATTATGAATATTATGTTTGAAAATTTATGAATGATATCATATAACATCAAAATACTAGAATCCATGAATAGGTAATTTCTAAAGGTAATTAAAATTTCATTAAGAATATTTCTTAATTTTTTGTTTTTCTCTCAATATTTTCTCAGTACAGCCAAGATTTCCAATAATCTCTATACTCAAAAGAAGAAGTGATTTTTTTTAGAGATGAGTGGGTAGAGTATAAAGTGTCAGAATGTTTTCCAACATCAAATTTAGGTGATTAATTATTATGTTTATGATCTAGTATGGGCTATGACCTTAGAGATACATTTTGGATGAGATGAATTAGTATCATAATTATTATATATTATTTTTGACCTATTTATGAAGGATAAGTATAATGGAGGGTTACAATCTACAGATTCTAATAGAGCTAGTAACATATTCTAAGCGGCTCATGCTAATGAGATATTAGACTTTGAGGATACAACTGAGACAATGGTGGTATGGAAATGAGTCAAGAATGTATACAAATATCATGAAAAGGTTAATTCCTTATACTTATTTTGTTAATTTTGTCATCATTTTATCTAATATTTTTAATTTAATTTCCTTATAATTTTTATATCATACATATTTAGTTTTTTTCACATATATTTTGGGAAGTTATAATTTACTTTCAACTATTTGAAATAATCCAGAAAAGAGAGAACATGTTTCTTTCAGATTGAAGTAGAAACCACATTTTTCTTGAAACATAAAGTGAATGATAAGGATGAATCTACAAAATACATGATCACACTAATTTTCATCAATTAATTTTTGAAAGACTCTGTAGTTCAAATAGAAGCTCTAATCTACTGATGGATTTTGTTATAATTGAATGAAAAGTATGACTTACAAAAAGATAAATCATAAAAATTGTCTTGAATAGTGTAAGAATTAGCCAAACCTCAATCATCCACACCTCAATATGATACAAATCATGCTCTGTATGACTTGAAGTGTATGTTTTTAGTTTATAATTTACATTTTAGTTCAAAACAAACATCACACATTCAAAATGGATAAAATTCATTCATATTGATACTTAGGGAAAATTATCCATAAGTCATTTTTGATGTGTAGGAATAAAAAAAACCTCAATCTAATACATGATGTGTTTAGTATGACTCAAAGTTCATGTTTTCAGTTTAAAATTGTCTTGTTAGTTCAAAACACATGTGACATACTCAAAATTGAGAAAAAACATTCAGATTATTTTGTCACTTCATAAAAAATATCCATAAGTCATTTATGATATTTAGGAATCAACCGAACCTCAATCTGATACATGGTGTGTCCGATATGACTCGAAGCATATAGTTTTAGTTTAAAATTGACAATTTTGTTCAAAACACATGCTACATACTCAAAAGTGAGAAAACACATTCAGATTGTTTTTATTCTTTAGACTAATAATCTATACCACATTTTTGACATGTATGAATAAATCACACCACAATACAATGAAAATTGTGATCAATATGACTCGAAACATATGTTTTTAGTTTTTAATTAACATTTTAGTTTAAAATACACATCACACACTCAAAACTGATAAAATGAATTAATATTATTTTGATTCTATAGGAAAATTATCAATAATTCATTTGTGATGTTCAATAATTAACTACACCTCAATATGATATACAATGTTCCCATTATGACTCAAAGTGTATGTTTTTAGTTTAAAATTGACATTTTAGTTCAAAACACATGCAACATACTCAAAACCGAGAAAAAAATTTATATTGTTTTGATACTTTATAAAAATTATCCATTAGGAATTTTATATGTGTAGGAACCAACTTCACCTCAATCTAATACATGGTGTGTCCGTTATGACTCAAATTGTATGTTTTTAGTTTAAAATTGACAACTTAATTCAATACACATGCCAAATACTCAAAAATGATAAAAAATTCTGATTTTTTTTTGAAACTTAAATCAACGATACATAAAACATTTGTGATGTATATGAATTAACATCACCTCAATATGATACATGGTGTGATCGGTATGGAACAAAGTGCATGTTTTCAGTTTAAAATTGAAAATCTAGTTCAAACACATGTGACATACTCAAAAATGAGAAAATGGATTTATATTGTTATGATATTTTAGGAAAATGATCCTTATGTCATTTTTAATGTGTAGGAATCAACCATACAACAATATTACACATTATGTGTCCAGTATGACTCGAACTGTATGTTTTTAGTTTAAAATTCATAGTTTAGTTCAAAACAAATGCCCCATACTCAAAACCAAGAGAACATATTTATATTTTTTAATACTCTATAAAAATGATCCAATTTTTTTTTGACATGTATGAATCAAACTCACCTCAATCCAATGCACGGTGTTCTCGGTATGATTTTAAGTGTATGTTTTTAGTTTAAAATTGACATTTTAGTTAAAAAAAACATAACATACTTAGAACAAAGAAAACAAATTCAGATTGTTTTGATACTTTATTAAGATTATCCATAAGTCATTTTCAACGTGTATTAACTGACTATATGTTAATATGACATAATATGTGGCCAGTATAACTTAGATTACATGTTTTCAATATATAAGTTACTTTTGAGAACCTGGTTTTTCACATAGGTATGGATCCTTTAACTTTTGATCTAATTTAATTTTATGGACCTAATTTGCATGACTAATGAGTTAGTGAATGTCCCAAGGGTGTGATGAGGTTGATCAAAGCATGGGACCTATCTTTTTTGGAGAAAATTTCATGTCACATGGTTAGTTTAAACTATGCAAGGTAGGTCACATAGTTTGCTTAAAACATGTGAGGCTAGACAGTGGGATGGAATAGGGTGAAAATTTTGATATAATCATACGAGTTGGGATTCATGGCCAAGTGAGATTTTATGTAATTTTAATAGAGCTATTTCACATAGTTGGTGCATAGTTTCTTTAACCGTGCGGCCTAATCATGTGCTATGACCCTTCCTACACATGATCATGCACGATTTTCATATGGTTTTGAAAAACCATGCAGCCAAACCGTGCATAGTTTAACTTTTGGTGAAATTATTATTTTCCCCTAATTTATCTAACTAAATGAACCCTTCTTCTATTTTGGGTGTTCTAGAAGACATCCACTCCCATCTCCCTCTTTTTTGAGATTTTGGAAGCCTAAAATAGGAATCAAGATCTGTCTGTCCAGAGTTTGATTTTACTACCATTCATCTCATTAGATCTACAATGGTACATTATTTATTCCTTTGTAAACATACATAGTTCTTATTTATATCAATGGTGCTATTTGGATTTAGGCTCATATGCCCCAATTTGAGGGCGTTGATCTATTTTTAAATCTACTCCAATCCAAGATGAACTAAAGGTTGATACTGGATGATGAGAGCCGTATGAGCCTAAGGTAGGTGGTCTATAACTCCTTTATCAATTTTGGTTATTTTGAGAATTACCATGCTGATGCACCGATTTCATCAGGTGTCATCTGTTTAATTTATATTTTATGCTTGTATCTGTTAGGACCGTATACCATGACCCTTTCCATATATGTAATTAGTTGTTGGTGGTTATTAACATGACTTAAATCACCTCATGTAGGGTGATATTCCATATTTGGGTTTTTAGTGTTTTTGACACCTTTGAGCCATCGTTCGAATGTGTTTAAGATTGACCACTCTAATGTTAATGCTCTATGTATTAAATGTATATTGAATTTTGAATTGATCATGGAATGTACCATGTTCTCCTTCCACTTGAATCACCTAAGGTAAGTTATTGAACTTGATTAATAATTTGTACATGATAAATGGGTAAGTGTGATATATGGTTATGAATTGGGTAAATGAAATAGAATTTTATGTTAGTTGCATTTTGTAAGACCCCTTATCACTCATGCTATAATGTAGTGGGATGAACCAAGTTAAATAAGCATGGATTAAATGAATTAATGAAATGGTTTCATGTACCTTAAGCCTTATCACACTAATGAAAGGAGAGGCTTGAACCCTTTGACCTTAATTGAATGAATATGAATTAAATGGATTAAAAAAATGGTTGCATGCCTTAGATGCATTTTCACTTGTATGAAAGGCATGGATTAAACCTTTGACTTGTTGAACGACATAATTAGAATATGGACTAATTAACTTAATGAATTAATTGTAAGGTTCCAATTGTATAAGGACCTTGTCATCATCATTATAGGAAGTGTCTGACTTGATTTAGCCTTTGGATTCCTGAGGGAATTCCATAAGTACTCAAGGGATACATTCTAATTCAAGGACGCAGTTGCCTTGGTTAGACCCACCTTGAAACTCGATCCTCATCTATCAGTGGATATCCAGTATAACACTATAGGATCCCTCATTTACTATTACAGGATGCCTTGGATACACTCCTTGGATCCAACATGGATTCTACAGACATGGGGTTCCTTGTTTATATCTTTGGGCCTAGTAAAAACTTATCCTATTTAAACTTGGATATATTCACTAGACTCAGTTAGATCATACTATTATGAAATTCCTTGGATGATACTCCTTGGATTAAACTCTTAACCTTATCCATGATGTAGTTACTACTGATTTACATTACCTTGAGGTCTAGGTTTCATTTTTTATTACCTTGGAACCCTTCTATAATATAACATCATGGTTTACTTGTTATGTATTATAAATGCTAATATTATTATCATGAGGTGATGTCAGTGATGACTATGCCTCACATGACTTATTTGTATACACTGGAAATGAATTAATTAATGAACTAGTTACACATTCAGGCACCATCCAATGGATAAAGAAGGTAATTGAATATTTACATTACTTTACTACCATACTTTCAAATATGCATGGTTGAACTATTTTGGTTCATATTAAACAGACAAGATTTTATAAACACCATTGGTGGTGGCCTATTGAGATTTGTCTCACACCCTATCCGGGTGCCTCTGGTGCCCGAGAAGACTATATGGATGTAGGTGTTGGAAAATTGAAGTGGGTAGATTTGTACACCTGATTGCTTATTGTTTTAGGATGGATCTAGTAGCCGATGAATGATTTGAAGCTTGAGATGCTTGGAATAATTTTTATTCCTTTTTTCTACTTTTGTATAGAATGCTTGTACACTGCTTGTGTAACAATTTTCATTCTTTATTAGGGACATTCCATATATCATCATCTACTATTGTATATTGTTATCAGTTATTCAGTTTATTCATTTATTGTTACTCTTTTCTTCTTCTGCTATGATATTTACCATTACACCACTTCTGATATTTATCTACTATTATATTACATTGATCTACTATGATATACTCTTGTAATGAGGGAATAGTCTCCCCATGGACGCACCTCATGATCTCGATTCTATTTAGAAGCCTCTAGCATTCAGGGAGATGTGCTTGAGTCCATGTGGCCCATCGGGCTCAGGGCACCTCCTAAGTGGCATCCGGGTCCAGGATGTCACAAAGTGGTATCCGAGAGGTTCCTTTATTACTTTAATATTTAGAGAAAATATTCAGAAGATTAAGAGCACTATGGAACTTGTTCATAAGATTTTCATGGGCATCATGAACCCATTTTCAAGGTGAAATTTGAGTTTCCTAAATTATAAGTGTTGTTCTGCTTTTTCCTATTAGAGTTAATATCAGTTCACCATTGGTAGACTCACATGCTATGTGGTGTTGTTGATTATTGTTTTGACTGAGGATCTTATTTCATCCTTGTCCCGATGATATGAGGTCAAGGAGTATTGTTACATGCATCATATTAGGCACCTAGAATTCACATTTCATGCATATTGACATGCCATATAGGTGAATTTCACTACCTGCATTACTTGATATGATTATGATTGTTGATTGAGCCTTGTTTTGTATATATTATTGTGTTTCTTTTTGGGTTGTGATTGAGTTATTTCCCATTTCAATTCATGATGTGTTATGGTTACTCATGGGTTGGAATGATTAATTTACTAAATCAAGCTTAAATTAGAAATTCGAATGGGTGTTAATCTCTGTGATAAGGAGTATGAGCCCTGATTCACTAGGATATACGTCTCATTTCTAAATGAATCTTGGTATATGGAAATAAGAAAATATAAAATGAATGAAATGGATTCCAGTAAATGATGAGATAAGGTATAGTTTACCCTTCATATACTGAAACCCCTGTAATTTATACTTGAGAACTTATCGATACCTGGCCTTCTAAGTGGGTAGTTGGGGTAGTGAACCATGAGTAGTGATCCCTTTTAGTTCGTTCAGATTCTATTACTATTGATTCTATCCACTAATAAGCTTGTTATGAGGTGTGTGCTTAGAATTTGTAGACCTATTCCACCACAAAATCTTCATTTCATGCACCGAGAGTGTGGCTACGACCATACTCCAGACATAGTGGGCCCTGAGATGCCAGTCTTGCCTAAAGAAGTGCCACTTGAGGCACCACCTACTATACCTAATTTGTGCAATGATTCCCAAGTTCATGATAGTTTATTATGTTTGATGTAGGCCATTTATGGTTCTCCATATCCTACACCTATGATGGCTAATTTGACCCATGATTTCTAGCTACATTATCCTCCAACTTTCTTAGGGGACGACGGTTTTTAGGCTGTTGAATCTTGGATATAGGCCACCTTGTCTATATTTGAGCATCTAGAGACACTTTTAGAGTAGAGGGTCAATATTATTTTTACATGTTGTGTGATTCAGACAATCATTGGTGGGATGTAATTACCCAAGATGGTCTCTATCAGGGCATAGTATGGGATGACTTCCAGACTAACTTTAATGACCAGTTATTTCCAAAAAAGTTAAGAGTTGATAGATCCAGAGAGTTCATGCATTTGAGTAGGGTTCTATGTCAATTATGGATTATTCAAAACATTTTATAGAGTTACAACATTTTTTACCGCTTTTAGCTGGCGATGAGCTTACACGTGCTAGACTCTCTAAGGATGAGCTTCAGTAGGCCATCTTTAATCAGGTGAATGTCTTTTGCCTTATGATATTTTCTGAAATAGTTAATGAGTCTCTTATCACTAAGTGAAACATGATGGACATCGATAGTACTGGGCATAAAGGACTAGTGCTGTAGTTGGCCAGTGGTTCCTTTGATAGCAAAAAGTAATCTATCGAGGTTTCTCATCAGGGTAGTGGCATCTAGGGTACCCATGCTGGTAGCTCTGTGGCATTTCATGAATGTGGAATACAGGGGCATTTGAAGCCTTAGTGTGATAGAGTCCCTTTGGAGTGATGGGCTTATAGCCGTATGGGGAATATTCAGCATTTTTATTAGACCTTTCCATTAGCTTATAGTGGAAGAGGTTCCTCACCAGCACCACCTTCAAGGGAAGGTTCTTATATGCCACGTCAGGAGGGAAGTTAGAGTAGCATCAACATGACTGGATGAGGAGGAGGTTGTGGCTATGGTAGCCAGACTCTTGATCACCAGCATCACTAGCAGAGCAGTTTTGATCATGGTAGTCCTGCTGTTGCACATGGCTATGGATCAGTTTAGTTTTATTCTTTATAGACGATACCTAAGGATCAGGCTGCAGGACCATTTACAATATTAGGTACTATTCTATTAGCCTCCACAATAGTATCTTCTTTATTTGATACACATGATTCACACTATTTCATATCCTTATATACTATGAAATGTCTCAGACTAGAAATACAATATTACTATTGTGTAATGACTCTAGATACACCATTGGGAGTATGGTCAAAGGGAATATGCCAATGCATAGACTATCCCCTTAAGGTAGGCAGTTATCCCTTTCCGTGGGACCTCTTTGTTCTCGAGATGATGAGATTTGATGTCATTATTAGGATGGATTGGTTGGTTTTGTGTCACAATTTTGTAAACTACTATCACTGAAGGGTATCATTTACATCACCAGATGGTAGAAGTTATCTACATAAGGGTGAGTGGGATGTCTATGATAGTAGAGCTGGACCAAATCATCATGGGATAGGTGGAGTGACCACCCAGATTGCCAATATATTCATGGAGGATTAGGGTTTAAATCAAGATGAATTCCTTATAGTAGTAGATCATTTTAGGGATGTATTTATTGATGATTTTTTTGGTTTACCTCATGAGATAGGGAGTTAGGGTTTACGATTGATCTTATTTTGGGAGTATCTTCAGTGTCCATTATTTTGTACAGGAAGGAAACTAATGATCTCCATTAGATCAAGTTGTATTTAGAGGATATAGAGGCCAAATGTTTTATAAAACCCAGTTCTTCCACTTGGGTTTCATATATGCTTTTTGCTAAGAAGACGGATGATACCTTTTTCTATGCATGGATTAAAGATAGTGGAACCAGATTATGGTAAAAAATCGATATCCACTACCTCACATAAATGATTTATTTGACCATATTCGAGGAGGTTGGGTATTATCTAGGATTAAACTAAGATTGGGCTATCATCAAGTGTGAGTCAAGCCATAATACATCCCTCGTACAACTTTTTGTACTAGGTATAGTCTGTATGAGTACCTTGTCATACTGTTTGGTCTCACAAACACGCCTTCCATTTTCATGACTCTGATGAATAGGGTGGTCCATACCTATCTGTATTACTTTTTTGTAGTATTTATGGATGACATATTGGTATATTCTCACACTTATAGAAACCATTATAAGAACCTTACAATCATTCTTAGTAAAATCAGAGAGCATAAAATTTAATCTAAGCTTTACAAGTGCCACTTCTGAATCAAAAAATTTCACTTGGGTCATATTATCTCAGAATAAAAACTTTTTGTTAACCCATAGAAGGTTAGTTCTATGGTATCCTAGGATCAACCCAAGAATGTGTTTGATATATGAAATTTCTTAGGGATCTCTGGATATTATAGGAATTTCATACAAGTATTCTCATGGATTAATTCACCTCTTACTAGTATTACAAATAAGGGTTTTAATTTTATATGGTCATATGCGTGCGATAAATACTTTTTGGAGATGAAAGGGAGGCTTTCCTCAACACTTATTCTGATTTTATTAGATCCTGGAAAAGCCTGCACAATGTTCTGTGATGCATCAGACTTAGGCCTAGGAGTAGTGATGATTTAGGAAGACATAGTCATTACTTACAGATCTCATCATTTGAGAACCCATGAGAGAAATTATCTAACACACAAACTTGAGATGGAAACAGTTGTCCATGACTTATGTTGTTGGAGACACTATCTATTGGGTGAAAACATTGTGGTATATATGGACCACAAGAGCCTCAAATATATCTTTAAACAATGTGACATGAATCTCAAATAGTGAAAATGCGTTTAATATATTCATTCCTTCAATTTTGAGCTTTCCTATATGCCTAGAAAAGGAAATGTGATGGCTGATGTGATGAGCTATAAAACTTAGGTACATGCCGTATGAGAATCCATTGATGAATGGAAATTGATGTCCCTCTTATTTGAGCTGCATTTGGAGTTTCAAGATAGTCACGAGAAGTCCTACCTTCCAGCCTTGAGCGTTACCTCTTACCTTTTTGAGAAGGTGAAGATAAGATGATTTTCAAATCCTGAGGGTCTGGTTCTCTATGATAGTATTTCAGGAGATGTCCCACCTCTGAATTGGTTTGTGGATAAAGATAACATTCATCATATACATGGATGTGTCTGGGTTCTTATAGACATGAGAGAGGATTTGATTTATGATATCCATGCTTCTCACTAGGAATTTCATCCAGTAATCTCAAAAATGTATCAAGACATGTGATTGCAGTATTGGTGGCCTGGGATGAAGCGTCAAATAATAAGCTTTATCACTAGGTGTTCCACCTATCAGCTGGTGAAGTTGGATCATTGGAGACCTGCATGCTTGTTATAACCACTTCCAGTCCTGGAATGGAAATGGGAAGATATTTATATGGATTTCATAGTTGGATTACCTAGGTCACTGATAGGTAGAGACATTGTATGGGTAGTCATTGAATGAATGATGAAGGTATCTGAGTTCATTACTATCTAATAGACGTTCTCAGTTGATGAGATAGGAAGAATGTATGTCTGTGAGATCATTATACTACACGGTGTCCCTCATACTATCATTTTAGACAGGGATGCTCATTTCACATCATGGTTCTGGAAGGGGTTATAAAAGGCTATGGGTACATGGTGATTTTGAGCATAACCTTTCACCCTTAGACCAATAGACAGTCAGATCAGACTATACAAGTTATAGAAGATATGATCCAAGAATATTTCCTTGATTTCAGTGGTTATTGGGAGCAGAATATCTCTATCACCGATTTCTCTTATAATAATATCTTCCAAGAGTCAATTCAGATGGATCCTTTTGAGGCCTTATATGGTAGGTAGTGATGTTCACCCCTATTCTAGATAGAGGTAGGAGAGGAATCCATACTAGGTCATCATATCATGAAGGAGACTTTAGAGTATTTTTAACTAATCAAGAATCATATATACACTACTTAGTCTAGATATAAATATTATGTTGATCGATGCTGATGACCTATGGAGTTTGAGGTTGGGGATCATGCTTTCCCACAGGTATCGCCCAGGCTAGGGTAGATATGAATACAAAAGAAATGGAAGTCATCACTGTGATTTTTTGGGCCATTTGAGATACTGAAGAGAGTTAGGATGGTATCCTATCGGTTGCTACTACCTTAGAGGAACCGTGACATGCCCAACGTCTTTCATGTTTCATAGCTTCATCGCTATCATGCCGACCCGTTTCATACTTTTGATCCCAAGGAAGATGAGCTAGATGCTGATACTACCTTTGAGGAGTATCATCTATGAATCATTGACCAGATTAAAAAGTCTCTATGGGGCCGGTCTATCCCTCTAGTAAGGGTGTAATGGTAGCACAACCGTTTACAAGACGAGACTTGGGAGCGGGAGGCTGACATACATGCACAGTGACCAGAGTTTTTCTCAGACAATGTTTCACCACTCTTGGAAGATGAACTCAAGAAAGAATTCCTTTAAGGGGGGAAGACTGTAAGAACCCTATTTTCACTCAGTTATATATCCTTTAAAATTTTGGATAATTTACTTTTATGGACCTAATGTGGATGCCTAATGAGTTAGTGGAGGTCTTGGGGGTGTACGAGGCTTGTTCGGAGTGCGGAACCTGAATTTTTGGGAGAAAATGGACTTTTTCATGGTTAGTTTAAACCATGTGAGGTAAGACACATGGTTTGTTTAAACCTTGTGAGGAAGGTCTCATGGTTTGTTTAAACAGTGTGAGGTTGGATAGTGGGATGGAATAGGGTTCACGGTTTTATCTAACTGTGCAACTTGGGACACAAAGTCGTGCGATATTGTCTTCAATTTTAACAGAGATATTTTTCATGGTTGGAAAACAATTTCCTTAACCATGCATCCTAACCATGTGCTATTTCCCTTCCTGCAGTTTCCTATACATGATTTGCGCATGGTTTGGCCAAACCGTGTGGCCAAACCATGAGTAGTGTAAATTTGGGTGAAAACATGTTTTCCCATAATTTATCTCATTAAATGAACCCTTATTATATTTTGGGTGTTATAGTATACATCCCCTCCCATATCGCTCTTTTTGAGCTTTTGGAAGCCTAAACTTGCAATCAAGATCCACTATCTGTCCGAATTCTGATTCAACCACTGTTCATCTCATTAGATCTGCACTGGTATGTTCTTGATTCCTTTTTAAACATACACCATTCTTATTTCAATCAATGATGCTATTTTTAGTTAGAGTCATATTCCCCAATTTCAGGGCAATGATCCTTTCTTCAGATCTACTCCAATATAGGCTGAAATAGAGGTCGATACTGGATGATGAGGGTCGTATGAGCCTAAGGTAGGTGGTTTATAATTCCTTTCTCAATTTACGTCATTTTAGAAATTACTGTTCCAGCGCACCGATTTCTTCAGGCACCATCTGTTGAATTTATATGTCATTACTATAGACGTTATGAATTTATACCATGACCCTTTCCATATATGTAATTATTTTTTGGGGGTTACGACCACTACTTCAATCACATAATGTATGGTGATATGCCATATTTGAGTTTTTAGTGTTTTGACACCTTTGAGCCATCATTCGGATGTGTTCAAGCTTGAACACTCTAATGATAGGCCTCCAGGTATTAAATGGTTATTGAATTGTGAATTGATCATGGAAATTATCATGTTCTCTTTCCAGTTGACCCACCTAAGATAAGTGCTTGAACTTGATTATTAATTTGTAAATGATAAATTGGAAAGTATGATATATAGTTATGACTTGGATAAATGAAATGGAGTTGTGTGTTGGTTACACTCCATAGCACCCTTTTCCACTCATGGTGGAAGGTAGAAGGATGAACCAAGTTAAATAATAATCACTTAAATAAATTAATAAAATGGTTGCATGTACCTTCAACCTTGTCACACTAATTAAAGGCAAGAATTGAACCCTTTAACCTTAATTGAATGAATACGACTTAAACAGATTAAACAAAAGGTTTCATGTCTTAGATGCCTTGTCACTTGTATGAAAGGATTGGGTTGAACATCTAATTTGTTGAATGGCATAATTATAATACAACCTAATTAAATTAATGAATTAAATGTAAGGTTACCATTATATAAGAACCTTGACATCTTCATTATATGAAAGGTATGACTTCAGTTAGACTTTGGATTCCTGAGGGAATTCCATGAGCACTCAAGGATGCCATTCTGATTCAAGGATCCTAATTACCTTGGTTATACCCACCTTGGAACCCAATCCTCATTTATCAGTGGATTCTCAATATGACACTGTAGGATCCATCCTTTACTATTAGAGGATACCTTGGATAAACTCCTTGGATTTAGCATGGCTTCTATAGACATGAGGTTCCTTGGTTATATCATTGGGACTAGCTATAGATTATCCTGTTTTACCTTGGATTTATTCTTTAGATTAAATTAGATCATAATATTGTGGAATTCATTAGATGATGCTCCTTGTATTACACTCTTACCCTAATCCAGGATGCAATTACTACTGAGTTGGCTACCCTTAAGGTCTCAGTTTCCTTGGTTGTTACCTTAGAACCCTTCTATAACATAATCATCATTGTTTCCTTGTTATGTCTTGGAACCACTAATATTATTATCATAAGGTGGTGCTAGTGTTGGTTATTCCTCATGTGACATATTTGTATAAACTAGAAATGATTTAATTAATGAACTGGTTAAACGTTCAGATAGCAGCTGAGGGATGAAGTAGGTACTCGAGTATTTACATTACTATACTAATTTACTTTCATATATGCATGATTTCACTATTTTAGTTTATATTACACGGGTAAGATGTTATAGACACCATTGGTGGTGGCCTACTAAGATTTATCTCACACCCTATCTGGGTACCTCTAGTACCCAAGAATACTATGAAGGTGTTAGAAATGGGAAGAAGTTAGCTTTAGACACCAAATTTATTTCTATTTTAGGATGGATCCAGTAGAATATGACCGAGCTAGAGCTTGGGATGCTCAAGATACTTTTTGTTCATTTTTTATACTTTTGTATAGTATGATTGTATGCTTCTTGTGTACCTGTTTTCCTACTATATTAGGGACATGACATATATAATCTTATGATATTGTATACTGTGATAAGTTATTTAGTTGATTCGGTTGTTGTTACTCATGTATGCTTCTAATGTACTATTTAATATTACACTACTTCCACTATTTATCTTTTATTATATTACATTGATCTTCCATACTATATTCTAGTAATGAGGGAATAGTCTCCCCACATACACACCTCAGGCCCTCGCTTCTAGTCGGCAACCGTTGGCATTCAGTAAGATGCACTTGCGGCCATGTGGCCCACCAAGCTCATGGAACCTCTTAAGAGACATTTGGGTCTGGGATGTCACATTCCATTTAAGTATAAAACTTGCATCACATAGACAAAATTGAGAAAATGAGTTCGTATTGTTTTCAAACTTTATGAAAAAGATTAATAATTAATTTGTGACATTTAGGAATCAACTGCATCTCAATACAACCCACGATGTGGTTGGTACGACTATAAGTGCATGTTTTCAATATAAAAGTGTCATTTTAGTTTAAAACACATATCACATAGACAAAACCAATAAAAAGAGCTCAAATTATTTTTAAAAATTAGTAAAATGATCCATAATTTGTTTTTTATGTTTAGGAATAAACTATATGTCAATCAAAAATATGACATGGAAGGTATGACTCAAAGTGTGTGTTTTGAATATAACAGTTCCATTTTAGTTCAAAACATGCATCAAATAGACAAAACTAAAAAACAAAGCTCATATTATTTTAAAACTTTAGGAAAATGTACCATAATTAATATCTTATGTGTAGGAATTGACCATACATTAATTCGACAAACATTGTGATAAGTATGAGTCAAAGTGCATATTTTCAGTTTAAAATTGACAGTTTAGTTCAAAACACATACCACATACTCAAAACCATGAAAAAACATTCATATTTTTTTAATAATTTAGATAAATGATCTATAACACATTTTGGATGTATAATAATTAACCGAACATCAATATGAGACATGATGTCCCTATTATGACACAAAGTGTATGTTTTTAGTTCAAAATTGACATTTTAGTTCAAAACACACATGAAACACTCAAAACCAATAAAACTAATTTATATTATTTTCATACTTTAGAAAATGATACATAACTCATTTGTGATGTGTTGGAATCAACCGAAAATCAATCTGACTCACGATATGGAAAGTATGATTCAAAGTGTGTGTTTTCAATATAAAAGTACCATTTTCATTTAAAATGCGCATCATATATCCAAAAATAAGAAATTTATCTTTTATTATTTTCAAAAATTAGGAAAAATATTTATAATTCATTTTTGACATGTAATAATTGATTGCATGTTAATCTGACACATGATGTGGTTAATATGACTCGAAGAGCATGTTTTTAATATAAAAGTGTCATTTTAGTTTAAAACAAGTCCCATAGAAGAAACCCAGAAAACAAGCTCATATTGTCTTCAAAATTTTGGACAATGATCCATAATTCATTTTTGACATGTAATAATCAACTGTATGCCAATATGACAGATGATGTGGAAGGCATGACTTAAAGTACGTGTTTTCAAAATAGAATTTCCATTTTTATTTAAATCACATGTCACATATCCATAACTAAGAAAACAAGCTCATATTGTTTTCAAAATTTAGGATAAAAATGTATAATTCATTTTTATCATATAGTAATTGATTATACAACAATCTAACATGAAATGCGGTACATATGAATCAAAGTGCATGTTTTCAATATAAAATTTCCATTACACATGTCACATAGCTAAAACCAAGAAAACAAGCTTGGATTATTTTCAAAATTTTAGACAATGATCCATAATTCATTTGTGATGTGTAGGAATTGACTATACATCAATTCGACAGACGATGTGGCAGGTATGACTCAAAGTGTGTGTTTTCAATATAGAAGCACCATTTTAGTTTAAAACCCATGTCACATAGATAAAATCAAGATAACAAGATTATATTGTGTTTAAACATTAGAAAAATGATCCATATTTCATTTTTGATTTGTAGAAATTGAACTCATGTCAATCCAACACATGATGTAGTTGGTATGACTCGAAGTGTGTTTTTTCAATATAAAAGTGCCATTTTAGTTTAAAACATATATCACATACCTAAAACCAAGTAAATGAGTTCATATTGTTTTCAAACTTTAAGAAAATGATTCATAAATCAGTTTTTACATCTAGTAATTAACTGTACATTAATCTGATGCATGATTAATTGATAATATACTTAATATATATATACACAATAATTAACAATATAATTTATCATATATGAATTATATAACATTAAACAAATTTATTATGAAGGACCCCTTTATCAGCTCTAAGAGATAATGCTGATAAATGGATCATTTATCAGTTCTTTCTTTTAGTACTAATATCAATGCTTTTTCTAGTGACGATAAAGGCCTAGGGATTTTAGCATTACTTATGTTTTTAGTAATTTTTTGCACTAAAATATATATTTTATAGCTCTATTAAAATAATATTCTATAATAGTGTTATAATAATGGTACAACCATTATTTATTATAACACCTCGATATTTTATGAAATATTTTTTTTTCTAAATAAATTTAATTTATTTTTTAGCATGCGTTACATGAAACGTCGAGTTTAACGGAACTGCAATATAATATTAAATTATAATTATTTTCAAGATGTTGGATTAAAAGGTATGAATAGGAGTAAATAAATTATAAAACATTTATGTTTACATATGTATAAATTAATTATTTTGGTATCAATTAATTATAAATAAAAATAAAAATCATTTGAAAGTAAAAGAGATATTTTTTTTTTCTGAAAAACCATTTTATGCACACAATTTATTTATATCTTACTAAATTAAATTAATTAATATTGGTGAATGATTTTAATGAAATATATATATATTATATATTTAATCAAAATTTTTAACATTCATTTAATATTTTTTATAGACATGAGATAAGAATAAACTAAGTTTTATGCTTAAAAATGTATTTGTCTAAAAAACAGTTTTCATCGCGTGTTGTACTCTTATTTTAAAATTAATTTATACCACCTATAGAAATTAAATTTTATAAAATTAATTCCATATATTTAATCATGAGGTTATTTTTTTTAAATATATCCCTTTTATTTTTGGTCAATATGAATAGTAATCATGGTAAAATCTGTCACTTTAGTAAAAGGGTAAATCAGGTCAATCTAGGTTAAAAATGAGTGATAAAGCCATAATTTTTCATAATAATTCTTATTGGATGAATTTAATTATACCCTTATCACCTTAGGCTCAAAATTAGTTTTTTAGTGGATACTTGTCAATGAGAATTACCTATATAATATTTAAAGCAAAGAAAGTTACAAAATATCACTCTCTTAGTTTTAAATATCTATTTTCTGTTCATATAGGGGAAAAACTAGTTATGAATGAAAATTAATATTTATTTTGTTCATAATAAAATTATATTCATGTTGGTAATTTATTTTCAATTTTTATTGATTAAATAATTACCTTAAGTGCTTATACAACACTAATGCAACATTTCTTCAATTAATAAAAAAATATATAAAATGATTTTAAAATCATTAAAAGTAATACAATTTTATTTATTTAAAGCGTACCATAATTTTTTTAGATTAATATGATATATTATTATTATTTTAAAGGATTATATTCGAATTCAAGTTTTTTATTTATGTCTTTTAGGTAAAATTAAATTAATAGTGTCTAAATTAGAAATAATGATATTTTATGAAAATAATATTTTATTAAATTACTTAAAAATAATAAAATTATTAAAATAGGAAAACAAGGAAAATATATTATAAAAAAATTAATCCATTTACCATTTATATCCCATTTGGAACCATTTTTCTTGATAATTACTTTAATATATTTTATTCTTGTAAGAAATTCCATGGATTCCCCTCACCTTAATTATAAAGGGGGAACCCCTAATTTCTCTTATTCATACTAATTTGAGTCTTCTAGATCAATAAAATCTACAATTTTATCTTCTAAAATACCTTTTACCCATTATTATTGTTTTGTTCTTCCAAAAAGACAAATCCTAGAGCCTTTATTAGGAGATCTAGAGGAGTTATTTCAAAGAAGAGGTAATCACCTTAACCAATCACTTTTATTATTATTCTTATACCTATTATAAATCTGTTATATTCTTCATAAAATAATAAATAAATTAATTATATATACTTATATGTTATTATTATTATGAAACCACCTTTATTTACCCTATTTATATCAAATAGGAATTGAAAATATCACTCGTGCATACGTACAACTTACTGTCTCTTAACAGCGATACAATTCATTTCTCATCACCAACTTTTATGGATTGGTATTATGATGGGTTAAATGTTTATATATGATAATTATGACATAATTAAACTTTTTTAATGATAATATAATATCTACCTTTTTACCTTTTGATCCGTTGTAAAATGATAACGTCGATCGTGTGCACGTGTGAACTACCACATCCACGAAGCGATGTGATTCATTTTTCATTTACATTATACATGAATAGTAATAAAGATGTATTTAATTAATATATATGATATATTAATTTTTTTTAAATGTGATTTATTATTTAAATTTCTTTCATTCCATCTGTTGAAAAAAATTTAAAATATCATTCATGCGTACATACGACCTATCGTCTCCATGAACGGTGTAATTTATTTTTTCATCTCTAAATTTTATGAATGAATATAAAAATTTATATAATGAATATATGTGATATTTATATCATTATTAAAATTCTAGATATAATTTAACCATGTTTAAAATATAAGGACCAAATCTACCAAACCAAAATATAAAAGAAAAATGATGCAGATATCACCGAAAATAGTGATTTTAATAAAGAAGTGTTAAAAAATGGGTGATAAAAGGTTATAAGTAAATAATATATTGTATGAACATATGAGTATGGTTTTTTAATATATTTATAATAAATATATATTTATTATGTAGTAGGTTCCATCACATACGAAGGAAGTCAGACTTAAGGTAAGAGATCCTCATCTCACTTTTATTTCTTTGAGACGCATGCCATATTTACCAATTTATTCATTTATGTGGTTTATATACTGACCATGAATATATTTCATGATTATTAATATGAAATTTATTTGGATTTACATATCCTTATAATGTTATTTATTTCATGGGGCTTATGATTCAAATGTTACCAAAGCAGTAAAGGTTTATTTTATAAAATCTCATTGTTTATAGAGATTATTTATGATTATGTTTCCAATGATAAAATATTATGATATAACTATTAATAAACTCATTAATTTTATTCTAATATGTTTATTCATTTAAAATACTTGTTTTCTATTCATTTTCTTCACCTTAAGTACTCAAGAGACTAAAATTATGTTTTTAAGGAAAATCAAATTCATTTCTATCTTTGGCCAAAAAAGCGTTTTCTTCCATATCAATGTTTTATAAAAATGTTTTAAAGAATGTTTTTACTATTATAAAATTATTTTTTATATTCATTTTTATCCATGTTTTACTTTATATAAAATGGGTCAAAAGGAATCTTCTTACCTTTTTCCAAATGATTTCCTTTTTTTAGAAAAGTGTAAAATGAATGTTTTCTTTTAACTTATACGACATGAATTAAATTTTATGCAATTATGAAAGCTCAATTAATTAAATATTCCTTTACATGTTTCCATGGTAATTTTAAAATAAGTTTTTTCATAATATTTTATATATTTTTATATTTTAAAGAAGTGATTTCAAGATGGAAATGTTATTTTCCTCAAGAATGTTTTAATGATATTTTAATGGTATTTTTATTAATCAAATAAAAAAACAATTGATTTCACTTATGATTTATTTGGGATATGATAAAAGTATACCATACTTATTATTTATCTATATGGTTTATATTTATGTTTATGAAACCCTTTCCTTTTCCACTGGTTACACTATGATAAAATGATGAAATGTTTATAAAATCCATTCCTTTTACACATTTCATGCTATGAAATGTTTATGAAACAAATTTATTTTCATGGGTTATAATATGATAAATGTTTCATGATCTCATGGAACCCATATTTATGGTTTTCATTATGTGATGATGGTTACATTATAACCAAGGATGGTGGTTACATTATAACCAGGGATGGTGGTTATATTATAACCAAGGAAGGTTGGGACCAATATCTACCTCCAATGAATTGGTTAAATATTGATATCTCATGAATTAACATAACTATAATGGGGAGTAAACCTAGTTTATTAAGGTACTTTTTCAACTATGATAGTATTAGAAGTGAACCTTGATTACTATGATGGTTTTTAGTGTGAACCCAATCCACTATGATAGTCTTGGCAGTGATATTGGACTACTAAGGAAATAATTTTCTATTTATATGTGTATGATAAAATTCCATGTACTATGCCAATGGTATGCTCTAATTTCTCACATTCTTTGAATTATTTTGAATAGTGTCTTATAAACTTCCAATCTTTATTCTATGACTCAATATTAGGATCTATTATATGTAAGGTCTGGATTTATAATGTTAATATCATGTTCTCTTACCCTTATACTCATGTTATGATGATGTAATCATTGACGTCTCCCTTGTTTACCACTACTGATAATATGAGCTCACCCTTTCTTATGATTCTTTTCCTCAATTCATGAAGGATGTTTTTAGGAATGATATGTCTAATAATGGTACTAGTTATGAAGGAATTAATGGGATACTCTTACGAATATATTTTTTATGTGACTATGTTTCCAAATATATGAGACCTATAAAATTATGACATGGATCATTATGATATGTAACAGATATTCATATAATAATATGTAATATCTATGTATGAAAAGTTTGGGTCACTATTATTGGTATCAATTAAAGGTTTAGTTTACCTATGGAATCTAGGATGAGAAAACTTTAGTGAGAACCCTAGGGATACGTCTAAGTATAGGATAACATCCTAAAGTTTTGGTAATGATCATGGATGACATGGATAAACCTTAGGTGACATATATTGAAAAAGGTGACTTGATTTGGACATAATATGAGTGATTTTTCATGACTTATCACTCCGATAAAATATTCCTGATGGTTATGATAACCATTTTGGTTTTACTAAGATATTAGAGATAGAATGATTAAGTTGAGGTGGTAATAGGAATGATCAAATATTAAAGTACCCTATTTGAGAATAGTTATATAAACTGTAATGTCTCAGAATTTCCATTTATTATTTTTTAAATTATATGAAATTATTTCGAGACCACAGGATTTGACGGCACATGATTCCGAGGCCCGGTGAGTCTGGAATGGAATTTTGAACTTTTTTTAAGTTCACTTAAGTAAACGTACGAGCATATTTTTCTAAATATTGAACCGTTGCTCAAATCAAAAATCCGAGGGAACTTTTGAACTTGAAACACTGAGATTCTCCTAGAAAGGACTTAACTTTGACTGGAAAGGGTCAGATAGAAAATTTATTTTCTGGAATTTTCGAAAAATAATAAAATAACTTAAAAAGATATTTTATTTCTTTTCGCACCGTTGAGAGGAGGAGGACGACGCTGTGGTGAGGCAATGAGGAGCATTAAATTAAGATCCTTAATGGATCGATTAATTATAGTGTAATGACGCTTTAAGTGAAGCCTAACAGCTACGCTGTTTCATAAATGAAACAACATAATGACACAACGTCGCAACATAATAGAAATGCTATAATGTGTTTCCTCTTTATGGAATAACGCATTGGATAATTGAGGGTTAAATGGCAGATAAATTTCTAAAAAACCACCAGAGAGTTTTCTCTCCAATGAAGAATGACAAACACCAGTAGAATGTTAACAACTTCGATGCACCTTGATGGACGGAGTCAGGAAGCAATGAATGCCTTAGACTTCTTGATACTTCACAGGTGGATTGCTTTAACGTCAAACTAATTTGAGGTAGGGGGTTGTTTTGGTTTATTTTTTCCCTATTATTTATTATAAACGATGAACGCGGATCAACCCATGAACATGTTGATCTGCGGATCGTCTGTTCTTATGGGAGGGTGATGTTTTTGGGATTTTCTATTCATTTTTGAATTTTTATTTATAGAATATCCTTCCCAAGCCTCCATTGTATTAAACTTATAATGCAGAGGGCACATACCAACACGAACAAGGCCCACCCCACTCTACCTTGTGCATTCTTGGTGGATGAATTTTCAAAATGGAGGCAAGGAAAGTTTGAGGCCTTTACAGGGAAGGTGATAACCCATAGAGTCTGAAGGCGTAATCAGTGCAAAGAAAGGACCACCAGTGTGGACCTGGTGGTTTGCGGAAAAGATCACTGGTGGAACTGGTGACTGCCGGTGGTGACCCTCAACGGAGGCCACAGGCTGGAGGCGGTGCACCATGATGGCGTGCCGGGAAGAGGCGCTGGATGGGCTACCGACTGGAGGTAGAGATGTGGCCCCTCAGCCGCGTCGGTGGACTGGCCCATAGTCGTAGGCCATGGGTCTTTGAGGCACGAGGTCTTGGACTGCATGTGGGAATCTTGGCCTAGAGGATTGTCCAATTGCGTTACAACTAGGGCACGATCGCTTGAACACGATAGAGGAAACAACCCCATGTCGACCACGGGGCAAGCGGGGAGCCGGATGCGGCTTCCAGCCATGTACTGGTCCGCCTTTGGAAAACCCGGTAGGCTAGTGGGCTAGAACTTTCATGTTGGTATGGATCCGTGGCCCAACGAACCGGATCCAGGCTGGTCCGGGTCTGGGTCGCGTCGGTCCGACCGGGTCAGACCAGACCTGGACCCAACCAACCCCATTTTAGGAAAAAGACCATAACTTACAAACCAGACATCTGATTGATGATTCATTTACGGTGTTGGAACCCTCACGATGAGACTGATATTTTGGAATACTCTATAGAGTATTTCATGGAATTTTAAATTCAATGAATGGCTTGGGAAGAGGTTCTCCTGAGATCAATCAAGCTACGTGCAGAAAACCTACGGTTGGATGAGACTTAAAGACTACTGATGAGAAACCCCATGTGGATCAGATACTATGGCCTAGTGGGAAGTGGATTCTGTGTGACCCAATAGACCCATATTGGGGAGAGACTCCTGTGTGACCTGACAGACCCACAATACTCGATAGGAGGAGTACCTCAATATGACCATAGGTGGGAAGTGACTTCTGTGTGACCTGACATGCGCACAACAAGGAGAGACTTCTGTGTGACCCAGTAAACCCACGATACTCATTAGGGATGAGTACCACATAAGTACTAAGGTTAGTGGGAAGCAACTTCTATGTGACCCGGTTGGCCCACTGTACTCATTGAGGAGGAGTTCTCTAGCAGCCCATGGTGTTTGATGATGTGACTAATGGTCCTACACTACTACTCTAGAATATAACTGGCGTGAGATGAATTGATTCGTGATCATGCTTGGTGATCATGATTTGTGGTTTCGTTGTGGATTTCATTGTGGTCTTTCCTTTTTTGTTTTGGGGTCTCTACTAAGTATTTTTTACCCACCCCTACACAGGCTATGCCTGCACGTGTTGTGTCTGGTGTATAAAACTGCCGAATTGATGGAGGACTTGGTGGCCTAGGATCTGGTGGTGCCCAGTGAGACCAGGTAGGTGGGTAATACTTTTATGACTTCCAACAACTACTCTGTACTTACCCATTAGGTGGGGTTTCTAGTGGATGGATATCCAAATTTCCCTTTTGTACTTTCCTATTTTCAAGTTAGTATTTTTTTTGGGTTTGTATTCTGGGAATTTTACTTTTAGTTGTACTTGTAATCAGTGGTTATTTATAGTGGATTGGTTGTTTTACTTTTATATTTTTGGGATGTGGTTTTGTGCATGTGCATACAGGTACTCAAGAAAATTATTCACACTTGTAGGTTGACGCCTTCAGTTCTAGTCGCCAACCTATGGACTTCGAGAGGCGGGCTTAGGGTATGTAACAGCACGAGCCCTAGGGGAAGGGTCATGACAAAGTGGTATCAGAGGTGGTTGGTTCTACTTCAAAGATAGAGAGTCCGTTGTTTTGTTTTTGGGGTAGCAATGTTAAATGTTTCGAGTTCGAATTTCAGATTCAGGGAGTCTAGTGTTGGTGCGGCAGATAATGTATCCATACCCCAGGACCTTGAATTCTGCTTTTCAGCTCTATGAATGAAAACAATGGTTGCATAAGTGTCTCCTTATGATCTTCTTGAATAAGAGTTAACTCACCAGGTATAGTTTTTTGACTGTGGTACATCTTGATATATTTTAGGATGCCTCTACACAGAAAACCAGCTAGGCTTCTGATACGTGATTGTGTGGATAGCCCACATAGTGAAGAGTTGTTGGTTTAGGGACCATTGCTAGAGATAAACCCACCAGGTGGTGCACTAGTGTTGCCACCACCCATTGATCAGCAGTTACTACTGACGTTACTAGTAGAGGACGCACGCAGGCTTAGTACCTTGCATGAGTTCTAGAGACAGAGACCTCCCAAGTTCAGGGGAGATACAGATCCTTAGGTCACTGAGAACTAGCTAGAGGTAGTGGCACAAGTCTTCCGTTTAGTGAGGAAACCGTTTGACCAGATGGCGATCTTGTCCGTGAGCCTTATGTACGGATCGATAGGGAAATTGTGGAGCTTGAACATCCAGACTCATGATGAGGTGACCCTCACCTATACAGACTTTGAGCAGATTTTCCAGGAGGAGTTTTTCCCTATGACCTTATGCCCTGTGCATATCTAAGAGTTGCTTCAGTTTCAGTAGGGCAGCTTATTGGTGGCTGAGTACTCTATAATTTTTATAGACCTCTCTCACTACTTCATAGACATGGTGCAAGACCCTTTCTTTAGGACCCGAACCTTTGCGTATGGACTCAGACGGGAGATCAGGGCATCCATGGAGTCTATCAGTATCCCCACTCAGGATGTAGTGATAGAGTGAGTTCTTCTTGTAGAGAGCTTCCTGGGGGAGCATGCACTGACAGATGGGGCCACCAACAGACATCAGGTGACATAGTCTTCAGTGGTGAGTAGTAGACAATAGAAATGGGGGCCCAAGAGAGCCAAGTATTTTGGGTGGCGACCCCAGGACTTAGGGTCAGTAGTGTAGGGCTCCCAGAGTAGAGGGATTCAACAGAGAACTAGGTTGTGCTTCATGTGCGGCGGGCAGGGACACATGGATCGTGACTGCCTGACCCACCACACAGATGATCAGTAGAAGGTTAAGGGACCACCAAATCAGGGGCATAGGTTCGAGCGAGGAGGTCTTCATAGCGGTAGATGTGGCAGGGGAGAAGGCCGAGCGACATGTAGTGGACGATGATTTGAGGTGCTACCACCACCACCCCCAGGTGGTCCACCATAGGATTAGGGAGCCGAAGGATAGGGGTGAGGCCATCTTTAGGAGATAGATGCCTACGACCATAGTGCCCTAGAGATGATTAGAGGTATGATCTGTTTCTTCTCCACCTTAGCTGTAGTACTTATAGACACAGGTTCCAGTCACTATTTCCTTGCCACATACCTTTTTCAGGGCTTGGAGATTCTGGTAGAGCTGTTGGATCGATCCTTACGGTTAGAGACTCCTACGAGAGGGGATTAGATGACTACACACTAGTGCCAGCAGTGTGAGCTTACTCTTAGAGGCGAGATCTTTGGCTAGGATATTCTAGTAGCAACATCAAGGCCTTAAGACATCATCTTGGGTATGGAATGTTTATCTACAGTCCATGCTCATATTGATTATTTTAGGAACAAAGTGCGATGTGTCCATGAGGATGGGACCAAGTTTTCCTTCATCGGTGAGAAGGGAACTTTTGCAACACATGATAGAATTTCTCGGAGGAGGGTGAAACCGATCACTCGCCAGTTGGATAGCCTCACCCTCAGTGCAGTGGACGAGAGGATTCCGTGATTTCCTATAGTGGTGGACGAGTATGAGGATGTCTTTCCTGTGGATTTTCTAGGACAAACTCCTCAAAGTGAGTTAGACTTCTGCATAGATATATACCTGGGAATGGCACCAATATCCAAACCGGCATATCAGATGGCTCCTGTAGAGCTACAGGAGTTCCGGGTACAATTGGAGGGCTTGTAGGAGAAGGGCTTCCTGAGGCCCATTGTTTCATCATGGGAAGCCCTAGTGTTGTTTAACAAGAAGGAAGATAGGATCTTGAGGCTATGCATGGACTTCCGGATCCTGAACCAGGTGACTATGAAGAACAAGTATCCACTACAAGGATGAATGACCACTTCGACCAGTTGAAGGGAGTGAGGTGGTTCTCAAAGATCGACCTCAAATAAAACTATCATTAGCCTCAAGTATGGGATGAGGACATACCGAAGACAGTCTTAATATGCCTATATAGCCACTACGAGTTCATGGTGATGCCCTTCAGCATGAACAATTCCCCGGCAGTGTTCATGGGACTTTAGAATAGGATATTACAGCCTTACCTCGACTGTTTCATGTTGGTATTCATTGATGATATCTCGGTATACTCGGCATCGTAAGAGGAGCGTGCTACCCACTTGAGGATAGTACTATATACAATATGAAGCAATAACTTTATGGTAAGCTCTCAAAGTACTAGTTCTAGATCCAGGAGGTCTACTTTCTGGGACATGTCATCTCTGAGGCTGGAGTTGCATTGGATCCAGCAAAGATAGAGGCAATGCTTGCTTAGGAGCCACCCACGAGCGTGACTGAGGTGTATAGTTTCTTAGGATTGTCCAAATACTACCAGAGGTTTTTTCCCAACATTTATAGAGTGTCAGAACCTTTATCAGCCTTGAAATGTAATTTACAACCGTTAACATTGATGAAGAAGTGCCAGTAGAGTTTCCAAGAGATGAGGTGGAGACTGAAAAGTGCCCCCATCTTGATACTACCAGAAGAGGGTGTTGGGTATGTAGTCTTAGGTTATGCATCAGGGACCGAAAAGGGTTGTGTTATGATGTCGGAGAAAGTGGTGATTACCTACAACTCACGGTAGTTGAGGCAACATGAGCAGAACTATATAACCCATGACCTGGAGTTAACAGCGGTGGTTTTTTCCTTGAAGATGTGGCAGTACTACTTGATGGGTGAACGATTTATCATCTAATCTAACCAAAAGAGTCTCAGGTATATCTTCTCACAGAAAGACCTGAACTTGAGATAGTGGTGATGGCTGGAGTTCCTCTAGGGATATGAATTTGAGATAGTCTATACTCCTGGGAAGTGGAACATGGTGGCAAACATGCTCAGCAGGAGGTCTGGTTTTCAGCTGCTAAGTGAGTCGATAGATCAGCTATCTACGATGCAGATATCCTTCATGGATGATGATGGAGAATATTACCTATAGTCAATGACTATAACTCCCCCACTCTTATAGTGAGTTATGGAGGAACAACTGATGGATGTTGAATGTGAGGCCTGACATGCTCAGTTATCCTCAAGATAATCTCCTGATGGATTTTTGATAGGTGGGGAGCACGTCTTCCTTTTCATAGGATGCACTATAGTACCAGTGACATTGCTGTAGGAGGTGTTGAGGGAGTTCCATACATCCCCTTTGGTGGTACATCCTGGTGTGGAAAAGATGTACCAGGACCTCCGATGTCAGTACTGGGGGCTAGGGATAAAGAAAGTGGTGGCATAGTTCGTTTCATGATGCCTCACTTATTATAAAGTGAAGGATAAGTATCAGGTTCCAATAGGCTTAGACGAGCCACCAGAGGTACCTAATTGGAAATGGGATGGTATCTCCATGGACTTCATGAAGGGGTTACCACACACATCCATGGGCCAAAATTCTATCTGGGTAATCATTGATCGGCTCACCAAGTCGGATCACTTCCTACCCAAATGGGAGCATGGATTGGTAGAGGGCTTGGGTCTCCTCTACATTTAAAAGATAGTACAGCTTCATGGGGTTCCTTCAAATATCGTCTCAGATTATGACAGATGATTAATATTCTGGTTGTGGAAGGGATTAAAGGAGGCATTCATGACTCAGCAGTGATTGAGCACAACTTTTCACCCCCAGACAGATGGTCTGACGGAGTGGACCATACATACCTTAGAGGACATGCTTCGTGCTTGTGTCCTTTATTTTGGTCACAGTTTGGAGGACCACCTACCGCTGTTGGAGTTTTCATACAATAATAGCTATCACTCTACCATTAGCATGGCACCATTTGAGGCCGTGTACAAGAAACCATGCAGATCACCTCTATGCTGGACATACCTAGGGGATTCAACACTCATTGGTCCAGAATTGGTATAGGATACCACTCATAAGGTGAATATCATCCAAGATAGGATGGGGAATACATATATTTGGAAAAAATTGTATGTTGTTAGGAGATGGAGACCCTTGGAGTTTGAGGAGGGAGACCGTGTTTTCCTTCGGGTCTCACCCTGACGAGGAATGCAGAGATTTGGATGGGGCAACAAGTTATCTCCAAGGTTTATTGAACTTTTCAAATTCTTAGCAGAGTTGGTGAGGTAGCGTACCACCTAGATCTTCCCCCACAGATACACTAGGTACACGATGTTTTCTACCTGTTGCAGCTGAGGAGGTATGTGCATGACCCATCACACGTCATCAACTGGGGTGAGATGGACATTGATGATGGGGAAACGTTTCCAGAGTTTCCAGTGGATATAGAGGATCGAAATGAGTAGTTCCTTCATGGAAAATCAATTCCTCTGGTGTGTGTTTGGTGGCAGAATGAGAATCTCAAGGAGAGCACATGGGAGCAGGAGGCTCAGATTTGTGCTCAGTCCCCCCATTTGTTTGTTTAGCCCTTGTTTTGGATTTATAGGATGTAAATCCCTAAGGTGGGAAGAATTTAATGTCTATAAATTTTAGTGTATTTTTTTTTAAATTATATAGAATTATTTTGAGACCACATGCTTTGACAGCACGTGATTCTGAGTCCCAATGAGCCCGAAATGGAATTTTGAATTTTTTTAAAGTTCATTTAAGTAAACATGCGAGCATATTTTTCTAACTTTTGAACCAGTGCTTAGATCAAAAATTTGAGGGCACCATTGAGCTCAGAATACCAAGATTCACCTAGAAAGGACTTAACTTCTACTGACAAGGGTCGGACGGAAAAGTTAATTTCCAGAATTTTCGGAAAATAACAGAATATCTTATAAAGTTATTTTATTTCTTTTATCGCCGTTGAGCAGCAGACGAAGATGCTAAAGTTTAGTGAAAAGGCGCATTAAAAGAAGATCCTTAATGACTTGATTAATTGCAGCATAAGGATTCTTTAAGTGAAGCATAACAGCTACACTATTACATAAATGAAATAGCATAACAATGCAATGTCACAGCGTAACAAAAACACTGTGACGTGCTTCCTTTTTATGGAATAACATGTTGGAGAATTGTGAGTTAAAAGATAGAAAATTATATGATGAACCACCAGAGATTTTTCTGTCCAACTAAGAACGATGAATGCTGGAAGAAAATTAACAACTTCGATGCACCTTGAAGGATATAGTTATGTAGAAACAAACACCTTCCACTTCTAGAACCTTCGCAGGCGAACTGCTTCAACATCAAAATGCTTCGAGGTAGGGGTTTGTTTTGGATTATGTTTCCTCGTTCTTCATTCTAAATGAAAAACGTGGATTAACCCATGAATAAGTTGATCCGCAGATCGTCCGTTCTTGCAGGAGGGTGATGTTTCTAGGATTTTTTATTCAGGATTGAATTTTTGTTGATAGAAAATCCTTCCAAAGCCTACCTTGTTTTAAAATTCTAATGCAGAGGGCATAGGCTGACATGAACAAGGATTGACCCCCCTCTTCCTTGTGCGTTCTTAGTGGATGAATTTTCAAAATGGCAGCATGGAAAGTTCGAGGCCTTATCAATGAAGGTGATACCCCATAGAGGCTAAAGGCGAAATCGGTGCGAAGAAAGGACCACCGCTGCCGACTCGGTGGTCCATGGAAAAGACCACCGGCGGCCGCGGGCTAGAGGCGGTGTGCCCTGATAGTGCGCTAGGAAGAGCCACCAGATGGGTCGGTGGATGGCGGTAGAGACACGGCCCGAAGCCGCTGGCGATAGAGACGCGAATCGCAGCCATGAGCCGCGAGTATTGGAGGCATGCGGTCATCGACTGCGTGTAGGAATCTAGCCCAGCCATGTCACAGTTGGGCCGTGGTCACTTGACTGTGGTGGAGGAAACAACTCCGCGTTGACCGTAAGGCGATCGGGGAGCGGGACGTGGCTTCCACCTAGGTTTCGACCAGGAAGACCGGACCTCCCCCGATGGGCCAGGCTGGGCCCATGGCCCAACGGACCGGTCCTAGGCCAAGCCAGGTCTGGGTTAGGTCAGGGGACCCGGGTTGGGTTGAGTCAGTCCAACCAGGTCAGACCGGACCTAGACCCAATCAGCCCCTTTTTGAAAAAATACCCATAACTTGCCAATCAGGCATCCAATTGACAAGCCGTTCATAGTGTTGGAACCCTTGAGAGGAGAAATTTTTTTTGAATACACTACTAAGGATTTAATGAAAGTTAAAATTCGATAAATGGCTTGGGGAGTGGTTCTCCTGAGATCAAGCCTGCTATGTGTGGAAACCCTGCAGTTGGATGAGACCTAAATACTGCTGATGAGTGACCCTGTGTGGATCAGATACTATGGCCTAGTGGGAAGCGACTTCTATATGAATCAACATTCCCATGACGAGGAGCGACTTTTGTGTGATCTGGTAGACCCACGATACTTGACAGAAGGAGTACCTCAGTATGGCCATAGGTGGGACGCGACTTATATTTGACCCGACATGCCCACAGTGGGGATCGACTTCGGTGTGAACCAGAATACCCATAGTACTCATCATGGATGAGTACCAAAGTAGTCCTAAGGTTAGTGGGAAGAGACTTCTGTGTGACCTGGAAGGCCCATTTTACTCATTGAGGAGGATTTCTCCATAAGACCATGGTGTTCAATGATGTGACTAATGGTCCTACTCTACTACTCTAGAATATAACTATTGTGATCTGTCTTGATTCATGATAATGCTTGGTGATCATTATTTGTGGTTTTGTTGTGGATTTCTTTGTGTTCTTTCCTTTTCTGTTTTGGGGTCCCTATTGAGTATTTTGTTACTCACCCCTGCACAGGCTATACCCGCATGTGTTGTGTCTGGTGCAGACGACCACCGACTTTATGGAGGACTTGGTGGCCCAGGATCCGGTGGTGCCCAGTGAGACCAGACAGGAGGGGCATACTTCAACAGATTCCAATAGCTACTATGTACTTACCCATCAGGTGGGGTTTCTAGCAGATGGATATCCAGAGTTCCCGTTTACAATTTCCTATTTTCCAATTAGTCTTTTGTTGGGTTTGTATTCTGGACCATTGGAATTTCAGCTGTACTTGTAATCAGTGGTTATTTATAGTGGATTGGTTGTTTTACTTTTCCTACTTCTAGAGGTGGTTGTGTGTGCATGCATACAAGTACTCAAGAAAATTTACCCCACTTGCAGGTTGACCCCTTCAGTGCTAGTCGCCAAACCTTGGCCTTCGGGAGGCAGGCTTGGGGTATGTCATAGCATGGGCCCCAAGGGACGAGTTTTGACATATATTCCTGTATATATAGAGAATATTCAAGGAATTTCAATTCATATCCTCAAATATTAGATGTTGAATTAGCAGTGAAAACTCCAAATGGTATGATGATTATATCTCAAGTCTTTGATTCATCTCCGGTTTATGTTTTTGGGAATGTGATTTCTGAAAATATTGTTATTTTTCCTCTGGTTGAGTTCGATGTTATTTTGGGCATGAATTGGCCATCTATACGTAAATACCACATCAACTACTAAGGAAGTGAAGTCATATTTTATATTCTGAACCAACCTATGATCTTCTATTAGTGCGATGATAAATATGAACTTCCAATTGAAATAAAATCCATTGTATAGGTCTTGATTACTATTAAAAAGTGGTGTGTATCTCAGATGGTAGGTGAGAAACTATACATCAAATATTTTCTTATTGTTTGGGAGTTTTTTAATGAATTTTTTTGAAGAATTTCCTGGTCTTCCACCAAATCATGATGTTGATTTCTTGATAGAACTCATACATGGTTATACACATATTTCAAAGACTCTATATAGAATGTCCCTAATTGAGTTTTAGGAACTAAAGAAGAAAATACAAGAGAATATTGACAATAGGTTCATTAAGACAAGTGTGTTTCCATGGAGTGCATTAGTTCTTTTTGTAAATAATAAATATGGATCAATGGAACTATCCATTTATTATTGAGAACTTAACAAGTTCACTATTAAGAACAAGTATCCTCTACCCCGTATTGATGACTTATTTGATGAACTACGTAGAGTTAAATACTTTTATTAGATTTAACTTCATTAAGAATATAATCAATTGAGGGTCAAGAAGGAGGATATTCCCATAATAAAATTCCATAAAAGGTATGAACACTATGAATTTATAGTGATGACTTTTGGTCTTACTAATTCCCCTGCGATCTTCATGGATTTATTGAATAGAGTATTTATAGATTACCTTGATCAGTTTGTGGTAGTATTTATATATGATATTATTTTATATTCAAATAGAATGGAATATCATGTAAATCATTTAATAATTTTGCTGAAGACCTTGAGGAAGGATAATATTTATGAAAAATTTACAACATGTGAATTTTAGCTTCGAAAATTTTCATTTTTGGTTCATATAATATCAAGTGAGGTTATATTAGTAGATCATTCAAAGACAGAAGTTATTAAATGTTGGCCCAGACCAACCAATGTGGTTGAGATCCTTGGATTATTTTAGTCTTTATAGATATTATCGATGCTTTGTGGAGAATTTATCTCAACTGTCTAATCCACCGACCAATATAACTCAAAAAGGAGCTAAGTTCCTTTAGACAGATGAATTTTAGGAAAATTTCAAGGAAGAGAAGAGAAGGTTAGTTAGTGAACCTATGATTATATTGACCTATAGTGGATAAGGGTTTTTAATTTATAACGATGCATAAAATAAGGTAATGGGATGAATTACCATGATGAATGATATGGTTATAGCTTATACCCCACACAAATTGAAGATTCATGAGAAAAATTACCCAACTCATGATTTAGTGTTAGTTGTGGTATTTTTTTCATTAAAGATATGGAGGTATTATATTTATAGAGAAAGGTGTTATATATATACAAATCATAAGATTTTAAATAATATTTTCATACAAAGAGTTGAATATGTGCTAGAGAATATGGTTGGAGTTGATTAAAGATTATGACTGCTCAATACATTACCACCTTGGAAAAGAAAATAAGGTGGTAAATGATTTGATTCAAAAGGATCATGCTATTTTATCTGTAATAAAGATAAAAATGATCTAATATTTATATATTTTCAAAGTATGGATCTTGAAATCGTAAAGGAAAGGGATAAATCTTATATTTTTGAAATGAGTGTTCAACCATCTATCCAAGTGATGATCAAAGTGGCATATAAGGAAGTTATGAAACTATAAAATAAATTGATAAATATTCATGAGTTTGAACTTGATTTTGATGGATTTATATGGGTTAGGAATGGTTTATGTGTTTCTTACACACCATATTTGAATAAAGATCAATTGGATGAAGCTCATAGTTCACCATTCTCTATTCATCTTGGAAACACAAAGATGTATAAACCTGAATGAATATTTTTATTAAGACCTTATAAAGAGTGATATTGAGGATTATTTTTATTGGTTCTTTGGTTTGATTTTATGTTAAATTTTAGAGACAAAGATATAAGGGGATTTTAAAACTATTACCCTTACTATAATGAAAATGGGAAAAAAATCACCATGGAGTTTTTCATTGGACTCCCCAAAACATCGAAAGGGAACAATGATACATTGTTTATAGTAGATATCCCAAAAAAGTCAAAAAAATTAATTTTCATTAAATAATATTCCTATATATATCATATTACTAGGATATACATTAAGTATGTGTTAAGGTTTCATTGAGTACAACATTCTATTGTATCTGATTGTGATTTAAGGTTTACCCCAAAGTTATGGTGAATAATTATTCTGGATCTCGATACAGAGTTGAGTTTAAGCACTACATATCATCCTAATATAGATGTTTAGTATGAGATAACAATTCAAACCCTATATAATATTCTAAGATATTTTCTATGGATTTTAATAGTGGTTGGGATCAACACCTTCCTCTAGTTGAAGTTTCTTACAACATTAGATTTTACTCAAGCATTCAAATGGCTAGTTATGAATCCATATATGGAAATAAGTGTAAAACTATAACATGTTGGGATAAATTTGGATAAATAATTCTATTGGGACCTAATATATCTTAGGAAATGGAATAGAAATTCATATTTATTCAATAATTCATCAAAGTATCTTAGAGATGATAGAAAATTTATACTGAAAATCGTCAGTATGATCTATAGTTTGAAGTTGGTGAGAAGATTTTTCTATGAATTTCTCTATTAAATAATGTTGTGAGTTTCATAAATAAGGGAAATATAATCCCTATAAATATTTTCCATTTTGATATTCTTGACTGAGTATGTATGGTAGCATATCAGTTGACGCTTCCACTGAACCTCTCTAAAGTTCAAAATTTGTTCCATGTATCTATCCTAAGGAAGTACATACCTAATGAATAACATGTACTAAAATCATATTTAACAACACTAGATAATTTTTTATTATTAATAATAACTGGGTAAAATCTTGTATCATATAAATGAAGTGGTACAGGGCAATACTACTCACTTGGTAAAATTTCTCTGGAGAAATCACAAATTCGAAGAAGCTACATAGAAACCTGAGGATGCAATAAAACAAAGATACCCAAATTTTTTTTGAACCAAAGTGATGAACTTAGAGGGTGTAATTAATTTTAAGGGGGTATAATATAACACCACAAGATTTTATGAAATATATATTTTTCAAATAAATTTAATTCCATTGATATCTTATGTTACACACAACACCAAGTTTAAACAAATAAAAATATACTATTAAATTATAATTATCACCTAGACATTATATTGACTAATATGAATAAGAATAATTAAATTATAAAACATTTATTGTTACATATGTATAAATGGATTCTTTAGGTATCAATTAATTATAAATAATAAATAAAACTCATTTGAAAGTAAAAGAGATATTTGTTTAAAAAATTATTTTAAGGTGTACTATATTTTTTTTCTTAATAAATAAAATTAATCACTATTAGTGAATCATTTTAATGAAAAATATTTATATTTTATATTAAATATATTTTTTTAACATTCATTTAATAATTTTTATAGGCATTATATAATAATAAAACAAATTTAATGCTAAAAAATGTATTTGTCCTAAAAAGCAGTTTTCGTCATGTGTTGCACGCTTATTTTAAAATTAATTTCTGAAACTTATAGAAATTTCTTTTGATAAAATGGATTCCATATTTAGTATCATGAGGTTCAAATTTGGTAAATAGATCCATTTATTTGGTCAATATGAATAGTAATAGTTTTAAAATTTATCACTTTAGTAAATGGTAAATCAGGTTAATCTAGGTTAAAAACAAGTGAAAATGCCATAATTTTTAATCATAATTATTATTGGATTAATATAATTATACCATTATATACTTATGATTTAAATTTAGTTTTTAATGGATTATCATTAATAAAAATGAATTATATAGTTTTTAAAGCAAATAAAGATACAAAATGTCACTCTCTTATTTTTAAATATCTATTATGTGTTCGTATATAGAAAAAACAAGTTATGAATGAATATTAATAGTAATTTTGTTCATAAATAAATTATATTCATGATGGTAATTTATTTATAATTTTTAGTGATTAAATAATCACCTTAAATGGTTACGCAACACTGGTGAAACATTTCTCCAATTAATAAAATAATTTATAAAATGACTTTAAAAGTATTACAAGTAATATAATTTGAGTGATTTAATGTGTTAAATTTTTTTATATGAATATGAATTATTACAGTTATTTTAATGGATTATATTGAAATTCAAACTTTATATTTATTTCTTTTAAGTCAAATTAAATGAATAGTGTTAAAATTCAAAATAATCATATTTTATGAAAATAATATTTTATTAAATTACATAAAAATAAAAATAATAATAAAATAGGACAATAAGGATAAAATATTATTAAATATTCCATAAATTGACCATTTATATGCCTTTTGAAACCATTCATAATTTGAACGACTTTAATATATTTTAATCTTTTAAGAAATTCCATTAACACCCCTCCCCTCAATTATAAAAGGTAACCCCTTATTTCTCTACTTTGCACCATTTTGAGCCTTATTTCTTGACCAAACTCTACCAAGATATATTCTCCAATCAACTATACAAATTATAGAGCTTATGTTCTTCCCAAAAGACCAAACCTAGAGCCCTTAAGAGGATATTTAAAGGAGTTATTTCAAAGAAGAGGTAATCACCTTAGCTAATCACTTTTTTTAATTATTCTTTTACCTTCTAAAAATATTTTATATTATTTATAAAATAATAAACTAAGTATAATTAATATAATAAAGTGTTATTATTATTATTAAACCATATTTATTCACCCTCTTTACATCATATGGGAAGTGAAAATATCTCTCGTGCGTACGTACAACTTACTGTCTCTATGTAATTATACAATTCATTTCTCATCTCCATATCTTATGGATGGGTATTGTTATAGGTTTAATGTTTATATATTATACTTATGAAAAAATTATAACTTTTTATTTATAATATCATTTCTACCTTCTGATCTTCCAAACTATTGTAAAAAATAACGCCGAACAAGTATACATGTGGACTACCACCTCCATGAAGCCATGTGATTTGTTTTTCATTTTTGTTTTACTTAGATGGTAATAAGAATGGATTTAATTAATATATATTATATATGTGATATAAAAATTATTACTTAAATTTTATTTATTATTTATCTTCATTTTCTTCCATCTGTCGAAAAAATGAAAACAAATTTCATGCGTACAGATAACCTACCCTCTCTATAAACGATGTAATTCATTTTTCGGTCTCTATATTTTATTAATGGATCTAAAAATGTATATAATTGATATATATTATATTTATATAATGATTAAAATTCTATATATTATGTAACTATGATAAAATAATAGGGAACAAAACTATCAAACCCAAATATCTATGAAAAATGAAGCAGATATCACCCAAAATAGTGAATTTAATAAATAAGTGTTAACAAACGAGTGATAAAAGGTTATAAGTAAATAATATATCGTATGAAATATATTTGTATGGTTATGTAATATATTTATAATAAATCTATATTTATTATATATGAGTTTTCAATTCTTAAAAAAGAAGTTGGACCTAAGGTAAGGAATTTTCATCTTACTTTTATTTCTATGAGATGCATGCCATATTCATTATTTTGTTTCTTATATGTGGTGTATATACCACACATGAATGAATTTTATGTTTATTATTATAAAAATTATGTGTATTTACATATACATCTAAGTTTATTTCTTTTATGGGGCTTACAATTCATATTTTACCAAATTAGTAAAGGTTAATGTTATAATCTCATTATTTATAGAGATTGTTTATGATTATGTTTCTAATGATGAAATATTATGATATACCCATAATTAATCTCATAATTTTTTTCTTATATAGTTATTTATTTTAAATAAATGTTTTCCATTCATTTTCATCACCTTAAGTAATCAAGTGACTGAAAATATGTTTGTAAGGAAAATCAACTTTATTTCTCTCTTCGGTCAATTTTTTTCTTCCATATCTATGTTTTATAATTTTATTAAATAAGGTTTTTACTATTATAATTTGATTTTTTTAAATTCATTTTTAAAAATATTTTATTTTAAAAAAATCAAATGGAATCTTATTGTCATTTTCTGAACGAGGTCCTTTTTTATTTTTTATATAAAAGTGCAAAAGAAATGTTTTATTTTAACTTATATGGAATAAAATAAATTTCACACCAACATGAATGATAAATGATTTGAAGATTACTTTACATGTTTACATGGTTATTTTAAAATAAAAATTTTCCATAAAATTTTGAAAATTTTAATATTTTAAAGAAGTAATTTCAAAATGGAAAGGATATTTTCCTCAAGAATGTTTTAACGATATTTTAATGGTGTTTTTATTCATAAAAGAAAACAAACCTTGATTTAAATTATGATTTATTAGGGTTGTGATAAAAATAAACTATCCTTATTCTTTATCTAGTTTTTTTTTATATTTATTCTTATTAAACCCATTCCTTTTCCACAAGTTATACTATGATGAAATGATTAAATGTTTACAAAACCATACTTCTTTCTGTGGGTTATGTTATGATAAAATTTTTATGAATCAAATTTATTTCCATGGGTTTGATATGATAAAACATTTTTTGATCTTGTAGTACACATATGTATGGTTTTTATTATGTGATGGTGGTTACATTATAACTAAGGATAGGTGGGACATATACTTACCTCTAATGAATTAGGTAGAGATTGATATCTAATGAGATATAGATGAATAGAATAGGGAGTGAAACCTATTGAGTAATGGTATTTTTCCTCTATGATAGTCTTGGGAGTGAACCTTTACTACAATAATTGTTTGAACAATGAATCCAATCCACTATGATAGTCTTGGCAGTGATCCTTGACCATTAAAGAAAATGTTTTTCTATACTTATATGTATGCTACAATTCCATGTCTTATGCTAATTTTATGCTATCATATCTCATGTTCTTTTATTAATTTATGATTCATGTCTTATTAACTACAAAACTTTATTCTATGACTTAATATTATGATCTATAATATGCAGAGTATGGATTTATAATGTTAAGATCATGTTATCATACCCCTATGATCATGTTATACTGATTTGATCATTTTATTTAAACATAATGATAATATTATCTCACCATTTCTTATGTTTCCTTTCCCCAGGTTATGAAGAAAGGTTTTAGGAATGATATGTCTAAGAAGGGTGCTAGTTATAAAGGATTTAATGGGAAACTCTTATGAACCAATTGTTTATGTGTTCAAGTTTATATAGATAATTAACCTATAATATTTTGGCATGGATCATTATGATATGTAATTAATATTGATATAATAATATTTCATATCTATGTATGGAACTTTTGGGTTGATATTTTTATTCTCTTCTATCTATTAAGAAAAACAAGAATCATTTTAAGTGCATGCACGCAGATTATCGCCTCCACAAAGTGACACATTTAGGTTTCAGTCACCACACCTCATGGTTGGTCTTAATGATGGAATTGATGAATTAATATTATTTATATAATATGTTTATGATTATTAAATTATAACTTACTTTACTCCTTAACCCCTCTCATTCATTAAGTAACAAAAATTCTTATCTTGTGTTGTGCAAACTTTCACCTGCATGAAGAATTGTTTTTTTTCATTTTTCTTATAGTTTTAAATTATTTATCTAACCATATTCAAATATGGTTCAACATCATAAAAAATAAAAATAATATCATTTATATTTTTTTATAATTATGTCATGTCAAAATAAATTCAACCTTAACCACACTCACTAATCAAATTAAAACGTGTTCAGGTTTGGGTCGGTTTGACCACCTACTTGAAAAATCCTATGAAATTATGTAATGGATGATTATGAAAAATTAATTAATATTATAATATGATATAAATATTTTAATAAATATTTTTATTGGTTTTAGAAAGGATACAACAATATTTAACTCCTTAATTAAGAAACCACCCTTCAAAGGTTGAAAATCACTAAAAAATGATTGTTTTTTTTCATATTATATGATAAATATTAATGTAGTCATGGAATGAAAATTGAAATTAATAAATAATTATAATTAATCCATTATAGTAACTTTAATGAACTTTAAATGATGAACTTTTGAAGTTGAATTAATATTGACACCGTTCTTATGAAACTACTACAAACTATCAAAATTATAAACTCCCGATGTGGGAAAATAAGTAAAAACTAACTAATATACATGTATATAATGATTATAAATAGATATTATAAATAGTTTTAGGTAATAATATGGTTCCAAAATTTTAATTAATATATTTATGTTTTTTATACATGATCATAGAGTGTATTTGACTAAGTAGGGAAACAAGGTAATCTTTTCATCTCAAATCTTATTTTTTTGAGATACATGTTATTTTATGAACTTAATTTATTTAAATTGGTTTATATAATAAAAATTGGGTATTTAATTTTATGTATTATTTTTATTCATGTTATTTTAAAATCAACATAAATATATATTTCTTTCAATGGGGTTTTATTAGAATGTTTCTTAAGGTGTAAGTGTTTTTCCATCTTAGTTCCTCTTCATTGGGACCTGTTTTAATGTTATGAAAAAATTTGTTTTTTATATGGTGTATATACTACCAAAATATTTCTTTTAAATAATACATTATTTAATTCATTTTATTTACTAAACCATGTGAATTTAAAGCTTCCAATTACTCTTTATTCAAAAACTACTAAATTTGTAAATGTTTATTTATATCAAATTTGAATCCCTTGAGACATGTTTAAGCTATACACCATGTTTACTTTTCAATGGTGTAAATAAATACCTATTTTAATTTTTTATTATTATCCACTTATAATTCATGATATTAAATTTAATATTTAAAATTTATATATCTTATGGCATTTTGATTAAAAATTTGCAATGCCTGTAAGGGTTTTTTGGGACTCAATTCTCTTTCTTAGGTCATAATCACTAAACTTTGTCTATTTTCTTTTATGATTGATATATTTTAACTTATGATGGTTTTAGGATGTATTTACACATTATTTTATAAGGAAATAATTTTTCACAACAAATATTTTTTCCTTTATTATTTTAATGTTCTGTTAAAATGAATTTTTGTTAATAATTATTCACATTACTTTTAAGGGATTTTTCTTCAACATCCATATTTTTTACTTCCCACTAATGTTCTCATTTCCATTATATATACTAAAATTGTTTTTATATTTAATGATCCTTTTATTCTCCTTAGTTCATTTTAAAGAAAATGTTTCATTATCATTTTTAATGATGTGGGTTTTTCATAAGTTTATTTCAAAAGGTTTTCTGTCCTTTCAAAATAATTAGATTATCATCCACTCTAAATTTTATTTTGATAAATTTTATGTATTTTTAAAGGTTCAATTACTAAATATTTTTTTAACATAAAATATATCATGGAATTTTAACATCCCTTTTTAAAAACCTTATGTATGTTTCATTTCTACATTATTAAATATTCTTTTAAAAGTAAATGTTTTTATAGTATTATCACTCTCCTTTCTAAAGACTTATTATATTTTTTATGTCTACTATATTTAGGATTCTTTTAAAAGTACAAGTTTTATAATTATTTTAACTTATCATTTTTTATAAAATTTATGTCTCTTAAAGGTTGTTTTATTTTTTAACTTTTTATATTAAGGTTTTAAAAATTCTCCTCCTTCCCTTTACAATTTTTTTAAAAGTAATTTTCACTTCAATTATTTAAAAGGTTTTATGAAAACTCTTTTATTTTCACACCTATTTACCCTTAAAGGTATTTCTTTCATCAAGTAGTGGTTTTATTACACTATATATTTATGTTATTATGATATTATTCCTTTTGGAAAATGTTATTTTTTTATCTTATATTTTTTTTAAGTTTATGATGTGTGATTTTTTTGGAAGGTTTAAGAAACCCATTATTTTTTCCATTGGTTTTTTACAAGATGATGAATGTTTCATTTTTAAGTGGTATAAAAATGTATGGATTATGATATGGATAGAACCTATATATTCCTACAATGAATTTGGTAAATTCATATTTCTCATGAGATAGAATTGTTATGTGAATGGGTTAGAAAGTAGCTAGGTTCACATAGGGTGAGTGTGATGGAGTTTATATTTACTCATAATTTTACAAGTAAATAGGTTGGAAGGTAGTTTGTTTTACAATGATAAGAAATATTATGTTTATGTTTGTACCAAATTTTTATGTTTTTATGAAGTTATGCCATGTTTTAATGATTACAACATATTTTAACGTATTCTGCACTTTTATATCTTGCTCACATGTTTTTTGGTTATTGATATGTATTTTGAGCCAAGTCATAACTTTTACACATCCTTAACATTATAGTTATAATATTATGTTTCTTTATCATATTTTATGATTATCATCTATGGTCGTATGATATCTTATTAAAATATTAATGTCTTTCTCATATACTCCATCAGATTTATGATATAACACTTTATGATATGTTTTTTCAGTACTAAGCATATAAGATCACCCATTTCTTATGATTACATTACCTAGGTTATGAAGATGATTATATCATGTGGAATATGTAGGAAAGGGTATAAAGGATCATTATTACAGATAAATCTTCACAAGTGTAGTAAATTTAGATATTTATATAGCTAATCGCCATGACACTAAACCTTTCAATATTTGGGATGTGAAACTTTTTATGATATGTATTATATAAATTGTGAGATTAATGTATTATCAACTTCATGTTCATCTTGGGTCACTATATTATAGGTTCCCAGCACATGACAGGTAACACCCTAAGGATTTATTAATAAATTTAATATAGAATGTAATGCACACAACACTGAGTCTTTACAAAGCAACAATTTGTTATTATAATTATTTAAACAATATAGTTATAACCTAGCCATTAAACACAAGTTTTCTAATTCTATGAATTTAATTTTGAAAAACATATATACACTATTGCGATAAGTAATATATTTAGAGTCAGATAGGATCAACTTAATTATTTTGTGAATAGTAAATTGACCCTTTTGAATAACAATGTTACCCTTATGAATAGTAAACTGGAAAAATGAATAGTAACATCACCCATGAAAGTATAAAAAATTTAACCATCTTATAAATGAAATTATGATATATATCATAAAAAAGTAAATAAATGTTTGATAAATTATTAATTAAGTATTAGTATTTTTATAAAACATAAATGTTTATTTACAAATTTATAATTAATATTATGATTAATAAAGAAATATTATTTTCCAAAAATAGAATCATAAGTTAATATTTTTATGTCTTATGATTATAATATAATTTTATGAGACCTTAGTTAATTTTTCAAAGTGTCATAAAATCAGTTATAATTTTAAAATTGCTATTTTTCGAGTAAATGATGATTTTAATTAAAAATTCATTTTCTCTTTTTTAGAAAATTATTTTCATAAAATTGAGTTCATTTTTTAATTTTAAATATCAATAAATGGTTAGGATGATTTTTTTTGTTTTTTCTAAAATAGTTTTATTTTTAGTGAATAGTAAAAAATACAGTTTTTTTTTAAAATGTTGTATTATTTGTGATAGCGTCAAGAAATAATTATGATATGAGATTTACTAAAATTATGTAATAAATATATAATGAAATTATAATATGAATATAGTAAAAAAATAATTCAAAACAAGTAAATTATTTCATGGTAAGTATAAAACTTATTATCAGTGTCGACACATTGCATGTACAACATTGGCAATGTCAAATTTGGTTCTTTATAAATAGTGAAAAAATAATTTTCAAGAATTTTTTATTAATTATTATGCATAATATATGTTTTTGACTGTTAATTTAAAATTTTAGAGTCATATAACATTAATCTTACCCAAATGTCTGTGAAATAATTGTGCAAGGCAAGAAAAGACAAAATAACAAATTTAAGAAATTATACTGACATGTATATTAGTGAATATACATAGTGAATGCATATATAATTTTATTTTGAACCTAATTAATTTAATTTAATGATATTAATTTATTTTTAATTTTTTTATATGAAGTAATTAACATTAATATCTATGCAACACTGGTGGAGTGCTTTTGCAAGCATAAGAAAAATAAATAAAATATTTTTAATTAAAATTATAAGAATTATTAAATGACCCAAATTATAGCTAAAACTTGTTATATTATCAAGTTTCATACATTATCATGTTTTTATTAGAATTTGGGACATTTTGGACTCACAAGAATCATATTAAGACCTTTATGATATTTTATTCAAAAGTAAGTCAAGGTGTTCACACTATAAACTTTAGTTTGTATAACATTTAAATATGTGGTTCTCTAGAATTATTTTTCAAAAAACAATAATCTTTAAAAATATAATAAAATTATATTATTCATTAAATTAAAATTTTAATTTTTTGGGAGTAAATAAATACCTTAATGGCTTGAATATTTATGACACAATAATTATTTAATTATTGAATAAGTCAAATTAATGATATTAAAAATAATAACATAAATATAAATTGATATTTTTATGTTAATTCACGAATTAAATATAGGAATAATAAATTTATATTATATAATAAAAAACTTTATTCTAATTTTAAACTTTTTTATGTGTTTAAAGTCATAATTAAGAATAGTTTTTATTTTGAGAAAAATTATTTTTCAGGAATAAAATATTTTATTAAATTATTTAAAAATACCAAAATTATTGAACAAGGAAAAAAATGATAACATTCCTTCTTAAAATGTTACCCCCTATAGTTTTTAGGAATTTTTTGAAGTCTTAAACCCTATGATTTATTTATTATATTTTAATAATTTCAGTAATTCCTAAGTTACCCCTCCCCTCAATTATAAAAGGAGGATCCTTACTTCACAAAAATTCATCACCTTGAGCCTTATTTATAGACTATAATCTAAAAAATTACCTTATAATCATCCCTTTATACATTATAGTGATTTTTTTCTAACAAAAATACCTCTTCTAAGAGCCTAAGGAGGTTCTCAAGGAGAAAAGATTCAAGAAGTCAGATTCCTTTTTCTTCTCTTTTAAATTCATTTTCACTTCTACCTTATCCTAAACTCCTATCAAATGATTCATGAAAAATAAAGTATAATATATATACTGGAATATTTTTTTGTTGATGTTATATGCATTATAAAATCTCTTATTTTCTTCTTTTATTCTTAAACAATGAAATCGTCGTCCGTGGTGTGTCAATTCCCCACCTTTGCGGATGATGAGTTTTTGTTTCACTTTACCGCAATCATGGGAAGTTTTAATTCACATTTAATTGTTCAAAATGATTTAAATATATATATTTTATCAATTATGTATTATTATATATTTTTTACAAGGAATACCATATAACCATGGAAACCAATAAAAGAAGGAACCCGAAACAATAGAAATAACAAAATATTGTTAATAAATGGGAATAAAATGTTATAAGAAGATTATGTAAGGTATTATATACATGATTTTAGTTATGTATTAAATTTATAACACTATTTAATCCATTATACCAGAGTCTTGAACAAATTTTAAGGATGTCGAACCCGAGGTAAGGGATATCTTAACTCAATTTCCATTCCTTGAGTTAAACATCTATATCATTAACTATATTTTTCCAAGAATATTTGTGAATGAACTCTGATTTTTTTATACTATATATTCAATTATATATTTTGTATTTATATTTTTTACATATAATTATGTCATTGATTTTTCCTTACTTTAATGATACTATCTTTGTAAGGGTTAATTTTGAAATCTCATTGTTATCTGCGATTGTTTATATGTAAGTATTTATTAGGACATATTTATCATCAAAATCCAAGTTTTTTTTAAAAATATTTTAAAAATGAATATTTTTTAATATTTTATGTATGGAATATTTAACTAAAATACCATTTTAAATGTTTTAAAGATTTATTCTTCTAAATCTTTCCTATTCATGTCTATGATTTCAAAATTGGTTTTATGGATTTATTTATAAGTATATAAATATTTTAAAATGTTAATTTTAAAATTTATATCAAATGTTTCTAAGTGGTATGTGATAATTTAATTTAAAAATAAATTTTTAAATGTATTAATTTATAAATTCATGGCTTTTGAATAAATGATTTCAAAGTAAAAAGGGTATTTTTCTCAAGAAATTTTAATGATTTTATTAGTTTATTTTCATCTATGTCAACATACTTTGTTGGATATTATGTTTTATCGAGATTTATCTCTTATGAAATGATTTACCATATTTTTTTAATGGTTTATGATTCATTTTGGCTATGGATGCTCTATTTTGATACCATTCATGATTTTTGGTTAATGTATTAACATTTTAAATACTATTTTTAATATGAATGTTTATATTGGTAATGTTTTACTCTTTTTATATGAGAAATGCATTGGAATTAGTATGTGATGGGTTGGGGATGGGTTAATCAAATCCCTATGGGTTGGGGACTAGTTAATGAAATCCCTATAGGTTGGGGACCAGTTAATGAAATCCCCTCGATGCATATGTAGTTCTCATGAAAAAAACTAGTTTGGTTTTTTACCTATTTATATATGGTCTTGGCATGAGGACTTGACAGTATGGTTATGATGTTTTTCATTATTAATTCCATCATTATAAAACTAATAATTGATAGTCCATGTTTTTGTTCGACTAGTAGAATATCCATGGTTATGTTTTATCATGGAATTATCTATTCATCTTTTATTCCTTCCATTTTATTCTCAAGATTATCTTCTAATAGAATGTGTTCTTTAGTTATTCAAAATGCCTTATTACTTATGATTACGCTGAATTACTTACCCTTACTAAGCATCTAAGATCACCCTTTTCTTATGTTTCCTTTCCCCAGGTTATTAAGATGAAAACTTTCAATAAGATTTCAAGGATGTAGTTCATTTCATTTTTTATTGTATCAAGTTTCATTTTCTTTTCACAATGTATTATGGGTATTATGAATATAATATGTTATTCTTAGACTACTAAACTGATCATTCCTTTGGTATTTTATTCCTTGTAATCATTCCAATGTAATAAAATAATGCACTGGATATGGGCTTCTAGGGTCAGGGTGTTATAGTTGGTATCAAAGGAAGTTTAACATCAACTTTGGAAAATAGATTTAGAAAACATAGATTAGATACATAACCATAATATAGAATTTAAGTATAATTATAGAAGAAAATATTATAATTTTGGTAAGGTGGATATTATGTGGGTCTTCCAAGAAATTTATCTCTTTCTAGGTACTATAAGTGGATGCGGTTCTGCTGAAAATGTACCTAGGGGTAACAACTCTGACAAGGTGTCTTGGGGATAGCTCGGGGTAAACTGGTACGTCATAACAAGCCTTTCTGTGCACCTATCTTGACACTCCAAAGGGTTATACTTAGGATATTTAACTTTTTATTTACAAACCATTATGAAGGATTTAAATGTAAACATGTTCTCAAAGAAACAATGTTTATGATTATGAGATTAGCTACACATAAAATTTTCAATTTATGTTAAATATTTCACTAGTATTGGTATTATACATTATGTTTCATAATGTTATGATTTAATCTAGTGTATGAAATTGTTTAGATATGGAGCCTACTGGAAGGAATTGTAACCACATCAATGTACATAATCCAAAGAGTAAGATTGATCATTTCTTTGATGGGTTTAAGCTATTATTTGAAAGGGAACTAATTTATAAAAAATTCTCATCATATTAGGAGATAATATCATGTCCTAAAAATAAGGATAAAGATTTTTCTAAGTATTATGTCTTCGTAAGGAAGTAAGAGAATAATAGGATAATAGAGAAAAAATATAGATAAAGGTAATAAGGGAAAGAAGTATTTCCCCACATGTGATAGTTTTAGAATGAAACATCTTGGTATATGCCTAAAAAGAAAAGGATTTTTCTACAATTATAGAGAGAACTGATTCTATTATTGTGATTACAAGGGTAAGAAAATGTTTTCCAATGTAAAATGATTCAACTGCAAGGAGATTGGATACTACGAAAATCAATGTCCCATGCATAAAAGGAATATACCCAAAGGAAAAAAATGGATCATGGTCAAAATTATGCCACTAACACGGATGAAGAAGAATTATTAATGTTCTTATGTTTATATTAACGAATTATGTCTTTTGAGTATTTTAATCAATGATATACTAGTTATAAGAATTATAGAATATATAAGGATTGTACTACTAGACTATTTCATTAAGTATTTGAAGTCGTATGATGAATGGTACCAAGGAAAAGTGACTCAGTAGCAAGTTAAAATTTTGAAAAAATATATGGTTGAGGGAAAGAAAACCCTTAATATGTTCCTGATACTAAGATATTGATTTCAGAATAAAGAGATGATTGATTTGGATAATGTAAATTTGATAACACTTACTATCTTGGATCTAAATAATGGACTGTCGAAAAAGTGGTAGAGTCTACAACATTTTGGACTTAAGGAATATATCCAAATTCATATACTTTAGATAAGGAATAAGAAAGCATGAACGTATTAAATAAGGTTTTATGGAAATCCAAGTTATTACTATTCTTTTAGAGAATACAAGGAGAATGTACTCACATGTTTGTATGTGATGATTAAGAGCCACTTCATGTTTTTTAATAAGTTCATTATGGAAATTCTGTGACCTTATTTATAAAGTGTTGGATCTTGATATTTTGGAAAAGTTAACCATTTATGAAATGGTTGAATTTGATCTCCAGAAAAGGTTTTAGATATTATTTTACCCTATGATATAACCTATGCCATGAAATAAAGTAGGAATAGTTAAAGGCACAACTCATGGATAAGATTGTGTTTATAGAAACGTATCAAGTACTCATATTTATTTACGTTATTATAGAGTGAATTATTTTCCAATATTTAGGGAAATGATCTTGAAACAAAAAAAATGTTATCCTAGTACCTTATTTTTTGATATGGGTTTTCCACAAAGGTGATTTATAGTATCAAATTTTTTTTTGAAGTGAAATTTGAAATTGAGAGGATGTAATTTATTGAATGAGGGGAGAATTTAACACCCCAAGGATTTAAAAATAAATTTAATATAGAATGTAATGCATAGAACAATGACTCTCTACAAAACAACACCTTGTTATTATAATTATTTAAGCAAGATAATTATAACCTATCCATTAAATATAATTTTTCTTCTTATTTGAATTGAATTTAAAAAAATGGACATATAAGATTATGATCAGTAAGATATTTAGACTCTGATAGGATCAACTTACTTTTTTGGTGAAGAGCAACTTGACACTTTTGAATAGTAATATTACCCTTATGAATAGTAAACCAGACAAATGAATAGTAACCTCATCCACGAAAGTATAAATAAAATTTTTGTATCTTATAAATGAAAGTATGATATAATTATATTATATTATAAGTAAATAATTGTTTTAGAAATTATTAATTAAGTATTAGTATTTTCATAAAATAATATTTTTATTTAAAATTTTATAGTTAATATAATTATTAAAAATAAAATTTATTTTCATAAAATAGAATCATAAGTTAATATTTTTATGTTTTATTATTATAATATAATTTTATGAGACCTTAGTTATTTTTTTAAAGTTTCATAATGTTAGTTATAATTTTAAAATTGGTATTTTTTTTGAGTAAATAATGATTTTAATTAAAAATTTAATTTCTCATATTTAGAAAATTATTTTATAAAATGGATTTAATTTTTTAATTATTTATGGTAAAAAATGGTTAGGATGATTTTTTGTAATTTTTCTGAAATAGTTTAATTTTTGGTGAATAGTAAAAATATATAGTTTTTTTAAAATGTTGTCTTATTTGTGAAAAAGTCAAGACATAATTATGATATGAGATTTAATAAAATTATATAATAAATAAATAATGATATTATAATATAAATACAGTACAAAAAATAATTCATAACATGTTTTTTTATTTCACGATAAGTATAAAAATTATTGTCAGTGCCAACGCAATGTCTGCGCAACATTGTCAATGTCAAATTTGTTTCATTATAAATAATAATAGAGTGAAAAAATATTTTTAGGACATTTTTATTAATCATTATGTATAATATATGTTTTTATCTATTAATTTATAATTTTAGAGTCTTATAACATTAATCCTACCCAAATGTCTATTCAATAATTGTGTAGGGCAAGAAAGGAAAAATAACAAATTTAAGAAATTATCCTGACATGTATATTAGTGAATATATATAATGAATGAATATATAATTTTATTTTAAATATAATTTATTTATTTTAATGATATTAATTTATTATTAAGTTTTATATATGAAATAATTAACATTAATTCCCGTGCAATGCTGATGGAGTGCTTGTGCAAGCATAAGAAAAATAAATAAAATATTTTTAATTAAAATTATAATAATTATTAAATGACCCAAATTATGGATAAAAACTATTCCATGATAAATTTTCTAACACTATCATGTTTTTATTAAAATTTGGGACATTTTGGACCCACAGGAATCACATTAGGACCTTTATGATATTTTTTTCAAAATTAAGTCAAGGTGTTCACACTATAAACATTAGTTTGTATAACATTTAAATATGTGGTTTTGTAAAAGTTTTTTTCATAAAAGAATAGTCTTTTGAAACCTAATAAAATTATATTTTTCATTAAATTTTATTTTTAATTTTTAGGGAATAAATAAATACCTTAATGGCTTGAACATTTATGATGAAGTAATTATTTAATTAATGAATAAATCAAATTACTGATATTAAAAATAATAAAATAAATATAAATTGATATTTTTATATTAATTCAATAATTTACTAGATGAATATAAAATTTCTATGATATAATAAAAAAATATATTCAAATTTTAAACATTTTTTGATGTGTTTAAAGTCATAATTATGAATAGTTTTTGTTTTGACAATTTTTTTAACGAATAAAATATATTATTAAATTATTTAAAAATACCAAAATTATTGAACAAGGGAAAAATGATAACATTACTTTGAAAATTTAATCCCATTTAGTTTTTAGGCATTTTTGGAAGTCTTAAACCCTATAATATATTTATTATATTTTAATAATTTGAGTAATTCCTAAGTTACCCCTCACATCATTACAAAAGGAGGATCCTTCCCTCACAAGCGTTCACCACCTTGATCCATCTTTCTTGACTATACTCTCCAAATTAACTTAGACTCATCACTTTCTACATTATAGTGCTTCTATTATCACAAAAATACCACTTCCAAGAGCCTAATACGGTTCTCAAGGAGAAAAGATTCAAGAGGTAAGATTCCTTTTTTTCTTCTCTTTTAAATTATTTTTCACTTATACCTTATCCTGACCTCATATATAATAATTGATGACAACTTTAGTATCATATATATACTGGAATGGTGCTGTGTTGATGGTATATGCATAACAAAATCTCTTATTTTCTTCTTTTATTCTTAAACAATGAAATCGCCATCCGTGGTGTGTCAATTCACCGCCTTTGTGGATGATGAGTTTTCGTTTCACTTTACAACAATCATGGGAAGTTTTAATTTACATTTAATTATTTAAAATGACCTAAATATATATATATATATGTTATCAATTTTGTATTATTATTTCTTTTTTATAAGGAAGACCATAATAAACCGACCTTGGAAACTATGAAAATAACATACCCAAAATAATGGAAATAACTAAATATTGTTAATAAATGGATGGAAAAGGTTATAAGAAGATTATGCAAGGTATTATAAACATGAGTTTAGTTCTGTAATAAATTAATAACACTATTCAAACCATTATACAAGAGTTTTGAACAAATTTTAAGGAATTCGAACCCCAGGTAAGGGATATCTCAATTCAATTTCTATTCAGTGAGTTAAAAATCTATGTCGTTGTTTATATTTTTCCAAGAATACGTGTTAATGAAATTTTATTGTTTTATACTGTATATACACTTTTATTGTGAAGATTTATATTTTTCACACATAATTATGTCATTGATTTTTCCTCACTCTAATGATACAATCTTTGTAAGGGTTAATTTCACAATCTCATTATTATTCAAGATTGTTTATAATTAATAATTTATTGGGGAATATTTATCATCCATGTCCATGTTTTTTTAAAATATTTTCAAAATGAATATTTTAAAGGTTTTATATAAGGAATATTTAACTAAATCACCATTTTAAATATTTCAAAGATTTATTCTTCTAAATCTTTCTCATTCAAGTCCATGTTTTCAAAATGGGTTTTATGGATTTATTTCTAAGGATATGAATATTTTAAAATGTTAATTTTTGAATTTATCCCAAATGTTTGAAAGTTTTATGGGACAATTGGTTTCAAAAATATCTTTTTAAATTTATTATTTTATAAATTCATAGATTTTAAATAAATGATTTCAAAGTAAAAAGGGTATTTTTCTTGGGAAATTTTAATGATTTTATTGGTGTATTTTCATCTAAGACAACATCCTTTATTGGATCTTATGTTTGATTGAGGTTTATCTCTTATGATATAATTTAACATATTTCATTTAATGTTTTATGATTTTTATTGACTATGGATGTGCTGTTTTGATACCATTAATGGTTTATGGTTAATGTATTAATATTTCATATAATAGTTTTAATAAGAATGTTTATGATGGTTATGTTCCAACCTTTTCATATTTGGAATGAATTGGATTTATTATGTGATGGTTTGGGGGTCGATTAATGAAATCCTTATGGGTTGGGGATTGGTTAATGAAATCCTTATGGGTTGGGGATCGGTTAATAAAATCCCTTCAATGCATCGATAGTTCTCATGAGACAAACTAGTTTGGGTTTTACCCGTTTATGTATGGTCTTGGCATGAGGCCTTGTCGGTATTGTTAGGATGTTTGGAATTATGCATTCCCTCATTATGAAACTAGTAATTGATAGTCCATGTGGTTATTAAACTAGTATAATATCATTGGTTATGTTTTATTATGGCATTATTTATTCATCTTTTATTCATGATATATTATTCTCAAGATTATGTTCTAATGGCATGTGTTCTTTAGTTATTCACCACACCTTGTTATTTAAGATTCCACTATATTACTTACCCTTACTAAGCATCTGAGCTCACCCCTTTCTTATGTTTCCTTTCCCCAGGTTATGAAGAATAAAACTTTGAACAAGATTTCAAGGATGCAGTTTATTTCATTTTATATTGTATCTTGTTTTATTTTATTTTCCCAATGTATTATGGGTATCACAAATTTAAGCTGGTCTTCCATGACTGCTAAATTTATCGGTCCTTCAAGATTCAATTCCATATAATATTTCCAATGTAATAAAATAATTCATTGACTCTAGGCTTCTGGGGTCAGAGTGTTACATAAAATCAATTAAACTTCAACCGAAAACTACAAGCATGCATATATATTTACATTTTTTTATATTTATATACATTTTTATATATTTCTATATATTATGTCGTTATATATATACAATTATATTCATATGTATCTATATTTTTATATGTATGTATTTATAAATTATGAAAAATACACACACACACACACATATAGGCACACACACATGCATTTATCTCTCTCTAAATATAAATATATTAAATATCATTTAGTAACCACATGAATAGATTGTTGGAGTGGTATATTCTTTGTAGAATAACTAAGAGAATTGAGGTTCAAATCTCACCCTACAAAGATATATGCTTGATTTTTACTACCAGGCCTGGGTGGTCCATGGCATGGTGGATCTAGGATAAATAATAAATAGTAAATTTAAAATTAAATAAATTTAAAAATAAATAAATAAATAATTTTAGAAAATAAAAAAATAAAAACCACCACCAAATGAACCATCGCTATATAAAATACTATCATGAAAAGATTCATGACACATGAATTCATGGTGTTTTATAGAAAGTGTATTGAATCATTTAGTGATGGTTTAAATTTCCTCTAAATGAAAAAAGAATTTCTAAAAAACATTTTTCTTATAATGAAAATACAATATGAAACACTATGAAGAAAACTATAATAGGGATAAAAACTAAAGTAAATAAAAGTAACACAATCTACCTCCCTATTTTTTGTATTTCCTTTTTTTTCTTGAATAAAAATATGATGTTGTATGGAAATAAAAGCATCAAAAACATGAAATATTTATCCTCATTGTTTTCTATAAAGATCATTATAGGACCCTAGAACACCCTGAGAGGGGAGGGGTGAATCAGGGTGTCAAATTTTTCTTTAAAAGTGACGGATCTTGTTCCCATGTTGGTAAGAACCTGTTAAACCTGTATGATGGACTAGAGAATTAATAAAACAATCACATGCAGAAAGACAACACAACACTTTTACTTGGTTCACCACTAAGGGACACATCCAAGGATCATATGATAACAGTGTGTCAGTCATACCTAAATATACTAATCTTCACTAGTTGTGGAATATAGGAGTTTTGATACAGTCACTCTATGCCAGGCGCACCGCCTTTAAAAAATTGTAGGGATAACACACTACGCCCACCAGATCACTTCCATCGAATCCCCTTAGCTCACTACTTTGAGAGAAGTATAACTCATTTTATCAACTTGAAGGTCACTTCAATAGAAAGAAATTGAAGTCTTTGTCTCTATCGAGCACAAGAAACTATTTTTATTGAAGTATTGAATTTATGCATTTGAAAGAACTGTTCACTTAAAACCAAATGTTCAAAATTGCCTTTTACAAAGCTCCCTTTATGAATCACCCCTTTCTTTGTGAAATACACTACCTTCGTGAAGCACCTCTACCTTTGTGGATCAGCCTTCCTTCACGAAGCTCCCTTGCCTTTGTGGAACAAACTGTCTTTCCGAAGCTCACTGAGTCAACACAGAATACCCCATCATCATAAATCACCCTTTAATCATAAGAATTGGAATCAATCAAGATTTTTTAGGTCTTTTCATGATGATCAAGATCACAGAGAATGTCTGTTTCACAGATCTCCCCCGGATTCATGAAATTAGAGTGATTCTGGATTTTCCTTGGAAAAATTAATACAAAGTGAAGAGGGGTGGCCTCTTATTTATAGGCCTTGCTGTTCACGAAGCTTCATCACCCCCAGTGCATTTTTTGGACCCGTCAAAAAAATCTTTGAGGCGCACCTACATTTTTGAAGCTCCATGGAAATTATCTATTCTCAAAGATCATCATAACCATGTATATTTCTATCAAAAACCTTTTTGGTACCCTTCTTAATTGCAGAGCCTTCCATCACTAACCACATAGCTCCTATTATGGAAACCACGTAGAATACCATCTCTGATCATGAATCCCATCGTAATCGCGGATCACACAGTCAGAAAAATTTAATCTTTCGCAAAACACAAAGAATGAGGTCCATATTTTTGAAAATTATTCATTTTACATATTTTTATAAGGCCTTAAAGGAAAACAAAATTTTGAAATGTCTTCTATTCTCCAAATTTTGGACCCCAAAAATTTGGGAAACACTGGGAAGCAACACCACCTTTAATACCACTTTCAGCTTAAACTGCATGATCCCTTTCCTTACAATATTTCTTATCATCAATGAGTGGATTGAAAATAAACACAAATAATAATACATTTCCATTAAAGAATATCCCTATTTCCAATAGTATCACCCTTTGGGTTTTTTTGGAAATCTACAGATAAATTCAATTACGCACCAGCCACTATCAAAACCTGATACACAAGAAACAACTCAACAAACACTCTAAGTCTATGTGAGCAATGATCAATGTAGAAAACAATAGGGTGAGCATAAATTGGGTTCTCATGTCTTGGAATGATTAATGTTTGATTACTTCCACATAATATTCTCATTATCCCCCATCATAAGATACCATTATACTTCTTTGTAACTCATTGAGATTCTACATTCTCCATTCTCTTACCACTTATCATTTCTTCTATATCCTCATATAATTGAATTTATCCATTCTAACCCATTTCAAATAAACCCAAAGACCTGTATTCATATAATATAGAGCTAAAAAAACACTCCTCTTGGATCTTATCTCCCCCATAAACCTACATCACTTCCACAAATAGATGAAAATTGTTAAAACAATTGGGGAGAGGGGAACACTTGTAACCTCCTCATGCACTAGTATGTGGTTTAACACAGAGGTTCAACCTATGCTTCTCGAACACCTGTGATGAAAATTTCTTGGTCAGTATTTCAGTCACTTGATCATCAGTTCCATCATGATCTATTTTAACCACACATAGTTCAACTTTTTTCCTTTATGAAGTGATATCTGATTTCAATATGATTCGTAAGAGAATTATGAATAAGATTCTTTGTGAGATCAATTTTACTTTGGTTATCATAGTGAATCACCATTGGTTGTTTCACCTCATCACCAATATTCTCTAGTTGTTTCTTTATATACAGTAGCTGAGTGAATGCCTTTGTAGCAGAGATATACTCAGCTTCAGCTGTACTGGGAGAAGTGATTTTCAATTTATTACTTAACTAAACCACACATTTATTGCCAATAAAGAATGTTCCACCAATTTTAGACTTTATATCAATAACATCTCCAGCCCAGTCAGTATCATAAAATGCCGATGGTTCGCTATCTCTTCCTATAGTAAAGTATAAGACAAAATTGTGAGTACCTTGAATGTACCTCATGATTTTTTTCACTGTGGCCAAATGTTCTTATTTTGGATTACTTTGAAAGAGAGATACTAAGAGTTCTGTAAAAAAAATATCTAGTTTTTTAGCTATTAAGTACATTAATCTTCCAATGATTCTCTTATACATCATAGGATCTTAAGATGTCTCATCCTCATTCTTTTTAAGTTTAGTTCCAACAATAATCGGAGTCGACATTGGTTTGGAGTCATACATATTAAATTTTTCTTCAGAAACTATCTTGTATACTTTTCATGAGAGATAAAAGTGTAATCATTCTTATGAATCAGTTGAATCCCCAAGAAATATGCAAGTTAACCAATCATTGACATTTTAAATTCTTATTTCACGTGATTAGAAAATTCTTCCATTAATCTTTTCTTACTTCTGCAAAATATGATATCATCCATATACACCAACACCATAAATTGATCTTCCTTTGAATTTCTCACATAGAGGCTGTGATCTAAACCCTCTTTTTTTAAATTTTAAATTCTTCAGATAGGAATCTAGATGAGAATACCAAGATCATAGTGCCTACTTTAGACCATATAGATCTTTTTTCAATCTAAAAACCTTCATTTCATCATTTCCAATTAGAAAACGCATCGGTTGTTTGATATAGACTTTTTATTCAAGAAGACCATTTAAGAATTCTATTTTTATATAAATATGATATATTTTATATCCTCTTTTAATTTCCATAGCAAGGAAAATCCTGATTGACTCCAGTCTCTCCACTGGAGAAAATGTTTCTTTAACCCCAATACATTCAATATGTGAGTATCCTTTACACACTAATCTTTCTTTATTTATGATCAAATTACCATGATCATCATATTTTTTCTTAAAAATTCACTTTGTACTAATCACCTTATTACCTTTGCGCCTATTGAATAGATCTCAAGTTTGGTTCTTGTCGATTTTATCCAACTCTTCATTCATGGAATTAACCCATGATTCATCCTTTGCAACTTCTTAAAATGAGGATGGTTCCAAAACTGATAGGAATGAAGATTGTTCATTATTCCTCATTTTCCTTATATGAGTGAGATATTTCCAATCCCAATGATATTGGATTGATTAATTTACGCTCTTTGATCTCTCTTGTGAGGTTCAAGAGGATTTTCTTCATCCATAGTTTCTTCTTCTGATTCTTTATCTGAATCCACATCATTTTGTGACCTTTGAATGTTTTTCAAACCTTTATTTACATCTTCATATGAATCTTTTCCATGTCCACTATCTTCTGCATCTTCAATCACATCAACATAAAATCCCCTCATGGTATTTGTGGTCTTATCTTCAACTATCTTAACATCATTGCTTTCCACAATTTTCCGAAGATACTTATTTAAATACTTGTAGGATTTTATATTCATTTATTATCTGAGGAATATTACTTAATTTGACACATCAATATATTTTACTTGATTTATAATTCAGTTAGTTTGTAAAAGATCTCTCCTGCGTGAGAGAGTTTTCCTCCTAGGTTTTCCTAGGGTTCGAGTTCCCCCTTTCCCGTTTTCCCCTCATAGCAGCGGATAAAAAGATTGAAAGCCCTTGGATTGCAGGTGGGGTTGTTTTCCTCGGTTGGCAGGTAGGAACTATCGCCCTTAGCGACTCCTTCTACTAGCTCTAGCCGGCTGCTCCGCGGTGAGGAAGGCCAAACCCGACATCGGTGTCGGAGCTCGTTTCCTTTCCACGGCACCTGTGAGCTTGTGGGAGATGGAAACTGCAGGTGGAAACCAGATCTCAGACCTATGATCTGTTGAACCATTTCAGTGGATTTTGCAAAGGGTTTCACCAGAGTTGAGGAATTTTGGTTCCTGAAGACCTTGGCCGCGTTTGGTCACACTTTTTTCGAGAAGAACGAAGGCCGAACCCCCGACAAGTGGGCGGCGCGACAAAACCCTGGCTTGCGGAGGCCCTGGATCTAAAAACGAAGCCCTTCGGCGTTGCACAGGAGCGGTGAGTGACGAATCAGCTGCGGGGTAAGGTTGCGAATACTCAGCCATGATTTGGTTGGATGAGAGAAGACCCTTCTGTGAAAGAGGATCGTGAAGAAGAAATCACATTGGGCTGGAACGCGATGTCCCTTCGCGAAGAAATTGCCGCGTAAGAGGAGTGATTTTCGCTTGTGGATTGCTTCGCGAAAGGAGGATGCAGTGTGGAGCGCTTAGCCGTGCAGTGCTGGTCGCGGAAGAAGGCCTAGAGCGCGCTGTTGAGGGCTTCGCGGCAGGCAGGACCTGAGGGAGGTTCTTCGTGCAGTGGAGGTTTCGCGACAGGCCAGACCAGGGGGATTTTCCCTTTGCGTTGGATTCGACCGGGTAGTGCGGGTCGTGGAAGAGGTAGAGGATATGACTGCGCAGTGCTGGTTGTGGAGGATGGAGTTGACCACTCAATAGTGCTTTGGACCTTTTGGTTTGGGTTGGGGTTTTTGTTTGGGTTGGGGCATTTTTTTTGTTTGGGCCTCAATCTGGAGTTTTTAGTCGGGATCAGAAGTTTGGTTGGGCCGTGTTTCCTTGATGTGGATTCCAATGAGAGTGGGCGGGCATTGTCATGAAACCAGGCCAGCCGTGGCATCCTTCCCACTACTTATTGGCCGTGGAGAGCAGAGCGCGGGAGCTATTTCTTGGAGCTTTACCCTCTACCACGAGGAAGCCATTCAAGGGATCATGGGGTTTGATTGGGTGTTTTTTTTCCATCGTGGTGTTATTGTGATTTCTATTATTCTGGAACAGAGATATGAATGCAGATCTAGTGAACCAATGGCGGAGGTTGTCCCTGACGGATAAAGAAAAAGCCTCAATCGAGGCATGGAGGAACGAATATTCACTACTGGTGAAACGCATGACTCTACTGGTTGTCAGAAAGTTTGTGGAAAACATCTCAGTCAACCAAGGGGCACTCAAAAACACCCTCCAAAATCTTTGGAAACCGGAAGTTGGAGTTGCAATTCTGGTAGCGGGAATCAATCGCATTGTCTTTGAGTTCTTTAATGAGAGAGATAGAGATAAAGTCTTGAGAGGTAGGTCATGGTCCTTTGATAATCAACTCCTTCTAATGAAAGAATTCAAAGGGGGGGATGACATCCAGCACATCAATCTCACATGGTCACCCTTCTGGATATGCATCAAAGGAATCCCTTTTCACGGGTGAACGAAACGGGTCATGAGAGAAATCGGGGATTGTATTAACCATTTCCTCGAGTGGGACTTCTCGGACCCAATACAATGGGGACCCAAGGTTCGGATTAAGGCTGAGATTGAAGTTTCAGAGCTGTTGATGAGGGGCATGTTTTTGAAAATCGACAATGCCAACACCTGGATATCTTTCGAGTTCGAGAAACTCCCAATCTTATGCTTCTTTTGTGGACGTCTCGGTCATCTGGAAAAAGTGTGCCTCTCAAAGAAAGAGAATGAGTTAGGTAATGTCATCCTTCAATATGGCCCATGGCTCCGAGCTAAAATGACTCGACAAGCCTTTATTCCTGAGAAGGAAAAACAAAAGGATCGCAACAGTCTCATGATGGCACACACAAGGTAGACAGTTACAGAACATGTTAAAGAAATTATGCTCGGACCACCAGTTTTCCCTGAAGATTTCCCAAACACCCAAGGGAAAACTGACAGGTATTTTACCCCCCTGAGGGAAAATGTATCAACATGTTCAAAGCCTATTTCAAAACCAAATGACCACCCAGAACAAAGCTCGCTGCCAAAATAGATGCACTTTGAACCACCAAATCCCGATCCTGATCTAGATTTGTCTATGTCATGTGTCCATGCACAAGGTGAATGTGGTATGACAGGAACCCCACCACCAGGCCCAACAACCCATCGAACGTGGAAAAGAGTGCAATGAGAGGAAATAGACAGTAAACTAGGAAACCCAAAACCCGGGGAACTGAAACGATAAGTCGAAACATGTCAGTTAGCGGGGACTGCCCCAAAAAGATGGAAAATGACGGGTGGAAACATAAGCCTGAAGGAATCAAAGGCTGAGGCAGGTGAGTCCCAGCCCCACTTAGAACAATTATTGTCTTATGATGGAACTGACGTGGGCTTGGAAACCCACGAACGGTTCACATGCTCCAGTGCAATTGCGCCCAAAGTCGCCCTAATATGGTTTTCCTATCTGAAACCATACTGGAAAACAAGGACACCACCAATATTGCTCTAAAATGCAGCTTCCAAGGATGCATCCCGGTCTCCCAACAAGGAAATTCTGGGGGACTCTGTCTCCTGTGGAAGGATTCTGTCGACGTCAAGACTGTGTCCTTATCCTCGAACCATGTGGCTGCAAGAATTCATGCGGATCACACCCCGGCTTGGACCTTTGTGGAATTCTATGGCTGGCCATCCTAGAATGAGAAGTGGAAATCATGGGATCTTCTTTGCAAGCTTTGTCAAGAGCTTCTGGGCCCTATCCTCTTCAGTGGGGACTTCATTGAGATTATGTTTAATAAGGAAAAATAGGCAGTGTCATCCGACCTTATGCGTCGATGTCAAATTTTAAGGAAGCGGTCTCTAGGTTAAACCTGGTCGATCTGGGTTACACGGGTAATCCGTTCACATGGTTCCAGGGTTCTATAGATGGCACTCACATCATTGACTAGCTCGAAAGATTTCTGGGCTCTTCAGATTAGACTACTCTCTTCAGCATTTCCACATCAACCACCTGTCCCTCAACTGTTCGGACCACTTCCCAATTGTCATTAACTGAACTCATGGCGAATGCTACAGGCGTGCCAGCAGACCCTTCAGATTTGAAAGCTTTTGGTCAAAATACCACGAATGTGAAGATGTTATTAGATCAATATGGAAGAGTAATCATGCATAAGTGAGATACAACCTCCAATAGGTTGCATCCAACCTGAGATCTTGGAGCAATAAAAAGTTCTGCCATCCTGATAGGCACTGTGATTTCCTCGAAAAAAAAATGCACTACCTTCTCAGTCAACCCCTTCCACCCTCAATCTCTCTAATTTCAGTGCCACTCAATGTGAAATGGATTTAGCCATGTGTGTTAAGGAAAGCTTTTGGGCAATGCGAGCGTGGGACACCCACATTACAGAAGGGGATGCCAATACCCGGTATTTTCACCAGAAAGCATCAGATAGGCGACGGAAAAATTTTATTCCTTGCACAGCGCAACCTGATGGTAACAAAGTCTCTAACACCAAAGGAATCCAAGAAGCCTTTGTTTTTTTCTTTCAAAACCTTTTCACTGCTGGAACCCGCTACATTTCATCTGAAGTGGAGGACTGTATCAGACCTGTGATCACCGACGAGATCAATCGGGAGCTCTCCAAAGATGTGACAGATGAAGAGATACACCTGGCTCTGAAGCACATTCAACCTACTAAGGCCCCGGGCCCGGATGGCTTCCATGCCCTTTTCTTTAAAAATTACTGGCACATTATTGGTCCCGACATCTGCAATCTGATGAAGAGTATCTGGGCAGGGAAAAAAAGGATCTCTGACATCAATGAAACTATACTCATCCTCATTCCCAAAGTTAAGAAAGCTCTTGCAATCCCAGATTTTAGACCTATCAGCCTCTGCAATGTCTCCTACAAGATTTTTTCAAAGATCTTAGTTAATCGTCTACACATTTGGTTACTCGACATCATTTAAGAAAACCAGAGCACCTTCGTAGTGAAGAGGCTGATCACGGATAATGCAATTGTGCCCCACGAAGTGTTCCATTCTATGAAAACACACTTCACCGCGAAAAGAGGTACCATGGCCTGGAAGCTTGATATGACCGTGGCCTACGATAGAGTGGAATGGAATTTCATCAAGGTTGTGATGCTGAAAATGGGCTTCTATCCTAAATGGAAAAATATGGTCACGCACTGTGTCATGTCCTGTCATGACCCGTCCCTCGGGGCCCGTGTCGTAACTACCCCAAGCCCTCCTTCCATAGGCCAGGGGCTGGTGACTAGCACCAAAGGCGTAAATCCCTATAACTGGGAAGGCATGACCTTTATGAAACGTAAACACACACACAACCAGAGTATAAGCGGAAGAAAACACTAAGTAAGCAATATAACAAGTGTACTGAAAGTACAAAGGGGGCCAGAAATACAACCCCAACAGTAAAGTACAAGAAAAAGACAAAACAACAGGAAGGTGTCAAGTTGCTCCTGGTTCATCCTCAGGAGTCCCTACCTGAAGGGTAGGTACAGATGGACACCTCAGCTCTCCACGTCCGTCTGTCACCTACAGGTACCGTCTCGTCATGAAGTCCACCTCCGGGTACCATCTCGTCGTCAAGTCCACCTCCGGGTACCGTCTTGTCATAAAGTCCACCTACGGGTACTGTCTCGTCGTCATGTCCACCTCCGGGTACCGTCTAGCTCTACAAGCCTCAACCACGATCAGTGATGTCCGTCGTCTGCAACCAACACAACATAGTGCGGGTGATGCCTGTGCAAGGGTGAGTATACGATACTCAGTAGGGAACCCAAGACCCCCGAAGGTCTCTCTGAATCCACAAGGATAAACCACGAAGAAAGATACAATCACTAAGTATCATCTAACACTACTTAGGTATATTCCAATACATATACCTAAGTCATCAAATCCAGTTCATCTCCAACTCACGAGCTCAAGTGCAATCCAGTCCACTTAGGAAAGTAAAACATAATCCACACAGGAAATCATAAACCATTCCACACAGGATATCAAGTCAATCACATCGAAGATAATGATTGAAGGTCAAGACTCAGCTCACACCGATATACTACTCACGAAGAGGGGTGGAGATGATTAGATGTAGCCTCTGAATCATCTCCTTTTCCGAACCCATGCAGGGTCCAAATTTAGTAGTCGTTGCTGCCGAACCCACGGAGGATACATGTATAGTCGTCATCATCGTCGAACCCACAGAGGATCCCAGCACGGTAGTCTAACCCACGGAGGATCCCAGTACAGTAGTCTTCCTCGTCGAACCCATGGAGGATCCCAGTACGGTAGTCGTCCTCGTCGAACCCACGGAGGATCCCAGTATGGTAGTCGTCCTTGTCAAACCCACAGAGGATCCAGTACGGTAGTCGTCCTCGTCGAACCCACAGAGGATCCAGTACGGTAGTTGTCCTCATCGAACCCACAAAGGATCCCAGTATGGTAGTCATCATTGTCACAGTCGCAGCCAACTCTAGGGTTCCCGCACACATCATGCTCGATTCCAGGAGGGTCCGCTCCACGAGCCAAGGGGGTCGATACATCAACTGACACGTAGTCTGGAGTTGATGTATCCCAAAGTTCCATCTCGATAATAGGAACTCAATGCGACAGACGGCACGTCAATCGGACGCTCGGTCTGAGAGTTATTGACTTTTTCGTCCCAGGGGCCCGATTGGTTTTTAAGTCAAAACAAACCTGACCATAATCCAACTACATCCAAAATTTGAGTGGAGTAATCCAAAAGAACCGTCTCACTAATAGGAATCCAACAAATTTGACGTCATGTCAATCGGGCATCCGGAGCTCAAGTTATAAGCGTTTCCGCTCCGAGGGCCCGGTTGGTTTCGTGTTTGAACCAACCCGGCCATACCCAAAGTTCTTCAAAACATTGAGTGTAATATACTGAAATGACTGCCTCGATCCGAGGATCTCATCGCAACTGACGGTGTGTCGATCGGAGGTCCGTAGCCCATGTTACAGATGTTTGAATGATTCTGTCCGTTTTTAGGGGGGTTTGGGCCCGGACCGACCCGTCCCAAAACCCCCTGGGTCGGCCCAAACTGGGTCGACCCGACCCGGGTCCGGCCTATTAGGGTGCAGCCCGGCCTAGCCGGCGCGGGAGGCCCGACCCGGCGCGGGCGGCCTGACCCGGTGCGGCCGGTCTGGCCTGGGCGACTCGACACTGGCCGAGCGGGACAGCTCGGTGCTGGCCGAGCAGACGTGGAAAGGGAGGGGGGGGGGGGGGGGGGTCCACTGCCCCCCTTGTTTTGTAATGGCGGCCCCCACGTGGGGGCCTGCCCCTTCGCCAGCCGCTGGGGGTTACAACTCCCGACCCTTCCCGATTCCGGCCGGCCGTGATGGCCGGCCGGTGAGCCGCCACGGGACCCCCCGCGGGTCCCGCCTTCCCTTGCGCCAGTGGCTGGATTTCCGGCCGCGCTTCCCTGCACCGCTGCGGCCCTCCATGGTTCTACGGCGCGTCGCGACGGCGCCGCGCCCCTCCGCCGCGGCCTGACTCCAGCCGCGACTTCTTTCGGCCTCAACGACGCGGCGCGACGACACCTCGCTCCTTCACCGCGTTCCTCCCTGTTCCCGCGTGGTTCTGTTGCACCGCGCCACCTTCATTCTAGCCGCAACTAGTACAACAACAAAAGGGGAGGAGGGTCGGCTGTGTTCGTGCGGTCCGGCCCCCTCCCGTTAATTCGATATCAAGAGGTTGAAGAATTTAACGTTGGATGGAAAAAGAATATTCACGAACACAAAACAAACGCCTACCTCGAAGAAGGCGTTCGTCAGTGTCACGGTAGACGGCGTCGCGGTAGACAACATCGTTCCATCAACGTCGAGAAGGATGAAGCTGAGTTTGGCGTCAGCGTTCTTCGTTCTTCATTGGAGGAAGAGGAAAACTCTCCATGTGCTGGGCGCCGTGCTTCACTGCTAGCGTTCCGTCGCTTGAAGAAGCCATCCAGAACTCCTCCCCCTGGCCTCCTTTAAATAGGAGTGGTGGGTTCGTCATTGGCACGCAAGTCATAAATGGGGGATTTATGACATAGGGCCCCACTCACTTAATCCGCTACGGTGGAACATTAAAAAGGGAGGAAGGATCCTCATTAATTAAACACGTTGACATTTAATTAAAGAGAGGGAGGGAAGGTTCCTCATAAACTTGAGGGGTTGACATGTATTAAAGAGGGAGAGGGTGTTTAATGGGGTGTTAGGAATTTTAAGGAGGTGGGTGTAACAGCCCGAGATTTTATGAGAAATATTATTTTTAATTACTTTGATGTCTTGTGTTGTACGCTACACCAAGATTAGCTTGTACTATACACAACACCGTATTAGCTTGCAGTATACGCAACACTATTCTTGGCTAGTGTTACACACTATTTGAAGTTTGTTTTGTGGAAATTATTCTACACAACATTAAGTATAGATTTTGTTTAATGTATAAATGAAATAAGTTTTTATTATGTTATACGCAACACCAAACAGAGATTTCACTACATGCAGCCCTGACTTGGCTTGCATTACACACAATCAAGACCTTCTTCGATAGCATGTGTAGTACGCAATACCAAGTTCCACTAAACGAGATATTATTATAATATTATTATGAACTAGCTGTTATGAATAGTAATACCCACTTTTTGAAATTTTATCTTTCAATTTGGACTTCATTTTTGGATTCGGAATATCGAAATTAGCTTAGGGTGAAATTTTGGTATTTTTCTGAAAAATTTCAATTTTTGATGAATAGTGAAAACACTGGGTTACTATTTAAAAACCGACTTTTTATTTAACTTTATTTATGGTAAAAATTGATACATAATACCAATATAAGTTCAATATAATTCATTGGAGTCATTTTATAATAATTTTAGATATATAAAAATTTTATTGAACTTTTCACCGTTTTTTACCCACCTCCTAAGAGAATTTACAAATTTACATAAAACTTAATTTTACCGCTTTTGTGAATGGAATTTCAAAAATCCGAGAGACATGATTGATGTTAGTAATTAAAATGTGGTTCAATGAGATAAAAATTAATTTTTGTTGAATAGTAACTTTTTACTTTTATTTATCACGGTTAAAAGTAAATAGGGTAATTAAGGGTAAAAATGATATTATTATTACCCTAACACATGTTATAATTATATTTTATAAGTTTAATTCGACCAAAAACAACCTTAGTCATAAAATATGACCATTTAGGCCAACTTGGATTAGATTAGGACATTTAATATTATTTTATTTAAAGAATAGTTAAAATAGTTAAAATCAAAGTTTAATAACTAAAATATTTTTAATATGGAGTTTTACATAAGATAAATTCGACTATAAATATTCATTAGAAAGATAAAAATATTTCCTACATAATGGTATTTTATTTTTAATTTTTAGACTTTAAATAATTTAATTTATTTATGACACAATGATGATGTAGTAATTATATTATTAATGAAATATTGATATAATTGATGTTATAAATACCCAAATAAATGTAATTGGAGACTTTTTATGGATTAAAATAATTTTCTATGTTAATATGACATGTTAGTGTTTATTTAATTAAATTTCTGCGAACTAATATTTCTGTTATGATTTTCAAAAAAATCAATTACCAAATAGTGTCAAAATTGACATAAAATAGTTTTTAAAACAAATATTATATTATTAATTGTCATTTTATTCCTAAAAATCTAAGGTTCGGCCAAATGACTTATATAAGGATATATATGTTAATAATAAACAACTTGGGGTTCTTTTGTCTTGTTATAGTAAGTTTATTAACCTTATAGTGTAAGAAAACAAGAAGACATGGTAAAAGTTAAATTATCTAACTTAAAGTTAAATCTAAATGATAAGGTTAAAATAGATACCTAAACTTGTCTAAATTCTATTGGATGAGAGTATTTAGACCCATAACCACCTTAGATTCTAAATAAATTAATTTATAGATATTAAAAACCGAATATGACTTTATAATAAAATAATATTTTTAGTTTTTCCAAAGGTGCCCCTCTCCTCCCTTATAAAAGGGAACCTCCTCCCTCTCTTCCTCACACCACTTTGAGCCTTCAAGCTCGTCCAACCCCTGAAAAATTCTCTTCTCCACGTCCCTAGAAACATCCTAGAAGTCCAAGTATTCTTCAAATACTAATTTTAGTGCTCTAAGTGGAGGTCTCAAAGAGGTGCTTCAAAGAAGAGGTAATGTCCGTTACCAATTCTTTCAACTTTATTTCTTCTTCCACTTCTTCTTATTTATTTGTTTCATTATGAAGTAATAACATCAGTATCACTCATATACTGATATGTTATAATAAGTATGAAACAACCCTATTTCACCATCTATCCATCCTACGGAAAACAAAATCACCGCGCGTGTGTACGTACGGAATACCGTCTCCACGCCGTGGTGTAATCTATTTTCCCACCACCACCTTACTTGGATGGGTATAATGATGCAAATAAATAACTATATATGATTGTTGTAAAGTGGTATTTATTCTTAAATAGTATACATACACTCCAATACAATTCCATGATCATGGGAATGATATCATCGCTTGTGCGTACGTACGGAATACCGTCTCTACGAACGTGATGAGATTCATTTTCCATGATTAGCCAATCAAGAATGATTATAAAGTATATATAATAAATAATAATGAAATATATGACATAATGAAGCTACTATATTTATTTATACATATATATATATATATATATATTTATTTATTTTACTTACTTCCATTCAATTCAATAAGGAAACGAAAAACAGCGTTCATGCGTACGTACGACGTACCGTCTCCATGAACAGTGTATTTCATTCCTTTTATCGATCAATAATATATATGTATATGATGAATATATATTATATATAAATCACTTTTTACATTCTGGAATTATGTAAATCAGGATATAAGTAATAATATCAAGAACGATAAGTCGAAACACATACGATAAATGAAATGATTTTACCCAAAATGCTGCTTTAACATGGAATTTACAAAAGAACGGGTAATATAAAGTCATAAGTGAAACATATATGATGTCATTGCAATGAATATGATTATTTAATAATTCAATGACATTATTTAAATCATTATACTAGAGCTTCAGATCCATACGAAGCATATCATACCTAAGGTAAGGGATAATTATTCCATTCTCATTCTTTTCTGAGATTGTTTATTCGTAAGTATTTACTGGGGTTATGATTATTATCCATGTCCATATGTTCTCAAAATGTTTTCATAAAATGTTTAATTTTCTTCCATGTATGTTTAAAGTCATTTTTACCCTTTTCTACTTTTACCACATCATATGGAAGGAATCTTTCTTTTACGAAGTACTTTTTGACTTTTCCGGCAAAAGTACGAGAAGAATGTTTTTTTAACTTATACGGCATGAAATGATTTTTACGGTTTTATAAAGCCTTATTTTCATGAAGATTCCTCCAAAATATTTCATAACTATTTTCAACAAAATCCTTTTCTTTTAAAATTGCATGACATTTTGTGAAAAGAGAATAATTTTGAAGAAGAAAGGATATTTTCCTCAAGAATTCATTTCAAGTATTTTATCAAAACCATTTTTCATCTAAGATGACATTATTTCATATGTTTATGTTTCAAGTATCATGTCTCTATGATTTACATGGTTTCACTTTTCTTATTATGAAATGATATCTATTTCTTTTATATGGATTATGTGATGATGGGATGATTTTTATGAAACCCATTTTATTCGTTGGGTTATTATGAATAATGTATGTTTATTTTGTGGCACAAGTAAGAATGATTTCATTATGAGATGGGTGGGACCTATATCTCCCTCCAATGCATTGGTTAAATATTTATATCTAATGAGATAAACATGACTGGAATGGTAAGTTAATCCGATTCAGTGTTACAGGACTGAAACGAGGAGTGAACTCGATTCAGAAAGGGACTTTGTCCACTAAGATGGTCTTGGCAGCAATGCCTTGGCTACTATGGAAATCATAACATGTTCTGAATGGTTGCCAAAATTACATGGTTTATTCCCATTATATTTTACCATGGTTTATGTTCCATTATGATATATTCTTTACGTACTTCCACAATTATGTCTTTGCTCAAGATTTTGATGTTTAAATTTCATGTTCAAGTTTTTGCTTTCAAATTTTTATGGATTGTTTTATGTTATCTATGTTTTCCCTTACTGATCATTTGAGATCACCCTTTTTATGTTTTGTTTTCCCCAAGAAATAAAGAAAGGTTTTAGGTAAGGAAACAAAAAAGGGAAGATCGTTATGGGAGTTGTTGAAGATCTTTCAATAGTATTAGAAGATTATATTACGAGTTTCTAAATACACTAAACTATTATGGTCCTTGTGTGTATGTTTTTGTTATGTATTAAGTATTCCGAAAAAGTAATGTATTGTCCATGTACGTCAAGTTTCAGGTCTCTACAGTTGGTATTAGAGGAAAGGTTTAGTTAACCTTTGGAAACTAGGATTCAAAAACTTTAGTGAGATCCCTAGAGATATTTCTAAGGTATGTCTAGGGATGTCCCTAAGGATAAGTATATGTATAGGTTATAGTCCTAGAATTGTGCTAAAAATCTTAAAATAAAACCTAAGATGTTAGATATTGAAGGTACACCCCCTTTATTATGTTGTTTTCCCTAGCATGATTTTTTCGTCTCATACTATTCTTTTTGGATTTTAGACAATGGCTGGAACCCGAAGGAACCGTGTTGGTCAATGTAATGGACAATGCAATGATTGTACTCCTGAACAAACAAATGTTATGGGAGATGGAGTGAAAAATCTTAGTTCTATACTTACACAAGCTATGAATCATTTTGTACTTCCAAATGAGCAGAGAAGGGAACGATATTCTATTGAGTCCTTCATGAGGCAACGCCCACCTTCTTTCAGTGGGTCTTCTGATCCACTTGTTGCTGAACAATGGATCAGTACCAATGAAAAGATATTTTCAGTTCTTCAATGTTCTGAACATGATAAAGTCATCTTAGAAGTATATCGTTTGGAAGGTGAAGCTGATCAATGGTGGAATATTATCAAGAATACGAGTCCAAGAGATGAAATTGAGTCCATGGAATGGGACGAGTTCAAGAACTTATTTTTCAATAAGTACTTCCCTTGTATTCTTCAAACAAAGATAGAGAAGGAGTTTCTTGAACTAAAGCAAAAGGATGATGAATCTGTTGGTATATACGAAGCGAATTTTACAAGACTTGCAAGGTATGCATCTGGCTTTATCATCCTAAATGAAAGTATAGTTGATCGATTTTTCGGTGGCTTAAAACCAAGTCTTCGAAGGGAATTAGCTATAAGAGACTTCAGTAGCTATAAAGAAATTGTGCGTTGTGCTATCAAGGTAGAAATGGAAGTTGGTGTTACATATCCATCTCATGGTTTTGATAAGAAACGAAAGATGGAGTTCAAGGAGAAATCACAGAACAATGGTGAAAAGAAGATAAATGTTTCTTTATTCTCAAAGTGTGGAAAGAAGCATGGTGGAGATTGCCTAAAAGGTACTAGAAAATGTTTTAAGTGTGGAAAATAAGGTCATAGAGTAGTTGATTGTCGAAGTAATGGGAAAAAGGTTGCTAATGATGTGAATAGAGAAAATACTACAGATAACTCTCCACCAAAACTTCAATGCTTCAAGTGCAAGGAAATGGGGCATTATGCTAATAAATGCCCTAATCCACGGGTTAATGATGATCAACGTGAGCAAGCTCTTAAAGCAAAGGATAAATGGAAGTCTCATGCGATCACTATTTGTGATGTTGAGTATGAAAATGATGTTGTGTAATGATTAAGTGTTTATGTAATGGGATTTCAAAATAGTATCATGGAATCTCATTTATGGTATTGTGGAATTTTGGAATATCTATGTATTGGTTTTCAATTATTATATGGTACTGGTAACCATGAAAAAGTGGTTGAAATATTTTTGGAAAGCAGATGAAATGCGTACATAGAAGGGATAAGGAGAAAATAATATGATAGTAATCATGAGCTCATGACTAAAATAAGGAGAAAGTGATATCATGGTTTGAGTATATAGAAATTTTGGTATTTTGGTATGTGGAAAGAGTTAACTTTTGACTACATTCATGTTTTCACTAAGGTTAAATGGGTATTCATTTTTCAAGAGAATACATGATTAAGGTATTCACATGATTGGAATGTGATCAACAAGATATATCGGGGATAAATGATGATATTCACATGCTCGGTAGATGACATTTCTAGTAGTTGTTTTCTTTATACTATAAGCTTGGACATAAGTATTTTGGATAAGCCTAAAGATTTGAAATGGATTATGTTGAACATAAGTTAGTTCAAGGCTAGAACTGTTTTCGATATTATCAATGGAATGTCATAATGATGTAATTTTAGAAAAAGGACAACCTGCAGGATGGGCGAAAACCCGTCACGTCGGACAAGGCTATGGGAATCGAACCCACAACCGAAGTGAGACTAACCTTTATCGCATACCACTGGCCTACAGGAAGTCCCTGGTTAGTAGAAACTAGTTTTATTTTATTAAGCGGTATGATAGGTGAAGTGTAAGTCCATGTTTGGAATCATATCTGATTAACCTCACCATACATGGACTTATGTATTCGATAACTTTTTCTAACCTTTTCTTTGAGATAGATGGAATGTCCCATCATTCTATCACATGATCTGTTAGCACTTCACGAATAACAAATTCAACTTCATTTCTTTAAGATATGAAGTGTAAATTGTTCAAAGCACGAAAAACAGTGATATTGTTCCAAAATCAAGCAAGTATTTCTTCAAATTCAAAATTTTCAACTTTAGGGAAATTATATTGAAAACCAAAAATGTTGTCCTAGTGGTCTTATATCTGACGAATCAGATGGTACCTTATATCATCGCAAATCTATGGCTTTGTGATTGTTGGCTATTTCATAGCCATGTTCTCTACCACTCTCCATCAGAACATGATGGTTAGATTTCTCTTCCATATCCATATTTTCACCTATGTTATCCTATGTGGAAACCCAGTGATGAGTTAATATGGGTAACCGTTACATTTCTAAAATTCCTTTTTAAAATGAAGTTTTAGTATTATTTTTTTTACGATGTGGGTTTCTATGAAAGAAACTTTCAAGTAGTAAACCATTTACAACCCCAACGAATTTCGAGGGTGAAATTCATTTTAAGGGGGGTAGAATGTAACATCCCGAGATTTTATGAGAAATATTATTTTTAATTACTTTGATGTCTTGTTTTGTACGCTACACCAAGATTATCTTGTACTATACACAACACCGTATTATCTTACAGTATACGCAACACTATTCTTGGCTAGTGTTACACACTATTTGAAGTTCGTTTTGTGGAAATTATTCTACGCAACATTAAGTATAGATTTTGTTTAATGTATAAATGAAATAAGTTTTGATTATGTTATACGCAACACCAAACTGAGATTTCACTACACGCAACCCTGACTTGGCTTACATTACACGCAATCAAGACCTTCTTCGATAGCATGTGTAGTACGCAATACCAAGTTTCACTAAACGAGATATTATTATAATATTATTATGAACTAGCCATTATGAATAGTAATACCCACTTTTTGAAATTTTATCTTTCAAAATGAACTTCATTTTTGGATTTGGAATATCGAAATTAGCTTAGGGTAAAATTTTGGTATTTTTCTGAAAACTTTCAATTTTTGATGAATAGTGAAAACACTGGGCTACTATTTAAAAACCGACTTTTTATATAAATAATTATTTATTTTATTTAACTTTATTTTAGGTAAACATTGATACATAATACCAATATAAGTTCAATGTAATTCATTGGAGTCATTTTATAATAATTTTAGATATATAAAAAGTTTATTGAACTTTTCACCGTCTTTTACCCATCTCCTAGGAGAATTTACAAATTTACATAAAACATAATTTTACCACTTCTGTGAATGGAATTTCAAAAATCCGAGAGACATGGTTGATGTTATTAAGTAAAATGTGGTTCAATGAGGTGAAAATAATTTTTGGTGAATAGTAACTTTTTACTTTTATTTACCATGGTTAAAAGTAAATAGGGTAATTAAGGGTAAAAATGATATTATTATTACCCACAAATATGTCCTAATTATATTTTATAAGTTTAATTCGACCAAAAATAACCTTAGGAATAAAATATGACCATTTAGGCCCACTTGGATTAGATTAGGACATTTAATATTATTTTATTTAAAGAATAGTTAAAATAGTTAAAATCAAAGTTTAATAACTAAAACATTTTTAATATAGGGTTGTACATAATATAAATTCGACTATAAATATTAATTAGAAAGCTAAAAATATTTCCTACATAATGGTATTTTATTTGTAATTTGAGACTTTAAATAATTTAATTTATTTATGACACAATGATGATGCGGTAATTATATTATTAATGAAATATTGACATAATTGATGTTATAAATACCCAAATAAATGTAATTTGAGACTTTTAATGAATTAAAATAATATTATCTATTAATATGACATGTTAATATTGATTTAATTAACTTTGTTCGAACTAATATTTTTGTTATAATTTTCACAAAAATCAATTACCAAATAGTGTCAAAATTGACAGAAAATAGGTTTTAAAACAAATATTATATTATTAATTGTTATTTTATTCCTAAAAATATACGGATTAGCCAAATGACTTATATGAGGTTATATATATTAATAATAAACAACTTTGGGTTCTTTTGGCTTGTTATAGTAAGTTTATTAACCTTATAGTGTAAGAAAACAAGAAGACACGGTAAAAGTTAAATTATCTAACTTAAATTTAAATCTAAATGATAAGGTTAAAATAGATACCTAAACTTATATAAATTATTTTTATGAGATTATTTAGACCCATACCCACCTTATCTTCGAAATAAATCAATTTGAAGCTATTAAAACCCGAATATGACTTCATAATAAAATAATATTTTTAGTTTTTCCAAAGGTGCCCCTCTCCTCCCTTATAAAAGGGAACCTCCTACCTCTCTTCCTCACACCACTTTGAGCCTTCAAGCTCGGCCAACCCATGCCAAATTCTCTTCTACGCTTCCCTAGAAACATCCTAGAGGTCCTGGTCTTCTTCAAAGACCAATTTTAGTGCTCTAAGAGGAGGTCTGAAAGAGGCGCTTCAAAGAAGAGGTAATGTCCGTTACCGATTCTTTCAACTTTATTTCTTCTTCCACTTCTTCTTCTTTAGTTGTTTCATTATTAAGTAATAACATCAGTATCACTCATATACCGATATGTTATTATAAGTATTATACAACCCTATTTCACCATCTATCCATCCTATGGAAAACGAAATCACCGCGCGTGCGTACGTACGAAATACCGTCTCCACGCTGTGGTGTAATCTATTTTCCCACCACCACCTTACGTGGATGGGTATAATGGTTCAAATAAATAACTATATATGATTATTATAAAGTGGTATTAATTATTAAATAGTATACATACAATCTAATACAATTCCACGATCATGGGAATGATATCATCGCTCGTGCGTACGTACGGAATACTGTCTCCATGAACGCGATGAGATTCATTTTCCATGATTAACCATTCAAGAATGATTATAAAGTATATATAATGAATAATAATGAAATATATGACATGATGAAGCTACTAGATTTATGTATACATATATATATATATATATATATATATATATATATATATATATATTTCATCTACTTACTTCCATTCAATTCAATAAGGAAACGAAAACAGCGTTCATGCGTACGTACGACCTACCGTCTCCATGAACGGTGTATTTCATTCCTTTTATCGATTAATAATATATATGTATAGGATAAATATATATTATATATAAATAATGTTTTACATTATGGAATTATGTAAATCAGGATATAAGTAATAATATCAAGAACGACAAGTCGAAACACATACGATAAATGAAATGATTTTACCCAAAATGCTGCTTTAACAAGGAATTTACAAAAGAACAGGTAATATAAAGTCATAAGTGAAACATATATGATATCATAAAAATGAATATGATTATGTAATAAGTCAATGAAATTATTTAAATCATTATACATGATCTTCAGATCCATACGAAGCATATCAGACCTAAGTTAATGGATAATTATTCCAATCTCATTCTTATCCGAGATTGTTTATTCGTAAGTATTTACTAGGGTTATGATTATTATCCATGTCCATATGTTCTCAAAATGTTTTCATAAAATGTTTACTTTTCTTCCATGTATGTTTAAAGCCATTTTTACCCTTTTTCTACTTTTACCACATCATATGGAAGGAGTCTTTCTTTTATGAAGTACTTTTTTACTTTTCCGGCAAAAGTACGAGAAGAATGTTTTTTTAACTTATACGACATGAAAGGATTTTTAAGGTTTTATAAAGACTTATTTTCATGAAGATTCCTCCAAAATATTTCATGACTATTTTCAACAAAATTATTTTCTTATAAAATTGCATGACATTTTGTGAAAAGAGAATGATTTTGAAGAAGAAAGGATATTTTCCTCAAGAATTCATTTCAAGTGTTTTATCAAAACCATTTTTCATCTAAGATGAAATTATTTCATATGTGTATGTTTCAAGTATCATGTCTCTATGATTTACATGGTTTAACTTTTCTTATTATGAAATGATATCCATTTATTTTATATGGATTATGTGATGATGGGATGATGTTTATGAAACCCATTTTATTCGTTGGGTTATTATGAATGATGTATGTTTATTTTGTGGCACAAGTAAGAATGATTTAATTATGAGATGGGTGGGACCTATATCTCCCTCCAATGTATTGGGTAAAGATTTATATCTCATGAGATAGACATGACTGGAATGGTAAGTTAATCCGGTTCAGTGTTATAGGACTGAAACGAAGAGTGAACTCGATTCAGAAAGGGACTTTGTCCACTAAGATGGTCTTGGAAGCAATGCCTTGGCTACTATGGAAATAATAACATGTGCTGAATGGTTGCCACAATTACATGTTTTATTCCCATTATATTTTATCATGGTTTATGTTCCATTATGATATATTCCTTACGTACTTCCACAATTTATTTCTTTGCTCAAGATTTTGATGTTTAAATTTCATGTTCAAGTTTTTGCTTTCAAATGTTTATGGATTGTTTTATGTTCTCTATGTTTGCCCTTAATGAGAATTTGAGCTCACAATTTTTATGTTTTGTTTTCCCCAGGAAGTAAAGAAAGGTTTTAGGCAAGGAAACAAAAAAGGGAAGATCATTATGGGAGTTGTTGAAGATTTTTCAATAGGATTAGAAGATTATATTCCAAGTTTCCAAAGACACTAAATTGTTACAGTCCTTATGTGTCTGTTTTTGTTATGTATTAAGTATTCCACAAATGTAATGTATTGTCCATTTACGTCAAGTTTCAGGTCTCTATAGTGGGGGATCATGTGGGCCCCACCCCACTTCCTCACAACTTCCTTTCCCATAACTCATAAACCACTAGAGGCGTAATACAAATATAATTGTAAAACAACTATATTTTTATTCCTCACATTTTTAACATCTCATCCCGAGCAAACACAACTCTAGAAAAAGTATTCCTAAGAAATTACCAGCACTACGGTTTCATCGGTGCCCTCAGATTTCAATTCCGAGCACTGGATCAAAAGTTAGAAAATCCCGCTCGCTCGTTCACTGAATGTAGCCGAGATAAACTTTGAAAATTGATTCCGGGTACACCGAGCCTCGGAATCAGGTGCCGTCAGAAGCCACAGACTCGAAAAATTCCGAAGAAATTAAGAAAAAAATTTCCTTGAAATTTCCATGTATTTAAATGTCTATATCCTTCCGAATCAAAGTCAATGGGGAGCTCACCCGTGGCTTCACCCCAACCCGAGGCCTTCACCAAGGAGACCCCCTCTCTTTTTTTCTCTTTCTATTGGTGGCTGATGTTTTTTATAACCTCATTTCTAGGGAGACATCCTCTAATAATATCCATGGGGCAAGGGTGTGTTGTGGAAGCCCACCAGTTTCACATATTTTCTTTGCCGATGACTACCTTCTTTTCTCCAGGGCAACCATTAATGAATGTCGGATGAATAGTCATGCGATCCATCAGTACGAGAGGGAATCTTGACAGTCAATCAATCATGAAAAATTAGAAATCTCCTTCACCTCAGGGGTGCCTCTATCCAAGAAAGAAGAACTCTATGCAACTACAGGCATTCATATGGTTGAGAAACACCAGAAGTATCTCGGGCTACCCACGGTGATTGGCCGCTCCAAAAAAGAAGTCTTTGCATCTCTACTAGACAGGATCGAGAAAAAAATTAAAGGCTGGACCCCTAAAAGAATCTCCAAAGCCGACAAGGAGACACTCATTAAATCTGCCCTCCACTCCATCCCCAACTATTTTATGTCCCTGTTTAAGCTCTCGTCTGGTGTGGTTAACTAGATCCAAGCACACATAGCCAAATTCTGGTGGGGAAAGCATAATGGAAGGAATCGTACCCACTGGATTTACTGGGAGAAACTATGATCTCCCAAATCAAAGAGAGGATTGGGATTCTGAAACCACCATCACTTCAATGACGCACTGCTGGCGAAGTAAGGTTGGCGCCTTATTAACCGTCCATCTTCTCTCTGTGCGCGGGTTCTATGAGATAAATATTTTCCCCATAAGGAATTCCACGAATCCTCTTTTGGCCCTCGTCCTAGCTTCATCTGGAGAATCATTTGGGGTTCCCAGTGTCTCCTGAAAAAAGGGATGGGCTGGAGGATTGGAAATGGCTCAACTGTTAATATCTGGACTGATCCCTGGCTGATTGATAAGGACAGTCAGCAGGCATCCTCCCCTGTCCAACCAGCTTATGAAAATACCACAGTCAGATGCCTCTTTTCAGATCAGGAATTAGGGTGGTGTTTGGAAATGATCAACACTTGTTCAACGAACGTGACAAAATAATTATCATGAGTACCCCCTGGGTCCCAGACGTGGGCCTTGACCATCTCTTCTAGACCAATGACCTTTCAGGAGAGTACACTGTGAAATCCGGCTATCGGCTCACCATTGGCGCTCAATCAGCTGACCCGGAAGGGGGGCCTTGGAAATCGCTCTAGAAATTTAATGTCCCCCCAAGATTCATCACTTATGGTGGAATGTATGCACATGCACCCTCCCTACAATGATCCTTCTCATCTTCTGACATATTTCCAGTGATGATTGTTTCCCCTTATGCCCAAACGTCCCAGAATCCCCCTTTCACGCCATCATTCATTTCCCGGGGGATAAGTAAATTTGGAATAAATACGACTCTGATTCTGATGCCTTTCTGGACATGGCCTCTGAACTTCCCTCTATCATGATGCAATGGTGCTCCTCTCTCTCTACGACGAAAGTGAGATCACTTTGTACCCTGGCCTGGATCATTTGGGTCCATCACAATGATGCAACTTTCAACAACGACCACAAACCACCCGATTTCTGGGTTGACCGGGCCTCATCATGGTCCGAGGGCTGGAGACATCACAAAAGAAAAAAAATACCTTTGGAGCCCCTTCCTTTTCCTCCCAATGGTTCCCACCGATGGAAGGATTTATTAAGATTAATGTGGATGAGTCTCTCCCCATGATTGGACCCGTTTTCATCGGCCTTCTAGCCCGAGATCATCTGGTTCAGATCATTGCAGCCAGAAATGAATCTCACCATGCCTTTTGGGAACCTGCAATAGCCGAGGATTCAGCCATTCTCACTGGTATGGTTCTTGCTAAAGATCGTGGATGGGATAAAATCAACCTCGAATCAGACTGCCTCATCATAATCAATGCTATCAACCATAACGACGGCAGACTCCAGTCATTTAGCTCCCTCGTCAAGAGAATCATCTCCCTCCATCCTGACTTTGCAAGCTGCACCTTCCCCTTTACCAAAATGGAAGGAAATAATGCTTCCCATCAGCTGGCGGCCTCTGACCCCTTTGATGGCCACCAGCTCTGGCTGGACCACTTCCCTGTATGGCTTCATGCTTTTACGGCTGTTGATCTTCATCATTAATGAATCCGTCTTTTTTCAAAAAAATATATATTTTCCTTGATTTCCTTCTTTGTTTCTGATAAAAAATTTACTTATTAAAATAAGGAAATATTTAAAAGAGGGCTTCCGTCCATGCCACAACTTATACGATGTCTTGGTTTCTCCTATATACAGACTTGTTTGATTTTGAATATACACAACAACTTAAACAACCTCTTTTCAGTAATGTTGAGGGATACGACTCTCAATCAGTATAGTTCTGGCCATGTTGTTAACTTATCAATTCCAATGGTCAAAAACTCCATTTTTCTGTGGAGTTTTCACAATAGCCACCTCATGTTGTATTCTATTCTTGTCCAAGTAATTTTCAAACTCAATGGATGTGTATTCCCCTCCATTGTTAGACCATAAAACTTTATTTTCCATCCAGTATCATTCTAATTGATTTAGAAATAAGTTTTCATGCAGTCAAGAACTTACTCTTTACTGTATATAACCATCACCCAAGACATTATACTATAATCATCAATTAAAAGAATAAATTTCCTTCCTCTATGAATTCTAGCAACATTTATCGGGCCACATACATCTGTATGGATGAGATCAAGAATATTTGATGCCCTTTTCTTATTCGACCAATATGAAATACAGACCAAATTTCATTGTATGTAGGAATCAAATGTCTTTTCCCATTTATATTTTAGATTATGGATATCCATGACTATATTTATCGTAGATATATTTTCCACTTCCTATTAATTAATGTACCCTAACCTTCGATTCCATATGTCATTTTCTTCTTCAACAGTAAGATAGAAAATATTCTCTCTACTATCAACATGGTACAAGTTTCCATCTGTTCTATAACCATTAATGAGAGAATTCCATGTCTTTCCATTTATAGTGAATCCTTTTTTATTGAACATCACTATAATCCCTGAGTCATAGAGTTGACTCACACTAAGGAGATTGTGATGCAGACCGTCCATATAAGGAACTTCAATTTTCTTCATCTCTTCATTAGCTAGCTCAGTACATCCACTACCTTTTTTTTCAAAGCACCATCATTTCCAAAACTTACTATTCCATCAACATTTTTCTTAACATTCATTAATAGGTATTCATTTTCTATCATATGGGATGAGCACCCACTATCAAGAATCCAAGTGATGCTATTATTTGTAGCTTTGAGAGATAATTCTACAAGGTTGGATTTTTCATTTTTCCTCTTTTCCTTCCATGAAATATTATATTGAGTGGAAGATATGGATTTCCTTTCATATCTCTTTTCCTCATGCACAGGTTCTTCATATTCATACTCCTCTTCCAAAGGAGAAAACCTATTTTAAATAGCAACACTTTCAGGTTGGAAAATATTGACCAGTCTCTAAATTTTGTTTGAATTTCTCTTTTTATTCCTATGTCTACAATAAAAATATTTATAGACAATGTTAGAATAATGAAAAAAGTATCCATAGAAATTATTTCTTTGATAAGAAGTATGATATAAATTTTTTCTTTTTTGTTTAACTGCTAGATCTTCCCCATTCAAATAGCTCCTTGCCTCTTCACAATATGATATGGTATGGCGCAGATAGCCAAAAATTTGATATTTCATAAGTGGAAATTCCTTATCTTTACAATTCCTCGTCATGTATCCTTCCTTAAGAAAAATTGTTTGGCAGCCTATCATTTCTGGATACCTAAGGATGGTTTTCATTTCTTCTTTTAGTTTGAATTGAGGGTTTCTTTTTTAGCACTTCAGGTGATTTTCAACATGTCCAAATTTCATCTTGCCTTTATTCTGGACCACTTTATTTGCATCATTAGATGCTTCAACATCACAACTTATTCCACTATTTCCCATGCATACCGGTCTTTGATCATTAAAAATTTTTACAACTCCATCAGAACCACGTTTTTCTATCTCTAGAAGCTCATCATCTGAGAACCTTACAAACTATATTTAATTCATTATTCCTTTTGAAATTGATTTATTTTCAAGTTTACTCCTAATAATAACAAATTATTCTTCAAGACCCTCAATAGTATTGTAATTATCTTCTAGTATAAAGGTGATGTCATTGATGACCTTTCCCTATTCTTCAATTCTCTACTTCAGTTCCACTACATCTTATATGCTTTCAAGGTTTGTTGATTATACTTTCAATACTTCTTCCAGCCATTAAATTTCAGCCTCAAACTGATCAATATATTATGATGATTCTTCCACAACTCCTCTACACTTTTTGCATCCGTTTCTTTGATTCCCAATATTACCAAGAGAATGCTTAAGTTTTAAATTTAGATCAACATCAACACTCAACTGATGATCTCTTGATTTATCTTTTGATTATTCTAACTTCTCAATAGTATCCATCATATATGCTTGGATTCCATATTTAAAATTTGGTTTTTCTTCCTCAAAGAATTCAGTATCATCATCATCTTCTTCACAGACAAAACTATTTTTCTATAGTTTCTTTCGAGATTTGTATTTTCCCTTTTGAGGAAACCTTTTTGAGGCTTCTATGAGTTTACAGATTCACCTTCATCATCATTAAAATTTCTTGAGAACTGATAAGAAATGTTCTCGACTCTTCGACAACAATAACATGCTAAGGGTAGCTTTCCTTCAAATATACTTTTCCTCTCTAAAACTTCTTGGCAATGATGGAATGGAATTCTTCTTCATTGTTGTATTCATTAACACTATCTTATGAAATCTTGAGTTTTTCCATGGATTTGAATGCCATTTCTTTTCCGACACATTTCTTCACATCATATGGATTAACTCTCATTTTATAGGTGACCAAAATACTTAGCATATCATCTATAGATAGTTTAGACAAGTCACTTTCCTCTAGGTGTGGAACTTTTGGATTGTAGAGAGGTGTAAGCCTTCTCAAAATATTCTCCAAAATGTTGATGGATTTTATCTATTTTCCAATCCCTTGAATTGATCCTATAACTTTAGTAATTCGATTGAAGAAGAAATATTCATTTTCATTAGGGCGCGTCTTCAGATAGTCAAACATGTTGTCCAAACTTGGAGTTTTTCATCCTTCACATTACTATCACCTTTATAAATATTTTCTAATTTTTCCCATATAGACTTTTATAAGGTGAAACTCATCACCTTCAGATAGATCTGATTAGAAAGAGAAGTAGTGATGGAATTATATGCTTTAACATCTACATCAAGAATTTTTCTATCTGAATTAGTCATAGAAATCCCAATAGGATCAGTGAATTGTATTCCTTGTGTAGTAGAAAAAAGGACTTCTATTCTAAGAGACATTTGATGAGATCTCATACTATTCTTCTAGATCTGAAAGTTTCTTCCATCAAAGAGGGGAACTTCCCTAAAATTAACTATATTATCCATGATAGGAATGAAGGAAAGATTTAGCACCATCATCCTTTACCCTATGATACCACTTGTAGGGCCCTGAAACACCCTGAAAGGAGAGGGGAGAATCAGGGTGTCAAATTTTTATTTTAAAGTGACAGATCTTGTTCCCACATTGGTAGGAACTTGTTAAACTTGTATGATCGATTATATTAATAATAAAACAATCACATGTGTAAAGACAAAACACCAATTTTACTTAGTTCACCACTAAGGGCTACATCCAAGGATCATACGCCGACAGTGTGTCGGTCGTATCTAAATCCACTAATCTTCACTAGTTATGGAATATAGGATTTTTGACATAGTCACCCTGTGCTAGGTGCACTGCCTTTACAAATTTTTAGGGATAGGAATATGTTTTCATCAGATCACTTCTGTAAACTCCCCCTACCTCACTGCTTTAAGAGAATTCTAACTCAGTTTATCGATTTGAAGTTTGCTTCAATAGATTGGAATTAAATTATTTTTCTCTATCCATCAAAAGAAACTATTTGCATCAAAGTCATGAATTGATGCACTTTAAAAAACTATTCACTTAAAACCAAATATTCAAAACTACCTTTTATGAAGATCCTTCATGAAGCACCCCTACCTTCATGGAATACACTAACTTCACAAAGTATCTATGCATTTTTATAATAAACTTCCTCCACAAAGCTACCTTGCATTCGCGGAACAAACTATCTTTGCGAAGCTCACCGAGTCAACGTAGAATACCCCATCATCACAAATAACCCTTTAATCAAAAGAATTTACACCAGTCAAGAATTTTCAGATCTTTTCACGATGCTCAATCTCGCAAAGAATTTCTATTTTGTGGATCTCCCCTGGCATTGCAAAATCAAAGTGATTCCATATTTTCCTTGTAAAAATTCCTACAAAGTGAAGAGGGGTAGCCTCTTATTTATAAGCCTGGTCTTTCAGGAAGCTCCACTACCCCAACGCTTTTTTTAGATCCATCAAAAACTTCTTCATGACACACCTCCATTCACAAATCTCTATGGAAAGTCTCTTTTTTCAAATCTCGTCGTAACCATGGAGATTTCCATCAACACCCTTTGCAGTGCCCAATGTAATCGCAGAGCCTTCCATCACTGACCACAAATCTCTTATTCTCAAAACCATAGAGAACACTATCTCTGATCGCGATGCCCATCATAATCACATATCACACCGTTAGAAAAATTTAATCCTTCACAAAACACAAATCATGAAGCTCATCTTCACGAAATTTATTCCTTTTCAATATTTTTATAAGGCCTTCAACAAAAACCTTTTTTCACAATGTTTTCCATTATCCAAATTTTGGACCCCAAAAATTTGGAAAAAACTGGGAAAGAACAACACGTTCAATACTACTTTCATCTTGAACTCTATGATCCATTTCCTTGCAATCTCTCTGATCATACATGTGATGATTTACAACAAACACAAACCATACTCCATTTCCAGCAAAGAACGACCCTGGTTCCAACAATCATAACCCAGATTACAACTATTGAAAAAATTATAAGAATTAAAAATATAATTGACATGTTTAGAGGGAAGTAAATGAATATGATGAATGATTTTAGTGATGAATGTAAGGATATGTATAGGAATATAATCTGACCATTACATATATAACTATTTGAAATATGATAATTGGAAATATGGTCATTGGATATATTATTATTATGTATAATTGGAGTAAAAATATTACCAGTATATATTTGATATAAATAAATTTCAATTAAATGTTAAAAATTAACATTTTTTTGAATTAATAAATATTAATTTATCTGGGAAAATACGTTTTTTTATAATGAAATAGTTTTTATGAGTTACACATTTTTGTTTAATTTTTTTACTTTTAAATAATAATAAAAAGTATTGGTAAAATTAAAGAAATGATTATTTAAATAACATAACAACATCTATGAAATAATTATACAACTATTAGGAATAATAATTTAATTAATGATGGATAAAACAATGTTTTATTTTTTTTCTTCATATTATTCCTTTTTATTTTAAAATATAAATTTATCATATTTTAAGTATTAAAGTTAATGAAATGTATTTTTTAATTATATAAAAAAATTAATGGTCATTCATTAATTAATTATCGCTTTGTTAGAAATGAATATATAATCATTTAATCATAAAATAATATTGTTTTATGATTTTTTTATGTGTGTAATGAATTTTTATCTTATTAAATTAAATTAGTCACTATTAAAGATTTTTTTGAAAGTACCCAAGTTTAGATATATAACCGAGAGGGGTATGAGTTGAATCAGTGATGTTATTTTTACAATTCTTTATTTTTAAGTCAGCCTCTGTGATTGGTTAAGATCTCAATCCCTCGTTATTTAATATCTTACTTTTCCCGTATGAAAACAAATGAAATCAATAAAAATCACATAGGGATTTTTACACGGTTTTCCCATAATGTGAGTGACTATATCTTTTTTTTCAGGATGATCTGAGACAAAAATTCTCCACTAGTAAAGTAAAGTGATTATAAGTACATAAAATCTTCTAAATTTATTGGTAAAAAACTCCCATAATTCCTGATCACTAATGATTATATTGGGTCATATCTTGAGGGGATATTTAGTCTAGAACCCACCAACGTTCTTTATATTGAATTCTATTAGTTGGAGTGATATCCCAAAAAATATTTTAGTTATATATATTGGAATACCACCAGTTATTCAATGGTCTTCCCAACCTCCTGTGAACAGAAATTCAACTAATTCTTCCAACTGATGCAATACACACATTGGACAAATTCCACTTCGAGTAAACTAGGTCAAAACTTATTCTTATTAACTACCAGCCTTGATAACTTTCAATTATCAAAACTTTTTAGCTTCTGATACTCACTGATAATTTAAGAACATCTAATGTAAAATATCACTCTCTAGAAATAATGCATTATGTTTTCTTTGATATTCTCTGAACAACTAAATGTATAATTCAGTTTACAAAAAACGCTATTATTAAGTCTAGTTATTTTAAAATTCATAAGTCACATTCATGTATTTTATATATCACATGCATGGAATTATATTTTCAACTTTTTGAAAACATAAGAAAGTGAAACTCACTTTTCTTATAATTACATGAAATTCATTATTACATATATTTTAATATTATTCCTCTCACTATATTTGATTCATACATGCATATTTCATGTATGTAATTTATGTAGAATGTTTTAAAATTCCTTCTCAAAAATGTATCATATGACACCCGTGCCTTTTTTCATATGTGTACATGGGATATGCTTTATCTTTTATGTATTATCACACAACACTTCAACTTATTTTTATAAGTGTATCATGTGTATTAATTACTTTTCTCCTTCACAAAACATAGTGTGGGTGTAGAAAATGTCTCATAAAATCAACATTGATCCTTTAAATAAGGTTTTATGCAAATTATTACTTTTATTCTCATAACACTGTGAAATAATATTACACTAACACCGGATCATGTAACAATTCTTCAAGAAAATGATGAGTATGTTGTAAAATCAAGTGAATGATATTAAAAATACTTCATGAAATATTGAAAATATTCATGTAAAATCATATTTCATTTATGAAGTGTAATATCATAGATTCTATGTTTCACTATGAAAATGAGATCTCTCAAAATATTGAATGACAATAGCCCTCTTGGTCTCAGATGATCAATATTTATAGGTAAGGAATCCACCGCCATTGTATTCGAGTTTCAATAACTTGAATGATCATTTATTATGTCATATCAACGAATATTTTTAATTCCATAAGATCATTGAATTTTAGATTATTTAAACATGGGTTTCCTACCATTACTTTAGCTCCACTTGATGAAAAAGTAATGGAATATTCATGAAAAGATATCACATGAATGTGATGCACATCACATGAATATTATAGTCCCATAATTTCCTCAAACAATTATCACGAAAACAATTCTTTTGATAGTGGATTAGACTTTTAATAAAATATTATATACAAATAATGTCTTGTGTGCATGAAGATATAGTTCATATTATTCTCAAGATATCGATCATATAATTATCTCGAGTTCGGCCTTCATCATGGAGTCTTTCGACATGCATAACTTTGAAGAACATAAACCCTTTAGAATGATGAGAGCTTATAGAAGACCGCTGACTCATTACACTTATGTAGATATCCTTACGTGTATTTTTTCCCTTAAGTATCTACCCTTACATAGCCTTGTTACCCTTACACATATTCATTACCCTTACGTATGTTTCCTTACATAGGTATTGTAAATATCAACATACCTTTACATAAAAATCAATTAAATTTATGTTGGAACCCTTGCACAGTTCAGTACCCTTACATAGGTATTGTCTTACCTTTATATAGCCTTCACAACCCTGCCTATACCTACATGTAGCACTTATAACCTTATGTGGCTGAATATGTTACCCTTATGAAAGAAGCATGTAACATTATGTGAGTTTTCTATACCTTTACACAATGATTTATCAATTTAGTATACCCTTACACAGGTAATTAATTACTCTTACAAAACTTTTATAATGTAGGATTTACCCTTACAAAAATTTTCACTTACCTTTACACTGCTAGTGTAAATCCCAAATAAATTTTACATAGGTAATCAATATTACTCAAAATCCATCTAACACCTTCTCAAAATATTTTTTCAAATTGTTCATGAAAAATATAAAAATAATTTTCACGGTCATCAAATTTTAAACTCTCCATTAAATAATTAAATTTTACTTGGACTTATTCAATTCCTCTTCTTTATTAATCTTTAGGATTTGATAAACAATATGTCATCTTTGAAAAAAGTCTTTCAGATTTAATAATAGTTTAAAAATTATCATAAATCAAAGGATAATTTATCAAGTAAGAAATACAATTCCAATAAATGAATCCATAAAAATTATCTAAGAATCACAAAATCATCTTTACTCACTAAGACATATTGATTGACTCATTACCAACAAATTCAACACCAGGGAACAACAATATTCCCCTTTTTATTTTGTTATCAATATCAAAATACATCATAAAAGTCAATATATGATACAAAATTATTTTATAACCCTTATTTAAAATCAAATGAAAAGGATAAGTAGGGGTATTCTCATCTATTATTCTTCCATTCAATTCATTCAAGATTCTCTTCCCTTTTTTAGAGAGAATGATGGTACTAAAGGGTTATCTTAGTAAAGATACTTTTTTTGGTCTAATATAAGTCTATGTGGACTAACCTTATGTAGAAAAAAAGAGTGATAAAACCAAGGATGTGTATGTTTTCCATAAATTACCAAGCTTGTGATATCATTCTCAGAAAAGTTCAATTATCAAGATATTGGCTGTTAAGAAAGGAAATACATGATCCTGCACACACTTTAACAATCACATAAGGAAGTTTAGGTAAAAAATAATAACTCCCCTTTTTATAATATTGAGATAAACAACACTCCCCCTTAATAAGTTCATTTAATATTATTATAAAAATGGTTATAAGTGTAATTATCATACCTCAACCTTCAAGTTTAAAATTTGTCTAGAATTTACAGAATCACTAGAATTTATTTTAATAATAGATTCTTCTCAAAGTTTTCCCCCCTTATACGATGCACTCTTTTATTCCATTTTATGGAAGTGATTAGAATCCATAAAGAAAATATGTTCAAGATGTATAGTAGTGATAGAATTAAAAATATTCTGAAATGATTTGTATATTAGTTCCAATCATATAAAATTATAGGGAATTAGTAGGTTATTTGATTATTTTTATTTATATCAACAAATTTGATATTTTTTCAACCTAGAAACTCTCTTAAATTCACATACAAATCTCTTTATTATAGAACCTCCTTTGAATTTCCAATTTTAAAAATTTGAGGGTGGAATGGTTCTCCTATTCATCCTAATATGAGCCATAAAATCAAAAGCATCATTATTTTATTTCTTTTTTTCAATTTATTTGTTTTCTATTCTTATGTAGAAAGAAAAATCACACAATTATTTTCAATATGGCTAGTTTGTTTGTATCCTATATATAACATCTCATAATCTTTTTTGATTTGATCTTTTGGAAAATTCACATTGGTTTTAATCTTATACATTAAATTACTTGGTATAACTTTTTCACAAAAATTTACTTATATTTCTTTAAAGTTTCCCTTATGAAAAGAATTACTTTGATCAAATTGATCAGTGCACTTTTCTCTTCTTAGCCCATTCATTGCTTTAGTATACTCAAGTAACTATTCTAGAAGTTTCATCATTCATGGTTTAGAAAAATGATGTTGTTGGCCACATATTTCATAGATTTTATTTAGACAATCAAATTTTCTTGAGTATACAACCTTATTGATTTCTAAAAAAAACTCCTACATTATATACTATTCCTCCTTCTCACAGAGCTGATAGTTTTATTCAAGAATTTCTCACCCCTAATCTATGTAAATTTTTAGGAAGTGATATATTATACTAGTAGTTGTAAAATTTGTGCCAAATGTACTACAACACCAGTAATAACATCTTAAAACTATGTGTTCTATAATTCTAGATTTTCTATTGGTGATAAAATAATTATTGCTTGGATACACTCTACCATGATTTTGTCTTTGTCTTAGGGAACATTCTTTTCCTAACTCATTTAAGTTCTCACTATCATCATCAGTTAACATTATTTTAGTTTTTTTTTGAGAACCTACACCACTAGATGAAAATTTTTTAACATTACTTTAATAATCAGAAATAACCTGTACCTTCTTATTTGAACTTGTCTTCATGATAACTTTATATAATTCATCTTGAACACCCATTTCTTTATCAAAATCATCTCTCATTATTTTCAAGGTTTTTTCTTCTTTAAGAAACCTAGACTGTGTATTATTCAGTTCTTAATATTTTATATTTAATTTTATATTGATGTCTTTTAACATCTAATCATGTTCTAAAATTTTCACCTTGTAAGGTTTTTATCTTCTAAATAAGAACATTATCCTTATTATTTTTATTTATTTTATATTTCTCCTGTAATTTTATTATTTTATTAAGTTGAGTGTTTTGATTAAGACATGCAGTAAGTTTAAATATTATCATTTACTCATGGCCACTTTGTTCTTTTTTCTCATCACTTCTTAAAGAATCTCCATGTCTCTTAACTTGTGCTATAAAGGTTCTATGATTTTTTTGAACGTTAATATATTGATTCACCCTATGATGAAAAGTCTTCATCAACTTTCCTACTCATCATATTTTTATTATAAATCCATGAAAACTTCTTCTTCTTTCAAGTATTGCATTTTATAATTTTTCTAAATCTTCTTTTATTGTAGTATTCTATTTCATCATCACTATCAAAATAATTATATTCCTTCTATGGATAATGTCCAATTTGACCACAATTAATTAAATTTAAGGGAATAAAACTTTTAATTTTTTCCTCTTCTAAACATTTTAGAAATACATAACATAACTCTTTTATAATCTAAATCACTTAACTCATATTCATAAGAATTTGATAATTTTTTAGGATTTTATATTTAACCCATCAATAGATATGTCACTAATTTATTCTAAGGAAAAAATAATTGGATCAAATATGTCAAGAAAATTACACATCAATTTCTTGATAATAGATTAGTCATCCATAGTATTTCCAAAGCTCATAATATGAATTAATATATCATTTACCCTATTAAAGTAGTCAAATATAGTCTCATCATCATCCATCTGGATCTCTTTAAACATTTCTCTATAGATCTGCAGTTTGGGTTCTTGGATTTTCATATTTCCTTCATAAATATTCTCATATTTATCCGACATATCCTTGGATATTTTTATACCCATCACCTTAGTGAATAATTTATCTAACAAGGATGAAAAAAATACTATTTTCACCCTTCCCATATATTTCCATATTAATATTATTAGCATGTTTCATGAGATAATATATTCTAGTTATAATAAAACTAACTGTAATAGCATTACTAACTTTAAGGCCTTGTGAAAGAATATATGGAAGAATTTGATTCTTCCATCCATAAATGTTCTTAACATCAAAAAAGAAACTAATATACTATTTAATGAATTAAAACTCTCTATTATTAGTTTTATCGAAGGTTAGATCTTTCTAGAGTTAACCTCATGCTCTGATACCACTTGAAGTACATAAGTTCAGATATATCACTGATAGGGAAAAGGGGTGAATCAATGATGTTATTTTTACAATTAATTCATTTTAAATAAACCCATGCAATCAATTAATATCTCAATTCATCATTATTTATCATCCCACTTTTCCCGCACGTATACAATTTATAGCACTGAAAATCACACAAGGATTTTCACAAGGTTTAAACCCGATGTGGGTGACTACATCCTTATTGTGTTTGGTATGATCCAAGACATAGATTCTCCACTAGTGATTAAAATTTATTACATGTATATAAAATATATATAAATCATTGACATATATAATCAAATAATACCTTATCACTAATGATTATAGTGGACCATATCCTGATGAGATATTTAGACTGGAATTCCACCAGTGTTCTTTATAATTACTCCCTCCAGTTGAAGATATCTCTTGAAAATATTCTAGTTATTTATACTGGTATGCCACTAGTTTTTTTAATTTTCTTCCCAACCTACTATGAATAGTAATTAAACTAATTTATCCAACTAATATAGTACAAACATTGACCTTGTTAGAATTCAAGTCAACTCAATCAAATATTATTCTGATTAAATTGTAGCCTTGCTCACCTTAAATCATCATAACTTTCCAACTTATGATACTCACTGATAATTCTTGAACATTTAATTTCTAGTTTCACTCTCCAGAAAAAATGCACTATGTTTTCACTAACCTTCCATGAACAAATCACTACATAATTTGGTTGATACACAACTGAACTGTTAATTATGGATCTTTTCAAATTCCAAAGTTATATTCTTGTATTTTATATATCACATGGATGGAATTCTATTTTAACCTTTTCATAACTTAAAAAAGTGCAACTAACTTTTATTCTAATTACATGAAATTTATTATTTCATGTATTTAATTATAGTTCCTCTCACTATATTTGATTCATACATGCATACTTTATGCATTTTCTTTATGTAGAATTTTCTTAAATTTCTTCACAAAAATGTTTCATGAGACACTAGTTCCTCTTAATAGAAATGTACATGAGATATGTATTATCTTATATATATTATTACACAACACTTATACTTATTTGTGTAAGAGTATCACAAGTATCCATTCTTCTTCTGCTTCACAGAACATAGTGTGGGTATAGACACTATCTTGGGGAATCAACACCGCTTCTTTACATAATGTTTTTTACATGGTAACACTTTTTTTCCAAAAAAGAAGTAAGACAATATTACATTAACACTTTCTTGCAGAATAGTTATTTTAAAAAATGACGACTACATTGTAAACTCAAGTGCATGAAATTCAAAATGATTCATGAAATCTTGAAAATATTTATAGAAACCCCTCTATACTTCATGAAGTGGAAGCATGAAGATGCTCTATTTCACTCTGAAAAAAGATCTCTCAAAATTTTAAATGAAAAAAACCCTCTCAGTCTCAAATGATTAGTATTTATAGGTAAGGTCTCCATCGTCTTTTCCTCAGAGTATCACCAACTTGAATACCCATTTTTTTCTGTGTTAATCAATATTTTAAAAACACAAAGATATTTTAATTTTTAAAATATTTCCACATGGGTTTATTTATATTTATTAAACTTCACTTGAGTCTAAAAATAATAGAATCTTCATGAAAATATTTCACATACATGTGATGAAAATCACATGTATCTCATACTCCCATACTTTCCTTGAATGATTATCATGCCATAAATTTGTTCTATAGTGTCTCATGCATAAAATGAAATATTTCATTTACATTATAACTTTTGTGGATGTATATACATGCATATCCTTATCAAGATATCAAGTGTGAAATGATCCTGAGTTTGGCTCTAGTCTTGGAATCTTTTAGCATGAAGAACTCTAATGAATATAAACCCTTTTTAATGTCAAGAGCTTGAAGATGATGGATTCCTCTTTACCATTATATAGGTACCCTTACATAACCTCATTACCATTATATAGGATCATTAACCTTACACATGTATCCTTACTTAGGTATTTTAAATATTGGTATACCTTTATGTAGTTCTCACTTACCTTTACATAGGTACCCTTACACAACATAATACCCTTACACAGGTAATGTTGTACCTTTACATAGCCTTCACAAATCTTCATGTACCTATATGCTATGATTATAACCTTACATGGATAGAGATGTTACCCTTAAGAAAATGGCCTATAACCTTTTGTGATATTCCCTATACCCATACATAGTGCTTTATCAACTTATTATACCATTATACAGGTAATAACCTACCCTTATATAGCCTGTATAATGTGGGAATTACCCTTATACAACTAGCCACTCACCTTTATGAAGCTATTGTAAATCCAAAATTACATTTTCATAGGTAATAAATATAACTCAATACTTATATAGGGCCTTCTCAAAATAATTGTTCAAATTATTCTTAAAAAATATTAATATATTTTTCATGGTCATCATAATTATGAAATAATGAAATTTTTCGTGGCCTTCTTCAACTCCTCTTCCTCCTTATTCTTTAATAAGTTGTAAACAATGTGTCATAATTGACACAAGTATTTAATATTTAAGAAATATTCAACAATCATAAAAAATAAAAGGAAAATTTCTCAAGTATAATATCCAATTCCATTAAAGTAATCCATAACAATTCTCCATACATCACCACTCCATCTTTACTCACCAATTCATTTTGATTGACTCATTAACAACAAATACAACACCAAGGATCAATAAATTTAATTTAATGTATTGATAATATATATAATAAAATAAATTAAAATTAATCTAATATTTATTAAATGAAAATGAATAGGAATAAATTAATTTTTATACTTAAAAATACACATTTCTAAATAAATTGTTTTTGAACATTACATGGTATTGAATTAAAACTGATTTTTATATACTGTAGAATTTAATTCTAATAAAATATTTTTAATATTTGGAATCATGATGTATGAATTTGGTAATGAAGTTAATTTAATATTTAGGAATAAAAATAATTTATTGAGGTAAAAATTGAGTTACTACGGAGAAGGTAAAGCATGGTAAAAATGGGTTTAACTAAGGGTTAAATACTTAAAATATCACAAAACATCATCTCTAAAAGTGTGGATGAATGAATTATTGAAAAAAATATATATTTTCAATTATTTTACACTTTGGATATATTTTTATGTAAAAATAAATTCCTTACACATACAAGAATGAGTATTTTCGAAAATTCCACTCTCTATCACCCATAAAAGGATTCCCCTCTACCACTTCCAAACCTATCTTTTTAAATGGATCACTCTTTAATATATTTTACTATTTTAAATCAACATTATATTTTTTTATCCTTGGTCCCATGATGGAATCCTAAATCCTTTATTCTGAAGTAATTGTTTCTAAGAAGGAGAGAATTCAACAAAGTAAGTACATAGTTTTTCAATATCTTTTCAATTACCTTCTTATACCCTCTATTTATAAATATAATTTTACACTATAATGTTGTTATATTAATATAATTATGATTATTAGAAAGTGATATTACTATTATATAATTCTTTAATCTTAATCAGTCATTAGTATTACATGTTCTTGTTTGGGTTTGTTCAACCACCTACATGAACGATGTTATACTATCTTCACCGTTTCTAAAATTAATGATTATAATGACATTAAAATTGGAAATATATGATACTAAATATTAATTTATGTTGTTAATATGGTTATATAATGGTGAAAAATATGAATAATTAATATAAGGTAACTTTGTTTTATTATTAAATTACCCAAAACATACCCATTATAGATTCCATTCTTGTAAACTATACATATACAATCCATAAAATGAAAATGGGACTGAATAAAATGAAAATAAATAATAACCAACTAATATATGTGTAAGGAATGATTATAATTGAAAATTAAAAATGGTAATGAATAATAATAAGGTTAATAAATATGTTATTAATATTGTTATGTTTATTATACAGTAGGTTAAGGTTCTTCTATAGAAGTCATGAGTAAAGGTAATGGTTTATCATCTCAATTATATTTAATTTAGATAAATACTTTATTCACCGCATTTATTTTTTATGTGGTGTATATAATACCTCATGGATATATTTTAATATATGTTTCATATCATCTATGGGATTTCAAAAGTTATATAATGTTATTTATTTCAAGGGAATTTGATTCCAAAGTTACCAAAGTTGTTGGGGGTTATTTTCTAATATCATTTTGAGATTGATTATGAATGAATTTCCATATAGAAAAATGATATATTATTTATCTCTAAAACCCCATATATTTTCTTATAATAATTTTATTTCTAGTTTTTAAATGTATTCTAACCATTTCATTCGCATTTGGTTTATAATTCGACGTGAATAATGTATGTAAGTGGAGCCATCCTTATCTATTATTTTTGGTCAGAAATTTTTCTCCTCCTTATTCATTACTCTATTTTATAGATATCCACATATATATATATATGTATATGATTTATTATGGTTATTTTCAATTATTTTAGACTTTATTTACAAAATAATATAAATAATATTTTCTTATGTTTTCTATACATGCCATTTTCTATTAACTTTGACTCTTTTTAAAAAAGTGTGAAAAAATATTCCTTTTTAAAGATTTCTGTATGAAAACCTTTTCCAAAATTTATTTCCATTTTCATTAATTAATATTCATTTAAAATTTTTCATAGTTTTATGGAATTAATTCATATTCAACTTATTTTATAAATTATTTCCTTTTATATAAATGTTATATAAAGTAAAGGCTATTTATTCTTATTTTCTATAGGAAAATTTCTAATGATCTTAAAAAGTAAATTTCATCCATGTAAACATCCTTTAATTTTTCTTAGACTTTAATGGGTATATTCTTTAATAATACCATATAAATTATTTTTCTAGATCTATTATGATAAATGTTTTAAATAAGTTTTTAGGAAACCCATTTCTTTCTAATGGGTTAATAATATATGATGTAAGTATGAATGTTTTTATGTTCCAAGGGAACACACATGTGTGGTTTTTAATTATGTGATGGGTGGGTTTAATATAACCCTACAATGAATTAGGTAAATTTTTATACCTTATGAGATAAAAAGGGTATATGGGAGGTCAGGCCAAGCCCAAGAGTACACGGGTGGTTAGCTTATGCCCAAAGGTATATGGGTGGTCAACCCAATCCCAATGGAACATCATTGGTTAGCCTGAGCCAAGGGGTAGATAGGTGGTCATCCCAAAATGAAGGGTACATGAGTGGTTATAATAAGAACAAAAGGTAAAATAATGGTCATCACAAGCCTAACATATTATAGGTTTGTTATTTTCTTATCCATTATGTGATGAATGTACTAACTTTGACACATGTTTTTATTTCAACACTCATATTTGTTTCATAATATTATAATATTCATTGTTCTCATGTCATGTTCACTTATTATTGAGTCATGTTTGCACACTCCCAAGACTCATGTTATATATTATACCTAAATCCTTATATCATGATTCATGATTCATGATGTATGCTTTGTTATATATGTTTTATTTATGTTATGTTTAAGTGACTTTGTTATGTTATCATACCCACTAATATTCGATTGATTTCTCTTATACTTACCCTTATTGAGAAATTTATCTCACCCTTTTCTTATGTTTATATTCCCCATGAAATGAAGAGGAGTATTTTGTGTGATGTGTCTAGAAGGATATAATGTGTGGTATATTTTGTGGGAAATGTTTAAGACTTTTTACAAAATAAGAAGTCCTTATAACTAATCTCCAAATACAAAAAACCTATTAGTTATGGGGTGTGATTTATTATGAGATGTAATGAATTTTCTTGTAAAATGATGTAATATGTATGTATCATAAGGTTGGGTCATCTCACTTGGTATCAAAAAAATGTGTAAGGTATGTTTTTTTATCATTAGACCTAGGAGTGCATGTCTTGGGTACTTTAGTTGGTATTAGAGTATGGTTTAGTTATTTTTGGGGATTAGATTATGGAAAATAATATTATAGAACTTAAAATAACCTATTATGAACAAAAATTGATACAGGTAGAACCTAAAATTCCATTGGTTGGAATAAAGGTGTGATAATTTAGTTCCTTTTAGTATTGATTTTTCTTATCATCATATTGATTACTCTAAATATTGTTTCTTGGAAGTAAAACTAGCCTTTTTGGATTTAGTCAATGGATATAACTAGAAGTAATCACTTTAACAATGACTATGATGGATAATGAAATGATTATCCTAATGAGAAACTAAATGGGATGGGATTTGGTGATAAAAATAATATGGTTTTCTACCTAGGTGTCTTGAGTTTTGATTAACAACATTAACCTTTCCAAACACAAAAACACACCAAAAGAGATAATTATTTTACAATGAAATTTTAGGTTATAAATACCATAGAGGAAATAAGATTAAACGTCCTATGTTTAGAAAATGTGGGAAAAATCACCCAGGGAAAGAACTCAATGGAAATCCAAGATATTTTTATATGTGGTAAATAAGTGTATAAAGAAATAAAATACTAAAGGAAAATAAAGAGTCCATATAGAATGACGGAGAGAAATAAAATTCTTCCAAAGCTACCAATAAAAATTAAATGTTTTAAATGTGAGTTATTTGAGAACTATGAAAATAAATTTAGTAACCTAAGGGTTAATGATGACAATAGATGTCAACAAACTCCTAAAACTAGAGAGAAATATAAAGATTTAGATATAATAATAGATGAAGTGGGTTATAAAAAATGAAGTGGTATAAGGCACACTCATCCTCAACCCATGAACTAAAAATTCCCAATTTAATTCTAGATATATCCACTCATTTATGTCTATATATTTATCTAAGAGCATCAATTATTAGGCAACTAATGATTGGTTAAGAAATAACAGTGATATGATGATTTAATTCCTAGTATATAACTCATCTCTGATAGAATATTATAAGAGTATGTTTCCTCTAAATTTTATTATTCAACATTTAATTGAATTTTATGTGAGTTTGGGTATAGATTAGATCACAATATATAGATACCATATTAATTGATGGGATAAGGAAATCAAATTTCACATCCCAAATCAACCGAAGACCATTTATTAGTGAAAGACTGGAAATGAACTCTATTTAGGAATTATTTCCATTATATGAGTCATAATACACAATCATCAGGGGTATTTATCTCAAATCATTGAGGAAAAACCCAATATTGGGGATATGATTATTATGAGATAAAATGTGATGTTCTTTGTATTAACTAGGATAATAAGGTAGATACATCATTAAAAATTTAGTGTTTAGTCATTATGGTGTTAATAATACTATCATTAGTGAGGGAATTAAAATTTCAGGGTTTCAATTTATTTAAGGGGGTATAATATAACACCCAAAGAATTTAGTATATAATTTATTTTAAATAAATACTGTGTGTTTGATAGCTTCTTAAAATGAAACACCAAACTAAAATGAGCCACAATAAATTTCATTGAGATAAATACATTATAAAAACACTATATGAAACATAATTAATAAAACTATAATAGGAATAAAACCAAAAGTAAATAAAAATATAAAGAACATGAAATATTTATACTGATGGTTTTCCATAATGATAATAACCTAGATTAAAACTATTTAAAGAAGGTTTGGTGTTAGAAATATAATATATATATTGATAGTGAAGTAAATGAATAATATGAATGATTTTAGTGAGGTATGTAAGTCTATATCTAGGAATGAAAATTTTCCATTATAAATATGGTTGTTGGAAATATAATCATTAGAAATATGGTCATTGGAAATATAGTCATTGGAATTATGGATATTTGGTATTATACTAGTAAACATATTACTATTATATTGTTGATATAAATAAAGTTCATTTAAAAGTTAAAAATACACATGATTTTTTTAATATTAATAAATATTAATTTACTTGAGAAAATACATTTTAATATAAAGAAAAAAAATTATAAGTTAAAATTTTTAATTAATTTAATTCTTTTAAATAATAATAAAATTTATTAAAAAATTAAAGGAATGATTATTAATATATCATATCAATATCTAATAAATAATTATAGAACTACAAGTAACACTAATTTAATTATTATTTAATAATAAAATGTTTTATTTAACAATATTGTATATTATATGTTTTGATTTAAAAAGAAAAAGTTATCATATTGGGATTATTAAAATTAAAAAAAATGAATTATTTTTATATATGTAAACAAATTAATAATAATTGATTAATTTATTATCTTTTTGTTATAAATGAAGATAAAATCATTAAATAGTAAAAAATATATTTTTTCCAAATATTTGTTTTTATGTGTGTAATGTATTTTTATATTATTAAATTAAATTAGTCACTATTAATGAATTATCTTCATAAAATTTATTTATAATATATAAAATCAAGTAAATTAACATTCATATAATGTTTATTAAATTACAAGTAATAAGAATAATTTTTTATGCTTCAAAATAAATTTTTTTCTAAAAAAATAATTTTTATGCATTATGTGTTATTATATTAAAATAAATTTGTATCACATTTAGAAATTTAATCCTATAAAATGGATTTCATATTTGGAATTATCATTTAAAAATTAGTTAAGGAGTTTAATTTTATTTTTAGTCATAAAAATAAATTAGGAAGGTAAAATTGAGTTACCATGGTAAAGGTAAAACAAGGTAAAAAGGGATTGAACTAAGGGGTAAAGACCTAAAATATCATAACAAAATATTTATAAATGAGTGTATGAGGTAATTATAAAAATAAAGATATCTTTTTCCTATTGGATCCAATTTCCATGTAAAAAGACATTCTTTACACATTAAGGAATAAGTTTTTTTGAAAATTCCACTCCTCACCTATAAAAGGACCCATCTTCCACCCATTCAAAAAAATATTTTTTAAAACTTTTCACCAGAATATGTACCAATTTTAACTATACTAAATCCTTATTAGGTTTTGGGAGCCTATGGTCCCAAGAAATAATCCTAAATCTTTTATTCTGAAAGAACCATTCAAAGAAGGATAGAATTCATCAAAGTAAGTACACAATGATTCATTATACTTTTCAATTACATTATTATATACACTATTTATAAATATAAATATACACTATAATAATGTTATGTTATATTTTTTATGTTTATTATTAAATTATATTTCTGTTATATAAATTTTTACTCTTGATCATTCATTTGTATAAAATGTTCTTGTTTGGGTTTGTTCAACCACCTAGCAGAACGATGCTATAATATCTTCTTTATTTCTATCATGAATGATTATCATGAAATTATTAATAATAATATATGATATTAAAGATTAATTTATTTTATTAATATGGTTCTTGATGAGTGACACCAAATTGAATGATCAATATAAAGAAACTTATTGTTATCTGTAAATTACTTAAAGCATGTTCATCATGGATCCCATTTTCATAAACCAAAACCTTACCTTATATAAAATGAACATGATAATGAATAAATAATTTGAATATTATGATTCCACTACCTTGAATAATCTAGGGATTAGAAAAATAAAATAAAATAATGAGGATCAACATATGCATTACAAAACTTCTATAAAATAATTAAAATTAATAACATCCTATAATAAAAATAAACAAAAAATAAGTAATATATGTGTAAGGAATAATTATAATTAAAAATTATAAATGTTAATTTATATTAATAATGTTATGAAATACATTATTAATAATTATATTTTTATTATACATGAGGTTAAATAACTTTCATGGAAGTCAGGGGTAAAGGTAAGGGTTTATCATCTCAATTTTATTTTATTGAGATATGTTATTCTTTACCAAACTTATTTATTTATCTGGTGTCTAAAATACCTCATATATTTATTTTGGAATATTTTTAATTTCTTCCAAGATATTTTCAAATCCCTATAATTTTACTTCTTTCAAGGTTTTTATATTCCACGTTACCAAAGCTATAGGGGTTTCTTTTCAAATGTCATTTTCAAATTATGATATTTATAAATGAATTTACATTTAAGTAAATTATATTTTATTTCTCTCTAGAAATACATATTTTGTCTTATAATGTGGTTATATTTTGGGTTTACATGTTTTCCTACCATTTCACACCCATTGGGTTCATAATTCTACTAAAAGGATGTTTATAAGTAGAGCTGGCCTTATATATTTTTTTTTTCTTGGGTAACTTTCTCCTCCATGTCCAAATTCATTACATTGTTTTATAGATACCATTATCTCTACTTATATGATTTATTAAGTTCATTTTCAACTAAACATGAATCAGTTGAAAAAAATATGAAAGGAACTGTATCTTACATTTTATGTATGGGTTATTTTCTATTTTCTTTGATTTTATTTACAAAGTGTTAAAACTATATTTCTTTTTATCACTTTCTTTATGAATTTCATTTATTGTGTTTGCAATAATTTTCCTTAATGAATTTTAATTTAAAAATTTTATTGGTTTTCTAAAATTAATTCTTATTCCCATTGTTTTATAAAATATTTCCTTTTTAAATTAATATAATAAAAAGAAAAGGATATTTCTTCTTCATTTTCAAATTATTTTTTCCAATAATATTAAAAAATTATTTTTCATCTATGTTAAAATACTTTAATGTTTCTTATACATCTCTGGGGATATTATTTAATTATCCTATCCACCTTTTTTCTGAGGATGGATTATGATAATTTTTATGGAAGTTTTCATGAAACTCTTTCTTACCCATGATTTAATTAAGATGTGAAGAAATTATGAAAGTTTTCAAGTTCTCATGGAACATATATGTATGTTTTATAATTATATGATCGGTGGGTTCAAAATAACCCTCCAATAAATTAAGTAAACTTTTATACCTTATGATATCAAAAGGGTACACAAATGGTCTACACAAGCACAAGGTTACATAGGTGGTAAACCCAATCCAAAGGGAACATAGGTGGTGATTTTAATCCTAAAGGTATATAAGTGGTTATACCTAGACCAAAATGTACATTATGGTTATAACAAGACAACTATATTATATGAATATGGCCTTTATATTCTGTTATGTGATGAATATCTTAACCTTGACACATGCTATTGGTTTTATTAACATATTCATTCCATATTCTTATATTATGAATCATGCTCATGTCATGTTTTCTTATTATTGAATCATTTTTACAAACTCCCAAGACTCATGTTCCATGTTATGACCAAATCTTTAAGTCATGATTGGTGATTTATGATATATTTTTTATTGGGTAGGATTTCCTATTTTATATTTAGGTACCATGATTACGTTCTCATACTCACATGATAATCTTATGCTTTTTAAAGGTTGGGGATGAATCCTCATTTTATTATTAAAGAAAATCAAAGACATCTTTTGAATGGGTAGAGGGAGACCCATTACATAGTCTGAAGGCCTAGGGGTATGAAAGCCCATTTTTTGGCCCAAAGGGACCTCCGGTAAATAGTACTACTATAGTACCCAGCTGCTACAGTGCCTGCTATAGTACCACTGCCACTACAGTTCTTGTTACAGTACCTTCAGTGCCATAGTGCCACTACTGCTACAGTTCTGCTGCTACTACAGTGCTACTATAGGGCCTTACTATAGTACCAAATATTTTTCCCTACCCAGAATTGATCGTGGGTCTTTTGGATTCCAAGCAGGAGCGTTTACCACTTGGGTACAGGTTCGTTGGCCTCATCTTATGCACACTTATAATATTCTATTGATATCTATTATGATTAGCCTTACTGATCCCTTGATCTCAAACTTTTATTATGTTTCCATTCCCTAGTAAATGAGGAGGTTTATTAGGTGTGATATGTATATAAGGATATAATTTGGGGATGATTGTATGGAAAATGATTAAGAGTTACCATAAAATAGAAAGAACATATAGCTAATCTCCAAAGACGCTAAACCTATTGGTTATGGGGTGTGATTTATTATGATATATAATGAATATTATGGTAAAATGATGCAATGTGTATATATGATAATGTTGGATAAACTCATCTGGTATTAAATAAAATGTGTAAGGTATATTTTTTTAGAACCAGACCCAGGAGTGCGGGTATGGGGTGCTTCTATTGGTATCATAGAGTGGTTTAGTTAATTTTAGGGATTGAGTTATGAAGAATAATAGGATACTTAAAACAAACCATGATTAACCAAAAGTGTTATAGGATGAGCCTAAAATATCAAAGGTTAAAATGAAGGTGTCATAATTTAGGACATCTTAGGATCAATTTTCCTTATCATCAAATTTCTTACTCTGAGTATTGTTTCTTGATACATACACTAATTATTTTTTGTTTTATTTGGTGCTTATAATAAGGGGAAATCATATTAAAAATGAGTGTGATGGATAATGTAATGAATATACCAATGATAAACCAAATGGTATGGGAGATAGTGTAGAAAATAATATGTTTATTCTTACCTAGTTATCTTGAGTTAATATTAACAACTTAAACCTTTATAAATACCCAAACACACTAAATTAGATGAAAATGGATTTTTGTGGAAGTTTAGGTGATAAAGACCACAAAGTAATGAAGATTCAACTTTTACATGTCAATGATATGGGAATAAGAACCCATGGAAACGTCTCAAATAAACTCAAAGATGTTTTATGTGTGGTAAAGAAGTCCATAAAGTAGTAAACTATCCAAATAAAATTAATAGTCTACTTATCATGATGGAGGGAAATAAAGTTTTTCCAAAGTCACCACTAACAATTCAATGTTTTAAATGTAAGTAATTTGGGAACTATGAAAAAAAATTCTTCTACTAAAGGGTTAATGATTTCAATTTATGTCAAAAAACTCTAAAAAAAGGGGTAAATAAAAACTTATGCAATTAAAACTAATGAAATGGGTCACAAAAAATAAATTTGTATAAGGTACACTCATTATCCACTCACAAACTAAAATTCCCTATTTTATTATGGTTATACACATTCCTTTATATCTACAAAGTTTTATAAAATAATCAATTATTATATAATGAATTACTGATGAAAAATCCTAGTGGTTTGATGATTTTATCCAAAGTTTATAACTCATATCTGATAGAAAATTATAATAGTTTGTTTCTTGTAAATTTATTATGCATTCTTTAGTCAAATTTGTTTTGAATTTGGGCATGGTTTGGATATATATATATATATATATATCACATATTTATTATTGGGATAGGGAAATAAAATTTCATATCCCAAATAAATGCATGACTATTTATTAGTGAAATACTAACTATGAAATCCCTATAAAAATTACTTCCATTTATGATTCTTAATACACATTCATTAGGGGTATTTGGATTAAATGGTTTCGGAGAAACTCAATATATAGGATATATCAATTTTGATATAAAATATGAGTTTTATAGTCTTACCCATGAGAGTAAAGTATATATCTCATTTTAAATTATATATCATTTCATATTAGTGTTTATAATAATGTCCTCAGTGAGAGAAATTAAAATTGTGAGGGCATAATTTATTTAAGGGTGTCGGGGGGGATGTAATACCTTGATATTTTTGTATATATTTTACTTGTAATAAATATGGTGTGTTTGATATCCTATTCCAAATGAAACCTAGAAATAAAATGAATCATGATACATTTTATTGAGATAAATACATTATGAAAATACAATGAGAAACATCGATAATAAATCTATAATATGAATAAAACCACAAGTAAATAAAAACACCACAAACAAGAAATATTTACCTTCATGGTTTTACAAAAATATAAAAACCCTAATTAAAACCAATGTAAGAAATATAATCATTATAAATATAAGATATATGTTTAGAGAGAAGTAAATGAATAGGATGAATAATTTATGTGAGGTATATAAGGCTATATATAGGAATAAAATTTAACCATTATATATATGGCCATTAGAAATATGATATTTGGATATATGGTTGTTAGTTATAATTCTAGTAAAAATTTTGTTGGTATATAGTTTATATAAATAAATTTCACTTAAATATTAAAAATATACACTATTTGTTTTCTTAATATTAATAAATACTAATTCACTTGAGAAAATACCTTTGATTTTAAAGAAATTATTTTCATGAGTTACAAATTTTTATTTAATTTGTTAATGTTAAATAATGATAAAATTAAAGAAATAATTAAAGTATTTATTAGTAAAATAACTTAAAAATATTAATTATAGAACTATAAAGAACACTAATTTAATTTTTCATGGCCAAATAAAAATGTTTTATATAAAAACATTATATAATATATGTTTTCATTTTAAAATATTAATATATTATATTTTGATTTTTAAAATTAATTAAATATAATATATATATATATATATATAAATTAATAATAATTCATTAATTGATTATCACTTGGTTGGAAATTAAGAAAAAATCATTTAATGGTAAAAAATATTTTTTTCAAAGAATTGTTTGTATGTGTGTAATGTATTTTTATCTTATTAAATAAAATTAATCAATATTAATGAATAAAGTTAGTGAATTTTTTTAATAATATATACAATAAAATAAATTTAAATTCATCTAATTTTTATTAAATGGAATAGAATAAGAATAAATTCATTTTTATACTTAATTTTTTTTATAAAAAAACAATTTTTATATTTTATACATTATTGTATTAAAATTTATTTTTATCACCATTAGAAATAAAATAAAATAAAATGAATTTTATATTTGGAATTATCACATATAAATTTTTTAAGTAGTTCAATTTCATTTTTAAGCATAAAAATAAGTCACCGAGGTATAAATTGAGTTACCATGATAAAGGTAAAATAAGGTAAAAATGGTTTAACTAAGGGGTAAAGACCTAAAATATCACAAAAAATATATCTAAATGAGTTTTTGATGTTATTATCAATGAAATAATTTCTATTCTTCATTATTTTTCACTTTTTATCCACTTTCCATGTAAAAATGAATTCCTTACACATTAACGAATGGGTATTTGTAAAAATGTCACTCCTTCTCTTCTATAAAAGGAAACCTTTTATAACCATTACAAAAAACTCATTTTACTTTAATTATATCTTTAATATGTGGCCATTTTTACTCACCTAAATACTTATTATACCTTTAGTGTCATTCTGTCCCAATAAGGAGTCCTAAATCCTTTATTCTGAAGGAATCCATTCTAAGAAAGAGAGATTTCATCAAATTACATAGTTCTTCACCATCATTTTCAATTACATTATTATATATACTATTTATAAACATAATTATAGACTATAATGATGTTATATTAACATAATTATTATTATGATGAAATCATATTACTATTATATAACTCTTCACTCTTACTCACTCATTAGTAGAACATGTTCTTGTTTGGGTTAGTTCAACCACCTATATGAACGATGCGATACCATCTTCACAATTTCAAAACAATAATGAGTATCATAATAATAATTATAGTAATATATGATATTAAAAATTAATATTTTTTAATAAAGTTATATAATGATGAAACAAAAATGAATGATCAATATAATATAACTTTTTGTTATTAATAAATTACCTAAAACATGCTCCTCATGGATTCTATTCTCACAAACCATACAAATAACTTCCATTAAATGAACATGATAATGAATAAATAATTAAAACAAAATTATTAAAATAACTTTAATAATATAGTAATAATTAACTTGGTATTAAATAACAAGGATCTACATCACCATTATAGATCTTGTATGAAACAACCAAAATTACTAACATTAGATAATGAAAATAAACCATAAATAATTAATATATATTTAAAGATTTATTATAATTGAAAATTATATATTTAAATCACTATTAATAAGTTTATAAAATATGTTATTAATAATTTTATGTTTATTATATAATATCATAAATCACTTCTATGGAAGTCAGGGGTAAAGGTAAGGGTTTATCATCTCAATTTTTTTTCTTTGAGATATGTTCTTTATTACTCACATTTTTTCATTATGTAGTGAATATGTTACATCATTGATATATTTTAACATATTTTTAATTTTATATATTAAATTTTATATCTATATAATATTATTTTATTCAAGGTATTCTGATTAAAAATTTACCAAATATTTAGGGATTTCTTTTCCAATTGTATTTTTAAATCGATGTTGCTTATGAATGAATTTAATTTTGGGTAAATTATATATTATTTCTATCTATAACCCCATGTATTTCATTCTCCTATAGTTATTTATATGTTTTACATGCATTATTATATTTCTCTTCCCATTGTTTTATAATTCGACTTAAAGGATTCTTGTATGTGGGGAAAACCTTATCTCTTTTTTGGGTCAGGAATCTTTCTAATCCTTGTTAAGATTCATTACATTATTTTATTGATATAATTATCTCTACTTCTATGATTTTTTTAATAAAAATTTCAATTGCAATTTACTCTCATTACAAAATAATTAAAGGATTTTTTCTTATATTTTCCTTTAGGTTCATTTTTTAATTACTTGACTCTTTTTACAAAAGTGTTCAAAGAAACTTAATTTTTAAAACATTCTATATAGATTACTTTTCTTTTATTTATATCTCATTTTCTTAATTAATATTACTTCCCATGTTTTTATGATTTTATAGAATTAATTATTATTCACCACTTTTTATAATATATTTCCTTTTAAGTAAATATTATAAAAAGTAAAGTATATTTTTTTTCAAAATAAAATTTCTAATGATATTAAAAAATTATTTTTCATCAATTTTATCATCATTTAATGTTTGTTATACTTACCCATGGATATGATCTAATGATACCATCCACATTATTTCTTGATATAGATTATGATAATGTTTTTTATATGTTTTCTCGAAACCCATTTATTTTACACAAGTCAATTATATTATGATTCAAATAAGAATGTTTTAAAGTTCTAATGAAACTCATATATATGGATAATAATTATGTGATGGGTGGGTCTGATATAACCCTCAATTTATTTGGGTAAATTTTTATACCTTATGAGATTAAACAGGTATAGAGTAGTCAGCCAAAGCCCATGGGAACATTATTGGTCAACCTAATCCCAAGGGTACCTGGGTGGTCATCCCAAGACCAAGGGTACACATGTGGTCAACATAAGACCTAGGGTACATATGTAGTTATCCAAAGATTAAGGGTATACATGTGGTTATCCAAATCCCAAAAATATACATGGGTGGTTATCCCAATCCTATTATATTATAGGTAGGTAGTTTTTTAGTTCATTATGTGATGAATTTATTAACCTTGATACATGTTATTAGTTTTACATTTATATTCATTCCCTATTATTTTATTATTCAATGTACTCATGTAATGTTCATTTACTATTGACTCATGTTTTCAAACTCCCATAACTCATGTTATATGTTATGACCAAATCCTTAGGACATGATTCATGATTTATTATCTATGTTTTATTGGGTTTGACTTTCATATGTTATGTTCAGGTACCTTGATTATGTTCTCATACTCACATGCTAATATTATGCTCACTTATGATCTTCAATTGACTTATCTTATTATTAACCTTACTAATTATTTTATGTCAACCTTTTATTACGTTTACATTCCCTTGGAAATTCAGAGGATTAATATGTGTGATATGTTTATAATCATATAATTTGTTGATTAGTTTTTGTGAAATGATGAATAATTATTGTGAAAGAAGAAGATCACGTAGCTAATCTCTAAAGAAACTAAACCTATAGGTTTTGGGGTGTGAATTATTATGATATATAATGAATATTAATTTAAAATGATGTAATATGTAAGTATGATAAGGTTGGATCATCTCACATGGTATTAAAGAAAATTTTTAAGGTATTGTTTTAGCATTAGACCTGAGATTACGAATCTAGGGTGCTCTATCGATTCTTATTTTTATTTAGGGAGAATGGTTAACACACATGTCATATGTGTTGTTGGATTTTCCAATGTTATTTAACCATTTTTGACTATCCTTTGTAGAAATTTTTTAAAGATAAATAATTCCTAGTTATGTGACCTAAAATATGATGATAAGGGTGGTAATTTGGGTGACCATTATGCCCCAATTCATATGGATTCCTGAATTATGGAAACATGATTAGGATATTCTCTAAGGTAGAGATAATGTTCTATGGAACCAGATCAGTATGAAAGGAATAATATTTTCCCCTATTTTAAAATTTACATTACCTAAACCTTATCTGATTCAGGGTGATAGTATCTACTTATTCCTTCTCTAAATTTATTATATATGAAAGTGGTTCTTAATGAGATTGTTTCCTTGGTTATTTTAATGGAATCCTCTTGATATTGTGCTATAGTCATAAACTCTAGGAACCCACTGACATACTTATGGGGGATGATCATGGTTGAAAACTTATCCTGTAGGTTCTCTACATAAATATCCAGTAAATGGAAATTAGGAAGCTTTATTTCCAAGGATTATGTTAGATCTATCCATTATATAAATAAATTTTTAAATATATTATCCTATCACTTCATTCAATTAGAGAGGTTAATGATAGTTTTTTCCTCACCATATAGTTGAATTGATAAATTAATTGTTAATGGATATCTTTCTATATTTCAATAAACCCAAAAAAAAGTTATTTTACCAAATAAATACGGGACCTTTTATGGTATACATTAGGCATCTATGTTTGGATGCCTTATATTATTCTATATGAATAGCCCAAAGGCCTTTTTTATTGATTTTTGATAACCCCACTTTCAAGGGATGAGGGGGAAACCTTAAAAGGCCCGTAGGATTAGAGATTACATTGCCTGTAGGCTTCGAGACATTACAGGACCCGTAGGTCTTAAGGAAATCATATAGACTATGAGTACTTGAAACCACTCCTCCCCAGCATCTGCATCGTGATCTGCTCTCCACCTTTGCATAGCTGTTCGGCTAGTTGTCCTGTGCAGAGATGCACATGCCCGGTACTGATGGAAATTCTATACCCTCTCATTCTTCTAAATCTGTTAGCCATGCTTTGGTGAATGAGCCCTGCTCTTGCATCCTCCTCTGGAGTTGGTTCCTTGTAGAATATGTATGTACATCTATATATTAGGTGGGCCTGAAGGCCTTGAGGTGTCCCAAAGGCCTTGAGGTATCCCAAAAGCCTTACTGACCTAAAGGCCTAGGTGCCCCAAAGGCCTTAAGGATTCCAAGACCAAACCAGTGGCCCAAGGTGAATAGTTCCGGCTACTACAGTACCGAACATTACTTACTACATTAACTGCTATAGTACCGCATAGTACTACTATAGTTCCTTCTACAGTACTACTACAATTCCTGCTACAATATTACTATAGTGCCTGCTACAATAATGCTATAGTACCCCTGGAATTATTTATCCTCCTGGTTTCGGACCTGGGTCTCATGAATGCACTTGGAGAGACCTCAACAACTGAGATGAGTCTCATGTACGCCTCTTATTAGTTTGGGGTTCCCAAAATTGAGCCACATCAGGAGGAAAAATGGGTGAGATGTTTCTATGGATCCCCCACTACATTGAATGTTGAGAGGTTTTAATTACTAAAATTGTATATAGGAGAATTTAAATCCACCCAATTAGGATATTCCTTTTTCTATGATTGTACTAATTTTCTATGGCCTTCTATAACCTCTAATCGAGTGGTAAGAGAATCCATAAATTCTTAACATACTACCAAGTAATCTTATACTTAAGTCATAATATCCACTTGAGTGTGGTATTGCTATCATATTTAGATAAGCGATGTATGAAATTCATAGACTAGTAACTAATTTTCCCATATTTATGGTAATTATTGATATTTAATTGGAACCACAATCAAACATTCATGTTCCAAAAATCTCAAGTTGAATGGGTGGATCGATTTTTCCTTTGTGGTTTGAGAAATCTCTTTTCGTTAAAGAGGGTTAGATGAAGGAGGTGTGGCATCTTCAACCTAAAAATCACACTCCTTGGGTAGTCCTCACCTAACTAATTCAACATTGATCCACTCAGTCTTATCTATTTTATTTTTTAATTGGGAAATCTATTCTTCTATTGAGATGGTCACATCATCTTTGGTTAGTGGGAGGGCTATGGAAGTGGAAACCCTTTTTCCATTTTCATTGTTACTAGCCTATTGAGTGGTTGAAAATGGAATATTAACTAGGTATCCCAAATCATGGGTTTCCATTTGATTCTAGGTACATACTTATTCTTCACATACCTCAACGTGAGTGGAATTTACCTTAAATTCCTCCTCTTTTTCTCATTCACTGATAGTATCATGTTCAGTAGCATCAGCTGGGTAAGAATTAATGAAATTTACTAATGTGAAGCATGTTATAAGAAAAATAAATTTCATTATAAAAGGTATGTCCATAATATTGGAACATTTATTCTCAATGTATAATACCATAGATGACTGTGGGGGGTAAAAACCCCCCTATCCCTATGGGATGGTGTTACCCTTGGGATGTTGCTATTGTAATTGAAACTCTCCTTACTTCCCAAGACCATATTTTTTTGAGTACTATATGTGGTGGGTACCAATGTGAGGAAATATTTATCGCTTAATTCCATTTTTCATTGGTGTTGGGTTTATTAATTTCATCACTAAGGACATATTTGATGAATTATATGGCTTCTGGATAATGGTGATTTAGAATTTCCCATGGGACACTACTGGGGAATGTATAAGGGAGTCAAGGATATTAGAAATATATATTACATAAACATTCTATTTAGTTTAAGTGGTTTTATATCCCCAATGGTATCTCCTTTTAGGTTCCTTGGTTTGAATGAATGGGGGAGACATAATTTCCTCTACATCTTATTGAATAATTGGGGTCATTGGTCAGTGATGATGACCATAGTGAATACAATCCCTCTAAAGTATCTCGCTGATGGTTTCATGGAAATGTTATACATCATCCCACACATACATATGATAAGAAAGGTGGTCATTACCTTGATCTAGGGAAATACTCTTGAAGTAGTGGGATGCTTAGATCAGGGGTGCCTATCGCATATAAGTATATCTGTATGCTATTTTCCTCCATGGATGTATCTCCTTTATACTATAATGGGTTATCTATGAAGTTATAATTATCCATTCATAAAGGTATCCTGGTGCCATTTCATTCACCATCTTTAATTTTCAGTGCATGTTAGGTGATAATGTAAATTGATTCAATAAAGATGGGGTGGATATATATGTAATAAGGATATAAGAATGAGGTGGCATTAACTAGAGGTTCATGGAATCCATAAATAGTGTAAAATTTTCCCCAAGATAGACGGGGATATTGATCCATTGCGGTATGTTTGTTGTGGATTCCACTTGGACTATAAAGGAGAAACACGAAATCTATTAGTGTAGTATCTCAAATGAGAATGCATGGTCAATAAAAATCTTTCTTGAGTAAAGTACTATTGTTAGGATTACCATTTTTTCTGACAATTTCCTTTCCCCATAATCCTTTTTTGGTTTTTCTTGGTAGTACATGACTCTCCTACATTCCAATGGAAGGTTCCCTCTCGACCACTTGGTATGGTGATGATGAGAATTTGAGGTTTCCTTATCTCACTAGGGGTCTTGTTTCCTAGTTTATAACTCTTATAGATTTAATTCATATTTATGAAATCCTTCCTAGTAATAATACAAGTTAACCTTTGGTGAAATTGATTGATTGAAAATATGAATTTATGATGACATTGAACATGGTAAGGGTACTATCTCTCATTTGAGTATTTGGTTACTCTATAGTTCAAAGTTGTATAGGAAGGAACTTATGAATTTATCTCCATCGAGACAGGCATTGAGATCTTAATAAAGGAAGAAGGAAGTACTGTGATGGAGGTATTGGGACTCTGAAATGGGTTTCCTATATATCCACTTTAATGGAATCAGAAACCATGTAGTTAAGTTCCATTTAATGTGACATGTCATAACTTTTAAGTCCACATACCAAGGACCAAATTAGTTCCATTTAAGGTCATATATCCATAACCAAATGTGTTCCTATTTAGGTCATTCATCTACGATTTCTTCTAATAAGGTTAAAGTCATGAAAAGTGGACTACTAGGTAAAGGTTACCTAGAAATGGTTTACTGCGGGACTAATGGAAAATAAACCCGCTCTATATTATTTCTGGAAGATGATTTAGAAGAATATTTTCTTAGGAAAATATGAGGTGAATCTTAAATCAAGGAAATTAAGTAAAACATGTGAAGGATCTTGACTCAAGTTTCTTTAGGAAACTAAATGTATCTCAACTCAAGGATTTTGAGCAAACCAAGAGGAGGATCTCAAATCAATGAATTTTTTGGAAACTAAGAGGATTATATTGACTTAAAGTGCTTTACAAAACCAATAAGACTCTCTCAATTCAAGGAATTTAAGGAAACCAAGAGGAGGATCCTGACTCAATGTGCTTTTGTGGGGCTTACACATGATTTATCCAGATGAAAATTCTTTCATATAATGGGTTAACCTATACCAAGTATTATATATTGGTGTAATTTTTAAAAGTGGGAAACATTTTCTAAAATATACTAGAGTCCCAGGAAATATTTGGTTTATGAGAAAGTAGGGTTTCCCATAGGATGATTCATATAAGCCGATAAATGGAATATTTTAAAAAGCGGGTCATCATAGTTCACATATAATATAGATATATACTATTAAAATATAGAAACATGAACTATAATATTCTAGAAACTTATGAAATATTTGGTTCATGTAAATAGTTTTTTTATAAAAAAAATTGGTTTTGAAACCAATAGAAGGAATATTTTATAAAGTGGGTCATCCTTAGTCAAATAATACATTAAATTAGACTATTGGAAATAAAGAATAAATTAGTTTAATAATCCAAAATTTAGCAGAATATTGGTGATCTATATGAGTGGGTAGGTACTCTTGAAGTTATGGTTGTTTAAATGTTGTTACCGTATATGTATTACACACGTATCCATATATGAAGAAACTATATAATAATCCTTTATAAAGCATCTTATGTGGTTTATATTGTGAATATTATTTGTATAAGAGGAATCATAATGATTTTTTTACATGGGATCCTTCCCCATTCTATAGGAATAGATGAGGAATATACCTGTAGAAATTCCCAAACACCCTACAGAAAATAAGATATTAATTAATTATATAACTTTTCCCATTAAATTCATGTTGTAAAAAATTTGTTGTCCTTCAAATGTGTACCGAGGAAATATTTATAGGAACTCCATGTAACCTATGACTTCAAATATATGGAACCTTCAATGCATTGGAAGTACACAGTTGTAAGGAATTCTCACCTGCATGCCCCAGAAGACATCCAGATTGTGAGGGACTTCATATGTAAACAAGGGATGAAAACCTCAAAAACTACAAATTATGCATCATTTTATAAAAGTCATGTGGCTTCAATGGAGTTCCATTACCATTATGTAAAGTTTTCATGTTTCTAAAGACAAGTTACACCTTTTTATCTCAAACAACAAGGTAACCATAAAGGATTTCCACAACTACACAAAAAATAATGGCCATGTTGTGCCTAAAAGTAATTATATAGTTACTCTACAAATATTGATCCATCATTGTAATTTTAACATGGTTTGTATAGTTTCTTCACAAGTCACTATTAACTTTATACTAAAATGAAACAAAGACTAAAATGGCCATAAATTTTGATTTAGGTTCCCTTTTGGGATCTATGAGTAGTCAAATCAAAGCTTATAAATTGAAATATCCCCTAGCTATATAGTTTATCTATAGTATGTGTTTTTAGAAGCCAAAAAGTGTCCAGAAGACCCTTAAAAATGGTTTTATAGTTTAGAAATTTTTTTCATTATCAATAGTTGAAATACATGGTCTAATACAAGTGGAATATTCTCACTATCACATCACTAGTCTAGGAAAAATTATTTAGGAATATATATTCCTTTGAAAGTGATAAAATATACAACACCTGGAGGCCCCACTTGTGTCTTCCCTATATATGAAGATATATTTTTTGAAACATAATTGTTGTTATATAAGAAAGAAATACATCATGGATTCAATGGAAAATTATATGGAACAAATATTTCAATTACAATAGAAATCAAAGATTAATTCATGATTTCTAGTGAAAATTTTTAGGAAGGGAAGAGTGTATGTTAATAACTACATCAAAGAATATGTTTTCGACAAAAAACGTTTGTGCTCGACGATTGATTGTAGGGGGTTTAATTTTTTGAAATCACTAACATTGGGTATAAAGTCTTCAAATAGCATCCAATGGGTTTTTGTTCATAGAGTAAAAAACTACAAATTATTCTTATATATATGATGACGTATGGACCTTCTTTCCAAAGTTGGGAATTCATTGGGTAATTTGGGAAGTAATAATTAAGATCTCATGTTGGTCGAGATGATGGTTAATTAGGATCATCCCACCCTTTTGGGGGGAACTAGTTCTTATTTGGAGACTATATTATAGATTTAATACATGTTCATGAATACTTTGTTCATTACCAAGTGTGTATAATACAGATTACACTAAGGTAACGATTAATCATTGATACACATGGGTTCAGAATCAACTGTATGTATATGAGGTTCTCCATAAATGGGGATATCTGTATGTATCTGAGGTTATCCAATAATGGTACCATTTTTATGAATAAATCAGAGATTCTTTCATCATTTATTAGTATGATTCTTCGTTTATGACACATAGTGGGGTGCTATGGAGTTTACTATCATCCAGGGGGATGAAAGTTGTTTTTATTTCATTATCTAACCCATAAGATGAGATTACTACATATCCACATGAGAGGAATTAGAAATAACATAGTTTGGTGCTACTTAATATGGAATATCCCCTTTTAAGTTCATGAAACAAAGACCCACCATACAGTTTAACGTCATGTGAAAAGGATTCCCATGCAAAAGGTTCTTGGTCAAGGATGGTGTGGGACTTTCACTGAGGTGGAACAAGGGACCTTAAAGAGATATGGTCTCCTGGGTGGATATGACCCTACTGGAGATGTGGCTCAAAAAACATTAGGGTAGATTTGGATGCCGATTTTGGACCTATGGGAGTCTTCCTACGCATCCCATTTAGTTGGAAGTCAAAACCCACATAATTTGGTGAGTTGGAGATTACACATTAATGGAGACCCATGTTGTTGGGTCTTACGTGAAAAATATTTCCATTTGAGGGGGAACGATTGGGTATTACACTGAGGGGATGCCTGTATGGTGTTGATTCAATGGGAACATGTCCCTTTGAAGGTTTCAATATGGTTTTGAGGCTTATACTAGGTATGATACCCATTTGGTGCATATGGTTAGGGATTACACATGGAAGAGGCCCTTCTGGGTGTAAATATATGATGGGGGATTACCCCGTATAGAAGGCCTATTTTAATGGTGTTTAGGGATTATATCTATGGATTAGTCCTATGTATTTGGGTATAGTTGGGGCCTATAGTGACTAGAAGGATCATCTAGTTCATATGGTTGGGGATTATGCATGAAATTGTCCCATTTGGGTTTGAATATGATTGGGGATTATACCATATAAGAGGTCCATTTGAATAGAGTTTGGGTCTTACATCTATATAGAAGGCCTGTGGATTTTGGTATGGTTGGGGCTTATACCAACTATGAGGCCCATTTAAGGTTTGAGATAATGTGGATGTCATGATCTCCACTAACATCTAAGCGCATATGAGTAATTCTCAGTGTGAGAAACAAGAGGAATTTGTAGATTTAAATATCACACAACCCACTCTATCCACTGGTGGATGAGGTGTTGAGTCCCAAAGGGAGAGGGAGAGGGTGTTGAGTGTTCCCGTCTTCTCTATTATTTTCATATCCCAGATAGTCACATATGGTGATCCATACAGATGTATATTGGGCTAGGGTGAAGAGGATAAAAAGTGACACCTCTTGTAAGAAAGGGTAGGGGCTTATTCTAGGTGGGATGTCTTGAAATTGGTTACTATGGCAGGGATCTCATTCCCTATCAAAGGGAAAGGCAAGCATGATAACCTGTATTCCCACACAGAATGGGGATGTTTACGTGGGCACCACAAGGTCATAACCCACCTTACTACGGGAATGAAAAACCAAGGATATTATGATGGTCCACCTTATAGTGGAGGTTACCCACACAACTCTACTTACCACAAGTATGTAAAATCAAGATGAGACGTTGATGTGTCTGATGATCTTATCATACATGTTGGGTGTCTTTGGAAAGGGCCTTGTCCTGATGTTATTATATCGGTTCATGGATGGGACAACATGGGGGCCGATGTCATGAAGAAAATGAGTGATGAGAGGTTGAGAGTATAATTCCCTTGGGTGCCCCATTTCACATACCAGGTTCTTAGTCCGGATGGGGTTCCCTCTACGTAGCAAGTTGCTACGCGGGTGAGGGTACTATCCACATAGCAATGTGCTATATGGACCTGGGTTCTACTCGTGTAGTGTGTTGCTACGCAGGGTACGGTTCCATCCACATATCATTTTTCTATGTAGGGTCATGCTCTTTATGCATAGTATTTTTATGCATGGGGACAAGTTACCCTTATATAGAATTACATTGTGTAGGGAAAGTTTGCACCTTTAGAGAATTTTTCTATATGGGATGCTTGTCAAAAAATGGTCCATCCCTTTATGCCCCATGGAATGGTGTCCGCAAAGGGGATTTGAGTTTGTAGAGACTGGAAGATTTATTATTACTTGCTTACTACTACGGGGAAGATTTTTACATACTGGGAATCTATGGAGAGGCTCTAGTTTATGCGTAGCCTCATTTCTCATCTCCTTTAGCTCTCTTCAGTTTGGTCTTGTTGGTCCTCCATTTTGGTACCCTTTAGGGTCTATTTATATAAGAGTGGAGGTACCCGATACCAGCATGGTCGGTTTTCTATGGTGGGCCATAGGGATTCTTTTGTAGGATACCATGGATGGTGCCCCACCCCACGAATGACTTAGTCAGTGGGGAGTGATCATTTTTAGAGGGGGGGCCATCATTTGTTGGGATGGAAATCACCACCCAGACCCACAAACTATTTAGTTCATAGGGGATAATCATTCACAAGGGTGAAAATTACCCCCTAAATCCTGAAAGCAAATGTGGTTTTGTTCTTGGTCATTGGTGGTACCACCTCATCCCATGAACTATTTAATTTGTGGGGTGCTTCACAAAACGGTGGAACACTATGTAGAGCGGTGGTCCGCGAAGTGTTTTTTAATATCACAAAATCGATCAATCCTTTATGGTCTCAACCCTTTGAACATTTTCTTCAATCTTCTTCTGGGTTTTATTTTTACCTGTTTCCAATCCTGATATACTTTTTTTTCTTAAATGTGGCATTTCATAACCCAAAAAATGATACCCATCAGAATGGGTTTTAACCAGGATGATTATGATTTATTATACTCTAATGGCCTGAAGGACTTCATTTTTTTATTGATTTTGATAATCCACCTTTCAAGGGGTGAGGTGGAACCCATACAAGGCCCGTAGGTGTAAGTATTACATGGCCCGTAAGCCTTAGAGGAATTCATTGCCCGTAGGCTTCAAACAGTACATACAACCCAAACTAACTACTTGGAACTGCTCCTCCCCAGCATCTTCATCATGAAATCATCTCTCCACCTTCGCGTGGCTGTTCGGCTAGGCATTCCTATTCATACACAGGCTTGTCCCGATGGTAGCTGCCATACCCTCTCATTCTTGCAATCCGTTTAGATTCTACTATGGTGAAAGATCCTTGATCATCCTCCTTGTAGAGCTTCTTCCTTGTAGGTTTTCTGTTTTTCATCTGCACTTAAGGTGGCCCGAAGGCCTTGAGGTGGCCCTAAGGCCTTAGTGACCCAAAGGCCTGGGTGGCCTGAAGGCCTTAAAGGACTCAGGGACCAAATCGATGGCCCAAAGGCCCAAACGAGAGCATATTTCCTACTGCTACAATTCCAAACAGTGCCTGCTACAGGTCCTTCTATAGTACCTGCTACAGTACTACACAGTTCCCACTATAGTACCTGCTGTAGTGCTTGCTACAGTACCAGAAATTCTGCCTCCGCCTGGATTTGATCCCTAGTCACTTAGATGCACTTACGAAGTCCTTACCAACCGGGCTAAGGCTCATGTGCATGAATATGATTCTATTCTGAGGTAGAAAGTGGTCATATTTTAAACTGGTGTGCGGTACACAAAAGGACACGTAAGAGGGAAACACACATATAAATAGGGTTCCCAAATCATTTTTCATTTACTATATTTATTGGAAAATTTTGCGCTTTTCAATATGTCTCTGTTACCTATTTCTTCCACGTAACGTCTCCTTCATGGACATGTCATCCTTGAACTGCAATTGATAACCCACAAAATGAATGTCTCAAACATAAATGGTAATTATCGATATTTCAAATAATGGATATATAATTCATTGATGGATTGTTTCATGGACCAATGCTTCACTGAACAATGCTTCACGGGCCAATGCCTTCGCGAATAGGTAGTTTTCAAGAGAATTACTTCTCGAAATAATGGTTCATGGGAAAATGTTTCTGTGAACTGATAGTTTTTGGGAGTATAAATTCAAAAAATACCTTCATAATTTTCCACTTTGTTAAAAACAATTCCTTTAAATCTAAACTTTTATGTAGATAATATGATGGACTCTTCACATGATACTTCTACTACTTCTGCAACTCTCTCGGTTACTAACGAAAGGAGAAAGGCTAAGATCAATTCTGTTGAAAACAAAATTACCGTCAACCCACTTCATCAACTCCTAGAGGGACTTCTTAGTGCTATTAAAATGAGGTATTTAGTCTTATACAGGCTAACCCTTTATGGATTCAAGTTACCATCAAATGTAGTGATTCCATCACCACACTCCGTAAACCAAAATGCATCCTGGATAATTGGAAATAACAATATTACTCGAGCCAAAATTTCAGCAGGGGGAATTTATCTAGGAAGCCCGCACTACTGGTTCTCTTTCAAAATATAATCCTTGATTACTGGAGGAAACTATGCAGGCACCATACGAAAAATTCCATTTTTATCACAACATCATGTGGAAGGCCACAACGAACAAGCAACTGAAGTGCTAATAAAAATGAGATCTTCTCCCTAGGGGATTATTTAGCTCGGACTAGGGGTGTCCTTTTTGGGTTCACCATAGGTTTAAGGGATTTAATGTTGAGTTTCATTCCATGGGGATGTACAAGTAATTTTGGTTATCACAGACCTACTCTCACAAAAAAAATAATATCACACATCTTCTTAGAAGGTGGATCTCAGACACTAACACCTTCCACTTAGAGCATGGGGAGGTTAGTATCAACCTATAGGATGCTGGTTTATTTTAGGGTTTCCCATAATAGATGATATGTATGATGAGTTTTGATACCTCCTTCTTATTGGGATGATACAGATAGGACTCCCCTTCTTTCCAAGATTTTTATTAGAAAGGAAAAGGATATTTTTAAGGGTGAACCTCATCCGAAGAAGAACATCCCATTTTATGATTTTATTAATGACTATGATATATTAATTTGATAGGATCCCAACAATTTGAGGTTGAGGAATTTCCCAACCCTTGAGACCCAAAGGCGTCTTGGTTCTTACTGAACCATTCTTGAAGAGTTTCGATTAAACAAGTGGGGCTAGAAGCTCATGACTGAATTTTTTTGACTGGAATCCTTTTTAGCCATGTTTTTGTGTGGATAGCTACTTCCAGTGTGTGATTATGGCATCAGGGTTAGGGTCATGACTTTTGTGATGGAGGATCAATTGACCACTGGCTGGTGCATTAACCTTTCCACCCTAGTGATGGTGAAGATCTACTGTTTGTTGGGAAAAATCAATGAGGGAGGCCACCAAACCTGATAGTGGGTCCTTTCCAAATTATTTGGGGTTGGGTAGTATCTGATATTAGAGGCTAAAAATATATCAATACTCAAAATTTCTCAGAATCTATCATCTGACCATACCTCCAAAGCATAAGTGGGTTCATTCCATTAGATTTTAGTTTGCAGGAAATGATGTATCAGCTCAAATATCATGATCATTATACCTATGATCCTTACGTTCCCCTTCTGATACTCTAGTGAATGATGGATATGGGGACTTTTCCAAGTGTGGTTATCTCATATCTTTAGGATAAGGCATCTTGGTTTCTAGGATTGATGGGGAACTTATATGATAGGGGTATGAACCTTGCATATTTTCCAACCAATTCAACTGTATCCAGATGAGGTGTCCTATGAACCTCAACATCGAACACGAGGAGAATAATTTAATGATATCTTAGAAAATTTTGGATGATGTTTACTCAGGATGAAACCTGATACTAGATAAGGATTCATCCAGACATGGTTTTCTAATCTATACTTATGAGATCCTATTCTAAAGTTTGGAACTGATCATACCTAAAAGATCAACTGTAAAAACTAGTTTCTATTATTGAGGTCCAGAAATCACCTAAGGCTAGGTAGAAACATAAGAAAATAGTTAGGCATTCTAGGAATGAGAAGCATCTAAGAAAGTCTCTTTTTTTAAACCCCCATGAAAAATGTTGAGAGCCTAGGGTTCAATTTCCCATGCTAGTAAAACTACTCCTCAAGTTATATCATCCATCCCTTCTGATGCTGCCTTTTCAATGAACTAGAGATGATGGTATTCTTTGAAGAGAAACCATTATGATCATTCTCTATGGAACTTCCTATAAGATAAGAAGGTTTCATTAATCAGATATAGATATGTGTCAGTTCCTGCCACTATCTCTTATGAAAACAATCATGATCGGGTGGAAATCCATCTTCAAGATATTTATGTCTCAATCCATTCCCGGCTGAACCAAAACAGATATTCCTAGAAATTTCTTTCCATGATGAGGTATAAAGTTAATGAGGATGATGAGGATAATAGTCATGCCTCTAAGGATATTGTTGAAATCAATTCCTCTACTACAACTTGGGTTGGAGAATTTCCTCGTTCCCATCTAGGGTCTCATAGGTGCCTGGCCCCAGAAGGTTCCAGGGTGTTCGAGACACTTGAAAAGAAATTGTGGCTATTAGAACCTAGACTACTTCCCAGAGAAGATATCCTATATATCCCTATCATTTCAGCCTTTCTAGAGGCTTGGAGAGAGTGGGACACCCTAAGGTCAAGCAAATCCACCAAATATATTTTGGAAATTCACCAAGAAGATCCCCTTGAGCTTACAAGATTTGAATTGTCCGCTGCCCCTACGTAGATCACTTCTTAAGAATATCCTCAAAAGGTGGCCATATATTTGGAAGAAATGGACACTTTTAATCCACTTGTACAAGGGAAGAACTTATTAGTTTGACCGAATTAAGAATATGGTTGTGATCATGGCTGGGCAAGATGACACTAATGAAGAGGTATTACAGTTATTTATACCAACACTTTTTCTTATTATTATCATGAACTTGAACCCATAATCCTGGTACTTGTTGGATACTATGGATATTTGGGAGATAGTTTCATCCCCATAATACACCCCAAGGGGCACCGCTGCTGATTAGGATATCACTTTAGACGTGGGTGTTACTGGAGAGGGCTCCCTGAGGGTGATGGAACATATGGAGGCGGTCCTTGTAGATCCTATCAAAGAATTTCTACCTCCATACCTGCCTACTATTATATCTAGGGGATTATTCTGATGGCACACCATGAGGCATATAAAAGCATCACATCTATCTATACGTCTAAAGTTAGGGATAATAGGCAACTGTTGCATTTTGTTATTTAGTTTCCATGTTATGTGTCTTCATTTTCTAACTAATCGTCTTGCACATGAATTGGTGTAGATTTGGTGAGTAATCAGGTAGGAGTCACTTGGGGACCTATATCCTCTACTTATTTAGTGATATAGGTGATACCACCAGTGGCTATAGCTAAATAGGATAAGGAACCCATGCCAATTGAGGTCGTTGGGGAGATCCCAATCCCCAGGAGGGAATCTCTTCATAATCAAATGACCTCTATCCCAATAGTGAGAGATCCTTCATAGGTCAAAACTTTAGTTGATCATATTGATCCTTCTCTTGTGGGGAAGAATGTGATGACTCTACCAGAGGTAGTTTAATTGGATGGATAACCCTGAATAATAGAAGACATTTGGGAGATCCAAAACCCCAAGAGGTCGACCGTTCCTAATCAAATGACTTACGACACTATAGGTGGGGTGTCTTCAGAGGTCAATTTCCCTGCTAAGAATATTGATCCTACCTCTCTGGGGAGCACAACTATGGAATCGGGAGAGATTCAGGCTTGAAGGGAATTAAAATAACTTATCATCCCTAGTTATGTGATGATTATTCCTACGAGTATAGTATCAGCAAGTGACCTTCTGAAGATCGCTGACCTGATTGAGTATGAGTATGCACCACATGTATCTTTAGAAGAACATAAAGTAACTTTTAAAACTAATTATGAATCACCCACTATTCTAGGTAATGATAAAACAATGGTGTCCAGGGATGTGGATGTCTTCAAAAATGGAGGTGAGTTCTCCAACCTTCCTATCATTACCTTTTATTTCGATATTTAGGTGTTAACTATTTCTATATTTTTATTCCAAAATTACAGACACAAATTTATATGGATGAAGCCAATATTCCAATATTTCCACTTTCTAATACTATAAGGGAAGTGGTTGCTGCGATATTAAGCCACACTGAGGTTGTTTAATTAAGACCCTCTCTGGTGGTGCTTTTTCCAAAATATATCTTACCTTCTAAGAGTGATTCTAGGGTGCACTATGAGGCTTTCTATGACCTTAACACTACCTATTGGAAAATATGAAAGGATATATAGAAGTTGATTTCTCAAACCCCCTTGTAAACATGCCCAAAAAATCTCCCAAATTACAATGAATTTTTTCATTTATGGGGTATGTAGAGTTTGACTATCATTCCATCCATGATATTGTGAAGCTTGTGATTATTTCTTGGGAGAAAGGTAACATGATCCAATATCATCTCTTGACTGAAGATTCCATGGCTCATCTTTCCATGACTAGAAAGATCCTTCTTAATAAATATGTTTATCATGTCAGAATGGACATGAGGTGACAAGGAAAACTTTTTGAGCATAGGACCTCAGCTAAGTAGCTTCATTAATAGGTGGAGTAGATTTAACAGTAACTATATCAACTCTATAAAGAACTGTATCACACTAATGTATTAGTTAATTAAGTGAAATGGATTTTGGATAAGAAGGTGGATTGGATGCATAAGGTGGAGGCATTGTTGGCTAGTACAGACGATGAGACTACAACCTTGTATGAGATTCAAAAATCCATAAAGGATTTGGACCAGACATTGCTCTAATGTTTTGAATCATCCAAGAAGGATATGTAATCATAAATTCCTATTAATATGGAGAGACTCTAGGTTGTGAATGCTCCTCTGTTATTATTTAATAAAATTCAAACTTTCTTAATTTTCAATATTTATCCTTTATATTTTCCTATATTGTCCATCAATCACAATTTTCAATGTAATTTGAAAGATAATATCTCAGATGAATTGAATATTTTTGTCATTGGATATAAATTTCAATCATAATCTAGGATAACCAAATTGATATGATCATGTAATGCTCTATTTTTTTCCTGATCCAAGGGACTCAACAAGCATAGTTTTGACTGTTTCAAGGGTTGTATGGAAAACCCTACAAACATTGTTTCTTTTCTATGATTGACCTAGTTTTTTAATAATCCCACTTTGTTGATAGCTTAGCAGACATACATTGAATTTTTATCAGGAAACCCTTTATGGATTTTCAACCTAACAAGTTTTGTTCCATTTTTTTTTAGTTTTTGATTGTTCAATTTTTCCTAAACCATGCATATCATAGGGTTAGCAAGCTAGAACTCAACTCTTGTCCATGGTTCCCATTGTGGGTTTTCAACCTAGAAAGTTTTTTGTCTCTTTTTATAGGAAATTTAGTGTCTTGAAAACTGGACTAATGCCACTGATGTTTTAGGTTGATCATATTTGAACTTTAATTATGAGGTAAGGGCCCAAATAGGGATTATTGACTAATAATTTCCCAATACTTCTCAAACATGAATGTAGGATTTTTATTGACCCTGGTTTTTTGATTTTTTAATCCAAGGCATGATATTTGGAAATTACATGAGGGTTAACAGTGAGAATAGTTTCCAACATGATGTTGATGGGGCATACAAGGGTAGGAAAATCCTCTCATAGGGATGAATTTTCCTTTGGATGACATGAATTTTTTATAGGAAACTTATGCAGAACCAATTGAGGCATATAGGGAATATTCAAACAAGGGTTTTCCCAGGAAACTGACCCTCCATTTCTGATGGCCAGGGTATTTGTGAAAATTTGGATTTATTAATACCATGGTGGGTGGATTATCAAAGTAATGATGTCTAAAAAAAGACAAGATAATTTGGGTCATCTTTGGCCACAAATGAGAAACCACTCTTACATGTATTTGGCTTGTGTAAAGGAGGTCTAAAGCATGGTGTAGTTTAATGTCATGTAACTAGGAAAAGGACCTTTTGGTTTAATGTACTAAAAAAAGTAATTTCAAATTCAACAGTTTAAGGTCATTTAGATTTAACTAAGAGATAACCGATTTCCCCCTTTTCAGGGTAATCTATACAATAATGTTCTATAATCTTCACCCATGAAGGGGTAAAGGTTGTAAGTTGTAATCTAAGGGGTTTCCAAATCTGAGGAGTGATATGAAATGTAAACATTTTTGGTTCAAACAAAGATAGTAAAATCCTCTCTTATGAATGAATTTTTATTTAGTTGGCATGCCATTTTCTGTGGGTGAATTATGAAGAGCCAACTGGGGTATATTGTGCATAGAAAAAAAAGGTTTCCATAAGACACTAACCCTCAGTTTCTGATGGACAGGGAGGTTTATGGGGATTCATACCATTCTGGACATAGAGTCTATTTTGTGAAATAAGGGCACCTAAATATGAAGGGATAATTTTATGTTAATATTTTCAAGGAATGGGTAGAAATGTTCTTACATAGGTCTTCCCCACACACATAAAGAAAAGAAGAAGGAATTTTTTTAACATGAATGGACCTGATATTGGGGATTTGGGTGTCAATACATATCCTACAATGGTAGGAATCAAGCTTTATGTCGTTATTGTAAGGTTTCCCCATGCATCTATTGAACTCTTTAATGGGGAAAATGGAATTTTCTTTTGAATACGTGCTTACAATAATGGGGGTGAGGCTCATATTGGGATCTCATATACAGATCTATCTCATTTATAAGAGATTGGTGAATTTTTTTTGTTGTGGTTGGACTAGGATATAGGATTCAGGTGTCGCTACGTATCCCATCAGGGTAAGAAATAGGCTGCACGTAGTTCTCATGGGATTCCTTATGCAGGACTAATACATGCACTGAGAAAGTAAAATTTTAAATTTCATTATAGATGGACCCAATATTGTATGTGTGTGTGTTACTATATACCTTTCAGTAGCATGGATCAATCCACACGTAGTTTTGGGTATTATATAGGTTCAATGTCAAAAATTTCCTGTGCAGGTCTGATCCCTATACAGGGAAAGAGAGTCATTTTTATCCCATGGATGGACCCAATATTAGAGAACCAGGTGTCAATATGTATCTCTTAAAAATGATAATCAAACTAGATATAATTCTCAGGAATCACGCAGTTTAGTGTCATGCCACTAGGACACCCGCCATGTAGTTTAACGTCATGCAATGAGGATGTGGTGAGGTCCTATAGTTTTGGGTCATACGACTAGGACCATATTCTATGGAAACAATGAGTAATAGGAGTCTCATCTAGATGAGATGTTCCTACATGCCTCAGATGTGAGGGAGATTTAAATTCAAAGCATGATTACATGTATTCTTGAATTAGGAGAAATGATTTGGGGAAAATGTTGTTGGGTCTTACAGAGAGAGAAGAAACCTCTCAGGGGTATGAATTTTCTTTTAGTTCAAATTCATTTTTTTTGTGGGAAATTTATGAAGATCCAACTGGGGAATATTATGCATATTCAAAAATGTGTCCTTATGAAATTGAACCCTACCATCTCCGATGGATAGAGGAAGATAGTGAATATCCAAAACTGTCCATACCAGAAAGTATGATGAATAGAAGGGATGTGCTTTGGTATGTAAGAAACATTCAAAATGAAATTATCCATGGAGTTTAAAATTACCTACCTAAATCTGACTCATATGTAGGTGGGGGGATAATTTAATTTTCCTTAATAGATTCCTAAAGGAGGAACCTAATATGAAGATATATTGTATAGATCTTTATTTTCATAATAGATATAGGGAAATTTTCCTCTTTCATTTCCTCAAGGCTGGGAATAGGACACAGGTATGAGGCATCATTATGTATCTTGTCTAAATGAGAATCAAGCCCCATGTAGTTATTGATGTACCATGTTGTTTAACATCACACGGTATAACCATTTAGTAAACCGATGTGAATAAAGATAGATGTCATTGATCCATACAGTTATACATCATGCAGTAAAGACGTTTGACTTACAGTTTAACATCTTACAGTAAATACCATTGGTGTGACTTTTATGGTCTTTCTAATAGGAGTATGGAAACCCTTATGTGAATTGATATTCTAGGATCATGCGGGGAATACCATGCTGAAACTTCTAGGCCCATGTGAGATATGCGCAGCGTGATAAACAAGGGGAGATAAAGCTTTATTCCACCACATAGAGGTGACCAGATGTAGGATATGGGAAACTTAAATTTAGGGCATATGGGATAGGATGAAGTATCCAAGAATCACTACATATCCCGTAATGATAGGAATCAAGCCACATGTATTTCTCATAAAACTATCCATGAAAATATGACTCGTATATAGGGAGGAGGGCATTTTTATCCTTTATTGTGGATGGACTTGGGATTGGAGATTCGGGCATCACTACATATCCTGTAATGATAATAAGCAATCCACATGTAGTTCTGATACCCCATGTAGTTTAACTTTATGCAGCGAGGATGAGGGTGCCCCTACATGAAAGAGGGGGAATATTGCTGCTGTATTTGAGATTGAAGATTCAGGCATCTCTACATATCCTACATGGGTAGGGATCAAGACACACATAGTTCTCAAAGCACTACCATGCACATATCTGACTCATTTACAGGGAGAAGGATCTTTTATTATAATAGGATTGAAAATAGGACATGTTTTGGAGTCCATTAAATTGATTTAGTTTTTGTGTAGGTGAGGGTAAATTTCTTTTATTTCATAGCTGGGCCCAGGACATGAGGTATGGGTGTCACTACATATCCCATAGAAAGAGTTCTTAATGAAATTTACCTTAAATGGTCTGGACCATACGTAGGGAGGGGGAAATATTTCACTCTTTGGGTGCCTGGACAAGGATGTTGAATCCACACATCTCTGTGAATCTTCTCAAAATGAGAATCAAGCCACACATAGTTCTTGTATACGACATGGAAAATGACCGATGTCAGGGGAAATTTCCTTTCAAGTGATAAAATTATGGTGTTTCACAGTTTAACATCATACAATGAGGACATTCATGTAATGTAGTTTTATTATCTTATGACATAGATGGTGTAACATGTAGTTTAACATCATGAAATTATGATGATTATGTATTGTATTCAGGGAAAGGATGATTTTTTAGAGCGGTGAGAAACATAATATCAAAATGAAAGGAGTCATTAAGGCCAAAGGCTGGTAAGAAAATCATCTTATGAATGGAGGGAAATTTGTAGTTGTGCATAACACAAGAGGTCTAGATGTCACTATGTATCCTGTGATGACAAGAATCAAGCCACACATAGTTTTGTATGGGAATTATCCACATAGGTATAACCCATACTCAGAGGGAGAAATTTTTACCATTTTGGGTGGCTGGGCCCAAGACATGAAGTATGGACGTCACCACATATCCTATGATGACAAGAATCAAGTCACATGTATTCCTTGAGAAAGAGATTTCATATGTGGATCAGACTCTCCCCCAGGGTCATGGGAATTTCTTCTTTATCCCACGCAGATCTAGCTCATGTGTAGTAAATCATTGATTAAAATGATGGTTCCCATGTAGTTTAACGTCATCCAGTTAGTAAATCAATGTCATGAACTTTATTTTCCTACGAGATAGACAACAATGTCGTGATTTTTGAGGTTATGTGACAAAGATAGAATATGCAGTTTAATGTATTGCAGCTAGGACCATGTACCATGAAGTTTAACGACATGTGACCAGGATGATTTCTGTATAGTTTAGCATCATGTGGATAGGATGAAGGTGTTGTGTGATTACATGAAATACTTCTTCAGCAACATTGTTTTGGTTGGGGCTGTGGTAATATGTCCATCCATTAAAATTAGGGAATAAGATCCATTGGAGTAGACCTTATGTATAGTGTAAGGTCCCCCCATTTTGGTTCCAACTTTAGAGGTTTCTTTCTAGGTATCATCGGAGTCATAAGGACCACCCCCATCTCTTCATCGAGGAAATATTGTAGGCGATCCTTTTTTTAAAATCTTTTGAGATCCAATTTTAGTGGACTTACAAATTATGAAAGGTATGTAATCTTTTCTCATCCAATTGCTGCAATTCATCCAGTCATTTCTGAGATTTCTCATCCATGGATAATTGATCACAGATGGACATGAGGATTGAGGAATATTGAACTTCTATGGGTAGGTCCACCTTTATCTTGTACAATAATTAGTATGGGATACCCTATGTGGCAGTGTAGGTAGTGGTTTGATAAGCTCACAAGGTATGTAGAAGCTTGTCTAGACAATAATTTTTATCCTTATATATTATCTTTTGGAGTATATTTGATAGGTTCTTATTGAATACCTCTATCTATTTGTTAGCCACTATAGGGTAGCCGGATGACTGGTTAGACATGACATCATACTCTTGATATAGCTTCTCCAATTCAGCAGAGCAGAAATTGGTGACATTTTACATCAGTATTGTATAAGGGACGCCAAATCTAGAGATGATGTTGGATTTCACGAAGTTGAAAATGTTCCTTGCCCTGAATTCTTTAAGAGGTATGGCTTCAACTCACTTGAAGAAGGAGTCAATTGCAATAATAATGTACATAAACAACTTGTATTGGAGGGAGGATATGGCCCTAAGATGTCTATTCCCCATATTCCAAATGGTCAAGAGTTATTGGCCGTGTGAAGAAACTCTGTGGTTTGGTGAATGAAGTTGGTGGGAACATGGTAGGAATGACACTATTTAGTAAATTTAGTGTAGTCCTGAATTAGAGTGGGATACTAGTACCCAAGCCTTCAGATCTAGTGGGAGAGCTTGAGTCCTGACGGGTGATCTCCATAGACTCTGGAGTGAACTTCCTTCATGACAGTAATGGTCTCTTCTCCATCGATTCACTCAATAAGGACCCCATCGAGGCTCCTCTTATAGAGTTCTTTTTTATGGTTCATTCCATCATAGAGAACAAATTTAATTTCTTGTATTTATATTTTCTCTCTCCCAAATCTGTCTAGTGGGGGATCTCCCTTTTGAATGTGGTCCACAATTGGTGCCATCCATCCAGTTGTAAGACCACATGGTTTCAAGTGTGGGGATAATATCATCAGTCTCTTCCCTGTTGAATTGAATGAAAGGTGAGAACATACAATGATGCACAATATTGATGACTATTTCATCCCACTCGAGATTAGCTAGATCTGTTGATGAATTCTCTAGGGTGTTGGCCTAGGAATTTTGTGACCGTAGTACATGAGTCAAGTCATCTCCAGAGGGAATCCTATCATTAATTCCTATATTTGGTTAAGTAGGGGGATTATCTCTTCCTTTTTGATAGCATAATCACCTTTAGCCTTCTTAATGAACAATTCCAAATCACATTTTATCTTCAAGTGATTGTCTTGTACTTGAAGTGTCATATCTAGCCTTGAAATGAGAGCTTGATATCTTACTTCATTGTTTTTTCATCCCTATAATAGTATTAAGGTGTAAGTGATGATCATTGTCGTGGGTGCTCTCAAATGAAGTGTGATTTTTTGGTACTTGGGTGCAACAAAGTGGCTGACCAAGATCCTATCTCAAAGGAGGAAGTCAACTAAAACAACTTCTTAAATTTATTCTAAAAAATAAATGAGAATAAAACCACTAAAAATTATGAGGGTTTTTTACCATTTATAAAAGAATAAGAAGTATGTTGGAATAAGATTTCATTTTTTTGTTTTTGTTTTTGAAATGAAACTTGATTAATAAAACACAATAAGAAGATGTTTTTTAGAACATATTTTAAAAGGAATACTGGATATAACTCTACCTCTTCACTAAATTATTTATCATTATCATTTAAATTAACATGAACTTAATTATAATACCCTAATTTGTTAACCCTCGAACCCTATGAGAGTCAACTTAACCACAAAGATGAAATTACTTAAACCCTAGGCTAGCTTCGGAACATGTAATAGCATCACCCTACTTTGATTTATGTTATTAGGTTAACTTGTGGTTAGTGGTTAATTAGAGAACATATCCACTCTAGAAATGAGGATTAATTGAGTTTAGGGATTATATTTGAACTCTACAAATTTATCTCTTATGGTATTGTATTATTGATTAAGATTGCACTCTCACAATTTACACAAATCTCGACCTTGCGTATTTTTGTGTCAATTGTTCAATTGATTACTTAGATTCATTTAAATTGAAAACTAAATTAATAGATAATATTATGTTAATTACATTATCTCATTGATTCAAAATAAATTAATGAATATGGTAAAAGGTAGATTGATTACTAAGAAAATTACTCTTCCATGGGCGGCGTAGTCATCGTAGAAACGTTTTGCATGTGTAAAGGTTTAGAAAGGGTAGAACCCAATATCGTTTCTACTCTTAATTACAGACCGATTATTAATATTAATAGAAGAAGAAATTTTAACAAAAAATGACAAAATATAATAAATAAAATAAGAAAAAAGAAGTTTATTATGCAAATACAAACATTACAACATGAAGAAGAAGAAGAAGGCTTTGATGAGGGGATCCTTACTTCAAGAGCTACCCCTCTTACAATGGTTTGATAATTTTAGTGAAACCAATTCTAAACCACCTTTAATCTTCTAATGCACATCCCAAACCCTTAAAATGAGAAAAAAATAATTTATTGAGTAGAGGGGAGGCTAGGTTTAAAGAGGTTTCAAGTGTGAATGGGAAAATTCGTCCAAATAAATTAATCCAAGTTGTACCACCTATTTGACTAAAAAAAGTGTGAACCCACTATTCTTCTAGAATCATGATTTGTGTGAAAATTATTCCTAGATCACCTCTCAAAATTTGGGCCTAATCCAATCATGTATGAAGAATTTATGTCCCAAATACAGAACTGATGTCCAATATGGAGAGTCCAACCCATCTTTGACTTCATGGCCCTTTTACACCCATCAAATGCAAGATTTAGATCCAATGTCCTGAATAGAAGTTGTATCCCATTATGTCATAAATATATTTACCAAATTTTAATTTCAAATAATACATATAAGAAATTTTATGTCCGAAATGCTACAGTGAATTTTAAAGGGTAAAACTGGAAATTTTACCAAATTTTCAAATGAGTGATCTAATCCCATATATTTCATAAATAAACATATTTAACACAATGTGAGTAAATTTTGTCATTTATTATAAATAAAATATTCTACAAATTTTTTTATCAACTCCCCCACACTTACCCTTTTCCACTCCTAGGAAAAACCTCATATCATGTATTCGAAAAAAATTGTGACAAGATATGCATATTCAAATTTCTCAATCCACAGTGAAAATATAGGCAAAGTAAGAATCCCATAAAGAGTCAATATCAATAAATTTTAAAGTAATTTTCTCGTAAATTGTTTCAAAAAAATCCAGTGAGATTCATAACACTAATCATAGAGAAACAAATCATGGGTCTGCCATGCCACTAATTCTCAACATGTGTGAGTGCCAACCATTCAATGCTCCTAAATCCAGCCTTTATTTAGTATATTCAGGTCAAGTAAAATAATTCTTCATACCTAGTTTAATTCACCGAACCTATTCTATATTCTTTTGAAATCGAATTTCAAGACCCACTCACTTAAGTATTCTCAAAAGTCAAACCTTAAGATCCCCACCTAGATATCCCCATATGTTGTACATTTCATCACTCCCCTCATTTTTTTGTTTTTTAAGTTGAACTTGGAACAAATATCACGCTCAACTCTCAAAACGTGTTTGATATCCCCACAACACTAATTGTAATAGTTATAACAAAATAAAAGGTCGATGAAGAGTGGTTTTTGACCTTTCCAAGACACACACCATATTTTTTTGAGGGTGTAAAATAGTCAGATAACTAGTACACACGCATAGGTCAATTAGGTACAGTAATGAAACCGATCATAAGAGAAATGAATGTATGGACCAACCAATGAATTATTTTACCTAACTTGACTATACCTTCTATTGAGTAAGTAAAATTTCACAAGTCATAGTTGAGTGAAAATTTGTGTGGATAAATCAATGATGCAATTTACCATGAACAAAGATCACAAATAATAATGTCAAAATCTAAAAGGTTTTATAATGACACAACCATTCATATCATTGATGACTTCAATTTTTATAAAAATCAACCCTTGATGATGAAATATTACTCATTCTTATAATTCTACTAATAAATTTTCAAAACAGTCATTTTCCATATGTTTCACATGAGAATGTTACATGATATATTTGTTTTTTAATTGATTTTTTGGGTTTTTGTTCTTTTTATAAACATTTAACTAAAATAATAATATAAAATAAACACAAAACACACAAATGAAAATCCTAAATATCTACCCCAAAATGTTTTCCCCTCCCCCACACTTAAAATATTACATTGTCCTTAATGTGAACGTATGAGATGATATATGCATATGAAATGTATAATTTTAAATAGGAAAAAGAATATCAAAGTGAAAGGGTTAGTAACAACCTGATATGCTCAAGTGATGATGGGGTCATACAGTGTGATGAAATCCACTACATCAGTAGGAAGTCCCTCAATGTATTTATTTAAACATTACCTGTTGACTATAAATCTTCTTCCAGTGTCCACTTGTGCGATTTCCACTGCACCATAAGGAAAAAAATTAGATACAATATAAGGACCTAACCATATGGAACAAAACTTACCAGGCATCAGATTCAGTCATGAACTATAGAGAAGGACTTTATCTATAATATGAAACTCCGTTTGTTGGATCATTATATCCTTAGATACTTTTGATCTTTCCTTATAGAGCCTTGAGTTCTCATATGAAGACAATTGAATCTCCTCAAGCTCTTGAATTTTCATCTTCCTTTGAATTTCATCTTGGGCCAAATCGATGTTGCATTTCTTTATAGACCAATAATCCCAATTCTTAACTTCAATGTGAAGATTACATGCTTTCCCAAAAACAATCTGAAATGGGGACATACTGATGGGTGTCTTGTATGTTGTCCTATAAGATCATAGCACATCATCCAAGCGCTTGCTCTAATCCTTCCTATTCAGCTACACAGTTTTCTCCAAAATTTGTTTCAATTCACGATTCGAAACCTCAGCCTGGATATTTTTTTTGAGGGTGGTATAGTTTTGATGTTTTGTGTGTCACCCCATACTTATGAAGGAGGGAAGACAAATTCTGATTATAGAAGTGTGTCCCTTGGTCACTGATGATAGCCTTTGGTACTCCAAACCTACAAAAATTAGTGTCTTGACAAAGTAAACTACAACATGAGAATCATCAGTCCTAGTGGCCTTAGCCTCAACCCATTTACTCACATAATCAAGAGAAACCGAAATATAAAAAACACCAAATGAACTCGGAAAAGGGTCCATAAAATCGATGACCCATACATAAAAAATCTCACAGAATAGTATGGATTGTTGGGGTATCTCTTATCTCCTAGAAATATTCCCAGTGTGTTGGAAATGAGATCATTACTTACAAAACACACAGGCATAATGGAATAAGCTAGGTCAATATAATCTACAGTATAAGAATTTTATAGCTGCCCGTTGGGGTCCAAAGTGTCCACCACAAGCAATTGTATGAAAAAAATGTAAAACAAACTCATACTCATGATCAAGAACACACCTCCTAATAAATTTATCATTACACATATGCCAGAGGTATGGATCATCCCAAACATAAAATCTTGACTCACTATTTAATTTTTGGACTTTATGTTTCTTTAAATATATAGGGATTTTAGAGGCAACAAGGTAGTTAACTAAATCTGCATACCAAGGATGCATACCTAAGATAGCATAAAGATGCTCATTTGGTAAAGTGTCTCGAAGTGGTATATAGTACAAGGTTTCATCCTATAGTGTGTTAGTAAGCCTACTCATGTGGCCCGCCACCAAGTTCCCTAACCCCTTCTTGTCCTTTATCTCAATATGAAATTCTTGATGAAGAATCATCCATTAGATTAGCCTGGGCTTTGCATCCAGCTTCTTTAAGAGGTACCTCAGAGTTGCATGGTCAGAAAAAACAACTACTTTAGATCACAATAAATATGAAGAGAATTTATCTAAAGAGAAAATGACAACAATAAACTCCTTTTCTATGGTTGTGTAGTTTGATTGGGATTAATCCAATGTCCTCAATCCATATGGAATCACATGTGAGAATCCCTCCACCCTCTGAGATAAGACAACTCTGACAGCGAAGTTGGAGGAGTTACACATAATCTCAAAAGGAAGCTCCCACTGTGGGGGCTGTATGATTGGTGTAGTGGTCAGGAACTTCATTATCTCATCAAAGGAAGTCCTACAATAATCATCAAACAAAATATCAGAATCCTTTTGAAGTAATTGTTACATAGGAAGAGAAATCATACTAAAATCTTTGATGAAGCACCGATAAAATCCTGCATGCCCTAGGAAATATATAACAACACACACACATGAAAGATAAGGTAAGGATGAAATAATATATACCTTAGATATATCAACCTCTATCCCATGTTTTTAAACTACATTCCCTAAGACAATTCCATGCTCTACCATGAAATGACACTTTTCAAAGTTCAAGAACAGATTCTTCTCAATACAATGATTAAAAAACTTTCCCAAACTAGAGATAAAATAATCAAATGAAGACCCATAAACTGTAAAATCATTCATGAATACCTTCATGAAGGTATCAATAAAATCTGAAAAAATACTCACCATGCATCTCTGGAAGGTACCAGGGGCATTGAAAAGTCTAAATGTAATCCTTCAGTAGTCAAACATACCGAATGGACAAGTGAATGTTGTCTTCTCCTGATCCTCCGGAGTAATTGGAACCTGAAAATATACCAAAAATCCATCCAAGAAATAATAATATGTCTTCCCAGCTACTCTTTCAAGCATTTGATTAATAAATGGGAGAGGGAAATGGTCATTGTGAGTGGATTGATTTAGTTTCCTATAATAAATACACACACGCCAACTGTTTTTCACCCTCATCAGAACTAACTCCTCTTTATCATTTTTAACAATAGTAACACCACTTTTCTTAGTCACAACCTGAACAGGACTCACCCACTGAGAATATAAAATGGAGTAAATTATACTTTCCTCAAGAAAATTTTCAACCACTTTTTTAACAACTTTTAGAAGGGTTGGATTGAGTCTCCATTGTGGCTTCCTAATCAGTTTATCCCCATCCTCAAAAAGAATCCTATGCATGAAAATGGAGGGGCTAATACCTGATATGTTAGCCAAGGTCCACCTGATTTCCCTGATTTTCTCCCTCAAAATATTAAAAAGTTTTTATTTATGTTCAAAATGAAGATTATTAGCAATTATAATAGGTAATATCTCGCCACTTAACAAGTATGGGTATTTGAGATTTGAGGGAAATGGCTTGAGATCCAATGAAGGGGGGTGATGTATGGATGTAAACATTGAAGGAACAAAAATATGTGAACAAATAACATTAGTATCAGAATAAACATAATCAAAATCATAGAATAATTCATAAAATCCATAAGCATACTCAACATCCATGTCGTAATCAGATTGAACATGATCAAAATTAGAATATGAATCTATTTCAAAATAAAATCTAAGAGAGTCTTGTTCATTATAAATAGATGTGGAAGTACTCTTAGAAATAAAACTAGAACCAATTATTATAATATATCTAAGCATAGGAAAATAAAATTACATGGGTTTTTTTTGGTGGTTCAAAATGGGAGATAAAAAAAGAAGAATGGTCATATGAGTGGTAATTCATGGAGTCCATGACATTAAATATCACAACTTCGTATCCAAACTCCATAGAAAGTGTACCCTCATTGACATTTATGATATTTTTTCAGTTTTGAGGAAGGGTATACCTAAGATAATGGGATCGTGAGAAATTAAATGATCATCATCAATGTTAATCATGTAGAAATCTGCTGTAAAGATCATGTCTCTTACCTAGAAAAGTACATCCTCAAGGATGCCCGTTGGATATGCTGTAGATCTATTTTTCAACTGCACCACTACTCTCATCGGTTTCAACCCACCAACCTATAAAGAAGAAAATAAAGAGTGAGTAATTACATGTATAGAAGCTCCTAAATCACAAAGAGAATCAGAAAAGTGCAACTCCCCTATGGTGCATGAGGTGGTGAAAGTCCCTAGATCCTTTCACTTTGTTGGAATTGCTAGAGTTTGTATAACGAGTGATGAAAAATTCCTTCCAAGATTGATCCTCTCATTTCCCTTAATCCCTCTTTGATTGGTACAAAGATCATTTAAGAATTTTTCATAACTTGGTATTTTCTTGATGGCTTCAAGTAGAGGGATGTTGATCTCCACACACTTGAATGTATCCAAAACTTTTTTTTTCATCGTCTCTTCAGCCATCTTCTTGGTTTGTACAACCCTGTTTGGAAAGGGAAGGGGTTTAGGGGGAACATAATCAATTTTTTATTACCTTTATCTTTCTCCTTTGGTTTCTCATTAGTTGGTATGGAATGGGGCTTCTCTGGAGTTGATGTGAATCCCAGTGGAATGAAAAGTGTAGATGTATCAGTTGTTCTCTTCCCACTTCTCATTGTGATGGCACTGACAGCCCCCTTGAGATTTGGAGTAGGTTTGGAAGGTAGATTTCCAGAATTCTTGCTTACCATTTCATGGAGGGCACTGGAAATCTGGCTCATTTGAGTTTTCAACTCCCTCAGCTCCGAACCTTGACTCTTCAGCTCATTCTCATGATTAAGAATTTTTTTTTCAATATATCATCAGTGTTAGAATCTAACTTTGGTTGATAAGTCCCTTGTTGTTGACTTTTTGATGCTTGATATTCAAATATCTATTAGGGTTATTGGAAACCCTATTGGTAAAGTGGAGGCTGCTATAAATTTTGTTGAAAAGGGGGAATTTTTTGTTGTCTAGATCCATAACTCATTTATAATTGATCCTTACACCCTTGGTTGTATGTTGGTGAAAAGGAATCATACTTCTTTTGGGGATGTGGCTGTTGTTTCTCTTGATATGGTCTCCCAGGGAATAATGATTCATAATCCTCTAACTCTTATAGTTGGGGGAAACAATCAGTTGGGTGGCTTGTCTCAGTGAAAATGCCACAAGGCCTTGAAGGAGGGGGTTAGAATTTCTTTTGATTCAAATCAATATGGCTCACCATAATTGTCAATTATTCCAACTTGGTATCAATCAAATGACTTTCAAGAGAGGATGAACTTACTTGATGCACTCCTCTAACATGTGGGTTACCTCGATCGCCAAATTGTTGATATTTTTGTTCCATCTTGTCAATAAATGTACGTGATAATACTGGTTTTTTGTCCACCAATGATCCTCTAGCTGTGGAATCCACCATGATCCTCTCCATAGGTGTGATTCCTTCATAGAAGTACTGTATGAGGAGTTGGTCACTGATTTGGTGATGCGTACAGCTTGTGAAAAACTTATTGAATTGCTCCCTGTACTCATACATTGACTCCCCTTGGGCTTTCTTGATTCCTAAGATCTCATTTCAAATGGAATTGGTCCTTGATGTTGGAAAAAAAATTTCATGAAAATATGTTTCAAATCGTTCCAAAAAGTTACATCTTCAGGTTGTAAATAATACATCCAATATTTTGCAGCTCCATCAAGTGAGAATGAGAATGCTCTTAGTTTTATTTTATCTTTAGATACATTTCTTGGTTTAAGGGTTAAGAAAACCACATTAAATTCTTTAAGGTGTTTATTGGGATCCTCACTAGATAAGCCATGAAATTTCAGAAGTAGTATAATTAACCTAGATTTCAATTAAAAGTCTGATTCGTGATTTGGGTAAGCAATGCGATTTGGTTGATAATTAATGTCTTGTGCATCCAATTCTTTAATGGTTCTATTAAGTTCATTGTTATTGTTTTCATCAATTGGTTCTTGTTTTATGTTTGAATTTTAATTTCTTCCAATTTCAATGTTACTAGAATGGAGGAATTCTCAAACTAGTTGAATGTTGAAACTTCCTGTAGAATGAGAATGTATGATTCGATCCCTAAGGATGCGTTCAATCTCAGGGTAAAGATCTAAGAGATATTCAGGATTAGTTCGTGTCATAAATCAAATAAAAATGTAAATAAGAAAAGTGGACCATAATAAAATAAAAATGAGAAGTTTTAGTTGATGGTCCAAAAAGAAGAAGAAGAAAAAAAGAAGAAGAAGAAAAATTCAGGTTGGGAAAAGAAAGAAGAAAGAATAGAATAAGTGAATAAAATGAAAAATAAAAGGAATAAATCTAAATTGTTGAAATAATTAATTTCATCCCCAGAAATGATTCCAATTTGATGAGCATTGTCGTGGGTTCTCTCAAATGAAGTGTGGTTTTTTAGGTACTTGGGTGTAGCAGAGTGGCTGACCAAGGTCGTCTCTCAATGGAAGAAGTAAATTAAAAGAACTTCTTAAAGGTATTCTAAAAAATAAAAAAGAATAAAAAAATAACTTTAAAATGATGGTGGTTTTTTTTACCATTTATAAAATAAGAATAAGTATGTTGGATGAATATTTCATTTTTTTGTTTTTGTTTTTGAAATTAAACTTGATTAATAAAACACAATAAGAAGATGTTTTTTAGAAAATATTTTAAAAGGAATAATCAATATAACACTACCTATTCACTCAATTATTTATCATTATCATTTAAATTAACATGAACTTAACTATAATCCCCTAATTTTTTAACCTTTAACCCTATGAGAGTTAACTTAACCACAAAGATGAAATTTTTTAAACCCTAGGTTAGCTTCAGAACATGCATCTGTAACACCCTGCTTTGATCCATGTTCTTAGGTTACCTTATATCTAGTGCTTAATTAGAGAACATATCCACTCTAGAAATTAGGATTAATTTAGTTTATGGATTGTATTTTAACTCTACAAATTTATCCCGTGTGTTATTGCATTACCCATTAATATCTCACTCTCACAATTTAAACAAATCTCGACCTCGTGTGTTTTTGTTTTAATTGTTAAATTGCTTTCTTAGATATATTTTAATTGAAAAATAAATTAATAGATAATATTATCTAAATTATAATATCTCATTGATTCTAAATAAATGAATGAATAAGGCAATAGATAGATCAATTACTATGAAAACTACTCTTCCAGGGGCGACATAGTCATCGTAGAAACATTTTGCTTGTGCGAAGGTTTATAAAGGGAAGAACCCAATATCATTTCTACTCTTGATTCCAACCCAATTAGGAATATTACTAGAATAAGAAATTTTAACAAAACAGTATAAAATATAAGAAATAAAAGAATAACAAATAGGTTTATTACGTAAATACAAACATTACAACATGAAGAAGAAGAAGGCTTCGATGAGGGGATCCTTTATTCAAGAGATAACCCTATTAAAATGGTTTTATAATTTGAGTGAAACCAATTATCCTCTGACTTTAATCTCTTAATTCACTTCCCAATCCATCCAAATGAGAAAAAAACCAATTTATAGAGTGGAGGGTAGGACAGTTTTAATGATGTTTCAAGTGTGAATGGGGAAATTCTTCCAAATAAATTATGCCAAATTTCATTACTTGTTTGACCACCAAAACGTGTAAACCAGATATTATTTCAGAATAATAATTTTTTAGAAAATGCGTCCTCGATATCCTCTCAAAATTTGGGCCTAATCCAAGCATGGATGAAGAAGTTATGGCCCAAATACAGAACTGATGTCCAATCTGGCGAGTCGAGTCCAACTTTGACTTCATAGTCCTTTTACACCCATAAAATGCACGATTTAGATCCAATGTCCTGAATAAAAGTTGTATAAAATTAATTCAGTAATATATTTACAAAATTTTATGTTCAAATAATACATATAAAATTTTTTATTTCTGAAATTCTACAATAAATTTTAAAGGGTAAAACTAGAATTTTCACCAAATTTTCAAATGAATGATCTAATCCAATATATTTTACAAATAAACATATTTAACACAATGTGAGGAAATTTTTCCATTTATTATCAATAAAATATTCAAAAAAAATTTGTTTTATCAGTAATGAAGCATTGCCTTTACAAGAGATAGGAACATGAATCACATCCCCACTTTGTCTAGTTTTGGGTCTTCCATCCTCTTTCCTACCGGGCTTCTAGATGCACCACCAAAATACATCTCCCATATCTGGGGGCCCTCTTGAACAAAGAAAACTTGTTCATCAGGTAGTTCAGTATCCAATGGGGTCATTTCTACCAAGGGGTTCTCCACTAGAAAATATGCTAATGTCTGACCTTTTATTGATTTTTGAGGCACGAACTGAATGTCGAACTGCTACAGAATGAAATCCCACCATGATAGACACCTAGTTGACATTCAACAACTAAAGATGTATTTGAGAGGGTTTCTACACAAGACCAAACTGAACTTTTGATGCTATAAATAGTACCTTTTCTTCTGGAATGCAAATATTAGCATGATAAATCTATTCTCGTTATTCGAATAATGAGTCTCAATATTGATCATGGTTTGAATGAGATAATAGAGGATTTTTTCACTGCCATCATCACTCTTTTGTGTGGTTAAGGAACCTAGTGATATCTGTAAGGATGTCACATAAAAAATAATAATACATAATTTGACAGGAGGCATCAACACTGGAAGGATTAAGAGATATTTCTTGAGTATTTCAAATGATTCATGGTAATCATCTATCCACTAGAATGTAACCCCCTTTTTCATCAACCTAGTGAAAGAAAAACATTTTCCATCAAGGTTGGCTATAAAGTGCTGGTTGTAGGCTATGTGTCCTTGAGGTCCTCTCAACTCTATGATGTTGCGAGGAGGTGACAAACCAAGGATAGCCTTTGTCTTATTGGGGTCAACTTCGGTGCCACATTGGCGTATGATGATGCTAATAAATTTACCTGAGGTAATGGAAAAAGCATATTTAAATGAGTTCATTTTTAGGTTGTGCTGTTGTAGTTTGTTGAAGATAGTTTCCAAACATTTTAGGTGATAATATCATTGTCAATATTTAACCACTAGGTCATCAATATATCATTTGAAAAACATTCCAAGGAAGGGTTTAAAGATGTGATGCATGGCGCATTGGTATATAGCATCTGAAATCTTCAATATAAAGGGCATTAATTGATAGAAAAATAATCCCTAGGGGGACCATATAGAAGTGAATTATTCATTTTATTGGGCCATTTAGATTTGATTATATCCTAAATATCCATCCATGAAGGAGATATCTTGATATACATCTATTACATTGATCATTAGTTCTATGATCGGGACTAAGAAGTCATCGTTCGACCTGTTTTAGTTGAGATCCTTAAAATCAATGTTGAATCTGATTTTCCCCTTCTTCTTATTTTTCTTGATGGGGAAAATACTGGACATCCATATGGAATACTGGAATTCCTTAATGAAGTTGTATCTGGTAGTCTTTCCAACTTTAGCCTCTATCTTAGTAGAATGTGTTGGGTGCATCCTCCTGGTAGCTTGTTTATAGCCCTGGTGGTCCCCTAGTAGGGCCAGGTGGTGAGTTAACACCTTGTGATCAATACCTAGAGTTTTTGTGTAGTTATAGGCATATATATCCCAATGTTTCCTTAAGAATTAGGCATATACCTATTTCTCTTAGGAATACATGGCCACACTAATCAAGGTGGGTCATGTGTCTTATTGTTTTCCAAAATTTATTTCTCTGAGCTCATCAATGGTGGTGGAGATGCCCTCCTAAAAGGATGGAGGAGCACCCCTCGGGTCCTCCTCCTTCTCTACCTACTCCTTTTCATCTTATTTATCTTATTCTATTGGGGAATAAAGTCTTGGGATTATTTATCTATAGTTAGGATAAGAGTTGATATCTTGATACTCAAAATATGAAGAAACTTCCTCAGACCCAACTAACATTGGGGTACTTAGTTAAAACTCTAGAGAGGATGGAGTGAGGGACGGAGGAATGTATTCATCCACTTTGAGTGGTGAGACATCCTATTCTACCTTAGTTTGTGAGTTAGGGATTTCTCAGAGCTCAATTGATGGAATTCATGCATCTTTATCCAAGATTTCCTCATTGTATGTGGAGTCAAAAAACTTTCCACCACTTTTAGACTCAGTATTTATGATATAAATTATGGATATTTCGGAATATTCACCTAACTATGGGCTCATATGATCGATATGGTTGATAATTATTACATAATCTTCACTGAAATATCTAAAGGGGTCAGCCATGATCATTTATAAACCATTATAGGTGATGATGCAATAAAGATCATCAATAAAGGGTAATTTTCCTTTCCCCAAATAGAATCCTGCATTGATATAATGTGACTCGTAGGATTCAAACTCAGCCTTATCTGCATGCAACATTCCAATTTTCCCATTAATGTAGTATTTGATGCATTGATGGTACGATGAGGGGATTAATACTTGTTTATGAAATTAGAGACTTCCTAGAAATACATTGATGTCCATGTTATGACGAACCACTAGAAATTCTGAGATGAATATGAGGTATCTAAACTGATTCTTGAGACTGATTTCCCCCAATGACTTTTGTTGAATTTTTTCGTAGCCTTGAAGTGTTATGGTGGAAGGTGATAGGTTATTTTCATCACAGCACAACTAGAGAAGTGTTTTTATTGAAAGGATGTTAAATTAAGAGGAATTATTAATGAAAATATTTTGGACATCAACACCATTTATCCTACTAGAAAAAAAGGGTATGATGTTTCCTTATATAATGATGTATTCATCTTGAATTGTGAAGGATATAACCACGTGGTATTCCACAGAATCGGTCTATATCTGATAGAACTTGGCATCATCCACTCTAGATTCAAACTCTTGCGGACTTATCCAAGATTCTATTAGTGCTTCCCTAAATTATTTTGAAAAACTCAAGGCATCCAGGATATATAGTTTGGCTGGTACTGAGGATAACTACTTCAGAATGTCATACTTTTGGTTTAAATTCCCGTGCTTCCCAGTGTGGGAATGATCATTCATAGGTTCATTAGGGGCTTCAGTATTTGATGTGGATGGGTCGACCCTTTGGACATGAGCTGTAGGTGCTTCTTTTCTTAGTGGATTGGGTCAGGAAGGTCTACCTTCTTGTCGAGGGAAATATGACACATGTTCCTATCATGATTGATATTCTAGAGTGATTGGGGTAGATTGGATTCTAGATGGTTCATGGAAATTTTATTGTTACTATTTAACCTAATTAAGGGATCTTCTGTGAGTTTATGCAACATTGATGGCCTGAGTAGGGGCACGACTAGGATTCTGGCTTCTTCTGTGGCTGTGCCTTCTCTGATATCCTCATCTCCTATGGATTCTTCCTCTGGTTCCCCAGTAATACATAAGGAACTCGTGTTTCTATTCATAATCATCATTGAAAATACGATCCATTAAATGAATGAAATTAATGGAACTGAAAATAAACTTCTCTTCCGATGAGGACTCTGCCTGACTGACTATTTCTTCCATTTCCATTTGGAGAGGCGGTGCCCATTCTCTAAGTTTTGAGGGAATAAAATCTGAGAGGGTTAAATAAATTTTTTTCCTTAATGTAGGTTCATCTTCTTTCACTTGCTCTCTACTTTTCGGGTCAAAATTATGTTTGTAAGGTTGGCATTTGGAGGGTTGTGGGGTCAAGGATGTTGGATATGTTGCAACATGAGAAGATGGGGGTATAGTTGGTTGTTTCAACTATTCTTGGAGGATACCATGAGTTTAGTTGATTGTATTTTGATTCATCCTACTATTGAACTTATTTTATTTCCTACTAACTACTTCTTTCCACTTGGGTCCTTCATCAATGGAAGTTGTGGAATCTTACGCCACTTGCACTGGAGGCCTTCCCAGTTTTACTTTCTTGAAATCTATCATTTTCTTCATGAGGTATTTGAAGATTAAGCATTCCTAAATGGTGTGTCCTAGTATATGGTGAAATGGGAAATGATCTGGTCAGTCATCAATACCACATAGTCATCCCTTTTCGACTTCGATATATGGAGTAAATAATAGTCTATAGTGGCTATAAAATATCCTTGGGCATGGTCATCTTTAAATGAGTAAAATTCATTCCTTATTTCCTCAAATTGGTTTCTCCTGGGTCCCCTATACTCATTATGTTGAGGTGGGGGTTACTTTTGATTCCCAGGGTGTGTTGTATGATATGGTGTAGGCTTCAGAGCAAGAGTGGTCATGGGGGATAGCTTATGTGTAACAGATGATGCCTCTTCCTTTCTTTCTCTTTTCCATGACACCAATGGAGTTATTAGGGACTTGAGCATAGTTTTTTTTATGGAGTCTTTCATCCTTTGGGTGATGGTTGGAAATTACAAAAACCAACATATATTATTCACTAGGATGAGCGGAGTTTGTAGCTCGTTGTGGAGGTTATCAATGTAGATATTAAGAATATCCTCTTATGGAAGTGGTTGGTTTAGGGAGTAGGTCAACTCTTTCCATATAGCAATGAAATCAGAGACCCTCTCATTCTCTCACTATTCTCAGTTTGGTAGGTCACTGAGTTTTGTCTTCTATATAATTGAGATGATATGGAAGAGGAATTTAAGATAGAGATATTCCCATCCAATTATCGTCTGAGATGGAAAATTGGTGTACCATAAGAAGGTAGTCCCTTGTGAGGTTCTCACAAAGAATCTGAGTTTCACTTATTCGTATTGCCCAGGAGTTCCCATATTAGGATTAAACTGGGATGCATTGTGGGTCATATATTGTTCTAAGTCACCTGACCTATTGAATATCTAAAACATAGAACTCCCAAAATTTGGTGGTGGTAGGGTGTCTCTCACCCAGTCAGGGTATGGTTTCTATTTCGGCTACACTGGTGCACGCTGCTACTCCATAGATTCCAATAGAGCTGATAATGACTCGATAGTGTTGATAATCCCTTGATAGGTGTTCTATTGAACCTGATATTGGACAGGTGTAACAATGGGCCATATTTGGCATGCTGGTTCTGCCACTATTTGAGACAGATATCCATCTGAGGATATTTTTTGTGGATTTTAATGAACCTATTTTTGTTATATTCTAAGTGGAGGGAAATCTTGATATCCATCCATGATCAGGTCTACGTAGAACGATGGTCCATGATCAATAGTCGGTGGATATCTTGGATTTGCTTTAATTTCCAAGAAACCCTTGTAGATTAGGTAAACATACTGGAATTGTACATTAAGGCCCTTTCTAGGGAGCATATTTGATAGGAATGCTTCCTTAGAAAATCTCTACATTGATTCGCCTCAACTCTTTCATTTTATCCTCCTAGCAAGCAAATAATTCTTTAAGTGTAGGGAGATCATTATCATCAAGATGAGGAGGTGGGTTTTATATGACCTTGATTTTATTTTTATATCTAGTAGAGGTTCACTAAGGAGGCAGTATGAGATTGATCGATGGGTCACCCAAATTCTGGGTAATTCTTTGGTTCTAGTTACACACACCTTTATTATCGATGTGGGAAATATCCCAGATGAGACTATCCTATCATTGTTCTTCTAAATTTTCATCATTTTTGGTGTCATATATAGGATTTACATCCATGATATTAAACAATGTGTAATGAATTATGGGTATCGTATTGAATACTGAATGATAGGAGGGTTGTTTTCATCATTTTATGGACCTTTCCCATCCTTTATGGGATCCTCTTTGGGATTCTTGGAAAAAAGTGACTAAGAGAGATGATTTTTACATCCCAGTTATATGCCTCTATTCTAGGGGAAATGGGCCTTGAGACAGGATGAACTGGGAGACCACTCGGCTTACCATCCTGCGAAAATGGGAAAAGACTGATTTCCATCAAGGGGGTGGTTGAGGTAAAAATATACCCAACCCTGTAGGCTGGGGTTGCTCCAATTCTTTTGTTGTTTTGTATCACTCTGAATTTATCAGTATTATGGGGGTGTTTTGTGTTAAAAATGACCCAAGATCTATGGTATGGGGCTAATCCCATACTATGGAAATTGTTGTTTCTGTCACCGCTCTCTTGATCCCACAAATCCTTGTTTGAGCATGATTCAGATATGATGCTGGGTCTGCATGCAAACTATATTCTTCTAAGGAAATTTTGAGTGCATGATGATTGTCTCTCCTTAGGTTATAATCCTTCTAAATGTTCTCGGTGGCCTGGATCAAGATTTATTTGATGTTTTTCATTTATCGGTCCTAGAGTTTTTGTGACTTATTCAAGGATGATTCTTGTTGGGAATTACAGATTTCCTAAATGAGGGTTCTTCTTGATAGAAAACTTGGAATAATGAAATTATAGTATTTCATTTCTAGTGGGTTCTATTGGACAGGGCGTGATATGAAATGTAAAGATCCATATCCCCCCACCCCCAGATGTAAACACCTGGTGGGACGTCGATGATTAAACGATGAAACTTATGAAACACATTGAGGCATGCCAACTGAATATATATTCATCTCCTATATTATTGTGGTCTCCACGCATACGAGAGATATTCCAAGTAAATTTGGTGATGAATCTACCCCAATATTTTTACATTGCTTCATTCCCATCATAGAGTAAGATTTTTTATTTTAGGCAAAGGGGATTTTTATAGAGATTGATATGCATATTGCTTATGAATTTTTTCTGAAAACGCATCTGGAATGTCGAACTAAGAATTGGAAGAGAGACAAAACATAATGGTTTTATCATCCATGTACAATTTTCTTATCAATAGAAACATATCATTTTGTTATTCTTTTAGAGACTCATCTACTTGATTTTCCTAACATGGGTGCTTCTCGACCATTTTTTCACAAGTAGTGGGGATAGTAGGGGTCTCATTGGTATGGGGATAGTATGGGGGTGGCTCAGAAGATGAGTGTTGTCCTAGGACATCTCCTAGTTGAGAAAGGATGTCTTCAGTCATTGGTAAGGTTTCCATCATGTCGAACCCTATGTTTCCAAGTACCTCCATATATGAGTGATTTCTCGTATTTGACTTAGAAAGGGGAAGAACTTCTTGCTAACATGGAATGTCACTATCAGGGTACCTTCACAACTAGGTGTTATCATGGTTAAGAATAACATAATAGCTTAATGTACAAATGTAGGGATAATTTCTGTAGTGTATACACTGGGGAGGACCTTCAGGGAAGACGAAAGTAGGGGGGGACCTTCTTGTTTAAACAAGATTTCACTACATGGAGGACCTTTGAAGTTAATTACATCAGGGAAAGTAGTACCATCATATATTTATTTCCAACAAGGATAATTTAAATAGATTATAACATGGGGAAGAACATCAGGGTGGACAATAAAAAGGGGAGGACCTTGTTGAAATAAGATGTCACTTTAGGGAGGACCTTCACAACACATTCCATCATGGGGAGGACTACCATCATTTCTTGATGTATAACTGTAGTGAGAATTTATGTTGAATATAATGTAGGGAGGAACTTAAGGGTGTAAGATAGAAAGGGGAGTAATTTCTTGCTGAAATAATATGTCACTATAGTGGGGACCTTCGTAGTGCATTCCATCATGGCAAGAATTACCATTATAGCATGATGTACGACTGCATGGATAATTTCTAAAGTGTATAACTTGGGGAGGAACTTCAGGGAGGATAATAGAAAGTGTATTTCCTTCCTTATGTTTGTTTTTTTTCATGAGAAGGGATATCATGACACTCATTCAAAGATAAGATCTCATGGATGATCGGTTTTTGTCTACGAAGGAAGCCTTTATGGTAGATGTTATGGGGAGGACCTCCAGATTTTCTGGTAAAAATGCTATGGGGAGGACCTTTTTAACAACTAAATATTCTTTTATAATTTGGTAATGGATCAATAGGATCCTGATCCAACATTTATAGGTGTTTTATGGAATCAATAACTCCAACTTCTAGAAGGGCAGGGTAATGAATCTTCTCTTTATTTTCCTGTTGTCCTTACCGTGATTTATTTCTTGGCACCCCTTGTAGGAAACTGGAGTTTCTTATTTTAGGTGATAGACTTAATGTATTAGTTCCTATTCTAGTGGCTCTTTTTGTGACATCGAGATACACCAATAAGATTCCTAAGTTCTAGTAGGGATATATGCCTTCCCTGGAGTGGTCACCAATGTGGACCGATGTCCCCCAGTTGGAATAGGTATTTGTGATAGATCGTGTTGTTCATTTATTGTTGAATATTATTTTCAAACCTCATGGACAGGTATAAGGATGCATGTCTACTTCTGAGTGACCACCTTATTGTGTGGATGAGTCATCCCACTTGGGGAGGTGGTATTGTGGGCCTGACTCCTTGCTATTTCCGTGTACGTGATTACATCTTGGAAAGTATATAGGATATAATCAAGAATATATTTTTGACAATCCATAATTGATAAGATGTTTTGAGATAATTCCTTGTTATGAATAAGAATATATTTCCATTATAGTGCCAGATCGGAAATATGTTCCTGTTCTAGCCGTCCATTTTCTGCTAGTAGGTATTGATAGTTATCCAATGTCGGGGTAGAGAAATGATTTTGACCCTAAATTATAACTGGGATATACAAGTTTCTTTCTCCAATTAACATCATATTTATATATAAATATTGATATGAATGAGCATAAATTTGCGTCTTCTCATTAGTTTCCATTGTATTTGACTGATGGATTTTATGTGCATATGTAGGAATTTTCATCTGCCTATAATTTTTCACTATATTTGACTGGAGGGATTTATATTTGTGAGCATATATTTGTGTATACTCCTTGGTTGAAATTGTATTTAACTATTGGACTTGATGTGTGTTGGTAGGGATATGAGTCTGCCTGTAGTTTTCTATCCTATTTGCATGATGGGCTTGGTGAGAAGTAGTAGGATTTTGTGCCTGGTCATAATTTTCCATCATATTTGACTGAAGGGATTCATAAGAAGGAGAAATAATATACGTTTTCCCATAGTGTGCATCCATATTTTTAGGGAAGGATCCTTCTATAGAAATGAGGATGATGTCATGTTCCCGATTTTCTGATCGTTTCCCTTTGTAGGATTCCCTAGAGACTAGGGTCCATTTGACTTTAGTAGGGAACCATTGGGAGGTATCCTCTTCATAGTGAGGATGTTGTTTCGAACGACATTGGTGGAAAAAATTTATGGTAGGGTACCTTGGGTGGGACCCATGTGTTGCTGGGTTGAGTTTAATGGAGACAACTTCATCAACCTCCCTAAGGCAAGGGAGAAACTTATTATCATGTTCTAGGGATATTCCCTCTAAATAGTTGGATACGACTAGTGGGGTCGTCTTGTTCTAGAAATCTGGTTTTCACTGGGTGGATGATGAACTGGAGGGCTTACGTTGCTAGCTCTTTGTTGGGGAGAGTACCCTTTTGGTGGTACTCTCTAACCAGTGAAAATGAAACCTAGCGTTGAAGACAATGGGTGGGCGATGGTGTCCTCTATTTGTTTAAGGACTTGCACAGTGCTTTGGTTGAAGTGTGTATTTGAGAATGCTAGGGAGATTCCATTGGATTTAAGAGTGATCTGAAGAGTGCTTGAAATATGTGTAAAAAATATAGATAATAAAATCTCATAAAAGTAGCATCTCATGACCACATGCGTAATTTATGGTCGGATTTCCCCACCTTAAAATTGGATGTGAAAGGAATCTGATGCAGGTTAACACCACCATATTTATTAAGGATTCACATCAAGTTCACCATTTTTTTCCTATGAAATATTCATTCTACAAGAATGAAATCATTCGATGGGAACTAAGTAGTATATCCTTTTTAATATTGTGAAGGAGATGTCATAGTTAAGTTCATTAACATCTGGTTCACCATTTTGTTTCCTACGAAATATTCATTATCTATGAATGAAATGGTTATGAAGGAGTTGATAAGTATATAATTTCTATCTTGTGAAGGAGATGTTGTAGTTATTTTCATTCATGTCAGGCTCACCATTTTATTTCCTACGAAAGATTCATTCTCCATGAACGGAATGGTATGATAGGAACTGGGAAATATATCCTTTTTATCTGGTAAAATAGATGCTGTAGTTAATTTCATTCATGTCAGTTTCACCATTTTGTTTCCAATGAAAACCATTTGTTCCTGATGGTTGATTACATGGGGTTGAATTGTGTGAAATCACTAAAGTTGGGAACACTATCTTCAAACGATCTCTAACACGTTTTTTTGTGGATATGAACACGACTAAAAACTCTTATATATGTGATGACTAATGGACTTAGTTTCTAAGGCAGGTGTTTATTTGGTAACTTGGATAATGATACTTAAGAATTCACATTGGTCAAGGGGATGGGAATTCAGGATCATCACACCCTTTTGGGGGGGAACTGTTTCCTATTCAGGATATCTCTTGTAGATTTAAGATATATTAAAAAAAATCCTTTATTCATTCCCAAGTGTGTATAATATAGATTACACTAAGGTAATCGTTAACCACTGATACACATGGGTTCAAAATCATCTGTATGTATCTGAGGTTCTCCATCAAGTGGGATATCTGTATGTATATGAGGTTCTCCATTGAAAGTACCCTTTTTATGAATATATTATATTCTTTGGTCATTTATTAGGTTGAAAATGGTTTTAATACATGTCCTGAGGCACTATGGAGTTTACCGTCATCCATAGGGTGGAATTTGTTTTGATGTTAGGATCAAAACCATAAGATGGGATCCCTCTGTATCCCCATGAGGGGAATTAGAACCCATGTAGTTCGGTGCCACTTAATGGTGCACATGTCCTTTTATGGTCATGTGACAAGGAATCAACCATGTAGTTTAAAATCACACAAAAAGGATGCCTAGGTGATATGTACCTGGTCAAGGATGGTGTGATATGTGCATCGAGGCGGCCTGAGGAACCCGATAGAGATATGGTCTCCTTGGTGGATATGAACCTACCAAGGATGTGGCCCGAAAAACATTAGGGTGGATTTGAGTGTTGAGTTTGGAACCTAGGGAGGCTTCTTACATATCCCATTTACTTGGGAATCAAATTCCATGTAGTTTAGTGAGTTAGGGATTACACCTTAAAGAGGCCTATTTGGTCGGGGCTTACACATGGAAGATACCCATTTGAGGTGGCACAATTGGGACTTACACTCTAGGGATGCCTTTCTGGTGATGTTTCATTGGGGATATGGACCTTTTATGGTTGAAATATGGGTTTGGGACTTATATCAGGTAGGATCCCCATCTGGTGTATATGTTTGGGGCTTATTCATGGAATCGGCCCATTTGGGTTTGAATATGATTGGGGAATACACCATATAGGAGGATCATTTCAATAGAGGTTGGGTCTTACATCTATGAAGAGGGACCATGGATTTGGGTATAGTTCCAGATTATACTGACTAGGAGTCCTATATGGTGCATATGGTTGGGGATTTCACATGGAAAGAAGCCCATTTGGGTTTGAATATGATTGGGTCTTACACTGTATAGGAGGCCCATTTGATTGGAGGTTGGGGCTTTCATATATGGAGAAGGCTCATGGATTTGGGTTTGGTTGGGGCTTATACTAAATTGAAGTCCTATTTATGGTTTATGATCATATGGATATCATGATTTCTAATAACCTATAATCCCATGTGAGTCATGCATAGTGTGAGAAACAAGATGAAGTAGTAGATCTGAAGATCATGTAACCCACTCTATCCACTGGTGGATAAGGTGATGAAGCTGAAAGGGAGAGGGATAATTTATTGAGTGTGATCATATCCTCTTTTATTTTTATATCCTAGATAGTCACACCTATTGATCCATTCAATTTCAACCAGGGATAGGTATAAGTGGAGAAAAAGTATTACCTTCTATAAGAAATACTAGGGGATTGCTTTAAGAGGGATTCCCTAAAATTGGTTTCGAGGGGTGAGGGTGGGGTGGGGGATAACCTCATTCACTCTCAAAGGGAAAGGAAATCGTGATCCCCTATACCCCTACCCAGAATAGGGAGGTTCACATGAGAACCCCAAGGTCATAACCCACATTACCACACTAATGTTAACTCAAGGATATTTTAAGGGTTCACCTTACTGCTGAGGTTACCCACACCACTCTTCTTACAACAGTTATATAAACTTGTGAGGACACACTAATGTTCCTGATGATCTTATCATACATGTTAGGTGGATTCATAAAGGGCCTTGTATTGATGCTGTTATATTGTTTCATGGAGGAGCCAACATGGGGGAATATGACACGAAGAAAGGAGTGATCATAGAAGTGTAGAATGTCCTAGGGTGCCCATTCTATGTAGTAGATTATTAGGTAGGATGGGGTTTCCTTCCGTGAAGTAAGTTTCCACATGGGTGATGGTACCATTTGTGTAGCACCTTGCTATGCATACCAGGCTTCTACCTACATAGCATGTTGCTACGTGGGATGAGGTTCCGTCCATGAAGCATTTTTCTATGTGGGGTTGAGTTCCTCCCACATAGCATTTTTCTATGTGGGGTCAAGTTCCCCTTGCATAGAATTATGCTGTGTGGGTTAGGGTTCTACCTAAAGAGTTTTTTGCTAAGCGGTATGCTTTTCCTAAAAGGGTCCATCCATTTATGCCCCACATAATGGTGTCCACAAAGGGGGTTTAAGTTCATGAATGTTGGATGATTTATTATTTCCTCTTTAATTCTATGTGGAAGATTTTTTTATACTGGGAATCGATGGAGAGGCTTCGGTTTATACATAGCCTCATCGATCATTTACTTCTTCTCTCTTCGGTTATGTCACATCGGTTCTCCATTTTGGTCCCCATCAGGTTCTATTTATAGAAGAGAGGAGGGACCATATATTGTCATGACTGGTCGTCTACAGTGGGCCACATGGATTCTTTTGCGGGATCCCACTGAGGGTGCCCCACCCTATGAAAAACTTAGTCAGTGGGGAGAAGTTTTTAATAGAAGGGGCATGTCATTTTCAGGGATGGAAATCACTGTATGTCCCCACAAACTATTTAGTTCGTAGGGGATATTCTTTTATGGGGGAGGAAATCACCACCTCGGTACTGTAAATGAATGTGGTATCATTTATAGGTGCCGATAGTACCATCTCATCCAATGAACTATTTATTTTTTGGGGTTCTTTGCAAAATGGTGGAATTCCATGTGGAGTGGAAGTTTTGGTAGTGATTTTTACTTCTCAGAATTGATCCATCCTTCATGGTCTCACCCCTTTGAACATTTTATTAAATATTCTTATGGGTTTTATTTCTAACCATTACCAATAATAATATAGTTCTATTCTTCTTAAATAATGAATTTTCAGGACCTAATAGAATACAAAGAGGCATCTTTAATTTTTATTGTATTTGTAAATGATATTATCTTTTCTTGTAAAAAATAATGTGTTTGTGAGAATATTTCTTTGGACAAGAAAAAAGATACTTTAGGTGTCTATTATTGGAGAGATGATATATTTCTTGGGTTAGAAAATTTCTAATGGAAAAATCATATATCTTTTTTATCTGAAGATAAGTATTCCAAATAAATTTTAAATAAGTTAATAATAGAATAATAAAACCAAAATTCTACCCCAATTTTAGTGGGAACCAAACTATAGAAGAATGAATATAGAAATGAAGTTAATTCAAGAGAGTTTAGAAAATGTATTGCATGTTTTGTCTACTTTATAGTTTCAATAATAGATTTAGTTTATACTATTACATTATTTTTCAATATTCAAAGTGTTCCTAAAGAATCACATATATTGACTAGAAAGATAATTACTAGATACATGAAAATCTTGGTGAATTATGGTTTGAATTATGAAAAAAATAAAATTTCAATCTATTTGGAAACACAGATGCACATTAGGCTAGAATTTTGTATGGATTAAAATCAACATCTAGTATAGTTTTATATCTTTGAGGGAAGTGTGTGGAATGAAACATAAAGAAGAAAATTTCACTGATGTTGAGTACTAGAAAGGTGGAGTATATTGTGGCAACCTAAGCAACAACTAAATCGATATGGATGAAGACTCAATTAGAGGATATCAATATGTATGTGAAGTTTATACTTCTCTTGGTGTATGATAATCAAAGTATTATAACTATTTCAAGAATTTTGGTTAAACATTTATGATAAAAGAACATTTATATAAAATAATAGTTTATTAAGTAGTTATTGGAGTAAGTAAAGAAGAATTTGGAGTTTTTTTCTACCATGGAGTATATTACTGATGTGTCTACTAAAAAAATATTGATGGAATCATTTTATAATTTGAGGTTGACAACCAGAGCTCAACCTAAATCCACTCAAGGATAAGATATGGTGATCCCATCCCATCCATCACTTGATATTTGGATTTTTATTATCAAATGGGGATAAAGAATAAAAAATATAGAATTTATCTTTTTTTAACTCAAGAAATGGATTGAGACAATATGGGATGAATCTAACTATATATGTTTAACATGATGTGAGAAATTATCGTATTTAAAGTGAAGCATTTATTTAGGGGGAGTTTTTTTAATGGAAATGGTGTGATGTTAATATGTGTGAGTTTGGAAATTTTCTAATAGTTTTATTAGCATGTACATAAGGACATTTTTTTATAGATTTAAGGTTCAATGGATATTTTTTAGAAGTGTAAGAAGGTTTTTTTTGTTTCCAAGTGTTGTATAGTAGTGAAAAATGGATGTATATCACTTTAAAAGAAAACATATTAGTTTGTCAATTTTTTTTGTTTCCTACACCATGTTGACTCACCCAGGCTTAGAATTATTGAATTTTGATTCATTTATAGGTGTGTTGAGTTTGAAAAGTGATTTATGTTCAATATTGGACAATAAAATATAAAGAGGAGATCTTCATGACCAAGAGATGACCTTGTATAGATTGTTGATACCTGGGGTGATTTTATTGATATTAGGTATTAAATAAGAATACCCTAGCATTATGGTGTTTGTATATAGAAAATATGTTAAAGAGAGATTAAAGAGATATGTCTTTTTGTTGCACTTTATTTTCAACACATAAATTAGGTCACACTCTTGTGATTCATGGAGTTTTGTGTGAGGTGAATTATTTTTGGACGTTCTAAGATGAATGGAAAATCTTGAAGTTAAGATATTTATGTTTTTAAGAGGTTATGGAGTTTTAGATTACACTACAATATATGTTATCACACCATGATTAAGTCTACATACTATTAATTCAAATGAGAATGAAATCTATGTAAGATTAACCCTACTGAGATGGACTCTACATAATTTTCAAATTTGAAGAGGTTGATTCTGGTCATTTCATGACTGTTTTGGTCATGATACAATGAGATATATGTAAGAATAATTTCTACTAGGAGTTTTTATATTTTATTTATTAAAAATAACCATTGAATTGGTTGACAAGTACACAAAGGATAACATTTGAAGGCATGATTAATTGGATAAAATATAGGATGGTTACCATACACATTAGAAAATAATTTATGTTAATTAATGATGAATAATAATGATATACAAGGAATTGAAGTTTAAGGATGATCATGTCATATACAGTGATGAATCATTGAATCCACATTAGTTTTTATTTTTAGTGTGATGATAAATCTAACATTAGTGGAAGGTATGATTCACAAAACATTGTTTATTCTTGACTAATATAGTTTTTAGATAAATATGAGTTTTTATAATGGAATTTTTTAGAGTTTGGTAGAATTTTTAATGAATGATTCCAATTACTCTTTAATTTTAGTTCCCACACCACAAATGGGAGATGTGTCAGATTCATTTATGAGGACTAAAGATGCTATCTAGGATTAATTGGGGAATCTGGAGGATAGGTAATATTACACCTAATTCAATAATACCACAATCATATACACCATGTTAAAATCCATTATATGTGATATTAAATAGAAAATTAATAATATTAATTATGATTTTTAAAAGACTGACTGAATCAGGAAACTAGATATTCCCCACACCGAAAATCTAATGAATGTTCAATGAGGATGACTGCAGAAGATTAAACAAATTGGATCTCAAAGAGTGTTATAATATAGATAAGTATAAAATTCCATGATTGGTGGTATATGAGAATAAATATTTTATAAAGAGAGGATTTTTGGGATAGTGTCACACCAAAGTGGCTAGCCATTTAAACAATATGCACCATTGTTTTATATGATATGAATAGATCATGAAATGGTATGGATGTTCATGACATAATTGGTCAAGTGCTGAGAAGGACCGTTTCATGATATAGTGGATGAACTGTGTGAGGTGAATAAATGGTAATATTCAAGAGATCCAAGTTTTATAAGGATACCAATATTTTCATCTTGAATCAAAATATTACACCACAATAGGTTTTAATATTGAGAATATTTGGAGTATCATATTGGGGTACTCATAGATTTTTGAATGAGATACTATGCTAGATTTTATAGAAATGATAGTTTAATATCATGTCATAGTTGAGTGGATCATGCTGTATAACAACTAGAGTCGAAGCATATTATGCCAGAATTCATGGAATCATGCATTTATGTAGTTATTTTCATAATATCTGGTAGATTCAGTTGAAATTTAAAAATATGAAGATATATCCAAGATTTCAGAGGGTTTACCCAGTTTAATTGGAACATTATTAACAAATTTAAATGTGGGTTACACCTATTTTAATATCCTATGATTAGTAAAACATAATTGATCCCATATTTTGAATCAAGCATTAGAGTCTTTGGGAAGATTTATAAAAACTGCTTATAGGAGTTCAGGAAAAAGTAGAGTTGAAAAATGATATATCTAGTAAATAAATAAGAATATTACTAATCCAAAATATTTTTCCATTAAATATACATGGTTAAATTCTAGATATAGGGCTAAGGGAAGAATAAAGAGTTTTATCACCATATTTTCCTATTGAGGAATGAGTGAGACAAGATTATCCCAGATAGGATTAATCTTCACCAGGAAAAGGAAGTTTTTATTTTTGTGTCTATGTGAAAGATAACTGATTTTAACTCATTTTATAATTCATTCTCATCAGGACATGAAGGATTGGATGAGTAGAGAATGTGGGCTACAATATATCAATGATTCTAGAGTTGTGACACAAGTATAATGACACGGTGATGTCAAATATACCTTCATGTCTATAAACTATTGAAGATAACCTCATGTATATAAATAGAATATTTATATCATCTAAGTACTAAATAAAGGAGAATATTTGACATTAACCGTTGGATTTATAGTGAGTCCTCCCTAAACCTTATAAGGTAAATCCTTCTTATCAAAAATTGTCTGTGACCAAAAATCTTTGTCTACAAAATCATGCATGATAGTTAATTATCATACATTAAAACAACAATATGTGTATTCTCCTTGGATCAAAATTTAGTGATGGAATAATTAAAATCACTGCATGTGATTTTGATTTACTTTTTACATTTTTATTTAATATTCAGTTTGATCATTAATGATAGGAAGAGAGATTGAACATGTTCCTTTTAATGAGGAAAAAAGATTCATATAGGAAAGGGTACTTTGAGGAAAAAATGAAAAGACCCTAGTTTTTTCTATTTGAACCGATGAAATATATTAAAATTATATTTTATGGATGTTATGTATAATATTTTTTCATTGAGAGAGAATTGTATAACCTCAATAATAATATATTAAGTATAATATATTATTTTTGGTCCATGCATTCAAAATCACAGGAGACTATATTTTTATCATAATTAAAGATTAATATGGGGAATATAACACCTTAGTTGTGTTTGGAACATGGGTTTTACCCTAGGGGTGATATAATATTTATACATACCCAGGTCATCGGGATTGATCTGTCGTGGGTGGGATTAAGTAAACAAATTAATTAAATTAATTTATTAATTTATTTATTTCTTGACCAAAAACCTTATTATCAATCATCTTAAATCTCTATTTATAGGTTTTTTAACCATAAAACCTATCTTGAGAGAGGGAGTGAGATAAGGATATTGTTTGTACAATCAAGACCCAAATATCTGACAAATGTGCTCTTCGAGAAATCTCCAACGATGCTTGACACAGACACAATCTTTATCAATGAAAAATCATAAGTCATGATAGATATTTGAAATTTTTTTCTTAATTTTTTGTTCATAATCTTTGATAATGGAATTAATTGTTAAATCATATCCACAAACTATATATCTTTTCAAGTTTATCTATTTTTTACTTATCCTAAAATATATGATTATGTGATTCTTCCCATTAATTAATTATTAGTACTAAATGAACACTTGAAGAAAAATTCTCAGGATTTTTCACAAAACAACAACCATTCCATTATTTATTATTATTCATAGTTACACCATATATTTTTTATGTTTTCTCCACTATCCATCATCATGGATAGCGACTCAATGAATTTGACCTAGATCAACAAAAATTAAAATTTGGGTCTTACAATCGATGTACTTTGGAATGAAAACAAGGATCAAGGTAGGATTAATTGATAATTGGTCATAATGGATCATAAAAAGGTTCTCTAATGTAGGATCTTCAATAAAGAAATGTTTGAAGGCATCTGTTTGTGTGTGAATATATTTTCAATTAGTTTTTTAGTGTGGAACATATAAAAATAGACCACTGGAGGCACTATAGTGATGGATTATATTTTTTAGTATTTAAAGTTTAATTAGAGGAAATAAAGTGATTAAAGGGTGATTCTAGGTGTTGTATATATTCTAGGATCACATACATGATCACATGATGTGTGATCTTTTGAAAATCTCTTTACATTTAAATTTTTATAAACAATTAGAAGCAATAGATCCAGAATCACCTAGAAGAAATAAAATCTAGAAGGACCTCTATGAATCTCAGTGTTCTGGAACATGGAATAAATAATGTTCAATCAAATCACCACACTAATTCAAAAAAAAAAAATAGCCATATGAACTCTAATAAATAAGAAACATTCAAGAAAAAAAAGTAAAAGAAATTAATAAAGAACAATTGGTTTTGTATGGTTCGCACTAAAAGTCCTACATTCAAGAGAATAACATTATAGCCTTCCATTCCACTAGAAAGTAAACTTTAGAACTTTTAAAATTAATAAGTCACTTTGGATTACTAAAACAAGTAACCACAATTTTCACTTAGTATTTGTTACATCAATGTAAAATGTACCCCACTATTCAATTTATAAAGAGTACTATCCTTTTTTTTTACCAAAATAAAACTTTTTATTAAAGAAAGAGGGATCCCCTGAAGAAATGGGGTCCAAGGATGGAAGGATCATAGGGGTCTATATGAGTTGAGACCAAGAACATCCCTAATAACAATTCTTACACCATCATAATGGAAGGATTGGGTAGATGAATTCCTTTCATGAGTGATATCCATGTTATCATGAATCAAATTTCTTCTCTTTTTCACTTGGTAGATGATTTACCATGGGGTAGATGACTTCCCTTTAAGAGACTTAAGGAAAACATGAGAGTCCATTTCCAGCGCAATAAGGTGAATGTTCCTCCGATTGCACACTTCCAGGACAACAAGAAAAGCATTTGCTTCTGCCTGTAGAGAACTTCCCTTCCCGAAAGAATCAAAAATTGAAATTATGAAAAAACCTTTATTATCACAAACTATACCCCCCCCCCCTCATGAAGCCAGATAAAAATGACCCATCAATATTGAGTTTGAGTCTAGAGACATGGGGATACCACCTGACCCATTTGCTAGCAGGTATAATCTGATCGACATTGGATGAAGTGAGACCCATAATCAAATGCATAGAAGGTGTGAGCTCCCCGTGTTTGAAAATGTGGCCCAGATCAATCAATAAAGATAGGATTCTTATAGTGATGGACACACAAAAACTGTATTCTCCCTCAAAGAAATCCCTATTTCTGGCTTTCCAGATACACCAACACCCTACTTCCAGAATTAAAACTCTAACTTTGTTCTCCATGTACTTCTAATCCACCCCTTGAAAGTAAAGGCTAAGAAAATTCATGCCGGAGAAATTCTGAGAAACAGTACCAGTGAAACTACCGAACATAGTCCATACATACCTTTCCCAATCAACCTCTAAGAAAAGATGTTGAGAGTATTCCTACTTAGTATCAGAACAAAACCAGTATCAGGACACCAACTAAAAACCCAGACACTTTATGCTATCATCTATGGAGATAAAATTATTCCTAACTCACCAAACCAAGAAAAAATATTTGGTCGGGATGTCTTTGCACCACATCATCTCACCCCACACATCATTTATCACCGATGATGCCAACACTCGGGAGAAATCCTTCACAGAAAAATATCCCGAGGAAGACTCAGTGAAAACACATGTGTCTTGTCCTCTAAAATATCAACGAGATCATTCAATATCCATTATCTAGGTTCCAGAATAGTCTGAACGAAAGCAGGATACCACATCGACTGTCTAACTGTGACATTAGGGATTAGACATCTCGGGAAAAAGAGTTTTCTGCCAACCCAGTTCTGTTTCCAGGAATTGATCTCACCCCATCCTACAATCCATCGAGTGTAACTGTCCAGCTCTGTAATAATAGGTTGGATCAGCCACCACATGCATGAAGATATTCCCACTAGTGCTTCAATAATATCACCATATTTCACTACCACAACATGCCCCCCATAATGATCATCCTTTAATCACATCCTAGACAAGATTTCCATGAATTCCATGCATCACTTCCCTAATTTTCTAAGCCCAATTCCCCCTAACCAACTGGATTGGACATACAATACCATGAAGACCAGTGATGATGTCTGTCTTCTTGAGCGTCTCATAATAAAGCTATCATGATTTTTTCGAAACGAGCTATAATGGATTGAAGATCCTTTATGGAAGAAAGAATATTCATTGGCATGGAATATAAAATGCTATTAATGAGGGTTATTATGCTACTAAAGGATAGAAAGTTTGAAATTTTTCTTGAAATTTTATCGACCAGATTATCAAAATTATGCACTCGGATTCTTCCTAGAGAAATCAGATCTTTGAGGTAGTTAATAAGAAAAAATATTCTGCTAAATCCAAGGATATAATTGATGTCCTTGACTCTCCTTGTCAAGCACCTATCTGTAATAAATACATTTCTCTGTCCTTGGTTAACAATTTTCCCGCTCCACTTGAAGTATTTATCTATCACATTTTTAATACCACTAAGAGAACATTTACTACCATTAATAAAAAGGAATGTGTCATCCACCAACATGAGGTGTGATAAACCCATTGTAGTTCCTTTTTCACCGAAAAGGAAGAATACTAACCTCTATAATACTTCTACTAAGAAGGAAGCTCAATGAATTTTTCACCATGATGGAAATGCTAGGGGAAATTAGATCACCTTGTCTCAGGCCCCTTACTGATTTGAAGAAGCCACACGTCTTCCCCATGAAAACAATGGAAATACAAGGAGATCTGAAGCAACAGAAAATAATGTCAATGGTGGGATCTTAAAAACCCATACGAGCAAGCACTTTAAGGATAAAGGACCACTCAACCCTGTCGTAGGCTTTATCCATGTCAAGATTCATGCAGATATTAGAACCCTGCATTTTCAGATTGAGGTAGCTAATAATCTCTTGGGCCAAGAAAATAGATCCCTTAATGGAAATTCTTTCACAAAACCATGTTTTTTCATTATCAATCCAAGATTCGAGGTGCAGAGATATCCTTCGATTGATAACCATTGCCAAGGTTTTGTAGGGAAAATTGCACAAACTGATTGGTCTATATTGATTCAGCCCAGGAAGGTCTTTTCACTTAAGAATGAAGAGCACGGAAGTAGCACTGGCAGTATGGGGTAACATCCCTCCCTTAAATAATTATTTTATTACCTCCAAAATTTTTTCTTTCACCTAATTCCAAGATGCCACATAAAAAGAACCGGGAAGACCATCATGACCAGGAGCGCCTATCAGATTAAGATCAAGCACCGCATTATGGATATTATGTTCATCCAAATAGCTTCCAGTATCGAGTTAAAATCATCATCCACAACATGGGGAATAAAATCCATAATCTACTAATGACCTCTTGGGTAACCGCCATTCATATGAGGATTAGCACCTACAAAAAGAGTTTTGAATTTAATTTCATCCATACGAGCCACCACGTCCCAATCATTTGAGAAAGATCCATCTTCCATACAAATATTTGTCTTGATAATCCTCCATTTCTCTATGATGTAGGCATGGAAGTAGAAGGAATTACTATCTCCATCATTAATCCATTTAATCCTGGACTGATTGCAAATAAAACGCTCCTGCTCAAAAAGTTTCAAATCCAAATCCTTCTTCTTAAGATATAGACACTAGAAAACTGATTCCTCCTAGTATTCTTCAAGAATTTTCTCCATCTTCTCAACCTCAGCGCTGAGATTATCTAGGTCTTAAACCCATAGTGAAGAGTTAGAAACCATTCTTGAAGATCACCCTTAAGGTGTCACAATTTGATGTGAAGAGATGTCCATAAAAATCCTTTGGATGGCTTGCTCCAGGAAGCTTCCATAGCCTGATGATACCCTAGAAGATAAGACCGTTATTGATGAAAGAAGAAATGATCACCTTTGACTGATTTAGGGAAGTGATCCACTCGAAGCAGTGAGTGATCTGAGAGATCATGAATAAGATGAGTAACTTTGGAATCTGGAAAAGTAGAAACACCATGTATATTAAGAAGACATTAGTAAAGTCTACACCAGGTGTGATCTATTCCTTTTTTTTGTTACACCAAGTAAAGAGGTCTCCAGTATACCCAAGGTCAAGGAGTCCCTTTCAAGATAATAAAAATCGAAACTCCTGACACACCTTATGTAAAACATCCCCCACCCTTTTTCTCCTCCATATCCAACACACCATTGCATCAGTTGTGCATGGATCTGGTGGTGTATAATTCTATAACATTATCTCTGGCTGAGCTATCACATGATATCTATTTTACAATTTCAGAGAAGTTGATGGATAAGATGGTGGCTACGCTCCATAACGATTCTCTTGAATATATGTCAGTGTTTTCTCCATGCACTCAGTCACAAAAAGGTAAATCATTGGTTGTATATAGGCCATCCTTACTGTGGAAAGATATAGGGCCTTATAATTCTTCCCCCATACCTCTATACAATTGTTACTCAGCATTGTATTCGGTGAATACTTTATCAGAAGAGGACATGGGTCTTCCCTAACCCCTATAATCTTCCCCCATTGGAAGGTTAATCAGATCTCAAGCTAGGCATCTTCATGCCAACAGATCTAGTATGAGTTCTTCTAGAATGGTGGAGGCCATTTCCTCCTTCTCAATTTTGCAACAACTTCTCTCCTCATATGGAATGCTTGTGGCCTAGGATTACATGCTAAAACCGACTTCATATCCCATGATATTCATCATAACAACTCATCCATTATAGCCTTTCTTGAACCAAAACCGCAGCTATCCAAAATATATGTCTTTTCCAAAAGACTTAGAACTAGTCATTTTTTGAAGTTCGACCCTATTAATCATCATATCTGGATGTTCTGTAAATCTAATGTTTCTATGAATATTGTAAGGTACTCCAATCAGTATTTAACTACTAAAGTGACTTCAGGGTTCCAATGTTTTTTTATCACTATTGTTTATGCTAGGTGTGATTTTCAAGCTAGGGAGGCCCTATGGGATGAGTTATATCTTTTTGATCTAAAGGATTTTCCTAGATACTTAGATTAATTTATTTCAATATAACTATCATATTAGATAAACCCTTCCCTTTAATACATCCATGTTATTTAACTAAACTCCTTAACCATACTATCTCCTTTCTTGATTCTATAACAACTACGTACTCTACTTATATTATTAAAAGTGAAATCACCGATTGTAACATGGATATACAACTAACCATGGTTCTACCAAAAGTATAAAAATATATAGTTGTGCTCTTTTGAGTACTAAAATCACCCAAAAATTATGCATCTACATGCTTGTATAATATATCATCCTCCAAAAAAAATATTTATACCTTTCATTCCTTTAAGATACTAAATAATATATTTAACAACTTATGAATTATATTTCATTAAATTTTACAGGAACTGGAAGACCACTCCCACTGTATGATCCATATAAGAATACGTACACACCATAGAATATATAAATCTTCTGAATATTGAAGTATACATAAATTTTTCTATGCACTTTTTTTCTTATTCCATTCTTGGTGCCCATTCCTTTGAAAGTTTAAAGTTACCAGAAAAAGGAGTTGATAGTAGATTAAATCAAATAATTTTTAATATATCAATGATATTTATATTTAATACTTCTATGATAAAACCAAGCTCCTAGTTTTCCTATCATGCTCAATCCACATGACCAAGGTCTTATTTTCTCTACTAATATCTTTCATCTCAAACATTCCAGACAATTACTCCTTCAGTATAACTCCCTTCCATATCTCACAATGAATAATATATAGACTGATGGTTCTCCATGGCCTCAATTATGCCTCCCAGTATATTAGAGGCCACTGGATAGTGGGGAGGGTCTATAATGATATATTAGGGAGACTATACCCTATGTTTAGAGTAGATAAAACATTGGAAATAATTATCAATCACATAAATCAGGCTAAATACATATTTCAAAAAAAAAATGGAAAAATATTATAATAACTATAATATCAAAATGTTGTAACATGGAGTATTCCATTAATTCCATAACCAACCCCCCCCCCCCCCCATGAAAAAATTACACACAAAGATTAATAAAGGCAAAAAATAAAACTGAAACTATACTCTACCCCAGGTTGGTTTTGAGTCCTACCTAGTCCCAGCATCTTTAACCCACTCCTAGAATTTCATGTCAAACTGAAGAAATCAGTTAAATTGTGTGCTTTACTATACATGAAACTAAAAACATTTTGTATTTTTCTCAGGTACCCAAGTTCCATGGAAGATCAAGATGGGTCTGAGTATAACTCATCAGGACACCACCAATGAAATCCCTAAAAATAAATAGTCCATATAGAAAGTTCATATAGAAGTACAATTGATAAAAAATGAGTTTAAACAAAATAAATATTCACAACCTATAATCTCGGGCTCTATGGTGACACACACGGTCAGACCAACCTGCTTCAGTAAACATTGGTCTGTATATGTCCATGATATAAAATATGTCTAACATGGTTCCAAGGTATACCACCAAGGAAACCACATTCACAATAAAACAAGGGAATGAACATGGATCAACCAAGCATTCCATTCCAGTAAATCCCTTAAGGAATCCAAGGGGGTTGACCCTTGTCATTTCACTAATATAAACTACTATTTTGAACTCAAGGAACCATCCATTACATTCAAAATCATAGATTTATGGGAATATTTGGATCACACTCGATAAATTAAACTTAAAATAAATCAATTATAATATGAGGAGTTTATCTCATAACATTCATCAGTGTACCCTACAAGAATGCATGAAATTAATCCATAGAAATCAATAATTAAAGAAACTACCTAAATATAACGGGGAGAAACCCAAATGATTTCATGATAATGAATCTAAGAAAAATACAATGTATTTATAAAGGCATTCCGTACCATTATACCTCTATGAATCCAAGGGTTTCATCACACCATGTCATCCTTATGAGTTCCCTAGTGAAATCTAAGGCTATCTTAAGACATTTCACACAATTCTAGGTCCATAAGTACTCCAAATAATCCTCCCAAGTAGTTCCACCCATAATAATATTAATAGAACTAAATTAAAAAACCTTTATTTACCAATAAATAATTTTCTATCAAAGAAAATTGTCATTCAAGAAAAAAAACGGCATGTAATACACTTTATAAACCATTTCTACCCAAATACCAATAAACCATCCATTCTATACATCCCATACCATTACATTAATTCTTTATGATTTTCCTAAGGAATACATTAAATTTCAGAAGCATTATTTTAGATGAAGCAACTTTAACTCCATTTTATTAATTATAGATTTCCATTGCATTTCATTAATACCATGAAATTATAGAAGGAGACACTTTACAATACAAAAATTACTATTATATTAGGTTTGATTCAAAGGGTAATTACATTTACCACTATTAATGATTGTGAAATCACATTTCATAATCATCGATTCATCTATAATTCACTTTTTTTTAGGATAATTAGGGCATGCCTCCTTCATTTAATGATAAAAACAAAATTAAGGAAAATGTCTAATATAGGGAATTATATCTAAGGAAAAAAATGGCTAAAATAATTAATAAATTTTAGGTCAACAAATGACACCAATCTAACCACATAGTCTGTTCACTTGAAAAACTATATCAAGGCTATGGGAGAGGGTTGGGGAGCACCTAAATTATGCTAAAAAAATCTCACATGTCAAGTATTGACCTCTAGTTCAGCCAAAATCAAGAGAAATTGAGAAAAAATACAGACAATATAAAAACAAATCATACTATATTAGAATGTGAGAGAGCCTTATATACTAAAATAATTTATTAAAGGAGGTAAAAGGGCTTGTATCCTTAGCTTAAGATCTTTATAACACCAAATTAAAGAAGATTCAGACCCAGAATGAAGGAGATCCATCAAGAACACCAAAGGGAGAAGAAAGGGCATGATGATAAAATATTAGTAGTGGAGGATAAAAAAAGTGAGGTATACATGGATGGAATCTGTAAAATTATAGGGCTTACCTTTATTAAAATTCTTCCTTGGAGGCAAGCCAAAATTCAAAACTAGGCTATAGTCCTGACCACCAGCTAGCTTGTGGACCTATACTATCTAGCTGGTAGTGCTGCATCATCATGCTGAAGCCACGACTCTATGTATTGAACTGCAAAAACACTCCTTGAATTCCCTCCAACCTTGAAAACACTTTAATCATGGGTAGCTAAAAAAGGTTAAAAAATTATTTAATGGGTCCATACTTTGGTGAAGGTAATATTATTACAATATCCACACTACATTAAAGTTATTACTTGAGCTGTACTCCTGAGAATCACTGATCCTTAATAAAAAACCCAAGCACAAACATTTCGATGGTTTTGGTTGTGCTAACATGACACCCCAAACCCACTTTTCCACTTAAACCCTCGCCTGATTGTTCATTGTAAAGAAAAGATATTTCAAATGAAACCACCATGAGGATCCACTCTTGGTGGAGTTCCATGGATCCCAATATTTCTGAAATTACACCCCACAGGTCACATCCTAGATCTACACCAATTGGTCCTCCACCTGAATGTTCGTATTGAAACACCTAGTCCCACTCCAGATAATATTAACAACCTGAGGCTGTGCCTCAATATTCAATATTACAACCCATTACTAAATACCAATGCTCCATAGGTTCAGTACCTCCACCAAACTACTTCTCGATGATCACACCTGGTCATACAACCAGACTGTCATCCCAAAAAAGAAATTCATTAAAATTAATAAACATGAACAAACTACCCAAAACCCAAAAAACTACACCAACACATAGGTATCTAACAACACCCCCTTAGCTTGGTTGTTAATGTCCAGCCGACGTCATGAACTCAAAACCACTCCCAGGATGGGTATATACCTTTATCCTTTGGATGTTCCCCAAAATTAATTAAAATGAGAATCACACACTCAATCCATCAATGGTGTTCTCCCCACCATTGTATTTCCCAATAAATTACACACATGTATGAAAAAACTATTCAAAACACTATCACCAACTCTCATTCTGATTTCAAAACTAAATATTATGAATATTCATTGATGAATACATGGTCTTTAACACTCCATATTTCATAGTAAATCCCTGACCACAATCTGAATCATGCCTTCTATATCTCCATGAATGTCCCTGAGGTAGTTTTGAACCGACTACATCAAATCCCATTAAAATCCTCTGGTCAGACATTCTATGAAAAAAAAACTATAATAATGCTCAAATTCCACTACTGACACATTGTTAAACTACTAGATCACGATTACTTGGACACCATAGGCATTCCATGATCATCTAGACACGTCTAGGTCTAACCAGAACCCCAATTTTATTTAATGGTAAAATTACCGATTACCCACACTATTCACTGTGCTCTCACCAGATCACCATAATTCCACCACAACAAACCATACTTAGATCACACCATTCCATCCTAATCCTAAAATGAAAACATGGAATCCAACTATCATTACACAAATATCAACCTCTGTCATTCCCAATGGAATCTAGATTACATCAAAATTACAAGTGCACTGAAATCTGATACCATCATGATCGTATGAAGAACCATCCCATGATTGATTCATATAATCAACATCCCTTATAATCATGAGGGACACACATGAAAACTGAAATGATGCTCCCCACCAAAGGAGTTCCATTTTCATTGCTGCATTGGACCAAAATCAAAATCTCAGCAGCCCACTTCCCATATGTCTTTGAACACAATAGTAAGACATGACCAACTCACCTATACCCAAGTGCCACCATAGATTTTTAATTTTTTCTATTCCCAGTTCATGGAATTCTATCATTATTACCTTCCCATATTCATCCAAAGGGATCTTCACTCCCTCCAAAATATAATGGTGGGATCCCCACCGCATAACTTTCTTTATACTACTCCTTGATAACTGATCCCAATAGGTCCTTCCATTAGAAAACACATGTCACTATTCCCAAACCATTCCCACCATCCTATCAAAACATGATAATGTTGGATATCTTGGATTGATCATATAACAACACTCCAATCCAATCTGGTTCTACTCCTCTCAGTAGAGGGTCTTTTTCCCTTACATCCAAAACCTAGGTATTTATCCCCACATCATCTTATCATGGTCATTGATCCCAGCTCATACAAGACCTCTCTTGAATCTATAATTTAGTGGACACCATGATTTACTGTGCACAATAACTTGATCCATCAAATCAAAATGGGTTCACACTCTAACACCACCTGGTCATGTAATTTAACTCATGCTCCCATGAGTCATGCCACATCAAAAATAGGATAATACACCCAAACTACTGACCACAATCACACACAAGTTAGCCTTAGTTGACCAAGAGTCTACTCGATAATCATATTCAAAACTGGCCACTTCATTTGTTCCAAGGTATATCACATTACCATCCACCAAAAGATTTCACTCCACAACTTCTAACATCTATCCCTACTCTCTCAAAGCCATTTAAAACGTATCCCAAACTCAATAGGTCCAGAAACTCAACTGATCCTACCCTTGAATCCTGTCCTTGAAACCAAGCACTAGAACCCCAAGAACATTAAAGTTTAAAACGCTCCAAGGAATCACTATGTCTATGTCATATACCTGATGTCACCTCATGTACAACAATTCAATCTCATCAGGTGTCATGCATGACCAACACAGGCTACCCGATCTCATCGAGACATAACAAGTGTACTTTATCATATCATCTATTCCTCAGACCAAACAAAATGACACCCATTTCATACACAAATTATCTACCCACCAGTGTTTTTATAACACCATAACACCCACCCATGATCCCACCATTCTTTTATAGAACATCTAAAACCAATTGGATCAAGGTGTTTCCTTTTCAATCACAACACTTCATATCCCAAAATGCAAGGAACCCCCTCATTTATTTCTCTAAACCCCCTTAAGTGTGTCCATACACATAGGGAATCTATTTAAAAATCTATAAAATATAATCCAAATCTACCTCACTCATTCCCACATCCTTTACGTATTTCTCCTTGATGAATCCACATAACCCAAGGCACTTCCTAAACTCAGAACATAACGTAAGAGCTCCCCTTACTTTCTATATATAAGGAACTCACGAAACTAGATTAACCCCTATCATGGGTTACAATCACATTAAACATAACACCAAATAACTAAACCTAATTTTCCATAAATGTTAGCTAGGTCCTTCCACCTAGCCGCTAAACCGAGCCTCATAAGGATTACCCCTCATAGAATAACACTTGCCCCTAAAATCAATGTCACATGACATCTAGAATACCCAAAACCCAACTCTATGGTTCTTATGTATACATACAATGGAATAACCCACCCTATCATTATCCTACAAGGGTACTAGAAACCAAAATACACCACAAATCTCAAGGTTAATGATTAAGGGAAGTCTATAAGTGTTATAACACTCTATTATTTGACGCAACTCACATCATATAGGTTGTCATAATCTTGGGATATCTCTCTAGACACCTGTACCCTTACCAAGGTCAACACTACCCAAAAACATAAGGCCCACACACCCTCATGAGGCCTACCTGAACACATATTCCATTATATTTCTCACTAGCCATTTGACTATATGTCTATATAACTCACATTTTTAATAGGGTTCACAATCCTTAAATTTAATTATTAATCAAGATTTACATGTTCTAAAGGATTCATTAAATAGGGTTCTATTCACAAGATATAAAGGAAGGCACCAAATGGGTTTCTTACAAGAACTCCAATTACCCAGTACCATCATTTAACAATTAATTTTTAATCATTCTAGAAGTTACACATTGATTATGTTCCAATTCTATAAATTTTTCATGTTTCCAAAAGATTGATTAAATAAGGTTTTTTTTTCAAAATATATGATGGAAAACACCTTATAGGTTTCTTACTAGAACCTTATTTAGTAAAGACCATAATTTAACATATTATTTATATTTTTCTATCTATTAAAGTATCGCCCATGGAATGGGACAAGTAAGATGACTCTATAGTATTATATAAGAAAACACTATATAAAACACTATTGAAACTTTAAATCACCAACCCCATTTAATCAAAAAGTAATTCCAAACCATAGGAAAATATAAATCAGAAAAATAAAATCATGGGTTAATAGTAATCCAATGAAATAGACATATCAATCACATGAAAGATACAGACGATATAAAAATCCTATATTCTTAGAATGATGAATGAACACACACACCCTCTCTTGACATACCAGGACAAGAGAAAAAATACCATAAATCATAACATAACAATTCAAGTGAATCAATCAAGGTTAAATTAAATCAACTATAACAATGAATTTTAAAAAACAATAAATACCATCCCTTGAAACTTGGGTTTCCCCCACACATGGGTTGATCACCCTCATACATGATCCCATTAGAAAGTTCCAAAACTTTTTTTGTCTCTTTTATATCATTCTTAAATAGTAATACAAAGGAAAAAACCCTCTGATACAACTTTATAATGCCATATCTCGGCTCACTACAAACAATATCTGGACTATTGGTTCAACATGACCTCAATAAATCCTCCTTATATGCCAGAACCAGTTGACTAGTGGTGATGGTCTATAAGGATATTATGGGAAGACTACACCCTCTTTTCAGAGTATCTGAAGCATCATAAATAATAATCAATCACATAAATCATTCCAAAAACATATTGCATAAAAAAAGTGAAAAGGAAAACAATAACTATAATATCAAAATGTTGTAACAAGGACTATGCCATGCACCCCATAAATGATCCCCCATGGGTGGATCACACACAGTGAATAATACAAGAACAAAATAAAAATGAAACTAAACTCTACTAAATAATAGTTCTGAGACCTTCCCTATCCCTTCATCTATACCATGCTCACAGCATTCCATGCCAAACAGAAGTATTCAATAATATCAATCATTAACCTATACCTGGACCTTCAAAAATAGGGTCTTCTGTACCAGCACCAAAGTTTCATGGAGTCTTTATCTGGGTGAAAGTATAAATAAATAGTCCACCACCAATTATGTCCTTAAAAATAACTAGTCTGTATAAAAAGTGTATGTATAAGTGCTACTGATAACAATTTATTTTAATAAAAAATAAATAAGTTTCACAACCTATAATCCTAGGATCTGTGGTGACATCCGAGGTCAGACCTACTCACTTTTTCCTATTTTGGTGTATCTCTATCCATGATTTATACTATGGAACATACGGTTTCAAGGAATACCACCAAGAAAACTATATTAAAAATAACTCAAGGGAATCCACATGGATCAACCGATCATTCCCTTCTAATAAATCCCATAGGGAATCTAGGGGGGTTAACCTTGGAACTTGACTGATTCAAATTACTAGTATGAAATCAAGGAACCATCCTTGACATTTATAAGTATGAATTGATGGGAATACTTACCTAAAAACCATGGAATTACACAAAAAGGAAATCAATACAAATATAGGGAGCTAATCTTGTGATATTCCTCAACATACACTACAATAATAAAAAACATTAATCCATGTCATTCAATAAGTAAATACATTACCTGAATCTATGGGAGAAACTCTCCAAGGCATTCATTATAATGAATTTAATAGGAATACAATGGATTTATAAATTAATTATATAACATCATACCTCTATTAATCTAAGGGTTTCATCATAAAATAACAATTTTACAAGTCCCCTAGTGGAATCCAAGGATCGCTCATGGAATTACACAAAAGTGTAAGTGTATACGGACTCCATGGAATCCTCCCATGGAATTTAAACCCATCATAATATCAATAGAAATTAATTGATAGAACTTTATTTACAAAAAGTATTTTATATAAAAGAAAAATATCATTCAGGGAAAAAATCCCATGGTCCTCTTCATGTACCATTTCTACCAAAATATTGACACACAAGTCATTTTATACATCTCATACCATTATATAAATGCTTTATCATTTTCACAAGGAAACCATTAAATTTCAGAAACATCATTTATCATATAGCCACATCAACTACATTTTATTAATTAGATATTTCCATTCCATTTCATTAATACCATCCCATTACACAAGTCAACACATAACAATATCATTGTTACTATTACATTAGATCTGATTCAAAGGTTAGTTCCATTGAAAACTGTTGATGATTTTGAAATCCCATTTCACAATCATTGATTCATCCATAATTATATTTTTTATAATTGTTAGGACATTCCTCATTAATGTAATGAAAAAAATACCAAATCAAGGATAAATTTTAATTTAGGGCAATATAACTAACACAAAATAATGACTATAAAAATTAATAAATTCTAGGTCCATATAAGATAATTGGTATAACCACACAACTGGTGCACTTGAAAAATATAGCGAGATAATGAATTAGGCTTAGGGAACTCCTAAATTATTCTTATATAATTCTACTCATATAGTATCAGATACTAGTTTTGACTAAATTGAGAGAAATTGAGAAACTAGAAAAAATCCCTAGAAATAGGGAATATTAGATTACATGGCGAGAGATCCATAGCTTCAGAAAAAATTGAAGTAAGGAGGAAAGAGGACTTGTATCCTTAGCTTAAGATATTTATCACACTAGAAGAAAGAATATTCTGATTAATAATGATGTATATCCATCAAGATAACCAAAGTAAGAAGAAGTGATATGAGGATTAGCTACTCGCCATAAAGGAGGAGACAAACCCATGTAAGGGATAAGGGGTTTGCCTTAGAAAAATTAAAAGTTTTTTCATTATTAAAAATCAGCTCGAGAGGCCACCAATTGGACAGTGAGCTAAGAAAACAAGTTGGGCTCCTACCTTGGCCATTAGCTATCCATTTTTACTATAGCATCATGCTATATCCCTCACTCCATGTCCCAAACCCCCATAATTATCCTGTGATTCCCTCTAGCCCAAAACTACATTGTTAATGGGTGGTTACATGTGGTTCAATTTTTTTTGAAAAAGGTCCATAATTTGGTGAAGTGAGAGGTATTACATTAAAATTTTGAATCAGATAAATATTTAAACCCACCAATAGCATATCATCTATGTTTAGGATAAATAAAATGAAGTTATTACCACTGAACTCATTCCGATAATAATAATGATAAGAGTTTCTTCATGTGAGACTTTTTTATTACAAAAAGAAATCAATCTGATGGTTCCAAAACCTTGGCTCATATTTTAGACTATAAAACACCCTTTTAGTTTTCAGAACAACCCTTGATTCATATTATCCATGAAATGAACTGGTTACTTCATATAAATTTCTTCCTCTAAATCCCCATGAATAAAATTCATATTTACATCCATTAATCCAATATAAAATATCCAAAATCAAAAAATCTTAAGACAATTCAGATTATAGTATGTTTAAACACTAGATAAATTATTTTATAGAAATGAATACCTTCCTTCTGATGAAACCCATTCAAAACCGACCTCTCCTTATATCTCTTCTTCTTATCTAATTCTTCTTTTAACCATAAAACCCACTTATTCTCAAGTGATTTATTTCCTTGTAGTAATTTTGTTAGATTACACGTGTTATTTAGTTGAAATGAATCCAACTCTTCCTATATTGACCAATAACACATTTTTTAATCACATAGATTAGATGCTTCTTCTAGAATTTCTAGATCTCCTGCATTTATTAAAAGTAAAAAACTAAGATCAACTCTATACCTTTTCACCAGCCATTTCATCCTTTAAAATATTCACAAATTAACTAGTGGTTCAAATTCTTCTATTACTAAATATTGTATAGATCCACCTTATAAAACTCCATATTTAGATTTCCCAATTCATCATATTTTAGATATATGTTCTTCTACCTGAACTTATGAACATTTGGCATAATCCTAAAAACATATATCTATAACATTTTTTATTATACTATTCTTATAGAAATTTTAACTTTTTAGAACCTGTGATATTTTGGGACCAAAATTTATATAAAATTTAATTGATATTTAATATTTATTATTAAATTTATTCTCCTTTAATATGAAATATTTCTAAAGGACTTGATCATTGAATAAAATATTACATCTTTTGAAAACATTATTCTTTTCATCATCCCAAATCCAAAAAACAAAAATTTTCATTTCCATAGCTTATGAAGAAACACACCCAAGATTTTTATTTAGGTTTATCTCTTCCATTTTCATCCAAATTAATATTGGATGAAATTCCAAATACTCTAAGGTGAGAAACTTCTAATTCATTACCAGACCATAGTTATTCTAGTAAATACTGACCAACTAGTGCTGATGTAATTTTGTTGACACATTATGTTCATGTTCCTACTACTTCCTCCAAAAACTAATTAGGTATTCCAAAATGTAGAAACATACTTTTTTCTCTACATAAATTTACGATTCATTCTCTAAAATACACAAAATTTTTTAAGTGGTATTAGAATAGTATTTTATGTTATATTCCTCAATGCCTGCAGTAATTCCAGAAACTCCTTCCAGTAAAGTCACCACCATTATATGACCTCAGGAATTTTAGTTTGTTTCTAGTTTCTCTTTCCACCATAACCTTCCATTGATAAATGATTCCAAACAATTAACTCTTATGTTTCAAAATATGTAACCATAATTTTCTTGTGGAATCATCAAAGAAGGTATCAAAGTACCTAGCTCTTCCATGAGAATAAAATGGGGTAGGTCCCCAAACATCTGTACGAACCAATTCTTGCTTCTAAAATTTTGGTTCTCTTTGGGATAGATTAAAATAGTCCTTTTGTTTCTTCCTAATTATATAACTCTTCCATATTTTGAAGTGTGAGTGATCCAGATTCAGTATTCCATTTTCCACTAGAATGTTCCCACCTTTCTCCTTGGGGACCCGTAACTAATTATGCCAATGAAATTTTGACAAGTGTAACTCCCACAACCCTTTTAGTCAGATACAATGAACCATATTTTACACCTCTAACTATGAAAAGATAACTCTAAGTAATATTTTACTCTCCCTACAAAAAACGTTTTCTAAAACCTATTTCATCAAGCTAACATAACAAAATCAAGTTTTTTTGAAGACAAAGTACATGTATCACTTCCTTTAAAATAAGAAAACTTTTATTCTTAAAATAAAAATTCAATTCTCCCTTCCCTAAAATGTTAGGAGATTCATCATCAGTAACATTCACTATACCAAAATTTCTAGATACATAATTTGACTTGAATTATTTTTCTACCATATAATGCATTGAAGCTCCAAAATATATGATACAAGATTCCACTTGAGTAGAAAAACATGAAAGTAGATTTTCAAAACTCTATGTTGCATCACTCAGTTATCCATATGAATTAATTATAGTGATTGTCTTCCTATCATAAAAATATTTATTGATTTGACCATTATTTCCTCAATTACAACAAATAGAATCAGTTTTGGAAGATGTACCTTTGCTCCTCTCCCTTGATTTCATCTCTAATTTATTTTAATTATTTTGATAAGGTGAGAATCATCTTCTATATATATTCAAAACATCACCATAAGAAGATAAAATATCTCTTTTTGATGCTCGTCATTGAGATCCAAGTTCTTAACATCATTGAACACTAAGCCATTTTTTCTTATTGAACTACTCATAGTTTTGACCATAGATTCCCAAGATTCTAGAAAAGATAATAGAAATAAAATATTCTAAATATCATATGTGAATGTAGCCTTTATATACTCTATTTGGATCTATATTATGTTTAAATCATTCAACAGATCTAAAAAATATATCCCTTCTGATAACCTCATGTTGAATATCCTCCGCTTAAATCCCACTTTATTCAGTGTTGTAGGTTTCTATATCAAAAAATTATTCCATAAATTTTACTATGGGTTTTTATCTTGACTATTCAAAGTTACATTCTAGACTAATTAAATACATATCACACAAAGTTCCTTCTGATCTAGCCTTTTCTATTCACCTTTATCCATTACTTTCAGTTTGACACCCTTTAATAGAAGATTAAAATATTTCAAAATAATACATTTTTCGATTTTCATTTAAAGAAACTAAAATATATTCCTTCCAATATAGGCCATGCTATCCTCATATTCCATCATGACAAAAAACATTTAATCTCACTAAAATTATAAAAACAACCAACCAAGAGAATATTACCTGAAGTACCAAGAGATCTACTGAGCCCCATGTGATCCAATCCTCTGATACCACTTGTTAAAAATATCACCACCTTATCCTTTTGATAAATATTTGTAAGTAGTTGATCTAAAATCACCTTGAGGAAATAGATTCTAAAAGGAACTATCTAAATATTAGTGTTCTTGAACTTGGAAGAAAAAATGTTCACTGAAATCACAAAACTATGTCAAAATAAAATTTATTCCCATTCAATCTAATAGATACAAAAAATTAATGTAAATAAAGTAAAAGAAAGCATGAAATAATACTTTGTTTTTATGTGGTTTCGATTGAAATTCCTATATCCACAGAAGAAACATTACTGTATTCCATTACTCTATAAAGTTTACAACATTGAGAATTAATAAGTCAATTTAGATTACTAAAAAAAGTAATTAAAATTTTCACTTAGAGTCTATTAAATTAACGAAAAAGGTGAAAAAACCCTACCATTTATAGAGAGTATCATTTGATTATGTTGTTTTACTGACCTTTGATAAGTGTGGGAGTCTATCCATTCCACTATTGCCACCACCGATATCCTATAAAAATACTTAGTATAATTTTCACCTCCTATAAATCTGAAACCTCATTATAGGAAGCTAAAAATCCACCATCTTCTATAAGTCCTAGTTTAATTTCTAGAACATGAGTACCTAAAGAAGATCACATTGGAAGAATATCATTCTGAAAAAAATTCTTCATGAAACCTCCTTCCAAAACACTAAAGGAAAACACTTCTGTTTCCACTATATTAATGAACTAAAGATACTTTAGAACCACTCCTTCCAGTCATCTAACATTAAAAAACTAAATTTGAATTTAAACATTCCAAAAATGATCAAGATCCACATTCCATGTATCATTCAGGAAACAAAAACTAAGGTTTTGAAGGAGTTAAGTATCACATGGGGTGTGACCTTGGGAACCCAATGTGTTCCCATAAGTTGAATGAAATTGTTTGTATGAGGAGTAGATTCCCAAGTTTCCATTTGGACCTACATGAATTGTCGATCAGGATGACACATTATTTACCCTTGGGCATAAAAAAACTCAACATCATTGATACTTCACACTAATTGAGTTGATTGAGTCCACACACCATGTACCCTTCCTATGACACAATGTGTAGGTATAATATTGTAATCCATGTACATGGAAGTAAAAATATATATTTATATTTAGGGGCTACACACAATGTATCCATTTAGTATAGGCATTATACAATTCTAGTCTTAGTGGATTTTTATATCTCTTTTCATGAGACTCAAATTTGGGTGTGAAATTAGTCCATCCGAAGAATTTTTTTGATTTAGAACAAGATGATGAAGTTATCTTTAGATTATAATCAAGATTCAATGAAACAATTGCAGTTTAGTTTATTTAGCTTTATAGAACTGGCAATGAGGATTGAACATGACGATTGGAGCATTATAGGGGGTAGGTACTCCCCTAGAAGCATGTTTGTTTCATGGAGCATATCCCTTACATCACTCATAGAGTTATTTATTCCACCATATACTCCGAGCATGGGTCCTCTATCAATAGAGTTGGGTACTCCCTAGTCTAAGAGATCATATTGGTTATAGGTCCTTCATTGGGTTTGGTTACACCCTCGATAGATACTTATCCTTTTTTAAGGCATGGGTCCCCATTATTGGTCTAGATATGTGACATGGGTGCCTAGTTTAGTAGTTAAAATTCTTAATGTTGTATTCTGACTCTCCTATGACTAGGTAATGCATATAAGGACTTTCTCATATTTCTGGGATTCTCCCCTTTGAAGAATATTCAATTTTTCATTTATGGGTTTCTTTCATACTTCTTTCCTTTGGGGTTTTTGAGTTGACTAGTCTTCTTATTAATTCCTTATGGTTTTTGGGGAATCCTACTGCGTATGTACATACTCATACTTACATGGATTTCTTAACCTATACATTTCAGGTATTATATAGATGTCAGACAATTTGGTGGTGAACTTGGTGGAAATGGTTTTAGTTGAGTTTAGAGGCACCTTGTGGTGGTATTAGTGGATGAAAATCATACTAGGATCTAGTTCATTATAGGGACCTATTTACCTTATATTTTTTAGGTTGGTTTCCCTTTTGGGTTTCATGGTGTGTATCTTACATTTTTCTAATTATGGTTTATATACCTTTTCTCCTTTTTTTATTTTTGTGAAGTCACTTAGATTTTATATTATAATTGGTTTCACATGTCTATTATATATTATTATGACATTTTTTGAGGTTTTAATTGCATATAGGTGTACTATTCCAAGGACTCCCATCATATATGATATTCATAATCTCTATTTTTAACCATACCTTAGACAACTGAATGTAGGAATATGGTGGCACACTCAACTTACCGATTCCCTAGAGGGGTCTATGTGGGTCAGATCATATTAGTGTGGTATTAAAGTGAGGTTTATGCTAGATATGGAGTTTGATGTTGGATGTATAGTGAGGATTTTTTTCCGAATTTTGGAAAACGTTTTTAAAGGTTCCCATGTTTTTATTTTTGTCTAGGGAACCTTGTTTTGGTGTGACAAACAATGTATCCATTGACCATTACTTTGATAACTTAATTGTATACTCAGTGCACCAAGGCACCTATTACATGAAACATATAAATGATATATGCATCATATAGGAATGGGTCCTTGATTTTAATTTCTTTCTCATGTTTGATAACCAAGTATTATTAAAAAAAATTATCCATATTTTAAAATTGCATGATTTTTCCATATAAGCAGTCAAAAAAGATCTTTAGGCAGGGTTCTAACATACACAAGCTAGTGATAGAGCCTTTTGCTGCTAATCTATTGAGTGTAAAGGCTTCTATTTTGGGACCAAATCCTTAGTTGATTCCACCAAGTGCGTGAGGATTAGTTCCTCTACTTATTATATAGTGAGTTGATCACCTCCCATAGTATAGGTAAAACTTCATCTACATATTGAGTAAATGATAATTTCAGTGGGGTAAGATGGAGATAGACGTAGTCTAAGTACACTACAAAAGTTCTATTAATAGATACCACTTTAATTATAAGGATATATAAACTCTTAGGTGTATAAGGAATGGATTGAGGTAGTGGTTCTAGTTTAAAAATTTTTTTGGATACCAGCTAATTAGATGGTAGTGCTACTATCTAGTCTTTTCCATAGTATGAAAATTTGTAGGTGGAACTTGATCATCCAAACACAAGATGAGGTGACACATACTTGGTCAGTTTCTGAGTTCCTTTTTCAGGTGGAGTACTACCCAAAAAAGTTAACTTTGGTTCTTATCTTGGAGTTATTATATTTAATGTAGGGTAACATATATTTTTCTGAGTACATGTCAAGATTCACTGATTTCAGGATATACTCATTAGACATGATTCGTGATGGATTCTTTTGGGAATGGAGGTTTTAATATGACCTCCATATAGACAACTAATGAAAAATTATCCCCTATGTATTCTAACATAAATTATATATTTAGAGTGAGCCTTTTTTATGAATATATTCTTGGTACAGGGATAAATTTAGTAGGTTATAGTGGAAAGTATCTAGGATTTGAGTCACCAGTTGTATCCATTCGACACCATGCATTAGGGTTATAATGAAAGACGTATAAACATTTATCATATTTTACCTATAGATCATTATATTAAGTGTATTTAAATGGATCTAGTGATCTAGGAGACTATATTTTATATGATTTTATAGGATGAGGACATAAGAAATTTTAATTTTTGACCCTTTATACAGAAGAGGGAATTCAGGAAGTAGATAGACCTCCATGTCAGAGGCATTGATGTGATTAGGGAAACCTAAAGGTGGAAAAGGTGTTACTTAGAGAGGTGGATTACTAATAGAAGTTGAAAATGAACCACAAGGATTAATTGGAAGAGTTAATCACTATGATCTTATTCTTAGATCCCCACCTTAGGTGAGATATTCCAAGCTTAGAGGGTTAGTATTTTGGGAAGTAGCTAGAATCCGGAGAAAAAGGGTAACAACCAGAAAGTTCCCAAAATGTTTTGAGGCATGATCAGTGTCTAGTATAATTTTAAACTTATATTAGTATATAATATCATGGTCTGTTTCTTTATTTCTAAATCCTGAGTTCGATATCTTGAGATCCTGATGGATCCCCTGGCTTGAACCATGTTTCTAAAGTTTCCTACTGGGATTGATAATATGATCACCCATATCTACTGATGATATGATCTTATGTATAATGGATATATGTTTTAATGAGACCTCATAGTGACTGTGATGAATCCCTAAGACATAATCCTTAGTATTTAATGGTTATCCTTAGTTCAAGCCTGGATAGTATGCTACTGCCTAAGAGTGATGTTCTTCCAAGATGATGGATTTAGATTACACTCAATGGGACGTTCATTAAAGATGGGAGATGACTATGTGCATAAATTTGTAGCTAATAACCCATAAATTAGTGAGTTTGGATCTATGTGTGGTATATTCCTCTTATGATCATCTTTCTGTAGTGGTGGAGTACATTAATGTTTTTCCTAATGATGTGCCTAGGTTTCCCCCTTTATTAAGAGGTCAATTTATACATTGATTTATTCTTTAGGAATAATATGGTTTCATCCATATATTATAATACAAATATGATTGAGATTAGGTAATTGAAAGTAAAATTAGAGGAAATCATGGTGAAATGTTTCATTAGACCCAATGTATCCACCTAGATAGCTTTAGTGTTATTCACCAATAAGGAATATAGGATCATGAGGCTTGATGTTAACAATAACCACATGAGTCATGTAAAAATGAAGAACATATATCTTCTACCAAGGATTGAGTAACTTTATGACTAAAATCAAGGACCAAGTTGTTTTTGAAGGACATTATTGGGTCCACATATCACCAGATCCATGTTCTTTTAGAGGATATCTAAAACATGGAATTATGATGTTGTTAAAGATAATATGAATTTTTGGGGATTCCCATTAGAATGAATAATTCATTTATTATGTTCGTAGTCCTTATAAACTAGATATTTTATGCATTAGTTCTAGATTTGATAGGTCTACTTCATGGGGCATGTCATCCCAATGGGAGAAGTAACTATGAGTCCAACAAAGATCGAGATAGTTCTATCTTAGTATCCATCTAAGATTATATTCAAGGTGTAGAGATTTCTTGGGTTGGTAGCGAACTATTATAGATTTATTGATTAACCTTATTCAAAAGGTTCATCCATTTTTTTTTCAAGTGATACCAACGTTCTTCCAAGAAGATAGATAACGGCTTGATAGGGGTTCCTATTTTGAGGTTTTCTAAGGTTAGAGTGAATTACATGATGTTTTGTGATGCCTATATATATGGTATTGTTTTGTCTTAAAATATATGTAGACAATGATAAATTATGAGTCCAAATAGTTTAAACTCCATGAGCATAACTATGAACCCCACAATTTGGAGTTGGCAGTAGTAGGGTTCACCTTAAAGACAAAGAGGAACTAATTTATTAGTGGAGTGGTTAATAGTATATATATAATATATTATTGTTGGCTATATATTTACATAGATATATCTTAACCTATTTCAGAGGTTTTGGTTGGAGTTCTAGTTGTATTATTACTTCAAGGTTGGTTATACTCTAGGGAAGGGAAATGTGTTTGATAATGGCCTTAGTAAAAATCTCCATTCTTAGTTAATGGGGGAGGTGCCTGACAATTTGGCCTCATTGTATTTTTTTTGATGAGGGATATGTGTATTAACTGAATTTGATGTTGGTGATCCATCCAATTTCCTAGAACATGAGGGAGGCCTGATTATGATATATCAATTATAAGGTTTTTCATGATCATATATCCTTAGAAAATGTAATTTATGTATATATTTAATGTGGGAATCATTTCATCCTCATTTAGGGGAAAAAGTGGTTCTAGTTTCACTTTGTGAGGAGGTTATAGGATAGTTCTATACTTCATACTTAGCGGTACATCCTATAGTTACAATGATATAAAAATACCTTAAGTAACAATTTTGGTGGGAAGGTATAAATTAGAGTATTTCCATTTTTAAATTATGATATATCACTTATTAACTGGTGAAGGTGGGGCAACGAGTCCTAGCTGTCTTCGATTAACCCCTTAAAGTTCAAAGTTGGCGAGGGATGGCATATTAATAGATTTTTTCTGGGTATCCCATAATAAGTGAGAGTTGATGTAGTTATCTAGGTTATCATCAAATGACTAAACACATCATCCCACTCACTTTCTATTAAATAAAAGTGTTTGATAGATTTATTGGGATTCATGAACATAGAGGAGGTTGTCCAATTTCATGGGATACCCTCAATGATCATTTACAACTAAGATTCTTGACTTATGACACAGTTTTGGAGTGGGTTTTAAGAGTAACATGGGACTTTTTTCTATTAATTACAACATTACACCCTTGTAATGATGGATAAATAAAGATAACCATTTAGGTTCTTGAGGATTTAATAATGATTTCCATGTTAAGTTTCAACTAGAATTTGTAGGATCAATTTCTTTTAATGGAGTTTTCATACAAAAAAATTACCACTCCGCCATTGGCATGTGGATTTTAGAGGCCCTATATATGATATGATGTAGGAAACCCGTATATTGAATGATGTTGGGAGAATCATCATTGATGGGGTTGGAGTTATTGAGGATGATGAGAGAGATAGTGTAGGTGATCCAAGATCAGATGTGTACCGCCCAAATCCATTAGAAGTCTTATGTATACCCATAATGGTGCCCTTTGGTGTTTGGGGAGGGAGATCATGTGTTTCTAAAGGTCTCACCATGGAATGATTTGTGAGGATTTCATATGGGAGGAAAGAAATCCTCAAGGATCATTGGTATATTAAAAATTATTTATAGTGTTGGAAAGGTTCATTACCACCTATAATTTCCCCTAAAATTGGACAAGGTGAACAACATCTCCCATGTGTGACATTAGAGATTATATGTGCATGCCCCATCACACATCATTAACTGGGGTGATATTGACATTGAAAATAGTGTCACCTTTTTGGTGTAATTAATGAAGACTAAGGACTGCTAGTATAAGACTCTTCATAGATGAGTTATTCAATTATTACACATTTTTTATAAGTGTGGGATCCTTAAGAGAGCTTAGGGGAATGTGGGAGTTAGAATTGGAATTAGTACCCTCACCTTTTGGGGTAGGTTACACTTTTTTTGTAAGAAAATTCAAAAAGGTGTGGAGGATTTCATGACCTTGATTTTTCCTATTTTAACACTTATAATATTTTAAATAAAATTTTATATATTGTTAACTGAGATATTTTCATTAGGAGAGTGTTGTATAGACTTGATAATATTATATTATATATAATACATTTTATTTTCTTGTGAAGGGTCAATACAGTGGGAAGGGGTGACTCAGTGTATAATAATTTCTTTGATTGACACTCCTTATGAGATTATTCCATTATTATTATGAACTCTTTCTCACTTATAGTGAATATGAATTGAAAAGGTAATAAAGGAGAAAGACACAAGGTATTTTTTACTTGGTTCAACCAAAGTGGGATACATACAAGGATTATGCAACGCCAATGTGTTATTTCACCTGAACCACTAAGAACACTGCTTGTATTGCAATCATTGAGTGACCTCACTGATCCTACAGGCTCAAAAACTTTACTAAAATAATGATCTTACTACTCACTATCACTCAGGAAACACACCACACCTCTATGTGATTCCATATTCAATATTAGAGAAATATAGTTACACTAGTTACAATTTATTAATCATATCCAATTTCACCATCATGTTGATCTATATAAATCTACTTTACACAAGTGAATCAAATTTCATTCAATTAAAACTATATATATAAATTATATATTCTAAAATTACTACACTCGATCCACTCAAATTCTATATATAATTGATTTTAGTGGTTTAATATTTGGAACCCTCATATTTAAATAAATTTAAATATACTCTTTATAATTGTTCTAGTCAACACATGGCTATTTCCTAGTAAAATAACCATAACTTCTTCTGATATTTTTATTTATAGAACCTTTCTAAACTATCATTTCTAGTGCTTCATGAAACATCAAGTTAATGAAACATTTTATTATCATGTGGAATTTATTATATTTTAAAGAAAATTTTCAACTTTTATCTTTTAGAAATTTTTAACATTGAAACCACACTATAAAATTTCATCTTATAGTAAATCCACTTCTTCTCTTCACTAGTGTTTCATAGAACACTTGGTTTTTCTTCTACAAATCTCAAATACTATTACCAATTCTTGAGTTTTCTTATTATGGTATCTCAAACTCTTAAAATTTGGTACTTTTTTGTTTAGGAATATCGACACAACATCCTAAAACTATATTTCACATAATAAAGCTTCGCATACTTTTGGAACCGCTATCCAGTTTCTACAATATCACTGCTTACAAATCATAGAATGTGGAACATTTATGAAAACATAGTATGTTTTATGGGATTATTCATTATAGTATATTTCTTAAAGACATAATTTTTATACAATATTAAAAAATGTTGATCACCATATAGACTTCATGTAACTTTATCTTATAAATATTTTCTATCCTCACACATATATTGATTCATGCATGGTATTCACTCTCATTGTATAGAAATAGAGAGTCTATGTTCTACTTCCTCTCTCTTATCAATCTCAACATCCTTATTAGTATGTTCTATATATCTAAATTATTTGTTGGTGGAATTTATAGTGGATTTCCATTGGCTTAAGGCTTCTAAGAAATGTGGCCTACAAGTTATTACTTTGGTCTATTCACTCAACCCATCAATGCGTATCATAACGTATCATCATAAATTTGAAAACTTAACTAGATCACTAAGAATCCTTAACACCCCTATCTTGTTATCCCAAAATATAAGTAATACTAACTTCAACTGCACTCCCCCTCATTATTCATTTTTATCAAAATCCTTATGGTTAAATGAATGATGGTGTGGCATGGGTACATTCCTATCATTGAGCTTCTCATGGTTAAAATCTAGGTGGTGCGACATAGAACCAGCAACCGAGGACCCTCGCATGATGTAGGGAATATGACCTTATATGATTTTATATAAATAAACACATGCACAAACATTTTTAATTGTGAAAAATTCCCTATATAAGTGAGTCCCACATCAAAATTCCTTATGGTAGGGAACTTTTTAATAGTAGTGTGTGCTCTTTTTTGGATGAAAAACTCCTATGGTACCGACCCTATACCATGGCCACCTCCACTATTCAACCTCATATGGTGGAACAGTACCCTTGCACCACCACACACTCTTCCTTCTAGTGTTGACTTGTGCTAGCTTGTTTTCTATTACATCTTCCAAATCCACCAATGCTCAACTATGGTTGATATTTATACTTTTTAAATTCATAGATATGTTGAAGTATGATCATGTTACTAGACCAAGATAGAAAAATTTTATTATATCAAATATATAATTAATTTTCAAATAGATAATTCCCTTTGAAAATTGAATTTCCATGGCATTGTAAGATCATTTAGAAGGCCTCTGATATCATGGAAAACATTCTTGTCAATAAAAAAACCCAAAAACTATTTCAAGTAATTTTTCTAACAATACCCCCTTTATGTTTCTTAATAATCCTTCTAATGTACCAAAGTAGATTTTGTATCAATGATACCAATCACTCACTCTATGATAAACTGATTCAAGATTGACATGAGAAAAAAGAGTCAAGTAAAAATAATCTCATGGAAAAAATTTTATAATCCTCATTCTCTTTAACATTTCCAAATCAAACTCCTTATACTAATTGGGAAATAAAGTAATATCACAATTTATTAAATATAAACTTGAATTTTCTCCAACTTTATCATTAAAGGGAGAAATACTAGCCTTCCTCATCACAATACATATATAGATTATCTTGATTGAATAATGTTAATATCATCCCCATTTTTCAATGAAACCATAATATAATTGGATGTTAAAAAATTTGTGTCAAAAAAGTCACCATACCTTACCACAAGTAGTAAATTGGCATGGGGCTGGGGTTTTATTTCAAAGATCTCATGTTTTGCATAATTTATTGAAATATAAGAGCTAATTTATGGATTTAAAAGTCAATTTTGGACAGTTCTATAGTTATAATAGCTATAATATGATATTTAATTAATATATAATATAACTTCACCAACCCTTACGAAACTTTCTTTTTGAGGAAATGAATTTTTTTACCGATGTTCATTGTCCTTGAATTTTGAAAAAGATATTTTCTAAGATTAATAACAATTGAGTTATCCCAAAGTACTCCAATGGGAGATTTCACATCCACTTAAAAATATTCAAGATATTACTTTATCCATATTCATTTACTAAAAGTTTGAGTGTCTATAATATATTGAGATTATATAGTTCTTAGTGAAATGAAATCCCATATATTACTTAACCAAGAAATACAATAATTACTAAGATAAAAAGAACCACTTGATGTCAACTTGTAATCATCTTCTAAACCTAGCCAATTTTCATATGTGTATCCCAATAACTCATCCTATTCTATATTTTGATAAAAAACACAAAATAAACCATGATATTGATATAATTAATAATTTTTTTTAGTAATAGAATATCGATCTCCTTGAGAAAACATTGATATCTTGAATCTTAAAATGTGAAAAATATAATTTCTATACATGTTTATATTAGGAATAATAGAATTTTGATAGTATTTCTATATTCTGTTACATCTTCCTTTTTCCATTTCCATCTCTGGATAATTACATTTAAGAAGCTATCAGAGTTTTCATTGTCCTAGGAACAACCATTTTAAATCTTTTTAGGATCTATTTGGAATAATTTTTATGAGAAATAAATGATCCAAGTTTTCCTAAAAGAACCTATATACCAATAAGAAATATTAGTTCCCTAATCATAGAAATTTAGAACCGCTGCTAATCATTTTTGAATTGTGTGTCATCTGAACCTCCAAAAATTATATCATCCACATAAATGAGAACCAATATCATTTAATCATTCTAATTTTGGTATATATATTATAACCAACTACACCTTGATGGAATATGATATTTATCAAATATTAATGAATACTAAGGTACTAATATTTTGGTTTTTTTTCAGTACATATACTGAGTTCTTAAAATTATATGATTTTATATTAATGTTATCTGTAATAAATTTATCCATTTGTTAAATATAAAATTCTTATTCAATGAATCCATTAAGAAATTCAGATTTTACATCTATCTGGTGCTCCTTTAATCCTATTTTCTCTAAAATTTCTAATAAAATTGAAATAGTTTCTTTTTGATAAATTAGGGAAAATTTATCATCAACATAAACAACTTAAATTTTGGAATACCCCTTACATACTAGTCATTCCTTGTTACAAATCACCTTATTGTCTTCATTGATTTTTTTTTGAAATACCCACTTGGTTCTGATGATATTTTTATCCTTTAAACATGGAATAATTTCTTATGTATGATTCTTATTGAATTTTTCAATTTTTTTGATGAATTTCCTTGGTCTAATTAAAACAATTTATAGCCTCTTAAAAATTTCATGGCTCTACATGATATAGAAGATATGTTTCTTGTAAATCCTTCATCCTCTAAGTTATTATTGGAGCTGATTGATCACCAATAATATTTTCCTCATTGATTTCATCCAGAATTTGTCATATTTCTTATAGTCTATAATTAAATTACAATTTCCACATAATTATTTTCTTATTCCAAGTAATTTTGGGATCTATTTATCCCCCAAGATATTTCTACTTAAATATCACTTTCATATGAAGTTCTATCATTTTTGTTTCTATGGAAATTTCTTAATATACAATTAGTTACATCATTATCTATGATAAAAATATCTTGGATTTCAATTATTTATCCTTATTTTTATTGTATAATTTTTATGAATTTATTTTTGATGAATATATAGGGAAAATACTATCATCCCCATGATCTTCAAACTTTTGGTTCTTTAATTTTATGAGAATAAAATAATTAATTCTAAATTTTTTAATGTATTTCAATGTTGGATTCTTTCCGTACCATATCTCATATGTCTTATTATCTTTATTTTGACATAGAAAATCCCTATTGTAGATATAAACTAATTTAAGAACTAATTACCAATGATAAGTCCCTAGTAGATTCTTTTCAATGAGTATTCTCCAATTTATATCGTTAATGAAATTTTACTCCTTTCAATAACATCACTTTATTAAAGAGTCCTCATCGCTGAAACTTAGTTCCATATCCCATGTTTTTTGAGATATTATTCCACCTGATGATTGGTGAATTATATACCACTATCAATTTATAAATTTTGAATTTAACACCTGAGCATATTCTCTTCCAATATCTTATAATTTTTAATGCACTTGAACAATTCTAATTTAAGGAATATTACCATTATCCATGACATTATACTAAAATAACTAAAAAATAACACATTATACTTCTTTCTATCCATGGAGTTGGGTGAAAAGGCTCGTATACATCAATGTGAACCAAATCAAGAAATATTGTTAATTTATTATTCTTTATATTGTAAGTCTTTTGAATAATTTTACCTTTTTGAAAGATGTTACACATGTGATTTTGATCTCATATAAGCTTAGGGAGATTGCATGATCCTTCATTTTCTACCATTCATCTAAAGGAATTTTGGCTTAAATGGAGAATTAATTTATGCCACAACTCATTCTCTCCCTCCCTAGATTTAAAATATTTCTTTCATTATACCCAAATGATATAAAGATTCCATTTTGTGTGCTTCCCTTACTAGATAATTGAATCATTTCTTTGTTTTATAATACCAGAATTTTTGTTAAAATTAACTACATGTAATGAGTCACACAATTTTATCACACTTTGTAGATTATGACTATGAATTTAAAAAAACTAGATTATATGTATGCCGTAGATATTTTCCTTATATATCATATTTTTCTAATCCAATAATCATCAACTCTTCATCATTAAAAAAGTGAAGAACACATTTTTCATACTTAATCCTAATGTCATGTTTTTTATTTCTTATCATATGTGAATATTATTCAGTATCCATAATAAAAAATCCATAATGATATATTAATTTTAAAGAAATTTATACAACATTTGTATTTTTATATCTTCCCTTCATGATCCATGTACACTGCCTTGCTTTCTTTGGTGGTAATCATGTTTTTTCCAGCTCCAGATTCAATGGGTCATTTTTATTTTGTACGGATTAAAATTTAATATGATTTTCCATCCCGCTATATGTGGATTTATACCTATATGATGTACTATTTTGGGAATTAATTAGAACACATATTCATGTCATTGATGATTAATTCATTGTTTTTTTCTATACCCTTCACACAAAAAACAATAGTTGTTGAAAAACTGACCATATATATGGTGTTTTCACAACATTTTTTGTTGTTCCTGACCCCAAAGTGACTTTTTTCTAAATATCACACATATTATGTATGTCCCATATTCCCAAAAAAATATCAAAAAACTTGTGTTGTATTATTTCATGTCTTCAAGGTTACATTTGATTCCTTTTTGGTACTTTGTGAGTTACTTAAATCAACTTTCTTATAGGGTGTAGGTGTTTCTAGATTAATATTAACTAGAACCAATTCCCTAAATAGAAATGCATTTTTTATTTAACTATTTTACTTTTGGATAACTATTCTCATTTTTTTGTTTATTTCTCATGAACCTCTAGTTTTTACTATAGAAAAAACATTGAAACTTTCCACAAACACACCAAGAGTTAAGATTCTTTCTTTATCATTAATATTATATTGCATATCCTTGAATTCAGCTTTAATATACTAGATACTTTTAACATCATATTTTATTAAATAAATTTTGAGTTCCATAATTTTAGCTCTCTATTCAATTTTGAGCTTCAGTTAAACTTAATTTTTTGACATTTTTATATTTCCAAATTTAAGTTTTTCAATTTCAACCTTCAATTTAGATTTATCTCATTACTTTTTCTTAATTATAATTTGGATTCACATGAAACTTATTTTTATTTAATTGTTTTAGACCTATAAAAATTTATTTATTCTAGATCATCTTTAAGATTATACTCATAGTTAACTCTACCCTCAATCTGAGAATCATCATCACAACTATTATACACTTGAAATCTATTTACAACAACCACAAGAGCTTCCCCATTATGGTCATTATGGTTTTCAATTTATTCCACTTCTATTTCCTTTGAGATGAAATCCTAATTTTAGAGAGAATTATTTATTTTGGAGAATTTATGTTATATTTGACTCTTTATTTTCTCACCATTATAATATTTCTTCATTGGTTCTTTATCTTCATTATTAGCTCAAAATTTATTTTGATATTCCATAGTAGGATTCCCAACTTTTCCACAACAAAAAAATTAAGAGGAAGTATGTCTTTAAACTCCCCTTTTTATTTTTTGTGATTAGTTGAAACAAATGGAATTAATTCATCAATCTTCATATCCTTATGATTATCCTATTTTTAAAGATTATTCATAGACTTAAATTCCTCCTCTTGAGAATTATCCTTTTTGACAGACTAGTTATCATTATTTATTATCTCGTATGTAATGAGAGTGTTGTAGATACTATCAGATATAACCTTTTATTACCCTTTATCTTCATACATATATAACTTTTCATTAAAACAATATGGTAGTATTCTCATACTTTTTAAAATTTTGATGTCATCAAGATCATATCTGATACCACACATTTCTTTTATAAGAATGTTTACCCAATTAAAGAATATATTAGTTGTTTCATTCATGTAAATCCTCATATCCCCATACTTATTCCATAGTACCAAAAAATTAGCTTCATGTACCTTGGAATTCCATTTATATATATTGAGAATATTTTATGAAGAGGCATGAGAGTATTTACACAAAATTACATTCATGTATATAGCATTGGGTAATTCTCCTCCCAATACATCCAATCCTTTAGAATCAATGTCAAGTTATATTTAATATTTTTTTAATAAATATCCAATATCCATGCTTACTAAAATCCCATGTATAACTACTATATAATCATCCATTACCAAATAATATAAGTCATGCTACATATGGATCTTGAAAAATTATAAATTATTCCCATAAAAAATAGAAAATCCCTTATATAGGTTACCAACCACTACCATTTTTCAGAGAGAATGTATATTACAAATACCTTTTTAATATGATTCCACTTATTTTTCCCAACTAGGGTTGATTCCCAATGGGGTTGGGGTGAATCAAGGTATAATAATTTTTTTATTGATTCTCCTTATGATCTTATTCCCTTGTTACTAGGAACTCTTTCTCCCTTGTGGTTAATATAAGTGACAAAGTAATAAAGGAGACACACAAAAGTGTTTTTTACTTGGTTTACCCAAACTAGGATATGTATAAGGGCCATGCAATTATATTGTGTCATTGCACCTAAATCACTAATAAGGCTATTTGTATTATAATTATTGAGTGACCGCATTGATCCTCGAGGTTCAAAACCTTTACAAAAATAAATAGCTCACTACTCAACATCACTCATGGAATTCAGTGATACTCTAAGTTATTTTGAAATAAATATTTATAAAAAATAGTTAAACTTATTATGGTGTATTAATTGAATCCACTTTAACTATGATCCTTCTTTGATAAAGTGACTCAATTTCCATTGAATTCGAATGATCTCCAGAACATTAATCTTCCAAAACCACTATGGTAAATCTCATTAACTTCTATATGAAACTGCTTCAAGTATATTATTTTCTAAAACCCTTAACATCCGTTAAATTCAACTCTACTCTAGATAAGTGTTATGGAAAACACTGAGTTATTATTATGTAAAAAACACTATCATCACCTCCAATGGTATTTTTATATAACCTTTCTCCTATTTTCTTCACAGTTCTTTAAAAAACCTTTTTTTGGGAATTATGATTTTTTATCTTATAGATTTTTTTGATTTTAAAACCATGCTATTAGATTTTATCATCTTGTAAATTACCTTTTAATCTTAAAAAGTTTTTCACAGAACACTTGGTTTTTCCTCAGGAAAGCTCAAACATTAATTCTAATTCTATAGTTTTATTATCTAGGTATCTCAACCTCTTAACTAATGGTAATTTTGTTCCATGTAATCTTAATAAGGAATCATTATATTAAATTTCATGTAATCAATACTCACTAACTTTTCGAACCTCTATCCATACCTATAATATCACTTTTCATAAATTATAGTACAAAAAACCATCATGTAAATGCCTTACGTTGCATATAATTCTTCACTATAGTCTCTTGTTCATAGATATACTTTACATGAAAACATGTAAACATCAATTAATCTATAGACATTACAAAACTTTATATTAGTGATATTTTCTATCCTCATATAGACATAGAGTCATGAATGGCTTTCAAACTCTTTATGTGGAAACAAAGATTCTCCATTCCACTTCCTCTTTATAATCATTCTCAATCTCCCTCTTTGTCTATTCTATCTCTCTAAATCATAAAATATGGGGATTTATAGAAGACTTTAACCACCTCAGCACTTTTAATAAATGTGTTCAACCACTCATTCCTTCGTAATGTTCACTTAACCCTTCATAACTTCTCATAACGTAGCATCACAACCACTACTAAAGATCACACAATATTAATTTCTATCTTGTATCAATACTAGCTAAAAGAACTAATAAAGGGAGTTCCTTTATTAGTACTAGCTAAAATCACTATTAAAGGGTGCCCTTTATCAGTGTTATTTTTAGCATGGATAAAATGTATATTTCATAAAAAGTAATATATAATAAAAAATCGTATATTAATATATTTATATTAATATAATTATATATTTTTTATTAAATATTATTTATAAAAGACTAAATATTCCTTTATAGTTAATATACAAGATATTTATTGAAAAAATGAGTTAATAAATAATTAAAAATTAATATTAATTAATAATTTTCTAATTATTATTGATTAATAGTCATATAATTAAAATTTTATGACATAAAAATTCAATAAATTATTGAACGATATAAGATAAGTTGAAAGCATTAATTGTAATTCAAACAACCATAATATTTGATATGGCATTCCTTTTTCCCTTTACCACATATAAAATTAAATCTTGGTAAAATAATTATGATGTGGTGACCTGGGGGAACTTGGTCAACTTTTTTTAAAGGAAAATAAAGGTCCAGAAGGTCTCAAAAATTGAATTTTTATCGGGGTACCTAAATGTTTTAACATTTGGTGGACTATCAGTCTCGTTTGAGGGGGCCTTCTTGTCTTGTTTGTTTCAGTGGAGACTAAATTTATTCTAATATGTTACACTCATAAGGATATTATAGTGTTTAAATTTTCTGGTTTTTCATATTTTAGTGTTATTTATAATTAAATATATACATATATACATATATTTATATATAATAAATAAATTTTATAAATAAATATTGAAACATATTTAAATAAAAAATTATTTTTAAATATATAAACCATATAGAAATTAATTTTTATAATTAATTTTCTTTAAAATAAAAAATTATCCATTTTATTTACATTATAAAAATGAATTAATATATATATACCTATATAATTAATATTTATATATAAATAAGGTTGGTTCAATAAAAAAATATATTTATGTTGATAATCTAATATATGTAAATAAATACATATATGTAAATATTTTATTGTTTATGTGTGAGATATAAATGTGTGTGTATGTGGAAATATGTGTGTATATGTGTGTATCAATATTCTGTAAATATCTCATATATAAATATATTTTTATAAATATACCATTATAATTACATATAGCACATAAACATATTTACAATAAATATTTATAAATACATTATAAATATTTATATCTAAATATACAATATAAAGATATATTTTAAAAAATTTAAAAAATGATTATATAAATTTATTTAATTATATTAATAAATATATAAATAAATATGAATTATATAAATATAAATTTATAGATATATCATAAAATATAATTCAAATCTTGATGGTGTAGTGGTAAAGGAGTTAGGTCTTGAAGGTAGAGAGGTTGGGGTTTGATATTAGGCATGGACAAGGATGAAGGAAATGAAAAGCACTAATAAATGTCATGTAAAGTGATAATAAAAGGGGTGGTCTTGACCTAGTATGTGGTATTGGCATGAGATAGCCACATAACATTGATGATAATGGGTTAGAGAACAGATAAAAGGGTCGAGTTGAATGAATTTTTTTAAAAATAATATTTTGAATTCCATCAGTTCTAAAAAAAGCACTGATAAAGGCACTATTTATTTACGCTAATTTTTTTAATAAATGTGACCTTTATCAATGATTTTGTTTCATCATTGATAAATCTTTTATAACATTGAAAAATCCAATTTCTTTCACTTTTAAATTCATGATATGTAGCAATGAGACTTTCAAATGTAATTCGATCACTACACTTCCCTGACATGTTGGTATTTATCCTTTCCCTATATGAAATCAATACTAACATTGGATACACCCAAAATTATCAATCATTTGAAACAATATACTTGTAGTGAAAATAAGGGTAGCATGGAGTGGGTTCTTTCATATCATTAAGATTCTTAAAACCTAAATCTAGGTGGCATGTTATGGAACTAGTGAGTGAAAACCCTAGGACTGTGTGAGGAAGATGACCTTATAAGGAATTATATAAGAAAACATGAATTACCATGCTTTTAATTATGAAAAAATACCCATATAAGCGAGCCCTACTTAAAACGTTCATACAGGTGGGCGCCTATTGATAATAGTGGGAAATCCTTAGATATCCTAACAAATCCCATTATACACACCTCATACCACAACCACTACTACCGTCCCACCATGAATGGTAGTTCTATTCCCTTTCACCAACCCACACTCATCCCACTAGTGTCGAATCAAGATATTTTATTCTCTTCTACTTTATTTATATCCTCTGATCCTCAACTATGGTTAAGATTTCTCCTATGGATATTAATGGTTGCGACTGAGCTTTATCTTATTGCTTATCATGGATAGAAAAGTTTTTATTACTTATAATATATATTTCCATTCCATATAATAAATTCTCCTTGAATATATAATTTCCATGGAATTTGAATATCATTTATAAGGACTCCAACATACTTGACAATATTCTTGCCAAGAAACACTACCCAAAGAGTGTTTCATGGGATTATTTAAAACAATATTATTTTATTTTTGTGTTTTAAATCACATAATAATGTCATTATATCCTAATTAGAGACTTTGGTGAAAACTTAAATATCATGGTTGCATTCAGAACATGGGTTTTACCCTATAGGCGATGTGATTATCATTCATACCAGAGTCCTAGGGATCGGTCCATCACAAGATGAATTAATTAATTGTATCAATTTATTGATTGGTTGATTGATTAATTAATTTATTACTAGCCCTAAATCCACCTTTTTAATCATCTTAATATTCTCTTCCTAGGGTTATTCTCTATAAACCCTATATTGAAATAGGGAGTGAGAGAATGAGTTTTTTTAGAGAATCAAGACTTGGAGATCTAATGAATTTTCTCTTCGAGTAATCCCAAATGATGCCTAATGGTGACACAATATTCAACAATGAAAGATCATAACACAAGGTAAAGATTTGTTATTTTTACCTTTCTATGTTCTTTATGATCTTGATCACAGAAAATGTTATAGAGTTGTTTCCTATAAATGCATATCCTTGCAATTTTATTTTTTTTCCTTTAGGATAAAATACATGATTCTATACCTCTTCCCTTATATTCTTCATCATTTTCAGACCCATTATCAATGAATAGTTCCCAATCAAACACCATCCATTCCATTCTGGATTATTTTTTATATTGTTCAAGGTAAATATATATACTTTACTTTATTTTCATAATTTAAACACAACATATCATAAATATTCTCATAGTTCTAGATTCCAAAAGTTTTAATGTATTTAGAGGTTAGAAACATAAATATCTTATTACACAATATTTCTTTAACATATTTCAAAAATATCTCAACAAAAGACTTCTTTCTATATATAATCCAGCATATATTTCCCTAGTAAATGGGAAAAAAGGTGAGATCAACTACTCAGTAAGGGAAAAATTATCAATGATTCATAACATGTTAGGTCATAAACTTGTGACAAAATATTAATTGTGGATAAATATATTATTAAAAGGACCTTGGATTCATAATATTCAATCAAAAGAAATTAAATAACAATATAAATCATGGAATGAGATTATAGGATCATAAAATGACCATCATAAAAAAAATAAAACATTTACCATGACTTAGAATCATGTGAAAATAATCATAACCATGGAAACATAACATAGGAACGAGGAATAACATATAAATGTTTCATAATCATAATATTATGAAATCATAACATTTTTAACATCAATTAACAAAATCATATCCCCATATAATGTTTTGAGCATAGCTAACCACAAACATGTCCACACAATGTTTTTTGAGAATAGCCAGTCTCAATCATATCAATGCATAACATTATCTTCTCATGAGATATAAAAATTTACCAATGAATTTGAGGGATATATAGGACCCTAACCATCAGATAATGATATACGATACATATTTTTTCCATATGAATTCAATCATTCATCATATCATGAAAAACACCACTGAAATAAAATGGGTTTCAAAAGTATCATATAAAATGACATTAAGTGGAATCATTAATTAATTAATGTATTATCTTAATAAAATAAATTATAGATAAATCATTAATTTCACTCCTAGATAGTTATGAATTTTTTATATTTAGAGTAAAAAAAATTAATTAATAAAAAGAGTATTCAGAAATCATTTTTATCATTTTCATCAAGGTCAAAGTTATGAGTCACTTTAAAAATGTAAACATTTCCAAGAAGTTGAATGGAAGAATTATCAAAAAATAAATTTAAAAAAATCCAAAATAATGGATATTTGATAATAATTTATCTTTAATTAAATTAATTTATAGTTAAAGATAAAAAATATATTAATATGAAAGAAAATGTTTTTTAAGATTCTAAGGATGTTTAAAAGAAAAACCCACATCAAAGAAAGAGTTGGAAATTTTAAATTTTATAAAAAGGAAATGATAGATATAAAAATTAAATAACATTATATATAGAGAGATATATTTAAAAATAATAAACACATAATTTATAATAATAATAATATGGATAAGGAATAGAAAGATATGTTAGAAAGGATGAGAATTATTCTTAACATCTTCCAATTTCTATGAAGTGAAAAATCATCAAATAAGAAGATTATGATGATAAAATGTAAATTTACTAGTGATAAAAAACAAAATATTAAATAAATTAAATAATATAATAAATATAGAAGTATATATTCAAGGGAGAAAATTTGTGACTTAATGAAACAAGAATTGAGTTGACAACATTTTTATTACTTTGGTAGTAAATGAATTAAAAGAACACGAATAATAGATTGTGAAATGGAATTGTAAATCACATGATTAAAATATATTTATGATAAAATAATTAAATTGTTTAATAATAAACCATGTCAAATAATTATATGTGAATAATATGAAAACATGCCTCAATGAAGGGGGATTGAGACAAAAACACATACTTTGGATTCCTGATAGGTCAGACGTTCTCACAACTCCTTTATAAAAGAAATATAATCATTAAACATATATTTAAGAACCTTATTCATATTTATCACCTATTATATTAATCTTTTATATACATTTATTACATAGTTATTAATTATATTTACTTAATATTGATCATTAGTGTAAGTGGTTTTAACCATTCCTTATCTATTACGGTACACAAATTTTATTTATCATTCTATGTGTGTGAGATAATTATATCTAAATTATTCAAGGCACTATAATATAATTTACATAAAGTTTTATGAAGCTTCAAGATCATTTAATTGGATTTTTATGTAGGTTTCGTAAAGGTGAAACCCATAGTGGGCTTGTTTCAATACTTTTTAACATACAAAAAGTGATATATTAATAATGAGTTAAATATTAATATTACAATACTAGAACAAAAAAATAAAAAAGTTATTTATATATAAATACCATACTTATTAATTAATCAATTTTTATAACCATCCATATAAGGTGGTGATGAAAAATGAAATAGTCATCCATGAAGACATTGAACTGACCATAACATAGGTAGTGATTTCCTTATAAAATGGATTAATGTAAGATAGATGGTGGTTATTAAATCAATATAATTTTAGTATATTTATGATAATTATTCCATAATATTAGGTTGGGTATAATATATTTGAGTAAGTATAATAAGAAATTTTAGAACAAGAAAGTGATTATGTGTTCTTACCATACTTCTCAGGAAAACTCATTGAGTCGTCATAGATTGTCATTTTTGTGAGACCAAAACCTCAAGGATGTGGGAAAGATAAATTTTTAGGGTTTTTGTAAGAGTTTTTTCAAGTTAATTTTCTTTATGATTTAGGATAAGTGGGGTGGTTAAGGGGTCCTTTTATAGGTGATAGGAGTGACATATTTTTAATAATTATTACTTAATATAAAAAATGGAATTCAGTTTAAAAATTAAAGGGGAGAAAAAGAAGAAAATAATGGATTTTGGATAAGGGTTGGTTAAGAATCCCATTATCCACCCAATTAGAGATATGTGTTTTTTTTGTTTTTATTACTTAGTTTTAATCCATTTTACCTTATTTTACCTTTACCATGGTAATTCATTTTTTACCTTGGAAAATATTTTTATGCCTAAAACCAAAAATTAAATGCTTATCCCAATTTGATGTGATGATTTTAGAAATTACATCCATTTTATCAAAATAATTTTCCAAATATTATAAATTTTACTTTTAAATCAAAACATACTTTATATAAAAACAATTTTTTTATAGAAAATTGATATTAAAAAACATTAAGTGTTTTAATCATATTTCAAATCAATTTATAATTAAAAAAATGTTAATATATTTATTTTTATTGAAACATTTTTTTATAATAATACTTAAAAAGGTATCAATTTAATTTTTCGAGATAAAATAAATCAGAATTTATAGACAAATACAATCCTTAAAAAATAAGTCTTTTTAGAATTGAATGATTTTTTTCCTAATTGATTATTTGTTTACAAAAAATTAAATTTATTTTATCAAAATATTTGTTTATTTAATTAAATTCATTATAAATTTTATAAAAATGATTAATGTGAATAAATACATGCAATATTTATTACATTAATCATTACATATTTATATCATCACAACTTCTACTTAAAAAACACCTCAATCTAAGTGTAAGATAAGAAATGTTGTAAGTATCGAGTGGTGATTCTATTAGCATGGATTTTTTATATATTTCCACTATCTTGAACTTCTCCTATAGATAATTTTTCTCAATTCATACTTTTTGATGTTCATCATGGTATTTATTTAGGTAAAACCCAAGTGATGTTACCTCTTTTCCAAGATCAAACAAATTTATGTCCTAAGGAAGACTCCCAATGTTTAATTCAATTTATTTTATTTTATATATAGATTTCATAATGAATTTAACTATATTTATACCCTATATTTCAATGTCTATATTATATAAATCATATTTAATAATTATATCACATTTTTTTAGTTTGGTGTATCTTGTGAATCAAGTTATTTAGTGAATATTTATTTAGAGGGAAAATAAATAGTAAAATATTAGGATGTTATATTTTACCCCCTTAAAGGAATTTTATCATTTTAATTTAATTACCCAGATAGAAATAAGAAATGGTATGTTTATCTCATCACATATTATTGTTCACATGTAGCTTCCTCAAACTTATTATTTCAATATGAAACTTTGACCTGGTGAGGGGTCTTATTCTAAAATAATTTATCTCTATGATCTAATATCACCACCCATTACTCCTCATAAGAGAGATCACATTTGAATTTATCATGACTCAATTTCCGTACATGTGAATGATCTGGTATGTACTTCCTCAAAAGTGATATATGGAACTCATTATGTACCTAAGTGAGGTTTGATAGAAGAGCTAAGAGATAATCCATAGTCCCTACATGATAAAGAATCTCAATGGGACTGAAGTATCTAGTGACCTGATTCCCCTTCTTCCTAAACTTTATAACCTTATTCCATGGATATATTTGAATTAAAAATTTATCACCCACTTAAAACTCAAAATCTCATCAACAATTATCAACATAGAACTTCTTCAAACTATCTTCCACTTTCATATGTCGCTGAATGGTTTGATTCTTATTTGTCATTTCATGGACAAGATTTGGTCCAAATAGGTTTATTTCTTCAACTTCATCATAACATGTCATAGTTTGACATATATTCCCATATAAATCCTCATATGTTACTATTTTAATTCTAGAGTGGAAATTGTTATTATATAAGAACTCTATGAGGGGAATATATTGATCCTAATTTCCTTTGAAATCCATTGATCATGATATTATTATATCTTCTAATGTTGTAATGGTTCTTTTAGATTGAAAACTAGTTCAAGGATGATAATCTATACTAAATATTTTATTTATATCCAATTATTATTTAAGAATTGTCAAAAAATTTGATGTGAACCTGGGCTCTTGATCAAATACAATTAAAATTGGTAATCCATGTAGCCTTACCACTCCATTTATACAAAACTTAGAATGTTTATAAAGTGATAAATCCTATCGAATAATAATGATATTTTCCGATTTTTTATGTAGATCCACCTTTACCAGGATGAAATTATTTCATTTAGAATTATTAATAATACTTCTATCTAAATCTATAATGATTTTCTAAAATTTACATACTGGTATAGGTAATTTTTGTGTCATCTAATTATATTTTTAATGTTCACCCTTTAATTTCTAGAATACTAATCATCAAGATATATACTCCAAAATATCTATTTTATTGTTTTAATACTATAAGGGTTTCTTAATATCACTATACATCTTTGTGCTTCTACTTTGGATAGTGACGGATGATCCATGTATATCAACTAGAATCTCCTTATTCAATTTTTGTTTTTTAAGGGAAACGTATAAATTTTACAAATCTTAGAGCTCCACCATTTTCAAATTTTAACTCTGAAATACTTCATATATTCCCCTGTACCACTATATCATATTTCTAGGCCTCCTAGTTCTTCACATAGATGGATGTATGAGAAATAATTTGGTAAAGGTAGGGTACCATCACTTCCCTTATGATATCTATATACATAATTTTAATATCCATGAAAATTGTGTCCCTTTAAATACTTATAATCGATATAGTAACACAATCCTTTCTTATAATACCATCTTTAACCTAGTTTTATTCTCTAAATAGTAGTGTATTGAGTGATTATAGTCTTTAATTAACTCTAACCATATCATTTGGTGCATGTTCAAATCCTTTTATGTAAATATATATTTTAATCTTATATAATCATTATATATATCAAAAAATTTACCATAGAGATAATTTCATCAAATCATTAATGAAAAGATAAATTCCTCTAGTTTCATATCATGTATAATGTAATTTTTCTCATGGGTCTTCAATTTGAATGATGGAAAATCAATTTTATTATAGTTTTCTATCTGGACACATCTCAATCCCTTCTTCAATGTATCATTGTATATAACAAAACTTTCTCCCCTAAAGTGTAATGTGAGTATAGTTTCAACGAAAAACCTATTTTTAAGATCCTTGAACCTTTCATTTATATTATTCTATCCAAAGTAACTTTACTCCCTTTGAGTTAACATGGTTAACATATTTGAAAATAATGAGAAATTTCTAAAAAAGTATTGATAATATCAATCTAAACAAATAATACTATGGATCTCAATCATAGTGGTTGTTTTGGGCCATTCTTCAATCACCTCTATCTTTGAATGATCTATTAATATACCCTCACTTGTGATTACATGACCTAAAAAGGATAATTTTTGTTGCGAAAATTAACATTTATTGTACTTGGAATATAGTTTCTTATTTCATAAGATCATCAAAAAAATCCTAAAATTATCTTCATGATATTCCTTAATTTTATAATTGATGAGAATTATCATCAATAAAGAATACCAAGAATTTGTGAAGGTAATATCTAAAGACTCTATTTATTAGATCAATGAATACTGTAGGGGGGATTTTTAAGTCTGAAAGGAATCAATATGAATTCATAGTGTCCATATCTTGTAAATAAAGTTATCTTAGTTATATATTCTCTATTTTACTCTAATTGATGGTATTTTGATTAAAGATCAATATTTTTTAATTAATGACCCCCTCTATGTTGATCAAATATATTATTAATATATGGTTGAGTATGCTTGTTATTTATCATAATTTTTTTTATGTTCATGATAATCAACATAAATATTCAATGATACACCATTATTATTGATTAAAAGAATATGTGGACCCCATGGTGTAGCACATGAACATATAAATCCCTTTCAAAATTCTCCTAAAATTTATTCTCAAATTCCACATGGACTATTTTTTATGGTCTCTTTAGGGTTCGTGAAGAACCTAACATGAGTTCAATTGAAACCCCAAGCTCATTTTTTGGGGAGACACAAGAAAATTATTTAAGAAATAAACCAATATACTATTGTATTATTTTAATTCCTCTAATATTAAATTCCTACCAAAAATATTTGATCCAAGATACCACTGTTATTGGGTATCAAGACTCATATAATATAATTATATTCCAAAGGGAGTTCATAATCTTCCATGCATCGATATTTGACAATGGGGTGATTTGGGATATGAAATAAAACTTCCTTATCCAGAAAATTGATATGAGATCTATATATGGAGAGACAATCCATGCCTAATAACACATAATATTCTACCAAAGGAATAAGAACTAGAATTTAAGGAATAAAATTCCTATAAATATCAATCATATAAGAGTTCTATACCTTGGATTCAATAAATTCACCATTTTTAATTTTTACGAATAATTCAATATAAAATATTTGTGTTGGTGAATCAATATTATAGGAAAAATTGAATGATATGAAATAATTTGAAGAATAAGAATCAAATAATACATTTTTAGATATGGGTTGGAGAATAATTACACCTTTAACCAATTAATTTTCATGATTCCATTCATTAGTAGTGATTTCACAGTCTCATACTTATTCCATTGGTCTAAGAGGTTGCTAATTATTATTTTTCTCATTCACCCATGGAATGGTTAATTGATTCACATAATGCACAAAATCCTTGAATTTCAAGAAGTGAAGTGTATGAGGTGCATTAGTCAAGGACTTATTATATCATATTTTATTGAATAACCACCTAATATCCCTTTGATAATCATAAACATGATGGAAAATGATCAAAAATTGAAGTAATTTTCTTTCCCTTTCAGGAAATTTCCATGGTTACCCCCCCCCCCCCACAGTTTTGGCATGTAAGAGGTTGAGTTTTCTTACCATCATTTGATTTATCATTAGTGATTCCATAAAACTCTATTTTAGTTTTCTTGTCTCCAAATCCATTGTAAATATGTGAGTCTCTAATTCCATTTCCTCTTTAAGTACACATTGAACAATTTCTTCATGGCTACTGAATTCTATTATAGAAAATGAATTTCGTAGAATTGGTTTTAGGACACTAAAGAATATATCAATCCCAATTTCAATGTTAATAATAAATCTGTAGGAATACCTTATATGTATCATAAAATTTTATTCATAAGAACCTATGGATTCATACTCCTTTTATTTTAGATCTTGAAAATGTAATTCCATTTTCATATGAAGAGTTTATGGAAAATATTTGGTGAACAATATTTTATTAAACTCCTCTCATTCCATAGAGTCAATTTTTCCTTATACATTATATTCTTAATAAGCATCCAACATTGATCAACCTCAACCTACAAATGATACATAGATAATTCAAAATTCTTATCGTCTAATCACTGGTGAAAAAACATATTCTCTTATTACATTGGTCCATTTCATAGAAATTAGTGGATTAGAAGATCCACTAAAGGAGGGTGGACTTTATTGAATAGAAGAATAAATAACAAATTTATTCTTAGTGAATTCGAGACCTCAATATATTTTTCATTATTATTAATATCTTGAGATATTTGGGTGATAATTTATATAAGACTTTGCAAACCATCTCCTATCCCATTTGTTTGGTCACTTAGAAAATCAGTGCATTTACCATCTCTCTCATTATAAACTTGTTTCAACCTATTTCCATCCATTTACTAAAATATATACAAATTATATATGATTATAATTATTTAATATGAATATAAAAATAAAAACTATTAAATTATAAGGAATAAATCCTAAATATAATGTATACACAAACCTATGAATTTATAGGTTTCAATATAGGTTATTTATTATCTATTTATTATTAGGTTGTCGAACCATAGAATTTTTTTTTATTCAAATCCATAATCATGGTTCATAAAGAGAATATTAATCCAAAAAATCATATCCCTTAGGAGTGTCAAAACAAGAATGCATTTAGGTTTGTTGTTTGTGCATCGAGTGGAGATTAAATTAATACATATAAAAATCTTTTCAGGGTTATTTCCTCTAAGGGAATCTTTTCCAGAACTTACATAAAAGTTTTTGTGTCTATAGAGGATGTAATTTCTAAGAAACCACACACTCTATACTTTACCAAAATATTAGGACATTTTTATATATTAATGATTATAAAGAGGGTTTTCTCTAATTCTTTCTAGTCATAACCCCCATAATAACTAAACCCTATTTTGATACTAATTGATATCATCTATGGTAAATATATATATTTTTTACTTAATTTTTATAATTTGAACATTACATATCATAAATAATCTCACAATCCTAGAAACTAATTTTTTTAGAGTTTTTGAAGATCAATTACATATATATATATTATTACAAAATATTTCTTCAATATCTCTCACAAAAATCTCTATATAAGGCTTAATTCTATGCATAGTCCTTCCATACCATTCCCTGTGAAATGGTAAACAAAAGTAAGTGGTGTGATAAAGTGACCGATAAGTGGAAAAATCAAGGATTCATAATAGGTTAGATTATAATCATGTGAGAAATCATGAATAGGGTAGAAATTTCTGAATAAAAGGAGCATGAAATCATAATAAATAATCATAAGTCATGATAGAACATCATAGGTCATGGAATGAGATCACAAGATCATAAAAAGACCATAACTGAAGCATGGATCATTTACCATGGATTGGAATCATGTGAAACCATTGAAATATAACATAGTAATATTCCATAATAAATTAATGCACTATAAATATAAGAATAAGAAATCATAACATTGTTAATATATCTAACTGCAATCATGTCCATGCATAAAGTTGTAAGCATAGATTAACACAATCATACTCATGCATAATATTTTTATCTAAAATGTTATAAAACTTTTATAATGAATTAAAGTTATATATAACGCACCAACCATCACATAATGATATACCATACATATTTTCTCTACATAAATTGAACCATTAGTTATATAATTGAAAAACCCCGATGGAAAGAAAATGGGTTTCGAATGATATTGTATAAAAAAACATCAAGAGTAGATCTATCAATAAAAAAATTCATTCTCTTAATAAAATAACTTAATGAGAGATCATAAAATTTAATCCATTATATATATAAACTTTAGAGTTATAGAGTAAAATGGAATTGAGTTCATAAAAATAGTTTTTAGAAATAATTTTTATCATTGTTGTTGAATTCAATGTTACAAGTTACTTTAAAAAACATTTCTAAGAAGGTAAAAGAAACAATTTTCAAAAAAACACATTAAATGAATCCCCAATAATGGATCTTTTATAATAATTAATCTTTATGTAAATAAATGTGGAATGGAAGTTAAAAAATATATGAACACAAAGGGAAATATCTTTTTAATATTTTTAGGCAGTTTTAATAAAAAACTCACATTGGGGAAAAAGTTATTTTTTATCCCTTTTATAGAAATATTAGGAGAGAAATAAAAATTATAAAATATTATATATACATTTATTTAAAAATAATAAAAGAAAATTTTATTTTAAGAGGAATATATATATATATATATATATGGAAGAGAAAGATATGTTAGAAAGGATGAGAATTATTCTTAACATCATACAATTTTTATGAAGAAAGAGGGTATCAAAAAAGAAGATTATAATGTGAAAATTTAAATTACCTTTAAATAATGGGAAAATACCATATTAAATAAATAAATCTATGAATATAAGAAACCTATAAGTTTATAGTAAAGGAAGAAAGTTTTTAGCCTAATAAAAATGAAATTGGGTCTACAACACCCTTACAACTTTGGCAACATATGAGTTTAAAGAACACAAAAGATAGATTATGAAATGTAATTTTAAATCACATTATTAAAAGTTATTCATTAAAAAACTATTAAATGGGTAAGTAGTTACACCATGCAAAATAAGAATAGAAGTATAATGTGAAAACATTCCCAAATGAATGGGAATTGAGATGAAAACCCTTACCTTGGATTCCTGTTAGGTCAGACATGCTCTAACCTCCTGTATAATAAATATATACTTATTGAAAAAATATTTTTGAACCATATTTATATTTATTTCCATTTACATTAACATTTTATATCTATTTTTTACATAGTTATTACTTATTTTTAGTTAATATTTGTCATCGGTATTAGAAGTTTTAACCGTTTATTGTCTATTTTGGTATAATGATTCCAGTTATCATTATATATTCATGAGTTAATTATCTATAAAATTTTCATGGTACTATAATATAAGTTCCATTTTTTTGAAGTTTCATGTTCATTTCATAAGAGTTTTAGGTACAGTTCTTAAGGATGAAACCCATAACGGGTTTATTTGTATAATTTTCAAAAAACCAATAATGGTATCCTTATAATGAGTTAAATATTAATATTATCATCCCTAAATCAAATAATATAATTCATTTACATATTAATATCTTATTTATACATTAAATCTATTTTTAAAACCATCCATGTAAGGTGGTGATGAAAAATGTAACAGTCATCCATATAGGTGGTGAACCGACTATAACACGGGTGACATCATAATTATAGAATGAATGGGTGGAATAATGGTGATTTTTATTCCATATAATTAATTTTAATATATTCATGATATTTATTAAATTATATTTGGATTGGTATAACACATAAGAGAAGGTAGAGGAAGAAAATTTAAAATAATAAAAGTGTGAAAGTGATTCAGAGTTCTTACCATACTCCTCAGGACAACTCCTTGAGCCTTCTTAAATTAGCATTTTTATTTTAAAAATATATCTAGGATGCGGGAAATATAGTTATGAAGTTATTTTGAAAAATATAAGTTAATATAATATTCTTTAAGTGTGTGGAGAAGTGGGGCGGTGAAGGGTTCCTTTTATAGGTGTGAGGAGTGACTTTTTTGTAATACTTATTACTTTATTAAAAAATGAAATTAATTTCAAAGAGGAAGGTGGATAAAAAGTTGAAAATAATTAAGGTGGAATAGTATTTTATTGAGAAATACATTATTTACACATTTAGATATAGAGTTTTGTGATATTTTTGTGTTTTTATCACTTAGTTTTAACTTTTTTACCTCATTTTACCTTTATCGGGGTAATTAATTTTTTAAATCGGTAACCTATATTTATTTATATTAAATGAAATCAATAAAATTACCCATATTCAATGAATTGATTAAAAAAATACATCTATTTTATCAGATTTTTTTTAAAATATGATAAATTTAACATTTACATCAAAAGATAGTTTACAAAAATAAATTTATATGAAAATGATATTTAAAAACATCAAGTATTTTTATCCTTATTTGATATAATTTACTAATTCAAATGATTGTTAATCTATTTTTTATTTATTGATACATTTTATTATAAAAATCCTTTAAAAGGGAACAATTTGTTTTATTAATATAAAAAATATATAATACATGGACAAATGAAATACTTAGAAAAAATAGGCCTTTTAGCATTTAAAATTTTTATTCCTAATTGATTATTTATTAATAAAAAAATAATTGAATTGTATCAATATATTTTTATTAAATATGACTTTTATTATTTAATTAAATTTATTCTAAATTTTATAAAAACACTTAATGTGAGTTAATACATGAAATATTTATTAAAAAATAGTTACATGTTTATATCATCGTATCTTATACTTACAAAAACACCTTAAGACCTTGAAATAAGATCTAGGTGTATGATAAGAAATGATGGAAGTCATAGGTGGTGATGAAGCTAGCATGTATATCATAGTGGTTTCCATGAGATTTAACTTCTCATACAAACAATTTCTCTCAATACATACTTATTGAAGTTGATCTTCATATTGATCTAAGGAAAACCCTAGGAACACTAACTCCGTTTTGAGTGTAAAAAATGTGCCTCATAAGGAAGAATCCCATATACTCTAGCCAAATATTCTCTTTTCTACATATATTTCAGAAAATAGTTACTTCTATTTGTACCTACTAATTTTATGGCTATGTTTTAATGATCATGTTTAATAATTATACAACAGTCTATTTTAGTTTGGTGTTTCCTGTAAAGGAATTTATTCATTGAAATACATATTTAAAGATAAATACATAGTAAAATATTGGGATTTTATAATTATTCATCATTTAACCTCTATTATTTTAATTTTCATCATCAACCATCATTAATGATATATATTCAATGAATTAGATCAAGATCGACAAGAGATTGAGATCCACGTATTATTATTTAAATATTTTGGTGTGGATAAAGGGATAAGGGTGTGTGGAAGTAATGATGGGTGATGGTGACAAGGTGCTAAAAAATTGGACTAGTTATATAAAAAAGGGTTATATCCATGGGTCATGGCCATGTATATAAACCTAATAGCAGTTTCTATAGTATATAACAATGAGGATAAAATACATGGATATAAAAGGAGTTCCTATCACATGTGGATCCAGATTGTTTAGTGTGGAATCCTATCCATTAGTCTTCTATAGCATTGGGTGGGGGGGCCATGGCTATTAGTGTGTCCAGTATATCAACCTATAGCCATATGCCTCCTTCCCGTGGCTATATAGTTTTCTAAAAATACATAATGCTAGTATGTTTCGATCCCAGGTTTTTCATCTGTTGATCAAAGGACTTGACCATTATTCTATAACACTTATTATATATATATATATATTTGAAATATATTTCATTATTATCAAAAATTAATTATAATTTCTCCTCAATCCATCAACCTATAACCATGAGCTCAAAACCAAGGCAATAAAACCCTTTCCACACCCTATATCCATGATCATTCTCTAAACATGGCTATAAGCCACCTCCCCCACACCCTATATCAATGGTATAACCATAATGTGGCTATAGAACACCCAACCACACCCTATAGACATGGTTAGGCACTGACAATTATTATAACATCCTCAAATACACAGTATAGCCATGGTTGGGACCGACCATGGCTATAGAAACCCTATTCATAATAGCCATGATATGGGATCACTATGTAAATATCCCCCTAGCCACACCCTATAGCCACAACCCAACCCCAAATGCATTTATAGCCTCACTAGTGGAAAACTATAGCCACAGTTGGGGCTAGACAGTGGCAATAGGCTCTTTCCCGCACCTTTCCCATGTAAAAGAAATTTAATGATGTCAAAATGGTTAAAGATATATCCATAGTTGGGGACCAACCATGGCTATAGGTGACCTATATCCACATAAAATCTTGAATATAAATGCAGGTTCGTGGCTATAGAAAGTTTTTTAGTAGTGGATATTTGGTGGAGTGACTTGTGGAGGAATTGGTTTATGTGTGAACCCATTTTGAATTGTTTATCTTGAGTGTAATAACTATAAAATGACCATTAAATCCATTAAATTGATTAAAGCACCTTTTTATGGTGTTTTTGGTCTAATAAAAATAAATAACAGTGACGACGGGATGATTTTGGGTGTTCTAAAGATTCTAGGGTTGAAGTTGCAATCATGATGTGTGTGATAAAAATCCACATGTTGTTTATCCTCCTGAAATTGGTGTCTATGATTTAAAAAGATATAAGTATCACATGGAATGTGACCATGGTTAATATGGAGTGGTACCTTAAGCCAATCAATAAGGAATTTTTGGGGAGTACACACCGAGGTGGCTGTTTTATTACACATGCCATGTGGGTCAAGACTACACATTGTATACCCTTGGAAATACATGAGTCATCATCATCAGTAATATGTTTAAAATGAGATAGCTGATTCAACACACCATATACACTTCCTGGGATACACCATTTTGGTAGACCCTTACATTCCATGTATGTGGTAGTACATGACCAAACTACTATTGATGGGTTACACATCATGTACCACTACAGTTCGTGTCATGTACTATTCTATTCTTAGTATCTTTCCAAATCTTCATGATCAAGACTCATATTTCGGAACAAGAGTAGTCTATCTAGTGTGCTTTTATTTATAAAACATGATGGTATACTTATCATTATCATTAGAGGTGTTACATGAGGAAATACATGCAGTTTAGCCTCCTTAGCTCCATAGGGATGGAGATGGGGATTGAGCATGGAGATCGTAGCATTATTGTAGTTGGTAATACCCTAAAAGCATGTTTTGTTAGGGTAATATTCCCTCATGTTGCCGATAGGTTTCAATAATACCCCCACATACTTGGTGTTTAAGTCCCCTGTCTACAGAGTTGGGTAATATCCCACCTAAGAGATCAGATGGGGAACATGTCCTCTACTAATGTTTGTCACTCCCTCGACCCAAACATATCATTTGGAAAAGCATGGGTCCACCATACCAATTCTAGATAGGTAATGTGGGTTTCTAGTTGGGTAGTTTGGATTTTTCAGGCTACTTAATGATTCTTTTATGGATGGTCTATATAGAGTGAGACTCTATCTTATAAACTATGTTCTCTTCTTCAAAGTAAATCAGTGTGTTTTTATGTGTTTAATCCCTATTTATAGCATTTCTAGTTCCAAGATGACTAGCATTTGTATTATTTTACTACAGTTTTTTTGTATCCTACTTTCCATGTATATACTCACCCCTACATGGGAATCTTCTCCCACACGTGTCATATCTTATGCAGATGATGGATAGTTCTATGGAAACCTTAGTGGACCTGATATTAGTAGAGCTCCGCGGTAATTGGTGATGATAGTAATAGATAATGATCATTTCTAGAGATAGTTTATTTCAAGGACCACTTTACCTTAGTTGTTAATGTTTTTTATGTTTGGAAAACCACCTAAACTTTGAGCACTAGAACTTCATCCATCGGTAGATCATAAAGGAAGAAAAAGATCTCTAGTTTGGTTCTTTATAAGTTCAGTGTACTAGAACTTGAAAGTATTACTATAGTCAAATCACCACATAGAATCCAACTATCTCACACACAATCATATAATCAAAGATAAAAAATGACAATAGAAGAACAATACTTTTCCATGGTTTTAATTTTCATCCTACTTCCATAGTAGAACACTTTATTATTTTATTTCACCAGGATTACAATGTTTACAACTCATTAATTATAAGTCACATGGATGAAAGAGTATTAGTGTATCTCAATAATTCGATACAACTCAGCAAAGTGGTCACACCCCTTTATATAGAGGTTTGCACTCGGTCAACCAATTTCACTAACATCCTATAATTATAATCAACCATCCATTGTATTGGGAGGCTACTGATCTCCAATAATATTCCTCAGCTTGAACACAAATAAAATTAATTTAATAATTGTCCAATTACTCACCATTTTACATAATATACTACAAAAAAATGATATAATCTTAAACCATACTCTCTTTTCTGTGACTTCACTATATGATCTTTTGGTAAACTAACTTCCTAAACTTCTAGTAGTCAGAATTTTTTTTGATCATCCTGCCAACACCATATCCTAGTGAACTGAGTCATGAACTTATGGTAAGATAAAATATCATATCCATGAAGAGAATTCTCAATCCTAATAATATCCCACATTAATTATCCATTAAGGATAACTTAAAAACCATACACTCTTTCCATTAAATGTAGTTGTCTCCATCCTCCATCATTTCCATTCACCTTAGACCCACTAAGGCATAGTGTTTCCTTAGACTTGCTTGGACCATAACTTTGGTGAGAATGTTTCTTGGGTTATGTTTTATAGCATTATTTTCTAGATTCATATCCCCATATTCGAGTAACTTTTAGATATAATGGTACTTAAGGATAATATTTTTATCCTCACATGAAAAAAATATTATTCTCTAGGAAAACATCACTTTGATTGTCACAATAAAGTGTATAATTTTCCTATCAATTACCAAATTCTTCAAGAAGATGCCTCATCCCTACTATTTATCTCTCATATTATATTTCTTCAATATATCCACCTTCCATTAATGATAAGGAAACAATTGGTTACAACCACAATATCCAATTGATAGTCACTATACCATATGTAAAGACAAAATTAATAACACTCTTATGATTATCATCATCAACATACTCTTATATTGGTTCTTATAGGAAAAATCACAGGGAAGTATCTAAAGATTCTCTAAGACATTTGAGAATATAATTCATGAAATCTAAATGTTATTTCTACAAATTTTCTATGAACCAACTAGCAACTCCCAGTAAATGAGGAATGTTAGGATTAGTTCACACCATGGAATAAATAAAACTTCCAATGGTTGATAAGAATAGAATTTTAGAAATTTTCTTTTGCTCATCTTTCATTTATGGTGAATTCTATGTGAATAATTTGAAATTACCAAAATGAGTAGTATTAACATATTTATATCCAATCATCCGAAAAGTTTCAATAACTTTCCATATGTACTCCTTCTTGAAGAGTAAAAAACTTCTAAAACTTTGACCAGTTTCAATCTGTATGCCTAAGATCTTTTTAGCTTCACCTTGATCTTTAGTTTTAAATATGTATGAAAAATATATCTTAAACTTCTGAATCCATTGGAAATGTAGTATAAATAGAGTAATATCATCTGCATACAAGTGCCGGATAATAAAACATATATTCTAAAACTTCTTCCAATAACAATACTGATATGAGTTTCTCCACATGAAACCTTACTCTCACATAAAAGAGTAAAACTTTTAGTTCCATTTACTTGGTTTTTTATTTAATATATATATACTATTATTGAGTTTGAACACTCATTCATGATTCCATTTGTCAAAAGAACAATCTGGTTACATCACACACACACACACACACACATATCTTCCTCTTGATCCATAAGAATGAAATCTGTCTTCACATCCATTTTTTCTAGATAGATACTACAAGTTGTAACCATACTAAGTAAAATACTAATATTAGTATTCTAACTAACTAGTGAAAATATTTTTGAAAATTCAATCCCTTATTCACGACCTGACCCATATCGGGGCTCGAGCCGCAACAACCCCAAGCCCGCCTCCATAGGCCGGGGCTGGGGACTACCACCGAAGGCTCAAAAAACTCAGGGAGGCCTTTCCCTAAGAACTTGTACACACACACACACATCCAAATCAATGAAAAAAGTACATAGAGAAAAGTAAACAAGATACAATACTACTATAAATAAACCACATACATGCATCGACCTCTAATAAGTACAATTACATAAAAGTAAAAATGAAAAGGAAAAAGGGGAAAAATACACACCCAACCCAAAAAGTTTCACAACCCAACAACATGTGAAAAAGTAAAATAGATAGGAGTGTCCCACTCTTGAATCCCAATCTACGACCACCACATGCGGTCCAGGTACCCTGTATCCCTAGATCCTCTAAAGTCACGATCAACATGTCCATCATCTGCAAGGGCACTCCAAGTGAGGGAAAAGCCCAAGTAGGGGTGAGTATAGAAACACTCATTAGGATGACTTAAAGGATTGAGGGAGCAACAATAGGAGTACTGAACATGGGAGTAGTAGAGAGATATAATTGAAGAAGATGACAACAGTTGAGAGAACAAGGTATGGTAAAATAACTACAGCTCAACCCAACAAAGGAGTGAAGTAATATCGTCCAAACACAAAGAGATAGAAATGGTGAGAAGAGGAAATTCTCGTTGAGTATTTTATACCTTTATTAGGAAATTATAATCGTCTAACCATGAGAATATAGACACAGAAAGCATGTAGAATACCCCGCATGTCTTCATCTCTCCTAGAAGGAGAGTTTCCAAAACCCAATGAGTGGGTACTGGGAATAGGATATATATATATTCTCAGCAAAGAAACCTAAACGAGAGAGTAAGAGGATCTCAATATCACAAGCTTAGCCCATGAAAAGTGAGTCTCCAATAGTTCTAGAAGTAACCATCAATGCCTAGCATCCCACACATCTTCTTAGAACTGCAAGTCATATGGATTCAATCACCGCACCTTGATTCTATCTGCTTTGGATGGCACTATCTCACCCTCATGGTTTTAGGTCGCATCACAAGGATGTGTCTTGGTGGAAAAAGTGTCCCTCTTTATTGAGAGTCCAAAGGCACATCAGAGCACACCTCGTCACTATCGAATAGTCGAGAGGGAATGTCTCAAAGTTGAGGATCGATGCTCAGCCTTGTTGGAGGATGCCACTCATCATCGGGTGCCCGTGACCTAGTACGTTTGGGGGGATCATCTCCTGGAAGTCAACGAGGGACCCACTACCCAACCCAGTGGAGGGTACTACTAGGAAAGAGTCATTGAAGGGTCCCACTGACCAGCCCTACTAGAGGGAAGCCCGGAACTGTCAACAGGTACCACTGCCCAACCCAAATAGAGGTAACCCTAGAACTGCCATCAAGGAAAACTTCCCAGGCCAGCTGGAGGTAACCCCGAAGCTGCTCTAACTATCCCTATTTGATGGAACCTCTTGGAAAAGCATCGATGGAGAATGGGAATCCTTGCTAGATGGTACCTCTTAGAAGAATGCTAAGGAACACTGGTCATCCCTGTTGGGTGGTACCTCTAAGAATAATTCTACAATCATCGGGTGCCGCCCTAGATATGCATCACACCCAGAATATATTGCATCGTAACTTTTAATCCACTATAGAGGGAACCATCACGTTCTACGTGAAAAAACACTTAGGATAGGCTACTCGCTTTCCAAAATATGAGTTCATAATAAAGAGACATGAGCAGTAGAAGAATCCATAAAGTAGTACATGGAAAGTGTGGTGACCACACAACGTGTGGCCCCGCCTTATCTCCCCGAACGTTTACCTTACCATTATTAGGTACTAAACTACAAAAAAGTACCCCTAGCCATGCCGAATTACTCCCAGATTACTTAACACACCTATTCAAAAGGACAAAAAGTGCATAATGCTCTTCATTGATCTGAAGGGTCCAAAGTGTAATTTCACTAACACGCTTCCTCAAACAGTATGAGAACATTTGACTGTATCACTTCGTACATATTCATCACTCTCACAAGACTCAAGGTTGACCCAAGTCGTGGGTTCTATTCAAACACATCAAAAAAATCATCCAACAGTATTCCTTTCAAGTTTCCACATTTAATAAGATCATGAAAAAGGATCTGTAAGTTCAAACAGTTTACACAGTTGCGATCCATATAGAAAAACACGTAAGATCGACTATTCATTCGCCCCAAATGGACATCCGATGGAGAATTCATAAGTCACCACATTGCACTAAGAAGATGTCCCATGGGGACCATGCCTCAGTCCCAAAAAAAATTAAATGGATCACGCCATTGTGATCTCATCAAAAACACACACGAGATGGACTACTCATTCCTCCAAAACGAATAATCGGTGAAGAAGTTGAATTTCACCGCAACACTTGCGAATCGGACCCCATTGGCCTACACCTCAACTATATATTAAGCACCCGAAAGTTGTATTGAAAAGTACAGCTCAACTACAAGGTCTCAATGCCTCATATGACGCGTAAATCAGACATCATATGCAGACATACGGTCCGATTCAAGTTTCAAGTATAATAATAATTAAATTATTGTTATTTAACAGAGGCGTTTCGTAAACCCGCACCCCACGACCAAGAATAAAAAGTCCCAAACTATAATAAAATGGTTCACCTCAATGAAAGGATTGTGGGGCTACATACGTTACACAAAATGGAGGCCCGTATCAAAAGAAATGGGTGTTTAAATAGTCCGGGCCCAAAACAGGCTGGACCCTCTCGGTCCGGGTGGTCTACCCTTCCTGGGCCGATCCACTTTTTCCAGCCAGCCCCACCGGCCCACAACCCGGCCGTTCAGCCCTCACCTCTTTCCGCGGCCCGGACTATGCTCCATCAAACAGTTAAGCATCCAGTCCACGCTTTCTCTGCCTTGGGAACCTCGTGTCCCCTTCATCAAACCAGCGACCTATGTTTAGCAGGTCTTCGCCCCCTGGGGTCGTGAGTCATGACCCAGCTCGCCTCATTCCTGGAAATAAATAGGCTCCACCATGCCTGACAATGTCGGCCCACTACTCCTCCCGCGGGCCCTCTAGGTCACGTGACCTCCTAGGTGTCCGCCACTGCATCTCGTCGTACCCCAATGCTCTAGCTCGCCACCCCATCTTCCTCCGCCTCACATGCATTTTTGACGTCGTTGTCCTACCGAGTTCTGAACCACCACTTATCCCAGCCATCATTCACTGACCTCCTTCACTCCACCATCAACCGACCAATCCCCAACTCATCCTGCCATACCACCTCAGACAACGGTCACGCCGCTGCTACCTGGCCTAGCTCTAGTGGTCCCTTCCACGGACCACCACGACTTCACCGAAAGCCCAAAAATTATTCTGAGACCAGTTCTGTGATCCTCGGATCGATCACTTCATAGACTTCATCTTCACTCAAAAATCCATTTCAGATTTTTCACACTTAAATATAAACACCCAAGAAATCTATGAACGGGCGAAGAATGCAAAAAAAAAAGGATTTCCAGCATGGGTTGATGGCCATATTCGTGCGAACATTGACCGTGCTGTCATGACATGTCAAATTGATTATATTTTTAAGGTTGATTTATATTCTAGGGAAGACCCTAGGTCGTCTCTATAGGAGCATTGGTAGGTTTAGAGTGTGTATTTTTAATAAAAATGACTAAGAGAGGGGGTGGTTTTGAAAACAGTTTAAAACAATGACTTAGTTGAAATAGCCTAAAAAAATGAGTGACCAAGTGGGTTTTGAGAAATATGAGATAAAAAGGTCGATGTTATTTCACTGCACACATATCAAGTTCATTTCTCATAGAGATTCATCTTGGGTTTAGAGTAATTCTTTGGTTGGAGTTAATTGGAATCTCGATTAATTACTAAGCTTTTATTTCAATGCTTTAAGGACCAAACCTTGACGTAACAATCATATTGTCAAGGTCCAGTACTTATGCATGGAATAAGAGCTTCCAAAGAATATTGAAATCTCAATAATTTGGGTATGAAAAGGATTCTTATGATGTCCAATCGGAACAACACAAGTCACACACCCAAAACCTCACACCGATCGGTTTGAAATTAAGAGCATATCACTCACATGTATCAAATCAAGCATTCAAATATGAAATAAAATAAGATACATGGAATGAAATGTTTAAAAACCCAAATTACTCCAAACCAGTAGCTAATGTATGCATCGGAACTCCCTTGACATGTGTGTAGCTCCCTCACAACGAACACCCAACTTTTAGCTTGACATCGGGAGGAGGAGGAAGCTCGGGTGGAACTCCTTCTTCATTGTTGATCCCCCTATGAGGATAGGGGCCTCCAGAACCTCCAAGGTGATTAGGAGAATCTTCTAGGACTCCAAATTGGCAGCACTTCCCTCCTTGGCCGAACTTACAAATGAGGATCCCAAGTTGCCCTTTTATAGGAAATGTGGGAGGTGGTTTTGGCCACACAGATTTCATCAATCTATTTTCACGATGCGTCTCGGCCTTCATACAGTCTTATCTCGCTTTGGAGAAAATAGAAACGTTGTAGCCCTACCTCTTGACTATCTCCACCGAAAGTTAAGCACCGTTTGAACAACTAATTCTCGAGATATTGATAAAATACAGAACACCGCATTTGACTTGGTCCAAATTCGGTGGCTCGGACAGATCAGTTCGGATGGGCCCCATTCAAGCCGAATCAAGATTGGGTTCCTTAATATGAAATGTATAATATTTAATTTTGGACAGGCCCACAAACTATCAGCCCATTTGGATTCACGGCTTTCGTGTACTATTCAAAAAAGTGGACAGATGTCCATGGATCCATGCAATTTTGGCCCAGTTTTCTTTCACTTCATCAAGAGCCCTCCAAATCACCTCCACCTACATTGTAATTTTCAAAACAAGTATCATTGCCCTATTTAATAGTGATAAAAACTAAATTATTGAATCAAACATGATGTACAATTTGATAATATTTTTATAATTTTTAATAAAAAATATGTTTAGCACAGCGGTGTAAGGGTGAAAATGAAACAGTGAATCGTGGTACAATCACACCCCCACACCTAAACATTTGCACTCCTGGGCAAAGTCATATATCCAAATATATTGATTCATATATATATATATATATTTACAACATCATGAAGATTTAGCATTTGGGGGAATTTTATTTAAAGTAAAGTGATCACAACATGAACCACACCAAGGAGTTCTTCCTAGTGAAAATAGAAAAAGATGTCTCATAAATCATATCATAGCGAAATTCAAAAGGATTCATGATACCCAATTGAGAAAGGAATTCAGAAGTAAACCATGACACTTACTCTCCATGTGTGTGTGAAAACCATTCCATGTTATTCTTTCCACTTGCTATCCAATAAATATATGTTATATTAACATTTTTCAGCTTAAATGATTTTGTCACCGAACCTGTCCTACATACTTCGCAATCATATTTCAAGAACCACTAATTTAAGCATTCCCAGAAGTCAAACCATAAGCTCCCGACCTAGATATCCCCATATGTTGCACATTTCATCACTCCCCTCATTTATTTTTTTTGAAGTTGCAATTGGAACAAATCTGACACTCATCTCTGAACCCTTGTTTGATCTCCTCACAACACTAATTGCAATAGTTATAACAAGATCAAAGGTTGAGGAGGAGTGGTTTTTGACCTTCCCAAGACAGAACAATTTTTTTTTGAGGGTGTACAACAGTCGGACATTAGGTACACACACATAGGTCAATCTGGTACAGTAATGAAACGGATCGGATAAGGAACGAACGTATGGAAATATCATTTAAAGCTGAAAAATATTAACCCAACATATATTTACCTTATATTAAGTAAGAAATAATCACACTTTGTGGTTTGGTGCAAATTTTTTTTGGAGATATTAGCGACATAGTTTTCTCAAAAACTACTCACACAATGGGCATCAATCATCTCAAAGGTTTCACATAGATACGACCATTTATATCATTGAAAGAAAACCAATTCACTAAAAATCACTCCCTGATGTTAAATTCATACAAATATTCTTTTTAGCCTTCGTTATGGTATTTTTACTTTCCACATTTTATGGTCGCCACATCATGGAATTTCAAAATTTTTGATGGGTAAAAATAAAAATACCATAAAGAAGGCCAAAAAGAGAAAACAAAAGGAGATAATGGTGAAAAATCCTAACTAACCCTGGAATGTATCCACCCCCCACACCTAGAGAATGCAGTGTCCTCACTGCAATAAAAGAGACTGTGGGAAGGAAGGATAAAACCTGGTGAGTGTTATTCATAGGCCGCTTCTTGAACATGGAGTTCCTCCATTGGGGACTCCGGAATGGCTTCATGGAAGTGCTTCAGCCGCTTCCCATTGACAGTGAAGGTTTCCTTGGTGTCTTCATTTTGAACCTAGACAACACCAAATAGAGAGACATTAGTAACAATGTAAGGTCCAAACCAACGGGAATGAAGCTTACCAGGGTGCAACTTCAGCCTTGCATTGTAGAGGAGGACCTTCTGCCCAATGTGGAATTGACGATGAAGGATGAGACGGTCGTGGGCAGCCTTGGTTCGCTCTTTATAAATTCGGGAGTTCTCAGACGAATCTCTTCTCATTTCCTCCAACTCATGAATCTGAAACTTCCTTTGAATACCTGCACCAGAAAGATTAGAATTGCAATGTTTAATGGCCCAGTAGGCCCGGTGCTCTACCTCAACAGGGAGGTGACAACTCTTCCCAAAAACTAGCCAATATGGTGACATGCCAATTGGAGTTTTGAATGCAGTACGGTAATCCCATAACAAATCATCGAGTCTAAGACTCCAGTCTTTTCTGTTTGGCTAAACCGTTTTCTCAAGAATCTGTTTTACCTCTCTATTTGATACTTCGGCTTGACCATTTTTTTCTGGGTGATAAGCAGTATACACTCGATGCCCAACCCCGTACCTGTGCAAAAGAGATTGCATTGTGCGGTTGCAGAAATGAGAACCCTGATCGCTGATGATAAACCTAGGTAATCCAAACCTATAGAATATTTGGGTTCTCAAAAATTCCACAACTGTCTTAGAATCATCTGTCCTCATGGCTCGTACCTCTACCCACTTTGAAACATAATCCACTGCCAGAAGAATGTAAAGGTTCCCAAATGAATTGGGGAATGGTCCCATAAAGTGAATGCCCCAAACATCAAAAATGTCATGGAAGAGTAAGGGTTGTTGGGGCATCTCATTTCTTTTAGAGAAATTCCCCATTCTTTGACAGCGAGGAAAAGATTTACAGAATTCATGGGTGTCCCTAAACAATGTGGTCCAAAAGAGACCAGAATCTAAGACCTTGCGAGCAGTCCGTTGGGGACCAAAGTGGCCCCCACAAGCATGTGTGTGGCAGAACCTAAGGACAGATTGAAACTCACTATCGGGAACACAACGCCTAATAACATGATCACTACATGTGCGCCAGAGGTAGGGGTCATCCCAAATGTACCAACGAGACTCATGTTTTAGACGGTTGGCCTGGTTTTTGGTGAAATCAGCAGGAATGCAAGACGCTACCACATAATTTACAATATCAGCATACCAAGGAATAACATCTTGCACTCGGTACAATTGCTCATCAGGAAACAATTCATTTATGGGAATACAGGGGGATGAGTCAATGTCCGAGGGTGGGAGAATCCTACTGATATGGTCATCAACCACATTCTATGCTCCTTTTTTATCCCTAATTTCTAGATCAAATTCTTGAAGGAGGAGCATCCAGCGAATGAGACGTGGTTTGGCTTCTGGTTTCTTTAGGAGATATCGGAGGGCTGCGTGGTTTGAGAACACAACGACTTTGGACCCTAGAAGGTATGGCATGAATTTATCCAAGGCAAACACAATGGAAAGAAATTCTTTTTCAGTGGTGGTGTAGTTTGCTTGGGCAGGGTCCAAAGTATGTGAGGCATAGGCAATGACATGTGGAGCTCGATCGACCCTTTGTGACAAGACTGCCCCAACTGCATAGTTAGAGGCATCACACATGAGCTCAAATGGTAAATCCCACCGAGGTGGTTGGATTACCAGGGGTGATGTGAGACTCCATTTTAACTTATCGAAATCTTCCTCACATTTTTTGTCAAAATCAAATTCTTTTTCTTTTTGGAGTAATCGGGATAGGGGGAGTGCAATTTTACTAAAGTCACGAATGAAACGATGATAAAATCCAGCATGACCCAGGAAAGACCGCACATCCCGAACATCTTTAGGGAATGGTAGGGAGGAAATGATATCTACTTTTGATTTTTCCACTGGGATACCTTCCCCAGAAATGACATGTCCCAAAACTATGCCTTGTCACACCATGAAATGGCATTTCTCATAATTTAATACAAGATTCTTTTCAATACAGTGACGTAGGACAGAACCAAGACTACTTAAACATTCATCAAAAGAGGATCCATAAACAGTAAAATCATCCATAAAAACCTCCATGAAATTCTCCAGGTAATCCGAAAAAATACTAACCATACATAGTTGGAAAGTACCTGGAGCATTGCACAGACCAAATGGCATACTTCTATAAGCAAATGTACCAATGGGGAAAGTAAAGGTTGTCTTTTCCTGATCCTCAGGGGCAATTTGGATCTGAAAATATCCAGAATACCCATCAAGGAAACAGTAATGGGACTTCCCTGCTAACATCTCTAGCATCTGGTCAATGAATGGCAATGGGAAATGGTCCTTCCTAGTGTGTTGGTTTAGTCGGCGATAGTTTATACAGACACGCCAACTATTCTGCACACGAGTTGGAACCAATTCATTTTTTTCATTTTTAACTACAGTAAGGCCAGTTTTTTTAGGAACTACTTGAACAGGACTGACCCATTGGCTATTAGAGATAGGGTAAATGATTCCAGCAGCCAACAATTTTGTTACTTCTTTTTTAACAACATCAAGTAGGTTTGGGTTCAGTCGACATTGTGACTGCCTCACTGGTTTAGCCTCATTATTTAATAAAATATGATGTGTACAAATTGATGGGCTAATGCCAGGAATGTCAGCAAGTGTCCATCCCAAAGCTTGTTTATACTTCCTCAAAAGATCAAGCAGTCGTAATTCATGCTCAGGAGGGAGTGAACTAGCAATGATGATGGGCAACTTGTTTCCATTATCAAGATAAGAGTATTTTAAATCTTGAGGCAGTTGTTTCAGTTCCAATTCTGGGGGATTTTGGATTGAAAGAAGTGTGTGTGAAAGTGATAAGTCACTGATCTCATCTAACTGGTCAATGTTAACATCCTCATATGAGGAATGAGCTTTTACAAGCTTAGCAGTATCATTGATGGTCATGTGATCCTCTGTGTTCAAGAAATCATCAATTAACAAACATGCATGACATTTCTCTAAACCGCTACAACAATCAATGCATGATTCATTACCTAACATTTCAATCAATGAAGAAAACTCATAAAGGGGATTAGGTGAATGAAAATAAGTTGTTTCAGGGGAAGGGAGAACATCAATTGAATTGACAGAGAGAGAGGAGTGTTCTTCTGAGGGGTGCTTCATGGAATCAAGGATATTGAAGTGGACAATATTACCACCAAACTCCATAGATAATGTACCATTATGGACATTAATTATGGTTTTGGTGGTTTTCAAGAAAGGTCTCCCCAATATAATTGGGGCATGTCCATTCATCCTATCATCTTCCATTTTAAGAACGTAAAAATCATCAGGAAAAATTAAAATTTTCACCCTCACAAGAACATCCTCTGGCACACCAGAGGGGTGTGCCGTACTCCAATTTTCTAGCTGAATGACAATACCAGTGGGATTCATTTCACCGACCTGCAATGAAGAGTAAATAGAGTGAGGCATCACATTAATAGAAGCACCCAAATCAAGCATAGCGTTGGAACATGAATACTCCCCTATGGTGCATGGAATCGAGAATGTCCCAGAATCATTGCACTTGGTAGGAAGTGATGACTCTATCAATGCTGAAACATTCCTCCCCAGGCTCACCTTCTCATCACCATGAAGCCTCCTTCGTTGTGTACACATCTCCTTCAGAAACTTGGCATATCTTGGAATTTGCTTCACAGCATCAATCAAAGGAATGTTAACCTGTACTTTCTTGAAAGTTTACAAGATTTCTTTATCAAGTTTGGTTTCTTTTTGTTTCCTAGGTTGGCCATCCCTTTGAGGAAATGGAAGAGGAATGGTTGGGATAGGTGGCTCATCAACAACCACAGTCTTTCCTTTGGAAGGGCTTCTCTCCGGAAAAGGGTTTTCTTCTCTTGGACCATTTTCAGCAGTTGGGATGGTGGTTTCCTTTGGATGGGAGGACTCTAATGGAGGGGTCATTTGGCTTTTGAGTTGTGTCCCACTCCTAAGGGTGATGTCACTAACATTTCCTTTATCCCTAGGGTTTACTACTGGTTGAGATGGTAGTTTACCCGACCCATGACTTTGGATTTCCCCCACCGAGTTGGAAAGTTGGCCCAGTTGGGTCTTTAGGTCTTGTATGCCTGCTTGGGTGGTTTGTTGGAATTGGAGATTATTGGAATCCATTTGTTTCATCATATCTTCTAGGCTAGGATCGGTTTTTGGAGGGGGTGGTTGGAATGACCTTTGGGGTGGTTGAGGATTTCTGGGTGGTGGTGGATGACTACTCTGACCTTGTTGGTTCCATTGCTGTTGAGGTTGGTTTGAATACCCCCCTTGCCTATAGGCTTGGTTGTCCTTCCAACCTTGGTTGGATGGATAGTATGGTTCTTGCCTAAAGGGTTGGTTAAAGGGGCGTCCAGGAAATATTGCCTCACAACTTTCAGAAGTTTCTCTCAATTGGGGGAATTGGTCAGAATAGTGGGTGTCAGAAGAGCAGATTCCATAATGGATGGGAGGAGGAGATTGATATTTCCCTTGGGAGAGAGCAAGTTGTCGTAGAAGGGTACTTACCTCTTCGAACTTTGTGTCCACCTTCTTCTCAAACTCAGTACTTTGCACCTCATGGACACCTCGAATGGGAACACTAGACCGTGTACCGAATTGTTGAGTGTTATGTGCCATGTTCTCAATGAGGGTTCTTGCAGCAATTGGGGTCTTATCTACCAATGCACCACCTGCAGCAGCATCAATCATATTTCGATCAATAGGAATCAAACCTTCATAAAAATATTGAATTAAAAGTTGATCACTTATTTGGTGGTGTGGGCAACTTGAACATAACCTTTTAAAGCGTTCCCAATATTCATGTAATGTTTCCCCTTGAGATTGTCTTATACCACATATTTCTTTCCTTATAGTTTCAGTTCGAGTGGCTGGGAAGTATTTTTCAAGAAAAAGGCGTTTCATGTCTGCCCAGCCCCTAATTGGTGAATTGACATAGTATAACCAATCTTTTGCAGTGTCTTCTAATGAAAATGGGAATGCCCTAAGCTTCACTTGTTATTCATCCACATTAGCAGGTTTTAATGTTGAACACACAGTATGAAATTCTTTTAAATGCTTATGTGGATCTTCTCCAGGCAGTCCATGAAATCTTGGTAATAAATGAATTAAACCAGATTTTAGTTCAAAATTGGGTGCCTCGCCTTGTAATTGAATGTAAGTGGGTTGGATATCAACATCAGGTGAGATTAGTTCTTTTAGTGTTCTATTATTTTCAGCCATGATATACAAGTTATGTTCAGTTTTAACTTTGGTTTCAGAAGAAGAAGAAGGATCAAGAAGAATTTTAAGATTTGATGTCTCCTCCTTCAAAGTGTGGTCTTGTATGTCTCGGTTTCGTTGATGTAGGATCCTCTCCGGTTCGGGTTCGAAAGTTTGTAGGTCTCCCGGAGTAGAACACGTCATAAAAAGAACCTACATAATAAATAAATTCGAACACAAAGACAAATTCAAAGGCAGAAGATAAAACAAACAAATATTCACAAAAATTACAAAAAAATTTTTTATCAAAAACACGCACAAAAAACCAAAGCGCTCCCCGGAAACGGCGCCAAAATTTGACCGTGCTGTCGTGACACGTCAAATTGATTATATTTTTAAGGTTGATTTATAGTCTAGGGAAGACCCTAGGTCGTCTCTCAAGGAGCGTTGGTAGGTTTAGAGTGTGTATTTTTAATAAAAATGACTAAGAGAGGGGGTGGTTTTGAAAACAGTTTAAAACAATGACTTAGTTGAAATAGCCTAAAAAAATGAGTGACCAAGTGGGTTTTGAGAAATATGAGATAAAAGGGTCGATGTGATTTCACTACACACATATCAAGTTCATTGCTCATAGAGATTCATCTTGGGTTTAGAGTAATTCTTTGGTTGGAGTTAATTGGAATCCCGATTAATTCCTAAGCTTTTATTTCAATGCTTTAAGGACCAAACCTTGACGTAAAAATCGTATTTTCAAGGTCCAGTACTTATGCATGGAATAAGAGCTTCCAAAACATATTGAAATCTCAATAATTTGGGTATGAAAAGGATTCTTATGATGTCCAATCAGAACAACACAAGTCACACACCCAAAACCTCACACCGATCAGTTTGAAATTAAGAGCATATCACTCACATGTATCAAATCAAGCATTCAAATATGAAATAAAATAAGATACATGGAATGAAATGTTTAAACACCCAATTTACTCCAATCCAGTAGCTAATGTATGCATCAGAACTCCCTTGACATGTGTGTAGCTCCCTCACAACGAACACCCAACTTTTAGCTCGACATCGGGAGGAAGAGGAAGCTCGGGTGGAACTCCTTATTCATTGTTGATCCCCCTATGAGGATAGGGGCCTCCAGAACCTCCAAGGTGATAGGAGACTCTTCTAGGACTCCAAATTTTCAGAACATAACTCCTTGTCCGAACTTACAAATGAGGACCCCAAGGTGCCCTTTTATAGGAAATGTGTGAGGTGGTTTTGGGAACACAGATTTCATCAATCCATTTGCACGACGTGTTTAGGCCTTCATACAGTCTTATCTCACTTTGGAGAAAATAGAAATGTTATAGCCCTACCTCTTTAATGTCTCCACCGAAAGTATGGAATCGTTTGGACAACTAATTCTCGAGATATTGATAAAATACAGAACCCCGCATTTGACTTGGTCCAAATTCGGTGGCTCGGACAGATCAGTTCGGATGGGCCCCATGAAAGCCTAATCAGGATTGGGTTCCTTAATATGAAATGTATAATATTGAATTTTGGACAGGACCAGAAAATTTCAGCCCATTTGGATGCACGGATTTTGTGTACTATTCAAAACAGTGGACAGATATCCATGGATCCATGCAATTTTGGCCCAGTTTTCTTTCACTTCATCAAGAGCCCTCCAAATCACCTCCACCTACATTGTAATTTTCAAAACAAGTATCATTTCCCTATTTAATAGTGATAAAAACTAAATTATTGAATCAAACATGAAGTACAATTTGATAATATTTTTATAATTTTTAATACAAAATATGTTTAGCACATCGGTGTAAGGGTGAAAATGAAATAGTGAATCGTGGTACGATCAAACATCAACGATGATAATTTAAAATGAGGAAAAAATTGAAAACAAATTTTCAATTAGAACTTAAATAAGAGGTTAAAGGGAAATAAATCTTACCTCCATCCGTCCATTTATCATTTCCGACTCATTCTCTACACTATCGCTTCGATACGCCAAGGTTTCGGCGAAGTTTGCTCCTCCATCTGCCGAAAAACGATAAAGAATAGGAGAGAGAGAGATTAGAGATACATAGAGAGAGAAATATAAATTAGGTATAATCATAATTAATCACTTAACTCCATTTATAGTCATCTCACTCAGTGTAGAAAATTGAATCCATCTTACCCTCTCATTTTATGTCACGCCTAGGAAAAACACCACATTTCGAACTAAATAGCATTCTTGGATTTCAAATCCGATTCCCCTTTCGAAAGTTATTGGGTTTGATGTTCGAGATAAAATAATTATGTTTAATTATTTTAATTACCATTTCCCCCTGTGTGACATTTTTCACAGAAGTCCTGCGCTAACGAATGTTATACGACGCCTAGGGTAAACGCCGTGTTCTAGGCACAACCATGGACCCAGATTTGAAATCTGATATACCATTTAAGAGATATCACATTTCTAACACATGTATAGTACAAAAACACGTACTATTTTTGTATAATTTATTTTGGGCATATCGGGCCTTGGAATTTCACGCCGTCTCAACAGTTGCCTATAAAAAATATATTTAAAAATATTCCAAAGACTTAAAAGGAAAAAAACAGGTCCCTAAATTATTCTTTCCTTCAATATTTTCATTCCCAAAAATGAAATTTAGGGGAAAAACTAGGTGTACTAAGCTCACACATGGATCTCCCTCTCCCAAGAACACCTACACGTTACCATGCTGGCACAACACAAAAACCAAAGGGATGGTCTGCCCTCATAAGGTATGATCATTCTGATGAAATGCATCAGAACATGAACGCACCACCTCAGCTGTGACATGTGGAAGACGTTGTGCACCTACTCTAGCTATAAGGAGTAGGGTTAGGCGGTAGGAAACCTTTCTATCTCTTGGAATAGTCCCGAACGTCCTGAAGAAACTCGAAGGATAGTTTACTTACCCAACCGAACCTCTACATCCCACGTCGTGACTAGAATCAGTTCTTTCCCCTGGAACACGACCTCCTTCAGAATAGACATATGGGGAAATTATCAAGGTTATCCAGTCACAGATGACTTCATAGTTGATGAATCAAAATTGAGACACTCTTACGCACTCGGGAAGCGAAAGAGTCAACACTATTGACTGAAGAAAAGTTGTACCCTCCTGATCCACCATGGTCAGTTTTAGGGGAGTTAACTACTTTGAAACTTCCTGAACTAGATAGAGAGTTGCATCATTCTGTTCATGGGGTGTATATCACCTTGATATGTACTTGATAAGATTATCAAGACTGACGTTGAGAACGCAAGGTACCAATGAATAGAGTAGGTGAGTAAACTCATCTAACCAAAAATGTCTAGACATGGAAAGCACGTGGCATACCCCATGTCACATACATAGCTTATTTTAAATGTATTTTTATTTTAATTTCCATTAATGTTTTGTTTTGGGGGGTTTCCAAAGTTTTTATGGAGAGTAGGTGAGTTTTCATGAATTGGGCCAAACAATGAGCCCAATTCCAGATTTAAAAATAAATTTTGTTTCTTTTATAACTTATTAATTTTTTAATATTTTTCACTCATTCCAACTCCTAAATGTCCTCCCCTAATATATTAACCCCAAAATTAAAATTTGGAGCCTTTGGAACTCCATAACCAAGGTGTATATGGGTTTTTATTTAAGGGATTGGGCCTGCCCGAAAGCCCAATTCCAGTTTTAAAAATAAAATTTGATTAATTAATAACATATTCATTTTAAGGGTTTTTCAGCGATTCAAATCCCCAAACACGCCCCTTGAACCCAGTCGCACGTCCAATATCCTCCCACCCTATTTTCAGCTCATTTGCATCGCGGTTTAGGTCAAAACTTCTGAAGAACTCAAATTTCGGGCAGATTTATATAGGTAATTTGTTTCCTTCATAACTCCTTCGATTCTTACTCTTTTACCCCATTCAAATTCCAAAACTATCTACCTATCCTTTTTCGAACCTACCTTGAAGGTTTGAGTATTTTTAAAATCAGATACTGGTATTTTTGGGGGCGATTTCTACAAGATATTTTAAGTAAGTTGTTCTCCTCCTTTCTTCTTTCAATTTGTTTAGGGTTACATCCAATGTACTTAGGGTTTCTTCCATTATATTTGAGGTTCCTAATGTCCAGAAAGTAGGGTATAAAAATTAGGGTTTTATCTTGTGTTTCATGGTCTGAAATTATGGTTTTAGGTCTAGTTTACCCTCCTTGAGGTGCGGCGGTGGTGCATTTGAGTTTTCGCACAAAGGATTCAAGGGTTTCCTTGGTTTTGGTAGATGATTCCATTGTGTATGAAATATTTGTGAATTGGCTACTATTTTTATGGTATTTTCATGCTTATTCAATTTTATTATTTCTGAAAAATATAGTTTTAGTGGTGTTTGTATTTAAAATGAATCCTAAATGCCAATTTCATGTGAAATTGGGGGTTTTTCATAGAAATGTTGTATTAGTTTAATTGGGGCTACCCTATAAGTAACTTGTTGATTTTATTGAACTATAATAGGGATAAAAATACTGTTTTTAATGATTTTACCTTGTGTTTATTGCTGAAAACCCGGTTTTAATGGTTTTTGTGAACCACATGAAATTCTAAGAGTTGTGTTGTGTAAAAATGGAGACTTTGCAAGGATGTCATTTCTTGAACCATATGGGGCTGCCCTAAAAATGATTTTGTGTTTTCACTAAAATTTAGTAGGATTCAATTTATGTTTTGGAAACTTAAAAATGTGCACATAGTATGCAAGTGAGTTTTATAAGGAGTTTTGTATCTAAAACACTACGAGATTTTGAGGAATTGTCTTATGAAAAATATAAGTGTTTTGTTGCATGTTTTAAGTGGTATAAAATGTGATAGTTACTGTATTGGTTGTGGTTGACCATTAATGGTGTTTTATATGAAAATTTATTTATGTTGCATTCTGAAATTGATTGAGCACAAAAGCGGAAGCCCGAGTACCTAGGTGGGGCGGATTTGTACTAGTACGGCTAGTGGACCAGATCGGTTTTGTCCCTGTTTCACTTAGCATTTGGATAACGAAAACTCTAACTAAACTATGTGGATGATTATTGGGGACCACTAGGTTATGGGTATGTTCTATACTAGTGGCTCGTGCATGATAAAGGATTTTTCTATGGTTACTTTGCACCGAGATACGAGGTACATAGGGCCCAAGACAACCTAGTGCCTAGGGGTGTTCCCAATGTTGTTGCTCATTGGATTCTTAGTATTTACCCATGTCTTAGGGTGTGTTTGGAAGTAAATTACAGTATCTAACATTTATATTTTAATGTGTTAATATTCTGAAAATTTTGGATTGAAAACTATTTTCAATTTGAGGTTTCATTTTATGAAATTTTAACACTACTTTTCCTTGCGTTTGAAAACTGCTTGCTTTTTCACATTGTATTTCTTACTCTTTTGAATAATTGGGTGGTATCCTACTGGGCTTAGGATCACACCCTAATTACACTTCTTGGGTGTAAGTTGACTTGGTTATGTTTGATTCAGGTAAAGGAAAGGCTAAGGGTGATGGCGGTTCATGGTGTTAGTTCCCATCCTTGGTGCAGAGTTGTGGAGATAGATTGGGGGCGATGACCCCTAGTCATGTGGAGTCCTTGGGGCTGTCTTGATGCTATAATTATTTTTATTTGGACCACTTGTATTATCTTTAAACCAATGTACTCAGTTCTGGTTTTTACTTAAGTCTTGTTTGGCTCAAAAATTTCAGATTTATATTATGAATTGTTTTTAATGTTTTATGCTTTCATACTCGGGTAAATCATTCCCAAACCTAAATTAATGATACTTGGGAACATGTTCCAGCCCGTGGGGATTGGGAACGCCCTTCGGGTCATGTCACGGGCTGGGTTTGGTGCTGGTTTTGGTGGTGACCTGATTCGGTTCGTGACAAAATGGTATCAGAGGAGGTTCGCTCCTTGGGTCATGTTATTTGGGGAAGAGTTAGCATAGTCTGGAGCTAGGATTTTTGGGACTTGAAATTTCAGTCATGGGTAGTGTGCCTGGACAGCACACCTCATGACGGGATTCAAGTCACCATGGGAAGTATGGATTTATCTGAGTCCTTTGGTTTTCTTGGTTTAATGATGACTATGGGAAATGAAAAGAGAGTGGGCGAATAATCTCAGTGAGCTCGCAGGGCCTGGCAAGCCATGTGGAGCCATGGATATTTCCCTAGAATACTCTCTGTGATGGAGAAGTGATTGGAATATGGCTGCCAACCATATGTCCAAGTCACCCACCAAAACTAGTTTCCTCTCACATTGTCTTGTGTCTCTTTGTTTTGGAATCTTGGAAACTTGGTTTTTTTTAAGAAAAAAAATGACTTCACTTTAAGGAGAGTGAATTTTTGTGAAGTTATTTTTTTGTAAAGTGAGAATGGTTTTATTTTTTTTATGCCTATAAATGAAATTTCAGAATTATTTCAAAAGGGTAAATTATGTGTTTACACCTCTTTTGAAAGTATGAACTATGTTAATTGGGGTTTTGAAAATATGTTTCTAGTGGAATTTTTTTTAAACCATGGAAATGTGTTTTGGATTGAATTAAGTGTTCTAGAATTTTTGTGTGGGGGTTAGAGATGGATTTTGGGTTTGGTGACTACTGAACCAAAAAAAATATGAACTTTTAGAACCTTGTCTTGAAATGAGAAGAGTTGAGTTCTTAATTAAATGGAGATTTATGAAATGGTGTTTTTCATGAAATTAGAAGTGTTTTGAAAAGGGTTGAAATGTTTTGAAATGAATGTGAAAGGCATGAATATGTGCTTTTATTGAATTATGGATTCTTTTCTAAATGGTTGTGTCCTTATGAAATGTTTTGTAAGATGTGAATTGGGATTTTGATCTCATTGTTAGCAGTTTTGAGAAAAAGGTTGGGTTGGTTGACCATTTTGTTTTTGAAAAGTGGAAGGAAGTTTTGTTTTACCCTTTGGTATTTCCATGAGTGACCACATGAATGGGGTTATATGGGACGATGGATGGTTGATGGAATGACTGGATGATTGCTGGGATGGATATGAGGAGGGTGCCCGGTGTGGCACAAAAACATGCATGTGTGAGGCCCATGGGGTACCATTGGTGAATACGCTTACTGCTAAACCATTTGTTTTCAAAGGATTGGTTTTAAAGAAAAACATGATGTCTTGATGAATAGTTTGGTATGGTTTGTATTATGGGTTTTTGAAATTGTTGATGTTGTGGGATGTTTTGAGTTCAAGAACCCCTTATGTTTAAACTGTGTTTTGGGTTTGTGTTTGGTCGGTAAGCTGTGTTGTAGGGACGGTTAGTGGTCTCTTTTGAAAAAAAATTTGGGATGCCTTTACGGTGGTTCCCTTCATGTGTTTGGATCTGGTTTGTGGCATGTTTTGACCAATGGACCAGCTTGGTTGGGTCCTTGGGTTCTCTAATTGGATAAGGTACGCCCCCATTAAGGGTTAATGCACAACTAAAGTGCAACCCGTTTTGTTTCGCCATTGGAAAATCCTCCAGTTGATCAATATAAAGAATATTTTATCGAACATTTTTTTTGAGTCTACACCCATTAATTTCTCTGATTTGTGGATCCTCTTGTAGTGGGATAGTGCTTGTGGAAGGTTGAAAGAGACATTAGTTTCTTAAGTTTCTTAATTCATCAAAGGTGGGAGTGTTCTTTCGTTGTTAGTATGGATGAGTGTCTTGATGGTGTCTAAGAGGGCCTCTGGGTTCTTTATAGTTTCTTTGAAGAAACAGTTATTATTAAACCACCAATTTTGAGATTTCGGTCATTATAGGATATTATGTCCACTTTTTGGACTTATCTGTTGTTTAGGGACTTTGAATATGGTCTCGTTCCATGTATTGTTTCTATCAATCATAAGGGTCATGTTCGGTGACACATTGTGATGTTGTGTGCTCTTTTGACCATAAAGGTGAAGGTCACACAATCCTCTAAGGTTCTATGTTATGTTGGGATTATGTCTCCCATGGGAAAAACATCAGATCCTCTATCTTAGAGGAAAGTGTTTATACGTGTCTTTCCCTTCTGTTGTTTCTCACCCAAAGAAACAAGGTGCGATGTGTGTGCATCTTCTGATCCCTTGTTTTAGTGAAATGTCTGTTTTTGGTAAAGTGGGTTATGAAGTGTGTTATGTCTTGATGAACCCATCGGGGTATGAGGTGTAGTTTTTTGTGGAACCAAAAGAAGAAGTTCCACATAGGGGTTTCAACAGCCTAACTGTGTGGCCGAAGATGCTTCAATATTTTGAGCTCCAGCCATAGGTCCCGGAGAGAAGCTGGCGCGTAGTCAGGGGAAACACCAATGATGTTTAAACCCTTGTACAATTTCATATCCTCAGTGTGAAAGATAGAAAGTGTTTAAACCTATGGTTTCATCATCTTCCTTCTGTTGTTCTCGTTCAGTGGAAATAGGTAGAGGGCCTTGTACCCATGTCATCGCCTAATGTCTTTCCCTCCCACGTTGGTTTCTATTGAGTTATTGGAGAATGGTTGGAAAATTGGATAGAAATTTTGAGCACACTTTTTGTGCACGATTAGTAGTGACAGTGTGCTAGGAATCCACATGGAAAGAATGATTACATAGTTAGTTCACGGTTTCCCAAACCGTGCGGACTGACCCTGCACCCTTCCCAAATCTTAAAAAAATGGGTCTTTCTGTGTCGGCCCATGCTGGTCAGTTAAGATGGTTGGTTCTTATGGTGGGAAGACCCAATGTGGGTATCATGTATATTATTTTGTAAATTTCTAATTTATGTATACACCTTGTACTAGGGAGTCTATTGGGCCTCCCCCTATTAGTGTCTTGATTCTGTCTCAAAAAAAAGTTGTCTCTTATGGTGGGGATCCCATTTGAGTCTCTTCATACGAGTAACTCATATTTTTCCTTGGTTTTGTATGGGAAGTAGGTATTATCATTTGGATATATCTAACTACCTACATCTTAATTTGGTAAACATTGATATTGGAGAGTGACAAATGGTTTAGTTATAGTAGGGCAAGTGTAACCTTGTTCGATGTTGTTGTTTATTTGGGTAAATTGATTGAGTATTGTTCAGATTATATTTAAGGAGTTTTCAGTTGGGATAAAACCTGAATGTGCTTGATTCTTTCAGGAAAGTGGTGTAAGTCAGGTTTGTGAGAGTATTCCTTCCTTCATTGATCACTGGAGGTGTTATGGCCTTTGGGGGAGAAACCTAACAAGAGATCTTGGTTTCTCAGTTGGGTTTGGTTGTTGCTTTGGACTTACTGTGACTTTCCGGGGTGGAAAGTTTTCATGGTGGGGATAATTGTCACATACATAGATTATTTTAAATGTATTTCTATTTTAATTTCCATTAATGTTTTGTTTTGGGGGGTTCCAATGTTTTTATGGAGAGTAGGTGAGTTTTCATGAATTGGGCCAAACCGTGAGCCCAATTCCTAATTTTAAAATAAATTTTGTTTCTTTTATAACGTATTCATTTTTTAATATTTTTCACTCATTACAACTCCTAAATCTCCTACCCTGATATATTAACACCAAAATTAAAATTTGGAGCCTTTGGAACTCCATAAACAAGGTGTATATGGGTTTTTATTTAAGGGATTAAGCCTGCCCGAAATCCCAATTCCAGTTTTAAAAATAAAATTTTATTAATTAATAACTTATTCATTTTTAAGGGTTTTTCAGTGATTCAAAGCCCCAAACACGTCCCTTGAACCCAGAAGCGCGTCGAATATCCTCCCACCCTCATTTCATCTAATTTGCATCACGGTTTAGGTTGAAACATCTGAAGAACTCAAATTTCGGGCAGATTTATAGAGGTAATTTGTTTCCTTCATAACTCCTTCGATTATTACTCTTTTTCCCCCATTAAAATTCCTAAATGATCTACCTATCCTTTTTCTAATCTCCCTTGAAGGTTTGAGTATTTTTAAAATCAGATACTAGTATTTTTTGGGGTGATTTCTACAAGATATTTTAAGTAAGTTGTTCTCCTGCTTTCTTCTTTCAATTTGTTTAGGGTTACATCCAATGTACTTAGGATTTCTTCCATTATCTTTGAGGTTCCTAATGTCCAGGAAGTAGGGTATAATAATTAGGGTTTTATCTTGTGTTTAATGGTCTGAAATTATGGTTTTAGGTCTGGTTTACCTTCCTTGAGGTGCGGCGGTGGTGCGTTTGGGTTTTCGCACAAAGGATTCAAGGGTTTCCTTGGTTTTGGTAAGTGATTCCATTGTGTATGAAATATTTGTGAATTGGATACTGTTTTTATGGTATTTTCATGCTTATTAAATTTTATTATTTCTGAAAAATATAGTTTTAGTGGTGTTTTTATTTAAAATAAATCCTAAATGCCAATTTCATGTGAAATTGGGGGTTTTTCATAGAAATGTTTTATTAGTTTAATTGGGGCTACCCTATAAGTAACTAGTTAATTTTATTGAACTATAATAGGGATAAAAATACTGTTTTTAATGATTTTCCCTTGTGTTTATTTCTGAAAAACCTGGTTTTAATGGTGTTTGTGAACCACATGAAATTCTAAGAGTTGTGTTGTGTAAAAATGGAGACTTTGCAAGGATGTCGTTTCTTGAACCATATGGGTCTGTCCTAAAAATGATTTTGTGTTTTCACTGAAATTTAGTAGGATTGCCTTTATGTTTTGGAAACTTAAAAATGTGCACATAGTATGCAAGTGAGTTTTATAAGGAGTTTTGTGTCTGAAACACTACGAGATTTTGAGGAATTGTTTTATGAAAAATATAAGTGTTTTGTTGCATGTTTTAAGTGGTATAAAATGTGATAGCTACTCTATTGGTTGTGCTTGACCAGTAATGGTGTTTTATATGAAAATTTATTTATGTTGCATTCTGAAATTAATTGAGCACAAAAGGGGAAGCCTGGGTACCTAGGTGGGGCGGATTTGTACTAGTACGGCTAGTGGACCGGATGGGTTTTGTCCCTGTTTCACTTAGCATTTGGATAACGAAAACTCTAACTAAACTATGTGGATGATTATTGGGGACCACTAGGTTATGGTTATGTTCCCTACTAGTGGATCGTGCACGAGAAATGATTTTTCTATGGTTACTTTACACCGAGGTACGAGGTACATAGGGCCCAAGACAACCTAGTGCCTAGGGGTGTTCCCAATGTTGTTGCTCATTAGATTTGTAGTATTTACCCATGTCAAAGGGTGTGTTTGGAAGTAAATTACAGTATCTAACATTTATATTTTAATGTGTTAATATTCTGAAAATTTTGGATTGAAAACTATTTTCAATTTGAGGTTTCATTTTATGAAATTTTAACACTACTTTTCCTTGCGTTTGAAAACTGCTTGCTTTTTCACATTGTATTTCTTACTCTTTGGAATAATTGGGTGGTATCCTACTGGTCTGAGGCTCACACCCTAATTACACCCCTTGGGTGTAAGTAGACTTGGTTATGTTTGATTCAGGTAAAGGAAAGGCTAAGGGTGATGGCGGTTCATGGTGTTAGTTCCCATCCTTGGTGCGGAGTTGTGGAGATAGCTTGGGGGCGATGACCCGTAGTCGTGTGGAGTCCTTGGGGCTGTCTTGATGCTATAATTATTTTTATTTGGACCAATTGTATTATATTTAAACCAATTTACTCAGTTCTGGTTTTTACTTTAGTCTTGTTTGGCTCAAAAATTTCAGATTTATATTATGAATTGTTTTTAATGTTTTATGCTTTCATACTCGGGTAAATCATTCCCAAACCTAAATTAATGATACTTGGGAACTTGTGCCAGCCCGTGGGGATAGGGAACTCCCTTCGGGTCATGTCATGGGATGGGTTTGGTGCTAGTTTTGGCGGTGACCATATTCGGTTCGTGACACCCCACACATATTTTCCTCTCTTGGAAAGAGAGTAATCCCCAAACCAGACACGCTGTCGTACCCACTAGTGGAACCTAAAGGAAAAATGATGTCAATAAGAAAAACTCTACTGATAATGTCAGTACCTTCTTTGACACTCCACTACAAACCTCACCCATGAACACACAATTCGGAGGGATTCACCCACCACACCTCGATACTGTCCACTTTGGGCAGCACTGACTTTCCCTCATGGTTTTGCTTGCATCAAAAAAACACATCTTAGTGGGGGAAGTACCCATCTTTCTCATGCATTTGAAGCTATGTTGAAAAAAAACTAGAACATGGTTACACCAATTCCCCATGTCACCCTGGTAAAACCTCAAGTAAGGAGTAGGGAGAAGAGATAACTTCACACAGTGTTTAACAAGTTCTAGTGAAAAAATTAGAAAAGGAACAAGGCGTACCTCTTATCATCTCATGATCTGCAGGATCGTAGAAATCCAAAGTTTGCAGATGTATGTGGACCCAGATTCTAGCTTCCTGATCCTGAAGTGGACCGCTTGGTGGTGGAGAGACCATATAACAACGTCCCCCACCTCCATCTCCTCCTGCTTCCCGCCTGGTGTTATCAACACCTCTAGTTGAGTAGTATCATTCCATGTGACCTCACCTGTCATAAGAATAACAATAACCCTCCCCAGGTTGTCCCTGCACTCTACGATGACTAAAACCTATACGACTACATCCATGAGACCGATTATGGGGAGGCATCCTGCATCGAGATCTTTTTTACTCGCATTTGCTAGCTGCTCTAGATGTATCAACTCTATTGCACTCACTGACACAAACAGCTGTATGATATGACTCTAACAGAAAGTTCTCTATCATTAGTGCATGCTCCAGTACCTGAACATAGGTAGGGGTGCACAAGGGTACTATGATCACACAGATCTCTCCGAGGAGTCCTAGCTTAAACTTTCAGGCTCAGAAGTAGCCATTATGGATCATGGCTAGTGAATACCATTCGAGGTTTGTGAACCTAGTCATGTACTCAGTCACCATCATCCCTCCATGTTGAAGTTGTAGGAGCTCCAAAAGTCAAACGGAGCATAAGTAGGAGGGGTATAACTCTTCATGAAATAGTTGCTAAAATTCATCCCACAAGAGTGTCAAATAATCATGTATCTGACAAACCAAGCTCTACAAATTCCCAGATGCCCTGTGGAAAAGGATAGCTACCAAAGCCACCATCTAATCTATCAGTGTCTATGAAATTTTGAGTAGGAAGACCACCAACTCTAACCAAACCTCTACTGCCTGAGGGTCTGGCTCACAGCGGAACCTCAGCTGTATCTAGCACTATAACTTGTGAAGTGCTCTCAGCCTACACACATCCTCATCCTGCTCTATAAGGGATGTATTCTACTCAACAGGTGGGGGTGCTGCTACCTAACCACCTAAAGGAAGGGTCTTGCATGATGGGTCCTGAACTGATGCCTTATCACTCACAAGGTCATCGTCACTAACCGGAGCTAGTATCCTAGCTGGCTATCATCACGGAGACATATTGAATGTTATCAATGAGTACAACAGTTAGATGATTATATATATATAAACAATGATGTGAATATGAATAAATAAGTACAGTCAAAGAATCAATCCTATATGATTCATGGACCATTGTTCCCTACAACAAATGTCTAAGGATGCCGAGTTGACAAGTGGGTAATCAGGGTCTTGGTGAATGGATACGTCGGCCACCCATACCAACACTGGACTCCCCGGTTTGAGATCCATTCTTGAGATGCTTCGACATTGTCACCCTAAACCCAAAAAAGTCATTTGTAGGAAAACATCCAAACAATGTCTCAAGGGACAAACCACCTCAGATACCACTTTTTCATGACCCGAACCATACCGGGGCTCGAGCCGCAACTACCCCAAGCTCTCCGCCATAGGCCAGGGGATGGAGACTAGCTTCAAAGGCACAAAACAATCAGGGAGGAAGTTTCCTAAGAACCTATACACACACACACACACATGCGCACAACCAACTCAAAGAAAATAGTGTAGAGGTAAAAGAAAAAAGATACAATACTACTATAAATAAACCACAAATATGCATCGACCTCTAATCAATAAAAGTATAGAAAAGTAAAGATAAAAAGGAAAATGGGGAAAATACACACCCAACCAGAAAAGTACCACAAACCAAAAACAGGTGAAAAGGTAAAATAGCTGGGTGATTCCCACTATTGAATCCCAATATATGACCACCACATTTGATCCAAGAACCACATATCCTGACCAAGCCGTTCCGTGTTGATACTATTTTTCCTTCAGTCAAATTAAATTCCTTAACTTGGACTAGTATAGTAGGCAAGTACGGGGTCGGTCCACAGGGAAATGAAGTTGGTGATTATGTTTAATGAACCAGAACTATTCAGTGAAGATGCTTAATTTAAAAACGTTTGGATGGAGGTTCATGATTTAGATATTAAAAACAATGAATTGTTACTAAAACTTATCTAAGTCACTATTGATCTCTTTAAAACCGAAATTGTTTAAAACCAAATTTTACTGAATGATGATAAAGATGTGCCGGGGATGGATATTCATGTGGGGATAGGACCTTAATCTCTATCATGTTGTGTTGTTTATAATAACCCAAATTTTTGGGTTTCATATATCTCAGAACTTCCATGGTCTGAAAAGTTCTGATCAAGTCAGTAGAAATCAATTCCTTGGTCCGGCAATTGATTTCTACTAACTTTTCATTAAGAGAGACCCTTCTTGAAATGAAAAGAATGTCCAATGGTCATGGATATTCTCATCGTATTTCTTCCAACAATCCCTGGAATCTCCATTCTTGATCCGACATGGAGGTTTCCAACAAAATAAAAAATAGAAATATTGGAAGAATTAGATGAGAGGTTAAGAACAAACACAATTATAAGGGAAGAGATTCTAGCGAACCCGCATTTCTCCCAGCACCAACACAAAGTGGGTTTTAGCTACTCATAATCAAAGAAGTATAAAACTTACTATTAAACATTAAGGAGTTCCTTGCTATCAAAATGAACAAGAAAACAACAAAAAAACCAGCCAACCACCCCCCCAAAACCCAGCTCCCCCTTTTCTCTCTTAAGTCTCTGGTCTTCCAGGTCCAAAAAGGGCCTTTTTTGAGTTGTCAAAATGGTAGCTTCAAAAGTAAACCCGATTCAAGGAGTTGGTGGAAAGGGGGAAATAAAAAAGCAAAAACTGAAGTGGGGTGAACGGTTTAGGTGCACAGTTTGGTAAACCATGCGCAAACTGTGTGGAGGCTACTGCCTTGGATTCTTCAGCCGCACCATTTGGGAGAACGGTTTGGAAAACCGTGTGCAAACTATGTCGTAGCTACTGTCCAAAATTGGTTGAGCTGCACAGTTTATTCTGCAGGTCCCGCACTATTTCTAAACCATGTGGAAATCGTGCGAACCCTTCTGTAAGGGAAATCTCCTCCCACACGGTTTGCACACAGTTTGGGTAAACCGTGCGGAAACCGTGTGGGTCTTATTGGCCTTTGAAATTCCTTCGTTCTCCATCCTTCGCATCAAGTATTTGATCTGTAAAGCTCCCATCCAGCATCATTAGAGGGGAAAGGGTCATTACGCCTCCAATTCCCTTCTGAATCTCTAAACTTCAAAGATTCCATGATTTATCCTTTAATGACCGAAGAACCTACCAAGATACATTCTCTTTGTGAAAATCAAATAAAAACCATCCACAAAACCAATTTATAGATGTTAAACTAGGTGAAAATGCCTTATGCACAGCAGTGCATCAAACTCCCCCACACTTGATCAGTTTTTTGTCCTCAAACAAAAGAATAACAATCATGGCCAAGATGTCACTAAAGAGACATGTAGAAATATCACAGATTATACCATTTAGGTGAATATGAATTTTGAACTAATTATCGATAAAAATTTCAACATTCATACTTCATGGCTTCCCATGTCTATGAAGTTAGCCAACAAAGTAATCTTAATCCAAAACAGTTAATCATTCATTCAGAAACCAATTGTTGCTTAAAAGTGTCTTTTTCCCTTCTTCATTCAAAGAGAGTGACTACCTCTATTTTCATCTAGTTATACAATCAGATTAGTTAAGTCCAGGTTTCGCCGTCACCAATTAGAGGGCTATTACTTTTATAGGTCACACGCCCTCATTGACTTGAATTTTGGAACATGATGAAAGGTCATCAAAAGTATTGGGCATGCCTTTTCATATCTCAAAATAAATTTTTCTGTAAAGGTATGAGATACTAGCATCAAATTTTTCCCAATATTCTCATGTCAATACATGATGAATTTTTTTAAGCAAGTCAAGATTTCCTGGAATTAAGACCGCGCAATAGCCACTTGTGCGGCAACAACAATTCCTAAAACCTCACCTCTCTTTATGCACACTTTGACTTCCATTTTAAGGGGTTTCTCAATTTGAATTACTCCATCACAAAAATCATATTTAAACAAATTTTTTTACTAAATGATTGGATAAATTCTCCTTTTCAATAATATAGAGTTTATTCACATCACAAACCAGGTTAAACAATCCGGACATATGAGCCATTTTCAGAGATAATTTCCAAAATCCAGTTTTAGATAAGTGGTATAAACCCATTACATCTATAACAGCCCTTTAGAAACACCTAAGAAAATATGCTACCCGAGTGTAATTGGGAAATCAATCAATCAACATGGGGTGCTAATTAACGGCGCCCTCCCCCACATTTAAAATCGAGCACGGTCCCTCGTGAAGGTAATAACGTAGAGAAGGGTGGGCATGTGGCAGCATGACAAGGGGGGGGGGGGCAGAGAAAAATTGAAAAGTAAAAACTCCACTGAAACATGGGACGTGGGAAAAGAAGATGATGTGAGAGAGCCTGATGAACGGAAAAATGGATGGCATGGAACAAATGAAACACCTGCTGGAAAAAGGAACCATACAAGTGAAGCCAGAAAACAAAACGGTACCAGCAGTTGGAAAGAAAGCACAACACATTATCACACCATAACAAGGGAAAACATCACACAACAGGAAGAAAGTTCAATTCAAATAATACAAGCACAACACAGAATAAATTAAGAACAGGAAAAACATCTGGTCAGGGGGTAGGGGGAGTGAAAAATTAGTCATGTGCAGCCGTATCCCAGGTCAGATTAGTGGAAGGTGGGGGAGGGGAAATCCTGATTTTTATAAAAATGTTGGGTGATAAGTGGCTGCATGGTCTGGGTGCACGGTTTTGTAAACCATGCACCAACCGTGTGGAGGCCACTATCTGTGAGAGCTTAATGGGCATGGTTCGGGCATGGTTTGGTAAACTATGTGCAAACCATGCGGTTGGTTCTGTGTGAAGCACTTGACCCATTTGAAAATGAAAACACACCATTTTCTGTACAATTTTGGGCCCCTTTTTGTTAGAAAAGAAACTTTGAGATTTTCCATTGAATGAGTAAGAATTTCATTGAAAAAATTCATATGACACTCTGACTTGGAGTGAGAATTCTATCTAAAACACGCAAGAAAATAAAAACACACTATCATGAAATCCTAAGCACACTCAGAAAATCAAGACAATGGGAAAGAATTTTTTTAAAAATGCCGGGTTACCTCCCGGTCAGTGCTACGTTTTAAGTCTCGAGCTCGACTTACCTGGGCCTTGAGCTACCCAAATTGCATGGTGGAAACGATGCCCACCATGTCATCCATGCTGTAGTATGTTTTGAGGTGCTGTCCATTCACTTTAAATGTTCACCCATCTGCATCTGCCACTTCCACCACTCCATTGCGGAAGACCGTAAGCACCGTGTAGGGTCCCGACCATCGGGACTTTAACTTTCCTGGAAACAATTTAAGATGGGAGTTAAAAAGTATAACCTTGTCACCTGGCTGGAAAGTCTTCTGAGAGATCACGCGGTCATGGACCGCCTTTGTCTTCTCCTTATATAAGGCTGCATTCTCATAGGCCTCCCGCATAATCTCTTCTAGTTCTGTCAGTTGAAATTTTCTCCTTTCCTCGGATGCCTTGAGATCAAAATTGAGGGCCTTGACTACCCAATATGCTTTATCCTCCATCTCCTCGGGCAGGTGGTAGGGTTTTCCATAGATCAGTCAAAACTGGGACATGCCCAGGGGTGTCTTGAACGCTGTCCAGTAATCCCATAAAGCATCATCCAACTTCTTGGACCAATATTTTCTTGAGGCGCATATCGTCCTATCAAGTATGTGTTTTAGCTCACTATTGGACACTTCCACATGACCACTAGATTGAGGGTGGTAGGGCGTCCCTTGATTATACTTGACTCCATACTTTTCAAGCACTTTCCTCATAAGTGTGTTATCGAAGTGAGTACCACAATCGCTGATCAACACCCGCGGTGTTCCAAACCGGATGAATATATTCTTTTTCAGAAAATAAACAATCACCTAAGCTGTATTTTTAGTTGTTTCCATCGCTTCCACCCACTTAGATACATAATCAACACATACCAGGATGTATGTGTACACAAGGTATGGGGGAAATGGCTCCATCAAGTCGATCCCCCATACATAGAAAATTTCCACTTCGAGGATCAGATGTTGCGGCATCTCAGCTCGACGACCGAAATTCCCTGTCCTCTAGCATCGATCACAACATGAAATGAAATGATGTGTATCCCTATGAATGGTCGGCCAGAAGAAACCGGATTGTAAAACTTTGTCAACTGTGTGATCCGGTTCATGATGCCCTCCCATAGGGGAAGAGTGACAGAACTCCAAGAAACTTTGAATTTCTTCCTCCGGGATGCAATGGCGGATGATGCCATCACCGCATGAGCAGAACAGTAGGGGGTCTTCCTAGAAATAGCGTTTCACATCCAATAAAAATCGCTTCTTTTGTTGAAATGAGAAGTCCGGGTGGACGACTCCTATCACTAGGTAGTTGGAAAAATCTGCAAACCATGTTTGAGGTGGGAATTCAACAGAAAATAACTGCTCATTGGGAAAATCCTAATTTATTTCCTGATCTTTTTCCTTTTCCAAGTGTGGTAGCTCCATCCGGGAGTGGTGGTCAGCCACCACATTCTCACTGCCCTTCTTGTCTTTTATTTCCAAGTCAAATTCCTGCAAGAGAAGCACCCAACGGATGAGCCGTGTTTTAACGTCCTTCTTGTTTAATAAATAATTCAACGCTGAATGATCCGTGTAAAACACTACTTTGGAAATCACCAAGTAGGAGTGGAATCTGTGAAAAGAAAAGATGAAAACTAACATCTTCTTCTCTATGGTGGTATAGTTCAGTTGTGCTTCATTTAATGTGCATCTAGCATAGTAGATCGGTCTAAAAATGTGATCTATCCACTCTCCTAGGACTTCTCCCACAACATAATCACTTGCATCGCACATCAACTCAAACTTCTCCTCCCAATTTGGAGCTATCATGATGGGTGCAGCGATCAATTTCTCCTTCAAAATTTGGAAGGCCTCAATGCATTTACCATCAAATTCAAATATTTCATATTTAGAAAGTAGATTGGTCAACAGATGAGCAATCCTAGAAAAATACTGGAAAAATTTTCGGTAGAACCCTGCGTGCCCCAAAAAACTCCGAATTGCTCAGACTGATGTAGGAATAGGTAATTGCGAGATCACTTCTATTTTGGCCGGATCCACTTGAATTCGTTGAACTGAAATTCGATGGCCTGGAACAATGCCATGTTGTACCATAAAATGGAACTTCTCCCAATTTAAGACCAAATTCGTGTGCTCACACCGCTCAAGCACCAGCTCCAGATTCGTCAGACAAGTAGTAAATGACTTCCTGTATACTGAGAAGTCATCCATGAAAACCTCAAGAATCTATTCTGCCATATCATGGAATATTGATAGCATACACCTCTGAAAGGTGGATGGAGTGTTTCACATCCTAAATGACATGCAGTGGTAGGATAATGTTCCATACAGACACATAAAGGTGCTCTTTTCCTGATCTTACGGAGCAATTGAAATCTAGTTATAACATTAATAACCATCTAAGAAGTAATAGAATTCATGCCCCGCCAATTGTTCAAGCTTCTGATCCATAAATGGGAGGGGGAAATGGTCTTTTCTTGTTGCGTCATTTAACTTCCGATAGTTGACACATACCCTCCATCCCGTGACTGTCTGGGTTGGGATAAGTTCATTCTTCACATTTGTGACCACCGTGATGCCGCCTTTCTTGGCCACCACTTGGAGAGGACTCACCCAAAAGCTATCAGAAATTGGGTAAATTATACCAGCATCAAGCAGTTTGATTACTTCCTTTTTGACCACTTCTTTCATCGGGGGGTTCAGTCTTCTCTATGGTTGGAGAGATGATTTTTCCCCTTCTTCCATAAGAACTTTGTGAGTACAAATAGTTGGGATTATACCCTTGAGATCAGCAACTGTCCAGCCAATGGCCTGTTTCCGCCGTCTGAGGACTTACAAAAGAGCATCCTCTTGATCCTGTGAGAGTGATGAGTTGAGGATCACTGGCAGGGTATGTTTCTCTTCCAAATAACCATACTTCAGGGAGTAAGGGAGATGTTTTAACTCGATCTATGGAGCCTTGAGAATAGATGGTACAATAGGTTCAACCTCTGATCGCTCTAACAAATCAGGTACAATTGCCCTTTGCCAATAGTGGCTGCCTTGGCCTTCAATCAAGCTTACTTCCTCCCGGGTTTCTTCAAAGTTGTCATCCTCCAGAACACATTCTTTACTGTATGGATAAAATTTCATATCACCGTCTTTTAGGCCGAAATGCTCAGCCATTGTTGTCAGAGCACAACAATCTTCATGCTCCATTAGTGAAACTTACTTGACCACCTTTATAACATTATAGGATACCTTTTCATCACCAACATAGAAGATTAACTCCCCTTGGTGGACATTAATTAAAACCTTCCCAGTAGCGAGAAAAGGTTTTCCTAGAATTAAGGATGCCTCTGGGCCTTCTTCCATATCCATAATGATAAAATCAGCCAGTAGAATCAACTTCCCCACTTTGACCAACACATCTTCCAACAACCCCTTGGGGTATTTAATATAATGATCGTCGAGTTGAAGTGCCACTCAGGTTGGATTTAGATCATTCAATCCTAATTTCTTAAATACCCCAAAGGGCATTAAATTGAAACTTGCACACAAATCGCACAGAGCTTTACCAAACTCGCAAGGCCCGATATTACAAGGGATAGTGAAGCTTCCCGGGTCGTGGAGCTTTGGAGGAAGAGTATGTTGTACAATAGCCGAACATTCCTTAGTAAGGGGAATGGTCCCAAATCTTCCATTTTTCTTTTGTTGGACAGAATTTCTTTCATAAACTTCGCATAAGTGGGCATTTGACTTAAAGCCTCGACAAAGGGAATATTAATGTGGACTTTCCGAAAGATCTCCACAAATTTAGTGAACTGTTGGTCTAACGTTTTTTTCATTCGTGCTGGGAATGGAAAGGGCAGTTCGTATGCTTTGATCTCATCATTACCCTTGCACTGTGGGACTACTGGTTCTTGATCTTTCTCATTTGTGGAGGAAGGTTCCCCAGCTGCAACTTCTTCATTTGAGGACATGGACTGCTTCAGTGATGAGGCAACCTTGATCATTGTAACATTTGGCATCAGTTCCTTCCCGCTTCATAGAGTAACTGCATTAGCCTCCTCCCTAGGATTTCTTTCTGTGTTTCCTGGTAGTGTGTCGGGTTTCCTTTAGGACAACTGATTGGCCAGCTGCCCAATATGATTCTCGAGGCCTCGGATTGATTCCTCTTGATTCTGAAACCTTGTCTCAGTAGTTGTGATGAATTTGGACATCATTTCTTCTAACCTTGAGGTAGGTTCCTTCTGATCTTGTTGAGCGACTTGTGGTGGAGGTGGCTGTCTCAATGGTTGGGAAGGATGGTGGTTTTTATACCCTTCTTGCTGATATGTGCCCTGCTGAAATTGGTTACTCTGCTGCTGCCTCGGGTACTGATTTTGAAACTGCTGTTGCCCATAACCAGGTGGTCTTTGTGGTCGGGGCTGAGGATTTTGCTGTTGCTGCCCCCAGCCTTGATTTTGATGTTCCTGCCACCCCTGGTTCTGATATTGAGGGTAGCTAGTAGGTCCTCTTTCCTAAGCAACATAATTGACCTCACTAGTTGAGGCTACTACATTGGCACTCGGGCACCCGCCCATTGCATGGTTGTCTCCACAATCACCACATGCTGGTGGACTGATAGCTTGAACTAGAGATGGATGCTTTAGATTCAAAGCATCAATATTCTTTGAGACAACATCATGTTGGGACGCAAGGATGGTGGTGACATCAATATTGTGAATGCTCCTTTTCTGAGTACCTCTTTCTGAATGCCACTGAAAGCTATTAGCGGACATGTCTTCTAACAATTCAAACAACTCTTCCAGGAACTTCCTCATAACTGTCCCTCCAGTTGCTACGTAAACCACGAACTTTGTGTTCGTGGTGAGACCACCATAAAAAGTCTGGACTTGCATCCATAATGGCAATCCATGGTGTGGGCACTTCCGAAGCATCTCTTTAAATCGCTCCCATGACTCGTACAATGATTCTGAGTCGTGCTGGTTGAAATTATGGATTTCATTTCTCAATGTGATTGTCTTTGATGGATGGAAATATTTGGATAGAAAGGCCTAAGCCAATGCCTCCCATGTTAGAATGGATCGCTGAGGTAATCCCTTAATCCTATCATTTTCCTTGTCCCTTAAGGAGAAGGGAAACAACCTTAGGCAGATGACATCTTCAGAAACGCCGTGGTACCGGAAAGTATCACAATTCCCCAAAAATTTGGAGCTGTGATCATTGGGATATTCACTCGGAAAACCACCAAATTGAACAGTATTCTGAATTAATTGCATGATGGATGACTTAATTTCAAAATGTTGGGCCTACACTGGTGGCCTGACTATCCCTGTATCCGCTCCCTGAATAGAGGGTAGCCCATATTCCATAATTGTTCGGCGCTGTGGTACCTGTTCCTGAGGTACCTGAGGAACATATTTTTGTTGAACTTGAGGATAATAGGGCTGCTCGTTCTGAGGCAAAAAAGGGAGGTTGGTCCCTCTCAATGTATTGTCTCTGCGATGGCTGCCCGAATCCCGGCACAAATTGAGCTGGTGGCCGCTGTTGGTTCCTCGGAAGATACTCCATATAAACTCCCAGTGGATTCAAATGCTGCTCTTCATCGCCACCCCTTTTTGGATTCCCTTCGATAACAAATGGCTGCCCAACAGCTTGGACAGTCCCCTGTTCGTCCTCCTGATGCACCAAGGGATCATCTGCGTTGTGATCACCCATAAGTACATGACGTCGCCTAGACAACGTTCTTTCGATTTTTGGGTCAATCGGTTGTAATTCTGAAGACTCGGAAATCTGGGAACGAGTGACTCAGCCACTCATATACTACAGGCCTGCACACACACAGATAGAACACTTAGCGTAAAAGGGAAACAAAGTTGTAAACAGAAATAAGATGAAGAAAATAATTTTCAGAAAATTTTTCAATTTTTATTTTCATGAAATAACTCCAATTCAATTAATAAAAATGATCATTTTAAACGTAGTAGTTTCCCCAGCAACGGTGCCAAAATTTGACCAAGCCGTTCAGTGTTGATATTGTTTTTCCTTCAATCAAATTAAATTCCCTAACTTGGACTAGTATAGTAGGCAAGTACGGGGTCGGTCCATAGGGAAACGAAGTTGATGCTTATGTTTAATGAACCGGAACTATTCAGTGAAGATGCTTAATTTAAAAACGTTTGGTTGGAGGTTCATGATTCATATATTAAAAAAATGACTTGTTACTAAAACTTATCTAATTCACTATTGATCACTTTAAAACCGAAATTGTTTAAAACCAAATTTTACTGACTGATGATAAAGATGTGATGAGGATGGATATTCATGTGGGGCTAGAACCTTAATCCCTATCATGTTGTGTTGTTCATAATAACCCAAATTTCTGGGTTTCATATGTGTCAGAACTTCCTTGGTCTGGCAAGTTCCGATCAAGTCGGTAGAAATCAATTCCTTGGTCCGACAATTGATTTTTACTAACTTTTCATTTAGAACCTCCGTTCTAGAAATGACAAGAATATCCAATGGTCATGGATATTCTCGTCGTATTTCTTCCAACGATCCCTAGAAACTCCATTCTTGATCTGACATGGAGGTTTCCAGCAAAATAGAAAATAGAAATGTTAGAAGAATTAGATGAGAGGTTACAAACAAACACATTGATAAGGGAAGGGATTCTAGCGAACCCGCATTTCTCCCAGCCCCAACACAAAGGGGGTTTTAGCTACTCATAATCAAAGAAGTATAAAACTTACTATTAAACTTTAAGGAGTTCCTTCCCATCAAACTGAATAAGAAAATATCAGAAAAACCAGCCAGCCACCCCCCCAAAACCCAGCTCCCCTTTCCTCTCTTAAGTATTTGGTCTTCCAGGTCCAAAAAGGGCCTTTTTCCAGTTGTCAAAAGGGTAGTTTCAAAAGTAAACCCAAGTCAATGAGTTGGGGGAAAGGGGGAAAGAAAAAATCAAAAGATGAAGTGGAGAGCATGGTTTAGGCACACGGTTTGGTAAACTGTGCGCAAACTATGTGGAGGCTACTGCCTTGAATTCTTCAGCCGCACCATTTGGAAGCACGGTTTGGCAAACCGTGCTCAAACCGTGCCGTAGATACTGTCCATAATTGTTTTAGTTGCATGGTTTAGTCTGCAGGTCCCACACCATTTTTAAACCGTGTGTAAATCATGTGAACCCTTCTATAAGTGAAATATCCTCCCACACGGTTTTCACACAGTTTGGGTAAACCATGCGGCAACCATGTGGGTCTTCTTGGCCTTTTAAATTCTGTCGTTCTCCATCCTTCACATCAAGTATTTGATCCAAAAATCTCCCATCTAGCATCATCAAAGGGAAAAGGGTTCTTACGACTCCAATTCCCTTCTGAATCTCCAAACTTCAAAGATTCCATGATTTATCCTTTAATGAACGAAGAACCTACCAAGATACATTCTCTTTGTGAAAATCAAATAAAAACCATCCACAAAACCAATTTATAGATGTTAAACTAGGTGAAAATGCCTTATGCACAGCAGTGCATCATATCCCTAGCTTCTCTAAAGCCAAGATCAACCTATCCATCATCTGCAAGGGCACACCAAGTTCTATAAAATCCCAAGAAGGGGTGAGTATAAAAATACATAGTAGGATACCCCGAAGGCTTGATGGAGTGGTAAGAGGAATACTAAATAGGGGAGAAATAGAAAGATATAACTGAAGAAGATGAAAATAGCAGAGATAAAAAGGTACAGCAAAAGAAATATAGCTCAACCCAACAAATGAGTGAAGTAAGATTGTCCAAACTCAAGGAGATAGAAATGGTGAGAAGATGAAATTCTTTTTGAGTCTTCGCTACCTATAGTAGGAGAGTAGACTCATCCAACCATGAGAAGATAGACACATAAATCACATGGAAAACCCCATGCGTCTTCACCACTCCTAGAAGGAGAGTATCCAAAACCCAAGGAGTGGGTAGTAAAACACTATATATATATTCTCAGCAAAGAAACCCAAATGAGAGAATAAGGGGATATATATCTCACAAGATCAGCCCATGAAAAGTGAGTCTCCAATAGTTATAAAGGTAACCATAAATTCCTATCACCCCACACATCTACTCTATACTTTAAGTCAAAGGGACTCAATCACCTAACCTTGATAATATCCTCTTTGGGTGGCACTATCTTTCCCTCACAATTTTAGGTCGCATCACAAGGATGTGTCTTGGTGGGAAACACATCCCTCTTGCTTGAGAGTCCAGATTCACATTAGTGCATGCCTCTTCACCATCACAAAGTCAAGAGGTCGTGTCTCAAAGTCAAGGATCCATTCCTAGAGCTACTAGAGGATGCCACTCATCATAGGGTGTCTTTTTACTAGTACGTCAGGGGGGATCATCACTCAGAAGTTGATGGGGGTCCCACTGCCTGGCCCAGTTGAAGGGTACTACCTGACAAGAGTCATAGACAGGGCCCACTACCCAGCCCTGCAGGAGGGAAGCACGTAACTGTGAACGAGTACCACTGCCCATCCCAGATAGAGGTAACCCCTAGAATTCTAACAGGGAGCACTTCCCATGCCAGCTATAGGTAACCCTGGAACTGCTATGGTAATCCTTATTGGGTGGTACATCTTGTAAAATCATCAAGGATGATTAGCCATCTCCTATGGATGGTATGTCTTGGAAGAACCCTTAGGAACACTGGACACCCCTGCTGGATGGTACCTCTTGGAAGAATGTTGTGGAACATTGTTCATCCCTACATGGTGGTACCTCTCAGAATAATCCTATAGTCATCGCATGTCACCCCGGATTGGTGTCACACTGATTCTCACTCAAATTTACCAAAGGGAAGAAGGTAAGACGGTCCTTGTAGTTTAGCTTGGGTTGTCGAATCATCAAAGACCTAAGAAGAAACCTATAGACACGTACATTATATGGACTATTTTTGGCTATGAAGTGGCCAAATTGGGTTGATTTTTGATGGGTTTAAAGAAACTCTAAGAGAATTAAGTGAATTCAATTTAAAAGAATGATTTGATCATAGGTTATTGCTCGGGGTGGATTGGATGAATTGTTTCTTAATGATTTCAATTTCTTATAATTGAGATGGATTCATTTAAGAAGATCAAACGAAATCATCACTTACTGGTTTAATGACTACACACCCTAATACTAATCACCTATACACTTTAAGGATCAATGTTTTGAGCACTCCAAGGTAGGGGTTCGTATTATGACTTGAAATGTGTGACCTTAAATTCAATAAGGATGAATATGTTTTAAAATCATCAAATAAAAATCTCATTTAAAAGAAGTGATTAGACATTAATGGAGTGATAAATAACATCCAATCCATCCCATTTCTACTCCCTTGGAACAACCCATAAAATAGTTATCCCTCTATTGATGACATGTCTTCAACGGAAGCGGGAAGTAGACTTACAAGGGTGGAATTGAAGAAGTAAAAACAACAACAAAAAAAGATCACTCCTCTATTGTGTGATAAATATCACAAAGTATGGTGTGAATAAATTCACACCTTGAACCAACGGTATCAACGTGATAAGTAGAAGAACAGAATAAGAGTAAATGAAGAACTTTTATTAAGAAACTAAGGTGAATTAAACAACTTACATGAGGAAGAAATGCGATTACAAACACAAAGTGGCAACATAACACTCCAATGAAACCAAGCACCAAATATTCCTCAATCCTCCCACACCACTGCCTTAAATAGGCATTTTTGAACCCTTGGGTCGAGCTTCCAACATTACATGTCTCCTCAATTAATTGTGGTAGGCCATAGGTGGGTGGAAAGTAAGGGAGAGTTGATTTTTCCACCCTTGTCCCGAGGTGGGAACCAACCTTCCTTCAACGAACAGACGCGTTTGTATGACCATATAGATGATAGAATCAGAGTGGGACATAGAAGACGAAAATGGATATCCGGATGTCTTATAACCGCCTGAAAAATTTGGGTCCATTTGGAGTTGGGGATTCCGAGATAAGATCAAATTAGTGGGATGTTTTTCTGTGCCGCAAAATCTGGCCCAGAATTGTATCTCTAACTTGGGGCACCTTAATGACCACCATAGAGGCCGAATTAGCATTATCTACTGAATAGTGATTTGTTCCTAAATATTTCTTCTATCATACCACAAAATTAGGGATTCATTGGGCCTGTATGTTGGGCCCCATAGTCTCATAAGAGGGATGGTGTCCAATCTGCCTTCTATAGAATTGCTTCCATTCATCTCCAAATATCTCCATCATCGTTTATGAATCATCCATTGATCCCTGAATGAAAAATTTTCACATTTAAGTTTAGATAAAGTTCCCAAAATATCAAATTAAAATATTGATAATTACATTCCTTAGAATCAGATGACTCATTAAGCCTAAATTGGTGTATATTAGGCATGAAGTGCAAAAATGATGAGAATGGATGTTCATAATGAAAATGCACTAACTCAGGCCCATAAGATCAAAAATGAACATTTAATAACATTAAAATGTAATTAAAAAATTATGTTTTTATTGGATAATCACACCCCCAACTTGATATTTGCTAGTCTCGAGCAAATAATTCAATGATTTTATTTGAATTCTTTTCTTCAAACACATTATAACAAACAGTGCTCACAATGTAAACTGCACACAAATATATTTTTATAACCTATCAATATAATTTAAAACAAGATGAATTTAAAAGAATATCCCAATCCCAATCCCATTCCTTTGATCAAATCCATCATCATTCTTCATCCAACTCAATTAGGTTTAATGATGTGTTGTGAATCACAATAGATATGGGGGTTCATTTTCATTCAAGGGGGAAATCATGGAAGCACTAGGTGGAATCACATTTAATCCAAATATGAGTATTCTTCATTCCTATTTTTTTTGGATTTTTTTTCAATATTTCTATAGTAATTGAGATTGCAGTTAATCAAATTATCCCATGTAGCAAGACTTTGCCGATGACTCCCAGACTCAAAGGCCTTAGGGAACCAAGTGAAGACCATATACTCAGGCATCGTCTCGAGTTAACTTAATAAAAAACAAAGTCATATTACCATAAATAGAGATATATTGAAAAACTCAGGGTTAGAAAACTCTAGAGTCATGATCCCCAAGTGTCGAAAGCCTCGCATTTTATCAATCCATTGCTCTGCCCGCAAATTTGTTTTTTAATTTTTTTTGAATACTCGTATTATTTATAAAAATAAAACCAGCCTATGCTATTTATTATGGGACCCCAAAAATTCAAATTAGTACCCCATAGTCTAGAGGACATGCATTGTGGCATTTTGATTTAATGGATGAAAATAAAAATGATGAAAATTTTCATTGGACAATAAAACTTCCAAAATCAATACTTTTCAACTTAATCATGAATTAAATTAAGAGTGAAGGAAATAAAAGTTATTTTCTATGTAGTTTTAATGTGAGAAAAGATGTTATTATATGAATGATAAAGGAATTTTACTTCTTTTTTTTATCATTGTTTTTTTAAACAAACATTTTGTTTCCACACCCCCCAACTTAGAATGAAACTGTCCCTAGTTTCGTAAAAATAAAATTTAGAATGGGCTAGAGGAATAAAAGGGAAGTTCAAAAAGGAAATTGAAATATGAGGATCATGGAATGAAGTCACCTGGTGGTTGAAGTTTGAAGTTCTTATCACTTGAATTTAGTCCTTTGATATCCATGTTTCTTGCAAATTTCCATTAAGTCGTAGGTCAGTGGTAAGTGTGCACACCTGTCTCCCTTCGGTCCCGGGTTCGAGTCCCCACGGCTTCGCCGGTTTTGATGGGGTTTGCCCCATGGCCTATGGACTGTCCCCTTTTTTAATTATATTATTATTATTATTATTATTATTATTTTTATCTTAACCTATAAAATAATAAAATTAAAACAAAATAAACTGATGATACATTGTATTCTTTTTAAATTTATGGGTAAGGTATTACTCAAGGATCACACCACGTGACACAGATGAATATGATGCTCCCCTTTCGTACCCATCCATACTCATAATAGAAGAACAAGTAAAAAGTCTATTTTTTTTATTTTTAAATATAAAAATGATTAATTATTCTTATTTGAAAAATAAAGATGATTCAGAAAGATTAGAAACAAAAAAACCACGGGTTGCCTCTTGTGCAACGCTTTGTTTAACGTCGTTAGCCTGACATAGACCCCCTAACTTACCCAATACCAATTTTCAACATTTTAAAGACCCCATATTTCTCCATGTCCACTAGACTGAGATTGATTCTTTGTTTATAATTTTTGTCGTGTGAAACCCTATGTTCTATAATGAGTGGTAAAATCCAAGGAATATCAGAAATGGTTGATCTGGTCTCTTTTTTAGTCTTTCCAAAGACATTAAGAATCATTACCTCTTTACTAGTTTCAAGATAAGAAATTGTGAAAATTGAAAGTTTTTGGCTATCCCCAATGAATGGAAACTTTAGGGTGGATGGAAAGTCCTTTTTTCAAGTTCGGGTAGGTTAACACTTTCAGACATAGGTTGGGACTTTGAATCAAATTCAATTTCATTTTCAAAATTTCTCAATAGAATTGGTTCCTATTGAATAGAAGATTCAACCACAAAATTGGAAAGATCAATTTTAGGAATGAGTATAGACTCAATATTTGTGATTTCTCTCAATGGTTCAATGGTTGGTGTTTTTGAAAATTTATCAATGGATTTATACTTAGGAGACTCAATCTATGATGTCAAATTCTCCTCTTTTGAATCCAAAAAGTAAATTTCCTCCTGATTTAAAGACCCTTCAACAATTTCTTGATCCTCTTCATCCATCCCAAATCCAAATTTTGTCTCTTCAGTAAATTCATGAGTGGTTTTTGGGAAACTAGACAATTCACATAAGGTTATGAAAGGGGAAGTTGGTGTAGGAATGTGTTCCTCACAATTTTTAAAGATTTTTAGTTCTACCCTCAATGATGAACCTCAAAATTCCTTATCTCCATTTGTTGACACAATTTTTCAATTAATGGATGTGGATTAGGATGGATGAGGGGTTGAGACAGATGGTTTATTCCAGGAGGATAACTATGTTGTTGGAATTCCATAGGAGGATGTTCAAATTGGCTTTGTGGGGATTGAAACTCATTATATTTTGGAATTTTTTGTGGAGAATATGAGTTAAAACATTGTGTATCAATTGGTTGTTGGTTATCCCACTAGTAGAAACTAGGATGGTCATTGTATATCACACTTGGTATGGGATGATCAATGTAGGGAGAGGTTCCCCATGTTTGGTCTTGTTCAAAATTCAATTCCATAGGAGTGTGGGGGTGAGAACAGAGAAGAGGGATGAAAAAAAGGATGATAATGTCTAAGATAACTTACTTAGGTCCCCGACAACGGCGCCAAAATTTGATTCTCACTCAAATTTACCCAAGAGAAGAAGGTAAGACGGTCCTTGTAGTTTATCTTGGGTTGTCGAATCCTCAGAGACCTAAGATGTAACCTATAGACACGTACATTTTATGGACTGTTTTTGGCTATGAAGTGGCCAAATTGGGTTGATTTTAGATGGGTTTAAAGAAACTCTAAGAGACTTAAGTGAATTCAATTTAAAAGAATGAGTTGATCATAGGTTATCGCTCGGGGTGGATTAGATGAATTGTTTTTTTAATGATTTCAATTTATTATAATTGAGATGGATTCATTTAAGAAGATCAAAAAAAATCATCACTTACTGGGTTAATGCCTACACACCCTAATAATAATCACCTATACACTTAAAGGATCAAAGTTTTGAGCACTCCAAGGTAGAGGTTCGTATTAGCACTTGAAATGTGTGACCTTAAATTCAATAAGGATGAAGATGTTTTAAAATCATCAAATAAAAATCTCATTTAAAAGAAGTTATTAGCCATTAATGGAGTGATAAATAACATAAAATCCAGACCCTTTCTACTCCCTTGGATCAACCCATAAAATAGTTATCCCTCAATTGATGACATGTCTTCAATGGAAGCGGGAAGTAGACTTACAAGGGTGGAATTGAAGAAGTAAAAACAACAACAAAAAAAGATCACTCCTCTGTTGTGTGATAAATATCACAAAGTATGGTGTGAATAAATTCACACCTTGAACCAACGGTATCAACGTGATAAGTAGAAGAACAGAATAATAGTAAATGAAGAACTTTTATTAAGAAACTAAGGTGAATTAAACAACTTACATGAGGAAGAAATGCGATTACAAACACAAAGCGGCAGCATAACACTACAATGAAACCAAGCACCAAAGATTCCTAAATACTCTAACACCACTGCCTTAAATAGGAATTTTTGAGCCCTTGGGTCTAGCCTCAAATAGTCCAAGTCTCCTAAATTAATTGTGGTAGGCCATAGGTGGGTGGAAAGTAAGGGAGAGTTGATTTTTCCACCCTTGACCCGAGGTGACAGCCAGTTTTCCTTCACCGAACAGACGCGTTTGTATGACCTTCTATATGGCCGAATCAGTGTGGTCCATAGAAGACGAAAATGGATATCCGGAAGTCTACTAACCGCCTGTAAAAGGTGGGACCATTTGAAGTCGTGGAGTCCGAGATATGATCAAATTAGTGGGCTGTTTTTCTGGGCCGAAAAATCTGGCCCAGAATTGTATCTCTAACTTGGGGCGCCTTAATGACCACCATAGACGCCGAATTAGCATTATCTACTAAAGAGTGGTTTTTTCCTCAACATTTATTCTATCATCCCAAAAAATTAGTAATTCATTGGGCCTGTATGTTAGGCCCCACAGTCTCATAAGCAGGCTGGTGTCCAATCTGCCTTCTCTAGAATTGCTTCCATTCATCTCCAAATATCTCCGTCATCGTTTATGAATCATCCATTGATCACTGAATGAAAAATGTTCACATTAAAGTGTAGATAAAGTTCCCAAAATATCAAATTAAAATATTGATAATTACATTCCTTAGAATTAGATGACTCATTGGGCCTAAATTGGTGTATATTAGGCATGAAGTGCACAAATGATGAGAATGGATGTTCATAATGAAAATGTACTAACTCAGGACCATAAGATCAAAAATGAACATTTAATACCATTAAAATGTAATTACCAAATATGTTTTTATTGGATAATCACACACCCAAAAAATCATACATCATAACTCTTAGGCCACTGTGGAGGGAACCATCATATTCTACATGAAAAAACACTTAGGATAGGCTACTCGCATGCCAATATTCGAGTTCAAAAGAAAGAGATACAAGAGGTAGAAAAATTCGTTAAGCAGTACATGGCACGTGTGGTGCCCACACAATGTGTGCCCTTCCTCATCGCCTGATCATGTAACTAACCATTATTGGGTACTAAACTGCAAACAAGTACCCCTAGGAATTCTATATTACTCATATAGTACTTGACACACCTAATCAAAAGGCTGAAAAGCGTCCAATGTTCGTCGTTGATCTGGAGGGCCAAAAGCATAATTTTGCTAACACGCCTCCTCAAACGGTCCCAGAATGTTTGACTATATCACTTCATACATCTTCTTTACTCTCATAAGAGTTGACGTTGAACCAAGATGTGGGTTATCTTCAAACACATAAAAATGAACTTTTACCTATATTCCATTCAAGCTCTGTAAGTTCGAACAGATCACACCATTGAAATCCTTTTAGAAAAGCACACAATATTGAATATTCATTCACCTCAAATAGACATCTGATGGAAAAGTCGTAAGTCACCACATTATGCTCAGAAGATATCCCATGGGGCACACTCCTAGGTCCCAAAAAAATTAAACAGATCATCCCATTGTGATACCCGCAAAAAAATACACGAGATGGACTACTCATTCATCCAAAATGGATAACTGGTGAAAAAGTTTCATTTCACCATAACACGTGCGAACTGGACCCCATGGGGCCCACACATCAACTATAGATTAAGCACCTGAAATTTTCCTTGAAAATTCCAGCTCAACTCTAGGGTCGAAATGCTTTATATGGCCCATCAATCAGATGTCATATGCAGAGGTACAATATGATGCATGTTTCCTGTATAATAATAATTAAATTATTATTATTTAACAGAGGCATTTCGTACACCCGAACCCCAAAACCAAGACTAAAAAGTACAAAACTAGTCTAAAAAGGTCCTCCTAGATGAGAGGATCATGTGGACATATACAGAACATGAAACAGAGGACCATGTCAAAATATACAATCATTTAAAGAGTCCGAGCCCAAGACAGGCTAGACCGGCCCGATCCGGCCGGTCCACCCCACCTGGCCCGGCCCACACCCTAGTCGCGTGGCCCGAACCTCCTACCACGACCCAACCAAGATTTTATGGCCCATCCTGCCGCGTGGACCATGACCCATGCTCCACCGACTGGCCAAGCGGCTGGTCCGCCTCGGATTTGGTTCACGCACTATGGGTCGGTCCTCACTTTCTATGCCTCGGGAACCCCGTGTCCCCTTCATCAAACCAGCAAGCTATGTTTTGTGGGTCAATGCCACCTGCGGTCTTGATCTACAACCCCTCTCACCTCCAGTATAGCCACAACCTAGCTCTTCTGCATCAGATGATGCAAGCCTGTCGCTCCGCCTGCGGGTCCTCCCGGTCACATGCCTCCTCGTCGTCCGCCACTCCAGCTCGCTATGCCCTAGCACTCTAGCTCGCTTCCTTGACTTCCTCCACCTCGCACGATAGGTCGACGCTTCCATCCTTTCGAGTTATTCCTTAACTCTCATCCTAGACATCATGTTTCAGTCTCCTTCGCCCCACCGTCTCCCAGCCAACTGTCGGGTCGCCCAGCCACACAACTTCGGACAACCGCCGCGCCACTGCTGGTCGGCCTAGCTCCGTTGGTCCCTTCCACAGATCACTGTGACTTCAATGGAAGCCCAAAAATTATTCCAAGACCAGTTATGTGATCCTCAGATCAATGTATACACAAAATTCAGCTTCACTCGATGATCCCTTGTAGATTTAATGCACATAAATATAAACGCCCAAGAACCTGAAGAATGGGAAAAGAACACAACAAACAAAAAGGTTTTCTAGCATGGGTTGATGGTCGTGTTCATGAGGAAATCGATGAAGATAATTTAAAATGATGAAATAATTTAAAATGAACAAATTTTCAATTAAAAATCCAATCAGAGGTTCAAGGGAAAGAAATCCTACCTTGATCTATCTGTTTATTGTTACCGATGCGTTCGCTGCACTGCCCCTTCGATCCGCTGAGGTTTCAGTAAAGATATCTCCTCAATATAGTTAACAACGATGAATAATAGGAGAGATATGGGAGAGAGACTTAGAGAGAGAAATAGAAATATGGGTTAACCCTTATTAATCTCTTAACTCCATTTATAGTACTCTCACTTAGCTAGGAAAACTGAAGTCCTCACGCCCTCTCATCTTATGTAACACCTTGAAAAAAAACCCAATTCAGAACTCAGTGGTAGTCTCAAATTTCCAATCTAAGTCCCCATTAAAAAGTTATTGGGTTTTGAGTTAAAGATAAAATAATTAATTTAATTATTTTATTTACCATTTTTCCTCTGCTTGGCGTTTTTCAAAAAAGTCTCGTGCTGATGAAATTTATACCCTGCCTAGGGGAAAAACCACATTTTAGACACAATAGGGGACTCAAATTTCTGATCTAAGCTACCTTTTAAGAGATATACCATCTCTGACATGTGTATCATACAAAAACACTAACTATTTTTGTATAATTTATTCCGGTCACACCGGGTCTCAAAATTGAACGTCGTCTCAGCACCTGGCTCTAGAACTATATATAGAAATATTCCAAAGAATTACAAGGAAAACACTAGGTCTCTACACCCTTTTATTTGTTGGAAACCTTTAATCACTATTCTATAATTATACATTAAACATTTATTATCTTCTTCCTTTAACCGGTAGATCCATTTATTATCCTTAACCCTTTTTTATTTGTGAAAGTTCAAAAAATTTCAAGGTGTTATTTTAATAAAAATAATAAAAATGCTTATCCATAGTAATATATAACTTAGTATAATTATTAAGATAGGATAATTCTTATAGACTTTTAGGTTCTCCAACATCTGTTAATACTAATAAATTAAATCACCTCCATACCTATTTACTGGTCACATGATCCCATATGTTCTTCATAATTAATTCTACAACATAATACTTTTTTGGTTGGGATACTTTCAGTAATTCATCTGTGGATTCTCTATCCTAGGATTCAATAGCTACTGAAATTTCTACTATATCAACAACTATTCTACAATATTATTTTTAGTACTTATATCTAAATTTTACTTTGGAATTTTTTAATTTCTAGTAGAATCAAAACCATTGAACATTTTATTGGTTGTATTATTTTGGAAAGTATTCCCATGTCAATTTGAACTTGAGATGATTATTTTCATTCATCATCATTTGTCAAAAAATTATTGTCCTTACAAATAACCTTCTCATTGAATTACACATTTCTACTTATAACTACAACACCCCAAGATTTCATAGTGTATTATTTCTTCAAAATAATTCAATAACTTTCACTACACGCAACACCGAGTTCAATCACACCATGACTTACAAAAAAAAGCCATTCAAAAGAGGTTATGAATAGTATTAAATAAATTTTAAACTTTATATAATCCTTATAATTTTAGAATCCATATTATGAGTTTCTTAGACATAATGCAAGAACAGATTCATTTTCAGTATTGCACTTTTATCAACTTTTAATAGTGAAACATTTTTGAATACAATATTTTAAACTTTTTGACTAAATGAGGACATCAAAAAATTTAAAATGAAACATCCCAAGCTTCCACGGTACGCTTTCCTTTGAATAATATAGTAGCGTGTGTTGTACGCAACTTCGAGTTCTAACAAACCACAACCAATCAAACTAGCTGTTATGAATAGTAATACCTACCTTTTAAAATTTTAGAAATTTTATCTCTCAAAATGGACTTCATTTTTGTATTCGGAGTATCGAATTTTGCCTAAGGTGAAATTTTGGTACTTTTAGGATAAGTTTCATATTTTGATGAATAGTGAAAATTACTACATTTTAATTAAAAACAACTTTTTTAATCAAAATAATTAATAGTGATAAATTATGAATTTGAGTGGTTTTAAAGTATATTTAGAATATATTTTTACCATTTAATATAATGTTGGTCATTGGACATAATTTTACAATTAAACCGAACATAAACAAGTGTCAATCTTTTGATAGTTATTATCTCTTAAAAACACGCTTTTTGTTTTGACAGCGGGAATTAATTTTAAACTAATTTCTGCCACTTCTTTGGTTTGAATTTAGAAAAATGGATTCCATATTTGGAATCAGGATGTCCAAATTGTGTAAATAGGTAAATTTTATTTTTAGACATTTTGAATAATTACTGCGGTAAATATTTTATTTACCATGGTTAAGGGTAAATCCGGTAAATAAGGGTTAAACAAATAGTATTATAATAATACTAAATTACCCTAAAACGTGTCCTAGCCCTATTGGTTGATACATGTTCGACCATAGGCATCTTTGGGTCGATTTGGGGACCCCATGGTGCCACTTGTAGGTGATAGGGACACTTTATTTTAATTAAGTTAAAATGAATACAAAAATGACACAAGCATATATCTTTTAGAAAACAATTTTTTACATAGGGTTATATATGTTGGATTTTCTACTTTAAATATTCATTAGAAAGATAAAAAGATTTAATACATGATGATATTTTATTTTAAATTTTTGGAGATTAAATAATTTAATTTATTTATGACACAATGATGATGTAGTAATTATCATAATAGTGAAAAATTAAAATAATTGATATTATAAATACCAAAATAAATATAATATGAAACTTTTAATGAGTTAAACTAATTTTATAGGATAATATGATATATTAGGATTGATTTAATTTACTTTGTTCGAAGTAATCAATCTGTTATGAGTTTCAAAAAAATCAACTATTGAATAGTTTCAAAATTGATATAAAAGAGTTCTTAAAACAAATATTATATTATTAATTGATATTAAATTCCTAAAAATCTAATGTTAGGACAAGAGACTTATATCATTATAGTTTAATCATTAATGGACTACTTGGGGGTCGCTTGGATGTATATAGTAAGTTTATTAACCATATTATATAAAAATACAAAGAGACATTGTAAAAGTGAAACTAATTAACTTAGAGTTAATACTTAAAGATAAGGTTAATATAAGTACCCAAACCTGTCTAAATTCTATTTGTTGAGTTGCTTTCGACCCATCCCCACCTTAACCATTAAATAATCAACTTTGGAGCCATTATAAACCGAATATGAATTTATTATAAATTAATATTTCTAGCTTTTCCAAAGGTGCCCCTCACCCCTCTTATAAAAGGGCACTCCTCCTTCTCATTTATTCACACCTTCAAAGCCTTTTGGTTCGGCCAAACTCTGCCCAAATACTCTCCCAACTTCTCTCAATACAACCTAGAGGCATTAGTTTGATCATAAAGCCAACATAAGGAGCCCTTTTGATCAAATCAAAAGGAAGAACCCGAAGATGAGGTAATGATTTCACCACCCTTTTTTCCAAGTTCATTACTTCTTCCACTTCTTCTTCCTTTGTTGTTACCATTCTAAAATAGTAACTCCAGTATCATATATATACTATGATGTTATTATAAATATGGTACAACCATATTCAGTATTCTATTCACCCTTTGAATAACATGTCACCATACGTGCGTACGTACGGCTTACCGTCTCCACGTCGTGGTGTAATTGTTATTCAATATAATATTATTTGGATGGGTATAATAATGATGTGTAACTCATGTAAATAATAAATATAAAATGTTAATTATTCAGTATATATGATATACCATCCATTTATATATTATTTTAATATCAAAAGAATGATATTGTCGCTTGTGCGTACGTACGGACTACCGTCTCCACGAACGCGATGAGATTCATTCTCCATCGTATCCATTCAAGTATAATTATCATTTGATGATTTAAAAAAATGATGTTTAAGGACTTGATATCATTGTGGATATGAATAATATACAACCTATCCTTTACAAACATGTCTTACGTAACAAAACATATAAAAGAAAACAAGTAAGTTAACACCCGAAACAATGATAGTACTAAGATATTATTATCAAATAAATATTAAAAGATCATATATGATATCATATTAATGTATATGATTCTTGTATAATTTAATAACAATTATTTCACCATTATACAGGAGGTTAACCTACCCCAACCAAGGAAAAGTATAAGGTAAGGGTTATTTCACAATCTATTCATTATCCGAGGTTGTTTATATGTAATAATCTACTGGGATCTCTTTATCATCCACATCCATGTTTCTTCAAAATGTATTTCAAAACATTTTTATTATTTACAAGAATATGGGTTAAAGTCATTTATACCCTTGTTTGACTTTTTATAAGATGAATCTTTCCGTCGTTTTCAAAACAAGGTCCTTTTTAACCTTTTCGACAGAATTAAGGTAAGAATGTTTTTTTTAACTTATACGGCGAGTGCGGTTATTTTCTGCCGTTATAAAATCTTCAAAGTTTTCCTTACAAGTTTATAAGAATATTTTCAAGAAAATGTTTTATTTTATATGGCTCTTAAATTATTTCAAAAATAGAAAGAAATATTTCTCCAAAAAGTGTTTTGATTTCATCTATGTCAACATCCTTTGATGAATTTTACGCTTATTTGAAGTTGATTTATTATGATACAAAACTTCTATATTGTGTTGAAGGTTTTGTGATATGTTTGACTGTGGATGTGCTATTTTTATACCATTCATAGTTTATGGTGAAATTATTGACATTTCGTATGCTATTTTTAATATGAATGTTTATGTTATGTTTAAACCTTTTCATATGGGAATGCATTGGACTTAATATGTGACGGGTGGAGCCTGCTATAGCTCCTCGATGCATCGGTAGGTCTCATGAGACAAACTAGTGTCTTGGTACAAGGCTTTGACAAAAACTTATTTGTAGTATTGGCATGAGGCCTTGGCTATGTGGTTATGATAGTCTGGCATTATGCATTCCAACATTATGAAAGTGGTTATTGATATTGCATGTGATTATTCGATTAGTAGAATATCCATGTGAACAAGTAAATGGAATTATTTCATTTTACTTTTGCCATACTATGTTGAAGTTAAAGTTTAAAAGGCTTTTGTTTTAGTAATGCATTCCCTTAAATGTTTATGCTTATTTGGAATGTTCCTCTATATTGTTATCCTTACTGGGCATTTGAGCTCACCCCTTTTCTATGTTTTATTCTTCCCAGGATGTGAAGAAGTAAGTTATGAATGACCTGTAGGGATATTATGAGGGGATTATAGTGTGGACTATGGAGACATTATGTTTTTGTAGTAGTTTTTCACATTATGATATAATGTAAGACTTATAAATATATCTAGTGTTTCCAAGGCTACTAAACCAATCGGTCTTTCGAGATTTGATCTTTCTTGTGATCATGCCAATGTTATGTAATAATGCACCAACTCTGGGTAACTAGGGTCGGGGCGTTACAGTTGGTATCAGAGGAAGTTTAGTACAAACCTTGGAAGCTAGATTTAGATAAACTCTGATTAGAGCACGTAGACCTAAGATGAACTTTGAGGATTAGTATAGAAGAACTTCCTATAATTTTGGTATTGTAGAGATTTTCTGAGTTTTCCGAGCAATACATCCCTTTCTGGATACGAGCAGGTAGAGGCGGCTCTGGCACAGATGTACCTAGGGGTAAAACCCGAAAACACCGCTTTGAGCTAGACTCGAACGGGAGCTGGTGCACGACAATGGGCCTTGCTGCACTCTTGGTTACGACACTCTTGGGGGATATGCTTAGGATAACTCTTATTTTCTTTACAAATCATTATGAAGGGTTTATGAGTATATAATTCCTCAAAGAAAACATTTTTATGATTATGGATTATATCCAGAAACTATTTAATTTATGTTATGTGTTTTACAAGTTTGGGATTAGGTATTGTTATTCATAAACTAATCTAATGTATGCCATTGTTTAGAAATGGCGCCCAGTAGAAGGAATGAGAACTCTAGCAATGAACATGATACAAAGAGAAAGAAGGATCATATATTTTATGGTCTTAAGCCAGAATTTACAAGAGAAATAGTCTCGCATGTATTATCATCATATGAAGAAATAATATCATGTGTTGATAAGATAAGTAAAGAGTTTACTGAGTCCTATGGCTTTGAATGGAATCAAGATAAGAAAAGGATGGAAGAGAGAAAGATGGATAAAGGGAAGAGGGAAAAGAAGAATTTTCTCATATGTGGTAACTGTGGAAAGAAACACACTGGAACTTGCCTGAAAGGAATGGGAGTTTGTTATAAGTGTGGAGGAAAAGGGCACAAAGTACGTGACTGCAAGGGTAAGAAAATGGTTTCAAATGTACAATGCTTCATTTGCAAGGAGTTTGGACACTACGCGAACCTATGTCCCAGTCATCAGACTATGCCACAAATGATTCTATTGGATATTAATCAAATTATGATACTACCACAGATGAAGAGGAATGATAAGAGTTCTTATGTTGATTATGTCAATTGAGTGTTGTATCAACAATGTACTTGTTATAATAATTATGGAGTATATAAGGATTGTACTGCAGTACTATTTCATTAAGGACTTGAGATTGTGTGGAACAAAGAAAAGTGACTCAATAGCAGGATAAATTTTTGGAAAATATATGGTTGAGAGAATTATAAACCATAATATAGTTCTGATACCGAGGTAGTGATTTTGGAATAATACATGATTGTTTTGGATAAATTATATTGGATATTCTTGACTACCTTGGAACTGATTAATGATTTGTATATTCCATCATTGTTGGGGTTTAAAACATTTTTGGACTGATGAAGTATATCCAGCATTCTATATGGAATAAGGGACCATGAATGTAATCAATAAGGAATATGGTAACTCAGGATGTTTCAGTGTATTAAAAGAATACATGATGAAGGTATTCATATGCTATTATGGGGTAAAAAGGATCTACATTATGTTTACCTTCCTTATAAATGTTGGACTGTGAGTTTGGACAGAAGTATTTTGGATAGTTCTAGTTTGGATTATTTTAGATTGCCATAAAAGGACAACCCGGAGGTCTGGCGGCTACCCGTCGCGTCCGACAAGGCTGCGAGACTTGAACCCTCAACCGAAGGGCGACAAGGGTGTATCACCTACCACTGGCCCACGAGATGTCCTGGATTAAATAATGTAGTTTTTTTAAAAGATCTGGTAGATGAATTATAAATTCATTTATTTTGGAACCCTGTACAAATAGTATAAATATAATTTTTTTTACGTTCTATTATCTTTTAGAGTGAAAGATGAGTTTGTGGTAGAAATTTATTAATGGATAAAACTCTAATTATAAAGTAAGTATATCTCCTTATGATCTTAGCCAATCTCATAAATAAATTCCTCAACATTAATAAAAGGAACTTAGAACAAAAATGTTGTCTTAGATGGTACCTTAAATCATCACTAATTCATGGATTTGGGATTGTTGGCCTTTTCATAGCCATGTTTTCTACCACTCTCCATCAGATAATTGATGGTTAAATTTCTCTTCCATATCCATATTTTCCTACATGGAACCCTAGTATGTGTTATTTTCGGTAATCTTCATACTTTCCACTCTTTATTTTAAATAGAGGCCTCTTTAATTCATTTTTCGATGTGGGATTTCAACTAAGATATTTTGAAACATCAAAAATGTGTTATCCTAATACCCTATGTTTTGTTGAACCGATGGTATTTCAAATCATCATAGATTGATGAGTTTAAGGACCTTAATTTTATACTTGTTTGTGATTGATGACCTCAATCACTACCTATAAATATTTACGTTTTTCCTCCAATTATATGTCTCTAATTTCTACCAATGTTCTCCTAATCGAGATCATAATTTGGTGGTGACCCTTTCATTTCTCTTTTCCACATATTAAGAATAAATTTTTGTAACCCAATTTCCGATGTGGGTTTTCCCACAAATATATTTTCTATTTTCAACCTTTTATTTTTGAAGAACAATTTCAAATTGCAAGGACGCAATTTATTGAATGAGGGGAGAATGTAACACCCCAAGATTTCATAGTGTGTTATTTCTTCAAAATAATTCAATAACTTTCACTACACGCAACACCGAGTTCAATCACACCATGACTTACAAAAAAAATACATTCAAAAGAGGTTATGAATAGTATTAACTAAATTTTAAACTTTATATAATCCTTATAATTTTAGAATCCATATTATGAGTTTCTTAGACATAATGCAAGAACATATTCATTTTCAGTATTGCACTTTTATCAACTTTTAATAGTGAAACATTTTTAAATACAATATTTTAAACTTTTTGACTAAATGAGGACATCAAAAAATTTAAAATGAAACATCCCAAGCTTCCACGGTACGCTTTCCTTTGAATAATACAGTAGCATGTGTTGTACGCAACTTCGAGTTCTAACACACCACAACCAATCAAACTAGCCATTATGAATAGTAATACCTACCTTTTAAAATTTTAGAAATTTTATCTCTCAAAATGGACTTCATTTTTGGATTCGGGGTATCGAATTTAGCCTAAGGTGAAATTTTGGTACTTTTCAGATAACTTTCATATTTTGATGAATAGTGAAAATTACTAAATTATGGTGTTTTTGGTCTAATAAAAATAAATAACAGTGACGACGGGATGATTTTGGGTGTTCTAAAGATTCTAGGGTTGAAGTTGCAATCGTGCTGTGTGTGATAAAAATCCACATGTTGTTTATCCTCCTGAAATTGGTGTCTATGATTTAAAAAGATATAAGTATCACATGGAATGTGACCATGGTTAATATGGAGTGGTACCTTAAGCCAATCAATAAGGAATTTTTGGGGAGTACACACCGAGGTGGCTGTTTTATTACACATGCCATGTGGGTCAAGACTACACATTGTATACCCTTGGAAATACATGAGTCATCATCATCAGTAATATGTTTAAAATGAGATAGCTGATTCAACACACCATATACACTTCCTGGGATACACCATTTTGGTAGACCCTTACATTCCATGTATGTGGTAGTACATGACCAAACTACTATTGAGGGGTTACACATCATGTACCACTACAGTTCATGTCATGTACTATTCTATTCTTAGTATCTTTCCATATCTTCATGATCAAGACTCATATTTCGGAACAATAGTAGTCTATCTAGTGTTCTTTTATTTATAAAACATGATGGTATACTTATCATTATCATTAGAGGTGTTACATGAGGAAATACATGCAGTTTAGCCTCCTTAGCTCCATAGGGATGGATATGGGGATTGAGCATGGAGATCGTAGCATTATTGTAGTTGGTAATACCCTAAAAGCATGTTTTGTTAGGGTAATATTCCCTCATGTTGCCGATAGGTTTCAATAATACCCCCACATACTTGGTGTTTAAGTCCCCTGTCTATAGAGTTGGGTAATCTCCCACCTAAGAGATCAGATGGGGAACATGTCCTCTACTAATGTTTTTCACTCCCTCGACCCAAACATATCATTTCGAAAAGCATGGGTCCACCATACCAATTCTAGATAGGTAATGTGGGTTTCTAGTTGGGTAGTTTGGATTTTTCAGGCTACTTAATGATTCTTTTATGGATGGTCTATATAGAGTGAGACTCTATCTTATAAACTATGTTCTCTTCTTCAAAGTAAATCAGTGTGTTTTTATGTGTTTAATCCCTATTTATAGCATTTCTAGTTCCAAGATGACTAGTATTATTTTACTACAGTTTTTTTGTATCCTACTTTCCATGTATATACTCACCCCTACATGGGAATCTTCTCCCGCACGTGTCATATCTTATGCAGATGATGGATAGTTCTATGGAAACCTTAGTGGACCTGATATTAGTAGAGCTCAGTGGTAATTGGTGATGATAGTAATAGATAATGATCATTTCTAGAGATAGTTTATTTCAAGGACCACTTTACCTTAGTTGTTAATGTTTTTTATGTTTGGAAAACCACCTAAACTTTGAGCACTAGAACTTCATCCATCGGTAGATCATAAAGGAAGAAAAAGATCTCTAGTTTGGTTCTTTATAAGTTCAGTGTACTAGAACTTGAAAGTATTACTATAGTCAAATCACCACATAGAATCCAACTATCTCACACACAATCATATAATCAAAGATAAAAAATGACAATAGAAGAACAATAGTTTTCCATGGTTTTAATTTTCATCCTACTTCCACAGTAGAACACTTTATTATTTTATTTCACCAGGATTACAATGTTTACAACTCATTAATTATAAGTCACATGGATCAAAGAGTATTAGTGTATCTCAATAATTCGATACACCTCAGCAAAGTGGTCACACCCCTTTATATAGAGGTTCGCACTCAATCAACCAATTTCACTAACATCCTATAATTATAATCAACCATCCATTGTATTGGGAGGCTACTGATCTCCAATAATATTCCTCAGCTTGAACACAAATCAAAATTAATTTAATAATTGTCCAATTACTCACCATTTTACATAATATCCTACAAAAAAATGATATAATCTTAAACCATACTCTCTTTTCGATGACTTCACTATATGATCTTTTGGTAAACTAACTTCCTAAACTTCTAGTAGTCAGAATTTTTTTTGATCATCCTGCCAACACCATATCCTAGTGAACTGAGTCATGAACTTATGGTAAGATAAAATATCATATCCATGAAGAGAATTCTCAATCCTAATAATATCCCACATTAATTATCCATTAAGGATAACTTAAAAACCATACACTCTTTCCATTCAATGTAGTTCTCTCCATCCTCCATCATTTCCATTCACCATAGACCCACTAAGGCATAGTGTTTCCTTAGACTTTCTTGGACCATAACTTTGGTGAGAATTTTTCTTGGGTTATGTTTTATAGCATTATTTTCTAGCTTCATATCCCCATATTCGAGTAACTTTTAGATATAATGGTACTTAAGGATAATATTTTTATCCTCACATGAAAAAAATTATTATTCTCTAGGAAAACATCACTTTGACTGTCACAATAAAGTGTATAATTTTCCTATCAATTACCAAATTCTTCAAGAAGATGCCTCATCCCTACTATTTATCCCTCATATTATATTTCTTCAATATATCCACCTTCCATTAATGATAAGGAAACAATTGGTTACAACCACAATATCCAATTGATAGTCACTATACCATATGTAAAGACAAAATTAATAACACTCTTATGATTATCATCATCAACATACTCTTATATTGGTTCTTATAGGAAAAATCATAGGGAAGTATCTAAAGATTCTCTAAGACATTTGAGAATATAATTTATGAAATCTAAATGTTATTTCTACAAATTTTCTATGAACCAACTAGCAACTCCCAGTAAATGAGGAATGTTAGGATTAGTTCACACCATGGAATAAATAAAACTTCCAATGGTTGATAAGAATAGAATTTTAGCAATTTTTTTTTGCTCATCTTTCATTTATGGTGAATTCTATGTGAATAATTTGAAATTACCAAAATGAGTAGTATTAACATATTTATATCCAATCATCCGAAAAGTTTCAATAACTTTCCATATGTACTCCTTCTTGAAGAGTAAAAAACTTCTAAAACATTGACCAGTTTCAATCTATATGCCTAAGATCTTTTTAGCTTCACCTTGATCTTTAGTTTTAAATATGTATGAAAAATATATCTTAAACTTCTGAATCCACTGGAAATGTAGTATAAATAGAATAATATCATCTGCATACAAGTGCCGGATAATAAAACATATATTCTAAAACTTCTTCCAATAACATTACTGATATGAGTTTCTCCACATGAAACCTTACTCTCACATAAAAGAGTAAAACTTTTAGTTCCATTTACTTGGTTTTTTATTTAATATATATATACTATTATTGAGTTTGGACACTCATTCATGATTCCATTTGTCAAAAGAACCATCTGGTTACATCACACACACACACACACATATCTTCCTCTTGATCCATAAGAATGAAATCTGTCTTCACATCCATTTTTTCTAGATAGATACTACAAGTTGTAACCATACTAAGTAAAATACTAATATTAGTATTATAACTAACTAGTGAAAATATTTTTTGAAAATTCAATCCCTTATTCACGACCTGACCCATATCGAGGCTCGAGCCACAACAACCCCAAGCCCGCCTCCATAGGCCGGGGCTGGGGACTAGCACCGAAGGCTCAAAAAACTCAGGGAGGCCTTTCCCTAAGAACTTGTACACACACACACACACATCCAAATCAATGAAAAAAGTACATAGAGAAAAGTAAACAAGATACAATACTACTATAAATAAACCACATACATGCATCGACCACTAATAAGTACAATTACATAAAAGTAAAAATGAAAAGGAAAAAGGGGAAAAATACACACCCAACCCAAAAAGTTTCACAACCCGACAACATGTGAAAAAGTAAAATAGATAGGAGTGTCCCACTCTTGAATCCCAATCTACGACCACCACATGTGGTCCAGGTACCCTGTATCCCTAGATCCTCTAAAGTCACGATCAACATGTCCATCATCTGTAAGGGCACACCAAGTGAGGGAAAAGCCCAAGTAGGGGTGAGTATAGAAACAATCATTAGGATGACTTAAAGGATTGAGGGAGCAACAATAGGAGTACTGAACAGGGGATTAGTAGAGAGATATAATTGAAGAAGATGACAACAGTTGAGAGAACAAGGTATGGTAAAATAACTGCAGCTCAACCCAACAAAGGAGTGAAGTAATATCGTCCAAACACAAAGAGATAGAAATGGTGAGAAGAGGAAATTCTCGTTGAGTATTTTATACCTATATTAGGAAAGTATAATCGTCTAACCATGAGAATATAGACACAGAAAGCATGTAGAATACCCCGCATGTCTTCATCTCTCCTAGAATGAGAGTTTCCAAAACCCAATGAGTGGGTACTGGGAATAGGATATATATATATTCTCAGCAAAGAAACCTAAACGAGAGAGTAAGAGGATCTCAATATCACAAGCTTATCCCATGAAAAGTGAGTCTCCAATAGTTCTAGAAGTAACCATCAATGCCTAGAATCCCACACATCTTCTTCGAACTGCAAGTCATATGGATTCAATCACCGCACCTTGATTCTATCTGCTTTGGATGGCACTATCTCACCCTCATGGTTTTAGGTCGCATCACAAGGATGCGTCTTGGTGGAAAAAGTGTCCCTCTTTATTGAGAGTCCAAAGGCACATCAGAGCACACCTCGTCACTGTCGAATAGTCGAGAGGGAATGTCTCAAAGTTGAGGATCGATGCTCAGCCCTGTTGGAGGATGCCACTCATCATCGGGTGCCCGCGACCTAGTACGTTTGGGGGGATCATCTCCTGGAAGTCAATGAGGGACCCACTACCCAACCCAGTGGAGGGTACTACCAGGAAAGAGTCATTGAAGGGTCCCACTAACCAGCCCTACTAGAGGGAAGCCCGGAACTGTCAACAGGTACCACTGCCCAACCCAAATAGAGGTAACCCTAGAACTGCCATCAAGGACAACTTCCCAGGCCAGCTGGAGGTAACCCCGAAGCTGCTCTAGCTATCCCTATTTGATGGCACCTCTTGGAAAAGCATCGATGGAGAATGGGAATCCTTGCTAGATGGTACCTCTTAGAAGAATGCTAAGGAACACTGGTCATCCCTGTTGGGTGGTACCTCTAAGAATAATTCTACAATCATCGGGTTCCGCCCTAGATATGCATCACACCCAGAATATATTGCATCGTAACTTTTAATCCACTATAGAGGGAACCATCACGTTCTACGTGAAAAAACACTTAGGATAGGCTACTTGCTTTCCAAAATATGAGTTCATAATAAAGAGACATGAGCAGTAGAAGAATCCATAAAGTAGTACATGGAAAGTGTGGTGACCACACAACGTGTGGCCCCGCATTATCTCCCCGAACGTTTAACTTACCATTATTAGGTACTAAACTACAAAAAAGTACCCCTATCCATGCCGAATTACTCCCAGATTACTTAACACACCTAGTCAAAAGGCCAAAAAGTGCACAATGCTCTTCATTGATATGAAGGGTCCAAAGTGTAATTTCACTAACACGCTTCCTCAAACAGTATGAGAACATTTGACTGTATCACTTCGTACATCTTCTTCACTCTCACAAGACTCAAGGTTGACCCAAGTCGTGGGTTCTATTCAAACACATCAAAAATATCATCCAACGGTATTCCTTTCAAGTTTCCACATTTAATAAGATCATGAAAAAGGATCTGTAAGTTCAAACAGTTTACACAGTTGCGATCCTTATAGAAAAACACGTAAGATCGACTATTCATTCACCCCAAATGGACATCCGATGGAGAATTCATAAGTCACCACATTGCACTTAGAAGATGTCCCATGGGGACCATGCCTCAGTCCCAAAACAAATTAAACGGATCACGCCATTGTGATCTCATCAAAAACACACACGAGATGGACTACTCATTCCTCCAAAACGAATAATCGGTGAAGAAGTTGAATTTCACCGCAACACTTGCGAATCGGACCCCATTGGCCTACACCTCAACTATATATTAAGCACCCGAAAGTTGTATTGAAATGTCCAGCTCAACTAAAAGGTCTCAATGCCTCATATGACGCGTAAATCAGACATCATATGCAGACATACGGTCCGATTCAAGTTTCAAGTATAATAATAATTAAATTATTGTTATTTAACAGAGGCGTTTCGTAAACCCGCACCCCACGACCAAGAATAAAAATTCCCAAACTATAATAAAATGGTTCACCTCAATGAAATGATTGTGGGGCCACATACGTTACACAAAATGGAGGCCCGTATCAAAAGATATGGGTGTTTAAATAGTCCGGGCCCAAAACAGGCTGGACCCTCTCGGTCCGGGTGGTCTACCCTTCCTGGGCCGATCCACTTTTTCCAGCCAGCCCCACCGACCCACAACCCGGCCATTCAGCCCTCACCTCTTTCCGCGGCCCGGACCATGCTCCACCAAACAGTTAAGCATCCGGTTCGCGCTTCCTCTGCCTTGGGAACCCCGTGTCCCCTTCATCAAACCAGCGACCTATGTTTAGCGGGTCGTTGCCGCCTGGGGTCCTGAGTCGTGACCCAGCTTGCCTCCTTCCTGGAAATAAACAGGCTCCACCATGCCTGACAATGTCGGCCCACTACTCCTCTCGCGGGCCCTCCAGGTCACGTGACCTCCTAGGTGTCCGCCACTGCATCTCGTCGTGCCCCAATGCTCTGGCTCGCCACCCCATCTTCCTCCGCCTCACATGAATTTTTGACGTCGTTGTCCTACCGAGTTCTGAACCACCACTTATCCCAGCCATCATGCACTGACCTCCTTCACTCCACCATCAACCGACCAATCCCCAGCTCATCCTGCCATACCACCTCAGACAACGGTCACGCCGCCGCTACCTGGCCTAGCTCTGGTGGTCCCTTCCACGGACCACCACGACTTCACCGAAAGCCCAAAAATTATTCTGAGACCAGTTATGTGATCCTCGGATCGATCACTTCATAGACTTCATCTTCACTCAAAAATCCATTGCAGATTTTTCACACTAAAATATAAACACCCAAGAAATCTATGAACGGGCGAAGAACGCAAAAAAAAAAAGGATTTCCAGCATGGGTTGATGGCCATCTTCGTGCGAACATTGACCGTGCTGTCATGACACGTCAAATTGATTATATTTTTAAGGTTGATTTATAGTCTAGGGAAGACCCTAGGTCGTCTCTCCAGGAGCATTGGTAGGTTTAGAGTGTGTATTTTTAATAAAAATGACTAAGAGAGGGGGTGGTTTTGAAAACAGTTTAAAACAATGACTTAGTTGAAATAGCCTAAAAAATGAGTGACCAAGTGGGTTTTCAGAAATATGATATAAAAGGGTCGATGTTATTTCACTACACACATATCAAGTTCATTTCTCATAGAGATTCATCTTGGGTTTAGAGTAATTCTTTGGTTGGAGTTAATTGGAATCCCGATTAATTCCTAAGCTTTTATTTCAATGCTTTAATGACCAAACCTTGACGTAACAATCGTATTGTCAATGTCCAGTACTTATGCATGGAATAAGAGCTTCCAAAGAATATTGAAATCTCAATAATTTGGGTATGAAAAGGATTCTTATGATGTCCAATCGGAACAACACAAGTCACACACCCAAAACCTCACACCGATCGGTTTGAAATTCAGAGCATATCACTCACATGTATCAAATCAAGAATTCAAATATGAAATAAAATAAGATACATGGAATGAAATGTTTAAAAACCCAAATTACTCCAAACCAGTAGCTAATGTATGCATCGGAACTCCCTTGACATGTGTGTAGCTCCCTCACAACGAACACCCAACTTTTAGCTCGACATCGGGAGGAGGAGGAAGCCCGGGTGGAACTCCATTTTCATTGTTGATCCCCCTATGAGGATAATGGCCTCCAGAACCTCCAAGGTGATTAGGAGACTCTTCTAGGACTCCAAATTGGAAGCACTTCACTCCTTGGCCGAACTTACAAATGAGGAGCCCAAGGTGCCCTTTTATAGGAAATGTGGGAGGTGGTTTTGGCCACATAGATTTCATCAATCTAGTTTCACGATGCGTTTCGGCCTTCATACAGTCTTATCTCGCTTTGGAGAAAATATAAACGTTGTATCCCTACCTCTTGACTATCTCAATAGAAAGTTTGGCACCGTTTGGACAACTCATTCTCGAGATATTGATAAAATACAGAACACCGCATTTGACTTGGTCCAAATTCGGTGGCTCGGACAGATCAGTTCGGATGGGCCACATTCAAGCCGAATCAAGATTGGGTTCCTTAATATTAAATGTATAATATTGAATTTTGGACAGGCCCACAAACTATCAGCCCATTTGGATGCACGGCTTTCGTGTACTATTCAAAACAGTGGACAGATGTCCTTGGATCCATGCAATTTTGGCCCAGTTTTCTTTCACTTCATCAAGAGCCCTCCAAATCACCTCCACCTACATTGTAATTTTCAAAACAAGTATCATTTCCCTATTTAATAGTGATAAAAACTAAATTATTGAATCAAACATGATGTTCAATTTGATAATATTTTTATAATTTTTAATACAAAATATGTTTAGCACAGCGGTGTAAGGGTGAAAATGAAACAGTGAATCGTGGTACGATCACACCCCCACACCTAAACATTTGCACTCCTGGGCAAAGTCATATATCCAAATATATTTATTCATATATATATATATATATATATTTACAACATCATGAAGATTTAGCATTTGGGGGAATTTTATTTAAAGTAAAGTGATCACTGCACGAACCACACCAAGGAGTTCTTCCTAGTGAAAATAGAAAAAGATGTCTCCTAAATCATATCATAGAGAAATTCAAAAAGATTCATGATACCCAATTGAGAAAGGAATTCAGAAGTAAACCATAACACCAACTCTCCATGTGTGTGTGAAAACCATTCCATGCTATTCTTTCCACTTGCTATCCAATAAATATATGCTATTTTAACATTTTTCAGCTTAAATGATTTTGTCACCGAACCTGTCCTACATCCTTTGCAATCATATTTCAAGACCCACTCATTTAAGCATTCCCAGAAGTCAAAACATAAGCTCCTGACCTAGATATCCCCATATGTTGCACATTTCATCACTCCCCTCATTTATTTTTTTTAAAGTTGCAATTGGAACAAATCTGACACTCATCTCTGAACCCTTGCTTGATCTCCTCACGACACTAATTGCAATAGTTATAACAAGATAAAAGGTTGAGGAGGAGTGGTTTTTGACCTGCCCAAGACAGAACAATTTTTTTTGAGGGCGTACAACAGTCGGACATTAGGTACACACGCATAGGTCAATCTAGTACAGTAATGAAACAGATCGGATAAGGAACGAACGTATGGAAATATCATTTAAAGCTGAAAAATATTAACCCAACATATATTTACCTTATATTAAGTAAGAAATAATCACACTTTGTGGTTTGGTGCAAATTGTTTTTGGAGATATTAGCGACATAGTTTTCTCAAAAACTACTCACACAATGGGCATCAATCATCTCAAAGGTTTCACATAGATACGACCATTTATATCATTGACAGAAAACCAATTCACTAAAAATCACTCCCTGATGTTAAATTCATACAAATATTCTTTTTAGCCTTCGTTATGGTATTTTTACTTTCCCCATTTTATGGTCGCCACATCATGGAATTTCGAAATTTTTGATGGGTAAAAATAAAAATACCATAAAGAAGTCCAAAAGGAGAAAACAAAAGGAGATAATGGTGAAAAATCCTAACTAACCCTGGAATGTATCCACCCCCCCACACCTAGAGAATACAGTGTCCTCACTGCAATAAAAGAGACTGTGGGAAGGAAGGATAAAACCTGGTGAGTGTTATTCATAGACCGCTTCTTGAACATGGAGTTCCTCCATTGGGGACTCCGGAATGGCTTCATGGAAGTGCTTCAGCCGCTGCCCATTGACAGTGAAGGTTTCCTTGGTGTCTTCATTTTGAACCTGGACAACACAAAATGGAGAGACATTAGTAACAATGTAAGGTCCAAACCAACGAGAACGAAGCTTACCAGGGTGCAACTTCAGCCTTGCATTGTAGAGGAGGACCTTCTGCCCAATGTGGAATTGACGATGAAGGATGAGACGGTCGTGGGCAGCCTTGGTTCGCTCTTTATAAATTCAGGAGTTCTCATATGAATCTCTTCTCATTTCCTCCAACTCCTGAATCTGAAACTTCCTTTGAATACCTGCACCAGAAAGATTAGAATTGCAATGTTTAATGGCCCAGTAGGCCCAGTGCTCTACCTCAACAGGGAGGTGACAACTCTTCCCAAAAACTAGCCGATATGGTGACATGCCAATTGGAGTTTTGAATGCAGTACGGTAATCCCATAATGAATCATCGAGTCTAAGACTCCAGTCTTTTCTATTTGGCTGAACCGTTTTCTCAAGAATCTGTTTTACCTCTCTATTTGATACTTCGGCTTGACCATTTTTTTGTGGGTGATAAGCAGTAGACACTCGATGCCCAACCCCGTACCTGTGCAAAAGAGATTGCATTGTGCGGTTGCAGAAATGAGAACCCTGATCGCTGATGATAAACCTAGGTAATCCAAACCTATAGAATATTTGGGTTCTCAAAAATCCCACAATTATCTTAGAATCATCTGTCCTCGTGGCTCGTACCTCTACCCACTTTGAAACATAATCCACTGCCAGAAGAATGTAAAGGTTCCCAAATGAATTGGGGAATGGTCCCATAAAGTCAATTCCCCAAACATCAAAAATGTCATGGAAGAGTAAGGGTTGTTGGGGAATCTCATTTCTTTTAGAGACATTCCCCATTCTTTGACAGCGAGGACAAGATTTACAGAATTCATGGGTATCCCTAAACAATGTGGGCCAAAAGAGACCAGAATCTAAGACCTTGCGAGTAGTCCGTTGGGGACCAAAGTGGCCCCCACAAGCAAGTGTGTGGCAGAACCTAAGGACAGATTGAAACTCACTATCGGGAACACAACGCCTAATAACTTGATCACTACATGTGCGCCGGAGGTAGGGGTCATCCCAAATGTACCAACGAGACTCATGTTTTAGACGGTCGGCCTGGTTTTTGGTGAAATCAGCAGGAATGCAAGACGCTACCACATAATTTACAATATCAACATACCAAGGAATAACATCTTGCACTCGGTACAATTGCTCATCAGGAAACAATTCATTTATGGGAATACAGGGGGATGAGTCAATGTCCGAGGGTGGGAGAATCCTACTGATATGGTCATCAACCACATTCTATACTCCTTTTTTATCCCTAATTTCTAGATCAAATTCTTGAAGGAGGAGCATCCAGCGAATGAGACGTGGTTTGGCTTCTGGTTTCTTTAGGAGATATCGGAGGGCTTCCTGGTTTGAGAACACAACGACTTTGGACCCTAGAAGGTATGGCCTGAATTTATCCAAGGCAAACACAATGGAAAGAAATTCTTTTTCAGTGGTGGTGTAGTTTGCTTGGGCAGGGTCCAAAGTATGTGAGGCATAGGCAATGACATGTGGAGCTCGATCGACCCTTTGTGACAAGACTGCCCCAACTGCATAGTTAGAGGCATCACACATGAGCTCAAATGGTAAATCCCACCGAGGTGGTTGGATTACCGGGGGTGATGTGAGACTCCATTTTAACTTATTGAAAGCTTCCTCACATTTTTTATCAAAATAAAATTCTTTTTCTTTTTGGAGTAATCGGGAGAGGGGGAGTGAAATTTTACTAAAGTCACGAATGAAACGACGATAAAATCCAGCATGACCCAGGAAAGACCGCACATCTCGAACATTTTTAGGGAATGGTAGGGAGGAAATGATATCTACTTTTGATTTTTCCACTTGGATACCTTCCCCAGAAATGACATGTCCCAAAACTATGCCTTGTCGCACCATGAAATGGCATTTCTCATAATTTAATACAAGATTCTTTTCAATACAGCGACGTAGGACAGAACCAAGACTACTAAAACATTCATCAAAAGAGGATCCATAAACAGTAAAATCATCCATAAAAACCTCCATGCAATTATCCAGGTAATCCGAAAAAATACTAACCATACATCGTTGGAAAGTACCCGGAGCATTGCACAAACCAAATGGCATACTTCTATAAGCAAATGTACCAAAGGGGCAAGTAAAGGTTGTCTTTTCCTGATCCTCAGGGGCAATATGGATCTGAAAATATCCAGAATACCCATCAAGGAAATAGTAATGGGACTTCCCTGCTAACCTCTCTAGCATCTGGTCAATGAATGGCAATGGGAAATGGTCCTTCTTAGTGTGTTGGTTTAGTCGGCGATAGTTTATACAGACACGCCAACTATTCTGCACACAAGTTGGAACCAATTCATTTTTTTCATTTTTAACTACAGTAAGGCCAGTTTTTTTAGGAACTACTTGAACAGGACTGACCCATTGGCTATCAGAGATAGGGTAAATGATTCCATCAGCCAACAATTTTGTTACTTCTTTTTTAACAACATCAAGTAGGTTTGGGTTCAGTCGACGTTGTGACTGCCTCACTGGTTTAGCCTCATTATTTAATAAAATATGATGTGTACAAATTGATGGGCTAATGCCAGGAATGTCAGCAAGTGTCCATCCCAAAGCTTGTTTATACTTCCTCAAAAGATCAAGCAGTTGCAATTCATGCTCAGGAGGGAGTGAACTAGCAATGATGATGGGAAACTTGTTTCCATTATCAAGATAAGAGTATTTTAAATCTTGAGGCAGTTGTTTCAGTTCCAATTCTGGGGGATTTTGGATTTAAAGAAGTGTGTGTGAAAGTGAGAAGTCACTGATCTCATCTAACTGGTCAATGGTAACATCCTCAGATGAGGAATGAGCTTTTACAAGCTTAGCAGTATCATCGATGGTCATGTGATCCTCTGTATTCAAGAAATCATCAATTAACAAACATGCATGACATTTCTCTAAACCGCTACAACAATCAATGGATGATTCATTACCTAACATTTCATTCAATGAAGAAAACTCATAAAGGGGATTAGTTGAATGAAAATAAGTTGTTTCAGGGGAAGGGAGAACATCAATTGAATTGACAGAGAGAGAGGAGTGTTCTTCTGAGGGGTGGTTCATGGAATCAAGGATATTGAAGTGGAAAATATTACCACCAAACTCCATAGATAATGTACCATTATGGAAATTAATTATGGTTTTGGCGGTTTTCAAGAAAGGTCTCCCCAATATAATTGGGGCATGTCCATTCATCCTATCATCTTCCATTTTAAGAACGTAAAAATCATCAGGAAAAATTAAATTTTGCACCCTCAAAAGAACATCCTCTAGCACACCAGAGGGGTGTGCCGTACTCTAATTTTCTAGCTGAACGAAAATACCAGTGGGCTTCATTTCACCGACCTGCAATGAAGAGTAAATAGAGTGAGGCATCACATTAATAGAAGCACCCAAATCAAGCATAGCGTTGGAACATGAATACTCCCCTATGGTGCATGGAATCGAGAATGTCCCAGAATCATTGCACTTGGTAGGAAGTGATGACTCTATCAATTCTGAAACATCCCTCCCCAGGCTCACCTTCTCATCACCATGAAGCCTCCTTCGGTGTGTACACATCTCCTTCAGAAACTTGGCATATCTTGGAATTTGCTTCACAGCATCAATCAAAGGAATGTTAACCTGTACTTTCTTGAAAGTTTCCAAGATTTCTTTATCAAGTTTGGTTTCTTTTTGTTTCCTAGTTTGGCCAGCCCTTTGAGGAAATGGAAGAGGAATGGTTGGGATAGGTGGCTCATCAACAACCACAGTCTTTCCTTCGGAAGGGCTTCTCTCCGAAAAAGGTTTTTCTTCTCTTGGACCATTTTCAGCAGTTGGGATGGTGGTTTCCTTTGGATGGGAGGACTCTAATGGAGGGGTCATTTGGCTTTTGAGTTGTGTCCCACTCCTAAGGGTGATGTCACTAACATTTCCTTTATCCCTAGGGTTTACTACTGGTTGAGATGGTAGTTTACCCGACCCATGACATTGGATTTCCCCCACCGAGTTGGCATGTTGGCCTAGTTGGGTCTTTAGGTCTTGTATGACTGCTTGGGTGGTTTGTTGGAATTGGAGATTATTGGCAGCCATTTGTTTCATCATATCTTCTAGGCTAGGATCGGTTTTTGGAGGGGGTGGTTGGAATGGCCTTTGGGGTGGTTGAGGATTTCTGGGTGGTGGTGGATGACTACTCTGACCTTGTTGGTTCCATTGCTGTTGAGGTTGGTTTGAATACCCCCCTTGCCTATAGTCTTGGTTGTCCTTCCAACCTTGGTTGGATGGATAATATGGTTCTTGCCTAAAGGGTTGGTTAAAGGGGCGTCCTGGAAATATTGCCTCACAACTTTCAGAAGTTTCTCTCAATTGGGGGCATTGGTCAGAATAGTGGGTGTCAGAAGAGCATATTCCACAATGGATGGGAGGAGGAGATTGATATTTCCCTTGGGAGAGAGCAAGTTGTCGTAGAAGGGTACTTACCTCTTCGAACTTCATGTCCACCTTCTTCTCAAACTCAGTACTTTGCACCTCATGGACACCTCGAATGGGAACACTGGACCGTGTACCGAATTGTTGAGTGTTATGTGCCATGTTCTCAATGAGGGTTCTTGCAGCAATTGGGGTCTTATCTACCAATGCACCACCTGCAGCAACAGCAATCATATTTCGATCAATAGGAATCAAACCTTCATAAAAATATTGAATTAAAATTTGATCACTTATTTGGTGGTGTGGGCAACTTGAACATAACCTTTTAAAGCGTTCCCAATATTCATGTAATGTTTCCCCTTGAGATTGTCTTATACCACATATTTCTTTCCTTATAGTTGCAGTTCGAGAGGCCGGGAAGTATTTTTCAAGAAAAAGGCGTTTCATGTCTGCCCAGCCCCTAATTGGTGAATTGACATAGTATAACCAATCTTTTGCAGTGTCTTCTAATGAAAATGGGAATGCCCTAAGCTTCACTTGTTCTTCATCCACATTAGTAGGTTTTAAGGTTGAACACACAGTATGAAATTCTTTTAAATGCTTATGTGTATCTTCTCCAGGCAGTCCATGAAATCTTGGTAATAAATGAATTAAACCAGATTTTAGTTCAAAATTGGGTGCCTTGCCTTGTAATTGAATGTAAGTGGGTTGGATATCAACATCAGGTGAGATTAGTTCTTTTAGTGTTCTATTATTTTCAGCCATGATATACAAGTTATGTTCAGTTTTAACTTTGGTTTCAGAAGAAGAAGAAGGATCAAGAAGAATTTTAAGATTTGATGTCTCCTCCTTCAAAGTGTGGTCTTGTATGTCTCGGTTTCGTTGATGTAGGATCCTCTCCGGTTCGGGTTCGAAAGTTTGTAGGTCTCCCGGAGTAGAACACATCATACAAAGAACCTACATAATAAATAAATTAGAACACAAAGACAAATTCAAAGGTAGAAGATAAAACAAACAAATATTCACAAAAATTACAAAAAAAAAATTATCAAAAACACGCACAAAAAACCAAAGCGCTCCCCGGAAACGGCGCCAAAATTTGACCGTGCTGTCGTGACACGTCAAATTGATTATATTTTTAAGGTTTATTTATAGTCTAGGGAAGACCCTAGGTCGTCGCTCAAGGAGCGTTGGTAGGTTTAGAGTGTGTATTTTTAATAAAAATGACTAAGAGAGGGGGTGGTTTTGAAAACAGTTTAAAACAATGACTTAGTTGAAATAGCCTAAAAAAATGAGTGACCAAGTGGGTTTTGAGAAATATGAGATAAAAGGGTCGATGCGATTTCACTACACACATATCAAGTTCATTGCTCATAGAGATTGATCTTGGGTTTAGAGTAATTCTTTGGTTGGAGTTAATTGGAATCCCGATTAATTCCTAAGCTTTTATTTCAATGCATTAAGGACCAAACCTTGACGTAACAATCGTATTGTAAAGGTCCAGTACTTATTCATGGAATAAGAGCTTCCAAAACATATTTAAATATCAATAATTTGGGTATGAAAAGGATTCTTATGATGTCCAATCGGAACAACACAAGTCACACACCCAAAACCTCACACCGATCAGTTTGAAATTAAGAGCATATCACTCACATGTATCGAATCATGCATTCAAATATGAAATAAAATAAGATACATGGAATGAAATGTTTAAACACCCAAATTACTCCAAACCAGTAGCTAATGTATGCATCGGAACTCCCTTGACATGTGTGTAGCTCCCTCACAACAAACACCCAACTTTTAGCTCAACATCGGGAGGAGGAGGAAGCTCGGGTGGAACTCCTTCTTCATTGTTGATCCCCCTATGAGGATAGGGGCCTCCAGAACCTCCAAGGTGATTAGGAGACTCTTCTAGGACTCCAAATTGTCAGCACTTCACTCCTTAGCCGAACTTACAAATGAGGAGCCCAAGGTGCCCTTTTATAGGAAATGTGGGAGGAGGTTTTGGGCACACAGATTTCATCAATCCACTTGCACGATGCGTTTAGGCCTTCAGACAGTCTTATCTCGCTTTGGAGAAAATAGAAAGGTTGTATCCCTACCTCTTTACTGTCTCCACCGAAAGTATGGAATCGTTTGGACAACTAATTATCGAGATATTGATAAAATACAGAACCCAGCATTTCACTTGGTCCAAATTCGGTGGCTCGGAAATATCAGTTCGGATGGGCCCCATGAAAGCCTAATCTGGATTGGGTTACTTAATATCAAATGTATAATATTTCATTTTGGACAGGCCCACAAAATTTCAGCCCATTTGGATGCACGGATGTTGTGTACTATTCAAAACAGTGGACAGATGTCCATGGATCCATGCAATTTTGGCCCAGTTTTCTTTCACTTCATCAAGAGCCCTCCAAATCACCTCCACCTACATTGTAATTTTCAAAACAAGTATCATTTCCCTATTTAATAGTGATAAAAACTAAATTATTGAATCAAACATGAATTACAATTTGATAATATTTTTATAATTTTTAATACAAAATAGGTTTAGCACAGCGGAGTAAGGGTGAAAATGAAATAGTGAATCGTGGTACGATCAAACATCAACGATGATAATTTAAAATGAGGAAAAAATTGAAAACAAATTTTCAATTAGAACTTAAATAAGAGTTTAAAGGGAAAGAAATATTACCTCCATCCGTCCATTTATCATTTCCGACTCGTTCTCTACACTGTCGCTTCGATCCGCCAAGGTTTCGGCGAAGTTTGCTCCTCCATCCGCCGAAAAACGATGAATAATAGGAGAGAGAGAGATTAGAGATACATAGAGAGAGAAATATAAATAAGGTATAATCATAATTAATCACTTAACTCCATTTATAGTCATCTCACTCGGTGTAGAAAATTGAATCCATCTTACCCTCTCATTTTATGTCACGCCCAGGAAAAACACCACATTTCGAACTAAATAGCATTCTTGGATTTCCAATCCGATTCCCCTTTCGAAAGTTATTGGGTTTGATGTTCAAGATAAAATAATTATGTTTAATTATTTTAATTACCATTTCCCCCTGTGTGACATTTTTCACAGAAGTCCTGTGCTAACGAATGTTATACGATGCCTAGGGTAAACACCGTGTTCTAGGCACAACCATGGACCCAGATTTGAAATCTGATATACCATTTAAGAGATATCACATTTCTAACACATGTATAGTAAAAAAAGACGTACTATTTTTGTATAATTTATTTTGGGCATATCGGGCCTTGGAATTTCACGCCGTCTCAACACTTTCCTATAAAAAATATATTTAAAAATATTCCAAAGTCTTAAAAGGAAAAAAACAGGTCCCTAAATTATTCTTTCCTTCAATATTTTCATTCCCAAAAAGGAAATTTAGGGTAAAAACTAGGGGTACTAAGCTCACACATGGATCTCCCTCTCCCAAGAACACCTACACGTTACCATGCTGGCACAACACAAAAACCAAAGGGATGGTCTGCCCTCATAAGGTATGATCATTCTGATGAAATGCATCATAACATGAACGCACAACCTCAGCTGTGACATGTGGAAGATGTCGTGCACCTACTCTAGCTATAAGGTGTAGGGTTAGGCGGTAGGAAACCTTTCTATCTCTTGGAATAGTCCCGAACGTCCTGAAGAAACTCGAAGGATAGTTTACTTACCCAACCGAACCTCTACATCCCACGTCGTGACTAGAATCAGTTCTTTCCCCTGGAACACGACCTCCTTCAGAATAGACATATGGGGAAATTATCAAGGTTATCCAGTCACAGAAGACTTCATAGTTGATGAATCAAAATTGAGACACTCTTACGCACTCGGGAAGCGAAAGAGTCAACACTAATGACTGAAGAAAAGTTGTACCCTCCTGATCCACCATGGTCAGTTTTAGGGGAGTTAACTACTTTGAAACTTCCTGCACTAGATAGAGAGTTGCATCATTCTGTTCATGGGGTGTATATCACCTTGATATGTACTTGATAAGAGTATCAAGACTGACGTTGAGAACGCAAGGTACCAATGAATAGAGTAGGTGAGTAAACTCATCTAACCAAAAATGTCTAAACATGGAAAGCACGTGGAATACCCCATGTCACATACATAGCTTATTTTAAATGTATTTTTATTTTAATTTCCATTAATGTTTTGTTTTGGGGGGTTTCCAAAGTTTTTATGGAGAGTAGGTGAGTTTTCATGAATTGGGCCAAACAGTGAGCCCAATTCCTGATTTAAAAATAAATTTTGTTTCTTTTATAACTTATTAATTTTTTAATATTTTTCACTCATTCCAACTCCTAAATGTCCTCCCCTGATATATTAACCCCAAAATTAAAATTTGGAGCCTTTGGGAATCCATAACCAAGGTGTATATGGGTTTTTATTTAAGGGATTGGGCCTGCCCGAAAGCCCAATTCCAGTTTTAAAAGTAAAATTTGATTAATTAATAACATATTCATTTTTAAGGGTTTGTCAGTGATTCAAAGCCCCAAACACGCCCCTTGAACCCAGTCGCACGTCCAATATCCTCCCACCCTATTTTCAGCTCATTTGCATCGCGGTTTAGGTCAAAACTTCTGAAGAACTCAAATTTCGGGCAGATTTATAGAGGTAATTTGTTTCCCTCATAACTCCTTCGATTCTTACTCTTTTCCCCCATTCAAATTCCTAAACTATCTACCTATACTTTTTCTAACCTACCTTGAAGGTTTGAGTATTTTTAAAATCAGATACTGGTATTTTTGGGGGCGATTTCTACAAGATATTTTAAGTAAGTTGTTCTCCTCCTTTCTTCTTTCAATTTGTTTAGGGTTACATCCAATTTACTTAGGGTTTCTTCCATTATATTTGAGGTTCCTAATGTCCAGAAAGTAGGGTATAAAAATTAGGGTTTTATCTTGTGTTTCATGGTCTGAAATTATGGTTTTAGGTCTAGTTTACCCTCCTTGAGGTGCGGCGGTGGTGCATTTGAGTTTTCGCACAAAGGATTCAAGGGTTTCCTTGGTTTTGGTAGATGATTCCATTGTGTATGAAATATTTGTGAATTGGCTACTATTTTTATGGTATTTTCATGCTTATTAAATTTTATTATTTCTGAAAAATATAGTTTTAGTGGTGTTTGTATTTAAAATGAATCCTAAATGCCAATTTCATGTGAAATTGGGGGTTTTTCATAGAAATGTTGTATTAGTTTAATTGGGGCTTCCCTATAAGTAACTTGTTGATTTTATTGAACTATAATAGGGATAAAAATACTGCTTTTAATGATTTTACCTTGTGTTTATTGCTGAAAACGTGGTTTTAATTGTTTTTGTGAACCACATGAAATTCTAAGAGTTGTGTTGTGTAAAAATGGAGACTTTGCAAGGATGTCATTTCTTGAACCATATGGGGTTGCCCTAAAAATGATTTTGTGTTTTCACTGAAATTTAGTAGGATTAAATTTATGTTTTGGAAACTTAAAAATGTGCACATAGTATGCAAGTGAGTTTTATAAGGAGTTTTGTATCTGAAACACTACGAGATTTTGAGGAATTGTTTTATGAAAAATATAAGTGTTTTGTTGCATGTTTTAAGTGGTATAAAATGTGTTAGTTACTGTATTGGTTGTGCTTGACCATTAATGGTGTTTTATATGAAAATTTCTTTATGTTGCATTCTGAAATTGATTGAGCACAAAAGCGGAAGCCCGGGTACCTAGGTGGGGCGGATTTGTACTAGTACGGCTAGTGGACCGGATGGGTTTTGTCCCTGTTTCACTTAGCATTTGGATAACGACAACTCTAACTAAACTATGTGGATGATTATTGGGGACCACTAGGTTATGGGTATGTTCTTTACTAGTGGCTCGTGCATGATAAAAGAATTTTGCTATGGTTACTTTACACCGAGATACGAGGTACATAGGGCCCAAGACAACCTAGTGCCTAGGGGTGTTCCCAATGTTGTTGCTCATTGGATTTGTAGTATTTACCCATCTCTTAGGGTGTTTTTGTAAGTAAATTACAGTATCTAACATTTATATTTTAATGTGTTAATATTCTGAAAATTTTGGATTGAAAACTATTTTCAATTTGAGGTTTCATTTTATGAAATTTTAACACTACTTTTCCTTGCGTTTGAAAACTGCTTGCTTTTTCAGATTGTATTTCTTACTCTTTGGAATAATTGGGTGGTATCCTACTGGACTTAGGATGATAGCCTAATTACACTTCTTGGGTGTAAGTAGACTTGGTTATGTTTGATTCAGGTAAAGGAAAGGCTAAGGGTGATGGCGGTTCATGGTGTTAGTTCCCATCCTTGGTGCGGAGTTGTGGAGATTACTTGGGGGCGATGACCCCTAGTCGTGTGGAGTACTTGGGGCTGTCTTGATGCTATACTTATTTTTATTTGGACCACTTGTATTATCTTTAAACCAATGTACTCAGTTCTGGTTTTTACTTAAGTCTTGTTTGGCTCAAAAATTTCAGATTTATATTATGAATTGTTTTTAATGTTTTATGCTTTCATACTCGGGTAAATCATTCCCAAACCTAAATTAATGATACTCGGGCACTTGTTCCAGCCCGTGGGGATTGGGAATGTCCTTCGGGTCATGTCACGGGCTGGGTTTGGTGCTGGTTTTGGTGGTGACCTGATTCGGTTCGTGACAAAATGGTATCAGAGGAGGTTCGCTCCTTGGGTCATGTTATTTGGGGAAGAGTTAGCATAGTCTGGAGCTAGGATTTTTGGGACTTGAAATTTCAGTCATGGGTAGTGTGCCTGGCCAGCACACCTCATGACGGTATTCAAGTCACCATGGGAAGTATGGATTTATCTGAGTCCTTTGGTTTTCTTGGTTTAATGATGACTATGGGAAATGAAAAGAGAGTGAGCGAATAATCTCAGTGAGTTCGCAGGGCCTGGAAAGCCATGTGGAGCCATGGATATTTCCCTAGAATACTCTCTGTGACGGCGAAGTGATTGGAATATGGCTGCCAAAAATATGTCCAAGTCACCCACCAAAACTAGTTTCCTCTCACATTGTCTTGTGTCTCTTTGTTTTGGAATCTTGGAAACTTGGTTTTTTTTAAGAAAAAAATGACTTCACTTTAAGGAGAGTGAATTTTTGTGAAGTTATTTTTTTGTAAAGTGAGAATGGTTTTATTTTTTTTATTCCTATAAATGAAATTTCAGAATTATTTCAAAAGGGTAAATTATGTGTTTACACCTCTTTTGAAAGTATGAACTATGTTAATTCGGGTTTTGAAAATATGTTTCTAGTGGATTTTTTTTTAAACCATGGAAAAGTGTTTTGGATTGAATTAAGTGTTCTAGAATTTTTGTGTGGGGGTTAAAGATGGATTTTGGGTTTGGTGACTACTGAACCAAAAAAAATATGAACTTTTAGAACCTTGTCTTGAAATGAGAAGAGTTGAGTTCTTAATTAAATGGAGATTTATGAAATGGTGTTTTTCATGAAATTAGAAGTGTTTTGAAAAGGGTTGAAATGTTTTGAAATGAATGTGAAAGGCATGAATATGTGCTTTTATTGAATTATGGACTCTTTTCTAAATGGTTGTGTCCTTATGAAATGTTTTGTAAGATGTGAATTGGGATTTTGATCTCATTGTTTGCAGTTTTGAGAAAAAGGTTGGGTTGGTTGACCATTTTGTTTTTGAAAAGTGGAAGGAAGTTTTGTTTTACCCTTTGGTATTTCCATGAGTGACCACATGCATGGGGTTATATGGGACGATGGATGGTTGATGGAATGACTGGATGATTGCTGGGATGGATATGAGGAGGGTGCCCGGTGTGGCACAAAAACATGCATGTGTGAGGCCCATGGGGTACCATTGGTGAATACGCTTACTGCTAAACCATTTGTTTTCAAAGGATTGGTTTTAAAGAAAAACATGATGTCTTGATGAATAGTTTGGTATGGTTTGTATTATGGGTTTTTGAAATTTTTGATGTTGTGGGATGTTTTGAGTTCAAGAACCCCTTATGTTTAAACTGTGTTTTGGGTTTGTGTTTGGTCGGTAAGCTGTGTTGTAGGGACGGTTAGTGGTTTATTTTGAAAAAAATTTCGGGATGCCTTTACGGTGGTTCCCTTCATGTGTTTGGATCTGGTTTGTGGCATGTTTTGACCAATGGACCAGCTTGGTTGGGTCCTTGGGTTCTCTCATTGGATAAGGTATGCCCCCATTAAGGGTTAATGCACAACTGAAGTGCAACCCGTTTTGTTTCGCCATTGGAAAATCCTCCAGTTGATCAATATAAAGAATATTTTATCGAACATTTTTTTTGAGTCTACACCCATTAATTTCTCTGATTTGTGGATCCTCTTGTAGTGGGATAGTGCTTGTGGAAGGTTGAAAGAGACATTAGTTTCTTAAGTTTCTTAATTCATCAAAGGTGGGAGTTTTCTTTCGTTTTTAGTATGGATGAGTGTCTTGATGGTGTCTAAGAGGGCCTCTGGGTTCTTTATAGTTTCTTTGAAGAAAGAGTTATTATTAAACCACCAATTTTGAGATTTCGGTCATGATAGGATATTGTGTCCACTTTTTGGACTTATCTGTTGTTTAGGGACTTTGAATATGGTCTCGTTCCATGTATTGTTTCTATCAATCATAAGGGTCATGTTCGGTGACACATTGTGATGTTGTGTGCTCTTTTGACCATAAAGGTGAAGGTCACACAAACCTCTAAGGTTCTATGTTATGTTGGGATTATGTCTCCCATGGGAAAAACATCAGATCCTCTATCTTAGAGGATGGTGTTTATACGTGTCTTTCCCTTTTGTTGTTTCTCACCCAAAGAAACAAGGTGCGATGTGTGTGCATCTTTTGATCCCTTGTTTTAGTGAAATGTCTGTTTTTGGTAAAGTGGGTTATGAAGTGTGTTATGTCTTGATGAAACCATCGGGGTATGAGGTGTAGTTTTTTGTGGAACCAAAAGAAGAAGTTCCACATAGGGATTTCAATAGCCTAACTGTGTGGCCGAAGATGCTTCAATATTTTGAGCTCCAGCCATAGGTCCCGGAGAGAAGCTGGCGGGTAGTCAGGGGAAAAACCAATGATGTTTAAACCCTTTTACAATTTCATATCCTCAGTATGAAAGATAGAAAGTGTTTAAACCTATGGTTTCATCATCTTCCTTCTGTTGTTCTCGTTCAGTGGAAATAGGTAGAGGGTCTTGTACCCATGTCATCGCCTAATGTCTTTCCCTCCCACGTTGGTTTCCATTGAGTTATTGGAGAATGGTTGGAAAATTGGCTAGAAATTTTGAGCACACTTTTTGTGCACGATTAGTAGTGACAGTGTGATAGGAATCCACATGGAAAGAATGATCAGCATAGTTAGTGCACGGTTTCCCAAACCGTGCGGACTGACCCTACACCCTTCCCAAATCTTAAAAAAATGGGTCTTTCTGTGTCGGCCCATGCTGGTCAGTTAAGATGGTTGGTTCTTATGGTGGGAAGACCCACTGTGGGTATCATGTATATTATTTTGTAAATTTCTAATTTATGTATACCCCTTTTACTAGGGAGTCTATTGGGCCTCCCCTATTAGTGTCTTGATTTTGTCTCAAAAAAAAAGTTGTCTCTTATGGTGGGGAGCCCATTTGAGTCTCTTCATACGAGTAACTCATATTTTTCCTTGGTTTTGTATGGGAAGTAGGTATTATCATTTGGATATATCTAACTACCTACATCTTAATTTGGTAAACATTGATATTGGAGAGTGACAAATGGTTTAGTTATAGTAGGGCAAGTGTAACCTTGTTCGATGTTGTTGTTTATTTGGGTAAATTGATTGAGTATTGTTCAGATTATGTTTAAGGAGTTTTCAGTTGGGATAAAACCTGAATGTGCTTGATTCTTTCAGGAAAGCGGTGTAAGTCAGGTTTGTGAGAGTATTCCTTCCTTCATTGATCACTGGAGGTGTTATGGCCTTTGGGGGAGAAACCTGGCAAGAGATCTTGGTTTCTCAGTTGGGTTTGGTTGTTGCTTTGGACTTACTGTGACTTTCCGGGGTGGAAAGTTTTCATGGTGGGGATAATTGTCACATACATAGATTATTTTAAATGTATTTCTATTTTAATTTCCATTAATGTTTTGTTTTGGGGGGTTCCAATGTTTTTATGGAGAGTAGGTGAGTTTTCATGAATTGGGCCAAACCGTGAGCCCAATTCCTGATTTAAAAATAAATTTTGTTTCTTTTATAACGTATTCATTTTTTAATATTTTTCACTCATTCCAACTCCTAAATCTCCTAACCTGATATATTAACACCAAAATTAAAATTTGGAGCCTTTGGAACTCCATAAATAAGGTGTATATGGGTTTTTATTTAAGGGATTGAGCCTGCCCGAAAGCCCAATTCCAATGTACTTAGGATTTCTTCCATTATCTATGAGGTTCCTAATGTCCAGGAAGTAGGGTATAAAAATTAGGGTTTTATCTTGTGTTTAATGGTCTGAAATTATGGTTTTTGGTCTGGTTTACCTTCCTTGAGGTGCGGCGGTGGTGCGTTTGGGTTTTCGCACAAAGGATTCAAAGGTTTCCTTGGTTTTGGTAGGTGATTCCATTGTGTATGAACTATTTGTTAATTGGATACTGTTTTTATGGTATTTTCATGCTTATTCAATTTTATTATTTCTGAAAAATATAGTTTTAGTGGTGTTTGTATTTAAAATGAATCCTAAATTCCAATTTCATGTGAAATTGGGGTTTTTTCATAGAAATGTTTTATTAGTTTAATTGGGGCTACCCTATAAGTAACTAGTTAATTTTATTGAACTATAATAGGGATAAAAATACTGTTTTTAATGATTTTCCCTTGTGTTTATTGCTGAAAAACCTGGTTTTAATGGTGTTTGTGAACCACATGAAATTCTAAGAGTTGTGTTGTGTAAAAAAGGAGACTTTGCAAGGATGTCGTTTCTTGAACCATATGGGTCTGTCCTAAATATGATTTTGTGTTTTCACTGAAATTTAGTAGGAGTCCCTTTATGTTTTGGAAACTTAAAAATGTGCACATAGTATGAAAGTGAGTTTTATAAGGAGTTTTGTGTTTGAAACACTACGAGTTTTTGAGGAATTGTTTTATGAAAAATATAAGTTTTTTGTTGCATGTTTTAAGTGGTATAAAATGTGATAGCTACTGTATTGGTTGTGCTTGACCAGTAATGGTGTTTTATATGAAAATTTATTTATGTTTCATTCTGAAATTAATTGAGCACAAAAGGGGAAGCCTGGGTACCTAGGTGGGGTGGATTTGTACTAGTACGGCTAGTGGACCGGATGGGTTTTGTCCCTATTTCACTTAGCATTTGGATAACGAAAACTCTAACTAAACTATGTGGATGATTATTGGGGACCACTAGGTTATGGGTATGTTCCCTACTAGTGGATCGTGCACGAGAAATGATTTTTCTATGGTTACTTTACACCGAGGTACGAGGTACATAGTGCCCAAGACAACCTAGTGCCTAGGGGTGTTCCCAATGTTGTTGCTCATTAGATTTGTAGTATTTACCCATGTCATAGGGTGTGTTTGGAAGTAAATTATAGTATCTAACATTTATATTTTAATGTGTTAATATTCTGAAAATTTTGGATTGAAAACTATTTTCAATTTGAGGTTTCATTTTATGAAATTTTAACACGACTTTTCCTTGCGTTTGAAAACTGCTTGCTTTTTCACATTGTATTTCTTACTCTTTGGAATAATTGGGTGGTATCCTACTGGGCTGAGGCTCACACCCTAATTACACCCCTTAGGTGTAAGTAGACTTAGTTATGTTTGATTCAGGTAAAGGAAAGGCTAAGGGTGATGGCGGTTCATGGTGTTAGTTCCCATCCTTGGTGCAGAGTTGTGGAGATAGCTTGGGGGCGATGACCCCTAGTCGTGTGGAGTCCTTGGGGCTATCTTGATGCTATAATTATTTTTATTTGGACCAATTGTATTATCTTTTAACCAATTTACTCAGTTCTGGTTTTTACATTAGTCTTGTTTGGCTCAAAAATTTCAGATTTATATTATGAATTGTTTTTAATGTTTTATGCTTTCATACTCGGGTAAATCATTCCCAAACCTAAATTAATGATACTTGGGCACTTGTTCCAGCCCGTGGGGATAGGGAACTCCCTTCGGGTCATGTCATGGGATGGGTTTGGGGCCGGTTTTGGCGGTGACCATATTCGGTTCGTGACACCCCACACATATTTTCCTCTCTTGGAAAGAGAGTAATCCCCAAACCAGACACGCTGTCGTACCCACTAGTGGAACCTAAAGGAAAAATGATGTCAATAAGAAAAACTCTACTGATAATGTCTGTACCTTCTTTGACACTCCACTACAAACCTCGCCCATGAACACACAATTCGGAGGGATTCACCCACCACACCTCGATACTGTCCACTTTGGGCAGCACTGACTTTCCCTCATGGTTTTGCTTGCATCACAAAAACACATCTTAGTGGGGGAAGTACCCATCTTCCTCATGCATTTGAAGCTATGTTGAAAAAAAACTAGAACATGGTTACACCAATTCCCCATGTCACCCTGGTAAAACCTCAAGCAAGGAGTAGGGAGAAGAGATAACTTCACACAGTGTTTAACAAGTTCTAGTGAAAAAATTAGAAAAGGCCCAAGGCGTACCTCTTATCATCTCATGATCTGCAGGATCATAGAAATCCAAAGTTTGTAGCTGTATGTGGACCCAGCTTCTAGCTTCCTGAGCCTGAAGTTGGCCGCTTGGTGGTGGAGAGACCATATAACATCGTCCCCCACCTCCATCTCCTCCTGCTTTCCACCTGGTGTTATCAACACCTCTAGTCGAGTAGTGTCATTCCATGTGACCTCACCTGTCATAAGAATAACAATAACCCTCCCCAGGTTGTCCCTGCACTCTACGATGACTAAAACCTATACGACTACATCCATGAGACCGATTATGGGGAGTCATCCTGCATCGAGATCTTTTTTACTCGCATTTGCTAGCTACTCTAGATGTCTCAACTCTATTGCACTCACTGACACAACCAGCTATATGATATCACTCTAACAGAAAGTTCTCTATCATTAGTGCATGCTCCAGTACCTCAACATAGGTAGGGGTGCACGAGGGTACTATGATCACACAGATCTCTCCGAGGAGTCCTAGCTTAAAATTTCAGGCTCAGAAGTAGCCATTATGGATCATGGCTAGTGAATACCATTCAAGGTTTGTGAACCTAGTCATGTACTCAGTCACCATCATCCCTCCATGTTGAAGTTGTAGGAGCTCCTAAAGTCAAACGGAGCGTAAGTAGGAGGGGTATAACTCTTCATGAAATAGTTGCTAAAATTCATCGCACAAGAGTGTCAAATAATCATGTATCTGACAAACCAAGCTCTACAAATTCCCAGATGCCCTGTGGAAAAGGATAGCTACCAAAGCCACCATCTAATCTATCGGTGTCTATGAAATTTTGAGTAGGAAGACCACCAACTCTAACCAAACCTCTACTGCCTGAGGGTCTGGCTCACCGCGGAACCTCAGCTGTATCTAGCACTATAACTTGTGAAGTGCTCTCAGCCTACACACATCCTCATCCTGCTCTATAAGGGATGTATTCTACTCAACAGGTGGGGGTGCTGCTACCTAACCACCTAAAGGAAGGGTCTTGCATGATGGGTCCTGAACTGATGCCTTATCACTCGCAAGGTCATCGTCACTAACCGGAGCTAGTATCCTAGCTGGCTATCACCACAGAGACATATTGAATGTTATCAAGGAGTACAACAGTTAGATGATTATATATATATATAAACAATGATGCGAATATGAATAAATAAGTACAGTCAAAGAATCAATCCTATATGATTCATGGACCATTGTTCCCTACAACAAATGTCTAAGGATGCCGAGTCAACAAGTGGGTAATCAGGGTCTTGGTGAATGGATACGTCGGCCACCCATACCAACACTGGACTCCCCGGTCTGAGATCCATTATTGAGATGCTTCGACAATGTCACCCTAAACCCAAAAAAGTCATTTGTAGGAAAACATCCAAACAATGTCTCAAGGGACAAACCACCTCAGATACCACTTTTTCATGACCCGAACCATACCGGGGCTCGAGCCGCAACTACCCCAAGCTCTCCTCCGTAGGCCAGGGGATGGAGACTAGCGTCAAAGGCACAAAAAAATCAGGGAGGAAGTTTCCTAAGAACCTATACACACACACACACACACACACATGCGCACAACCAATTCAAAGAAAATAGTGTAGAGGTAAAAGAAAAAAGATACAATACTACTATAAATAAACCACAAATATGCATCAACCTCTAATCAATAAAAGTATAGAAAAGTAAATATAAAAAGGAAAATGGGGAAAATACACACCCAACCAGAAAAGTACCACAAACCAAAAACAGGTGAAAAGGTAAAATAGCTAGGTGATTCCCACGATTGAATCCCAATATATGATCACCGCATTTGATCCAAGCACCCCATATCCTGACCAAGCCGTTCAGTGTTGATACTATTTTTCCTTCAGTCAAATTAAATTCCTTAACTTGGACTAGTATAGTAGGCAAGTACGGGGTCGGTCCACAGGGAAACGAAGTTGGTGCTTATGTTTAATGAACCAGAACTATTCAGTGAAGATGCTTAATTTAAAAACGTTTGGATGAAGGTTCATGATTTAGATATTAAAAACAATGACTTGTTACTAAAACTTATCTAAGTCACTATTGATCTCTTTAAAACCGAAATTGTTTAAAACCAAATTTTACCGAATGATGATAAAGATGTGCCGGGGCTGGATATTCATGTGGGGATAGGACCTTAATCTGTATCATGTTGTGTTGTTTATAATAACCCAAATTCCTGGGTTTCATATATGTCAGAACTTCCATGGTCTGACAAGTTCTGATCAAGTCAGTAGAAATCAATTCCTTGGTCCGGCAATTGATTTCTACTAACTTTTCATTAAGAGATACCCTTCTTGAAATGAAAAGAATATCCAATGGTCATGGATATTCTCATCGTATTTCTTCCAACAATCCCTGGAATCTCCATTCTTGATCCGACATGGAGGTTTCCAACACAATAAAAAATAGAAATATTGGAAGAATTAGATGAGAGGTTACGAACAAACACAATTATAAGGGAAGAGATTCTAGCGAACCCGCATTTCTCCCAGCCCCAACACAAAGGGGGTTTTAGCTACTCATAATCAAAGAAGTATAAAACTTACTATTAAACTTTAAGGAGTTCCTTGCTATCAAAATGAACAAGAAAACAACAAAAAAACCAGCCAACCACCCCCCCAAAACCCAGCTCCCCATTTTCTCTCTTAAGTCTCTGGTCTTCTAGGTCCAAAAGGGCCTTTTTTGAGTTGTCAAAATGGTAGCTTCAAAAGTAAACCCGAGTCAAGGAGTTGGTGGAAAGGGGGAAATAAAAAAGCAAAAGATGAAGTGGGGTGAACGGTTTAGGTGCACGGTTTGGTAAACCGTGTGCAAACTGTGTGGAGGCTACTGCCTTGGATTCTTCAGCCGCACCATTTGGGAGCACGGTTTGGAAAACCGTGCGCAAACTGTGCCGTAGCTACTGTCCAAAATTGTTTGAGCTGCAAAGTTTATTCTGCAGGTCCCGCACTATTTCCAAACCATGTGGAAATCGTGCGAACCCTTCTGTAAGGGAAATCTCCTCCCACACGGTTTGCACACAGTTTGGGTAAACCGTGCGGAAACCGTGTGGGTCTTATTGGCCTTTGAAATTCCTGCGTTCTCCATCCTTCGCATCAAGTATTTGATCTGTAAAGCTCCCATCCAGCATCATTAGAGGGGAAAGGGTCATTACGCCTCCAATTCCCTTCTAAATCTCTAAACTTCAAAGATTCCATGATTTATCCTTTAATGAACGATGAACCTACCAAGATACATTCTCTTTGTGAAAATCAAATAAAAACCATCCACAAAACCAATTTATAGATGTTAAACTAGGTGAAAATGCCTTATGCACAGCAGTGCATCAAACTCCCCCACACATGATCAGTTGTTTGTCCTCAAACAAAAGAATAACAATCATGACCAAGGTGTCACTAAAGAGACATGTAGAAATATCACAGATTATACCATTTAGGTGAATATGAATTTTGAACTAATTATCGATAAAAATTTCAACATTCATACTTCATGGCTTCCCATGTCTATGAAGTTATCCAACAAAGTAATCTTAATCCAAAACAGTTAATCATTCATTCAGAAACCAATTGTTGCTTAAAAGTGTCTTTTTCCCTTCTTCATTCAAAGAGAGTGACTACCTCTATTTTCATCTAGTTATACACTCAGATTAGTTAAGTCCAGGTTTCGCCGTCACCAATTGGCAGGCTATTACTTTTATAGGTCACACGCCCTCATTGACTTGAATTTTGGAACATGATGAAATGTCATCAAAAGTATTGGGCATGCCTTTTCATATCTCAAAATAAATTTTCCTGTAAAGGTATGAGATACTAGCATCATATTTTTCCCAATATTCTCATGTCAATACATGATGAATTTTTTTGAGAAAGTCAATATTTCCTAGAATTAAGACCGCGCAATAGCCACTTGTGCGGTAACAACAATTCCTAAAACCTCACCTCTCTTTATGCACACTTTGACTTCCATTTTAAGGGGTTTCTCAATTTGAATTACTCCATCAAAAAAATCATATTTAAACAAATTGTTTTACTAAATGATTGGATAAATGCTCCTTTTCAATAATATAGAGTTTATTCACATCACAAACCAGGTTAAACAATCCGGACATATGAGCCATTTTCAGAGATAATTTCCAAAATCCAGTTTTAGATAAGTGGTATAAACCCATTACATCTATAACATCCCTTTAGAAACACCTAAGAAAATATGATACCCGAGTGTAATTGGGAAATAAATCAATCAACATGGGGTGCTAATTAACGGCGCCCTCCCCCACATTTAAAACCGAGCACGGTCCCCCGTGAAGGTAATAACGTAGAGAAGGGTGGGCATGTGGCATCATGACAAGGGGGGGGGGAGAGAAAAATGGAAAAGTAAAAACTCCACTGAAACATGGGACGTGGGAAATGAAGATGATGTGAGAGAGCCCGATGAACGAAAAAATGGATGGCATGGAACAAATGAAACACCTGCTGGAAAAAGGAACCATACAAGTGAAGCCAGAAAACAAAATGGTACCAGCAGTTGGAAAGAAAGCACAACACATTATCACACCATAACAAGGGAAAGCATCACACAACGGGAAGAAAGTTCAAGTCAAATAATACAGGCACAACACATAATAAATTAAGAACAGGCAAAACATCTGGTCAGGGGGTAGGGGGAGTGAAAAATTAGTTATGTGCAGCCGTATCCCAGGTCAGATCAGTGGAAGGTGGGGGAGGGGAAATCCTGATTTTTATAAAAATGTTGGGAGATAAGTGGCTGCATGGTTTGGGTGCACGGTTTGGTAAACCATGCACCAACCGTGCGGAGGCCACTATCTGTGAGAGCTTAATGGGCACTGTTCGGGCATGGTTTGGTAAACTGTGTGAAAACCATGCGGTTGGTTCTATGTGAAGCACTTGACCCATTTGAAAATGAAAACACACCATTTTATGTACAATTTTGGGCCCCTTTTTGTTAGAAAAGAAACTTTGAGATTTTCCATTGAATGAGTAAGAATTTCATTGAAAAAATTCATATGACACTCCGACTTGGAGTGAGAATTCTATCTAAAACACGCAAGAAAATAAAAACACACTATCATGAAATCCTAAGCACACTCAGAAAATCAAGACAATGGGAAAGAAATTTTTTAAAAATGCCGGGTTACCTCCCAGTCAGTGCTACGTTTTAAGTCTCGAGCTCGACTTACCTGGGCCTTGAGCTACCCAAATTGCATGGTGGAAACGATGCCCACCATGTCATCCATGCTGTAGTATGTTTTGAGGTGCTGTCCATTCACTTTAAATGTTCACCCATCTGCATCTGCCACTTCCACCGCTCCATTGTGGAAGACCGTAAGCACCGTGTAGGGTCCCGACCATCGGGACTTTAACTTTCCTGGAAATAATTTAAGATGGGAGTTAAAAAGTAGAACCTTGTCACCTGGCTGGAAAGTCTTCTGAGAGATCACGCGGTCATGGACCGCCTTTGTCTTCTCCTTATATAAGCCTGCATTCTCCTAGGCCTCCCGCATAATCTCTTCTAGTTCTGTCAGTTGAAATTTTCTCCTTTCCTCGGATGACTTGAGATCATAATTGAGGGCCTTGACTACCCAATATGCTTTATCGTCCATCTCCCCGGGCAGGTGGTAGGGTTTTCCATAGACCAGTCGAAACTGGGACATGCCCAGGGGTGTCTTGAACGCTGTCTAGTAATCCCATAAAGCATCATCCAACTTCTTGGACCAATATTTTCTTGAGGCGCATACCGTCCTATCAAGTATGTGTTTTAGCTCACTATTGGACACTTCCACATGACCACTAGATTGAGGGTGGTAGGGCGTCCCTTGATTATACTTGACTCCATACTTTGCAAGCACTTTCCTCATAAGTGTGTTATCGAAGTGAGTACCACAATCGCTGATCAACACCCGCGGTGTTCCAAACCGGATGAATATATTCTTTTCCAGAAAATAAACAACCACCTAAGCTGTATTTTTAGTTGTTTCCATCGCTTCCACCCACTTAGATACATAATCAACACATACCAGGATGTATGTGTACACAAGGGATGGGGGAAATGGCTCCATCAAGTCGATCCCCCATACATAGAAAATTTCCACTTCGAGGATCAGATGTTGCGGCATCTCAGCTCGACGACCGAAATTCCATGTCCTCTAGCATCGATCACAACATGAAATGAAATGATGTGTATCCCTATGAATGGTCGGCCAGAAGAAATCGGATTGTAAAACTTTGTCAACTGTGCGATCCGGTTCATGATGCCCTCCCGTAGGGGAAGAGTGACAGAACTCCAAGAAACTTTGAATTTCTTCCTCTGGGATGCAACGGCGGATGATGCCATCACCGCATGAGCAGAACAGTAGGGGGTCTTCCTAGAAATAGTGTTTCACATCCAATAAAAATCGCTTCTTTTGTTGAAATGAGAAGTCTGGGTGGACGAATCCTATCACTAGGTAGTTGAAAAAATATGCAAACCATGTTTGAGGTGGGAATTCAACAGAAAATAACTGCTCATTGGGAAAATCCTCATTTATTTCATGATCTTTTTCCTTTTCCAAGTGTGGTAGCTCCATCCGGGAGTGGTGGTCAGCCACCACATTCTCACTGCCCTTCTTGTCTTTTATTTCCAAGTCAAATTCCTGCAAGAGAAGCACCCAACGGATGAGCCGTGTTTTAACGTCCTTCTTGTTTAATAAATAATTCAACGCTGAATGATCCGTGTAAAACACTACTTTGGAAATCACCAAGTAGGAGCAGAATCTGTGAAAAGAAAAGATGAAAACTAACATCTCCTTCTCTATGGTGGTATAGTTCAGTTGTGCTTCATTTAATGTGCATCTAGCATAGTAGATCGGTCTAAAAATGTGATCTATCCACTCTCCTAGGACTTCTCCCACAACATAATCACTTGCATCGCACATCAACTCAAACTTATCCTCCCAATTTGGAGCTATCATGATGGGTGCAGCGATCAATTTCTCCTTCAAAATTTGGAAGGCCTCAATGCATTTACCATCAAATTCAAATATTGCATATTTAGAAAGTAGATTGGTCAACGGATGAGCAATCCTGGAAAAATACTGGAAAATATTTTGGTAGAACCCTGCGTGCCCCAAAAAACTCCGAATTGCTCAGACTGATGTAGGAATAGGTAATTGCGAGATCACTTCTATTTTGGCCGGATCCACTTGAATTCGTTGAACTGAAATTCGATGGCCTGGAACAATGCCATTTTGTACCATAAAATGGCACTTCTCCCAATTTAAGACCAAATTCGTGTGCTCACACCGCTCAAGCACCTGCTCCAGATTCGTCAGACAAGTAGTAAATGACTTCCTGTATACTGAGAAGTCATCCATGAAAACCTCAAGAATTTGTTCTGCCATATCATGGAATATTGATAGCATACACCTCTGAAAGGTGGATGGAGTGTTTCACATCCCAAATGACATACAGTGGTAGGATAATGTGCCATACAGACACATAACGGTGCTCTTTTCCTGATCTTCTGGAGCAATTGAAATCTAGTTATAACATTAATAACCATCTAAGAAGTAATAGAATTCATGCCCCGTCAATTGTTCAAGCTTCTGATTCATAAATGGGAGGGGGAAATGGTCTTTTCTTTTTGCGTCATTTAACTTCCGATAGTTGACACATACCCTCCATCCCATGACTGTTCGGGTTGGGATAAGTTCATTCTTCACATTTGTGACCACCGTGATGCCGCCTTTCTTGGCCACCACTTGGAGAGGACTCACCCAAAAGCTATCGGAAATTGGGTAAATTATACCAGCATCAAGCTGTTTGATTACTTCCTTTTTGACCACTTCTTTCATCGGGGGGTTCAGTCTCCTCTATGGTTGGTGAGATGCTTTTTCCCCTTCTTCCATAAGCACTTTGTGAGTACAAATAGTTGGGATTATACCCTTGAGATCAGCAACTGTCCAGCCAATGGCCTGTTTCCGCCATCTGAGGACTTACAAAAGAGCATCCTCTTGATCCTGTGAGAGTGATGAGTTGAGGATCACTGGCAGGGTATGTGTCTCTTCCAAATAACCATACTTCAGGGAGTAAGGGAGAGGTTTTAACTCGATCTATGGAGCCTTGAGAATAGATGGTACAATAGGTTCAACCTCTGCTCGCTCTAACAAATCAGGTACAATTTCCCTTTTCCAATAGTGGCTGTCTTGGCCTTCAATCAAGCTTACTTCCTCCCGGGTTTCTTCAAAGTTGTCATCCTCCAGAACACATTCTTTACTATATGGATAAAATTGCATATCACCGTCTTCTAGGCCGAAATGCTCAGCCATTGTTGTCAGAGCACAACAATCTTCATGCTCCATTAGTGAAACTTACTTGACCTCCTTTAGAACATTATAGGATACCTTTTCATCACCAACATAGAAGATTAACTCCCCTTGGTGGACATTAATTAAAACCTTCCCGGTAGCGAGAAAAGGTTTTCCCAGAATTAAGGATGCCTCTGGGCCTTCTTCCATATCCATAATGATAAAATCGGCCAGTAGAATCAACTTCCCCACTTTGACCAACACATCTTCCAAAAACCCCTTGGGGTATTTAATATAATGATCATCGAGTTGAAGTGCCACTCAGGTTGGATTTAGATCATTCAATCCTAATTTCTTAAATACCCCAAAGGGCATTAAATTGAAACTTGCACCCAAATCGCACAGAGCTTTACCAAACTCGCAAGGCCCGATATTACAAGGGATAGTGAAGCTTCCTGGGTCTTGGAGCTTTGGAGGAAGAGTATGTTGTACAATAGCCGAACATTCCTTAGTAAGGGGAATGGTTCCCAAATCTTCCATTTTTCGTTTGTTGGACAGAATTTCTTTCATAAACTTTGCATAAGTGGGCATTTGACTTAAGGCCTCGACAAAGGGAATATTAATGTGGACTTTCCGAAAGATCTCCACAAATTTAATGAACTGCTGGTCCAACGTTTTTTTTCATTCGTGCTGGGAATGGCAAGGGCAGTTCGTATGCTTTGGTCTCATCATTACCCTTGCCCTGTGGGACTACTGGTTCTTGATCTTTCTCATTTGTGGAGGAAGGTTCCCCAGCTGCAACTTCTTCATTTGAGGACATGGACTGCTTCAGTGTTGAGGCAACCTTGATCCTTGTAACATTTGGCATCAGTTCCTTCTCGCTTCATAGAGTAACTGCATTAGCCTCCTCCCTAGGATTTCTTTCTGTGTTTCCTGGTAGTGTGCCGGGTTGCCTTTAGGACAACTGATTGGCCAGCTGCCCAATATGATTCTCGAGGCCTCAGATTGATTCCTCTTGATTCTGAAACCTTGTCTCAGTAGTTGTGATGAATTTGGACATCATTTCTTCTAACGTTGAGGTAGGTTCCTGTTGATCTTGTTGAGCGACTTGTGGTGGAGGTGGTTGTCTCCATGGTTGGGCATGATGGTGGTTTTTATACCCTTATTGCTGATATGTGCCCTGCTGAAATTGGTTACTCTGCTGCTGCCTCGGGTACTGATTTTGAAACTGCTTTGCCCATAACCAGGTGGTCTTTGTGGTCGGGGCTGAGGATTTTGCTATTGCTGCCCCCAGCCTTGATTTTGATGTTCCTGCCACCCCTGGTTCTGATATTGAGGGTAGCTAGTAGGTCCTCTGTCCTAAGCAACATAATTGACCTCACTAGTTGAGGCTACTACATTGGCACTCGGGCACCCGCCCATTGCATGGTTGTCTCCACAATCACCACATGCTGGTGGACTGATAGCTTGAACTTGAGATGGATGCTTTAGATTCAAAGCATCAATATTCTTTGAGACAACATCATGTTGGGACGCAAGGATGGTGGTGACATCAATATTGTGAATGATCCTTTTCTGAGTACCACTTTCTGAATGCCACTGAAAGCTATTAGCGGACATGTCTTCTAACAATTCAAACAACTCTTCCAGGAACTTCCTCATAACTGTCCCTCCAGTTGCTACGTAAACCATGAACTTTGTGTTCGTGGTGAGACCACCATAAAAAGTCTGGACTTGCATCCATAATGGCAATCCATGGTGTGGGAACTTCCGAAGCATCTCTTTAAATCGCTCCTATGACTCGTACAATGATTCTGAGTCGTGCTGGTTGAAATTATGGATTTCATTTCTCAATGTGATTGTCTTTGATGGATGGAAATATTTGGATAGAAAGGCCTGAGCCAATGCCTCCCATGTTAGAATGGATCGCTGAGGTAATCCCTTAATCCTATCCTTTTCCTTGTCCCTTAAGGAGAAGGGAAACTACCTTAGGCAGATGACATCTTCAGAAACGCCGTGGTACCAGAAAGTATCACAATTCCCCAAAAATTTGGAGCTGTGATCATTGGGATATTCACTCGGAAAACCACCAAATTGAACAGTATTCTGAATTAATTGCATGATGGCTGACTTAATTTCAAAATGTTGGGCCTACACTGGTGGCCTGACTATCCCTGTATCCGCTCCCTGAATAGAGGGTAGCCCATATTCCATAATTGTCCGGCGCTGTGGTACCTGTTCCTGAGGTACCTGAGGAACATATTTTTGTTGAACTTGAGGATAATAGGGAAGCTCGTTCTGAGGCAAAAAAGGGAGGTTGGTCCCTCTCAATGTATTGTCTCTGCGATGGCTGCTCGAATCCCGGCACAAATTGAGCTGGTGGCCGCTGTTGGTTCCTCGGAAGATAATCCATATAAACTCCCAGTGTATTCAAATGCTGCTCTTCATCTCCACCCCTTTTTGGATTCCCTTCGATAAAAAATGGCTGCCCAACATCTTGGACAGTCCCCTGTTCGTCCTCCTGATGCGCTAAGGGATCATCTGCGTTGTGATCACCCATAAGTACATGACGTCGCCTAGACAACGTTCTTTCGATTTTTGGGTCAATCGGTTGTAATTCTGAAGACTCGGAAATCTGGGAACGAGTGACTCAGCCACTCATATACTACAGGACTTCACACACACAGATAGAACACTTAGCGTAAAAGGGAAAGAAAGTTGTAAACAGAAATAATATGAAGAAAATAATTTTCAGAAAATTTTTCAATTTTTATTTTCATGAAATAACTCCAATTCAATTAATAAAAATGATCATTTTAAACGTAGTAGTTTCCCTAGAAACGGTACCAAAATTTGACCAAGCCGTTCAGTGTTGATATTGTTTTTCCTTCAGTCAAATTAAATTCCCTAACTTGGACTAGTATAGTAAGCAAGTACGGGGTCGGTCCACAGGGAAACGAAGTTGATTATTATGTTTAATGAACCAGAACTATTCAGTGAAGATGCTTAATTTAAAAACGTTTGGTTGGAGGTTCATGATTCATATATTAAAAAAATGACTTGTTACTGAAACTTATCTAATTCACTATTGATCACTTTAAAACCGAAATTGTTTAAAACCAAATTTTACTGAATGATGATAAAGATGTGCCGGGGCTGGATATTCATGTGGGGCTAGAACCTTAATCCCTATCATGTTGTGTTGTTCATAATAACCCAAATTTCTGGGTTTCATATGTGTCGGAACTTCCTTTGTTTGGCAAGTTCCGATCAAGTCGGTAGAAATCAATTCCTTGGTCCGACAAATGATTTTTACTAACTTTTCGTTAAGATCCGCCGTTCTAGAAATGACAAGAATATCCAATGGTCATGGATATTCTCGTCGTATTTCTTCCAACGATCCCTAGAAACTCCATTCTTGATCTGACATGGAGGTTTCCAGCAAAATAGAAAATAGAAATGTTAGAAGAATTAGATGAGAGGTTACAAACAAACACAATGATAAGGGAAGGGATTCTAGCGAACCCACATTTCTCCCAGCCCCAACACAAAGGGGGTTTTAGCTACTCATAATCAAAGAAGTATAAAACTTACTATTAAACTTTAAGGAGTTCCTTCCCATCAAACTGAATAAGAAAATAGCAGAAAAACCAGCCAGCCACCCCCCCAAAACCCATCTCCCCTTTCCTCTCTTAAGTATTTGGTCTTCCAGGTCCAAAAAGGGCCTTTTTCCAGTTGTCAAAAGGGTATTTTCAAAAGTAAACCCTAGTCAATGAGTTGGGGGAAAGGGGGAAAGAAAAAATCAAAAGATGAAGTGGAGAGCACGGTTTAGGCACACGGTTTGGTAAACTGTGCGCAAACTCTATGGAGGCTACTGCCTTGAATTCTTCAGCCGCACCATTTGGAAGCACGGTTTGGCAAACCGTGCTCAAACCGTGCCGTAGATACTGTCCAGAATTGTTTGAGTTGCATGGTTTAGTCTGCAGGTCCCACACCATTTTTAAACCGTGTGTAAATCATGTGAACCCTTCTATAAGTGAAATCTCCTCCCACACGGTTTTCACACAGTTTGGGTAAACCATGTGGCAACCATGTGGGTCTTCTTGGCCTTTTAAATTCCTTCGTTCTCCATCCTTCACATCAAGTATTTGATCCAAAAAGCTCCCATCTAGCATCATAAGAGGGAAAAGGGTTCTTACGACTCCAATTCCCTTCTGAATCTCCAAACTTCAAAGATTCCATGATTTATCCTTTAATGAATGAAGAACCTACCAAGATACATTATCTTTGTGAAAATCAAATAAAAACCATCCACAAAACCAATTTATAGATGTTAAACTAGGTGAAAATGCCTTATGCACAGCAGTGCATCATATCCCTAGCTTCTCTAAAGCCAAGATCAACCTATCCATCATCTGCAAGGGCACACCAAGTTCTAGAAAATCCCAAGAAGGGGTGAGTATAAAAATACTTAGTAGGATACCCCGAAGGCTTGATGGAGTGGCAAGAGTAATACTAAATAGGGGAGAAATAGAAAGATATAACGGAAGAAGATGAAAATAGCAGAGATAAAAAGGTACAGTAAAAGAAATATAGCTCAACCCAACAAATGAGTGAAGTAAGATTGTCCAAACTCAAGGAGATAGAAATGGTGAGAAGATGAAATTCTTTTCGAGTCTTCGCTACCTATAGTAGGAGAGTAGACTCATCCAACCATGAGAAGATAGACACATAAATCACATGGAAAACCCCATGCGTCTTCACCTCTCCTAGAAGGAGAGTATCCAAAACCCAAGGAGTGGGTAGTAGAAACAGTATATATATATTCTCAGCAAAGAAACCCAAATGAGAGAATAAGGGGATATATATCTCACAAGATCAGCCCATGAAAAGTGAGTCTCCAATAGTTATAAAGGTAACCATCAATTCCTATCACCCCACACATCTACTCTATACTTTAAGTCAAAGGGAATCAATCAACTAACCTTGATAATATCCTCTTTGGGTGGCACTATCATTCCCTCACAATTTTAGGTCGCATCACAAGGATGTGTCTTGGTGGGAAACACATCCCTCTTGCTTGAGAGTCCAGATTCACATTAGTGCATGCCTCTTCACCATCACAAAGTCGAGAGGTCGTGTCTCAAAGTCAAGGATCCATTACTAGACCTACTAGAGGATGCCACTCATCATAGTGTGTCTTTTTACTAGTACGTCAGGGGGGATCATCACTCAGAAGTTGATGGGGGTCCCACTGCCTGGCCCAGTTGAAGGGTACTACCTGACAAGAGTCATAGACAGGTCCCACTACCCAGCCCTGCAGGAGGGAAGCCCGTAACTGTGAATGAGTACCACTGCCCATCCCAGATAGAGGTAACCCCTAAACTTCTATCAGGGAGCACTTCCCATGCCAGCTATAGGTAACCCTAGAACTGCTATGGTAATCCTTATTGGGTGGTACATCTTGGAAAATCATCAAGGATGATTAGCCATCTCCTATGGATGGTATGTCTTGGAAGAACCCTTAGGAACACTGGACACCCCTGCTGGATGGTACCTCTTGGAAGAATGTTGTGGAACATTGTTCATCCCTACATGGTGGTACCTCTCAGAAGAATCCTATAGTCATCGTATGTCACCCCGGATTGGTGTCACACTGATTCTCGCTCAAATTTACCAAAGGGAAGAAGGTAAGACGGTCCTTGTAGTTTAGCTTGGGTTGTCGAATCATCAGAGACCTAAGAAGAAACCTATAGACACGTACATTCTATGGACTATTTTTGGCTATGAAGTGGCCAACTTGGGTTGATTTTAGATGGGTTTAAAGAAACTCTAAGATAATTAAGTGAATTCAATTTAAAATAATGATTTGATCATAGGTTATTGCTCGGGGTGGATTGGATGAATTGTTTCTTAATGATTTCAATTTCTTATAATTGAGATGGATTCATTTAAGAAGATCAAACAAAATCATAACTTACTGGTTTAATGACTACACACCCTAATACTAATCACCTATACACTTGAAGGATCAATGTTTTGAGCACTCCAAGGTAGGGGTTCGTATTATGACTTGAAATGTGTGACCTTAAATTCAATAAGGATGAATATGTTTTAAAATCATCAAATAAAAATATCATTTAAAAGAAGTGATTAGCCATTAATGGAGTGATAAATAACATCCAATCCAGCCCCTTGCTACTCCCTTGGATCAACCCATAAAAGATTTAGCCCTCTATTGATGACATGTCTTCAACGAAAGCGGGAAGTAGACTTACAAGGGTGGAATTGAAGAAGTAAAAACAACAACAAAAAAAGATCACTCCTCCGTTGTGTGATAAATATCACAAAGTATGGTGTGAATATATTCACACCTTGAACCAACGGTATCAACGTGATAAGTGGAAGAACAGAATAAGAGTAAATGAAGAACTTTTATTAAGAAACTAAGGTGAATTAAACAACTTACATGAGGAAGAAATGCGATTACAAACAGAAAGTGGAAACATAACACTACAATGAAACCAAGCACCAAATATTCCTCAATCCTCCCACACCACTACCTTAAATAGGCATTTTTGAACCCTTGGGTCGAGCCTCCAACATTACATGTCTCCTCAATTAATTGTGGTAGGCCATAGGTGGGTGGAAAGTAAGGGAGAGTTGATTTTTCCACCCTTGTCCCGAGGTGGCAACCAACTTTCCTTCAACGAACAGACGCATTTGTATGACCATATAGATGACAGAATCAGAGTGGAACATAGAAGACGAAAATGGAGATCCTGATTTCGTATAACCGCCTGTAAAATTTGGGTCCATTTGGAGTTGGGGATTCCGAGATAAGATCAAATTAGTGGGATGTTTTTCTGTGCCGCAGAATCTGGCCCAGAATTGTATCTCTAACTTGGGGCACCTTAATGACCACCATAGAGGCCGAATTAGCATTATCTACTGAATAGTGATTTGTTACTAAATATTTCTTCTATCATACCACAAAATTAGTGATTCATTGGGCCTGTATGTTGGGCCCCATAGTCTCATAAGAGGGATGGTGTCCAATATGCCTTCTCTAGAATTGCTTCCATTCATCTCCAAATATCTCCATCATCGTTTATGAATCATCCATTGATCCCTGAATGAAAAATTTTCACATTTAAGTTTAGATAAAGTTCCCAAAATATCAAAATAAAAATATTGATAATTACATTCCTTAGAATCAGATGACTCATTAAGCCTAAATTGGTGTATATTAGGCATGAAGTGCAAAAATGATGAGAATGGATGTTCATAATGAAAATGCACTAACTCAGGCCCATAAGATCAAAAATGAACATTTAATACCATTAAAATGTAATTAAAAAATTATGTTTTTATTGGATAATCACACCCCCAACTTGATATTTTCTAGTCTCGAGCAAATAATTCAATGATTTTATTTGAATTCTTTTTTTCAAACACATTATAACAAACAGTGCTCACAATGTAAACTGCACACAAATATATTTTTATAACCTATCAAGATAATTTAAAACAATATGAATTTAAAAGAATATCCCAATCCCAATCCCATTCCTTTGATCAAATCCATCATTATTCTTCATCCAACTCAATTAGGTTTAATGATGTGTTGTGAATCACAATAGATATGGGGGTTCATTTTCATTCAAGGGGGAAATCATGGAAGCACTAGGTGGAATCACATTTAATCCAAATATGAGTATTCTTCATTCCTATTTTTTTTGGATTTTTTTCAATATTTCTATAGAAAATGAGATTGCAGTTAATCAAATTATCCCATGTAGCAAGACTTTGCCGATGACTCCCAGACTCAAAGGCCTTAGGGAACCAAGTGAAGCCCATATACTCGGGCATCGTCTCGAGTTAACTTAATAAAAAACAAAGTCATATTACCATAAATAGAGATATATTGAAAAACTCAGGGCTATACAACTCTAGATTCATGATCCCCAAGTGTCGAAAGCCTCGCATTTTATCAATCCATTGCTCTGCCCGCAAATTTGTTTTTTAATTTTTTTTGAATACTCATATTATTTATAAAAATAAAACCAGCCTATGCTATTTATTATGGGACCCCAAAAATTCAAATTACTACCCCATAGTCTAGAGGACATGCATTGTGGCATTTTTATTTAATGTATGAAAAAAAAATGATGAAAATTTTCATTGGACAATAAAACTTCCAAAATAAATACTTTTCAACTTAATCATGAATTAAATTAAGAGTCAAGGAAATAAAAGTTATTTTCTATGTAGTTTTATTGTGAGCAAAGATGTTATTATATGAATGATAAAGGAATTTTACTTCTTTTTTTTATCATTGTTTTTTTAAACAAACATTTTGTTTCCACACCCCCCAACTTAGAATGAAACTGTCCCTAGTTTCGTAAAAATAAAATTTAGAATGGGGTAGAGGAATAAAAGGGAAGTTCAAAAAGGAAATTGAAATATGAGGATCATGGAATGAAGTCACCTGGTGGTTGAAGTTTGAAGTTCTTATCACTTGAATTTAGTCCTTTGATATCCATGTTGCTTGCAAAGTTCCATTAAGTCGTAGGTCAGTGGTAAGTGTGCGCCCCTGTCTCCCTTCGGTCCCGGGTTCGAGTCCCCGTGGCATCGCCGGTTGTGATGGGGTTTTCCCCATGGCCTATGGCCTGTCCCCTTTTTTAATTATATTATTATTATTATTATTTTTAATATTTTTATCTTAACCTATAAAATAATAAAAATAAAACAAAATAAACTGATGATACATTGTATTCTTTTTAAATTTATGGGTAAGGTATTACTCAAGGATCACACCACGTGACACAGATGAATATGATGCTCCCCTTTCGTACCCATCCATACTCATAATAGAAGAACAAGTAAAAAGTCTATTTTTTTTATTTTTAAATATAAAAATGATTAATTAATCTTATTTAAAAAATAAAGATGATTCAGAAAGATTAGAAACATAAAAACCACGGGTTGCCTCTTGTGCAACTCTTTGTTTAACGTCGTTAGCCTGACATAGACCCCCTAACTTACCCAATACCAATTTTCAACATTTTAAAGAACCCATATTTCTCCATGTCCACTAGACTGAGATTGATTCTTTGTTTATAATTTTTGTCGTGTGAAACCCTATGTTCTATAATGAGTGGTAAAATCCAAGGAATATCAGAAATGGTTGATCTGGTCTCTTTTTTAGTATTTCTAAAGACATTAAGAATCATTACCTATTTACTAGTTTCAAGATAAGAAATTGTGAAAATTAAAAGTTTTTGGCTATCCCCAATGAATGGAAACTTTAGTGTGGATGGAAAGTCCTTTTTTTCAAGTTCGGGTAGGTTAACACTTTCAGACATAGGTTGGGACTTTGAATCAAACTCAATTTCATTTTCAAAATTTCTCAATAGAATTGGTTCCTTTTGAATAGAAGATTAAACCAAAAAATTGGAAAGATCAATTTTAGGAATGAGTATAGACTCAATATTTGTGATTTCTCTCAATCGTTCAATGGTTGGTGTTTTTGAAAATTTATCAATGGAGTTATACTTAGGAGACTCAATCTATGATGTCAAATTCTCCTCTTTTGAATCCAAAAAGTAAATTTCCTCCTGATTTAAAGACCCTTCAACAATTTCTTGATCCTCTTCATCCATCCCAAATCCAAATTTTGTCTATTCAGTAAATTCATGAGTGGTTTGTGGGAAACTAGACAATTCACATAAGGTTATGAAAGGGGAAGTTGGTGTAGGAATGTGTTCCTCACAATTTTTAATGATTTTTAGTTCTAACTTCAATGATGAACCTCAAAATTCATTATCTCCTTTTTTTGACACAATTTTTCAAGTAATGGATGTGGATTAGGATGGATGAGGGGTTGAGACAGATGGTTTATTCCAGGAGGATAACTATGTTGTTGGAATTCCATAGGAGGATGTTCAAATTGGCATTGTGGGGATTGAAACTCATTATATTTTGGAATTTTTTGTGGATAATATGAGTTAAAACATTGTGTATCAATTGTTTGTTGGTTATCCCACTAGTAGAAACTAGGATGGTCATTGTATATCACACTTGGTATGGGATGATCAATGTAGGGAGAGGTTCCCCATGTTTGGTCTTGTTCAAAATTCAATTCCATAGGAGTGTGGGTGTGAGAACAGAGAAGAGGTATGAAAAAAAGGATGATAATGTCTAAGATAACTTACTTAGGTCCCCGACAACGGTGCCAAAATTTGATTCTCGCTCAAATTTACCCAAGAGAAGAAGGTAAGACGGTCCTTGTAGTTTATCTTGGGTTGTCGAATCCTCAGAGACCTAAGATGTAACCTATAGACACGTACATTTTATGGAATGTTTTTGGATATGAAGTGACCAACTTGGGTTGATTTTAGATGGGTTTAAAGAAACTCTAAGAGACTTAAGTGAATTCAATTTAAAAGAATGAGTTGATCATAGGTTATCGCTCGGGGTGGATTAGATGAATTTTTTTTAATGATTTCAATTTATTATAATTGAGATGGATTCATTTAAGAAGATAAAACAAAATCATCACTTACTGGGTTAATGCCTACACACCCTAATAATAATCACCTATACACTTGAAGGATCAAAGTTTTGAGCACTCCAAGGTAGAGGTTCGTATTAGCACTTGAAATGTGTGACCTTAAATTCAATAAGGATGAAGATGTTTTAAAATCATCAAATAAAAATCTCATTTAAAAGAAGTTATTAGACATTAATGGAGTGATAAATAACATAAAATCTAGACCCTTTCTACTCCCTTGTATCAACCCATAAAAGAGTTAGCCCTCAATTGATGACATGTCTTCAATGGAAGCGGGAAGTAGACTTACAAGGGTGGAATTGAAGAAGTAAAAACAACAACAAAAAAAGATCACTCCTCCGTTGTGTGATAAATATCACAAAGTATGGTGTGAATAAATTCACACCTTGAACCAACGGTATCAACGTGATAAGTAGAAGAACAGAATAATAGTAAATGAAGAACTTTTATTAAGAAACTAAGGTGAATTAAACAACTTACATGAGGAAGAAATGCGATTACAAACACAAAGCGGCAGCATAACACTACAATGAAACCAAGCACCAAAGATTCCTCAATACTCTAAAACCACTGCCTTAAATAGGCATTTTTGAGCCCTTGGGTCTAGCCTCAAATAGTCCAAGTCTCCTAAATTAATTGTGGTAGGCCATAGGTGGGTGGAAAGTAAGGGAGAGTTGATTTTTCCACCCTTGACTCGAGGTGACAGCCATTTTTCCTTCACCGAACAGACGCGTTTGTATGACCTTCTATATGGCCGAATCAGTGTGGGCCATAGAAGACGAAAATGGAGCTCCGGATGTCTACTAACCGACTGTAAAAGGTGGGACCATTTTAAGTTGTGGAGTCCTAGATATGATCAAATTAGTGGGCTGTTTTTCTGGGCCGCAAAATCTGGCCCAGAATTGTATCTCTAACTTGGGGCGCCTTAATGACCACCATAGACGCCGAATTAGCATTATCTACTGAAGAGTGGTTTTTTCCTCAACATTTATTCTATCATCCCAAAAAATTAGTAATTCATTGGGCCTGTATGTTAGGCCCCACAGTCTCATAAGCAGGCTGGTGTCCAATCTGCCTTCTCTAGAATTGCTTCCATTCATCTCCAAATATCTCCATCATCGTTTATGAATCATCCATTGATCCCTGAATGAAAAATGTTCACATTAAAGTGTAGATAAAGTTCCCAAAATATCAAATTAAAATATTGATAATTACATTCCTTAGAATTAGATGACTCATTGGGCCTAAATTGGTGTATATTAGGCATGAAGTGCACAAATGATGAGAATGGATGTTCATAATGAAAATGCACTAACTCAGGACCATAAGATCAAAAATGAAAATTTAATACCATTAAAATGTAATTAACAAATATGTTTTTATTGGATAATCACACACCCAAAAAATCATACATCATAACTCTTAGGCCACTGTGGAGGGAACCATCATATTCTACATGAAAAAACACTTAGGATAGGCTACTCGCATGCCAATATTCGAGTTCAAAAGAAAGAGATACAAGAGGTAGAAAAATTCGTTAAGCAGTACATGGCACGCGTGGTGCCCACACAATGTGTGCCCTTCCTCATCGCCTGATCATGTAACTAACCATTATTGGGTACTAAACTGCAAACAAGTACCCCTAGGAATTCTATATTACTCATATAGTACTTGACACACCTAATCAAAAGGCTGAAAAGCGTCCAATGTTCGTCGTTGATCTGGAGGGCCAAAAGCATAATTTTGCTGACACGCCTCCTCAAACGGTCCCAGAATGTTTGACTGTATCACTTCATACATCTTCTTTACTCTCATAAGAGTTGACGTTGAACCAAGATGTGGGTTATCTTCAAACACATAAAAATGAACTTTTACCTATATTCCATTCAATCTCTGTAAGTTCGAACAGATCACACCATTGAAATCCTTTTAGAAAAGCACACAATATTGAATATTCATTCACCTCAAATAGACATCTGATGGAAAAGTCATAAGTCACCACATTATGCTCAGAAGATATCCCATGGGGCGCACTCCTCGGTCCCAAAAAAATTAAACAGATCATCCCATTGTGATACCCGCAAAAAAATACACGAGATGGACTAATCATTCATCCAAAATGGATAACCGGTGAAAAAGTTTCATTTCACCATAACACGTGCGAACTGGACCCCATGGGGCCCACACATCAACTATAGATTAAGCACCTGAAATTTTTCTTGAAAATTCCAGCTCAACTCTAGGGTCGAAATGCTTTAGATGGCGCATCAATCAGATGTCGTATGCAGAGGTACAGTCTGATGCATGTTTCCTGTATAATAATAATTAAATTATTATTATTTAACAGAGGCATTTCGTACACCCGAACCCCAAAACCAAGACTAAAAAGTACAAAACTAGTCTAAAAAGGTCCTCCTAGATGAGAGGATCATGTGGACATATACAGAACATGAAACAGAGGACCATGTCAAAATATACAATCATTTAAAGAGTCCGAGCCCAAGACAGGCTAGACCGGCCCGATCCGGCCGGTCCACCCCACCTGGGCCGGCCCACACCCTAGTCGCGTGGCCCAAACCTCCTACCACAACCCAACCAAGATTCTATGGCCCATCCTGCCGCGTGGACCATGACCCATGCTCCACAGACTGGCCAAGCGGCTGGTCCGCCTCGGATTTGGTTCGCGCACTATGGGTCGGTCCTCACTTTCTATGCCTCGGGAACCCCGTGTCCCCTTCATCAAACCAGTGACCTATGTTTTGTGGGTCGATGCCACCTGCGGTCTTGATCTACAACCCCTCTCACCTCCAGTATAGCCACAACCTAGCTCTTTTGCATCAGATGATGCAAGCCTGTCGCTCCGCCTGCGGGTCCTCCCGGTCGCATGCCTCCTCGTCGTCCGCCACTCCAGCTCGCTATGCCCTAGCACTCTAGCTCGCTTCCTCGACTTCCTCCACCTCGCACGATAGGTCGATGCTTCCATCCTTTCGAGTTATGCCTTAACTCTCATCCTAGCCATCATGTTTCAGTCTCCTTCGCCCCACCGTCACCCAACCAACTGTCGGCTCGCCCAGCCACACAACTTCGGACAACCGCCGCGCCACTGCTGGTCGGCCTAGCTCCGTTGGTCCCTTCCACAGATCACTGTGACTTCAATGAAAGCCCAAAAATTATTCCAAGACCAGTTATGTGATCCTCAGATCAATGTATACACAAAATTAAGCTTCACTCGATGATCCCTTGTAGATTTAATGCACATAAATATAAACGCCCAAGAACCTGAAGAATGGGAAAAGAACACAACAAACAAAAAGGTTTTCTAGCATGGGTTGATGGTCGTGTTCATGAAGAAATCGATGAAGATAATTTAAAATGATGAAATAATTTAAAATGAACAAATTTTCAATTAAAAATCCAATCAGAGGTTAAAGGGAAAGAAATCCTACCTTGATCTGTCTGTTTATTGTTACCGATGCGTTCGCTGCACTGCCCCTTCGATCCGCTGAGGTTTCAGTAAAGATATCTCCTCAATCTAGTTAACAACGATGAATAATAGGAGAGATATGGGAGAGATACTGAGAGAGAGAAATAGAAATATGGGTTAACCCTTATTAATCTCTTAACTCCATTTATAGTACTCTCACTTAGCCAGGAAAACTGAAGTCCTCACGCCCTCTCATCTTATGTAACACCTTGAAAAAAAACCCAATTCCGAACTCAGTGGTAGTCTCAAATTTCCAATCCAAGTCCCCATTAAAAAGTTATTGGGTTTTGAGTTAAAGATAAAATAATTAATTTAATTATTTTATTTACCATTTCTCCTCTACTTTGCGTTTTTCAAAAAAGTCCCGTGCTGATGAAATTTATACCCTGCCTAGGGGAAAAACCACATTTTAGACACAATAGGGGACTCAAATTTCTAATCTAAGCCACCTTTTAAGAGATATCCCATCTCTGACATGTGTATCATACAAAAACACTAACTATTTTTGTATAATTTATTCCGGTCACACTGGGTCTCAAAATTGAACGTCGTCTCAGCACCTGGCTCTAGAACTATATATAGAAATATTCCAAAGAATTACAAGGAAAACACTAGGTCTCTACACCCTTTTATTTGTTGGAAACCTTTAATCACTATTCTATAATTATACATTAAACATTTATTATCTTCTTCCTTTAACCAGTAAGTCCATTTATTATCCTTAACCCTTTTTTATTTGTGAAAGTTCAAAAAATTTCAAGGTGTTATTTTCATAAAAATAATACAAATCCTTATCCATAGTAATATATAACTTAGTATAATTATTAATATAGGATAATTCTTATAGACTTTTAGGTTCTCCAACATCTTTTAATACTAATAAATTAAATCACCTCCATACCTATTTACTGGTCACATGATCCCATATGTTCTTCATAATTAATTCTACAACATAGTACTTTTTTGGTTGGGATACTTTCAGTAATTCATCTGTGGATTCTCTATCCTAGGATTCAATAGCTACTGAAATTTCTAATATATCAACAACTATTCTACAATATTATTTTTAGTACTTATATCTAAAATTTACTTTGGAATTTTTTATTTTCTAGTATAATCAAAACCATTGAACATTTTATTGGTTGTATTATTTTGGAAAGTATTCCCATGTCAATTTGAACTTGAGATGATTATTTTCATTCATCATCATTTGTCAAAAAATTATTGTCCTTCCAAATAAACTTCTCATTGAATTACACATTTCTACTTATAACTACAACACCCCAAGATTTCATAGTGTATTATTTCTTCAAAATAATTCGATAACTTGCACTACACGCAACACCGAGTTCAATCACACCATGACTTACAAAAGAAAGCCATTAAAAAGAGGTTATGAATAGTATTAACTAAATTTTAAACTTTATATAATCCTTATAATTTTAGAATCCATATTATGAGTTTCTTAGACATAATGCAAGAACAGATTCATTTTCAGTATTGCACTTTTATCAACTTTTAATAGTGAAACATTTTTAAATACAGTATTTTAAACTTTTTGACTAAATTAGGACATCAAAAAATTTAAAATGAAACATCCCAAGCTTCCACGATACGCTTTCCTTTGAATAATACAGTAGCGTGTGTTGTACGCAACTTCGAGTTCTAACACACCACAACAAATCAAACTAGCCGTTATGAATAGTAATACCTACCTTTTAAAATTTTAGAAATTTTATCTCTCAAAATGGACTTCATTTTTTTATTCGGAGTATCGAATTTAGCCTAAGGTGAAATTTTGGTACTTTTCAGATAACTTTCATATTTTGATGAATAGTGAAAATTACTACATTTTAATTAAAAACAACTTTTTTAATCAAAATAATTAATAGTGATAAATTATGAATTTGAGTGGTTTTAAAGTATATTTAGAATATATTTTTACCATTTAATATAATGTTGGTCATTGGACATAATTTTACAATTAAACCGAACATAAACAAGTGTCAATCTTTTGATAGTTATTATCTCTTAAAAACACGCTTTTTGTTTTGACAGCGGGAATTAATTTTAAACTAATTTATGCCACTTCTGTGGTTTGAATTTAGAAAAATGGATTCCATATTTGGAATCAGGATATCTAAATTGTGTAAATAGGTAACTTTTATTTTTAGACATTTTGAATAATTACTGCGGTAAATATTTTATTTACCATGGTTAAGGGTAAATCCGGTAAATAAGGGTTAAAAAAATAATATTATAATAATACCAAATTACCCTAAAATGTGTCCTAGCCCTATTGGTTGATACAGTTTTGACCATAGGCATCTTTGGGTCGATTTGGGGACCCCATGGTGCCACTTGTAGGTGATAGGGACACTTTATTTTAATTAAGTTAAAATGAATACAAAAATGACACAAGCATATATCTTTTAGAAATTTTTTTTTTACATAGGGTTATATATGTTGGATTTTTGACTTTAAATATTAATTAGAAATATAAAAAGATTTACTACATGATTCTATTTTATTTTCAATTTTTAGAGATTAAATAATTTAATTTATTTATGACACAATGATGATGTAGTAATTATCATAATAGTGAACAATTAAAATAATTGATATTATAAATACCAAAATAAATATAATATGAAACTTTTAATGAGTTAAACTAATTTTAAAGGATAATATGATATATTAGGATTGATTTAATTTACTTTATTCGAAGTAATCAATCTGTTATGAGTTTCAAAAAAATCAACTATTGAATAGTGTCAAAATTGACATAAAAGAGTTCTTAAAACAAATATTATATTATTAATTGATATTAAATTCCTAAAAATCTAATTCTCGTCCAAGAGACTTATATCATGATAGTTTCATCATTAATGGACCACTTGGGGGTCGCTTGGATGTATATAGTATGTTTATTAACCATATTATATAAAAATACAAAGAGACATTGTAAAAGTGAAACTAATTAACATAGAGTTAATACTTAAAGATAAGGTTAATATAAGTACCCAAACCTGTCTAAATTATATTGGTTGAGTTTTTTTCGACCCATCCCCACCTTAACCTTTAAATAATCAACTTTGGAGCCATTATAAACCGAATATGAATTTATTATAAATTAATATTTCTAGATTTTCCAAAGGTGCCCCTCACCCCTCTTATAAAAGGTCACTCCTCCTTCTCATTTATTCACACCTTCAAAGCCTTTTGGTTTGGCCAAACTCTACCCAAATACTCTTCCAACTTCCCTGAATACAACCTAGAGGCATTAGTTTGATCAGAAAGCCAACCTAAGGAGCCCTTTTGATCAAATCAAAAGGAAGAACCCGAAGAAGAGGTAATGATTTCACCACCCTTTTTTCCAAGTTCATTACTTCTTCCACTTCTTCTTCCTTTGTTGTTACCATTCTAAAATAGTAACTCCAGTATCATATATATACTGTGATGTTATTATAAATATGGTACAACCATATTCAGTATTCTATTCACCCTTTGAATAACATGTCACCATACGTGCGTACGTACGGCTTACCGTCTCCACGTCGTGGTGTAATTGTTATTCAATATAATATTATTTGGATGGGTATAATAATGATGTGTAACTCATGTAAATAATAAATATAACATGTTAATGATTCAGTATATATGATATACTATCCATTTATATATTATTTTAATATCAAAATAATGATATTGTCGCTCGTGCGTACGTACGGACTACCGTCTCCACGAACGCGATGAGATTCATTCTACATCGTATCCATTCAAGTATAATTATCATTTGATGATTTAAAAAAATGATTTTTAAGGACTTGATATCATTCTGTATATTAATAATATACAACCTATCCTTTACAAACATGTCTTACGTAACAAAACATATAAAAGAAAACAAGTAAGTTAACACCCGAAACAATGATAGTACTAAGATATTATTATCAAATCAATATTAAAAGATCATATATGATATCATATTAATGTATATGATTCTTGTATAATTTAATAACAATTATTTCACCATTATACAGGAGGTTAACCTACCCCAACCAAGGAAAAGTATAAGGTAAGGGTTATTTCACAATCTCTTCATTATCTGAGGTTGTTTATATGTAATAATCTACTGGGATCTCTTTATCATCCACATCCATGTTTCTTCAAAATGTATTTCAAAACATTTTTATTATTTACAAGAATATGGGTTAAAGTCATTTATACCCTTGTTTGACTTTTTATAAGAGGAATCTTTCCGTCGTTTTCAAAACAAGGTCCTTTTTAACCTTTTCGACAGAATTAAGGTAAGAATGTTTTTTTTAACTTATACGGCGAGTGCGGTTATTTTCTGCCGTTATAAAATCTTCAAAGTTTTCCTTACAAGTTTATAAGAATATTTTCAAGAAAATGTTTTATTTTATATGGCTCTTAAATGATTTCAAAAATAGAAAGAGATATTTCTCCAAAAAGTGTTTTGATTTCATCAATGTCAACATCCTTTGATGGATTTTACGCTTATTTGAAGTTGATTTATTATGATACAAAACTTCTACATTGTATTGAAAGTTTTGTGATATGTTTGACTGTGGATGTGCTATTTTTATACCATTCATAGTTTATGGTGAAATTATTGACATTTCGTATGCTATTTTTAATACGAATGTTTATGTTATGTTTAAACCTTTTCATATGGGAATGTGTTGGACTTAATATGTGACGGGTGGAGCCCGCTATAGCTCCTCGATGCATCGGTAGGTCTCATGAGACAAACTAGTGTCTTGGCACAAGGCCTTGACAAAAACTTATTTGTAGTATTGGCACGAGGCCTTGGCTATGTGGTTATGATAGTCTGGCATTATGCATTCCAACATTATGAAAGTGGTTATTGATATTGCATGTGATTATTCGATTAGTAGAATATCCATGTGAACAAGTAAATGGCATTATTTCATTTTCCTTTTGCCATACTATGTTGAAGTTAAATTTTAAAAGGCTTTTGTTTTAGTAATGCATTGCCTTTAATGTTTATGCTTATTTGGAATGTTCCGCTATATTGTTATCCTTACTGGGCATTTGAGCTCACCCCTTTTCTAAGTTTTATTTTTCCCAGGATGTGAAGAAGTAAGTTATGAATGACCTGCAGGGATATTATGAGGGGATTATAGTGTGGACTATGGAGACATTATGTTGTTGTAGTAGTTTTTCACATTATGATGTAATGTAAGACTTATAAATATATCTAGTGTTTCCAAGGCTACTAAACCAATCGGTCTTTCGAGATTTGATCTTTCTTGTGATCATGCCAATGTTATGTAATAATGCACCAACATTGGGTAACTAGGGTCGGGGCGTTACAGTTGGTATCATAGGAAGTATAGTACAAACCTTGGAATTTAGATTTAGATAAACTCTGATTAGAGCACGTAGACCTAAGATGAACTTTGAGGATTAGTATAGAAGAACTTCCTATAATTTTGGTATTGTAGAGATTTTCTGAGTTTTCCGAGCAATACATCCCTTTCTGGATACGAGCAGGTAGAGGCAGCTCTGGCACAGATGTACCTAGGGGTAAAACCCGAAAACACCGCTTTGAGCTAGACTCGAATGGGAACTAGTGCACGACGATAGGCCTTGCTGCACTCTTGGTTACGACACTCCCGGGGGATATGCTTAGGATAACTCTTATTTTCTTTACAAATCATTATGAAGGGTTTATGAGTATATAATTCCTCAAAGAAAACATTTTTATGATTATGGATTATATCCATAAACTATTTAATTTATGTTATGTGTTTTACAAGTTTGGGATTAGGTATTGTTATTCATAAACTAATCTAATGTATGCCATTGTTTAGAAATGGCGCCCGGTAGAAGGAATGAGAACTCTAGCAATGAACATGATACAAAGAGAAAGAAGGATCATATATTTTATGGTCTTAAGCCAGAATTTACAAGAGAAATAGTCTCGCATGTATTATCATCATATGAAGAAATAATATCATGTGTTGATAAGATAAGTAAAGAGTTTACTGAGTCCTATGGATTTGAAGGGAAGCAAGATAAGAAAAGGATGGAAGAGAGAAAGATGGATAAAGGGAAGAGGGAAAATAAGAATTTTCTCATATGTGGTAACTGTGGAAAGAAACACACTGGAACTTTCCTGAAAGGAATGAGAGTTTGTTATAAGTGTGGAGGAAAAGGGCACAAAGTACGTGACTGCAAGGGTAAGAAAATGGTTTCAAATGTACAATGCTTCATTTGCAAGGAGTTTGGACACTACGCGAACCTATGTCCCAGTCATTAGACTATGCCACAAATGATGCTATTGGATAATAATCAAGTTATGATACTACCACAGATGAAGATGAATGATTAGAGTTCTTATGTTGATTATGTCAATTGAGTGTTGTATCAACAATGTACTTGTTATAATAATTATGGAGTATATAAGGATTGTACTGCAGTACTATTTCATTAAGGACTTGAGATTCTGTGGAACAAAGAAAAGTGACTCAATAGCAGGATAAATTTTTGGAAAATATATGGTTGAGAGAATTATAAACCATAATATAGTTCTGATACCGAGGTAGTGATTTTGGAATAATACATGATTGTTTTGGATAAATTATATTGGATATTCTTGACTACCTTGGAACTGATTAATGATTTGTATATTCCATCATTTTTGGGGTTTAAAACATTTTTGGACTGATGAAGTATATCCAGCATTCTATATGGAATAAGGGAACATGAATGTAATCAATAAGGAATATGGTAACTCAGGATGTTTCAGTGTATTAAAAGAATACATGATGAAGGTATTCATATGCTATTATGGGGTAAAAAGGATCTACATTATGTTTACCTTCCTTATAAATGTTGGACTGTGAGTTTGGACAGAAGTATTTTGGATAGTTCTAGTTTGGATTATTTTGGATTGCCATAAAAGGACAACCGGAGGTCAGGCGGCTACCCGTCGTGTCCGACAAGGCTGCGGGACTTGAACCCTCAACCGAAGGGCGACAAGGGTGTATCACCTACCACTGACAAATGAGATGTCCTGGATTAAATAATGTAGTTTTTTAAAAGATCTGGTAGATGAATTAAAAATTCATTTATTTTGGAACCCTGTACGAATAGTATAAATATAATTTTTTTTACGTTCTATTATCTTTTAGAGTGAAAGATTAGTTTGTGGTAGAAATTTATTAATGGAAAAAACTCTAATTATAAAGTAAGTATATCTCCTTATGATCTTAGCCAATCTCATAAATAAATTCCTCAACATTAATAAAAGGAACTTAGAACAAAAATGTTTTCCTAGATGGTACCTTAAATCATCACTAATTCATGGATTTGGGATTGTTGGCCTTTTCATAGCCATGTTCTCTACCACTCTCCATCAGATAATTGATGGTTAAATTTCTCTTCCATATCCATGTTTTCCTACATGGAACCCTAGTATGTGTTATTTTTGGTAATCTTCATACTTTCCACTCTTTATTTTAAATAGAGGCCTCGTTAATTCATTTTTCGATGTGGGATTTCAACTAAGATATTTTGAAACATCAAAAATGTGTCATCCTAATACCCTATGTTTTGTTGAACCGATGGTATTTCAAATCATCATAGATTGATGAGTTTAAGGACCTTAATTTTATACTTGTTTGTGATTGATGACCTCAATCACTACCTATAAATATTTACGTTTTTCCTCCAATTATATGTCTCTAATTTCCACCAATGTTCTCCTAATCGAGATCATAATTTGGTGGTGACCCTTTCATTTCTCTTTTCCTCATATTAAGACTAAATTTTAGTAACCCAATTTCCGATGTGGGTTTTCCCACAAATATATTTTCTATTTTCAACCTTTTATTTTTGAAGAACAATTTCAAATTGCGAGGACGCAATTTATTGAATGAGGGGAGAATATAACACCCCAAGATTTCATAGTGTGTTATTTCTTCAAAATAATTCAATAACTTGCACTACACGCAACACCGAGTTCAATCACACCATGAATTACAAAAAAAAAAAGACATTCAAAAGAGGTTATGAATAGTATTAACTAAATTTTAAACTTTATATAATCCTTATAATTTTAGAATCCATATTATGAGTTTCAGAGACATAATGCAAGAACAGATTCATTTTCAGTATTGCACTTTTATCAAATTTTAATAGTGAAACATTTTTAAATAAAATATTTTAAACTTTTTGACTAAATGAGGACATCAAAAAATTTAAAATGAAACATCCCAAGCTTCCACGGTACGCTTTCCTTTGAATAATACAGTAGCGTGTGTTGTACGCTACTTCGAGTTCTAACACACCACAACCAATCAAACTAGCCGTTATGAATAGTAATACCTACCTTTTAAAATTTTAGAAATTTTATCTCTCAAAATGGACTTCATTTTTGGATTTGGAGTATCGAATTTAGCCTAAGGTGAAATTTTGGTACTTTTCAGATAACTTTCATATTTTGATGAATAGTGAAAATTACTAAATTTTAATTAAAAACAACTTTTTTAATCAAAATAATTAATAGTGATAAATTATGAATTTGAGTGGTTTTAAATTATATTTAGAATATATTTTTACCATTTAATATAATGTTGGTCATTGGACATAATTTTACAATTAAACCGAACATAAACAAGTGTCAATCTTTTGATAGTTATTATCTCATAAAAACAGGGTTTTTGTTTTGACAGCGGGAATTAATTTTAAATTAATTTCTGCCACTTCTGTGGTTTGAATTTAGAAAAATGGATTCCATATTTGGAATCAGGATGTCCAAATTGTGTAAATAGGTAACTTTTATTTTTAGACATTTTGAATAATTACTGCGGTAAATATTTTATTTACCATGGTTAAGGGTAAATCCGGTAAATAAGGGGTAACAAATTAATATTATAATAATACTAAATTACCCTAAAAAGTTTTCTAGCCCTATTTGTTGATACATGTTCGACCATATGAATCTTTGGGTCGATTTGGGGACCCCATGGTGCCACTTGTAGGTGATAGGGACACTTTATTTTAATTAAGTTAAAATGAATACAAAAATGACACAAGCATATATCTTTTAGAAAAACAATTTTTACCTAGGGTTATATATGTTGGATATTCGACTTTAAATATTCATTAGAAAGATAAAACTATTTCCTACATGATGCTATTTTATTTTCAATTTTTAGAGATTAAATAATTTAATTTATTTATGACACAATGATGATGCAATAATTATCATAATAGTGAAAAATTAAAACAATTGATATCTTATTTGTAGTCTTGGCATCGGTAGGTATCATGAGACAAACTAGTGTCTTTGCACAAGGCCTTGACAAAATCTTATTTGTAGTCTTGGCATGAGGCTTTGGCAATGTGGTTATGATAGTCTGGCATTATGCATTCCAACATTATGAAAGTGGTTATTGATATTGCATGTGATTATTCGATTAGTAGAATATCCATGTGAACAAGTAAATGACATTATTTCATTTTACTTTTGCCATACTATGTTGAAGTTCATGTTTAAAAGGCTTTTGTTTTAGTAATGCATTGCCTTAAATGTTTATGCTTATTTGGAATGTTCCGCTATATTGTTATCCTTACTGGGCATTTGAGCTCACCCCTTTTCTATGTTTTATTTTTTCCAGGATGTGAAGAAGTAAGTTATGAATGACCTGCAGGGATATTATGAGGGGGTTATAGTGTGGACTATGGAGACATTATGTTGTTGTAGTAGTTTTTCACATTATGATGTAATGTAAGACTTATAAATATATCTAGTGTTTCCAAGGCTACTAAACCAATCGGTCTTTCGAGATTTGATCTTTCTTGTGATCATGCCAATGTTATGTAATAATGCACCGACTCTGGGTAACTAGGGTCAGGGCGTTACAATAACACCTTTCTTAATACTATCATCCAATTGTAAAAACCAAAATTAGTCATTAATATACCCCATAAAGAATAATGTGATAGAATTTTCATCAATATTTTCTCATTATTTTTAATTTACATGATCATTAGAAACACAACTGAAGATTCTATGGTGCTGAAGTTCCAATGTTTTACCAGACCACCATTCTACTAGTAACTATTAATCTACTACTAAGGAGGGACTCCAATTAATTATATATGTGGTCATATACACATATTAAAACCAAAAATCCTTAGGCATTATGGAGTGAATCCCAATTCTTCACATCCTCTACATCAATGTACGAATCATCCTTTCTTCTATGACATTTTTTTTCAGGAATTATAAGAATGGTTTTCTTTTATCAGATTCAACCATGTATGTATATGTTCTAGAAACTCTTTCAAGTGATCTTAGAACCATTATCATATCATAAAATCTTCATCTTGAAACCCTTTTCTATCTCCATCACTTCTTTATACTAAAAAACTTTTCAACAATGTCTGATTTTTTATTTTAGGAAATAAACCAAACATTTATTTATAAATAATTATTTAAAGTCACAAATTATTGAGATAAGACATGCGACTTGACTGGGGAAGGTCCCCAATAATCTATATATAAAATTTATATCTTTTAGTTTGATGGATTTATTCCACTAATATTAAAATATACCTTATGTTTCTTTTACAAGTATGGAAATTTCAGATATTTATACATTTAAACCCTCAAGATTCAACATCAATTTCTCTTATATAATATTCATACTATTCTCATTCATATGACCCAACCATCTATTTTATAAATCAGAAATTCTAAAATTTGATGATCCAACCATTTCAAATCCTTCTATTATTTCGATAAGGTAAAGGGTTCCATATTTAAATCCTTTATAAATGAATGGATACCATTAATTAACCTTCCAAACACTCTTTTTCAATGTATATTCCAAAAATAGTATCATGAAACTGACCCATGAAAATAATATTCTTACAGGGGATAAGAATATATCAAACAACCTTCAGCTCAATAAAAACCCTCATTCTTCATTCACATTTCTATATACCTCTTTCCCAAAATTTATAAAGCTCTATCATTCAAAAGATACACTCTGATAATATTTTAATAAAAATATTTTGTCATGTATCCACTTTATCCTATAGATTGGTAAGATACTCCTGAATCTATAATCCAAGATTTCACTAGAATATTAACACTAAGTAACATAGTGCTGCCTTCTTCAACTATTGTATTTTCATAACCATAGAATATAGAAAATGATCTTTAATTATTCTTATGATCCCTTGAGTCCTTCTTGATGTGTTCCATGTTCCAATAATTTCAATATATAGGGATAGGTCCAATTGATTTACCTCGACTCATTCTTATGGTTTTATCCACTAAGAGTCCCTAGTTCCTTCTTTATGTTGAGACCTAGTGTTTCATTTTTTTCAATGATGTGTCAATATGTGTTTGGTGAGTATAATATGAAGACGTGATTATTGGAGAATAGTTACAGATTTATATAATGGAATTGAATGTCATGATTCCAAAATTCACCTTGATAATTATGATGATTTTTGTTCTGATATTATTTGTCAAAGACACGTCTCAATGGTAATCAAATAAGGAACAAAATTTTTACAACATAAAAGAAGGGGATAAAGAAGTGGTTATGAATATTTCCATTATAAAATAAAGTAATTGCATGAAGGAATTTAAGAAGTCTATGAAGAACTATATTTTGGATTTAAGGACTTGAGAATGATTTGTTTTTGTACGTTCTTATACATAGTTTAAACTACATTTTTTATCAAATTTCTAAGTGTTGGAAAAAAATTGGCCAACCATACTAACCAGCTAGGAAAGATTGACCATGTATTTATAGGGTAAAGGTAAACTAGTCATAGATGTTAGCTAAGATAATATAGTGAGTTTGCAGGAGGTTCCATAGCACCCATAAGGAGTGAAAGTGTGATGGAATTCAAGGGCAGTAGGTTTTGTGCATGGTAATTCATATGGCAGTGACAAGCCACAATGTAGGTAGGTATGATGGTGTGTCGAGAGTGTGGGTAGTTTTCTAGGTGTCGAACCCCATTTCCATCTTGAGAAAGCATCAAAAACAGAAACACTTATAAGCAATCAACTGTATGTGAGAATGATACGAGAATATGATACAAGGTAACTATTCATACACATTAAAAATATATGGAAATTTCATTGGCCTTCAGATTCAATCGATCAGGATGATATGATTTAATGACAACCACTATCTTCAATATCCAACCTTTGAGGTTCTTCAAATAAGCTCAAAACTATCGAGTTTTCCTTTCCAATTTTTGAAGTACATACTTCTAATGATCATGGAGAGGGATTTTCAGAAGCTTGATCATCTCGAGTATTTTCATTCAATAAAAGTCTTTCATTCATGTGATAATTCAAAGAACATTCTTTGGACAAATTCAAACGATGATGTAAGAATCTATTAATAAATTCAATATGCATTTAGGAGGTTGAGATTTAAAAATACATGTGATCTTCTTCACATGCATATGATAACTTCACCATGAGGAGAAAAATTAAACTCATGTTAGAAGGGATAACATTATTTTTAGAATCAAATTATTTAAGATACACTGAATGATTTTGGAAATTTTAATATCCTCAACATGAAATATTTTTTAGGAGCATTGAAGACAAACTTTACACAACATAAATATCATAAATAAGGAAGTACAAGGAAGTAGTAATCCTTGCCTATAAATAACAAGGGTGGTATGAGACTTATGTTTGCTACCATCCATGAGAGGCTCTCATTTCCCATGAAATAGTTCACTATAAAAACTCTTGTTTCATGAAGAAGGTTTCCATGAATCACTATACATTAATGAATAAGAAGCTTGAGAAACTATGGGAATTATATTTGTGTTTAGAACACTCGAATAGCTTCATAAATATTTTTTTTTCTGGAAATCCATTTCAGATTTTCTGATAAACATACATGAAATTTTCCTTGTTTTCACTAACTCACTGCTAAAACACATATCTCTTACAGTGTGCGTGAAGAGGAATACAAGAGATATTGAAATATACTTGTGAAATGAATCATATAATATATGTATACTATTTTTTTATAGGTAATTTCAAGAAGAAAAATTGTGTTTGAGAAGGTTGTGTACTCAGTTACACAAAGAATAAAGTGGATAGTGTGGTGCATGAATCAACTAGCCACATGCATGTCCAAATAGAATATTGTGTAGAACATAAAATAACGAAGATATATATAATAGGTGCTATGGATTCAAGAATATAATAACTTAATTTAGTATTTTTAAAGTTATATAAGGAATAAAATAATATAAAATATTATTGTGTGAACCACTTTCATACATTAAATTGAGGCCTGGACCTCATTATATTAAATAAATGATATCATATTGATCATAGTTTCACTAAGGAAACTAATCATACAAAGGTGATAAAATTATTAATCAAGGTCAATAGAAAAAATTAGTGGATATTGAACGTACTAGATGCTTACAAAAGCAAGGCAGATCCTACAAGCTCATGGAGGAAGATCAAGAGATCATCCTATAGTGGATCAACTCTATAGAAGTAAAGAATCTGCTGATTTGTAACTGAGAGTATAGAAGTATTTTAGTTGGAGCTGGAAGAAAGAGAAGTCTCTCAATTGGAGATGAGAGAAGGAGAAGCCTTTAAATTGGTGATAGAAGTAAGAAAAGTCTCTCAGTTGGAGTTAGGAGTAGATGAAGACTTTTAATTGGTGTTAGAAGTAGTGTAGAAGCCTCTTAGTTAGTGTTGGGATCATTGTAATCACTTATTTGACAGTGAATAATCTATAACTAGGGGGAATAACTGGTTGTATTAAGGACCCTAAATTTTTTAAACCTTGAAAATACTATGATTTACTCTCTCTTTTATTAAAACTGCATGTGAAGTGAAATAGATAGATAATAATGAGTGGATCGAGAACCATAACAAAATTCAATAGGTTGGATTCAAAGTAAAAGAATTCATAAAAGAAAACCATTGATTATCCCCCCACTCAATGGTCAATATAGACTGAAGAACTACACTTTGAGGTGAATGAAATATTTCATCTACATTCATTTCATTTCTAGAAGTTCCCTATACCTCCTTCCACTAGATATCTTTTAAAAACAATAAAATTCTATATGTAGATAAATAAAAAGTCATATTTTCCATAAGAATTCCTCACTATTGTTACCATCTCTTCCAACAACTCTAGAAATTGGGGAAATAATAAAATATCCTTAACGTAGTTAGAAAATGTTAACTTTACTATTTAAAGATGATTCAAGATCATTGTTTGATTATTAACATGATCCTCCACTGATCTCACTTCTATTTCTTATTAGAAACACTTTATTGAGTGTAGTTGGATTCTCATACATATCCATCAATGCTTCCATAATATCTAAAATAGTCTTCTTCTCTTGGTTGTTTAAGGAAAAAATCATTAACAATGTAATCTATATCAAGTCAATATCTTTTCTATCCAGCTAATCCTATTAAACATTATCTAGATTCTTAAGTTTAGTTCAATTAAATGGAACTTTGTTATCCTTTTGGATTAGATAATCTTTCATCTACATCTTCTAGAGATAGATTTTTGTTCCATAAAATATATCTACCCTCACATTTCATTATTCTGATGAAATGATCATGAAATAATAATTATTACTAAAATAAAATTATCAAGGTTAGAAAACAAACATAACACTATATGTTTTGTGTCACCCCTTTCTGTGAATCAATCCTTGATAAAAAATTTCTAGAAAACCACATGAACTTCGAGCTCCAGAATCTCATCTATGAGTAGATAAAAAAGTTGGAAATTGATCACATGTATTATTATCTAAAAGTTTTTTACATTGAAACATAGAAGTATTGATACACCCAAATACCAACACTGAATCCAATTATCACACACACAATAAGACAAGGGAAGGGAAAACATCAAAGAATGCCTATTTTTTAAGGTTTTTATTTTCATCCTACATCCATGTGAGGAAAAAACTAGATTTTATTTCACTATAATTAAAAAATATAAAAATATAGACTTATCATACACATGGATAAAAGAGTATAAATGTTATTCCTTAGATCCCCTTAATAAAGTGGTATCACACCCTTAATATAAAGGGTGCTTCCTAGATAAACAGTTTCATCATCTTCTTAACATTTTCATCAAATATCCATTACACTGTGAAGCTACTGATATCCTATGATATTCCTCATATTTACCACCTATAATTAGAAACTGAATAATGATCCTTTACCTCACCCTTACCCATAATCTATAGTTGAAGAAAAATCCAAATGTAGACTAAATTTTCATACTGGGGAAATTGCTTTTTGAACATACAATAACCTGATAGGATGAAATTCTAGTAGTATGAATCCTTTTTGAGTATCCCAACCATGTCATATTTAAATGAAATAATTCATAAAATTTTGGTAATATTAACTAAGGGGCCTATGAAGAGACTTTACAATAATAATAGGTTATGGAGGATCTTATTATGTATAGGTTCATTTTTATAAGGACTCCCTTCATGTTGGATATACCTACTTGACACTAGTCCCTAGTCCCTGGATTATTGAAGATATGCTCGGGGTGGCAGACCTAGATTTCCATTTTCCCATGTGGGGTTCTGATGGGTCGTGTCATGTCAATAAAAGTTTTAATTTGGTTTGAATATTGGTTCAAACCTCCTCTTAGAGTTCTAATATTCAGTTCATTCCCATCAAATGGCACCCGATTCTAATCATTATGACTTTTTGTTCAATATCAAAGTCTATTTTTGGATTTATTGCATGCATGAATTCAATGATAAAGATTAATTTTTTCAATTTAACTAAATTTTATAGTTAGAAAACATAAATAATTTTATTCCTATGGGACTATGGATAGGAGATTGGGTAATACATCTGACAAGATACTGATTAGATAATGAATGGTAAAATAATTGGTAATGGAAGGATAGAGAATATCTTGATGAGATCCATTTTCAATGTGGTATATAATAAAAACTCTTATTTTGGTATTAAATTTGATACATGGAAGACATTATAAATTATTTATGGAAAACAAGTAGAATGATATGGAGGAATCCACTTCAAAGGATGACAAATATTACCTTGTTTCTATAAGAAAAAAGTGAATGAATGGGATGAATAATCTTAAAATGAGAACACACCATCTACGATTAGTGAGTTTGAGATCAATGTTAAATATGGGTCAAACATTGTTTTGTAATATTATTGAAAATATTGAAATTAATATTCATATAAGAAGAATAACACATATGGTGATTCATTGGAATAAGGGGAAATAATATCTGGTCATTGACCCAAATAATGTTAATGAAGTGATAAAAAATCCCATCCTTGTGTGAGTAGGTGGATCGATAAGAAATAATTCATCAAGTGAACTATTTATTTATAGAATATGTATCTAGGAAATATAATATATTAAATAATTTTTATATGCCCTTGAATAAATAAATTATAATAATGGTTGAAAAAATTAGTTTCTAAAGTGATCTACTTAAAGAACTTGCACGTGAAGTAGGAAAACAAATGGCTACAAAGAAGGATATGAAGGATAACATTATTACTCTAAAAAAAATTAATAGAGGATAAAATATGAAAAGTAATTTGTCTCAAGGATGAAATAAATGGACCTATAATTTAAGCAGATGAATTTTAATATCAAAGTGGTCAATGATAGGTTAAAAAACTCTAATTAAATTGAGAATATCCATCCCAAGTTAGCATTAACAAGTGAAGAATTCAAAACTCTTAATCTAAAATTAATAATTAAATAGTATATCCTTTCAAAAATAGGGTAATAAAATTCATTAATAATGGTTTAATTACAATGATACTATTGTATAATCATAGGACACACCTTGGGTGTGTGTATATAATTCCAAGGGTTTTATGGTAGAAAATATTATACTACATCAACATCTCAATTAAGAAATGACTACACAAGGTATGAGTTTAATGAGAGTTGTTTTATTTTTTTAAACATTGGAAATATGGATAGATTTTATAGAGAAATAGTTGATAAAGGTTTCATTAGGAAATAATCCATTCATATGAAAAACGTGAAGAAGTTTTGCACCAAAAGAAAATATAATTTTCTTAAAAATAGATTGACTACATTAGAGTTTAGTGAAAGGTGGACCAAACACCAATGATGATATACACATTACACCCATCTTAGAGTGAATAAAAAATTTATGAAAAAAATATACTCTAGCCATGAGAAATATGGATAAACATGTTAAAAAAGACTCGACAAGGACAAATAAGTCTAAAGTGGTTCTAATATTGATTGAATATGAGAATTTTGAATCATGAATAAGTGGTTTCAAAAAATTTATGACAAGGAAAGTGGTGATGATCACTGGAAGGTTCCACTTTTAGTAGAATAAGTCTAATGAAGGATGAAACAATGATTCACTGAAGAAAAAAACATGAATAAGTGGAATTAGTTTCATAATAGAGGTATCCCAAGAAAAAGAAGACGGAGAACTCTAAAGAACATATTTCAAATAAAGCATATACAAGTTGTTTAACAAAATGGAGAAACATTATAATAAATTAGAAGATAGTTAGAAGAAAATGGTTGGTTTACAAAGACCAAATACATTCCTCTACTTGAGGTTGTCTAGTAATTAATCCACTCCCCATTTGTTTAAATGTTGTTAACTACTATTTGAAGTAATGCAAATTTATGTGGGAGATAGGATCCATGGGACATGGTTGTGCTAAAAAAGATAGTCAAACAAGTGGAATAAGATTTATTTTAGTTACTAATTGCTATCAAGACTAAAAAATAGTCCATATAGTATAAAGTCCCTAAAAGTATCCAAAATATGATGTTGAGAAGCCACTTTGGATTTAAAAGTTGAATTTATTATTGTATGTTGTGATGAAGATGTTTAAATGATGGGGGGTTTGATCTTGAATTAAAGTGGTGTCAAATACTTATTTGGAATTTCTAATGGTATAAAGCCATATTTGGTTATCAATATACGGAATCATGCCACATTTCAAGTGGTATCATACCACATAAATAGTTGAGGAAAACTCAAAAGATGAAGTATTAATATGCCTAAATTTAGTTTTATTTGTTTGTAAGATAAAAAGTATGGTATGATATGGTTTTTTTAGGATACTAAAAGCTATGTGAAAGAAAATTTCATAACAAAAAATTGGGTTCCCTATGATAAAAATATTAAGAATTCACCAATTTTTGATAACTAGACATTATACATTGGGAAATATACGTAGTGGAAATAGATAATCATGAAGGACCCACCTGACCTAGTTTCTCAAAAAATGAGGAAAAAACCTTTCACCTTAAATCACACACCATGTTGAGACCTTACACACACTGAAGAAATCCCGTAACTAATAAACATTCAAGTGAAAAACAATAAATGACACATGAGTTTTATATGGTTCATTCATGAGTTCCATATCAATGAGATAACCCCTACTTTATTTCCATTATAATTAAAAGATATAGGGGATTACAATTGCAATCGGTAGCTTTTTAAATCACAAAATTTTAGAATATGATTCAAAATTAATGTGTAAAAGTTTTTTTAACCCACATTTATAGTGTTTCTCAACTGGTCATCCAGTAACACCAACTTCTAATCTTTACAAACATCCCACCATTGGGCCTGGTGATTGATGATTTCCTATAGAAATCAAAAAACAACTTCTATTCTTATTGAATTGTGAAATATACCCATCTATTTTCCATAATACCCTGAAGACCACCTTCATATATTCTTATGAACATATTTTGGTGAACTGACCACTATTTACCATTGAAAGAACATATACCTATAACATAGCCTTTCCTTACTAAAGAATCATGCTACTATAATTGTACCCCAAGATAGAGATTCCTTCTAGAGATCCTCCTTTAGATCATTGGAATTATATTGAATATAATTTACCATTATTAATAATATCCAACATGAATACTACTTTAGGAAAAATATATAAACCCTGCAACACTTTGGAATATTCTTGATCATTTTTCAAAAACAACCTCTCTTTAACCATTTTTTCACCCAAGTACCATTGAGATATAATTTTGACTTAGAATTTCTTGAACAAATAAGTTAGGTAAAATTTCAATTGGATTATACTTTACATCTTTCATCCACAACTAAACCACTCTATACTCTGTTATACTTAGAATGAATTATTTTTCAATTTTATATGTTTTGTTCTTTCCTGAAACAAAATATTTCAATCCTAATGGATTGTAATTTAATTATCAAAAAATAAAACCAACCCTCTTACATTCTTTCTATATCCTTTAGTAAGCATAAGAACCATACCAATTTTTCCCTACTTCAATTCCATCCACATAATCTTATTCTATTGTATAAAAATTAACAATCAGTTACATATATGACATCATGTTAACTATCATTCCTCCACAGGTGAACCAAAAACCTATGATTCACTTTAAGTTGTCTACATCCCCGAAAGTATTTCTTGAAAAAAACCATGTAATGGATCATCTATCATAAAGCACAAGAGTGTATATTATAATTCATTTAAGTACTATATGTCCAACTTTATAAACTCATAGTGTTCCATTCCTAGATTTGACATAAAACAACTCGCAACTCCCATTAAAAATGAAACATATAGATGAGACAATATCATAGTGTACATAAAGCTACGTACCACTAATGAAAATGGGAATTTTTATATATATGATACCTTATCTTACATTTTAGGAACATTCTACTTAGAAAATTTTAAGTGTCTGACTAATGGATTTGATAGTATCTTACATCAAGGAATTATGAATTTCATTATGATATTATAGATATTGTCTCTTTAAGTTGAAATCAAAATTCTGGATATCCATATCTCTCAATCATAATTGAAAATATTTTATTGGCCTAGATGATATCTTTCATCTTGATTCTTATTGTTAAATCATGCTTTGACTTATGAATCTTGGTAATTTCTAGGCTAGCAAGTAATATGTAATCCACATACAAGAGAAGTATGTTGAAGGTTCTAATATCCCATGACTTTCGGTAGTAACATTGATCTTCATTACACTGAGTTAAAACTTCACCAACCATGAAATAATCTAATTTATAATTACACTATATTGGTACTTATTTCAAACCATAGATACTCCTACTTATTTTACACCATAATGATTCATTTTTCAAATCCATAAAACCCAATGGTTTCTCAATGTAAATCTCTTCCTCTAAGTCACCATGAAGAAATGATATCTTTATATACATATTATCCAAGTGATTATTATCTGAATCTACCAGTATTAGAACTATCTAGACGGTACCATGATTATATAATGGTGAAATAATATTAATGAATCCAATTACAAATTTCTATTGGAATATATTCACCACAAGTAATTCCTTACACCTCTTACTTCTATTAATTTCCTCATTCAAAAGGAACACCCACTTGTTCTCAAGTGTTATTTTACCCTATGATAACATAATTTTATCCCATGTTCCATTGGTTCCCAAGAAAGTCATTTCATATCTCATCATTAACTACCACTTTCTAGAGTAACTATGTGGGGCCACCTATTCTGAGATTTTAGGTTCCCATCCATCTGTTAAATGTAAAGAATTCATGTCATCCCTAATCCTTTGGACTAACTGTTTATCTCTGGAAGACATTTAAAAATTTACATATAGATATTCTCTTCTCAGAAATGTAATTTACAATGCTATTACTTATAAGGGTCCATCTTATGATGCACCAACTTCTAGAAACTTCCCTCAAACTACAAAAAACCTAGAGAATTTTGCCACATCATCCACTGGTTTAACTTCTAGACTTCTAGTGATGCCACATAAACCCTAAAAAACTTATTTACTCCAATTTAATGTATTTCAATTAACTTATACTCCATATGTTGAATTTTTAATCTCAACTTTTGATTCAATCAAGTTGTGTTCCTTCCAAATAAACTTCTAATGAGAACATCCAAACTCCTGATTATTTTCTAATGATCATTATCCTAGATCCGGAATCCAAAATATTATTCACCATATCCCATGAAGAAAAAATCCTTCGACTTTTTCTTAAGTATGTATCTATCCTTGGAATATTAATGATCATAAGAGACACTGTTAAAAAAATTTAAGTGGTTAACATATGGTTTATTTTTGGACCATATCTATTCTATATCTTCTTGTCCCAATGAAGCTGACATACTTCTATTGATATGGTATGTGTATGTGTTTATAAATTTGGCCTAAATTTACTTGCGAATCAGTGAGTGAAACCTCATAAAACACACCTTTTCTATTAATATATAGATTATTTACTTTTCCATACCATTCTTATATGGTGTTTTAGGCATAATATTCTCTAGCTCGATCCCTTTCTTATGAAAGAATAATGAAAGTTCATTCTATTGTACTCACTAAGGGTTTTAGATTATAGAAAAACAAAAGTATGACTAGTTTTACTACCCACCATGGATTTACATTAAATGAAATATGAAAATACCCCAAACATATAATTTAAAAAGTAAACCCATACTTTCCTTATCACATCATTAATTAAAGTCACAAAGTAAAGTGAACCACCATTATATTGAACTAGGGATGGATACCAAACATCTGAGTGAACCTGTTCTAACTTTCAAGATCTAGGATTACTTTAATTTATATTAAACAACACCCATTTTTATTTATCAATAACACAACTCTATTAACATCCAAATTTAGTATGATTGATCTTGAACATTACTTTTTTCCATTAGAACCTTCATGTTATTTTTTTCCCCATTAGGTTAACTACCCCAAGATGCGGGGTGGGAGGTGAATCAGGTTATTTTAGGTAAAAAAACTTCCCCATTTTGATCATGTTTTATCATTAACCAAAAACCTATACTCTCTTTTCCTATATAAATATATGAATAGAAGTGAAAACATGTATGTGATAGATAAATTTTACATGAATCTCCCTTAACCGGGCTAGTCCAAGGAGTATACAAAGGAAATGTTCCAATGTATTAAATACAATATATAGAACTGCTATAATAATGTTTAAAACAGAATCACTATCCCCCAAGTTTACAACTATTCACAAGATTAAATCCCACTTATCTCTTGGATAAAGTGACTACACTACTATTATATAAGATTATTTTGTTGATCTATTTTAACTCATATTTGGTTCACAGATATGTGAGTGTTCGATAATGATTCTTTTCACCTTAGAGATGAAACCACCATTATAAATACTTGATCTCATGGAATACTATTCACTATGAAATCAAACCACATGAACCCTATTCACCATGAAATTCCATGTTGCCTCATATACTCTAACATCATGGAAATGGTTCACCATGAACTCCAACTTCATGGACCACCGTCACCTCAAACTCCCCTATGAAAAGGCAGTTCATCATGAAATCTAGATTTGTAAACTCCCACTTCACAACATTATAAGTCACCTCACATAATATAACTTCATGGGATTAAATTTAATACGTGATATAACTTCACTAGATGTGACTATATAAACTTCCTTATACTAACTTCACTTTTAAAATACCGTTTTATACTTAGAAGAATTACTATAGTGATGATTATTTCTAATGGGATTTGATCTCTATAAATGAAGTGATTATAAGTCCTTCATATAAGTAAATATCTCCAAAAAAATAAAATAATCAAAATTTATTTTAAACCGATCAGTAAAACTCCTCTTCTTCAATTCTACACTTCCAATCTATCTCCAAAAACTCACCTTCCACCTCATAACATTGAACTCGGTCTCTATTCTATCATAATATACTCTCTTTTCACCTTAAGACTATATAAACCCATCTAATTTGTAACTGCATACTCAAATGTCACATACTTACCTTCTTTATAAGGTTTGTACAATTGACTGGCCCATTATCCACTTTCTCATTGATAATGAGATATTTTATTTTAATGTTCTTTTTTCATTGAGATATGGAAAAAAATTCTAATATTTCTATTTATTGAATTGTAAAAATGGATTTTAATCACAAAATTCACTTTATATTCTATATATTCATGATTATGATTTTTCTATACGAACTTGGTGCAAGTTTAAGGGGATGTAATATATTAAGCTTCTAAATTACACATGGAAATGAAATAGTTTTTCTCTGTTATCTGATAAATACATTGTTCACCAAGATAGAATGCACCACATGATGTTGAATTTCTATCATTTTCCAAACTGCCATAATTTTCATCTATATAACGTAAATAATCTTATTGATATTTTTCATTATACAAAAACCCAAAATCAATCCTTCCATTAATGTACCAAATTATTATTTTCATCATAAGTAAGTGTCTTTACCTAGGGTTAATTTGATACTATAGAACCTAGAATGTGGAAAAATAAACATCGGGTTGTGTCACTGTTAATTAAAATAGGATCTCAATGATTTTCATGTATTCTATGACATTGAATACTGTTTCTTCATTATCCCTTGATAGTTTCATCTAGGTAACAACTATAGTTTTCATCTCTTTTGAATTATACATTCAAAGGCTTCTCATAACCTCCTTGTAATATTTATATTGATAAAAATATGTTCCATTCCTTCCTTTCATTACCTTTAAACAACGAAAACCCATTATCTCACCAATCATTGAAATTTTAAACTCAGAGTTCATGAATTATAATATCTGTTTTTATTAATTTTTTTAATACACAAAAGGTTATTTAATTTAAATACACTAGTTCTATCATCCTTTGATCACTCTCGTTGATGGAATAGATATTATAATCAATTCCACTGTGATAAAAAATAAGATTTTTCAAATAATGATCAAGTGAAGTATACCATGTTATGGGTTCTAAATTTAATCCATACATCACCTTGTTCAATAAAAAAACTTTTTTCTTATATTAATGAATGAAAAAACCTTATGGATGTTCAATATACACTTATTCTAAAATACCATTTAGAAACAACGACTTAACATCCATCTAGAAAAACTTCAATTGTATTTTCCCTACAATGGCTAAGAATAGTCATATTTTTTCTGTAATTTTAATAGGTGAAAATGTTCCATAAATATTAATACCATCTATCTGTAAGTATCCCTTAGACACAAGTCATGATTTGTTTCGAATTACCAGGTGACCTTCTTTTATCTTATTATAGAAGAACCAATTGAACCCGATGATCTTTTTGTCTGTCATCCTCAACAAAGTCTCCCAGATCTAATTATTTTTTATTGGTTAATATCTTCATTAATTTTCTAAGAAAAATTATTGTCTCTTATAGATTCTTTAGAAAATTTTGGTAGAACTTATTTTATGAAATATTTTTGATATTGATAATTCATTATCATCATCTTTAGTGGTACTGTTTGATCACCTATGGTGTTCTGCCTATCGATTTTAGATTAAATATTTGGATTCTGTATAAATATAGGACTTAATTTATCCTTATCATCATCTAAATATTGTTTGGAGTCTCCCTCAGGAACTTGAACTCTCCTATAGAATCTTATCACTTCATCACTATCCTTCATATATTATCTACTTATTTTTTGAATATTATGTTCATTCTCCATCACAACAACATCATTTATCTTCAAAACATTTCCTAGACACTTATCAATGAATTTATATGATTTTATTTTTCTGGATTATCCAATATATATCCCTTCATCTCTAAAATATTCAAACTTCTCATGTTTCTACTTATTGGTAATGAAACACTTTCTTCCTAAGACTATTAAGTTCTTCAAAATCATCTTACTTCCATTACAAAACTCATATGGAGTATTCTATTCCCTCATACACAATAATTATCTATTATATATATAGACTGATATCAATAATACTTCTTTGTAAAGCTTATCTTAAAGGCCTTTCATAATAAGCATCATTCTGGACTTGTTGTTAATTATACAATTTATCCTCTCAACCACACCATTCTAATGTGGAGTCCTTTATACTAAAAATTGTTGTCGTATTTCATGTTTTTCATGATATTAATCCACTTATCTATTCTTTAACTCTCATATTATTAGTTTAGAACCTTTTTATTTTCTACAAAATTATCTATTTAGACTCTCTATAATTTTGATCATTGCAACCAAACACCTCAGACTTGCGGAAAATGAAAAATTCCCATGCCATAATACTCAAATATTTAATGAAAAAGAACATAATATATCTTCCCATTAATGGATCCTAGTGATATGGGTCCACAAACATAAACATGAACTAGTTGAAGCATTCATGTTTACTTTCATTATTTTGACTTGTATATACTTCCAATAATTTTCCCTTTATAGAAATCGTCAAATGTGTGCATGTGTATAATCACATGAAATATTAGGGAGACCTCAAGATTCATCGGTTTTCACCTAATAATCATAGGATGGTTGGATAAAATTACCTAGATATTTCTTCCATATTATATTTTCTTCTTCCTTGTATAGAAATAACATATATTGTTCTCCACTCAAAAGTTAAAGATTCCCTTTCACGTGATTCCCCTACATCACGACTGCACCATATTTTCCCTTAACCATACACATCTTTTTGATAAATATTTTAACATGATCTGATCCACATAGTTGATTGACACTAAGAAATTTTTGACTGAGACCTTTAATGAAAAGTACATACGTACACATCATATCTTTTCCCCAAAATTTGGATTTCCCATATCTAGTAATATTCAAGCCTTCATCGTTTCCAGATCTAATGAAAAATTCTTTTTCATAGTTTATTCTTATAACTAGACCCTCATTTTCAATCATATGGTATGTACATACACAATCAATTATCTATACACTAGTATTATCTGATGCTTTAAAGTAAATTTCTACAACCACTCCATGATTAGATCTTTTATTTTTAATCATAGTCTTTGGATTCATAACTAACATTGATTGACATGATTGATCTTCTATAGAATATGATGGATCAATTTCAACTTAAAAAGATAAAAATTTATTTTTCATATTCATCCTTCATGAAAATTCCTTAAACTTATACGTATTCACATTTTGGTTCTTTATCAAAAAAGTTTTCTATATTACCGAAGACAAATATCTTATAATATGCCCATAAAATCTATACAAAAAATAGAGAACATAAAAATAATTCCTATAATATTGAGCTCTGTTTGGATTCTTTTGATTCTCTTGTACCCTTTATAACCTCTTGTATATGGAACACAAATTTTAGAAATTTACAATATTTCCACAATAATAACACTTAATTCACAGTGGGTCCCCTTTAAACATTTCAATACAACCAGTTTCCCCTTGGGTTCTATGAATCTTATGATACTGATGCATTACCAAATCAAATTTCAACACTAAAGTGAGTGATTATGGTCTATCATAAATCATCAATACTTTATATTCATGATTAACCCCCTTACTGGATTTTTCATTCTGATGTTCCATTTTCTTCTCCTGAAAATCCTTTTCATATTTTACAAGATCTTAATACTCCACCTCCACTTTATCTCTCACCTGTATAAAATGATCTCCTAATGCCATTCCAGGAGTAAAGAGTCTTTTCCGATATTTGACATTTCATTGAACAATAACAACTTAATCCTCTACTTATGTGATAAGTTTGAGTAAACATTTTATTATCTTAATTAAAACATCATTAACCCTAGTCTATTCTTTAATTTTGAGCTTGTACTCAATGACCTTATCAGAGTTTTCCATATTTGTAGATTTGAACTTTTCAACTTATACCTTCATCTTAAAATTATATTCATCTTGATGCTATAGATATAGTTTTTAATTATTAGTGACTCTATGAGATTTCTTCATTTTATCTCTCTAAACAAACTTCTATTCAAGTTATATTTCTAATTCTTCCTAGAGATCAAATCTTCCTTTTTCTTTTTCTTAATAATTATTAATCTCTTATCTTTTCTGAGAATTACCCACAACTACAACCATATAATTTTTTCTATGGTATTAATAGTATTAAACTTCTTATAACAAAGATTCATATAAACTATTATTCTCCCTTGAAATCAGGTCTTATTCTTAAATAAAATTTCACTTCGTTATTTTCCTACCTTTCACATAGGCTGAATAATTCTTCATGGAAATATAATGTTCCCAAAATAATCATCCTATATCTACTTGGGAAAATTTACTGTAAGGTACCAAAACATTCTATATTGAAATAATGAAAGTGGATTTTTCTGATAAATATTTCTCTTTCCCCTTTGAATATTTTTGGAATGGAATGAAATCACTTCATCCACATCTTCTTCATCCTATCCATCCTATAATGTACGATTCTTCATAACCATGAAAGATACCTCCTTTCAACTTCCCCTTTTCCATAACATCATTATTATTTTTTTTCATCCCATATTTCATAAGGGTGTTGTAAACATATCCTTTATATATTTATCCTCAAGCATAGATACTTTTGGATTGAACAAGGTAAGAAAGATTCTTAGGACGTGTTTGATGAAATTCACATCATTGAGTATTTCTCTGAGGAATACATCAACATATTTATTAGGTTGAATCTTCATGTCCTTATACTTGTTATATAAATCATTCAATTTTTCTTCTCAAAATTTAGAATCTCATTTATAGGTGTTAAATAGACATTCCCACATAGCATTTGAGGATTTATATGAAACAAATTTTATTTATATTGTTTTTGGGTAAGGATCCCCCCAAAACAATGATTCCTCTAGCATCTGTATATAGTTTTTTCTTTTATATTCTGATAAGGCCTCACTCCCCATACTCATAGAGATACAATTAATAGTATCTATATACACATCCATTCCTAGATTTTATAATCTTTCATAGATGAAAACTATTTCCCTCAAAGATCAAAATTCTTTTGTGATTAATAGATTCCAAGGATTCAACTGAGAGATATTTACTAACTTTAAAATTTATATCTAATACCAATTATTATCCCCAATAGGTTAAATAACTTGGGGTTCAATTAAGGTATGTCATATTTATAGAATTTTCATTTTGGATCATGTTTCCTCATTAAAAAAACTCTCCACTCTCCTCTTCCCATATCAGTATATGAATAAAAAGGAAAAGTTTCATGAGACACAACAAATTTACTTGGTTCAACCATAAATGGGATAGTCCAAGAAGCATAAAAAGTTAATTTAACAATAGAAAAGATTCATTATAGAACACTACTATTTCAATATTTTAAGTGGACTCACTTTCCCCTAGGTTTAAAAAAATTCCCATGATGAAATATCACATCTCTAGTTGCTGAAGTGAACATACCTCCAATCCAGAAGATTCTTGGGATGATCTATATCATCTCATTTTTGGTTCACACATATGTAAGTGTTCAATGTTGATCTTTTTCAACTTAAATATGAAATAAAACCATCCCAATACTTTACCTCAAATAACACTATTTACCTTAAACTTTAACCTTATAGAAAATGTTAATCATGAACTTCCCTACTGCATCGTGCACTCTAACTTCATGGAAAAGGATCATTGTGAACTCCTAACTTGCAGAGCACCATCACCAAAAAATATCATTTTGAATGGTGGTTCACCATGAACTCCATACAAAAAAACTTCTCCTTCATAAACTCTAAATTTTCCTTTCATACTCAAACATTGTGGGATTTAAATTATCACAACTCCAATTCTTATAATTTCTCCTCTATGAACTTCCTTATGACAACTTAAAACTGTGGATTCTTCTAGTGAATATTCTTTCTAATGGAATTATATATCCTTAATTAAGTTCCCAGAGATACTTTACATAGGAAAATATCCAAAAAAATTTATTAATCACAATTCAATTAATCCCTTTAGTAAAACGCCTCTTCTTTAATACATAACATCTACTCCATCTCTGTAGACTCACCTTATGCTTCATAATATTGAATTCTAGTTTTTTCTCCAATGAAACATACTTAACTTTGTCTTTACGACCAAATAATTCCTTCCACCTCATAACTATGTACTACTTCAATGTACTATCATTCCTCCCAATGAATTCAAAGTCAAAATCATAGTTTTCCTTATTGACCCCACAATCCACTAATCTTGAGCTTTTTCCATTATTCAGAAAACATGAATTGACGATATGTGCACTCTACTTTGTAGAAAAAATTCATTTATAAAATTCTTTGAAACTCCAAATACTGATGCCCACAAAATTGGATAACCCTAGGAAATGATTCCACCTTCAACATACTAATTTTGAGCACCAACAACTACTTTCTAAAAAAAAATTTAACATGGGTTTTCGGCAAAAATAAAAAATAAAAAATTATAAACAATTATTAAGATGTATTTTTTTCCAAAAATTTTCTCACTAATATTTCCATGTCAAAAATTCCATAACTCTAAAAAGTTATAATTTTTTAATCCATTAATTACTACTCCACCTGATCTTCTAGTCATATATAGGATCCCATCCATTACTTTTCATGCCACTACCATGGAACCTAGAGTTACCACCCAAAATCAATTAAAAAATCTATTACCATATCTTAACTCATCAAGATTCACTATGAAAATTAGTTTCTTCCATATATATGGGATATTTAAAACCACTTTCACATATAAAAAGATTCGATTCTTTGTCTGGATGTTAAAAAATACTTTCCCAAAGGCTTCTAGAGCCTTTCTATCTTACAAACATTATATTTTGAATCTCATAAACACATGGCATACCATGAATCATTACCCTTACATTGAGTGAAATTATGTACCTGATTCAATCAACCATAAATCCACTAATGTGTTGACACATGGTAGCAATTAGCTACTCAACTAAGATGAATTCATGAAATTTGATCTTTTAAAAGTTTTATTTCCAAAATTTGTCATGAAATCTATACAGTCCTTCCAAATACATCCTCTATTACCACATTGATAACTTTTATTTCATGTACTTGTTGATTTACCAAAACTTATCTCTCATGACTTATCTTCTAGACCTTACTAAATTCTCCCTTAGAGAGAGTTCCCCCTTTAGTATTTAACATGGTATTATAAGGTGCTTTAATGTCTTTCCTCTAGGTTTCTTTATTCATGATTAAGTTATAACATCATAAAACACCATGAAAATCATTTCGTATGAATTACTAAATACTCTTACCATCATATCCCATGACTCTTAGTCTTATTGCAGTAGTACGAGAGCCCATTCATCATCTACAAACCTCAATTTCACCGATTTTATCTTCCCTAAAATCACGTTGAATTCATTCACATGATATTTGATAGCTTCACCTTCTAATATCCTCATATTGGATAAAATTCACATCATGAACCATTTATGATGTATTTTTGAATTCTTGTATATTTCTTCTATGTGCATTATCTGCTACATTGTGGTCTTCCCATACTGTAACGTCCTGACCCTAGTTACCCAGAGTCAGTGCATTATTACATAACATTGGCATGATCACAAGAAAGATCAAATATCGAAAGACCGATTGGTTTAGTAGCCTTGGAAACACTAGATATATTCATAAGTCTTACATTACATCATAAAATTAAAAACTACTAAAACAACATATTGTCTCCATAATCCACACTCATATCCCCAGATAATATCCCTGCAGGTCATTCATAATTGACTTCTTCACTTCCTGGGAAAAATAAAACATAGAAAAGGGGTGACCTCAATTGCACAGTAAGGAGATATACTTACTTTATAATTAGAGTTTTATCTATTAATAAATTTCTACCACAAACTCACCTTTCACTCGTAAAAAAAAATTCTATTTATACTATTCGTACAGGGTTCCAAAATTAACGAATTTATAATTCATCTACCAGATCTTTTTTTAAAAAACTACATTATTTAATCCAGGACATCTCGTGGGCCAGTGGTAGGTGATACACCCTTGTCACCCTTCGGTTGCGGGTTCAAGTCTCGCGGCCTTGCCGGTCGCGACGGGTTGCCGCCCGACCTCTGGGTTGTCCTTTTATGGAAATCAAAAATTAATCTCAAACTAGAATCTATCCAAAATACTTATGTCCAAACTCACAGTCCAATATTTATAAGGAAGGTGAACATAATGTAGATCCTTTTTACCCCGTAATATCATATGAATACCTTCATCATGTATTCTTTTAAAACACTGAAACATCCTGAATTACCATAATACTTATTGATTACATTCATGATCCCTTATTCTATATAGAATGCTGGATATAATTCATCAATCCAAAAATGTTTAAAACCCCAATAATGATGGAATATACAAATCATTAATCAGCTTCAAGTTAGTCAAGAATATCCAATATAGTTTATACAAATCAATCATGTATTATTCTAAAATCACTACCTTGGTATCAGAACAATATTATGGTTTATCTTTCTCTCAACCATATATTTTCCAAAAATTTTACCTGCTATTGAGTCACTTTTCTTTGTTCCACAAAATCTCAAGTCCTTAATGAAATAGTACTGCAGTACAATCCTTATATACTCCATAATTATTATAACAATTACATTGTTGATACAACACTCAAATGACATAATCAACATAAGAACTCTAATCATTCCTCTTCATATGTGGTAGTATCATAACTTGATTATTATCCAATAGCATCATTTGCGGCATAGTCTGATGACTGGGACATAGGTTCGCGTAGTGTCCAAACTCCTTGCAAATGAAGAATTGTACATTTGAAACCATTTTCTTACCCTTGCAGTCTTGTACTTTGTGCCCTTTTCCTCCACACTTATAACAAACTCCCATTCCTTTCAGACAAGTTCCAGGGTGTTTCTTCCCACAGTTATCACATATAGGAAAATTATTATTTTCCCTCTTCCCTTTATCCATCGTTCTCTCTTCCATCCTTTTCTTCTCTTGCTTCCCTTCAAAGCCATAGGACTCAGTAAAATCTTTACTTATCTTATCGACACAAGATATTATTTCTTCATATGATGATAATACATGGGAGACTATTTCTCTTATAAATTCTGGCTTAAGACCATGAAAGATATGATCCTTCTTTCTCTTTGGATCATGTGCATTACTGGAGTTCTCATTCCTTCTACTGGGCTCCATTTCTAAACAATGACATACACTAGATTAGTTTATGAATAACAATACCTAATCCCAAACTTGTGAGACACATAACATAAATTAAATAGTTTTTGGATATAATCCATAATCATAAAAATTTCTCCTTTGAGGAAGTAAATCCACATAAACCCTTCATAATGGGTTGTAAAGAAAATGAGAATTATCCAAAGCATATCCCCCAGGAGTGTCGTAACCAAGAGTGCAGCAAGGCCCGTTGTCGTGCACCAGTTCTCGTTTGAGTCTAGCTCAAAGCGGTGTTTTCGGGTTTTACCCCTAGGTACATCTGTGCCAGAGCCGTCTCTACCTGCTCGTATCCAGACAGGGATGTATTTCTTGGAAAACTCACAAAATCTCTACAATACCAAAATTCTAGGAAGTTCTTCTATATTAATCCTCAAAGTTCATATTAGGTATACGTGCTCTAATCAGAGTTTATCTAAATCTAGCTTCCAAGGTTTGTACTAAACTTCCTCTGATACCAACTATAACGCCCCGACCCCAGTTACCCAGAGTCGGTGCATTATTACATAACATTGGCATGATCACAAGAAAGATAAAATCTCTAAAGACCGATTGGTTTAGTAGCCTTGGAAACACTAGATATAATCATAAGTCCTACATTACATCAAAAAGTGAAAAACTACTACAACAACATATTGTCTCCATATTCCACACTCATATCCCCACATAATATCCCTGCAGGTCATTCATAATTTACTTCTTCACTTCCTGGGAAAAAATAAAACATAGAAAAGGGGTGAGCTCAAATGCCCAGTAAGGATAACAATATAGCAGAAACTTTCATAAATAAGAATAAAAATTTAAGGCAATGTATAACTAAAACAAAAGCCTTTTAAACTTGAACTTCAACATAGTATGGCAAAAGTAAAATGAAATAATTCCATTTACTTATTTACATGGATATTCTACTAATCGAATAATCACATGGAATATCAATAACCACTTTCATATTGATGGAATGCATAATGCCGGACTATCATAACCACATAGCCAAGGCCTCGTGCCAAGACTACAAATAAGATTTTGTCAAGGACTTGTGCCAAGACACTAGTTTCTCTCATGAGACCTACTGATGCATCGAGGAGCTATAGCGGGCTCCACACGTCACATATTAAGTCCAATGCATTCCCATATGAAAAGGTTTAAACATAACATAAGCATTCGTATTAAAACTAGCATAAGAAATGTCAATACTTTCACCATAAACCATGAATGGTATAAAAATAGCACATCCACATTCAAAAATATCACAAAACCTTCAATACAATATAGAAGTTTTGTATCATAATAAATCAACTTCAAATAAGCGTAAAATCCATCAAAGGATGTTGAAATAGATGAAATCAAAACTCTTTTTAGAGAAATATCTCTTTCTATTTTGAAATCATTTAAGAGTCATATATTTATAAAATGAAACATTTTCTTTGAAAATAATCTTATAAGCTTGTAAGGGAAGCTTCAACGATTTTATAACGGCGGAAAATAGCCGCACCCGCCGTATAAGTTAAAAAAACATTCTTACTTTAATTTTGTCGAAAAGGTTAAAAAAGCACCTTGTTTGGAAAACGACAGAAAGATTCCTTTATAAACCTCTTATAAAAAGTCAAAAAGGATATAAATGACTTTAACCCATATTCTTGTAAATAGTAAAAATGTTTTGAAATACATTTTTAAGAAACATGGATGTGGATGATAAAGAGATCCCAGTAGATTATTACGTATAAACAACCTCGGATAATGAAGAGATTGTGAAATAACCCTTACCTTGTACTTTTCCTTGGTTGGGGTAGGTTAACCTCCTGTATAATGGTGAAATAATTGTTATTAAATTATACAAGAATCATATATATTAATATGATATCATATATGATCTTTTAACATTGATTTGTTAATAATATCTTTGAATTATCGTCGTTTCAGGTGTTAACTTAATCGTTTTATTTTATATGTTTTGTTACATAAGCCGTGTTTTTTATGGATAGGTTGTATCTTATTCATATCCAGAATTATATCAATTCCTTAAACATCATTTTTAAATCATCAAATGATAACTATACTTTAATGGATACGATGGAGAATGAATCTCATAGCGTTCGTGGAGACGGTAGTCCGTACGTACGCACGAGCGACAATATCATTATTTTGATATTAAAATAATATATAAATGGATGGTATATCATATATAAATAATCATTAACATGTTATATTTATTATTTACATGAGTTACACATCATTATTATACCCATCCAAATAATAATATATTGAATAACAATTACACCACGACGTGGAGACGGTAAGCCGTACGTACGCACGTATGGTGACATATTATTCAAAGGGTGGATAGAATACTGAATTTGGTTGTACCATATTTATAATAACATCACAGTATATATAAGATACTGGAGTTACTATTTTATAATGGTAATAACAAAGAAATAAGAAGTGGAAGAAGAAAGGAACTTGAAAAGGGGTGGTGAAAACATTACCTCTTCTTCGGGTTCTTCCTTTTGATTTGATCCAAAGGGCTCCTTAGGTTGGCTTTCTGATCAAACTAATTCCTCTAGGTTGTAGTGAGGGAAGTTGGGAGAGTATTTGGGCAGAGTTTGGCCGAACCAAAAGGCTTTTAAGGTGTGAATAAATGAGAAGGAGGAGTTACCTTTTATAAGAGGGGTGAGGGGTACCTTTGGAAAAGCTAGAAATATTAATTTATAATAAATTCATATTCCGTTTCTAATGGCTCAAAAGTTGATTATTCAAAGGTTAAGGTGGGTATAGGTTGAAAACCACTCAACCAATAGAATTTATACAGGTTTGGGTACTTATATTAACCTTATCTTTAAGTATTAACTCTAAGTTAATTAGTTTCACTTTTACAATGTGTCTTTGTATTTTTATATTATATGGTTAATAAACTTACTATATACATCCAAGATACCACCAAGTGGTCCATTAATGATGAAACTATCATGATAAATGTCTCTTGTCCGAACATTAGATTTTTAGGAATTTAATATCAATTAATAATATAATATTTGTTTTAAAAAACTCTTTTATGTCAATTTTGACACTATTCAATAATTGATTTTTGTGAAACTCACAACAGAATGATTACTTCGACCAAAGTTAATTACATCAATCCTAACATTTCATATTAGCCTATAAAATTATATTAATTCATTAAAAGTCTCAAATTATATTTATTTGGGAATTTATAATATTAATTATTTTAATTTGTCACAATTATGGTAATTACGACATCATCATTGTGTCATACATAAATTAAATTATTTAAAGTATTAAAATTATAAATAAAATATCATTATGTAAGAAATCTTATTATCTTTATAATGAATATTTACAATCGAATTTATCTTAAGTATAACCCTATATTAAAAATGTTTTAGTAAATAAACTTTGATTTTAACTCTTTTAACTCTTCTTTGAATTAAATAATAATAAATGTCCTAATCTAATCCAAGTGGACCTAAATGATAATATTTTATTCCTAAGGTTGTTTTTGGTCGAGATACACTTGTCCAATAGAATTTGGACATGTTTTAGGTTAATATTAATATCATTTTACCCTTAATTACCCTATTTACTTTTATGCGTGGTAAATAAAAGTAAAAAGTTACTATTCACCAAAAATTATTTTCATCTCATTGAACCACATTTTACTTTTTGATATTAACTGTGTCTCTTGGATTTTCGAAATTCCATTCACAGAAGCGGTAGAATTAAGTTTTATGAAAAATTCAAATTTTTTAACTACCACTTAGTAGTTTCACTATTCATCAAAAATTGAAGTTTTTCAGAACAATGCCAAAATTTCACCCTAAGATATAATTGATATTCCAAATTCAAAAATGATATCTATTTTACAAAATTCCAAAAATATAAGTTTCATTAATTAATTTTATAATTAATTCCCGCTGTCACAACAAATAGCGTGTTTTTAAGAAACAATATATATCAAAAGATTGACAATTATTTAAGTCCAATTTCGAAGTGAAATTAATTATAATGAACACCATTGGATAAAATGGTAAAAATATATTCTAATTATACTTTAAAACCACTCAAATTCATAATTTATCACCATTAATTATTTTGATTAAAAAAGTTGTTTTTAATTAAAATTTAGTAATTTTCACTATTCATCAAAATATTAAAGTTATCCGAAAAGTACCAAAATTTCACCTTAGGATAAATTCAATACTCCGAATCCAAAAATAAAGTCCATTTTGAAATATAAAATATATATAATTGAAAAAAGTAGGTTTTACTATTCATAACGACTAGTTTGATTGGTTGTGGTGTGTGTTAGAACTCGAAGTTGCGTACAACACACGCTACTGTATTATTGAAAGGAAAGCTTACCGTGGAAGCTTGGGATGTTTCATTTTAAATTTTTTGATGTCCCCATTTAGTCAAAAAGTTTAAAATATTGTATTTAAAAAGGGTTCACTATTAAAAGTTGATAAAAGTGCAATACTGAAAATGAATTTGTTCTTACATTATGTCTAAGAAACTCATAATATGGATTCTAAAATTATAAGGATTATATAAAGTTTAAAATTTAGTTAATACTATTCATAACCTCTTTTTAACGGCTTGTTTGGTAAGTCATGGTGTGCTTGAACTCAGTGTTGCATGTAGTGCAAGTTATTGTATTATTTTGAAGAAACAACACACTATGAAATCTTGGGGTGTTAAATTATCCCCTACTTCAATAAATTGCGCCCTCGCAATTTGAAATTGTTCTTCGAAAATAAAAGGTTGAAAATAAAAAATATCTTTGTGGGAAAACCCACATCGGAAATTGGGTTACTAAAATTTAGTCTTAATATGAGGAAAAGAGAAATGAAAGGGTCACCACCAAATTATGATCTCGATTAGGAGAACATTGGTGGCAATTAGAGACATATAATTGGAGGAAAAACATAAATATTTATAGGTTGTGATTGAGGTCATCAATCACAAACAAGTTTAAAATTGAGGTCCTTAAATTCATCAATCTACGATGATTTAAAATACCATCGATTCAACAAAACATAAGGTATTAGGATAACACATTTTTGACGTTTCAAAATATCTTAGTTGAAATCCCACATCGAAAAATGAATTAATGAGGCCTCTATTTAAAATAAAGAGTGGAAAGTATGAAGATTACAGAAAATAACACATACTAGGGTTCCATGTAGGAAAATATGGATTTGGAAGAGAAATATAACCATCAATTATCTGATGGAGAGTGGTAGAGAACATGGCTATGAAAAGTCCAACAATCCCAAAGCCATAGATTAGTGATGATTTAAGGTACCATCTTGGACAACATTTTTTATCTATGTTCCTTTTCTTAATGTTGAGGAATTTATTTATGAGATTGGCTAAGATCATAAGGAGATATACTTAATTTATAATTAGAGTTTTATCCATTAATAAATTTCTACCACAAACTCACCTTTCACTCGTAAAAAAAATTCTATTTATACTATTCGTAAAGGGTTCCAAAATTAACGAATTTATAATTCATCTACCAGATCTTTTAAAAAAAACTACATTATTTAATCCAGGACATCTCGTGGGACAGGGGTAGGTGATACACCCTTGTTGCCCTTCGGTTGCGGGTTCAAGTCTCGCGGCCTTGCCGGTCGCGACGGGTTGCCGCCCGACCTCTGGGTTGTCCTTTTATGGAAATCAAAAATTATTCTCAAACTAGAATCTATCCAAAATACTTCTGTCCAAACTCACAGTCCAATATTTATAAGGAAGGTAAACTTAATGTAGATCCTTTTTACCCCGTAATATCATATGAATACCTTCATCATGTATTCTTTTAAAACACTGAAACATCCTGAATTACCATAATACTTATTGATTACATTCATGATCCCTTATTCCATATAGAATGCTGGATATACTTCATCAATCCAAAAATGTTTTAAACCCCAATAATGATGGAATATACAAATCATTAATCAGCTTCAAGTTAGTCAAGAATATCCAATATAATTTATCCAAATCAATCATGTATTATTCTAAAATCACTACCTCGGTATCAGAACCATATTATGGTTTATCTTTCTCTCAACCACATATTTTCCAAAAAAATAACCTGCTATTGAGTCACTTTTCTTTGTTCCACACAATCTCAAGTCCTTAATGAAATAGTACTGCAGTAAAATCCTTATATACTCCATAATTATTATAACAAGTACATTGTTGATACAACACTCAAATGACATAATCAACATAAGAACTCTAATCATTCCTCTTCATCTGTGGTAGTATGATAACTTTATTATTATCCAATATCATCATTTGCGGCATAGTCTGATGACTGGGACATAGGTTCGCGTAGTGTCCAAACTCCTTGCAAATGAAGCATTGTACATTTGAAACCATTTTCTTACCCTTGCAGTCACGTACTTTGTGCCCTTTTCCTCCACACTTATAACAAACTCCCATTCCTTTCAGACAAGTTCCAGGGTGTTTCTTCCCACAGTTATCACATATGGGAAAATTATTATTTTCCCTCTTCCCTTTATCCATCGTTCTCTCTTCCATCCTTTTCTTCTCTTGCTTCCCTTCAAAGCCATAGGACTCAGTAAAATCTTTACTTATCTTATCGACACATGATATTATTTCTTCCTATGATGATAATACATGGGAGACTATTTCTCTTATAAATTCTGGCTTAAGACCATGAAAGATATGATCCTTCTTTCTCTTTGGATCATGTGCATTACTGGAGTTCTCATTCCTTCTACTGGGCGCCATTTCTAAACAATGGCATACACTAGATTTGTTTATGAATAACAATACCTAATCCCAAACTTGTAAGACACATAATATAAATTAAATAGTTTTTGGATATAATCCATAATCATAAAAATTTCTCCTTTGAGGAAGTAAATCCACATAAACCCTTCATAATGGTTTGTAAATAAAATGAGAATTATCCAAATCATATCCCCCAGGAGTGTCGTAACCAAGAGTGCATCAAGGCCCGTTGTCGTGCACCAGTTCCCGTTCGAGTCTAGCTCAAAGTGGTGTTTTTGGGTTTTACCCCTAGGTACATCTGTGCCAGAGTCGCCTCTACTTGCTCATATCCAGACAGGGATGTATTGCTCTGAAAACTCACAAAATCTCTACAATACCAAAATTCTAGGAAGTTCTTCTATATTAATCCTCAAAGTTCATCTTAGGTATACGTGCTCTAATCAGAGTTTATCTAAATCTAGCTTTCAAGGTTTGTACTAAACTTCCTATGATACCAACTATAACGCCCCGACCCCAGTTACCCAGAGTCGGTGCATTATTACATAACATTGGCATGATCACAAGAAAGATCAAATCTCTGAAGACCTATTGGTTTAGTAGCCTTGGAAACACTAGATATAATCATAAGTCCTACATTACATCAAAAAGTGAAAAACTACTACACCAACATATTGTCTCCATATTCCACACTCATATCCCCACATAATATCCCTACAGGTCATTCATAATTTACTTCTTCACTTCCTAGGAAAAAATAAAACATAGAAGGGGTGAGCTCAAATTCCCAGTAAGGATAACAATATAGCGGAAACTTTAATAAATAAGAATAAACATTTAAGGCAATGTATAACTAAAACAAAAGCCTTTTAAACTTGAACTTCAACATAGTATGGAAAAACTAAAATTAGATAATTCCATTTGCTTATTCACATGGATATTCTACTAATCTAATAATCACATGTAATATCAATAACCACTTTCATAATGATGGAATACATAATGCCAGACTATCATAACCACATAGCCAAGGCCTCGTGCCAAGACTACAAATAAGATTTTGTCAAGGCCTTGTGCCTCGACACTAGTTTGTCTCATGAGACCTACCGATGCATCGAGGAGCTATAGCGGGCTCCACCCGTCACATATTAAGTCTAATGCATTCCCATATGAAAAGGTTTAAACATAACATAAACATTCATATTAAAACTAGCATACGAAATGTCAATACTTTCACTATAAACCATGAATGGTATAAAAATAGCACATCCACAGTCAAACATATCACAAAACCTTCAATACAATATAGAAGTTTTGTATCATAATAAATCAACTTCAAATAAGCGTAAAATCAATCAAAGGATGTTGACATAGATGAAATCAAAACTCGTTTTAGAGAAATATATCTTTATATTTTGAAATCATTTAAGAGTCATATATTTATAAAATAAAACATTTTCTTTGAAAATATTCTTATAAGCTTGTAAGGGAAGCTTCGACGATTTTATAATGGCGGAAAATAGCTGCACCCGCCGTATAAGTTAAAAAAACATTCTTACCTTAATTTTGTCGAAAAGGTTAAAAAAGCACCTTGTTTGGAAAACAACGGAAATATTCCTTTATAAACCTCTTATAAAAAGTCAAACAAGGGTATAAATTACTTTAACCCATATTATTGTAAATAGTAAAAATGTTTTGAAATACATTTTTAAGAAACATGGATGTGGATGATAAAGAGATCCCAGTAGATTATTACGTATAAACAACCTCGGATAATGAAGAGATTGTGAAATAACCCTTACCTTGTACTTTTCCTTGGTTGGGGTAGGTTAAACTCCTGTATAATGGTGAAATAATTGTTATTAAATTATACAAGAATCATATATATTAATATGATATCATATATGATCTTTTAACATTGATTTGTTAATAATATCTTTGAATTATCGTTGTTTCGGGTGTTAACTTACTCGTTTTATTTTATATGTTTTGTTACATAAGCCGTGTTTTTTATGGATAGGTTGTATATTATTCATATAAAAAATGATATCATGTCCTTAAACCTCATTTTTAAATCATCAAATGATAATTATACTTTAATGGATACGATGGAGAATGAATCTCATCGCGTTCGTGGAGACGGTAGTCCGTACGTACGCACGAACGACAATATCATTCGTTTGATATTTAGATAATATATAAATGGATGGTATATCATATATAAAGAATCATTAAAATGTTATATTTATTATTTACATGAGTTACACATCATTATTATACCCATCCAAATAATAATATATTGAATAACAATTACACCACGATGTGGAGACGGTAAGCCGTACGTACGCACGTATGGTGACATATTATTCAAAAGGTGGATAGAATACTGAATATGGTTGTACCATATTTATAATAACATCACAGTATATATAAGATACTGGATTTATTATTTTAGAATGGTAATAACAAAGAAAGAAGAAGTGGAAGAAGAAAGGAACTTGAAAAGGTGTGGTGAAAACATTACCTCTTCTTCGGGTTCTTCCTTTTGATTTGATCAAAAGGGATCCTTAGGTTGGATTTCTGATCAAACTAAGGCCTCTAGGTTGTAGTGAGGGAAGTTGGGAGAGTATTTGGGAAGAGTTTGGCCGAACCAAAAGGCTTTGAATGTGTGACGAAATGAGAAGGAGGAGTGCCCTTTTATAAGAGGGGTGAGGGGTACCTTTGGAAAATCTAGAAATATTAATTTATAATAAATTTATATTCAGTTTCTAATGGCTCCAAAGTTGATTATGAAAAGTTTAAGGTGGGGATAGGTCGAAAAACACTCAACCAATAGAATTTAGACAGGTTTGGGTACTTATATTAACCTTATCTTTAAGTATTAACTCTAAGTTAATTAGTTTCACTTTTACAATGTCTCATTGTATTTTGATATTATATGGTTAATAAACTTACTATATACATACAAGAGACCCCCAAGTGGTCCATTAATGATGAACATATCATGATATAAGTCTCTTGGCCGAACCATAGATTTTTAGGAATTTAATATCAATTACTAATATAATATTTGTTTTAAAAAATTCTTTTATGTCAATTTTGATACTATTCAATAATTGATTTTTGTGAAACTCATAACAGAATGATTACTTCGACCAAAGTTAATTAAAGCAATACTAACATGTCATATTAGCCTATAAAATTATTTTAATTCATTAAAAGTCTCAAATTATATTTATTTGGGAATTTATAATATCAATTATTTTAATTTGTCACAATTATGGTAATTACTGCATCATCATTGTGTCATAAATAAATTAAATTATTTAAAGTATAAAAATTAAAAATAAAATATAATTATGTATGAAATCTTATTATCTTTCTAATGAATAATTACAATCGAATTTATATTATGTATAACCCTATATTAAAAATGTTTTAGTAAATAAACTTTGATTTTGACTCTTTTAACTCTTCTTTGAATTAAATAATAATAAATGTCCTAATCTAATCCAAGTGGACCTAAATAATAATATTTTATTCCTAAAGTTGTTTTTGGTCGAGATACACTTGTCCAATGGAATTAGGACATGTGTTAGGGTAATATTAATATCCTTTTTACCCTTAATTACTCTATTTACTTTTAACCGTGGTAAATAAAAGTAAAAAGGTACTATTCACCAAAAATTATTTTCATCTCATTGAACCACATTTTACTTCTTGATATTAACCTTGTCTCTTGGATTTTCAAAATTCCATTCACAGAAGCAGTAAAATTCAGTTTTATGAAAAATTCAGTTCTTTAACTACCACTTAGTAGTTTCACTATTCATAAAAAATTGAAGTTTTTCATAACAATGCCAAACTTTCACCCTAAGCTATAATTGATATTCCAAATTAAAAAATGATATATATTTTACAAAATTACAAACATATAAGTTTCATTAATTAATTTTATAATTAATTCCCGCTGTCACAACAAATAGCATGTTTTTAAGAAACAATATATATCAAAAGATTGACAATTGTTTAGGTCCAATTTCGAAGTGAAATTAATTATAATGAACACCATTGGATAAAATGGTAAAAATATATTTTAATTATACTTTAAAACCACTCAAATTCATAATTTATCATCGTTAATTATTTTGATTAAAAAAGTTGTTTTTAATTAAAATTTAGTAATTTTCACTATTCATCAAAATATTAAAGTTATCCGAAAAGTACCAAAATTTCACCTTAGGCTAAATTTAATACTCCGAATCCAAAAATGAAGTCCATTTTAAAATATAAATTATATATAATTTCAAAAAGTAGGTATTACTATTCATAACGGCTAGTTTGATTTGTTGTGGTGTGTGTTAGAACTCAAAGTTGCGTACAACACACGCTACTGTATTATTCAAAGGAAATCATACCGTGGAAGCTTTGGATGTTTCATTTTAAATTTTTTGATGTCCCCATTTAGTCAAAAAGTTTAAAATATTTTATTTAAAAAGGGTTCACTATTAAAAGTTGGTAAAAGTGAAATACTGAAAATGAATTTGTTCTTACATTATGTCTAAGAAACTCATAATATGGATTCTAAAATTATAAGGATTATATAAAGTTTAAAATTTAGTTAATACTATTCATAACCTCTTTTTAATGGCTTTTTTGGTAAGTCATGGTGTTCTTGAACTCGGTGTTGCGTGTAGTGCAAGTTATTGTATTATTTTGAAGAAATAACACACTCTGAAATCTTGGGGTGTTACACATACCATATGTTAAAGTATATGTTTTAAGCTAATGAAACCCTAAATAAACCAAGTGATTTCCAATCCAACATGTTCTATTATACACACTATATTGTTTTTTTTGTCCCCATCAAATGAATCTCCCAAATACTTATGAATGAGATATTCCTCCATATATATTCTCCAAAATCTAAAATATATTCTATCAAACTCATCTATCTGAACCTTACCTTATTCTGATTCCATAACTTCCAATTATATTAACCTCAAATTGAAATAAAAATATTGTTAAGTCAAGAGAGTGATTATTACATGATCTATCTTAGACACTAATGTTGAGAAAGCTAAGAACTACAAGATTTGATGCCACTTTTTTGGAATCTACCATCATCTAATAACCATATATTATCCATCATATGATATATATATTATTAATAAATCCTATGTAAGTACTTCCCTAGGAATGGTATGTCGAAAAAGAGGAGGAAAAAACCTTTCACTATAAATCACTCACCAATTCGAAGCCTTGGTCAAACTCAAGAAAATGCACAATTCACCCAAATTCAAGTGAAAAATGATCAAGTAAAGTACACATGTGTTTTATGAAGCTGAAATTTGTGTTCTACATCCATGGGAGAAATACTTCAACTATTCCATTAAAATCAAAAGATTCAAGGAATTACAACCACAATAAATAATTACCAATATCGTACAACCAAATAAGCTAAGTCACAATATAAATGTACAAGTATTCCAACATTACCTTTATAGTGAGGCACATCTTATAATATAATATAAATAACATTATTTCTTAGTGGATGTCTTAATATTGAATCTAGTGGCAACTTATTTCCAATATAAATTTATAGAAAACTGTTGTTCCTCATGAATAGTGAAATATACCCAACTCTTTGATGAAAAACTATGAACAAATTCATTAATTATACTAAACATATACTGGTTAATATACTAATATAAACCATCAGAATAAGGTATCCTTTTGTCATAGTCTTCTCCTTTCTTATTAATCCCATTTTATCATCCTAACCCTAAGACCAAGATAACTTCCAGAGTTCCTCCTTATAATAATTATAATTACACTTGAATATACATCACCATTCCTAAAATAATATTTTCTTAATACCCTAATTAATGTACTAAGTGAATTCAAGGGGAGTTAGTGATGATCACTCCAATTCTGAAAAGCCACATCTAGAAAAGTAAAATTCTTGTTAGAAAAAGAAGATCATAAATATTAAGTTGTATCATAAGTTCATCATGAACAGGTGGTATAAATTTCATTCAACGTGTGTTATAAATCAAAAATATGGTACATTATTTTTTTTTTCTGATAATACTGTGTAAGTGTGATTGATATCACATGGAGAATTTTCTATGGAATTAAAATATAAAGATTCTCATGTTTATGGAATTAATTGATTGACATGGACTAAACTGATGTGATTGAATTAGAATAGTGTTACCTCATCCATTTCTAAATCCTTAGTCTTAGAGTATTTGTTTGTGAATCATTTCTAAGTGGTAAATTTAATCATTGAATATCTAGAAATAAAATGTTGTTGAGTGTGAAAGGATTTTATATCTCAAAAGGTGAAAAATATAGAATTATTTTTTTCATAAACTATATCAAGTATTGAGATAAAAATCTAGATTTCCATAAATAAAGATAAATTTTCAATGAAAATGTTTTGAAGAGTACCAAAAGCTTTGAAGTTAGTAAACATAACCAAATGTTCGAGTGCTAGGGTTGGTTTAGAAGTGATTAAATCAACAAAATGTTTTTGAAAATGCTAAGGAGAATCAGATTTACCTAACATGACAATGTTAGTGAACATATAAAATTAATGGGGTAATATTTCTCTTGAAAAAGTGGGAGTAGATAAGAAAAGATGCTCTAATTCACTTTAGTGAGAAAGGGAGGGAAAATAAAAAAAATCTATATATGAGAGTATGAAAGGGATTTGTATTTTATTTATAAAGAAGTAGTGATAAGTATGAACTATAAATTCATATATTATTTTAAATAATTTTTATTTAATAGGTATATTATTATTTGTTGTCGTATTTATAACAAAATACAAATGAGAAGAATGTTTGAACTAGGAGGTTGTGAGTTGGATTTGTTGACTATAAATTTTGGATTTGTTAACAAGTAAAGGAAGGAGGAAATTAGAATAAATATTGATATTAATGAAGAATATGATGTTTACTATAAACCTGAGAACTATATTCAATTTGAATAAGGATAGATAATAATTACATACAAGGAATTTGGATTTGAGGATAATTATGTCAGATCTATTCAGGAATCACTGAAGTCATAGTAGTGGTTATGTTGTGGTGATTCTAAATGAAGAAATCTCAATAGTTCTATACATCAAGGTAACATCACAAAAATACCATGACTTAATGTATGATAAGGAATATGTAATTAGTGGAAGGTATGATGAAAACTGCACTATTTATTATGGCCTAATATTTCTATGGGAAAAGTAGGATTTTCATAAAGAAATTTGGTAGGGGCCATAAAAAGTTTTAATGAATAAATATGGTCATACTGGAATAGTATTTCTCACACTACAAGGGGTACCTTTTTTAGATTCCTATTTAATGAATAAAGGATTTCGATAGGATTAATTTATCCTTTTAGAGTCTATGTAAGATTACACCGGATATAATCATGTTATAAGAATATAAACCATTCCATGATCTAGTTCACATGAGATTAAATAGAATATTTATAATATTAATGAGAAATTATGGAAGATTAATTTAATTAGGAAACTAGATAATACCCACACTATAAAGATGATAACCATGTATTGAGGGTGATTATAGAGGATTAAAACAATTTGAAGTTGAAAGTATTTTTTTCCATGGATAATTAGACAATGCCATGATCCATTGTTTGAGATAGTAATTTCATTATGAAGATAAGTTTGTGGGTATAATGTAATTCCATAACATCTATCCATGAGAACAATAAGAAGTGATATTTTATACTAGATTAATAGATTCAAACATAATAAGAATGTTAACTCTACAAATAGTTAAGTGATAAGAAGGACTACACTACGACATAGTTTTTTGACTATGTGAAGTGAATTTATGGAAAAAATTTAGAGATATGGGTTTCTTAAGGATACTACTATTTTTATTATGAGTTAGTATATAACAATAAACTAAGTTTAAAGATCAATAAAATTTAGAGTATCATGGTGATATCATGAGAGAGTATTAAATAATATATTCTAATAGATTTTATAGACCTGGTAGTTTACTATACAATAGTTTATAGTGGAGTAGATCATTCTGAATAATGAATGGAGTTGAGGCATGTTATTATGCATTGTATGGAATCATTACATGATTGGGTTATTCCATAATACCTAGAAGATTTGTGTTGGATTTAAAAAATTTCATGTATATCCTAAATTTTTGGAAGTTGACTAAGTTTAATTTCACATTATGAAAACATTAAAATATGTGGTACACCTAGAATAATTTCAAAGGTAAAGTTTCCCTTGGATTATGATGACGAGTTGTATTTGTTTTCAATTGATCTTGAGAATCATTGTAATCAATTGAGATGTTGATGAAGTTTTGGGTTTTATTTTTGAGATGATTTTAGGTGGTTTAAAATAGATTTAAAATATGTTAATGATTATTTTATATTTTCAAGAAGTGTTGAGAACAAAAAATAACAAAGTACTATCAATGTAAGTGTCATTCCCGACCAATGTAAGTTTCATATGCACTATTGTATGTGTCATGGATATCTGTATCGCTGCTATTTCATTAGAAAATGAACTCTATATATGTGTGATTCAGAGTTGTGTTTGAGTGAATTACAATAACCTTATGTGTAAACTTACTCAATATATGTTTTGTTTCAATATACATATATATAGATCCATGTAACATTTATGTCATCAAGACTTTCATATGTTCCATTCATGACTTTGTGAGAAATTTGAGTATCATGCAAAATGAGATTTTCTAAGATTCTAGAATCTATTATACTGAAGAAAACTAAAAATTGGTGATGCATGAAGTGATCTTAAAAGAATAAAAAATCGCATTTCAAATGTGTTTCAACCTGAATCATGTGAGATTTTAAAAATAGTGATTACTATTTATAACCATTGGAATTTTCAAATGGTTTTTTCTGAGATATTAAAATATTACATGAAGTTAAGTTTGATAAAGGTGTATCACTATAAAGTCTTTATGGTATTCTAATGTGATGATGATTTATTGTTTTAAAGTTCATATAACAACTAAAAACTATCCATGCAGTGATTTGATAAATGTTATTGAGTTATTTAAGTTATAGTTATTGAGTGAAGCTGTAAAAATATGCAATGATTATTTATTGGTTTATGATGATGTTTTAATTTTCTCGTTGAGTAGAAAAATATGCCCATTTTTGGAATTTACAATTGGGTTTTTTGTGAAATATTCTCAATGGTTATAGAATACTGTCGAATGATTTTTGAGCTAGAAAATTGGAAAGGTAGAATATTAACTTTATTGGAGTCATATAGTTTTTAAAATATTAGAATATTCTAAGATTGTGGTGCATATACTCAATCCTAACATAATGAGGAAATGTGAAAGATTGTTTTATGATTTTTTTAGAATAAGTTTTGAGAATGATGATATAAAAAATTATTTAATAGAATTAAATAAATTTTAGTTTTCTATGTTTTCAGAATATAGGGATAAATTCTAGAGAGGGATAGAGAGAGAGAGACTACATGAGTTATATGAATTTTATTGAGAAATATTAAAAGAAATAGATAATATTCTATTAAAATATTTAGAATCTATCACCAACATTTTTCGAGCAAGATCATTCTATGGAACCAATCTGTGTTTGATTATAGACAAATATATCTATATAAAACTTTGTATTAAGGGAGTAGTTGTTATTGAATATCTAGGTGGTTCATAGAAGAAAATATTAATATGATGTTACTAAAGCAACCAAACCATCAAAGTGATCATTTTCATTCTTCACCTATTACATAGTATCTACACATGTGATACTTCCTAATCTAGTATAAAATTGGAAAGGGATAATGTGGTGTTATTCACATACATATAATCATAATTTTATTGTTATTATAGTTAAGAATACATGGTTGGAGAGAATAACCAACCATGAAAAAGAGTAAGACTTCCTAAAAGGAGCTAAGCCTTGTAAAAATATATGTCTTCATTTCAATTTAATTTATTTTTTTGTGGGAGATTATGAGATTTTGTATTTGAGTAGAAAGAACAATAATAGGTTATATAGGTATATTTAAAGTGAAAATAAATTTTAACAACTGGTCTTCACAAATTCAACCCACCATCTAAATGGAGTAATCTGATGCTAGATACGTAGATACATATCAGAGAATGATTCTATATATTGACCCAATTAGTTCTGATAATGGATAATCATAATTCTATTAAAATTGGTGGAATGAAAAAAATTATCATAAAAAATTCCATAGTTAAAAGAACAAAATGTTTCCATGTCTTCCTTATAAGGGAATAGAAGTTATAAATGTTTCAACTATTGGTTTTCCAACCTCTTCAAAATATGTACTAATGAAATTCACATACAAAATGAATGTAGAGGTTTGTGGTAAGGAAAAATATGTTATTATAATGTATCTACTATAAAAGATCTATAAACAAGTGATGAGGATAAAATAATTTAATGAAATCTAATAAAATATGGAAATAAGATATGAAAGAAATGTGAAAGTTATGGAAGATAAATTATATATTTATAAGAGAAAGTTTTAAGTCATTATGGAAACTGATTGAAAAAATATTAATAATTATTTTACATGGGATAGTGAAATTTTAAATAATATATGAGGCTTAAGTGAAATACTGTAAGATTATATCATTGTAAAAAAACGCATGGGAAAATTTCGGGATAGGTTTCACCATAAGATATTAGCTCTTGACGATAGAAAAAACTTATCACCAGATGAATTTCATTATATTATAACATCCTATGAGGTGAGAATAAACTTTAACTTCAATAATAAGGTTAAATATAAAATGGAATTTGCGGTTATGAGGATGTTGAAAATCAAAGAAAATGTTGATTATATAGATTCAAGTGAATCATAAAATAAAGAGGATAATTGATATATGGAGAAAATTATTTCTCTTATTTCAAATATTTTAAAGAATGTAAAGATAAATAATAAAGAATAGTTTTCACTTAGATTCTATAAATATGATTGTTTTGTAAATTTATCTATTAACTTTCATAAGAATAAGGGTATATATTTTGAATCTGAAGAAGATTAGAAAATATCATACAAATAAGAGGGATAAATGATCAAATTATCTTACAGAATTATAAGAACCATAATGATATTTTCTAGAATAAACAGGTAAAATATGATAATAAATGAGTAATAAGATGATCATTCATCTATAATTGAATCTAAAAATGAATCCAGTGAAAATTTACTGATTTCAGGGTTCATGTTTAGAAAGTATTTGATACTTCATGTAGTGTAAAAAATGATTCAAAATTAACAAAGCTCAAACACATGTTAAAATATAATCTTGGATATTGTATTGAGTATAACACATTTCTCAAAAAGGGTAAAAATTGTTAGTGAAATAAAATAATATGTTTACAGAATAGATGAATTTGTTTGAAAATAAATAGTAATCCCTTGTTAATAAAATAATAAAATTCATGTTGAAAGTTACTAAACATGAAAAGATGATACAAGATCTTAAAGTAAAATTATCATGGAAATAAAAATAACTATCTAAAACATAATATAAGTGCCTTTAATCTGAGAATGAATTGAAAAAGTATAAATAATACTTCACAAAATATTTTTATGGCAAGGGTGAATCACCAAAAGTGGATACGAGGAATTTCACAATTAATCATGTTAAATTTTCCACTGATGAATCTTATTGTAATTTAGTTTTTACTACTAGTGTGGGATCAAATTAAAAATTTGGTATTGTCTAGACCAAAAAAAATTAGAAGAAACATAAAACTATATTAGTAGAGGAAATAAGGATTTTAGGGATCCTTTTAACTCCCAAATTGATTCAAGTTCAAACACTACCAGTGTATTAGAAATAGAATTCTCGACAATATTAGAGAAAAAATTATAATAATCCAAGAAGATTTATATTTGGAGGCTATTATTGGTGTTTTTAAGTGTTTATCCATATGTCCTACATGTGATGATACAATATTTCATTACTTGGAAAGAGGCATGTAGATAAATGGAGTGTTTTAGAATGGATGGAATCAGATTCTCATAGGAGGCAAGCCAGAAAGAGAAGAATTTGTAATTTGAAAACTCATAAAATATTTAAGTGACATAAAGAAACTTATGGTAGGTTTGATAAATGAGAACATTGTTTAAATAATTTCATAAAAAAATAATTCTAGGATATATTCCCTTTTTTGGTAAAGGGAAGTGTTAGAATCCGAAAGAAGAAAAAGAATGTCTAGCTAAATTTCTATTTAAGGGTATGAGAAGATGGAAATAATTGGTTCTTGATAGTTTTTTTATTCCCACATGTCATGTGATTTGAGGATTATGATAATTCTTTAGAAACATAAAGGTGGCGAAATAAACATTTGTAATGATTGTTCTCTAGAAATCAAGGATATTTTATCGACTGAAATTATAGCTCAAAACCTTTAACTAAAGGATGTATTGTTTATAGAAGGGATGAAGAACAATATTTTGAGTGTTAGTACACATTATGATGATTGTAATGTGGGTTTTTCCTATAATTAATCACGCATCATTGAAAAAATTAATGGATGAAAGGATTATTTCACTAGAGAAAATAAATAAAGAAATATTGTTTTTATTTAGAAATCTAACCAATTTCATTTTATTGAGTACTAATCATGAAAGTATTATATGGAATATGAGGCTTGGTCATCTTGTACAAAGTAGTATGAGTAAAATTTTGAACTTTGATTTTCTAATAGATCTTCCCAAGATGAATATAGAGCAATATGATGTGTGTGATATATTCTCATAAGGGAAGATGGGTCCGAAGTCATATAAGAAGGTATTCATTATTTCATCTAGAACACTAGATCTTATTCATATATTTTTATGTTTTACCATGAGTAAAAAAAATAAAATAGGTGATTTATATTTCATACATTTTAATTACTATTACAATAAAATGGCTAATGTGACATGTATCTAGAATGGGTAAGAATCCATTGAGATGTTTAAAATTTTTAGAAGACAATTAAAAAAAGGGTTCTAAGGGTGAATCACAAAAATTGATATAAGATAATGGAAAGGAATATACATGTTATGCATTTGAATTCTATATTTACAAACATGGAATCAAGTATTAAATCAACACACCATAATCCAACCCCCAATAATATTTTATTATAGAGAAAATTAATAAAATAAATTTGGAGATGGGAAGAACAATGCTAGCTGCAAAAAGATCTCGAAGTATTTTTGTTGAGAGGTTATGTGTACTACTTTAAACATTTAGAAACTGATTATTTTTAGACCTAAGACACATAATACTCCTTATGATATGTGGTACAAGAAGAATACAACTATCATTAATTTCAAAGTGTTTGGTAGTCCCTGCGTTATAATGATCAAAGATATTGAGTTGGGAAATTTTGAAGATTAAGAAGACAAAGGGATCTTTTGTGGATACTTATTTAGAGGTAGTGGATAAAAATGATATATTAATAGTCTACACAAGTATGTTAAATTTTATAATGTTAAAATCATTGTAAAACAACATGAGTTTGATGTATTTATTGAGGATGAAGATGAGTTAACACAAGATGATCGCAAGGAGAGTTTTGAGTTATATATTTCAGAATAATAATAATTTATACAGAATATTGTTGGCATTGATTTTAATCAAAATTTTGATAATGAGGTTCCTTTAAATAATGGTTTAATATATCAAATAGTATAAATTTTCTTTAATACAAAAAAATATAATAGGAAACTAGGATGCACCAATCTAAACCAGCAGCAGATTGAAAATTGAAAATCATACCACCCTTATATCATAGATAAAACCAAGAATAGTGGATAAAGTAATTGAGCATGAAGAATGGTTACAATCAATGAGTTATGAGTTAATTTAAATTTAAAATAAATCCCCATGGGTGATTTTCCCAAGAAAAAAAATATAAATTTGTTATTAAAACCAAGTCGGTTTAAAAAACATGATGATTAGAACATTTTTGGTAATAAGAAAAAGGGATAGACTGGGTTTTAAGGGATATTAAAAAATGGAAGGTATAGAATTTAAAGAAACCATATATTAGGTAGAAATACTTGAATTAATCGATATATTTTTGGTTATGGATGCACACAAGAATTGAAATGTCTACCAAATGGATGTGAACTCATTTTTTTTGTATAGTGAACAAGAATAAGAAGTGTTTATTGAGAAACCAAATGGTTTCATTCTGGAGAATGATTACAAAATGCTGTATAAAATAAAAAATACATTCTATGGACTAAAATAATATTCAAGGGCCTTTTGTTTTTATCTTGATTGATGCTTGAGGAAAATGGAGTTCAGAAAAGGGAATGTTCACATTAACTGATATGTTCAAAATCTTTACACATGTAAATTTATTTCCATAGTATACATTTATGATATAATATTTACTAGTGGAAAAGTTTATTTGTGTGTGGAGTATGTGAAACATATGAAAAGGAAGTTTGATATATCAATGTTGGGTGAGCTAACATACTTTCTAGGATTATATATTGGGAAGAAATCGGATTATATATTTTTATGTCAAAAAAAATATACCAGGGAATTATTGAATTTTTTTTCATGAAATAATCATGAGAGGTTTCAACTTTCATTTCCATTGGAACAAAGATGGATGATGATGATAATGGAACAAAGGTTTATTAAAATGAGTTTAAAGGGGTCATAGAAATCTTGTTCTATTTAACAGCATCAGGGCATGACATCACTTACATAGTGACACATTATACTCGATTTTAGAGTGATATAAGGGATTCACACATGATTGAATAAAAATTAGTACTAATATATGTGAGGGGAACATTGAACATTGGGTTGTTATATAGGTGTATGTATATTTAAAAATACTACTATTCACTAATACATAATTGAAATGTAATTATACTGATTAACGATCCAATTCTAGTGTGACTTTATTTTTTGGTAAGGGTTATGTGAGCTAGTACAATAAGAAACATAATTAAGTGATACTTAGATCATATGAGGCAGATTATGTAGCAATAATACATGCATGTAGATAAGTTTTTTGGGTGTAGGTGTAGCAGTAAAAGTTGATGGTTGATTATGAGAGTCCTTTAGAGATACCATGTGATAATGAGAGTGCAATAAATCTATCAAAGAACCCAATATAATAGTCTAGTTTGAAAAAATTCACATCAAGTATCATTTAATTAATGAAATAGTGGATAATGGATATATTAAGAAGGAATACAGTTCTTCCTAAAATCAGATTGTGGATATCGTTACAAAATCTATTCCAAGGGAGAGGTTCTTTGATATGATGTTAGAACACCATGTTTATTCCTCTAAAATCCCTTAAAAAAGTGTGTAAACTAATCCCACAATGGGATTTTGACTATGATGAAAAATGAGTATAAATAGAAACATAACTCATGACCAGGGGGAGTTCTTGCATAATGGGGCATGTTCACTATATGATCATCTAAATATGTGGATATTGGTTAATTGGGAATATTTAAGGGTGTGAGATATAGAAGTATGAATTTAGTTGGAGTTCATCTTATCACTTATCCATACATTTTCTTATCAATGATTGATGGTAATTCTTTTAAAAACTTTACCTAAAGTGGTAGTGTGGTGAAAAACACTTCTCATAAGAGAGGGGTGATGATTTGACTTTTCTCATGAGATTTGAGAAATATGAAATGAATTTGGTTGCATTAAATAGTTATATTAAGTTTCTAATAAATCTAAAGGGGTATGTTAAAGTGGCCCTTATATTATTTTGTTGAGTTTTATTTATTTTCATTTAATCTTGGGAATCATTATAATCTATTGAGATGTTACTAAGGATTTGGGTATTTTTTTTATTATTATGGATGGGTTGAAATGGTTTTCAAATATTTTTTGTGATTATTTAATATTTTCATGCAACATTGAGGCAGGAAAAAATGAAAAAATAATATCAATGTAAATATAATTCCTAAACAACATAAGTTTCATATGTACCAACATATATGTCATGTATATCTTTATAGGTTTCATTTTAGTGGCAAATGAACTCTACATATGAGTGATTCAAAGCTGCAATGGAGTGAATTATGAGAACTATATATGTATACATACTCAACATAAATGTCATTTAAATCTATGTATGTCTAAATTCAAGAAACACATGTGTCACTAAAAAACTTATGTGTGTCATTCATACCATTTTAAGAAATTAGAGTGTTGTATAGATTTAAATTCTATCAGTTTATATGGGTTATTATTCAGTAGAAAACTAAAAAACTGATGAATCCTAAACCAATATTCAATGATTAAAACATCACATCTAAAAAATTATTCAAGCTGATTCATGTGAGATTTAAAACATAATGATAACTAATAATATATTTTTAAAGTGTAAAGTTGTGTTTTTCTGATATATAGAATGAATTATCAAATCTTTGTCTGTTGAAGGTTGATCACCAAAAAATGATTTTGGTAATTTAATGTGATGATGCTTTCATGTTTTTAAGTTTATATAATCACTGAAAACTATACATGAATTGATTTATGATATGTTTTCGAGTGTTTGAATCTCTATTTCTTGAGTGAATATTTAAAACTATGGAATGAGTTTCTAGTAGATGAATATGAGGTTTCTATTTTCTTAATAATAAGACGAAGAAGGGTATTTTAGGCATTCACAATTTTTTTATCTCTGAATTGTTCTCTTTGGTTATATAAGACTCTCAAATGAGTTTTGAGCTAGAAAATTGTAAGGTTATAATATGAATTTTTTTGGATACATTTAGTTTTAAAAAATTAATAAGATCATGAGATTACAATGCATGTCTTTAAGTCTAATTGAATAAGAAAATGTGTAGGATCATCTTTTATGATTCTGTTGAGAAGAAGTATTGAGAATATTTAGATAGAAAATGGTATACTAGAATTAAATCAATTCTAGTTTTCTATGTTTCCTAAATATATGGTGAATTACAAGAGATAGAGATACTATATGAGTTTTATATATTGTATTAAGAAATATTAATAGAAACATGGAGTCCAGTGTTCAAAATTTTGAGTCCATCATCTTCATCTATTTGAGCATGTGAATTTAGTGGATTGAATATGTGTTTAAAAACAGATAAGAAAATATACATCAAATACTAAATGATGTGATCCGTTTCTCATGAATATATAGAATAATCAAAGAGTAAGATCATCATCTAATATTTATGAAGAAACTGAACCATACAAGTGATCTTTATCAATATGGATCTACTATATTGTATCTATATTTTGAAGCTAAATAATCCATTTTGTCTCTTGAAAGGTAAAGTTAAATGTTATAACCATATATGTAATTATAATTCATTTATGATTATATTTAATAATCCATGGTTGGGTGGACTAATCAACCATTGAAAGGGGTATGCCTTTTAGGAAGGATCTGAACCTTGTAAAAATTATTGTGTTTATTTATTTTTCATTTTTTTATATTTCAGTAAAGTTGGTATTTTGTATTTGAGTGAATCAATATTTAAAAAGTTTTGGAGGATCATTTAAAGTGAAAATAAATTTTAAAAACATTTCCCTAATAATTAAACCCCTTTTCAAAGGATTAATACGGGCCTAGGCCCTTAAAATTGTATTAATGATTAGTCCCCTTTGTTGAACCAATCGGTGCCAATAATGGTTAATTTAAATTCTATTAATAGTAGTGGTGTGCATATATTTTATATAAATAACTACCAAAATTGGAGGAAAAATATGTTTACATATATTATTTACCAAGGATTGGAATTTAGAGATGTTTTAGTTATTAGTTTTCCACCTTTTGAAAAGGATGCACCAATGACCTTTATAGATAAAATAAATAAGGTTGTTAATGGTAAGGTACTAAATTATACTTTAAATCCTCTATTATGAAAGGTCTAAAAAATTGATGTGACTAAAAATAGTCAAAGATATATGGTATACTATGGAAAATAATAATGAAGGAAATGAAAATTTCAAGGAAGCTAAATTACAGATTTTGAGAAGCAAGTTTGAAGTCTTTAAGATGATTAAGGAATAAAATATTTATTATCATTTTATAAGGGTTAACGAAATTGTAAGAAATATCTAAGGTGTTGGTGTAAATATTGAAGATTCTATCATTATCAAAAAACACTTGAGAACATTTCTAGATATGTTTTACCCAAAGATCTCATCCCATAAAGATAGAGAATATATATCAATATATTAATTTAAAAATATTCTCATAGCCTATGAGATGTGAAAACAACCAATCTTCATAAATAAGGTTAAAAGATGAAATATAATTTAAGTCTATGAGGAGGTTCAAAATTAATGAAAATATTTCTGATGTAGTTTCAATTGAAACTAAGAATGAAGAGGATGATAGAGATCTTCATAGAATTATTACTCTTATTTCTAAGTGGTTCAAGAAGGTAATCATAAAGAACAATGGAAAGTTTCCTCTTAGATGCTAAAAATTCAATTTTTTTTAGAATTTTTCTATTAATTTTCCTAAGAAAAATGGTACACATTTTGAATATAAAAAAGTTTATAAATCTCAAAAAAATAAATGTGATAAAATCTCAAAATAACCATCCAAATGTTGAAAAGAAAATATGATATTTTATATAGGAAAGATGAAAAAACTGATGAGAAAAGAGTAATAAGATAAAACTTTATCTATAAGTGAATCTCAAAGTTAATATGGTGAGAAAATTTCCAATTGTATAGCTCATATTGGTAAATTTTTGATAGTTCAAGTAACAAAGAAGTTGATTCAGAACCAACTGAGCTGGAAGACATGATAAAATATGAGCTTGAATCCTTCCTTGATTAAAATACCATCATAATGAAATAAAATAAAAATCTGGTGAAATTAAATAATAATTATTCAAAATATAATAATTAGTTTTAAAAGAATGAAACATCCCATGTTGATGAAATCAAAAAATTCAGGTTGAAATCTATTAAATATGAGAAGATGATAAATAGACTTGAAGACAAATTATATTTGAAATAAGAAGAATTTTCTAAAAAATATTCTAAGTGACTTGAATTTGAGAGTGAACTGAATAAGTTGAAAGTGTAATTCAAAAAATATTTGTATATTAATGATCAATCCTCTAAAAATATTGACGGGACTTCTAAAATTAATCAAGTTAAATCTATCTTGGATGAATCTACTTTAAATTCTATTTTCACTAATAGTTTAGGATGAAATTGAAAATATATCCAAGTATATAAAAAAATATAAGGATTAAAACAAACCCATATTAGTAGATGAAATGAGTATTTTAGGTATATTTTTAAATCCCAAAAGGAATAAAATCCAGACACACCCAGTACAGTAGAAATAAAATTCTAGAAAAAATTACAGACAAAATTTTATTAATCCAAAATGATTCAGATTCTGAGGCTATTTATACTGTTGTGGAGTGTTTTTAAATAAGGAATACACATTATGTTACAACATTTAATTACTTAATAATTTTAATGAATATTGGGAGAGTGTTTTATACAGATTTAAATCAAATTTTCAAAGGAAGAAAATAGTTAAGAGAAACATTTTTTTATTTGAAAACCAAGAACAAATATGAGTTTCTCAAATAAAATTTTTGAAGGTGTGAGAAATAAGGAATCTATTTATAGAAATGCATGATAAGGTTTAAAATATATATTACCTATGTTTAGAAAGGGATGAAAATTTATAATCCCAAGGAATAAAAATAATTTCTAGCTGAAGACGCATTTAAGGATAGTAGAAGAACAAAATAATAGGTGATTGAAAGTGGGTTCTCTTACCATATGCCAAATTACCTAAAGATACTGATATTTTTTTAGAAACATGAATGAGGATAAGTCAACTTTAGAAATCATTATTCTTTAAAAATCAAGGTGATTGGATCAAAAAAATCTAAACATTTGAAACTAAAGGATGTATTGCATGTAGAAGGGACCAAGAACAATATTTTGTGTGCTAGTAATCTAAATGATTATCAACATGAGGTTGTGTTCAAGGGATCATATATCCTTAAAAGATTAAAGGATTTAAGGATCATTTCATATGGAAGAATAAAAAATAGCAATTTGTTTTTAATTGGTGATCCAACCAATTCCTATTTCTTAAGTGCTAAAGAAGAAATTATGCTATATAATATGAGTCATGGTCATTTTTGACAAAGAAGTATGAGTAAACATTTGAATCATGATGTTTTAATAGTTCTTTTAAGGTTTTAGAGAGAGAAATAAAATGTGTGTGCTACATTCTAGAAAGGGAAGATGATGCATAAGTCACATTAGAATGTAATCATTATTTCTTATATACCATTGAAACTTATTCATATATATTTATGTGCTTTAATGATACAAAATTCCATAAGAAGTTATTTACATTTCATCACATTCACTGATTATTACACTTGAAAGACCAATGTGATGTTCATCAAAAACAAATCATAGGCCACTAAAAAGTTTGAAAATTTTAGGAGGCAAGTAGAGAAAGAGTTGGGATACTATATAAAAATGGGATATGGTAATGGAAAGGAATATATATGTGATAAATTTTAAAGATTTATTTAAAAACATGGAATAAATAATCAACTAATAAAACCATATACCCCCCCAAAATAATGGTATTATAGTGAGAAATACTAAAACCATTATGGAGATGGGAAGGACAATGATAGCTAAACATAAAATATAAAATTAGTTTTGGTTATACATTCAAAACTAGTTTCTTTTGAGACCAGAGACACATCTTAATTCTTTATAAGATATGGTATAAGAATAATTAAACTATCAGATATTTTAATTTTTTTGGTATTCTATGATTTATAGTGTTCAAAGGCCGTAATCTGGGAATGTTTAAAGAGAAAGGAGTTGAAGGGATATTTCTTGGCTACTTATCTTGTGGTAGTGGAAAATATTTACAAAATAACATAATACTCCAAATTATTAAATGTTGTGATGTTAAAATAATTAAAAATCAATATGAGCCAGAAGAATTTTTTGAGGATAAAGATGAGTTTACACAAGTTGGTTGCAATTATATACTTTAGATAAGTATTTTATAATAAGAATAATTTAATTATATCGTTATGGACATTGTTTTTGATCATAATTATGATAATGAGGCTACTATAAATCAGGTATTTATACATCAAAGCATGAAAAATCTTATTTATATAGATAATATAATAAAAAACTAGAGAGAACTACTCTAAACTAATATAATATTGAGAATTGAAAATCAGACTACTCTTATATCACAGATTAAACAAAGAATAATGGATAAGGAAATTGAAAATAAATAATGGGTACAAGCTAATAATGATGAGAAAAATAAAATTAAAAAGAAATACCCTTGGTATATTGTACCATGACCAAAAGATAAAATTAAAATTGGAATAATGTGGGTGATTAGAAACAAGATGAATGAGAAAGGTGTGGTAACATGTAACAAGGATAGGCTGGTGTACAAGGTGTATTAAAAAAAGAATATAATTTAAATTAACATTTTATCCAATATAAATACTTGAAATAATTAGTTTTTTCTTTTTTTGTATCCACCAACAAGAGCTATAATGTCTACCAAATTGATGTTAAACTGGAATTTTTGAAAGGTGAACTTAATAATGAAGTGTTTATTGAGAAACCAAATTGTTTCATTATTGATAATAACGAAAAAATGGTGTGTAAACTCAAAAATAAATTGTATGAACAAATACCAGATCCAAGGGAATGGAATTCCAAAATTCATAGCTTCTTGAGTAACATGGTATTAAAAATTTGAATGTTGATAGTAGTTTTTATGTTAAAACTTTATTCATAGGAACATTCATTTTATTAGTTTATGTTAAAGGTATAATATTTTATAGTGACCAAGTGTGTTTGTGTGAGGAGTTTTTTAATAGATACTAAGGAAGTTGATATTTCAATATTGGGTGAGTTAAAATATTTTCTAGGATTACAGATTGAACATAAATTAGATTACATATTTTTATCTCAAGAAAAAGATGTTTGGGAATTATTGAAAAAGTTTATAAGGAAATAATCAAGGGAAGTTTAAACTCTCATTTCATTTAGAAAAAAGTTGAATAAGGATGATAATGGAAGCAATGTTGATTAAAATGAGTTTAAAAGAGTTATAGGAAGCTTGTTGTATTTGATAATGTCAATGACTGATATAACCTATTTAGTGAAATGTTGTGATCGATATTAGAGATACCCAAGGGAGTCACACATTCTTGTAGAAAAATTAGTACTGATATATGTTAAAGTAACAATGATATTTGGGTTATTATATAGGTTCATTACAGTTTCTGACTTATTTGGATTAACTAATGAAGATTGGGAAGGTTATATTATAGATATAAGATCCACTTTATATGGTAATTTTATTGTTGGTGAGGGATGTGTGAGCTGGTACAATAAGAAGAAAAAAATCAATAAAACTTATAATAGTTGGGCTAGAGTATGTGGAATCTATACATGCATGTACACATGTTTTCTAGGAACTAATGCAGCAAGAAAACATGAAGTTTGAGACTGAGAGGCCATCGATGATACTATGTGATAATCATAGTGAAATAAATCTATCAAAGAACCCTATGTGTCATTATAGATCTAACAAAATTTACATCTTGTAGAATTTTCATAATGAGTGGATAATAGAGATATCAAGCTGGAATAAATTTCTACACAAAATTAGATTGCAGATATCTTCACAAAAGCTATTACACGATAGAGTTACTACAATTTGAGGTGAAAAATTCATGTTAATCCCTCTAATATCCCTTGAATAAGTGTGGAAACTAATACATTATATGGATTTGGATTATATTAACCAAGTGTAATAAATAATGACAAAACTATTGACCAAAGTGGGAGAGAATTATTATGTAAATAGGTGTGTTCCTTACCTATTCATCTGAAGCTGTGGATATTGTTTAATTGGGGAGACTTTAGGGAGTGATATATTTAAGTATTAATTTAGTGGGAGTTCATATTATCACTTAGGAAAAAATTTTATTATAATCTAGAGGTGTTAATTCTCTAAAAAACATTACCTAAACTAAAAGCATGTTGAAAGATAAATCTCATAAAATAATGGATGTGATTTGAAAAGCCTCTTGTGATTTGAGAAATAGGAAATAAACTTGGTTTGGATAAAAGGGTTATATATAGTTTCCATCAAATAAAATGTGTAATATTGAATTACCTCTTATTTTTTATTTATTATTTATATATTTTTTTAACTAAGGTTGAGAATCAATGTAATATATTTAGATTTTTCTGATTCTTTAGGAAGGGTTTTTGAGAAGATTCTAGGTAGATTGAAATGGTTTTGAAAGATATATATGATTATATGATATTTTCATTTAAAATTGAGTCCAAAAAATAAAAATTTACTATCAATATAAGTTTCATTTATGGACAATTTAAGTGTTATATGCACCAATATACATGTTATGGATATATGTATAAGTGTCATTTTAGTGGGAAACGTACTCAATGTATTTTTCATTCATAGATTTTTTTGAGTGAATTATGAGAACCTTATGTGTCAACTTACTAAAAGAAAGTTCCATTTCCATCTACTTATATGTGAATCCATGCGACAACATGTCATTGATACCTACATATGTTTCATTCCTAGATTATTAAAAATTTGAGTATCATGAAGACTAAAATTTTCTGAGTCTCTTGAATTCATTATACTGAATAAAACTACAAATTAACGATGCATTAATTGAATTTCAATGAGTAAAACATCACATATGAAATATTATTCAAGCTAATTAATCTAATATTTTTAAAAATAATTATCATCGTTCATATCTAATTGAATATTCACACTAGTTTTCTTTGATTTATGAACAGAGTTATCAAATCTGAGTTTTTTAAAAGGTGAATCACTATAAAATCATTCTTCTATTTTAATGTGATGATGATTTGATATTTTAGAGTTCGTATAATCCCTAAAAACTATATATGTAGTGAATAAATTTATGTAATTGAGAATTTGAATATCTGGATGTTGAGTAAAACTATAAAAAACCTGGAATGATTTTCTATAGGTTAAAGCTTATGTTTTTATTTTCTCCTGTAGAAGAATAATATAAGTATTTAAGGAATTCAGAAATGTTTTATTTTTGAATTATAATAAATGGTTTTAGAATACTATTTAATGAGTTTTTTGCTAGAAAAGTGGAAGTGTAGAAGTTTAATTTTAATTAAGACATTTAGTTATTAAAATTTTAGAAGATAATGAGATCGCGGTGCATGTCCAAAAAGCCATACGAATTAGAAAATGTGGAAGATTATGGTGTAATATTCTGTAGAGAATAAGCATTGATAATTCTATATAGGAAATAGATTTACTTGAATATATTCAATTTTAGTTTTATGATCCATCTAGATATTAAGATTATTCTAAAAGAGAGATCGTATGTGTTGAATGCATTGTGTTGAGAAATAATGATGGAAACAAAGAGTTTGGTGTTATAATTTCAAAATATATCATCTATATCTATTTGATCTCAAGTATTATTTGGATGAGTTTGAGAATAAAGAATTAGATCAATATAGGATACTAATTTAAGAGAGAAGATAATATTTAATTTCTTAAAGGCTTGTGGAGGAAGATATTAATATGTTGTTTCTAATGTAACATAACCATTAAAGTTATATTTCTCATTCAAAATCTATTATATTTCATATATTGTGTGATGTTTTGTAATCAAATGTGAATCTGGAGATAAATAGTGTGATTCCATGATCATACATGTAATGAAAATTCACTTGTGATTATAGTGATGAATTCATGGATGGGGGACTAACCAACCATGTGATACCCCATGATTTTATAATAACACTATGTTAAATAGTGTATATAACTTGAAACATTGAGGTTAAACGAACCACGAAATATTATTATTTAAATGTTAAAGTTATAACCTAACCATTAAATTGATAGGTATGAATAAGATTAACCATGTAATGATATATATATATATATATATATATAATTTTCTTACACAATTAAAATTTATTGATAAATAATTATCAAACAAGCACTGAATTTTTAGTAAATTTATTTTATTATTCAAAAATACTTTTAAAAAAAATTATTTTTATTGATTTTTATGAGAAAATATTATAATTAATATTTTGAATTTTTAGAAAATATATTTAAAAAAATTAACTTCATTTTTGAAATAATCATATAAAAATAACTTTAGTGCGAAATTTGTGGTATTTTTTTAAAAAAATTGTTTTTTCAATGAATAGTGATAAAACTATTTTTTACATTTTTTTGTTAAACTATCACTTATTTTTATTTAAATGCACCATTATAAATTTAATTTTATATTAATTTAACATTAGTATCATTTATTTATAAATAAACTAATTAATTTCATAGGAATCAATATTATGCAATATTTTTCTATAACTTCATTTTTAGGAAAAAAACTGTATTTTTTCTAAAAATTGATTTTAATTACGTTTTATGAATTTATATTAAAAGTAATTTCCATTAATTATAGTAATTTATGATGATTTAATGTTATTTATTTTTGGATTTATGAATTCTAATTTATCCTATGAGGAATTGTTGATATTTTTATGAAGAAGTTAATTTTTTGGTGAATATTACAAAATATAGTTTTTATAAAATATGGTGTCTATTATGATATCTCCAAGAAATAGACATGATATAAAAATTTATTAAACTTATGGAATGAATTATTTATGACAATATACTATACATATGAAACAAAAATAATTTAAAACATATAAATTATAATTTATTTCATGATAAGTATAAAAATCATTTAGAGAGACGATGTAGTGCTTGCGCAGCACTAGAACCCTCAAATTTGTTGTACTAAAGATGATATTTGATAAGGAAACTATTATTTACCAACTTGGTTAATAAATATGAATTATATTTTCTTATATTTATGGTTATATATGAATTTTTGAGTTATATTACAATTGAATTATCTAAATTATTCTATTATTCTTAAGTAAGGCCAGAAAAGTAAAAGTAACATATTAAATTATTTTCATGAAATAGATGTGAGTAAATATAAATATTGAAAAAATATATAAGTATATACTGAACCTAATTAATTTATTTTTATAATGGATTTTTTAAAAAATTTAGGATATAATTACCTTAATGATCACGCAATGTTGCCATAATGTTTGTGCAAGCAGTAGAAATATCAAGTAAATAATTTTAAAAACAATAAAGGTAACATTATTTGGGTAAGTTAAAGTTCCATATGAATTATTTATATGAATATTACATATTATATAAGTTTTAAATTTTATATTTGATTTTTATTCATGTCTTATTGTTTTCAAATTCAAATTATTTGAATAGTAGTTAAAATGACATTAACTGTATTTTATATTAAATATATTTTATTAAATTATTTAAAAATCATAAAAATATTGAAGGATAAAAATTAGGATTATAAATAGTGTAAAATTTAAATCCCTATCCATTTATGATGAAATTTTCACCGTATAAGTAAAATTATAACCCTTTAATATTGAAAAAGTCATTACCACTATTAAGGTTAAAATTGGTTAACCAAGGGGTTGAACCAAAAGATAATGTTTAAAATGATATAACAAACTATAAAAATTTGATTGCATAATTATATTAAAACCATATCCTCATAATATTATAATCAATGTCATTTTTATCTATTTTACATGATTTAGACATATATTATATTATAATATTTCATATATTTCCAAAAAAATAATTTATGATATTTTATAACAAATAATATTTTACTAAATGATTTAAAATTCATAAAAATCCTATATTTTTTGTAAAGACGCTGACCCTAGTGACTCGGAGTCGGTGCCATAATTAATTATATCGGTACTATGAACAAGAGATCACATTCCAAAGGACCAAATAGTTTAGTAGATTTGGAAAACCAGATACAAAAATAAGTTTTACATTACAACATGATAGTAAAAACAACATAGAAACTCTATTGAAAACATCCATAACTCCTAGACTATCCCTAAAAGTCATTTATAATATACATCTTCACGTCTTAGGGAAAAATAAAACATAAGAAATGGGTAAGATTAGATTCCCATCAAGGGTAAACAACAAAGAGGAAGATATCATAAACATAAACAATAAGGAAGGGTGATTGAATAGAACACAGGACAATAAAACATAATATGGAGAATAATGTGACAGAAATAAAATCTTAATAATTAATTCCATGTAAATAATCACATGAAACTTAACCATTGATATTCTACTAGTCGAATGATCAAATGATTCATCAATTACTAATATCATGATGAGGGAATACATAATTACATAAATCTAAAATATAAAATCGAGGCCTCAGTTAAGAAATATTAAAATAAATGGTGAATTCCTCAGCCAAATCTATATTTTAAAATAAATGTGCAAGGCCCCAACAATGTCCATATCTCTTTTGTCTCATGAGACCTACCAATACATCGAGGTCTATAACAGACCCTTCCCATCACTTACTAAGTGAAATTCATTCTTAATATGTCTGGTAAAAATATATCTTTAAATTAAAGTGTCTTTTACCACTTTTAAATATTTGAATCAAAATCATATATGAATTTAATTTAATAAAATCATTGTGAAATTCTTGAGAGAAACACCATTTTCTTTGAAAAGAAGAGTTCTTTTGGAAAATCATTTTTATTTTTCATAATTGTTTATATAAATAAAAAAATGAAAAATATATTTTTTCATGAAAAAATTATTTATTCTATAAAAAATGGTGTATTAAAGTAGATAATGGATGGTACTTTAAAATGGGTAAGAAATTGTGAAGTTCTATTAAATCTGACTTTCTTCTGGAAAGAATTGAGAAGAGAGCCTTATAAAACATGTATTATCCCATAAAATAAAGATAAAATGATCTTGATGTATGATTTTGGAACACATAAATATAATTTATAAGAAGTATATAAAAACAATTAATAATTACATTGGGTTAAAGGGAGAGATAGCATAACCCAAATGAATAATAGAGGTTCGGGAAGAAACCCTTACATTATGTATGAAAGTGTTATGAACTTGCACTTAATTTCAAGGATAAGGATATTAGATTCATTAATATTTTAATTTAGAACCTATTAAACATTTATTAGGTTTTTTATAATTTTATTATGTTTTATGATCTTTTTTATGATTTATAATATAAAATTTCATCATTTTGGAGTGTTCTTTTCATTGGTTTTCATGATCAGTTTACTTTTATAAGCATCTAGAAGATCATGTAAAATGAAAATAGTTCTCTAGAATTTAAATTTTTTTGTTATTAATGATCATCCTGAATATTAAAGGGTTATATAAGTAATTTCATTATTTCGTGTGGGGATGAATCATTATATAAGATGTTAATGATAATCATTTAGATTATTTTGGCGGTTTTTCTATCATCACAAACTATTTTTGTTTCATTAATTAATATCATGTATATAAACTAATTATATGACATTAGATAATATGTTATAAATACATTATATTATTTTTTAACCATAAAAATGGGGGTTTGACCAATCATGAAGGTAGAATTGAGAAAGAAAAATACATCATCCACAAAGGAGGGAAATCGGCGCCTTCCAGATGATGTTTTCATTTTCAAAATAAAAGAAAAAGGAGAAGAGTATTGATGTTGGATTTCCCATTATCATAATAAAATTCATTTATATAAAATAAACTAGAGTTATCATGTCACTTTGGACATGGGAGGTGAGGTAAGGATAAGAAAAGTAAATAAATTTAAAATAAAATTAAAGAAAAAAGAGAGGATATTTACCTCTTGAATTATCCTCCTTGAGAACCACCTTAAGGGGGTTGGTTTTGGTCTTTTGTTAAGAAAAAAGAGATCCTAGACGTGGGGGAGGGTATTGGTAAGAGGAATGGGAAGAAATTGGAAAGTATAAAATCTTTTAATGTGTGAGGAGAGGAGGTTTTTATGGGTGGTATTTATTGTGGAGGAGAGGGGTGTTGTTTGAATATTTTATTCATTTGTTTATTATTTTGGATCAATACTATGAATAGTATGAGAATTATCAAAAAATATATTAAAATGATTAATTATAGTTCTATATTATGTTCTCACATAATCCATACAACAGCTATTTCTAAATAATTCATGTTTTTGTTAAATAATGTAAATTACAGTATTTCATTATTCACAAAAAATTCAACTATTTTAGAAAAATATCCAAACTTCACCCTAACCGTTTTTTAGTGTGTAGAATTAAAAAAATAGACTCCATTTTATAATTTTTTTCTAAATATGAGAAATTTTATTTTAAAATAAAATCATCATTTATTTTAAAAATACCAATTTTAAAATTATTACTGCTTTATATGAAAACTTAATTAAGGTCTCATAAAATTATATTATACTCACAAGAAAACAAATTATTAATTTATGAATCAATTTTATTAAAATAAATTTATTTTAAATAAATTTATTAATTATAAAATAGTAAATAAATATTTATGATTTATAAAAATACAAACACTTATTTATTATTTAAAAAAAATTTAGTTACTTATATCAAAAAATAAATATATTATATTTTCATTTATAAGATACCAACATTTTATTTATACTTTCATAGGTGATGTTAATATTCTATTGGTTATATTACTATTCTTAATTTTCATGTTACTATTCCTATGGTCAAGTTACTATTCCACTGGTATAGTTTTCTTAACTTCTAGAAATACCTGTTATTTTATTATTTCTTCATTTATAATGTTTTCATTGTATTATCTATGTGATTTTATGAGATTCATACTATATGAAGTAACTATAAGAAGTGAAATTTCCTTGATAGAATTATGGGTCATTACATTCTCCCCTCCTATAAAAAATTCATCCTTGAAATTTTCATAATGTCACCTTAAAAAAAATATTTGGGGGGTTCTTCATCATAACTTCCTCTTGTTCCCATATAGCCGCTTCAATTTTATGATTTTTCCAAAGTACATTTACTAGATGAGTCTTCTGATTCCTCAACACCTATTCTATAGTGTTTAGAATTTGTATAGGCTCCTCATAGTAAGATAAATTAGGTTTAAATTCTATTTCTTTAGAAGTGAGAACATGCGTTGGGTCTGGCATGTAGTTCCTTAACAAAGAGATGTGGAAGACATCATGAACTTTAGAAAGTCTAGGTGTCATTGCTAAATGATAATCCATAACTCTAATTCTTTCCAAAATTTCAAAAGTTATGATGTACCTGGGGATCTGTTTCTCTTTCTTACTAAACCTTATGACGACCATCCAAAGATATACCTTTAGAAAAACATGATCTCCCACTTGAAACTCCAAATCTTTCCACCAGTTATTGGTATAGCTCTTTTACCTACTTTTTTCTAATTTGATATGCGTTTGAATAGTCTTTACCTTTTTCATTGTTTCCTCCACAAGTTTTAGGCCTATAAGATTCCTTTCACCAACTTCATCCCAACAAGTTGGTGTATGAAATCTCTTTCCATACAATGCTTCATATGGTACCACTTGAATACTATAATGGAAACAATTTTGGTAGGAAAATTATACCAAAGGAAAATAATGAAACCACATACCTTGAAAGTTGAGTGGGAATGATCTAAACATGTCTTATAATGTTTGAATGGCCCTTTCAGAATGCCCATCGGGTTGAGGGTGATAAGAAGTGCTCAAATGAAGCTCAATATCCAAATATTTTTGAATTTTTTTTCCAAGATTTAGATTTAAATCATGGATCCCAATAAGAAACAATTGAAATAGGTGCTCCATAAAGTCTTAAAAATTCCATAATATATAGTATTTCAAGGTGATTCAGTGGAAAATTCTCCCTTATAGTGATGAAATGTGTAGATTTGGTAAGTTGATCAACAATTACCATTATTTCATCATTATTTCATGGATTTTTTGGAAATATAGTGACAAAATACATAGTAATAACATCCCATTTCCATGAAGGAATAGGAATAGGTTTCATGAATCCTCTAGGATGTTGTCTTTAAGCCTCCACCTATTGAAATACTAAACATATTGATACATAATCACCACTTTCTCACTTCATATTATCCCACCAGAAATGTTCCTTCACATATCTATACATCTTAGTGATACCAAAGTGTATAGAGAAATTCTAGATATGGAAATCATCCAATAACTCTTTTTTAGATAGGTTATAGATGGAATATAAACCCTCTTCCCAATTCTGATAATTCCATTCTCATTCATGAAGTCTTTCAAATTTAAGAATATATAGATAATATATATTAGTTTGTTAATACATGCACATACAAAAATATACTTATAAATATATACATTATATATGTATATAAATATTCATAAATTATTATTTCAAATAAAATAGATAATATTTTCTATTTTATTTTGAAAAGGATAGAGGCAAACCCTCTTTTATTGGAAATAAGAAATAAAAACAAAGAAACCAAAGTGGGTACGAGATAATAAAGCAGGCCACCCAAAGAAAAATCTAGCTACCTATATTTTTCCTCAACCTTTAACTTAGTTTTATTTTATCCCCTCAAATTTCATACCAATAAAATCTTCTGCATTCGTTCCCCTAACCTATGGATATACCCCTAGTAGAAGGAATAGATTGAAGCCTTTCAAGTAGGGTCTCAACATTAGTTCTTTTAGATTCAGAGCTATCCACCTATTTCTCTTTGATTTCTTCAATAGTGGCATCCATTGACATTTGAGTCATCATCCCTTATACATCCATTGATTCATACTAAGAAAAAATATCCTGGTGTTTTATATCTTCATGAAGTGAATCATAAGAACCAGGGGCTGTATCTTGTATCTCAATTATACAATCAATTTTTTGTTTAGGAGAAGGAGTAGGAATACCTTTAATCAGTTTCTCAACCACAACTTTAGGATCAACTAGAGACATTGTCTTCTTGTTTCAAACAAGTTGAAATCCCTAATTATCCATTATAGATTTTGAATAGGTAGGGAATGTTTTGGAAGTGATTGTAGAATCAACTTCTTACCATTACTTACCCTTTCAGTTACCTAAATCAGTCATCCTTTCATATCAAAGGTGATGAATGAACGCTCTTTTTTATTGCTTATTCATTGACTTGTTCAACCATGAAGTCATTTCCACTGCTAGTAATTTGAGGATTTGAATAAATTTGATTCTGTTGTAAGTAAGAAATTATTCCATTTTCAGCCTCATTAACATCTACCTATTTTGAGAAGATAACAGGATAAGATTTTGGCATGTTATTAAAAGCAGAGGCATTGGAATTAGAATAATACCTTGGCCAGACACTAGTCATTCTCATCAGAGACTCCATTATCAGCCCCTTTCCATTATATTTATGAATGTTTGAGATAAACACATCCACCACATTGGTATCTCGAACTTTGAGGGAATCTCCATCATGAAAAATAGGTTTTGACAAGTCTGTATTCTTCAAATTTGAATTATTGAAACAAATATTTACTGGGTGACCTCTCATCCCACATCCCTCACAAGAAACCTTATTCCGACATAGCTCTAAAGAGTGACCAAAATCCATACATTCATTGTAGAAAATATAATTTTTTTATACTCAATGTCATTTTGGATGTAATTAGAGGGAGTTAAAAGGGTTACATTGTCAATTAATGTGGAGATAAGATATATTTCCACCAACATCCTCGAAAATTTTCCAAACAAAACATCCTTGGTCTCCTCATCAAGGCGGATATGTCTCCCCATTGTCATTCCATTGGCATGAAAAATATTCAGATGCCATAGGATCCAATTGTGTCCATGCAGATGAACCCAGACCTGACAAAAGGAATTAAAATCATGCGAGACATTAGATTGCAAAGACCATTTGTGTAAATGGATCCATCCAGGTTTCAACAACAGGGAACAAATTACCCATACTAAAATCTTCAAGTCATATAAAGGAAACATATAGTGGAAAAATCCTCAACCAAGAGAAACACATTTCTAGGTAACAAAACCCCACAAAATTGAGATCCTATGAACCAAATATTCAATCTTCTAGGGTCGTTCACATTTAGGTAAGACAATGCATGAAATTAGAGTGCTGTTTACAATTTATATTCTCTCAGAGAACACTGTATGGTTGGCTTTAACATGAGATTAAGATCCCTTATGAAAGATTCTACCAAGACCTGAATCCTTTAGAAAATCCAACGACCTAGTTTCACCCATCTTCGGTCATGTAGATGAAGAATTATTCATTTCATCAACATAGGATATGTGTGAAACATTACCTCAAGGTAGAAAAAGGTTTGACCGAGCTTACTGCAATGCTATATTCGAGGAAGAAGCATTTTCCACTCTTTCGTATTTTCAGCCCAATGTTTCATCATCAACAAATCTAAGGACCTCACACCATGATGTAACTTCAGATATGGAAACCGAACCTGGATCCAGGACAGAATAGGTTGGAGCTTTCATCTTCACCATAAACTTATAGTAAAGAGAACCATTAGAATCTCATGGGACACAGGTCACTGATAATATATTTGATGAGGAGAGAACTGCTAACGCTTGTCCACTGGAAGGACAAAGAAGATTAAATCTGAGGAAGTGTGAAACCTTTATGAGCAATATAAAACCCTATAAATCCTTATTGCATTGAGGGAGGGGTCTCCTGCTACCCATCTATCTCCATCCATTTGTTTTATTTTTACATGGTTTATATATTTATAAAGATATTTTATATGAAAATATGATTACATATCTATTTATAAAATTAAAATATTATGTGTAAATATATTCAAATATGTATATATGTGTGTATATATATAATTATAAATAATATTACATTATAAAAAATGAAAAAATTAAAACGTCTTAATATTACATCAGTGCAAAGAAAAGAACTCATAAAGTCCCCTTTATCAGTTATAACAAAAGAAATGATAATGGCGATACTTTTATCAGCGATAAAAAATTCTGATAAATGGGTACTTTTATCTGTTCTTTTTTAGCACCGATAAAAGTTCCCTCTTTATCATCATTTTTTATTTAGATCTATTAAATGGTATCATTTATCAGAACTAGATGAAGTGATGATAAAGTGTTCCTTTTCTAGTGCTAGATGAAACACTGATAAAGGGTAAAATTTATTAGAGTTAGATAAAGTGACGATAAAGGGACCCTTTATTATCTTTTCATAGAGCGCTCATAAAGGCCATTTTAGCTACTATAAAACTACAGTCCTACAACAACCATGAAACAAACCTGTAAAATCAAACCCAATCATAATACCTAAAAATGAACAAAAATATAAAGTAAAATGAATGGGAATAAAAATAACACATTTCATTTTCATTTCATTTCAAAAAAATTATAAAAAATATTTACATTAATGACATATTTACAATAAAAAAAATTACAACCCATATACAAAATCAAAACAATCAGAATCTTTCCAACAATCAAATTCTTTCCAACAATCAAACTATGTTTTAAAGTTTTTCTATGAAATAAAACCATTTTTTAGTAACATTAAATAAAAATAAACAATTTATAACTTTAATCTTATATAATCCACATATGATAAATTATATTGTGAATTATTGTATATATTAATGATATTATCTGTTAATCTTGTTTCATATTTGTGTGTGGTTGATTCCTGCATATCATAAATATATTATGGATCATTTTCCTAATTTTTAAAAACAATATGATCTCATTTTCTTAATTTTGACTATTTGAGGCATGTTTTAAACTAAAATGAAAATTATATTGAAAACACACACTTCGAGTCATACTGACCAAATCATGTGTCAGATTGATCTACAATCGATTCTTAAACATCACAAATGAATTATGGATAATTGTTAAAACTTTTTAAATATTTATGTTCTTGTTTTATTAGTTTTGGCTATGTGATGCATATTTTAAACATAAATGAAACTTATATTAAAAACTCACAGTTCGATTTATACAGACCAAATCGTGTGTTGAATTGATGTATGGTCGATTCCTAGACATCAAAAATTAATTATGTATTTTTTTTACTAATGTTTGAAAACAATCTAAGAACATTTTCTTGGTTTTAGCTATGTGAGGACTATTTTAAACTAAATTGACACTTATGTTGAAAATATGAACTTTGAGTCATACTAACCACACTATTTGTTGCATTGATGTGAGGTTGATTCCGACACATTATAAGTATATTGTGGATCATTTTCATAAATTTAAAAACTATATGAGATCAAATTTTTGGTTTTGGATATGTGAGGTTTGTTTTAAAATAAAATGGTACTTATAATGAAGACACACAATTTGAGTCATACCCACCACACCACATGTTGGATTGATGTACGGTCAATTCCAAAATTTCCAAAATATATTATGGTTATTTTTTCTAAAATTTAAAAACAATCCAAGCCCTTTTTATTTATATTGGATATTTAATACATGTTTTAAACAAAAATGAGTCTTTTAAATTTAAAACGCGCACTTCAATTCACACCAACAACATAATCTGTCTGATTGATGTGAAGTTGATTCCTAAACATAAAAAATGAATTATGGATCATTTTCATAAATTTAAAAAACAATAAAATCATGCTTTCTTGATTTTAGAAATGAGAGGTGTGTTTAAAACTAAAATGATACATGTATTTAAAAGATTCTCTTTTAGTCCTTCTAACCACATTGTGTGTCTGCTTGATATGAAGTTGATTCCAACATGTTAGAAATATTTATGTATCTTTTTACTAATGTTTGAAAATAATTCGACATGGTTTCCTTGGTTTTGGATTTTTGATATGTGTTTTAAACTGAAATAACATTTCTATATTTAAAACACACACTTCGAGTCATACCGACCACACCACCTGTCGAAATGACATGCAGTCAATTCACACACATCAAAAATGAATTATAGATAAATATCATAATTTTTGAAAAGAATCCAATATTTTTTCTTGATTTTTGTTATGTGATATGTGTTTTAAACTGAAATGACACTTTTTTATTGAAAATGCGCATGTCAAGTCATATCGACCACATCGTGTGTCAGATTGATGAGTGTTCGATTGCTACATGTTAGAAATAAATTATGGGTCCTTTTTCAAATGTTTGAAAATAACCTGAGATCATTTTTTGGTTTTTGGTTATTTGATACATGTTTTAAACTAAAATTATGCTTTTATTAAAAACATGTACTTCAAGTCATACCGACCACATCATCTTTCAGATTGATGTGAAGTTTATTCCTACATGTCAAAAATGAATTATGGATAGTTTTCCTAAGGTTTAAAAACAATATAATATCATTTTCTTAGTTTTTGGAATGTGAAATGCATTTTAAACTAAAATAATTTATTTATAGAGAACATATACTTAGATTCATACTTAACACATCGGGTATTAATGGTTCTGGGTATAGTGGAAGAATCAGATGAGCCATTCCCAACATTTATTTTTTTGTCATGTTTTATGATTAATCTATGATTTACATGATGATAAATAATGTGATCAATGTAAATGAATCAAGTAATATAGATAATGGATAAACACTAGAATCTAAGCGCATAATCGTTCCATATTATTTATAATTAATTTAAGAAATTAAATAATTACCTTACATTAAATTATTTCTTAATTGATGGATATGAAAATGGAACTACATTGTACCATCATTGCGTTATGGGAATCAAGAGTGGATTACCTCTATCGATGATCCATAGGTGGTCTAAGAATCTCTGAATTTCATTATAGGAATCTCCAAGCACTGGCTTGGTAGATCATATTGTTTGAATTTTTCTCCTTTGATCACCCTGAGAATCACTTCCAATGGATTCTACATGATCTCTCTAGACTTGAGAGTGGAAGTTAGAGGAAAAACTCTCTTCATTCTTGGGATATTTCTTCGATAGGGATCTATATAGGGGTTGAGAGGATTCTCTTAAGATGGAATTGTGAAGAAAAAATGAATTTTCCCTCTTGGAAAAATAATATAATTGGGTTTATATACTTCTAGGGTTAGAAATAAATAATTTCAAAAGTTCCATTTATTATTAATTTAATCCATATAGAACCCCGTATCTATAATTATAATAATATTGTTGTTTCTAGACATGCTCTAAAATTTCAAATTAAATTTAAATATTATTTATTCAAATAATGTTCAATATATATTATTTCTCACCAGACCACCAAACTCAGTTGTCCATTCCTCAAAAAACTTTATTGCACCTTTAATAATGACTATTTATTTAATAAATAAATACCACTACATTATTTTCCAATAAAAAATAAATATTATATTCACCAAATAATAAATAAATATTTATTAAATATTCCTCTTATATAATATGCTCTCAAATAACTTGTGACATAATATATGAGATCAAGAAAAAATGAATAATTATTAATCTAATAAAATGAATAATATTTATTCAACTTGTGAAATAATAAATAGTAATATATTATTTATCTAGGATTATGGATACACATATTGTGTGACCCTCGAGACCTTTTTCTCAGTGGCATTAAGTGAAGCATTCTAAAGTATAATGTTATTATCCAGAAACATGCCAAGGAACCCATAGATAAATAATTTAATGCCACAATGATATGATTTCACATACAGATGCCTACTGCGTAATATAATACCATTATCACAATATCTATAATCAAGTAGGTTTCATGATGGTGTAATCAACCAATGTGTTTAATGACTCTTTATTTGAATTTCTGGAAATCAAACTTTCCAATAGTAAACCATGGTCATGGATTTTTTTAGGATATATCATTTCCATCAAAGGGGTTATGATATCAAGTTTCCTTAAAAACATTAAGGGAAAAATAATTTCTCACATTATTAATTAATGAAATATTACTCGTGATGCACCTAACTTATCCTACCTTTCCATGAACATATGTTGTCATAGTTTCTATCAATACATCAAAGTACGTGACTTATAAAAATCATTAAAAATAATCTTTAAGTATATGGATCAAAACACACATCCACAGATAGGAACATCCAATAACACAAATAAATGTGGATTTACTACTAGCGGGTCTCATTCTCATAATATCCTACAATGGATATTACTAAGGGAGTACACCAAGAGAAGGTTCCTCAAAGTCCTATCAGTCCCCATCCCAAATAGTCTATATTATTTGTGTCCCTAAAATGATTTCATATGGATATAAAACATATATTTAAGAATAATATCATGGAATTTATGGGTTATCATCATAGAGGGGAACTAATATGACCTTTATTTATGATAGCTACTCTTAGAAAATTATCACAAACAATATCATAGAGAAAAACAATTAGTATTTGATAATGAGTTTATTAATATTCAAAACAATGTATGTAGGTTATAATAAAGTACATAAAAGTTGTTTCTAGGGAACCAACTTCAATATACTCTCACTTGCACTAGATCCAACTTATAACACCCTTTAGTCTGATATCTCTCACATGATATTCATGTTTATGCTGATAATAATTTAGTTAAGGGGTCCTCCATTTTTTCTTTTGTGTGAAATTCTCTTACTGCATCTTCACTGCTTTAAAAAAATCCCTCAAGGGGTGGTACTTTCTTAGAATGTTATTTTTCTATTGGTATCAAATTGGCTCTTTTATAAGAGACACCATAGTAGCATTATCAAAATACAATTTGATAGGGTCCTTACTTATAATTACCAAATAAAGCTCATAGAAAAAAGTTCATATGAAAATGGATTCCTTAGCTACAATATAGTTCGCTATATACTTGGATTCCACTATAGAATTAGCAAAAACTAGCTGCTTTGAACTCTTCTAGCTCACAAATCCTCTGTAAAGATAGAAAACATATCATGACTATGACTTAAGATAATTTTGGTCTATTTGAAAACTAAAATCAGTATAACCCTCAATGTATAGTTCCTTACCTCATCCATACACCATGAACATATCCTTAGTTATTATCATATATTTAAGGATATCCTTAACAATAGTGAAATGATGTTTTGCTGAATCTCATTGATATCTTCCTATGATGTTCAATACATACACAAAATCATGTCTAGTAAATAACATAGGCTAAATTATCTATCCTATCATGGAACCATGTGAGATATTACTAATTATATATTTCTTCTATTGTGTTTGATGGCACATATTCTTAGAAATATGTATACCATGTGAAACTGGAACTAATACGCTCTTATATTGTTCCATACTAATTCTATTTAGCATCTATTCAATATATATACTTTTACATAGTCCAAGAAGCCTCTTGAATCTATCACGAATGATCTTGATCCATAAAATATTTCCTACTTCACCAAAGTACTTCATGGAGGAAGACATTTTTAACCAGTACTTAATAGACTATAAGACTACTATTTCATTTCCAATAAGTAATTTTTCATCCACATATACTAATAGGAAAACAACTGCATTACCAATAAAACTCTTATAAACACATGGATCACATTCATTATTAATGAAACTAAATTCCTTTATAGCTTAATCAAATCGATTGTTCCATTAAATAGACACTTGATTCAATCCATAAATTGATCTCTACAACATGAAATTTCTTTTCAAATAACCTAGATCCATAAAACCTTTTTTTGTGTCATGTAGATATATTTCTAAATTTTCCCATTAAGGGAATATATTTTTACATCCATCTTCCAAATTTCCTAGTCTTGGTAAGCTGTTATAGCAAGTATAATTCTAGTGGATTTTAACATAGAAACTGGTTAAAAGGTTTCATCATATTCAATTCCATTATGTTATTTGAACTCTTTATCTACTAGCCTTACTTTATAGGTATTTAGCGTACCTTCCATGTCCAATTTTCTCTTGAATACACATTTCAAACATATAGTCATTACAACAACTAGTGCATCAACTAGAACCCAAAATTGGATCTAAAACATGGAATCCATTTAATAATCCATGGATTCTTACCATCTTGAAGCTTCTAAGCTATCTACAAAGTCTTTTTAGGTGGTAGGTTCATCACTTTAAATCAATAATGGGCCACCATCTTCAATGACTAGAAACCCATATCTCTTTATTTATCATACCTATCAAGATACCCTATGTAGTACATGTATTTTTGGAACTACTTGTTCCACGAGGATGTTTGGAATATGTTCCTATACCAACTCTTATGTATCTTGAGCATCAAATTCATCAAAATAAATCATTATCCTACTACCCTTTTTGTGTTTTTTTACCTATCATGAATGATAGATTGTATATCAACAATGACTTTCTTATCTAAGGGGTCGTATAGGTATTATCTATTTGTTTTTTTGGGATACCCTGTAATGATAGAATTTGTGCCTAGGGGTTCTAGTTAGTTTTCAGATAAGGCCTTAAAAATTCCTTGCAACCATGTACGCATGTGTGTGACAAAACTGGTTTCTTTCTACTCCATAACTCAAATGGAATTCTATTTTCCACTATAGTTGGTACTAGATTTGTTTGTATGTCATAGTTTATAATTAATATCCCCAAATGGATAATGGAATATCTATATGAATTTTCATCAACCATACTATGTCTAACAAGGTACGGTTCCTTCTTTCACTAACACCATTCCACTATGGTGTGTATGGTGGAGTGAGTTGAGATAAAATACTAAACACCTATAAAAATATCATAAAATCTTGGTTAATATGTTCACTACCTGAATCCAATAAAATAATGATTATTTTATTTTTAAGTTGATTCTATAATTCATTCTTTAATTCTATGAATTTTTCAAAGGACTTAGACTTACACCTCATCAAGTAGACATAGAAATATCTACCCAAGTCATTGGTAAATGTTATGAAGTAAGAACACCCACCAATAGCTTCTACTAGAAATGGTACACATACATCAGTGTGTACCAATCCTAAAATATTTGGGGCCCTTTTACCCTAATCACTGAATGGTGGTTTGGTCATTTTTCTTTTTAAACAAGCATGACATATTTCAATTGGTTTAATATCAAAAGTGCCTAAGTGACCACAATGAAATATATTTTTCAAATGATTATTATTTACATGACCAAGATGGTTATTCCATAGTTGGGCGTTATACAAGTCGTGTAAATATGAGTAATTATCTATTTCTAATACTTGTTTTTCATAATTTAAAAGATATATGCCATTATTTAAATGTTCCATATTATAACATATTTTTTCTTTATAAAAGAAACAACTTTTATTTCAAAAATTGAAAATAAAACCATTTTCATCTAAGAATAAAAAATAAATTATGTTCTTGGTAATAGTTGTTACATAGTAAAAATCCCTTAAAACCAATATAATTATTTTAGGAAATGAAATGTGGTAGTTACTAATGGCTAGACTATCCATCCTTACACCATTGTTAGCACACAAATCCACCTCTCCTCTATAAATATTTTGTAATCTACTTTGTTGTTTCATTTGGATACAAATGTGGGCACCAAAAGATGTATCTAATAATCCATGTATAGATATTTAAATATTATACTTGATAATGAATGAACCTTTAGCTTCCACTTTATTCTGGGTGTAGTTTAACATCTAATGTCTTTTCTTTCCATATAAAAACACATTTCCTCCTTTTCGTTTCCCTACATTTGGATCTTCCTCTTCCTAAAAGGACAGTACTTGGGAGATTTATACTTGTAAAGAGTATTGGGCCCCTTCTCCTCTTTATTTCTTTTATTATTCACTATAAGGGTTGTGGGTTTTTCATAAACCATGTACTTATCTACTTGGTGAATCAAAGAAAGATATTCCAGAAGACTCTTCTCAAAATTTCTCATGTCATAATTAACAATACAAATGGAAAAGGTATTGGGTAGTGGGGAAAGTATGTTATATGTGCACAAATCGTTTGAGAATTTAATCCCTAAGATGTCAAATAATTCAATATAACCAATAATCATAACTACATGAGGCCCAAATGGTACCAACAATCCAATATTAGATGTAAAAAGATCATTGGAGATCATATATCTCTCTTATACCACCTTTTCTTGAGAGATATCCCGAAGGTGAGACATTATTCTATACACATCCATGTACTCATGTTTATTCAAATGATCATTGGTCGTGGATGATAGCATGAGACATTGAACACTTATAACATCGTTCAAATGTTTCTCATAGATAGATAACTCTTCCTCACTAGCCTCATTACCTGGCGTATCGAGAATAGGTTCTTCCAGCTCATAAAATCTCTTTTCAAGGAATAGTATAATGCGTAAGCACCTTTTCCATTCTTCTAAATTTGTGTTGGTGGGAAGTTTATCCTTATCATGTTTGGATCACAGTGATATGTTTAATGTAGTTTTTATTGTTTTTTCAATAAATAAGATGATCATAGTTTTACTACATTATCTAATAAAATTTATACAAACTAATATTATATTTATTAATCTCACACTATTTTATCAAAACCCAATAGTGCTCCCCATTATCTTTATAATATCCAATTTCTTGTACATTCTAGTGTCAAGGATCCATATTCCCTTTATCATCACCCCAACAATCGATATTCAAGAAATTTGAAGTTCTTTATGTAGGAATTCCAAATTCCAAATTCATTAACTCACTGTTATTTTATCTGTTGAGTGGAATTCCAAATCCTAAAATCATTAAATTGTATTTAATTAACCCATTTCCCCTTATATACATTGTTTCCTACTTTGGTAGTCAAACCTTGATGTGAAAAAAGTTATTTCAACCCAAAAATTCAAGTTATAATTCCTAGATAATTGAATGCACCCCAACATTCGTTGGTCAAGAACATTGAACTATGGTTCAATTTTAACCAAAGTTGTGAAAGACTATACCAACATAATATATATAATTAATGGATTTTATATTTTATGTTCAAATTTATAATTATTATCATTATTACATTATTAATAATATTCAATGGATTTATTTCAGTGATTAACCATGTCTTAGATAATATTTATGAATAATCTAATTTTTTTATTTTTATCTTTAATTATTATTAATTAATTAATTCAGGTGATCATGAAAAAACACCCATAATGAAATAACTGTGAATCTTGAAAAATAAATAAATAAATAAAGTAGTATCATAATGATCTTTCACTAATGGTTAGTTTATCTTGAGGATGATAAACTAACCATCGACCTAGGGAAAAACACATTTAACCATTTATGGCTCATGTTACAACTTTCCACCTATCCACTGATGTGTATCTCATGGATTTCTTCCACCTTGGACACAAACTTAAAATACCTACACTATCTTGGGAGATTTAACCCTTACATATGCTTTTACTCACATGTAAGTGAGGGGAACCAAAAGATTGGTTAAGGTATTTACATTAAATAAAATATGGACATGTGGGCCTTTACATAATGAGATGATAGATGACACACATGCCAAAAAATTTATTTAATAATAAATTAAATGAAACCAATCACTTACAAAGTTCTATTTCAAGATCATGATCATCCACATTCCTGAAAAAAAGTACACATTTAATTAAATTAGCATTAAATTATAATTGTTCTTATTTAAGAAAAATAATTCTCAAATTAATTATTTATCTTCATTAATTAATCAATTTTTCATCTTAATAATCATATGAATTTCCTTGAGATTCTCATCCATCATAATTTTAAGAAAATTAAATAAATTTATTTAAAATTAACTGTGTAAAAAATTATACCTTGGAGGAAACATGATGAGTATTCATATAAACTACCCAACATGTATTATACTTGTATATATTTTACTCCTGTGACATGTGGAATATATGACTTAATCAAAAAATTACATTATTTGTACTATCAACTTAATGATCACAAGTTTACATTCTATTTACGTAGCGTGTTAGGCTTGAATGTGTGTAGAGTAATAAATGTAATATGACTTTTACATGATATGTAGATATGAATATTATGTAGAAATTAATATATATTTTGATATATAGATAATGTAACATGGTCTGTCCTTTCAAATTAATGACCACAAACAAGCACATGGTAATATGGGTTTCATAGTATAAAAAATTAATTTTCAATTCTGTATTATTCACTAAAAGTACTTGGTGTGTACATTGGAGAAATACATCGTGTAATTTTGTAATTGTATATCCATGGAACATGCCCAGGGACTTGAAGTATAACCATTCCCCAGAAAATGATTGGTTACATAGTGGGTACATGGGCTATACGACATGTGGTATCTGAGTAACATGGACACTTTTCATTTTTGGACGTGTAAGAGAATACATGGATTTTCTATAACTAAGGGACTACACATCAAGTAATAAAGTTACACGACGTGTACCCCAGTTGACCATCTACCAAGCTTACCCAGTCAACACATGATGTTTAATTAAATTCAAAACTTATAGTAAATGCACACAACTTGTATAAGTTTTTAATTAATTCTTGGAATATTAAACAATAGTGCATGATGTGTATCTATGGGATACATGGTGTGTAATCTTATGTTATCTATCTCGATACCTCAAAACCCCTGAATAAGGACTTAAAATATATTTCATTCATAAAATTTATCGATTTGATTATATATATATGAGAAAATAAGAGGAGGAAAATATATCTCACAATTCATATTAAAAAATGATTAAACTATAATTTAAAAAATGTATAAATCAATCAATGATCTGTAAATAATTAGAAATATTCATGAAACCCCTATGATACTGCTTGAAGGTTCCAGGAATAGTGGAAGCATTGAATGGTTCATGGACAACATTAATTTTTATCATGATTGATGATTAATCTAATATTTACATGAATAAAAACATCATGATCAATGGAATTGAATCATAGAATATATATAATAGACGAACATCGAAACTAAAGTGTATGATTGTGACATATTATTTATAATTAATTTATGTAATTAAGAAATTATCTTATGTTAAATTCTTGTTTTCATTTTTCGATATAACAATGGATGTACATAATATTTTCATTGTCTTGTAGGAATTAAGATTATATTCCCTCTAGCGGTGATCTATAAATGGTCCAAAAATCTCTAAACATCACAATAAGAATCTCTTGGTGCTAGCATGGTAGATCCTATCACATGAATTGTTCACATTTTATCACCATCAGAATCACTTACAAAAGATTATTCTTGATCTATAAGAGTAGATAGTGGGAAGTTGAGGATGATTTGTCTATATTCTTGGGATAATTCTTGGAGAGGGAGCTCTCTGGTGCTTGATAGGATTCTCTTATGATGTCATTATGAACAAAAAATGAATTCAATCTATTGGAAAAAAATATAATTGAGTTTATATACTACTAGGTTTAGAAATAAAAAATTCCACAAGTTTCCTTTATTATTAATTTAATCCATAAATTACCCCATGTCTATAATAATAATATTATTTTTATTTACTGAAATGTGGTAAAATCAAGAATAAAAATTAAATATTATTTATTCAAATAATATTCAATATATTTTTCTTATTGGTGATAGAATATATGTGATCAATCAAACATGAGTAGTTATTAAACCTTGTAATGTAATAATATTTATTCAACTTGTTTGATAATAAATAGTCATATATAATTTAACTAATATTATGGATACACTTAGTTTGTTACCCTATAGGCCTATTTATTAGTGTAATTAGAAGAAACAACCTAAAGTCCAAGGTTAACATCTAGAAACATTTCAAGGAACCCATAGAGAAATAATTTAATGCCTAAAAAAATACCTCATATAGATGCCTATTGTGTAATATAATCCCTTTATCTAGATATCACTAATCTAGTAGGTAGCATACTAGTGCCTTACACCTATGTTCTCAATGTATCATTCTTCGAATTTTTTAAAATCAAACTTACTTATAGAACACTATAGCCATGGATTTATTTAGGCTATTTCATTTCCCTAAAAGGGTCTAAGATATCAATTTTTGTTAAAGAAAACAAGGGAAAAATACTTTTTCACAGTATTCATTAATGGAATATTACATGTGACGTACCCAACGTATCCTACCTCACCTAAAACATATGTCATCACAATTTTAATCAATACATCAAAGTAATCAACTTACAACACTCATTAATAATAATCATAATTTATAAGGATCAATACACATGTCCACAAATAATAATACCCAATGAAACATATAAATGTTTATTTCCTATGGAAGGGTCTCATTCTCATAATAACCTACACTGAATATTACCAAGGGCGTACACCAAGAGAAGGAACCTCAAAGTCCTATGGGTCGCCAACCTTAATAACATGTATCATTTTTTTCCATCAAATGATTTAATATAGCTATAAAATATATATTTAAGAATATTGTCATGGTATTTATGGGTTATTATCATAGTATGAAACTGAAATGACCTTCCTGTGTGACAACTAGTTAAAGGAAATTATCACATACTATGTCACATATATAAAAAATCATGATGCTATAAACAGTTTGTTAATATTCAATAAAATGAATACATTTTATTATAAAGTACACAAAGGTTATTTCTAGGGAACCGACTCCAAAAGGTGTCAGATTGATGTGTCGTTGATTCCTACATGTAACAAATGAATTATGGATATTTTTCTAAAAGTTTAAAACTAATTTGAGATCATTTTATTGGTTTTGATGATGGGACATGATTTTTATACTAAAATTACACTTAAATTGAAGACATGTTCTTCGATTCATACTAACTGTATCACATGTCTGATTAACATGTGTTCAATTCCTACATGTGATAAATAAATTATGGATTTTTTCCTAATGTTTGAAATATATATGAGATTATTTTCTCAGTTTTGATCATGTGACGTATGTTTGAAACTACATTGACACTTTAAAATTGAAAACAAGAACTTATATTCATACCGATCATATCGGAATGTTGGATTGATGTGCAGTCTATTCCTACCCATCAAAGATGAATTATGGATTGTTTTCCAAGATTTTGAAAAAAAAACTTGTTTTCTTAGTTTTGGCAGTGTGACACATGTTTTAAACTAAAATTAATCTTTTTTATTTAAAACATGCGCTTTGATTCATACCGACCACATCGAGTGTCAAATTGATGTGCGGTCCATTACTACATGCCAAAATTAGCATATGGATAGTTTTCCAAACTTATAAAAACAATCTGAATTTTTGTGCTAGGTTTTGATCGTGTGATGTGAGTTGAAAAATAATGTGTAAATTTAACAAAATAAGTATTAGATAAAAAAGATAAGAATATTAAATACAAAAATTAGATAAAATTATGAGAAATTTAACTAGATAAGTAGTAGGAAGTCACATGTTCATGATGTCTATATAAATTCTTACACCATGTATTCTTCCAATTCATTTCTAAAAAAATGTTTTTCCTCCATTATACTTATCCTTGGAAAATAGATAAAAAATATTATATATGAATTTTTATACTAATGATTCAAATCCTAAGAAAATATTTATGCTCATAGCCCATACTAGATCATAAAAATTGTAGGTAATGACCTAAATTTGATGTTGAAAAACATTCTGAGACCATTTACATTGGCCAATCAACTCTAAAAAATTTAATTCTTCTATTGAGTATGTATATTGTTGGAAATCATTTTAGTACTAAGAAAATACTCACAAAAAATGAATAATAAATATTTTTAATGAAATTTTAATTACCATTATAAATTAAATTTTTGTGGATGTTATTCTTTTGATGGTATATGATGTCTTTCATAAATTTAAAAACTAAATATTCACAATTTTTGTTGTTATATTACTTTAGAAACTGCAGAAACATTGATTAAAATAAGTATTTTTTTAAAATATGTTTTTATAATTAAATATTTCTATATATACCTTAATTTTTTTTTCATTTGAAGTAATACATAGGACGTTTATTTTTAGTCACTGATCTCATACCATAATTTATCATAGATTTACATATCACTATATCATAACAAAATTCTTGTCAAATCTATAACTGGAACATATAATTCGATGTTTTTCTATAAAATGTTGATTTTAGTGAATTATAAATTCACAATATAAGTCATATATGGTTGGTTTGATGAAAATTAATGCATTGGATCCAAAAAATAATTATTTGGGGTATCCAAATTGATTGTGATCAATATCCATTGATTCCTAAAAAAGAAAATAATTAATGAAAATATAGTTTATATGATTACATTTTACCCCTATATTCTAGGTGTCAAAATGAGTTTATCATTTGTTATTTTATTCTCAAATACCTCATTCATATGATCTTTTTTATTATCAGTTTATTTTAACTCCAAAAAAATCTCTGTAGAAAGGATATAGGGATTAATGAATCAAAATCATGCTTCACAATATTTTCCCTTTATATAGTAGTAATATATATTCATTTATAAAATATTAATAGTTATTAACTTTAATAAACATATTATATTATCTTTTGGATTCATGTATTATGAAAATATTACTTATGTATTCACAACCGAGACTCCCAACTATTCAAACTCATGAATTTCATTTATACTCTTGAGACTAACCACATCTACAATGAATGTTCCAAATATTTATTCATAGTATTGAATATTGTATATATCTCTATCTTTTAATGTAGTATCTGTATGAAGTTATAATGATAATATTTGATGTAGTCGAACTAGAGGGGAGAAGGTTGTTTGGAAAAAATCCCTCAAGGCATTGCAGCATTTTTTTGCATTGGTTGTGTTCACGAACAGAAGAGGTGAAGAGCATTGTTTTGGAGCATTGTGGAAGAGGCACAAAGGAATTGATGGAACGCTCTGCGATTATAAAGACCTCTACAATTCAAAAACTTCCATGGTACTTCATGATATAGAGAGAATTTCAGTGAAAATTTTGGAGCTTTGCAATTTGAGTTGATGGGGTGCTGACTTTGCGTGAAAGGTGCTCAAGTCAGTGGAATCAGTTATAAATAGACCTAGACCCCCTCGATAAGAGTAGAGAGATCAAATGAAAAATCTTATGCTCTCTAATTACAAAGGAGATTTATAGAGCAGGGATATCCATGAAATAAAAGGGAATTCACAGAGGCAGTTGAACTCTACGAAAGGAAGGTGTGCCGCAAAGGCCAGTTTGGATTTTCATAGGATGTGCACTTCATGAAGGTTTGTTTAGATTTGAGAAATCTCAAAGAATATTGTGAGATCTATGATATAGATATCTCTATAATCTAGTGATCTTTGCGAACCTATGAGATTTTCAAACCTGTGAGATTCGCGAATAGGTTGGAGCATTGAAACGGATTGGTTGAGCTTTGCAAAAGTGAGAGCTTTTCAAAGGCATTGTGCTTAGCGAAAGATTTTCAAAGGGGAATGACTAGTGTTTAGAGTCAAAATGTTATTCATTAGTGAATGAAGGTGTAAATTCAATAGAGCATCTATCTATAACTAAGGATGTATTCATTAGTGATAATTATTAGACCTATAAGTCTATAAACTATGAATGAATATTCTGAAGAAGAAATGATCTCACTTCAGTTGAGGGAGCATTGAGTTTTGAAATTATGAATATTTGTAAACTAGGAGGGGCAGTGAGTCCTCTTCAAACTTGAAAATAGTAGTACAGTTTTATTGGATTCATTACATAAGCACATTTTTGGTGTATTCTCCTTGGACATAGCCCAATGTGGGTGAACCAAGTAAAATTGTTGTGTCCTGTGAATTCTTTAAGATTTGTTAATACACTGTAACGGGAAGGAAAGAGAAGAGATTTTGTCTAATAATGAAACAATATCAAAAAGGGGAAGTTGATTTAATCTATCATACCTTGATTCACCCCCCGCCCCCTCTCAGGGTATCTAACCTAGTGGACCTAACAAAGGTCATCCCAAAAGGACTTTTTTTTCTTTGTCGATTCACTAGATTTTCATGATTTGAACTTATTTTTTCCCATAGTTCTATCTTTCTGTAATACTATACCTCACTTAAAACATTTTTTCATCAAATATTATAGGTTTTCCAATTGAAAAAACTGTTAAGTATATATCTTAGGAATATTTATCAGATTATATGTTCATGATATGAAAGTTCCAATAGCATCATTGACCATTGTAATATCCAAATAATCATAAGGAACTAGAAACTCAGTGCTTGAATCTTGAGATGCTTCAATCCCCACTCTCATGTGATCTTTTGGGAGTTTTTTTTTGTGTATAATGTCTTTTAGTATATTATACACCATACCCCTTGGAACAAGGTGGTGCATGTATTTTTATTGATAGAAATCACATACAAATTTACACCATAGAATTTTAGAAATATAAACTTATCAAAAGTTGTTTGATTCACATTTAGGATAAGGAGTAATATACAAAATCTATTACCTTAGTTAAGGTATGTTGTTTAGAAGAATTATTGGACTCAAAGACAGTGGGTTCCTTTGGCTGTCCATGTGTTTATCTTTTCTCCACTATCAACCCTCTTTGATCCTTTCGCATATATAGGTCATCCAAACCAGTCCAGAAAATAATATCTTGAAAAGAATTTATTTTCATTTGAAATCATTTAATCTTCTGATATGTATCTTCTTATGTTTTTGTCTTCTAGAAATATGTTTTTGGAGACTATACAAAATCAAAAACTATAACATGACCATGTTTATTTAGTCATTTCAAATCTACTAAAGGTGGTTTTTCTTATGGTACAATCACTGATAATTCCTATGTCTAAGCCATATAAAAAACATATGAACATAAGTTTATATTTTTATGAAATACTATTTTAAATAATATTGAATTACTATTATATCATACTTATGCATGTTACAAATACTTCTTTTGGTTTTCATCAACTAGTTTACCCTCTTATTTATGTGGTCCTCCTTCTATAGCACATGATGTGGGATAAAAGTGGCTTGGGATTTTGATTCATTAATATGTATATAAAAGAAGTAACATATGTTGTTTCATATCACCTAAAAATTTTCTTATTTATTTAAATTAAATACTAGTTTCTTCTCTAGTGAATTGTATATTATCCTTGCTTTGTAATAGGGGTTCATTGGTTCTAAGGTAGGTTTTTTGTTTTCATCACTCCTTTTATGTTTAATAAATTAATAATTTGGAATCAAATTGGATAAAATAAATAATTTCAAAAAAGATATTATTGACTACAATGAACCTAAAATGATTTCTCTTCATGATGACTAATGAAATCATTACATTTTTCATGATTTATATTGTGTACATAAGAAATTGGTGGGTGGTTCATTACATTACCCTCTACATCCTTAAGATAAAACTTGGTAAGAAGTGTCTGAAAGTATCTATGGGATTTTTTAGTGGACATTAAGGCATATTTATTTCAAAAATCATCTAAAATTTTTGAACTCTGTAAGGAATAATTAAAATTAAATCAACCTTTCATTATATAATTTTTTGGTAAAATAGAGAAAGTATATAAAAATATTAACTTAATATATTCTCAATCAGTTTATTTTATTACAAGCTAGACATGGCCCCATAATTCTAGACCGATTGGAACATTCAATAACACTATGCCAACAACATAACTAATGAACATTGAATTTTTGGGGTTAATTGGTTAGCCACATTGATTCCATCAAACCTAGTGTTTCTTAACTTGATAATCTTAGTCAATATAGTGATGTTGTGTTGTTGTTATTTTTTTCTTCAAAATGTTGTTGATCCTCTAATAATTTAGTAGTTTCAGCATCAACTGCCTGTTCTTCCTTGAGATTGATAACATCATCATGTGCAGAATTCATTGTCTATATGAGTATGAGTAGTAAAATATTTAATTTATATTATGTTAATACAAAAGAGAACACATAATATTATTAATAAAACCATAGTATATTAAAAAACACATTAACCTTACCATTGAACTATATTTTGTTTATTTAAAGGTTGAAGGGATTTTGTTCCTCTATTAAGAATTAAAATCCACTCTATTTGGTCCCCTCTAACATACAATAAATTTTCTAAATTGGTACCTCCATAAAATGATTTTGATATCCCAATGAAAGGTCCATCCTTAATTTATTTATCACCAGACACTATAGCTATTTTCGTCGTCGGCAAGTCAATTGTCCAATTCATGTTTGCTGGATCTATGACATAAAATACATGTACTATTAGTGATTCCATTATGAACATATTTTCCGCGTACCCTTCTACACTGAAATTCACCTTCTTGAATCCCATTTCATAATACTTCACTGAACTCCTATTTTCAACCCATTTTTAATAGAAAATCAACACTTTAAATGTTGTATAATCCAACTCGTATTTCTCTTTGTTGAAGCTAAAATGTGACATATTCACATAAATGGGATTTCTATCCATGGAACCAAATATTTTCATCATTTTATCAATAATATTAACTCCACTATTTTACATCATACAATGGTCATCATGTTATTTTTTACTAAATGTAGAAACATTAATTACAAAACCATTGTAAGATTTAACATTTTCTTATGGTTCCCTGGTTAGCCATCACAGTCATTTGAAAATTGAAATTTAATTTTCATATAAATCTTTTTAACCATGATATTGAAACCATATTATAAACTATATATTTTGTGTATTTGATATCCATCCTTCAACTCTTGATGGATTAAAATGTATAAGAATTGATTTGTGGGATTCAACATATCGATCAACATCTTCACTATCATTTAAAATGTAAAGGTGATATTTCTCCTGCTCTATTATAGAAATTGTAATAACATCTCTTTCATAAATACCTTTACCCATATGGATTCCACTATGATGAGACTTTGGGAGACTGATTCTATCAAAATATTATAGGTAATAGGTACAAAATTCAACAGATTCTTGAACAATATATCATTAGGCAATACAACCTTATAAAAAAATTTGAATCATGAAATACCCTTTCAAAATATTCATATATTGTTCAATGGGGTACAAAAATCTATAATGGACAATACTACATAGTTCAAACTCTCCAAATAAGTAAACCATCATGTGGACCATTATATCAAAGTGTGATGGTGGGAAGAACATCTCTAATTCACATAATATGACCGCAACATCCATATTCATGATTGTAAATGTCTATTGGTCTATAAATTTTATTCATATGGATTAGAAAAATAAGTAGAGACTAGTTAATGTATATCATTCATTTTTAGGAACAACATAATGTAAAGTGATGACCATCAAATCGTGCATCAAAACATGGAATTTAGGTGATTTTAGTCCATGTAACTTAAATTTTTCATTGATATTATATTCTCAATATTTTATGAATACCCCTCTAGAACTTTTTCACCATTAAGGAAAATGAAAAATTGAAATATTTCTGGTATTGATATATTGTAATCTACTAGAGGAAGGAAAGTACGACTATCACCCTTCATGAGTGCCAACTATTACCTTATCCCCATGTAAATCATGTCCAACCTAGCCTTGATTCCACATTTTTTTCTAGGATCATGTAGAAATGTTCCAATAGCACTATCAAGAAAATATCCAATGTACAAAAAATTCATTCATGGTAATTCAAAAAAAATATATTTCTTCTTCCAACATGATTTCATAAGGTTTTTCAAAAATGGTTTATAAAAAATTGTGTTAATATATTTTTACTTTATCGAAATATTTTATCATCTATTAGTGGATATGATGTTGTACCTTATTCTATTTTCCCATAAAAATTTTTCATTTAGGATCGGTATTTATGTCATCGAGGAAAAAAATTCTAATGTCCTAAAAACACAGTCTTTATGGAATGTTTCAACCGAACTGAGTGTGTGTATTCTTCACAAATGGGAAACCCCAACATTCCATTAATTCTATAGGTTTAAAAATATTCAAAAATAAGAAAGTAATTTATTATCCCATGAAATATGACCCTTAATGTGGATTCTTCACTTATATGAGCCTCATAAATTATAAAACATGTATCCCAGATAAATTTAAGATATTTGATCAATGGATCCAAATAAAAATCAATATAATTTCCTATTTTTCTTAGTCCAGATATACATGGTGACAACTTAATGTATTTTTTCTTCAAACATAACCATGGTGAAAAGTTATAGTTTACCAAAATAACTGGCCATATACTATGAGTACTAGTCTATACACCAAAAGGATTTATTCTATCTATAGATAAAAAAATATAGAAGTTTCTTGGATCATTTCAAAATTTAGGATACTCAAAAACAATTTTCTTTCACTGAGGAGAGTAAACTAGATGACGTAGTTTCCCATATTTAATTATTGAAACTGCATACCATGTCAATTTTCTATCAGTTTCTCGACATCCATATGGTCTTCTAAACTATATAATGATAGGAAAATACCATACATATTTTGAAGGACTTGACTCATCATTTTTTTATTGATTTATGATTAACTTAGGGGGTTTTATAAGTGATTCATGGTCCTTGGAAAAAAAATGAAATCATTTCTAAAATAATATATCTTTTTAGAGATCATTAATATTGAAAAAATCATTTTTTAGTATCATACATTAAATAAGGAAGTTTATTTTCTTATGGTATTATATCTTTTAAGAGACTAAGTAGTTCTGTAAAGATGGTGTCAATCTATCCACTATTAGCTTTCAAATTATATAACTTCAATAAAACTGACAATGTTGTGAATTTAGGGCAACCAGTGTACAATAGTCTCTAAGCACATCAATTTAGATTCTCAAACAACATTGTAAAATCACAAAGGTTGTATTCAATTTCCATTTTCAAGTCTTCCATATGATCCTCATCATTATTTACACTGGTATTAAAATCTAATGATCTATAAACCACAATATCATCTCAATCGGTGTGCATGTTTTGTTTTTTCCCTTGTTTAGTCCAATATTTATAGCTATAATATATTCTATGAAAAATAAATTGTTCTTCCTACTATTTTGGACTAGTATTTCTTGAATAAAAACTGTATAAATATGAAAAAAAGATTTTAGAAGGGTTATATACATGATCTATTTTAATTTTAATGGTTATAATTCATGAAAAGTTATCATTTTACAGAAGGATGACATGAAATGAAACAACCTAGGGTAACCATGTGGCTATTAGTCCTGGTTCTCGATTTGATGTTGTTTGGGGAAAAAAGGTTGTAATAAATATGTTAGTAACAAAATTTTATTTATTATTGGATTTTATACTTCTCTTGTAAATTATTATTCTTTATTTTCATTTAATTGTAACCTAAATTTCTAAATTTGTGTGAAAATATATTTCCCAAGAAAATACAAGGTCATGTAATCACCAGATTTTTTACATGGTCAAGGATCCTAGAATTTCATGAAAAAAATGGATGAAACTATAATTTATGAAAAAAGTGAAGTGTGATTACTTATTAAACTCTTTTTCTATAAATTATTCTAACCATGTATTATAAGAATACCAAAAAATATATTTTTAATATAACCCATTAACGAAACCCAACTTCAAAAATAGTAGAGTTATCAATCTTAGGTGTATTTCATGTATCCTAAATTATCCAAAACCTATATTCAATTTTCTTTAAAACACTACAAATACTTTCCATTAATAATCATTTCAAAAAAATCAGTTATCATGTATTTCACATCTTTTAGATCCATACCATTCTGATTCTCCCTATAATAATGACACAAATCATTGTAATCTATCTCCCATATCTATTATTCAAAACCTTCATAGGTATATCCAAAGGTTTATTCTCATTATTAGTAAAATACATAAATAATGAATTGTTTGGGGAGATTATAATAAAATTTATAAAATTATTCCACTATATTCTAATCTTGTATGTATTTTAGATAAATGTATTTTAAATTAGAACTTTTTATTGGTGACACTCAATCCATTCCTAATGATACAAAATAGATCAAAATAATAATAATATTATTTACATGGATTAATTAAAATATATAATGTAAACTAACCATGAATTGTTTCAGTAGACCACACATCTACTATAAATACCTAGTTGATTCCCTTATTTTATAATTCTAAATTTAAACATTCTTGATACATTTTACACACTAAAATCCACCTAAATGATGTATAATTTAGTTTCTTGATACATATTTTAATGCGTTCTACTCATTATATCACTTTTACTTTATAAAATTTCTTAAATTTCAGGGCAATTTAACAACTAAATCTTATATTTTCATAATTCATAAGAAAAATCAATTAAACCCATACTCAATATTCCCATTTAAGCATATTACACATGGTCCAAACCTAAATTGTCAGTTTTAAATTTATATGACACTTAACCCATCTATACCCCTCAAAAACCTACCAATAATTTAATATAAGTAATTCTATACTAAATTAAATATCCAAAAAACATTCTTACTCAAAGATTCATCATTCCTAATCGAAATAATTACCAAACATACACACTTTAATAATGAATGAAATCATAATCAAAAAATTTTCAAGTAATAAAAAAATCACAACCAAAGTATATTAATCCAAAATAAAAGGAGTTTAAAATAATAATATCAAAAAATCATTTTTCAAAAAATATCTACTCACCCAAACAATAAATTACACCTAAAATGGGTCAAGAACAATCAAATTTGTTTCTTAAAATATAATTAAACACATTTATTTCCACAAAAAACATTGAAATCACATGAAAAAAGAAAAGTTCATCTTTAAAATATTTAAAAACATTTAAAACCAAATAAAATTCCCCAAACAAAAAATACAGCCATAAATTTAATTTATAAACACTTCACAACTCATTCAAATATTACACTTGATAAAAAATTATGTATATGTGAAAATAATAATAAATTTCATATAATAAAATGATCCTTTCTACAATAATATTTACATTTAATAACTTTAAAAATCAAATTTATATTTTAACTCAAGTAACAACAAACTTCAACTCTTTCTTTAAAATATTTTATTTCATAATAAGAACCATTTAATAAATAATTTAAGTATCCAATATAATAAAAAGTAACAGTTTTTGAAATCACTATACATGTAAATCATAAAATTAAGATATATTCCTAAAAACTATAAATATACATTAATTAAACACTTACATAAATTTAAAAGAAAAAAACATGAGAATAAATTAAGCATTTTTGTTATAATAGGTTAAAAAACATTAATAGAACAACTATGAATTCAACATTCTTAATGTAATTCACATACATAAAGAAAACTTTAGTGTATACCCAAAACCCATTTCCTTATATTGTTTAGAATATATTTCCTAATTATAAATCCACTATTCTCAAACACATTCCTAATGAAAAAATCATCCATAAATACTCTAACTCATTCAAGATATATAATACTACTTTTTTTTATAAAAACATCATAAAGAACATTGGAAACTTATTGGAACTAAAACATTATCTATTATAAAAAATGAAATGAAAAAATTGAGTTTTCATTCCAATACATATTTTTAAAAATTAAAAAAAATTATTCCAAATGCATACTTTCAATCTATAGAAGTCTAAAAAAATTAAATGACATAAAATTAAATCAATTCTAATATATTTTTAGAAACAATAAAAGTTATTATCTATATAGATATAAATTAAATATAAAGTACACAAAATACCATGAAACATATAAAAGTAGAGAGAACCCATAAAATATATACTAATTACCTATAATAAATCCATTCAAATTTTTTTTGTTAAATATAATTATAAATTAAATACAGAAACTGTAAAATGTATTATCAAACCCTCACTAATTAGGATTCCACTAAAGGTAAATATTTAATCAAGGTTATACTATTGTTAAATGATATTTAAATAGACATATTTATTGTTCAAAATATGAATTAAAATCATCTAATGAATTTATAGGATCTAATTACCTTTTTCTAATATCATAAAGAAATAATAATGAAATAATTTTCAATTTATTCTATTTAAAAGCTCATGTTTCCAAATAAACTTTTATAGATAACAATTTAACTCAGGATTATCACATTTTAAAATTCTGAAACACTAAAACACAATTTTTTATTTCAAATAAAATTTCAAAACATTATGTCTATCATGAAAGTTCATAACAATGTGGAAAATAAATTAAATGATATCAAAAAAATTCAATGGAATCATTATAATTTCTCATTTTATTTTAAATATTGATAATGTCATTCTTCAATTTTTTTTAAAACACATTCATGTAGAAGTTTAGATTTCAAAATTTAAAATTCAATTATTATAAGATAATTCATTAAATATATGCTTCCAAATAAATCATTCTATAGATTAATTAATAAATCAATAAATCACCATGCATATCATCGAATAAATAAATAAAACATATCAAAATACATCAATAAATTTTTTAATCAATTGTAACCATTAATTAAAATAATAAATAACAATAAGGGGTATCTAATGAATTAAAAAAATCAAGAATAAAACCTATAAAATTTTCAAGAGAACATAATATGGATTATCCAATTTCTAATGATAGGAGAACCACCCCTATTTATAATACAGTCACCTCACTTATATCTATCATTTCATCTCACTCAACATGGCCAATGCGACCCACTCATACTATCCAATGCAGATAACCCCAAGCACCTCTGCAAGTGGAATGATCCTAGTCATGATTGGATTAGAAAAATTGGTTAGAAAATCATAATCAACCAGTTTTGATCAACTATCTTCACCAGTGGAACTACCAAATGGATTATCCCTTACCAAAGGGGATCTTGTTAGTCTAATCGTGACTAGATAACAAACTCCCCTCAATTACACACTAAAATTCATATGATTCCCATGAAGTAGTCGAGGAAAATTGAGGTTATAATTATAATGAATATAACCCTATACCATATCCCAAAACATCCTTTATTAAAATTCCATATAAATATATAATCATGTAATTAGATCAACCATATCAAAACACAATTCACTGATGAAAAAAAATCATGGTATTAGAATATGGGTATAAATGTTTTATGGAAATAGAATTTATTTAAATAAGGTTCAAAATATCCCTCTATAGTAATTAGAATATAATTTTTTTTATAATACCATTTTTGAAAACATTTTAAAAATGATTCAATTAATAAATATATTTTTAAAGTACCAAACAAATGGTAAAAGTTAATGCTTGGAATCCAGGAGGCCCTAGGATCAAGCCCTTTTGGGTGTAGATACTATTACAGTACTATGTAGGTGACACAGATGATGGCACAGGTAGGTGGTGACACATACATGATGATGAAGGCATGATGCTACATTGGGATTTCAGGCCATGTTATGGGCTTCATGCCCACTAGGACTACAAGAAAAATAATAAATAAATAAGGATTTATTGGTGGGATATCCCAATGGGGAGGTTATGGCCTACCTCTATAGAATTTTTTAGTGGTGTGTGTGTTTTTTTGAATGTATTTGTACCCCCAAGAACCTAATATAACAATATTACCAAATTAACTATTGGAACATTTAATAGGAATAAATGTTTAAAATCCCATTTTATTTAACATATTTTTTAAATTGAATTTTATTTCAAAAAATAAATTTTAAAACCATATGATTCTTCTTTCAATTAAAAATAGTAAAAATCATCATAAAAAATCATAGGAATGGTCAAAGACATAAATTATAGATAACTATATAGGAAAACTCATCAATGAAAATATATAGGATTTGTAGGTAACCAAAAGAAAAAATTAAATCACACATCAAAATTAAAATAAATTTTTTTACTCAATCAAATATAAAACTAAAGACAAAATAAAATATTTAAAATAAATAAAGGGAAAAACTTATGTCATTTAATCATATATATATAAAATAACACCAAATTTAAATTTAATTTAATTGTAAAACATGAAATCCACTATTTTTAATCAAAAAATTGTAACCTTTTAAGTTTCTTTATAACACAAGGTATTACTCAAAAAATCACAAAATTATTAAATAAAACTACGATAAAAAAATTAGGCATCAATTTTATGTATTTAAAATGAGGGAAACATAGAATCACCTACATGGAACATGTACATATTTAAAAAGTCCCTAAAAATGATGATAAAATTATCCTAAATAAAACTTGAATAATTGAGACATTAAAAATTTGTAACATTAACCCAACTAGGGTTCATAAAGTAGTACAAAATAGTGAGGGGGGATAAGGAATAACATGGGTGGAGGATAAAATTAATAAGAATGAGTAAATACCTTAAACTTGAGTGATTAGTCTTGAAATTGAAGGATGTGATCTATATTTGTTGAGGATAGTATAAAACAATTGGTAAATAAAAGAGGATTAGAAATAAAAACATTTCATAGGATTTTAGAGGGTTGATTTATCCAAGAGAAGGTCAAGGGAGAGAAGTGATAGAGTTGGACTTCCACGATATCTTAATTAGTGCGACAAAATCAATTTGGTTAGGGTTATTTTTAAAAATCGGTGAGGGTTTTACCATCAATTCCAAAAAAGTACTCATAAATACCTATATGATTAATTTTAATAATAGAATTAATATAATTATAAAATTTAAATGTATATAATTATAAGTAAATATAAATGTATATAATTATAAATATATAAAAATAATTGTAAATATGTATTTACATATTTAATTTTACATAAATATTTATAGATATATATTTATCTTCTATTTTGTGATTTAATTCTTGGAGGTGTTTATCATTGGGTCTATAATACTATAATCTTCTATTTAATTTGGAGGAATTAAAAATGTGAGTTTGAAGTTCTTTCTTTATTTCACTCAAACTTAGATTCATGCAGTTTTTAAAATGGCAACCCAATTTCAACCCTTTTCTGGTAAGGAATTCATCTGGTTAGCTATGGGTCAGATTTTATTGCCTTAATTGGATACTTTGGAATCTAAAAATGTTACATGACATTGGTTTAGTTGTTAGAGTTCAAATAAAAATGGGTAGGGAGACTAAGGTAATTAGATTCATCCACTATACTCGTCTTCTGGTAGAAGTTGATCTTTGATGCACATTAGTTGAGAACGTTTTTCTTTCTACACCTAAAGATGAGTTACCATTTAGAATCATTTATGAAAAAATATCAGACTTCAGTTTTTACTAAAAAATTATTGGCCACAAAAGAACTCAATTCCATAAAATTCCTTTATGTGTTTCTTTATCTTAGTATGGACATGATTATAAGTACTGTCCTTTGAAGGTGAAGATTTTTAATAGGCCTAGCGAGTAAGGGGGAGATAATAGTGATCAAAATTCTAGTCAGTATCATCCCAATGATAATAATTTGCTACCATCAATTTTTTTTGTAATATGGATCTCATGGAGGTCCTCCACCTAATGGTTCTTGGGTTGCGATTTCTAATGAAGTGGAGCATGTGGTATTGTCGAAGGTTAGACTTTATTTCAAGTATTCTCTATTTAAGGGTATCGAGATTGATAATCTTGATGATGATTCAATTAAAAATCAATATGAATATGAAGTTTCTACTAAAGCTATGGTGGATTTGGCGATTATGAAGGAATTGAAACGTATTACTGATAATAGGAAATGAAAAGGAATAATAATTTATTCTTTTCCTAGAAAATTGAAGAAGGTAAGTGATGTTTTATATACTTCTTGTTTTTTTCATCCCACTAATGTTGCTGGTTCTTCCTTTGTACCCTATGCTCTAGTACTACCCCCTGGTGCATGGTCTCTAGGAAAAGATCCTCAATATTCTGATTCCATCGAAGGTCAAAATGGAAGGGAAAGAGAAGAGTCCCCTTATCCTATTAAGGTTGACACACCAGAAATCTATAGGACACATGATACTGGCATGGGTTCTTCCTCACATCAAAAGGTTACCTACATGAATATTGATAATTTCATTCACATGTCTAATGATAAAAACAAAAATTATTCTATGAATATAATTAAAAAGGATATGGAATATGTTGACATGGATGATGAGTTAAAACTTGTTTTACTCGAACCTCAACTCCCATTGAAGAAAAAAGGCAGCTGAGATATCTCGGTTAATGTTCATTATTGTGAAAAGAACCTGGTAGCTAATTTTAATAATGTCTAGGTCCATAAGTAGGTAATGTTTTCCATGGTCTAGGTCTCTACTACTAATAATTTTGGAGTGTATGATTTATAGGATGATCCAAATTAGATAATCAAGAATAAATAGGAACAATCTAATTCACTTGAGACCCATGCTCTTTCACGAAAGGTTAATGGTGATGAAAAAAACCAAATAAAAAAGATCATGCAGAAGATGGGAAATATGACTTGGAGGATAGTGGTATTAAGGGACTCTGGAAATAATTGAAATCATGGAGAAGGGGTCGTCATCCTAAAAGGTGGGGATACTGGCATGGGTGATCTGATTGGAATTGAATGCGAGATGACGAACATTGGATCGGGGTGGAGATTAGGAAAAAGGTGAGTCCTGACTGATTGATTGATGAGGATAGTATATGTCTAATCCTATTTTATGCCTTCCTTGTTTTTTTCTTATTTTGTAAATAAAAGGGCTTTGACCCTACTTTTCCAATATTTATATACAAATATATATTGACATTATTAATGGATATGTAATCTTAAAAACATGAATGTTAAAAATGAGTGAAATGGAGTAATTAAAAATGAATATCCTTTAAGTATATTAAAAAAATGGATAAATTTTATTAATTATACAAATTATTAAAAAAATTAAATATGGATATATATTGAAATGAACATGAATACATGTTGAAAATATTAATACATAGTAAATAAATATGTATAAATAAATATTATAAAATGATTAAATTCTAAAAAAATAAATATAATAAATATTACAAATGAATAAATAAAATTTACTGATTAAAAATATAATATATTAAATATATTATGTTACTAAATATACATATACATATACATATACATATATACATATATATATAAATATATAAATATCTATATATTAGGTGCTTGTGGATACAATTATATCAAATACAGACAAACCTCACACACATGCTGAAAAGGCAGTCCATAACACACCCATCGAGCCTTATTTATTTTATATGAATAGCATGAAGGCCTAGTGGGTATGAATCCAATGACATTGCCCAAAGGCCAATTTACTAGCCTGAAGTCCTAGTTCAAAGTCATGCATGCATCGTGTTAATATTAAAATGAATACATATTAATTATAAAATTACAACCTCATTAAAAATATTAAATTTTAAGGAATAAAAATGTATAAATAGATTTTGATAATGGATAAAATTACAAGAATATTGAATAATGAAAAATAAAAAATGAATAAATTAAAAAAATAAAAAGAAATACACTTAATAATATTAATAAATAAATAATATTAAAAAACAATAAATAAAAAAAATATATTAAAAGGTAATAAATCGTATATATTGTATAAAAATATATAAAATGATAAAATTTACTGATTAGAAACATAATATAAATTAAATCGTGTATGTTAATAAATATAATTTTAAAATGAACATCAAAAATTGAATAAATTACATAAATATTATGTGTGTGTGCGTTGTATATAAAAATGCATTAATTACATATATCTATGTATGAAATTAATGTAACACACATTTGATATATGGTAAATTGAAAAATCAAACAACATTTATTTAAATTTAGATTACTCAATAAAATTAGTAAATACTTTTAATTAATATTAATTAACAATTATAAACCATTTTTCACTAAATATATGACTTATTTAATGTAAGAATACATATTTTTTATTATATAAATAATATTTTAGGAAATATTATATATATTGATATATATATATATATATTTATAAATGAATATATTTCAATGTTATGAATATTAAAAATATTAATGAATAATTATGTATAAAAACCATTAAAAATGAATAAGTCATTAATATGTTTTTAATTATTACATTTTATTCAAATTATATATTTATATTTAATATATATTATTTATTAATATTTATAAGTAATATATATATATATATATATTAAATTTAATCATTTTTATTATTAATTGTTCCATTAACTATTATTTTAGTAATTTTTTAATGTATTCATTTTTAATTTTTTGATTTAATTATTAAAATTTATTAATTTTATATATATAAATTTAATATATACTATTTTTAATATCTATAATTTTTATATATTTATATGAAATTTATTCATTTTTATTAATAATTATTTAATTAATAATTTTGTTTAATACTTTTTTTATTTTACTCAATTTTAATTTTTATTTCCTTAATCATTTCAATTTATTCATTTTATATATCTATATTTAATATATACTATTTTTTAATATTTATAAATATATATATATATATATATATATTAAATTTATTAATAATTATATAATTTATAAAATTTTAATATTTTCTATGATATCATTTTTTATTTGTTTATTTATTTCGATTTCTTAAATATTTTTAATAGTTGAATTTTTATTTTTATTTTTATTGAGGTATATTAAAGAATGGCTGTCATGTATAGACCTGCATGGGAAGGTGGTTCAGGCCATGTATAGGAACGAATGAGGGGTAGGGTTGGGCCGTATATAGGCCCTGATGGGGAGCAGGTGGGTCAGGTCACAACCCGGCCTATGGCTTGTGTGTGTGTAGATGTGTATGTAGGTACTGATCCCCAGGTGCCATGATACGGTGTGCTAGTGGGTCGCCCAGGTTTATAAATTATGAAACTGACAAACAAGAAGTCCGATGTGGGACAGTTCCACGAGACAACCCTTTATCAGTACTAGATAAAAGTACTGATAACGGCCACCCATTATCAGTGCTACATAAAAAACACTCATAGAGGGTGGAATTTATCAGCACTTAAAAAAATCATTGATAAAAGTTACCCTTTATTGGTTCTTTTATTTAGCACTGATAAAGGCTACCTCTACTTATTGCAGGTTTTGTAGTAGTGAAACCTTTCGATGAGTTGGATGTACATTATGATTCAAGCGTAGAGAAAAACATAACCTTTCTCTCAACCATATTTTAAATAATTAATTCCGTATTTAATTCAAATTTCTTATAGACTTCATATTTAACACTTTTGATGACTTGAATTTTTTTTTGGATAATTCTTCACCTCCCATGTCAATAAACATAGTCTAAAAACCACTCAAATGGATTTTTTCCAACAATATCACCCTTTGGATTTTTTAAAAATTTCAAAACATATCAAAGACTGGTTTGTTTCTTTACCTATCAAAAACTCTCGAAAATAAAATCCATATCTAGAAAATTAATTTTGAATCTTTATCCTTTAAGGTGTACCTCAATGAGTCACTAAGCACTAATTTTAATCCCACATGATCCATTCTCAATGTGAGATATAATATTTGAATTTAAAATATACTCATTTACACTTACCTTTCCCTTTAATCATTCCAAGCATCATTCCAACCACCACTCCTTTTATTTGACATAGAAATAGTCTCTCTCTCTTTGAATACAAAAAAACTCTTATTCCCCTTTATAGGAAAAATCACTTCTTCTTATTTCTCAACACATGAATAGAAATACTATCCCCATTTGTAGATTAAATGAATACTCCTCCCACTTTATAGAAAAAAGAACTTGTATTGACCTAAACATTTATAAATTAATTTCCCTTTTGAATGAATACATTCCTTATTAAGTAATGTACTTATATAAATTACATGCACTACTTTAATTGTTTTTGAACCATTATAAAATATATTTTATCAGATTTAAAATACCATTAATAATTATAAAATTGATAATATAAAAATTATGAAGTGTTCAGGAACATTAGTATATTAGGGGTTATGGAAAGTCTAATTGACACATATAGAATAAGCGATGACCTCGATTAGTAAGATTGTATCCTATGAAACCCTTTTATCAGAGCTTCTAATGGAGATTCCATCACTGGGGTTTTCCCTTGACCAAGACCAAGCTATGATTCAAAAACTAAAGCATGAATGAAATTTTTTATAGGATAAGTTCAATTTTATCAAGATCATGGCCCAAACCACGTTCGTTGAACCACACCAAGAAAGCTCCATCATCACACACGTTCCCTTAGGACATATGCTGGTGTAATAAGAGGTTATGTATCTAGACCCTAATAGTATTAATTTATACTTTTTATTTGTAACAAAATAATGATTATATTTATCCATTTTCATTATTATAATTATATTTGACTTGAAAAAATCTAGATTTTTATAAGAAAAAACCAAAATTATATTTTTTGAAAATATATGGTTTTAATTAAAACATGATTTATGATCAATTCAATAACTTTGATGTAAAAATTATTTCATATATTATTATTATTAAATAAAATTTATTTATATACAAATAATGATATAATTAAATGGTTTCCAATATAATATGTACAAGGTTTAGAAAACCATTAGTGTCATAAAAACCGTTAGCTTCACTAAATTAGTATTTTAATTTAAAATTGTATATTATCATATTGAGAGAAATATTTATATAAAATAAATATTTTTTTTGAATTCCTCACGTACAAATTATCCATTGATAATTTTTTCATAATTTTTTGATATAGTCGAATATTTGAGTAAAAAAGAAATATTGTATAAATATATGGCATGTACTATAACATCATAAAATTTAAAAAGTGATGTAGTAACTACTATAAATGGAATACATGACCAATAATATGTATTCCCTTTTAAATAATATATTTTTTCGAATTTATTTTATTAATTGTGTAACCCCTTAATGAATCCTCCAAAACTTTTATTATATTTTAAGGTTTGAAAATCAATTATTTATGAACGTGACTCTCTTACACATCACTAAGGGTATTATTTTAAAGATTTAGATTATTGTAATTATAAAATATTGAAAACCAATCCTATTTTTCAAAAAACATTGGAAAAAACCATGATAATGTTTGTTGTTTTTATTATTTTATCATATAGAGTCCAAAACCCAAGTTTAGAAATTAATAAGGAATTCCCCTCTCTTTTACTATAAATACCCACCCTTAACCCCAATACACTTATCTCAAAACACATTGAACATTAAGTTACTATCCCTATCTATGTCCATAGAACTCCCACAATGTTCCCAATATCTTAAGAATATTCTCCCAATCTTTTATAAGAACCCTATAAAAGTAAGAGACTCTCTCCTCTTCTTTTTATTTCATGTACTTTATTTGTATTAATACATACATAATTCCAATTTTCTATGTCGTAATTTTTTTACACTTACATTTATGTCCCTTATGATTCTCATGTAATGATATACCACCTTCCACTCTCATTCACCGCTTCTATAAACATTTATATACACATATTATTCTGCCAAAATTATCATTAAATTTTCCATAAAAACGTTTATGTAGTTAATACTCACCCCAAATTACAATAAAAGGTATTATCCTAGTTGTAATTATCATTAATTGATTGGGGACTTCTATGTATGTAACCCACCCTACTTAATCATGGGGTTAAAAGTGATGAAATGTGTTCTTATTTTGTATGATCTATGTGGCGTAAAAATTCATGTACATGATATTAATGTGATGAGTGGACCAATAATTATATATCCCTTTAATTAATTTGGTATTGTTTTTATCTCATGTGATACCATATATGGTGAATGATATTTTATCCTAAGAATGTTATGTTATGTTGTCTCATAGGTTATCCTTGACTTATGTTTATGATTTCATGTTTCATGTTGCCTCTACAATTCCATGTTGCCTTTTATGTTATTGGCATGCATTATGCTTCAAGGTTCATGTATATGATTACCACCCATTTTATGTCACCTTGATATGCTTCTTGACTCACATGGATTAAATGTTTCATGTTATTTTTTTATTATTCCCATAATGGGCTTTATAGCTCACCCTTTTCTTAGAGACGCCCCTGGTTATCTCATGTAGTGTTAGAAGATCGATGGAATATATTGGCATGTTTGGAGTTTTTAAATAATGTTGTTATACCCATGTTTTAGGTTATTATGATATGTACATAATTTCCCAAATACATTAGGCCTCAAAATATTTGGGGTTTTATTATGTGTATCTTTATGTAATAAATCATGAATTAAAGTGTATAAAAGACATGGGTTATCTTATTTAGTATCAGAAGAATTTATAGTTGTTTTGGGGATTAGGATTATAAAAAATGGTGAAATCATCATGGATATGAATTAACATGGGAAAAAAAAAATTGGTAATATATTGTAAGTGGTTTCCAAGCAAGAAAATTCCCTATCTCGATACAACAAGGGGATGTGGCCCTAGGATAGTTGTACCTAGGGGTAATAACCTAAAAAAGGGATAACAGGTAGTTAACTTGATCATCACCTAGTGCATGATATATAATACTTTCTTCACACCTAGTTTCTCTTTAATAGGGTATATGCTTTGGTAAATTCAAAATATCCTTAAAAACCATTTTTATGGGGACAAAAATGACCATAAAAATTTATCAAAGGAAATAGTTCATAGGTAACATAAAATGAAACCTATAAATTCAATTGGTTAATGAAAATATATCATTTATGAGTTATCACTTCAATGTTCACGGTTTCCCTTTTATGTGTTTAATAGTTTGAAAATTCTCATCACTAAGTCTATTTTGGAATAAGTAAACGATTATAACCAGAATAAAATAGTGAAATTTTGTCTTATCATCCATGGTTCTATGAATTATTTAATATCACGGTTGTTTAGTTGAACTATTTAAACACCACCTCAAAACATGGAAATCGAGTTATTAGCAAAGACTAAAAATATGTCAATTATTTTTTTCCAATAATATAACTCTTCCTCTATCAAAATTTTTGGGTTGAATTTACCAAATAACATTGTGATACTCTCTTTAAAATAATTTAATGAAATTATGGGTATGGAATGTATTTCCTTGTATAGATCCAACATAAATTTCCAAGAAGAATAAATCTCTCTCTATTTTGAAAATTGCCTTCTGATTCTATACAAGTGCAAGTAAGAGGATGAATTTATTTTGGAATCAACATCTCAAGTATGGATATTATTTCCTTATGAGAAAGTGTATCTATCTCAAATTATTGAGAGTAAGGAAAATATCATCCTTTATGACTTTCCCATTATGAGTTAATGTACTAATGTGTTTCCTAAATAATTGTTTGGTCTTCCTCCTAGATGATAGGTTTAGTTCTCAGTCAGAAATATACTTGGAGGTTTTTAAATATCCAAGAATCCATATAGAATAGACATTGTTGAAATAAAAATGATAAATACGAAGCTACAGGAGAATCTAGATAAAGGGTTTATACGCCCAAGTGCTTCACCATGGGGTGTGACAGTCCTCTTCATCAAGAAGAAGGATGGGTCAATGTGCCCCTGCATAGATTATTGTTATCTCAAAAAGATCATGATAATTAAAAATAATCCTCTATAATGAATTTATGAATATTTTGATTAGCTAGGTGAAGACCAATATTTATCTAAGATATATCTTCAGTCAGGATATTATCAAGGGTGTAGAAGAAGGATATACCTCAAATTTATTTTTATACAAGGTATGGTCACTATGAGTTCATAGTGATTCCATTTGGACTCACTAATGCTCCAGATATATTCATAAAAATAATTAATATAGTCTTTAGGGATTATCTCGACATATTTATGGTAGCCTTTATTGATGATATTATTATATACTCCAAATAAAAGGAGGAACATGATGAGTATTTTAATTTTTTTCATAAGACCTTGTAAAAGGAAATGATTTATGAAGAGTATAGTAAATATGAGTTTCAGATGGAGAAAATAACATTCCTAGGAAATTTTATCACCAATAATGGGATATCTATAGATCCTTCAAAACTTTAGGTAATTGAATGATGGATTATACCAACATCTCTGATGTAGATCCATAGTTTCCTTGAACTTGATGGTACTTTATTTAAATTTTTGAGAAACTTATCATAATTACAAATCCCACTAACCAAGATAAATCATATGGGAGTGATGTTTTTCTAGACTGGTGAATATGAGAAGAGTTTTAAGAAGTTAAGGAAGAGTATAATCACTACACATGTTCTCATATTACCCACTAGTGGTGAATGATTTTTGATCTAAAATGATGTGTCTAGAACATTATTTGTATGTGTACACATAAATATTTCAATGTGATGGCCCTTTCCTCTCTCCAATCAAAATCCATGAGTATAACTACCCAAAACAAGATCTAAAATTGGATACATTGATCTTCACAATGAATATTTGGTGGCATTATCTTTATATAGAGAAGTGTGACATATATATGAATCATAAAATCCTTAGGTATATATTCCCAGAAATGTAGATCAATACATTCCAATGAAGATGGTTAGATATGATCAAGGATTATGATTTTTCAATCCATTACCATACTAGGAAATAAAACAAAGTGGTGGATGCTCTGAGTAGAAAGGATTCAACATCCCTATCCATGATTAGGATTGAAAGGGATAAAATCTTATTAGACATGAAAAGGATGGAAATGGTAATAATAAAAGGATATTAAACTTACCACACAATAAAAACTGATCAACCATCCTTACTTGATAGGATCAAGGAGGACCAACAAGATGACGATGTGCTAAAGAAAAATGTAGTGAATATTCTGGAGAGAAATTTTTTTAAATATTGAGTTATAAGGTTTGGAACTCATATACGTTTCCCATAAACACTAGAGCTTCAGAGGTAACTATTGGATAATTTAAATAGATCTATATTCTCTGTTTATTCAGGAAGCATTAAGATGTTTATTGATCTAAATAAAAACTTATTGTTATATAACATGAAGAGGTATATTTCAAAATTTGTATCATGATGCATGTTATAAAAAAATTCTAGGATAAATAAAATAAGTATAAGGGTATGATAAAATCATTTCCCATACCAATATAGAAATAGGAAAACATAACCATGGGTTTCATCATAGGACTTTGTGAGAAATATAAAGTCAATAATGCCATATATGTAGTAATAGATCCCCTTACAATGTCAATGAATTTAATTTATATCAAGGAATATATCTATAAGACCCCAGCCTTAAACCTTACTTAATCTTGAGTTATTACCAGATTACACATTGAGGATCTTTTCGGGTTTAGAGTTTTAGAGAATTAGATCATAAAACTTGCATTACATTCCACATATAAACAAAGTGGTTACATAAAGATAGTATTCTTCTTTCCCATCAATGGAAACATATTTAAAATAAAACATGGATTCTTTCTTGACACTTCCTTGACACTATCATCATATCATGTACCTTTCCCTTGACCTGTGAAAAACATTTCAAAAAAACTTGGGATGAGCATAAAAAGCTCAGTAAGGGATATAAAAATATGGAATGGAAACATGGGTACATATATACAAAAGAATGAAATCATACTTTACCCATAAAACATAAGCACTTTAACATACCTCATCAAATCACGAATAAATCATAGAAATCATAAGACATAAAGGTAACTTGAGGCATTCATAACATTCTTACATAGGGAGTAACCCTCTTGGTTACGTTTGGAATACCCATCACAGTATATTCCCTAAATATCTTTGGAGAAACCTTAACATTTCACTCCTTCACGTTACCCAATGCATTGGAGATCTATATCGGGCTCACTCGCCCTTATTCTATCACGGAACCACCCATCTTCATAATAATTCCCAAGAACCTCAACATAATCGTATCACATAAAACATGCATAAAGGACACATAACATTTCCACCTTTCAATAACAAGATATCAATACAAAACATTGATATAAAAACATTATGAAAACCATTTTCAATACCAAAGTAAAAGAAAATTATAACACGGTATTTATTTTTCTTTTTAAAAAAAGGTATGGCTTGTAGAGGAAGCCGAAACTCAAATAATGGTCACGGCGGCGGAGAAGTTGTTGTCGCCGCATACGTACGACAAAAACATTCCCTTTTGTCGTTTAGTAAACTCTTTGTATAAAAAATATTCTTTTGAATAAACATAAAATTCAAAGGGGTTTATACACAATATAAAAGAAGGTTGTGTATAAAATAAAATATGCCTCAATTAAAGGAGATTGAGACGAAGTCCCATACCTCGGGTCCGACTTGACTCGGTCGTTCTTTAATCTCCTAAATAATAAACTTGAGTTAATTTCTACTTGTTTAAGAACCTTTTTCAAGTTCATTATTCCTTTTATATAACTAATTTCCATGTCATGAACACTATGTAATTATTTAAGTTAATAACGGTCGTTTTAATGATCATTGGTACTTGAGTAAAAAATAATCCCTTTATAATTACAATTTGTTCAGGTACCCATTATATCCAGAATGGAATTCATGATGTAGATATCATATATGTCATATATATCCAGTACATTAATGCATTTATAATATTACATAATCATTTAGAGGTATGAAATGAAATGCACCGTTCAGGGAGACGGTAAGCCGTACGTACGCATGAACACTACTTTCATTTCTATTTCATATTTTATAGAATTGAATCATAATGATATAAAGGTATATTATAATTCCAGTATAATATCATATATAATAACATAGTTCCATCCTTTATATGTCCCACATAGGGTATTTAACGAATCAAATCACTTTGAGGGGGTGGTAGTTCACACTTCCTTAAATGAAGATATCGCGTTTACCCATAATGGAAACCATAAAGGTATGATCAAATGAAAAATACAGAAGATTAAGGAAAACTAATCATATTATATATCATATAAAAATATATTTTCATCATAATGTCCACCTTTGAAGGTGTTAAAAGAATGTTGAACAATCATCGTTTCGGGAGGCATAAATTCACCATCCACGGAAATAGTATGTCCATTAACCATTAGATGTAGGTGTGTGTAAGTGTAGATCTAATCATTCTTATAACAATATCCTAGTATATTTAAGATACTGGAGTTGTTACAAAAGAAATGAATAAAAAGAGTTTAGGGGGTTGGAGAAGCAAAATATAACAAACGGGCTCAAGTGAAGACATTACCTTAAAATCGGGTAACTCCCTTTGGTTTGAGATCAAAGGCTTCCTTGGGAAGGCTTCTTCCCAAAGTGAGGCTTCAAGGATTAAGATAGGGAAGTGGAGAGACAAAATGGGAAGGGTTTGGCCGAGCCAAAGGCTTTGAGAGTGTGGGTAAGGAGGTAGAGGTGGGGGCCTTTTATAAGAGGAGAGGAGGGGCACTCTTGTAAAGTTACAAAATGTTAATTTATTTTCAAAAGAGTTTTGGATTTTAAAGGTCCCACATTGATATATTTCTAGGATAAGGTGATGAGGGTTCTAAATACACTCATCCAATAGGTTTTGGACATGTGTAGGTCTTAGATTTTACATTATCTTTCCATTTTATTTAAATCGTTAAATAATGAGGTCATCGCTGCATCATCATGATGTCATAAATAATTTAATTTATTTAATGTCTAAAAATTATAAAAAAATTACTATGATGTATTAAATATTTTTATCTTTCCAATTTCTATTTATAGTCAAAAATATGACTTGTATAACCCCATGTAAAAATTGTATTAGTAAAACATTTCATGTTTGTGTCATTTTTACTTTAACATTAAATAAAAAGTTATTTATGTCATTTCCCAACCAAAGTGGATCCATGGAATCCCCAAGTTGACCCATGGATTTTCTTGGTCGTCCATAACACATCCAATGAGGGTATGACATGTGTCAAGCTCATCTCATATTATTAAAACATTATTTTTACCTTAAACTACACTAATTACCTCTAATCGAGATTAAAAACTTAATAAGTTACTATTCACCAAAAAATTATTTTAATATCATTGAACCACATTTTACTTATTAATGACAACCATGTATGTCGGATTTTTTAAATTCAAAACACAGAAGTGGTAAAATTTCATTTAAACGAAAAATCAGTTTTTATAAGTACCACTTAGTGGTTTCACTATTCATCAAAAATTGAAGTTTTTCAGAAAAATACCAAAACTTCACCCTAAGATATATTTGATATTCCAAATTCAAAAATGAAGTCCATTTTAAAAAATTAAAAACATATAAGTCACATTAATTAATTTAATAATTAATTCCCACTGTCAGAGAAAATAGCGTGTTTTTATGGAACATTAAGTATCAAAAGATTGACACTAGTTTTAAGTCCGATTTCAAAGTGAAATTAATTCTAATGACAACCATTGGATTAAATGGTAAAAATATATTCTAATTTCACTTCCAAAACAATTCAAAAGACAATCTAATCATATAAATAAATTAGATTAAAAAGTGGTTTTGAATTAAAATACAACATTTTTCACTATTCATTAAAAAAATGAACTTTATTGAAAAAATACCAAAAATTGACACAAAGTAAATTTTGATGTCCCAATCATAAAGAATAAGTTTATTTTGAGAAACATAGCTTATAAAATTGTCAAAAGATATATTTAAAAATGGTTTGCCATTAAAAGGCGCAGTAAAACAATCTTTTAAAAATATTAGTGTATTCCACGCTTAAGATTGGATTTATTTTCATTTTGAGCCTCTAAAACACTATATAATTCATTAATAAGAATAGATAAAAATATCTATTATTCATTACTTACTAGGGATGTTACATCCTTCCCCTCTTTAGAAAATTGCATCCCCGCAATTTGTTTACTTATCAAATAAATGGGGGTACTTATCCCTCATTGAATTTTCAGATTCCCATGTTGCCTCTTCCATCATGTGGTTTTTCCACAAAACCTTTACCTGATTAATCACCTTATTCCGTAACAATTACTCCCTGTGGTCAAGAATCTGGACCGGTTGTTCCTCATATGATAGGTTCTCTTCCAGCTGAACTACCTCTGGACTCAAAACATGATATGGATCTGGCATGTACTTTCTCAACATCGAAACATGAAAAACATTGTGTACTAGAGATAAACTCGGAGGTAAAGACACCCGGTATGAAACTGATCCAACTCTCTCCAGAATTTCATATGATCCAATGAACCTTGGACTCATCTTTCCTTTCTTACCAAATTGCATCACACTTTTCCATGGTGAGACTTTGAGAAAAACATGATCACCTACCTAAAAAGAGAGATCCTTCCTCCTGTTGTCCGCATAACTCTTCTGCCTACTCTGAGGTGTTCTCATGTATTTTTGTATCAGCTGAACTTTTTCTGCTAACTCTTTTACCAATTCTAGTCCCATCAACTTCCTTTCACCCACTTCATCCCAGAAAGCTGGAGTTCGACACCGCTTCCCATATAATGCCTGAAATGGTGCCATCTGTATACTAGAATGAAAACTGTTATTATATGAAAATTCAACCAAAGAAAGATGTTGGTCCCAACTTCCATGATAATCCATCGAACAAGATCGTAGCATATCCTCCAAGGTCTGAATAGTTCGTTCCGACTACCCTTCTGATTGATGATGAAAAGCTGTACTAAAATTTAATTCAGTACCCAACAACTTCTGAAGGCCTTTCCAAAAGTTAGAAGTGAACCTGGGATCGCGATCAGATACAATGAAGAGAGGAACTCCATGTAACCTGACTATCTATTTAAGATACAAATGGGAAAGTTGATCCAGGGAAAAAGTATCTTGTATAACAAGGAAATGAGCAGATTTAGTCAAGCGATCAACAATAACCCAGATTGAATTATTACCTTGAGATGTCTTCGGTAATCCCACAACAAAGTCCATGGATATATTCTCCCATTTCCACTATGGAACTGGTAAAGGCTGAAGCATCCCTTTCGGTAACTGCCACTCTGCTTTAACCTGTTAACATGTCAAACACTTTACAGTAAAATCAGCAATATCTCTTTTCATTCCATCCCACCAGTAATACTCCCGTAGATCTATGTACATCTTAGTACTGCCAAGATGAACTGAAAACAGAGAACTATGAGCTTCACATAACAACTCTCTCTTCAACTGTGAATCACAAGGCACACACAATCTCTTCCCAAATCTCAAAACACAATCATTATCAATGTTGAATTCAGGAAACTTACCCTTCTGAACCAACTCTACCTTTTTCTGCAACTCACTATCTTGCTTCTGTGCTTGCTTGATTCTATCTGATAGAGATGATCTCACTGATACCTGAAACAAAAGAGAAGAACTTCCTTCACCAACAACTTCTATGCCAAAGTTCATCAAATCCTTAACCAAAGGATCACGTTCCAAATGCAACATTTCTAATGAAGCATTACTTTTTCAACTCAAAGCATCAGCCATTTTATTTTCTTTTCCCGGATGGTAATGAATTGTACAATCATAATACTTGATTAATTCTAGCCATCCCCTATGTCTCTTGTTTAACTCTTTCTGAGTGAATATATACTTTAAACTTTTGTGATCAGTATATATTTCACACTTTACTCCATACAAATGATGCCTCGAAATTTTTAAAGTGAAAACAACAGCAGCTAATTCCAAATCATGTGTAGGGTAATTTACCTCATGAGTTTTCAACTGTCGTGAAGTATAAGCAATTACCTGATCATTCTGCATTAGGACGCAACCAAGTCCTTTCAATGAAGCATCACTGTAGATAACAAACTCACCATTCCTAGAAGGTAGTGCCAAAACTGGAGCTTTCACCAATCTTCTTTTCAATTCCTGAAAACAATCATCACATTCTTTTGTCCAGATAAACTTAACACCCTTCCGAGTTAGCTTAGTCATTGGACTAGATAACCGTGAAAAATTTCTAACAAACCTTCAGTAATAGCCTGCCAAACCAAGGAAACTACGAATCTCTATTACATTTGTGGGTCTTGGCCATTCTTCAACAACCTTTGTTTTTGCAGGATCAACAGTTATCCCATCTTTAGAAACAATATGGCCAAGGAAAGAAATTTGTTGCAACCAAAACTCACACTTTCTGAATTTCCCATACAATTTCTTTTCTTTAAAGGTTTGAAAAATAACCCTTAAATGTATTTCATGTTCTTCTTTACTTTTAAAAAACACCAAAATATTATCAATGAAAACCCCCACAAACTTATCCAAGAACTCATGGAAAATTTTATTCATTAAGTCCATGAATACAGCAGGTGCATTGGTTAGCCCAAAAGGCATTACTACAAATTCATAATGGCCATATCTTGTACGAAACGCAGTTTTCTAGAACATCTGCTTCCTTTACCTTCAGCTGATGGTACCCCGATCTCAGGTCAATCTTTGAAAAATACTGAGCTCCTTGGAGCTGATCAAACAAATCATCGATATGAGGAAAAGGATATTTGTTCTTAACAGTGATATTATTTAAGGCTCTATAATCAATTCATATTCTCATAGAACCATCTTTCTTTTTAACAAATAAAACAGGGGAACCCCATGGTGATGTGCTAGGTCGAATGAAATCTTTCTCTAATAAATCTTGCAATTGCTCCTTAAACTCTAATAGTTCAATTTGATCCATTCGATAAGGGGGTTTTGAAATTGGATTAGCATCAGGAACTAAGTCAATAGTAAACTCAACTTCCCGATCTAGTATTATTCTAGGCAACTCATCAGTAAAAACATCAGGATACTCATTTACCACTGGCACATCATTAATCTGAACAGTTCCTTTATTTTCAACGATGTGTGCAAGGTAACATTCATTTCCATCTTTTACAAGTTTCTCAGCCTGTTGATATGTTATCAAAATTAAGGGTTCATTCTTGTAAACAAACTGAATGTCTTTCTGAAAAGAAACTTCTTTATCTCTACAATCAATCTTAGCATGGTAAATAGAGAGACAATCCATACCCAGGATAACATCAAACTCTACTAGAGGTAGAACAATAAGGTTTGCAAGTAGGTTCTTTCCACAGATAAGGATAGGAAGATTCTTATAAATTCTTTTTGCCTCAACATTTCCCCCAGGTGTCTTTACCACAAGTTCAGGAGTCATTTCTTGAGATGGTATTCCCATTTTACTAGAAAAGGTTTCAGAGATGAAAGAATGTGTAGAACCTAAATCAAACAACACACTGGCATAATCTGAAAAAATAAACAAAGTACCTGATACAACTGCATTTGATGGCCCGACATCTTCTGAAGTAGTTGCAAAGGATTTCACCACCCCTTTATGCTTGTAGTCTAACTACTTCCCATCACTCAAGATCTTTTTCAGACACTCGTTTGCATAGTGACCCATCTCATTGCACTTAAAACATTTCACTAAATGTAAATCAAATTTGGTCTTACCATCTTTCTGATCTTTTTCAGTGCAATCACGAGCCTTATGTCCCATCTTACCACATCGGTAGCACTTTCCAGAATTCATAAGACATTCCCCAGCAAGCCTTTTTCCACATTTATCACAAACTAGAAACTTAGTTTTCTTACCATCATACTTTTTTGAAGAATTATTACCTTTCTCCTGCCACGTCGGTCTCTTCTTCTATTGGTTGTTATAGAACACTTGATCATCGACAAACTCCATTTCCACCTTCTCATCACATCGAACAAGCTTTTCATAACTTTTAAACTCACGAGAATCTAATGCCCTTCGATATTTTGGCTTTAATCCTGAGTAAAAACGATTGATTTTACTATCAAGGTCTCGGATAAAATTTGGAGCATACCTTTCCAATCGAGTGATCCTTTCTTCATAGGCGGCCACTGAGTCTTCCTCTTGCCTCAATTCCAAGAATTGATTTTCCATACTAATTCAAACAGCCTTAGGAAAATACTTCTCAAGAAACATACCTTTGAATTCATCCCAGTTGAGAGCATCAATCTTATCAGCGTCCCTAAACTTTTTAACCATTGACCACCACTGATCTGCTTCACCCTCTAAACGGTAAATAGCAAGACTAACCTTTTGATTGTCTGAACACCCCATGACATCGAAAATCTTCTCCAGTGCTTTAATCCACCCTTCAGATAACACAAGGCCAGATGATCTTTTGAATGATAGGGGATGTTGCCTCATGAAATGTTCCACCACTGACATGTTCCTATACGGTTGATCTGGCTGATCTCGTGCATGGATACCACCACCATTTATCGCTTGAGTCAACTGTGCCATTACTGCAACAAACTGTTCAGTTCCAATTCTGACCATCTCAGGATGCTGATTCGGAAGGTTATTTCCTTCTATATGCCTTCCTACCACTTCTTACCTGTTTCCTCTACGGAAAACCATTCCGAACAAACATGTCTTAGATGAAGAAACATGGTAATCTTCAAATACTATATCATTTCAATTTGACCATAATTTTTTTTGGATAATCATTTAATAGAATTCTAACTCCTAAAGTTATCTAAACCGACCTCTGATACTAACTATAAGGCCCTAGCCTTAAACCTTACTTAATCTTGAGTTATTACAAGAGTACACATTGAGGATATTTTCGGGTATAGAGTTTTCGAGAATTAGATCATAAAACTTGCATTACATTCCACATATAAACAAAGTGGTTACATAAAGATAGTATTCTTCTTTCCCATCAATGGAAACATATTTAAAATAAAACATGGATTATTTCTTGACACTTCCTTGACACTATCATCATATCATGTACCTTTCCCTTAACCTGTGAAAAACATTTCAAAAAAAACTTGGGATGAGAATAAAAAGCTCAGTAAGGGATATAAAAATACGGAAAGGAAACATGGGTAAATATATACATAAGAATGAAATCATACTTTACCCATAAAACATAAGCACTTTAACATACCTCATCAAATCATGAATAAATCATAGAAATCATAAGACATAAAGGTAACTTGAGGCATTCATAACATTATTACGTAGGGAGTAACCCTCTTGGTTACGTTTGGAATACCCATCACAGTATATTCCCTAAATCTCTTCGGAGAAACCTTAACGTTTCACTCCTTCATGTTACCTAATGCATTTGGAGAGCTATATCGGGCTCACCCGCCCTTAGTCTATCACGGAACCACCCGTCTTCATAATAATGCCCAAGAACCTCAACATAATCATATCACATAAAACATGCATAAAGGAAACATAACATTTCCACCTTTCAATCACAAGATATCAATACAACACATTGATATAAAAACATTATGAAAACCATTTTAATTACCAAAATAAAAGAAAAGTAGAACACGATATTTATTTTTCTTTTTAAAAAAAAGGTATGGCTTGTAGAGGAAGCTGAAACTCAAATAATGGTCACGGCGGCGGAGAAGTCATTGTCGCCGCATACGTACGATAAAAACATTCCCTTTTGTCATTTATTAAACGCTTCGTATAAAAAAAATATTCCTTTTGAATAAACATAAAAGTCAAAGGGGTTTATACACCGTATAAAAGAAGGTTGTGTATAAAATAAAATATGCCTCAATGAAAGGAGATTGAGACGAAGTCCCATACCTCGGGTCCGACTTGACTCGGTCTTTCTTTAATCTCCTGAATAATAAACTTGAGTTAATTTATACTTGTTTAAGAACCTTTTTCAAGTTCATTATTCCTTCTATATCACTTATTGCCATGTCATGAACACTAGGTAATTATTTATTTTAATAATGGTCGTTTTAACGATCATTGGTACTTGAGTCAAAAATAAGCCCTTTATAATTACATGTTGTTCATGTACCCATTAAATCCAGAATGGTATTAATGATGTAGATATCATATATGTCATATATATCCAGTACATGCATGCATTTATAATATTACATAATCATTTAGATGTAAGAAATGAAATGCACCGTTCATGGAGACGGTAAGCCGTACGTACACATGAACGCAACTTTCATTTCTATTTCGTATTTTATAGAATGGAATCATAATGATATAAAGGTATATTATAATTATAGTATAATATCATATATAATATCATAGTTCCATCCTTTATACGTCCCACATATTGTATTTAACGAATCAAATCACTTTGAGGGGGCGGTAGTCCACACTTCCTTAAATGAAGATATCGCGTTTACCCATAATGGAAACCATAAAGGTATGCCCAAAATAAAAAATACAGAATCTTAAGGAAAACATAAAAATATTATATATCATATATAAATATAGTTTCATCATAATGTCCACCTTTTAAGGTGTTACAAGAATGTTGAACAATCATCGTTTCGGGACGCATAAATTCACCATCCACGGAAACAGTATGTCCATTAACCATTAGATGTAGGTGTGTGTAAGTGTAGCTTGAATACTTCTTATAAGAAAATCCTAGTATATTGAAGATACTGGAGTTGTTACAAAAGAAATGAATAAAAAGAGTTTAGGGGTTTGGAGAAGCAAAATAAAACAAAAGGACTCAAGTGAAGACAATACCTAAAAATCGGGTAACTCCCTTGGGTTTGAGTTCAAAGGCTTCCTTGGGAAGACTTCTACCCAAAGTGAGGCTTCAATGAGTAATATATGGAAGTGGAGATACAAAATGGGCAGGGTTTGGCCGAGCCAAAGGCTTTGGGAGTGTGGGTAAAGAGGTAGAGGTGGTGGCCTTTTATAAGAGGAGAGGAGGGACACTCCTGCAAAGTTACAAAATGTTACTTTATTTTCAAAAGAGTTTCGGATTTTAAAGGTCCCACATTGATGTATTTCGAGGATAAGGTGATGAGGGTTCGAAATACACTCATCCAAAAGGTTTTGGACATGTATAGGTCTTAGATTTTACATTATCTTTCCATTTTATTTAAATCGTTAAATAACGAGGTCATCGCTGCATCATCATGATGTCATAAATAATTTAATTTATTTAATGTCTAAAAATTATAAAACAATTTCTATGATGTAGGAAATCTTTTTAGCTTTCCAATTACTATTTATATTCCAAAATATGACTTTTATAACCCCATGTAAAAATTGTTTTAGTAAAACATTTCATGTTTGTGTCATTTTTACTTTAACATTAAATAAAAAGTTATTTATGTCATTTCCCAACCAATGTGGCTCCATGGGGTCCCCAAGTTGACCCATGGATTTTCATGGTCGGCCATGACATATACAATGAGGGTAGTACATGTGTCAAACTCATCTCATATTATTAAAAAATTATTTTTACCTTAAACTACACTAATTACCTCTAATCGCGATTAAAAACTTAATAAGTTACTATTCACCAAAAAATTATTTTAATCTCATTGAACCACATTTTACTTCTTAATGACAACCATGTATGTCGGATTTTTGAAATTCAAAACACAGAAGTGGTAAAATTTCATTTAAACGAAAAATCAGTTTTTATAAGTACCACTTAGGGGTTTCACTATACATCAAAAATTGAAGTTTTTCCGAAAAATACCAAAACTTCACCATAAGCTATATTTGATATTCTGAATTCAAAAATGAAGTCAATTTTAAAAAACTCAAAACATATAAGTCATATTAATTAATTTAATAATTAATTCCCGCTGTCAGAGCAAATAGCGTGTTTTTATGAAACAATAAGTATCAAAAGATTGACACTAGTTTAAGTCCGATTTCAAAGTGAAATTAATTCTAATGACCAACATTGGATTAAATGGTAAAAATATATTCTAATTTCACTTCAAAACCAATTCAAAAGATAATCTAATCATATAAATAAATTATATTAAAAAGAGGTTTTGAATTAAAATACAACATTTTTCACTATTCATTAAAAAATGAACTTTATCGAAAAAATACCAAAAATTCACACAAAGTAAATTTTGATGTCCCAATAATAAAGAATAAGTTTATTTTGACAAAAATAGCTTATAAAATTTCCAAAAGATATGTTTAAAAATGGTTTTCCATTAAAAGGCAGTAAAACAATCTTTTAAAAATATTATTGTATTCCATGCTTAAGATTGGATTTATTTTCATTTTGAGCCTCTAAAACACTATCTAATTCATTAATAGGCATAGATAAAAATATCTATTATTCATTAATTACTAGGGATGTTACAATATATCTCTACACCAACTCACCAATATATACCTAAGGTAAGTGGTAAAAATTTATGGAGTTCCACCATCCTTTGTATCTGATCAAGATTTAAGTTTTAGCTTGAGTTTTTTGGAGAATCCTTCAACAAGAATTAGATAGAGAGGTAATTTTTAGTACTTCTTATCACCCTCATATATATGTTCATTCTAAGAGAATAATTCAAATTCTATTGGATTTTTTGAGATCATGTTTAATGGGTTTACAAGGATATTGGGATGAACACCTTCCCCTAGTGGAATTTTCATATAACAACATTTTCTGTCACATTTGTGCCTTCATTTTTAGGTAACTAAACAATGTATTTTTATCCCATGTTTTACCTTGAGTTTTCCTGAGTGTTTTTGGTGAAAAATAAAGGTTTAGGATTTAGAAACAGGTGGAACATAACTAGCACAAAATTTTTCAAATCGTAAGGCCCATGAAACCGTGCAACCAAGTTACATTTTTGGCAGTGGCTAACTGTATCGTTAGTGAATATTTTGTAAACTGTGTGGGATAATCATGTGGGGTGTTCCTCTTGAATAGTTAGGGGCGCACAGTTTCCACACAGTTTGGAAACCCATGCAAAAAAACTATGAAACTTGTCCATTTCATTAAAATATGGAAAATTCCATTTTTTGTCTTCTTAGGATATAACCCTTATTCTCATTCCATTCACCCCACTCAGGATTTTCCATCATGGTAGCCTCTTTCAAGATTTCATAGGATTCTGGGGCCTCATTACATGGGTGTTTTGACCTTGGAACCCCAAGGAATCTTCATTTAATTGGTTTTTTCTTTTGATTCTCTCCTCCTTTAAGGGTTTTCTTTGCCTCTTTCTTGGGTTCTTATTTTTACAGTGGATGCTTGAGCTAGAGTGGGGTTTAGTATTGTTTGTTTGGGGAAGATATTGATGATTTTTTGTTGATCTTTCTTTCATAGGATCTTGTGGAGGTTCAATTGTGGTTTTGAAATGCTTTTTGGAAGTTCCCTAGTGTGAGGTAGGTGGTTACATGATATAATATTTCTAGATGCATTTTATATGTTTGTTTGAATTAATAAATATGTTTTTTGAATTTTTTGGTGTTGAAAAATATGTTTTGGGAATATTTTTACGTGAATATGTGATGAAAATGGTATTTTCAAAATAAAATGGTTATCATTTTATGTTCTTCATTGTGGTGCTTCTGGGAAGAATTTTTCTGATTATGTGAAATGTTTAAAATGTTTTTCCTAGGGAACTTGAGATGATAAGGTTTTAAAAATGATTTTTAAAAGGGAAGTGGATTATTTTGGAATGTTTGATTTTTTTCACCTTTAAATATGATGTATGTATTGTATAAAGGATGATAATCATGTTTTAAAATGGGAACACAACTTGTTTTTGATTTGGAAGGATCTTGTGCAATGGAAATGGTTGAATTTATTATGTGATTTTCTTGTAATATCCATAATGGGTTTCATGAGTTTTTTAAGTGGTTCAGAAAGTGTTTTGATTTGGTGTGTGTTTAAAATGGTAAGTGGTTTGTTTTTTGGAAAATGGTGGTTTCCATGTTATGATTTTTGAAAGTGGTGATTTCATTGTGTGCTTGTAATTCTTGGAATTTGGATTTCAAGGTGGTGACTTGTGTGATATGTTGAATGGTATTTCATAAGAAAGGGAATCCTCGGTATTTAGGTGGGAAAAATAGAACTATTACACTATTAATTCAAAAGTAGAAAAAACAATATTCACTAAACATGATTTCTACTTTCAACACTAACTAAACATGTGATATGATTGGATATCACTAGTCTATTAGGATAGATCCCTCATATTGGATTGTACAAAAGAATTATATTGGTATTGGCTTATTATCTAGAGACCACTAGGACCTTGGGATGATCCCTCATAATGGCTCATTAATGGTAAATCTATTGGTAGTTGAGTGGGAGGATATTGATAATCAAGGAAATGAGGATCTTAGTGAATAACTTGTGCTAGAAACCCTTAGGGATTTACCCATGGTTCTCTCTTGTGATGAGATGTTGTGATGTAGTTCCAACCATAGGTATATGGTGGAACTTGTGTATGTATTTTCATTTAAATAAATTTTATTATTGAGAAATATTTCATTTGAAATGTTTTCCTTTGAAATTGTTTACCTGAAAATGCCCCCTTTGAGAAGTATCTTGAATTTTTTTTGAAATTTTTTATAAGAATATGCATGTTGATTCATCTATTAATTTTATTTTATGGAGTATTTTTCTCAGGTTTCATCCTACTAGGATTTGTCTCATACCCTACATACACTTTTGGGTTTATGTAGACTTTGTTATGTATGACCTAGGTAAAGGCATTATGTTCAATGGTTGTAACAGCCCGAGATTTTATGAAAAATATTCTTTTTAATTTTATTAATGTCTTGTGTTGTACGCTACACCAAAAGGAGCTTGCACAACACGCATCTTTGACTTGCCTTGTATTACACGCAATCGATACCTTCCTCGATAGCGTGTGTAGTACACAATACTGAGTTTCACGAAACAACGATATGCTATTAAAATATTATTAAAAATAGCCGTTATGAATAGTAATAACCATTTTTTATATTTTAGAAATTTTATCTCTCAAAATGGACTTCATTTTTGGATTCGGAGTATCGAATTTAGCCTAAGGTGAAATTTTGGTACTTTTCGGATAACTTTCATATTCTGATGAATAGTGAAAATTACTAAATTATAATTAAAAACAAATTTTTTAATCAAACTAATTAATAGTGATAAATTATTAATTTGAGTGGTTTTAAAGTATATTTAGAATATATTTTTACAATTTAATACAATGTTGGTCATTGGATGTAATTTCACATTTAAACCAGACATAATCAAGTGTTAATCTTTTGATAGATATTGTTTCTTAAAAACACGCTATTTGTTTTAACAACGGGATTTAATTATAAAATTAATTAATGCAATTTCTATGTTATTAATTTGGTAAAATAGACTTCATTTTTGAATTTGGAATATGAAATATATCTTAGGATGAAATTTTGGCATTTTTCTGAAAACTTTCAATTTTTGATGAATAGTGAAACCACTAAGTGGTAGGTTAAAAACTAAATTTTGCATAAAACATAATTTTACCGCTTCTGTGAATGGAATTTAGAAAATCCGACAGACACGGTTAATATCAAGGACTAAAATGTGGTTCAATGAGATGAAACTAATTTTTGGTGAATAGTAACTTTTTACTTTTTTTACCACGGTTAATAGTAAATAGGGTAACTAAGGGTAAATATGATATTACTATTACCCTAAAACATGTCCTAATTCTATTGGATAAGTGTAATTTGACCAAAAACAATCTTATAAATATAATATGACTATTTAGGTCCACTTGGATTAGATTATGACATTTAATATTATTTTATTTAATGAATAGTTAAAATAGTTAAAATCAAAGTTTAATAACTAAAACATTTTTAATATGGGGTTATACATAAGATAAATTAGACTATAAATATTCATTAGAAAGCTAAATAGATTTCCTATATAATTATATTTTATTTATAATTTTTAGACTTTAAATAAATTAATTTATTTATGACACAACGATTATGCAGTAATTACCCTTTTAAGGAAATATTAACATAATTGATGTTATAAATGCTCAAATGAATGTAATTTGAGACTTTTTATGAATTCCACTAATTTTATAGGTTACTATGATATATTAGTGTTGATTTAATAAACTTGGTTTGAACATATAATTCTGTTATGACTTTCACAAAAATCATATATCAAATAGTGTCAAAATTGACACAAAATAGTTTTTAAATCAAGAGTTATATTATTAATTGTTATTTTATTCCTAATAATCTAAGGTTCGGCCAAATGACATAGATAGGGATATATATATTAATAATAAACAATTTGGGGTTCGTTTGGCATGTTATAGTAAGTGTATTAACCATATAGTGAAAGAAAACAAAAAGACACGGTAAAAGTTAAATTATTTAACTTAGAGTTAAATCTAATTGATAAGGTTAAAATAATACCCTAAACATGTCTAAATCCGATTGGATGATAGGATTTAGACCCATACCCACTTTAGCTTCGAAATAAGACCCTTTGTAACCATTATAAACCGATTTTGACTTTAATATAAAATAATATTTTGAGATATTCCAAAGGTGCCCCTCTCCTCCCTTATAAAAGGGTACCTCCTCCCCCTTCTCCTCATACCAATTTGAGCACTCAAGCTCGGCCAAAACCTACCAAAATCTCTTCTCAACTTCCCTAGTATCATCCTAGAGGTCCTGGTCTTCTTCAAAGACCATCCTTAGTTCTTTAAGTGGAGGATAAGTGAAGGCGCGTCAAAAAGAGGTAATATCCATTACCGATCTTTTTCAATTTCTTTCTTCTTAAACTTCTTCTTCTTTAGTTGTTTCATGATAAAGTAATAACATAAGTATTTCTTATATACTGATATGTTATTATAAATATGAAACAACTCTAATTAACCTTCTATCCATCCTACGGAAAAATGAAATCACCGCGCGTGCGTACGTACGGAATACCGTCTCCACGCCGTGGTGTAATATATTTTCCGTCACCACATTAATTGGATTGGTATAATGGTGTAATGAGTAAATATATATGATTATTATAAAGTTATATTGATACTGAAATAGTATACATACACTTCAACACAATTCCACGATCATAGGAACGATATCATCACTCGTGCGTAGGTACGGAATACCGTCTCCACGATGTGATGCGACTCGTTCTACATGATCATCATTACATAATAATTATATAAATGAATTGAATGAATAAATATGATATATGTTACACTAATACCATTCTGGATATAAGGTATCTATAACCTTAAAAGAAGAATAAGAATTTATTCGGCGAAACACGCATAAGAACAAAAGGCAATAAAGACCCGAGTAACAAGTAACAATGAAATATTACTAACAAGAATCTAAGAATATGACCATATATGATGTCATATCAATATGTATGATTCTGTAATAAGTAAATAACATTATTTAAACCATTATACAGGATCTTCGGACACGTACAAAGCAAATCGGACCTAAGGTAAGGGAAATATCACAATCTCATTTTTATCCGAGATTGTTTATTCTTAAGTATTTACTGGGGTGTATTTTATCATCCACATCCATGTTTCATCAATATGTGATATTATTTCCATCCACCTACAATTTTTTAAATCCATTTTTACCCTTCGGTGAGTTTTTAGTAATATGTATGAAAGGAATCTTTTGTCATTTTTCGTACGAGGAACTTTTTGACTTTTCCGAAAAAAGTACGAAGAATGTTTTTTTAACTTATACGGCATGAATGGATTTTTAAAACAATATTTCCAAGAATCTTCCTTTACAAGTTTTCATGTTTATTTTTAATCAACTTCTTTTAGTTTAAAACGGTATGACATGTTAAGAAAGGAAAAGTATTTTTGAAGTAGAAAGGATATTTTCCTCAAGAATAGAGTTCAAGTATTTTATCAAAATTATTTTCCATCTAAGATAATAAAAGGGTTCTGTTTTTATCCCTATTATTACATGGATTTGATTATGTTGTGATGGAAACATTTTTATGAATTCCTTTATCTTATATGAATTGTTTTATGATGTCATGTTGTTTAAGAATCCCATTTTTATTACATGGGTTACGCTATGATGTATGGTTTATGATTATGTGGCACACATAAGAAAGGATTCATTATAAGATGGGTGGGACCTATATCTCCCTCCAATGCATTGGGTAAAGATTTCATATCTCATGAGATAGACATGGCTGGAATGGTAGGTTATACCGGTCCAGTGAAACAGGACTGAAACGAGGGTGACTCGGTTCAGAAAGGGACTTTGTCCACTAAGATAGTCTTGACAATGAGTTTTGACTAACAAGAAGTGATTCTATATGATTATGTGTGTATGCCACAATGTTTCATGTTTTAAGTTATGCTTATTGGGATTTCATTTCACTACTATGATTTATCCCATGTTATGAAATTATGCTCTCTTTTGCAGGTTAAGATTTCCAAAAGTTATGTTCTTATGAATATGATGTGATTGATTTTCTTTTGTTTACCCTTACTGAGCATTTGAGCTCAACCTTTTATGTTTTCTTTTCCCCAGGATATAAAGAAAGGTTTTAGGTAAAAAAAAAGGGAAGATCTTTATGGGAGATATTGAATATCTTTCACCACGATTAGAATATTACGTTCTGAGTTTCCAAAGACACTAAACTATTACGATCCTTGTGTGTGTGTTTTTGTTATGTACTAAGTATTCAGAAAAAGTAATGTAAAGTCCATGTAAGTCAGGCTTCGGGTCTCTACAGTTGGTATCAGAGTAAAGGTTTAGTCAACCTTTGGAAACTAAGATGCGAAAACATTAGTGAGATCCCTAGAGATATTTCTACGGTATGTCTAGGGATGTCCCTAAGGTTAAGTATACGTATAGGTTATAATACTAGAATTACGCTAACGATCATAGAATTTAACCTAAGATGTTAAAGGTACTCCCCCTTTATTATGTTGTTTTCCCTAGCATGATTTTTGCCTCTCACACTATTCTTTTTGGGTTTTAGACGATGGCTGGAACCCGAAGGAACCGTGTTGATCAATGCAATGGACAATGCAATGATTTTCCTCCTGAACAAACAAATGTTATGGGAGATGGAGTGCAAAATCTTATTGCTATACTTACACAAGCTATGAATCATTCTGGACTTCAAAATGAGCAGAGAAGGGAACAATATTCTATTGAGTCCTTCATGAGGCAACGTCCACCTTATTTCAGTGGGTCTTCTGATCCACTTGTTGCTGAACAGTGGATCAGTACCACTGAAAAGATATTTTCAGTTCTTCAATGTTCTGAGCATGATAAAGTCATCTTAGCAGTATATCGTTTGGAAGGTGAAGCTGATCAATGGTGGAATCTTATCAAGAATACGAGGCAAAGAGATGAAATTGAGTCCATGGAATGGGACGAGTTCAAGAACTTGTTTTTTAGTAAGTACTTCCCTCATATTCTTCGAACAAAGATGGAGAAGGAGTTTCTTGAACTAATGCAAAAGGATGATGAATCTGTTGGTATATACGAAGCGAATTTTACAAGACATGCAAGGTATGCATCTGGCATTATCATCCAACCTGAAAGTAAATTTGATGGATTTTTCAGTGGCTTGAAACCAAGTCTTTGAAGGGCATTAGCTATAAGAGACTTCAGTAGCTGTGAAGAAATTGTGCGTTGTGCTATCAAGGTAGAAATGGAAGTTGGTGTTACATATCCATCTCATGGTTTTGACAAGAAACGAAAGATGGAGTTCAAGGAGAAATCTCAGAATAAGGGTGAAAAGAAGATGAATGTTTCCTTATGCACAAAGTGTGGAAAGAAGCATGGTGGAGATTGTCTTAAAGGGACTAGAAAATGTTTTAAGTGTGGAAAAGAAGGTCATCGAGCAGCTGAGTGTCGAAGTAATGGAAAAAGGGTTTCTAATGATGTGAATAAAGAAAACACTGCAGAGAACGCACCACCAACACTTCAATGCTTCAAGTGCAAGGAAATGGGGCATTATGCTAACAAATTCCCTAATACAAGGGTTAGTGATGATCGACATGAGAAACCGCTTAAGGCAAAGGACAAAGGAAAGTCACATGTGATCACCATTGGCGATGTTGAATATGATAACGATGTGGTGGAATGATTTAGTGTTTATGTAATGGGATTCCAAAATAATGTTGTATCATGGAATATTGGAATATTTATGTATTGGTCTAATGTGGTATTCAAAGTGATTCAAATATTTTTGGAAATAAGATGATATGCACATAATAAAGGGAAAACGAGAAAATGAAATGTTTAACAGTATTCATGAGCTCATGATTGATATAAGGACTAAGTGATATCATTGTTTGAGTATATAGAATTTTTAGGATTTTGGTATGTGGAAAGTGTTAAATTTTAACTGCATTCATGTTTTCACTAAGGTTTTCAAGAGAATACATGATTAAGGACTTTTAATGTTTGGAATGTGACCAACAAAACATATCTTATGATATATGGGGATCGATGATGGTGTTAAATCTCTGGTAATCGTTTTCACTATGTTGTGAGAGTGGATTGCAGTATTATGGATAAGCCTAAAGATTGGAATGGATTATGTTGGGCATAGGTTAGTATTGTTTAAGGATAGAAGTTTTCTCGATATTATTGATGGGATGTTATAGTAATGTAGTTTTAGAAAAAGGACAACCTGCAGGACGGGCGACAGCCCATCGCTTCGGACAAGGCTGTGGGAATCGAACCCACAACCGAAGTGCGACTGGCCTTTATCGCCTACCACTGGCCTACAGGAAGTCCCTGTTTAGTAGAAACTAGTTTTATTATATTAAGCAGTATGATATATGAAATATAAGTCCATTTTAGGAACCATATGTGATTAATCTCACTATAGATCGACTTATGTATATAATTTTTGCTAACCTTTTGTTTGAGACAAATGGAATGACCCGTCATTCTATCACATGATCTGCTAACACTTCACGAATAACAAATTAAACTTCATTTATTTAAGAGATGAAGTGGAAATTGTTCAAGGCATGAACAACAGTGAGATTGTACCAAAATAAAGAAAGTATTTATTCTAATTCAAATTTTCAACTTTAGGGAAATGATCTTGAAAACAAAAAATGTTGTCCTAGTGATCTTATATCTGATGAATCATATGGTACCTTAGATCGTCACAAATTTATGTCTTTGTGATTACTGGCTTTTCCATAGCCATGTTCTCTACCACTCTCCATCAGAACATGATGGTTAGATTTCTCTTCCATATCCATATTTTCACCTATGTGGAAACCCAGTGATTAGTTTATTTGGGTAACCGTTACGTTTCATACTTTTGTTTTTAAAGATTGGTTTTGATATTCCTTTTTACGATGAGGGTTTCTATTAAATAAACTTTCGAATAGTAAACCATTTATAACCCCGACGAATTTTGAGGGCGAAATTCATTTTAAGGGGGGTAGAATGTAACAGCCCGAGATTTTATGAAAAATATTATTTTTAATTTTATTAATGTCTTGTGTTGTACGCTACACCAAAAGGAGCTTGCAAAACACGCATCTTTGACTTGCCTTGCATTACACGCAATCGCAACCTTCCTCGATAGCGTGTGTAGTACGCAATACTGAGTTTCACGAAACAACGATATGCTATTAAAATATTATTAAAACTAGCTGTTATGAATAGTAATAACCACTTTTTAAATTTTAGAAATTTTATCTCTCAAAATGGACTTCATTTTTGGATTCGGAGTATCGAATTTAGCCTAAGGTGAAATTTTGGTACTTTTCGGATAACTTTCATATTCTGATGAATAGTGAAAATTACTAAATTATAATTAAAAAAAACTTTTTTAATCAAACTAATTAATAGTGATACATTATTAATTTGAGTGGTTTTAAAGTATATTTAGATTATATTTTTACAATTTAATACAATGTTGGTCATTGGATGTAATTTCACATTTAAACCAGACATAATCAAGTGTCAATCTTTTGATAGATATTGTTTCTTAAAAACACGCTATTTGTTTTAACAGCGAGATTTAATTATAAAATTAATTAATGCAATTTCTATGTTACGGATTTGGTAAAATAGACTTCATTTTTGAATTTGAAATATGAAATATATCTTAGGATGAAATTTTGGCATTTTTCTGAAAACTTTCAATTTTTGATGAATAGTGAAACCACTAAGTGGTAGGTTAAAAACTGAATTTTGCATAAAACTTAATTTTACCGCTTCTGTGAATGAGATTTCGAAAATCCGACAGACACGGTTAATATCAAGGACTAAAATGTGGTTCAATGAGATGAAAATAATTTTTGGTGAATAGTAACTTTTTACTTTTTTTACCACGGTTAATAGTAAATAGGGTAACTAAGGGTAAATATGATATTAATATTACCCTAACACAAGTCCTAATTCTATTGGATAAGTGTAATTCGACCAAAAACAACCTTATAAATATAATATGACCATTTAGGTCCACTTGGATTAGATTATGACATTTAATATTATTTTATTTAATGAATAGTTAAAATAGTTAAAATCAATGTTTAATAACTAAAACATTTTTAATATGGGGTTATACATAAGATAAATTAGACTATAAATATTCATTAGAAAGCTAAAAAACTTTCCTACATAATGATATTTTATTTATAATTTTTAGACTTTCAATAAATTAATTTATTTATGACACAACTATGATGAAGTAATTACCCTTTTAAGGAAATATTAACATAATTGATGTTATAAATGCTCAAATGAATGTAATTTGAGACTTTTTATGAATTCCACTAATTTTCTAGGTTACTATGATATATTAGTGTTGATTTAATCAACTTGGTTCGAACATATAATTCTGTTATGACTTTCACAAAAATAATATATCAAATAGTGTCAAAATTGACACAAAATAGTTTTTAAATCAAATGTTATATTATTAATTGTTATTTTATTCCTAAAAATCTAAGGTTCGGCCAAATAACATAGATAAGGATATATATATTAATAATAAACAATTTGGGGTTCGTTTGGCATGTTATAGTAAGTGTATTAACCATATAGTGAAAGAAAACAAAAAGACACGGTAAAAGTTAAATTATTTAACTTAGAGTTAAATCTAATTGATAAGGTTAAAATAATACCCTAAACTTGTCTAAATCCTAATGGATGATAGGATTTCGACCCATCCCCACTTTAGCTTCTAAATAAGACCCTTTGTAACCATTATAAACCGATTTTGACTTTAATATAAAATAATATTTTGAGATATTCCTAAGGTGCCCCTCTCCTCCCTTATAAAAGGGTACCTCCTCCCCCTTCTTCTCACACCAATTTGAGCACTAAAGATCGGCCAACCCCTGCCAAAATCCCTTCTACACTTCCCTAGTATCATCCTAGAGGTCCTGGTCTTCTTCAAAGACCATCCTTAGTTCTTTAAGTGGAGGATAAGTGAAGGCGCGTCAAAAAGAGGTAATATCCATTACCGATCTTTTTCAATTTCTTTCTTCTTCAACTTATTCTTCTTTAGTTGTTTCATGATAAAGTAATAACATCAGTATTTCTTATATACTGATATGTTATTATAAATATGAATCAACTCTAATTAACCTTCTATCCATCCTATGGAAAAATGAAATCACCGCGCGTGCGTACGTACGGAATACCGTCTCCACGCCGTGGTGTAATATATTTTCCGTCACCACCTTAATTGGATTGTTATAATGGTTTAATGAGTAACTATATATGATTATTATAAAGTTATATTGATACTGAAATAGTATACATACACTTCAACACAATTCCACGATCATAGGAACGATATCATCACTCGTGCGTACGTACGGAATACCGTCTCCACGATGTGATGCGACTCGCTCTACATGATCATCATTACATAGTAATTATATAAATGAATTGAATGAATAAATATGATATATGTTACACTAATACCATTCTGGATATATGGTATCTATAACCTTAAAAGAAGAATAAGAATTTATTCGGCAAAACACGCATAAGAACAAAAGGCAATAAAGACCCGAGTAACAAGTAACAATGAAATATTACTAACAAGAAGCTAAGAATATGACCATATATGATATCATATCAATATGTATGATTCTGGAATAAGTCAATAACATTATTTAAACCATTATACAGGAGATTCGGACACGTAAAAAGCAAATCGGACCTATGGTAAGGGAAATATCACAATCTCATTTTTATCCGAGATTGTTTATTCGTAAGTATTTATTGGGGTGTATTTTATCATCCACACCCATGTTTCATCAATATGTGATATTATTTCCATCCACATACAATTGTTTAAATCCATTTTTACCCTTCGGTGAGTTTTTAGTAATATGTATGAAAGGAATCTTTTGTCGTTTTTCGTACGAGGTACTTTTTGACTTTTCCGAAAAAAGTACGAAGAATGTTTTTTTTAACTTATACGGCATGAATGGATTTTTAAAACAATATTTCCAAGAATCTTCCTTTACAAGTTTTCATGTTTTTTTTTAATCAACTTCTTTTAGTTTAAAACGGTATGACATGTTAAGAAAGGAAAAGTATTTTTGAAGTAGAAAGGATATTTTCCTCAAGAATAGAGTTCAAGTATTTTATCAAAATTATTTTCCATCTAAGATAATAAAAGGGTTCTGTTTTTATCCCTATTATTACATGGATTTGATTATGTTGTGATGGAAACATTTTTATGAATTCCTTTATCTTATATGAATTGTTTTATGATGTCATGTTGTTTAAGAATCCCATTTTTATTACATGGGTTACGCTATGATGTATGGTTTATGATTATGTGGCACACATAAGAAAGGATTCATTATAAGATGGGTGGGACCTATATCTCCCTCCAATGCATTGGGTAAAGATTTCATATCTCATGAGATAGACATGGCTGGAATGGTAGGTTATACCAGTCCAGTGAAACAGGACTGAAACGCGGGTGACTCGGTTCAGAAAGGGACTTTGTCCACTAAGATAGTCTTGACAATGAGTCTTGACTAACAAGAAATGATTCTCTATGATTATGTGTGTATGCCACAATGTTTCATGTTTTAAGTTATGCTTATTGGGATTTCATTTCACTACTATGATTTATCCCATGTTATGAAATTATGCTCTCTTTTGCAGGTTAAGATTTCCAAAAGTTATGTTCTTATGAATATGATGTGATTGATTTTCTTTTGTTTACCCTTACTGAGCATTTGAGCTCACCCTTTTATGTTTTCTTTTCCCCAGGATATAAAAAAAGGTTTTAGGTAAAAAAAAGGGAATATATTTATGGGAGATATTGAAGATATTTCACCACGATTAGAAGATTACGTTCCGAGTTTCCAAAGACACTAAACTATTACGATCCTTATGTGTGTGTTTTTGTTATGTACTAAGTATTCCGCAAAAGTAATGTAAAGTCCATGTAAGTCAGGCTTCGGGTCTCTACAATGGTGATGGTGGATCTGGTTTCTAGTGTTCCAACTTCTTGTAGGTGTTAGTGATGGTGGATTTATGGTGATATAACTCTTGTTGCATAGAGGTTTTGGGATAGTTTCTTTGTTCCCTTTCCATTGTAGCACTTTTTGGTTTTGTTTAAAGTTTTAAAAATTAATTTGAATTTTGTTATACTTTTTTTGTTTGGTCAGGGTTATTTATTATGGTGATGTTTATTCTTGTGGTTTGATTACCTTTTTTTAAATTGGTGAAATCATTCCCAAAGTATTTTGTTGATACCTAGGAACTAGTTTCTAGCCCATTGGGATCGGAAATTCACTTCGGGCCATTACACAGATCGGTTTGTGTGTTGGGTTAGATGGAACTCCATCTTAGTTCAGTAAGAAATGGAATTAGAGTAGGTTTTTCTCTTTTTGGGTCATGTTATTTGGGAAAGGTTTTGGATGAATAGGAGATAGTATTGTCGGGTCTTGAGGTTCTAGTTTCAAGTAGGGTGTTTGTCACATACACGTCGTGATAGGACTCAAGTCTCAATGGGATGTTGGGATTGATTTCACTTCTCCTCCAAGTAAGACATATATGCTGAAGAATATATAGGGACACTAGTTAGGGTGTGGATTAGTTTGGTTTGACATTTTATTATGCTGTATTTGGTTATGTTTTTATTTATGGATGTTTTGGAATTTGTTTATATTACTAGTAATTGTTAACATAATCACATTAGTATTTTTCCCTATCTTTATTTCTTATTGTAGAAAAATGCCTCCTCATATAATTCAAGTGTAGCCGCAAGAAGAGGAAAAAGATATTTCTCCTTCTCTAATTGATCAGTAGTTGGTTGAGGTAGTGGTTTAGGCTATCCAAGATTTGGGACAAGGAGAAGGTTCTGGTCCTTCTTAGTTTAGAGAAGCTGAACCAAGTCCTGGAAAGGAAAAGGCTCAGAAGTTCCCCAAGAATAAGCCTCTTTCTTTATGGGGAAATGTGGAACCACAAGAAGTAGAGGATTTTATTGAGAATATTGAGAATACATTTGAATTTCTTGCCACTTAATATGTGGTTAGAGTAATGTGTGCTTCATTTATGATAGAAGGTCCCAGTTGGAAGTCGTGGGACTCACTGTTGCAAGATGGAAAGCATGAGAAGATGGGTTGGAAAGAATTTATGTTCTTTTTCAATGAGCAGTATTGTCTTGATATTTGGGCCAATTCTAGGTCTTGAGAGTTCATGGACCTTATCCCAGGAGACTGTACCAAGATTTAATATGCTAGCTACTTCATAGGGTTGGGTCGGTACACACCTGTGATCATTTATAATGAGAATATGAAGGCTCGTAGGTTCGATAAGGGATTATAACCATAAATTCAGTCCTAGGTCTTTATGTTCAGGATGAAAACCTACACTGTGGTGGTTGGTCATGCTTGTATAAATGATATTGATAAAAAAGGTAACTCTAGATTCCATGGAATAGTATCATTAGTGGGTCTTGGTAGTACATTTGAGAAGAAGAGAAAGTTGGACAAGAAGGATAATAGGGGAGGGGCAGTTCAGACCATCATTCATGGTTTTCAACATCTATGGATTAAAGTGATGGGTCAGTGGTGTTCCATTAGTGTGGTAAGGTGGTACAGAAGTGATTAATTTGTTCATCTCCACCCAAACCATTCTATTGATTAGGTTCCTTGGGTCACTTTTAGCGGTTTTGCAAGGTGCTGCCCCCATATCAGATTTGTGATGAATTCCTGGCTTCCAGGGTGATGTAAACTCAGCTAGAGCCATCATGGATGGAAGGTTCTCAATTTGGAGGTTGTGGAAGCATGGATGTATCTTCTTCTGGACAATTCAATTCAGTTCAGGACTACAGGTCATTGATCATTCTTAGGCTCAATCTAAGATAAGGCATCTTCATGTTGTGGATCGAGCACCAGTGGGATCAGATGTAGGTCCTGCATAGTTCAAGGTACCATTTTTATTGTATAATCCTTATCTGTTGTTTTGTTTGAGATGAGTGCATCTATTTCTTTTATTTTTTCTCGTCTTGTGGTTTTGTTTAAGTTTCTAACTAAGCTTATGTTGTATGTGATGGATTTGGTAACACTGCTTGGTAAGAAGAGAGAGAAGGGTCTTAGGTGTCCATCTTGTGAACTCACCATGTAAGGGGTTGATATGGAGTGGTATTTTATGGTTTTAGAAATATATTTCTTTGATTTAATGCTCGATATGGATTGGATGGTGCGTTTTTAGGTGCAAATCAATTGTTATAGGTAGTGAGTGAGTTTTGTGTCACCTGATAGTAGTACCAAGGTATTTAATGGAGAATGGGATCCTAGTTTGGGTCGTTCTACACCTCCACTTCTGGAGGTAGGTAATCTTTTTTATAAATTATCATCGCTCATGTTGGAGGATGATTGTAGTAGTCCGGGAGATGGATTATCTCGCATGTTGGATGAGTTCCCAGTGGTTTGTCCAATGTATTTCTCATGTTTGCCTCCAGAGTGTGATGTGGAGTTTGTTATTGATTTGGAACTGGGAACAAAACCAATATCTCTTCCATTGTACCATTCTTCTCCCACCTAGTTGATGGAATTAATGGTATAGCTGGATGATTTTCAATCTAAAAGATTCGTTCACCCGAGTGTCTCTCCTTGGGCCACCTCAGTTATGTTTGTAAAAAAGGCCAGTGGATCTCTTCATTTATGCATATATTATAGGAATTTGAAAAATTCAATGATTAAGAATAAGTATTCCTTGCTCCACATTGATATATTTTTTTATCAGTTAAAGGTGGTGAAGTGGTTTTCCATGATTGATTTGTTTTCTAGTTATCACCAAGTTGGAGTGATAGAGGAAGATGTTCTTAAAACATCCTTCCAAAGTAGGAATGTATATTTTAAGTACATGGTCATGCCTTTCATGTTGAAAAATGATCTAGTTGTTTTTATAGAACTCCTGAATAGTTTGTTTCACCAATATCTTGACTCATTTGTTGCGGTCTTCATGGATTACATCCCGGTCTTCCCTGGAATAGAGGAGGAGCATGAGCATCATTTGAGGATTGTGTGAGTAACCCTTTGGGATCACCGCTTCCATGATTTTTTTTTCAAAGTGATCCTTATAGATTATGGATGTATTTTTTCTTTTTCAATAGATCTCAGAACATGGGGTTTCGGTGGAACCCAATATGATCAGCATAGTAATTTCATGGGACATCCAAAGAATATATTTGAGATCATCAGATTTTGGTCCTGGTAGGGTATTACATGTAGTTTTTTTGAGAATTCTCTTTGGTTTATTCATCCACGACGGCTCTCACCTCGAAAGGGGTGATGTTCAAATGGAGCCTAGAATTCCAATCATCCTTTTAGAAGCTTAAGAGAAGTTTGAATACCACTCTTGTGTTTATTTTTATGAAATTTTGAAAGGGTTACATGGTTTTTAATGATGCCTCCAGTATAGGTTTTGGGTGTGTGTTGATGTAGGATGATCATGTGGTGGCTTATGCTTCTCGCTAGCTCCAACCACATGAGAAGAATTACCCAACCCATGAATTGGAATTAGCCTTGGTGATGCATGCCTTGAAGACATAGAGTCATTATATTTTGGGGGAGAAATTTTTGGTTTATTATGATCATAAGATCTTAGCCTATATTTTCTCATAGAAAGATATGAATTGGAGGTAGCACTATTGGGCCGAGTCCCTTTAGGGGTTTGAATTTGATATAATATATCCCCTATGTAAAGGGAATGTTATGGAATTCCCCTTGATCAGGAACATGCTGGTGTAGGCATTTAAAGAGTCCTGTGATGAGTGGAATTTAATAGATATTTTTTCTCAGATGCACTTAGACACTAAAGAGCACAGTGGAGGGACGTTCTTCGCTAGTGTATAAAAAAACCTTCCCTTCACAAATTGACTTAGAAGAAGAATCATAGTAATGAGTTGTACCAACAGTCTATGAAATCTCTTAATGGTGGGGAGATTCCTTATCATTGGTCAATGTCTCCCAATGGAGATTTTTTTTCAAGGGTTGTTTTGTGGTATCATTATCTACAACACCGTTGGTGGTGCATGATATCCACCAGTAATAGTGGGTAGTTCATCATGGTTCTATCAATATGTTCTATGATGTGCGTTGTCAGTTCTGGTGGCCAGGTATGAGGCAGTAAATAGCTTATATTGTATACTAGGGTTATACATGTTAGCAGGTTAAGGAAGATCACTAAAGAACCTTCTTTTTTTCTTCAAACGCTACCTATTTCTACCTGTAAGTGGGATAATATTTACATGGATTTTATTTTTGTCTTACCTCATACACCCGGGGGAGGAATTATATTTGGGTAGTGATCGATTTTCTGAATGAATCATCTCATTTCTATTTGATTAGATATTTGGACATAGTGGATGAGGTGGGAATATTGTATGTTCAGGAGGTTGTGAGGCTTCATGGTGGTCTATCGACAATTGTTTCTAATAGGGACCTGCATTTAACCTTGTAGTTTTGGAAAGGCCATTTGAATTAAATGGAGTCATAGGTCAAGTTGACCGCAACATACCATCCTCAAATGGATGGTTAGACAAAGCGGGCGAATCATATTTTGGGAGACATGATTCAGACATGTGTTTTGGATTTTTTTGGATCTTGGGATATCAATTTGGTATTGGTTGAGTTTGAAAATAATAATAGTTACCAATATTCAATTAGAATGTCTCCCTTTGAGGCACTTTATGGCCATTCATGGCAGTCTCCTTTCTATTGGGCTGAGGTTGGTGAGATCATGTTGTTGGGACCAAGCCTTGTGCAGTAAGATTCTGACAAAGTAGAATTGATCAAGAAATATTTTTTAACATCGTAGAGTCGTTATAAGTCTTATGATGATAAAATACATTGTGATTTAGAATTTTATGTGGGTGACTGGGTGTTTTAGAAAGTGACAACTCCCTTGGGTCATCATTGTTTGTGTAAGCAGGGGAAGATTACGCCAATGTATGTTGGAAATTTTGAGATTATCAAGAGATTCAGAAATGTGCCTTATTTTGTTGTATCTTCCTTAGAATATTACATCAATTCATGATGTGTTCCATCTTTTATAGTTGAAAATGTATAATCTAGATATGTCCCATGTGTTGAGATGGGAGGACTTAGAGTTGAAACTTGGTCAATCTGTTTTTGTGTGTCCAATGCAGATTGTGGATTCCTAGGAGAGAGTTCTTCATGGTAAATCTATTCTTTTGGTCTGAGTTCTTTGGTAGCATGGTTGTGAAAAATATGAGACATGGGAGTGGAAGTCTTGGGTCGAAAAGGAGTACCTATTTCTATTTTCTGATCATGCTTTAGAGTGAATTTATTGGGGCATAATGTTTTCATGGAAGGGAGAATTATCACATATGTGTCCTAATTTTTAGGTAATTACCCAGTTTTTTTTGATCCCATGTTTTCCCTTGAGTTTTCTTGGGGGTTTTGGGTGAAAAATAGAGGTTTTGGTTTTGGTAGCCGGTGGTGCATTGTTGGTTCTAGGTGTTTTCAAACTGTGTGGCCTAGCCCAAGAAAATGTGTGGCCATGTGACATTTTGAAAAGTGGATAACCACATGATTAGCACAGAGTTTGTAAACTATGTGGTCTAACCATGAGGCATGTTTCTCTTGTATGGTGATGGGTTCATGGTTTCCACACTATTTTTAAAACCATGTGGGCTAATCGTGCGTCTTTTCCAAGTCATTAAAAATTGGAAAATTCTATTTGCATCCTCTCGGGATTTAACCCCAATTCTCATTTTATCCACCCACTTGGGATTTTGAGCCATCAGAACCTCCTCAATGATTTCATTGGCTTCATGGACATAATTCCATGTGTAGTTTGACCTTGGAACTTCAAGTAATATTCAAGTAAGTGGTTTCTCTCTTGATTCTCCCTTCATTATAGGGTATTCTTACCCTGTTTCTTGGGTTATTATTTTTTCAGAGGATGTTTGACATAGATGGGGGTTAAATATTGTTACTTTTGGGAATATATTGAAGTTTTTGGTTTATCTTTCCTTGATATGGTCTTGTGGAGGTGCGGTTATGGTTTTGCACAAATTTCCCGCAGTTCCAAAGTGTGAGGTAGGTGGTTCCATGATCTAAAATTTCTATATGATTTTGATATTCTTGTTTAGATTTATAAATGTGTTCTATCAATTAATTGGGTGGTGCAAAATATTTTTGGGGAATATTTTTACATGCATATGTGATGAAAATGGGATTTTCAATAGAACATGGTTATTATTTGTATGTGCTTCATTTTGGTGCTCCTTGGAAGTGTTTGTATGATTAGGTGAAAGGATAGAAATGAGTTTTCAAGGTAATTTGATGTGAAAAGGTGTTTAAAATGAGTTTACAAAGAAAAATGGATTATTTTGGAATTTTTTATTTATTGTGCACCTTTAAATGTGATTTTTGGATTATTTAAATAATGAGAAGCATGTTTAAAAAAAGGAACTTGTATTGTGTGTTGATTTGGAAGGGGATTGGTCCATGGAAATTGTTGAATTTATTATGTGATTATATTGTAATATGCCTAATGGGTTTCTTGAGTTGTTTAAGTGGTGAGAAAAGTGCTTTTAGCCGAATTTGGTATGTTTGAAAATGGAAAGTGGTTTGTTTCTGGAAAATGGTGGTTTCTGTGTGATGATTTGTGAAAGCGGTGATTTCCTTGTGTGATTTTAAATCTTGGAATCTAGATGTTAAAATATTTAATTTTGTGATATTTGGAATGGTATTTGAGCACAAATGGAATCCTCGGTATTTAGGTGGGAGAACTAGAACTAGTATGATAGTGATTCGGATGTGGAAAGGCCCGAATTAAATTAGCAGGATTTATGCTAAAAAATAACTAAACAAGTGATATGATTGGAGACCACTAGTCCCTTGGGATGGATCCCTCCTAATGTCTCGTGAATGATAATTCCATTTGTATTGGCTTATTATCTAGAGAATACTAGGCCTTTGGGATGATCCCTCCTAGTATCTCGTGTATAGAAAAGTTGTTGGTAGTTGAGTTAGAGGATATTGATCATCGAGGTATGAGGATCTTAGTGACTTACGTATGCTGGATACCCTTAGGGATTTACCCATGGTTCTATATTTTTATTAGATGTTGGGATGTGGTGATGACTGTTGGTATACGGTGGACCTTTTTTTGTTATATAATTTAAATAAAGTTTATTATTGAAAAATCTTCCTTTATAAATGTATTCCTTTAAAATTTCCTAAACATTTCCCCTTTTAGATGTATCTTGAAAATGTTTTTAAAATTTTTATGAGAATATTCATGATGATTCATCTTCTAAGGTTATATCATGGAATATTTTATTTGGGGGGAATCCTACTAGGATTTGGATCACACCTTACATACACCTTTGGGTGTATGTAGACTTTTTTATGTATCACCGAGGTAAAGGAAAGAAGTTCCATGGTGATAGTGGATTTGGTTTCTAGTGTTCTATCTTCTTGCAGATGTCGGTGATGGTGGATTGAGGGTGATGTCTCTCTTGTTTTATAGAGGTTTTTGGGATAGTTTCATGGTTCCATCTCTGTTGTATCTCTTTTGGGTTTTGTTTGTAGTTTTAAACATGAATTTTAATTTTTTTGTACCTTGTTTGGTCATAGTTTTTTATTATGGTGATGTTTATTATTACGAGTTTTTTACCTTTATATAAATGGATGAAATAATTCCCAAAGTATTTTGTTGATACCCAGACACTATTTTCCAAACCGTAGGGTTTGGTAATTCTCTTTGGGTCATGCCACGGGTCAGGTCAGGTGTCGGGTTGGATGGAACTCTAGATTTTTTTGTGATGTTTTTCATTGTAAAATTAAAATATCACAATATGAGGCTCTGTATTGGAAGTGGTGAAGGACTTAAACATGCTAGAATGAAGTGAGAGAGAGAGAGAACTAATTCTACTAAGTCATATCCTAGAGATTACAAAAAAGGCTCATCCATTCAACATCATATGAAATATGCACCAAGTAGATAGAAAATCCATGCAGACAATTTTTTATGAGTTCTGAAGTTTGAGGTTCGAGATAAGGTATTCCATTTTATATCATCGTGGGAGAAAGTCATGAGGTTTAGGAAGAAGGGAAATCTTAGTCCTAGACACATCATCACTATATTGACCATTTATTACATCGGATATGTGGACTATCAACTAGAACTCAAACCTTACCTATATCAAGTACATAATCCATTTCATTAATCCCTCTTGAGGAAGTTCATATTGGTCCCCTTACATGAAATGAATTATAATGTGGTACTTTTGGAGATTGATCTTTCATATGAGGAGTAGTTAGTGAAGTTATTAGATCATAAAATCAATTTTATATGAGACAATACAACTCATCTGATCAATGTGATGTGGTGGAAGCACAATTTTAATTAAGAAACATGAGAACTGAAATGGGTGGTGAAACATAAGTACCAAAATCTATTTTAGTGTATGAAATGGAATTTTTTTGTGTAATTTCTAAAGGGGTAATAATTTAATAACTTAAATATTTATAAATGAAGTTAACTTTTAAATGAATATATCCCTTATTAAGTAATGGAGTTATAAAATATACATACACTACGTTGGTTATTTTTAATTGTTATTCAATATAGTCAATCAAATTTTAAACTCCATGCATCATTATGAACATTGATAATATATTAATTGTATAGTGACCATTAATATTAGTATATTAATGGTTACGATAAATTCTAATTGACATATATGGAAGAAGTGATGACCTCAACCCATAGGATCATGCCTTATGAAGATTGTTTATTTGAGTCTTTAATAGAGATCACATCTCTAGGATTATCCGTTGACCAAGCTCAATACAATATTAAACAACTAAAGCATGAATGAAACCATTTATTGGAAAATTTCAAGATTATCAAGATCATGAACCAAACCATCTTCATCGAAGCACCCAAAATATTCCCCACCATTGCACACCTTACCATCAGGGTTTATGCTGGTGTACTAAGGGTTTATGTATCTAGAACCTAGTATTATGGATTTGTAAGTTTTATTTGTAATAAAATAATGAATATATTTATCCGTTTTCATTATTACAATTATATATGATTTGATGAAAAATATTTTCTTATACTATGAAATCAAAAATTGTATTTGTAAAACATATATGGTTTTAATAAGAACACACTTTTCAATAAATTAAATAATTTTGAAGTAAATGATATTTCATATAATAATATTATTAAATAATATTTATTTTCATGCAAATGATAATATAATTTAATGAAGTATAATATAATTTGTATAAGGTTCATTAAACCATTATTATCATAAAATTGATTATTTTTCAATAAATAGGTATTTTAATTAAAAAATCAAGATTCTTATATTTATTGAATTATTTTTATAATATAAATATATTTTTTGATGTAATCAAGTCAAAATTAAAAAATTGTGCTATTTCATAATTTTCTAAAACAGTTGAATTTGTGGGTTAAAATTAAATATGATATAAATATACGATTTGTATTATGACATAATAATATCCCAAAAGTGATTTAATAAATACTATAAAGGGAATAAAATTAAAAAATATGTTTCCCATTCAAAATAATGTGTTTTAAGTCATTTTATTAATTTTATAAACCCTTAATGTATCCTTCAAAACCAATATTATATTTATATATTTTAAATCAATTGTTTATGAACATGAATAACTTCCACAATAGTAAGGGTATTATTTTAATGAGTTTGATTATTGGAGAAACAAACATTAAAAACCCATCATATTTTTTAGAATCCATGGGATGGTTTTTGGTTTTTATTTTTTATTATATACAACCCACAACCTATGCTTAGAAATTAATAAAGTATTATCCTCAATTTTTTTATAAATACCCACCCATATTCCCACTCATATTAAGTAAAAACCCATTGATTATGATATTAATATCTCCCCACCCACTCTAAAAATCCATCGCACAATGTTCCCAAGATCTTAAGAAACTCCACACAATCTCTTAGAAGCACCCTCTTTTGTTTAGGGATTATCCCCTCTTCTTTTTAATTTAATGTACATTATTTTTAATAGGACCTTTTTATTTCCAATTTTCCATACTGTAATGTGTTTCCAAACATACATGTCATTCCCTTATTATTCCCATGTAATGATAGAACACCTTCCACTCTCATTCACCCCTTCCATAAAACTTTATATACACCCGTTATGCTACTGAAATTATCATGCGATTTCTATGACAGACCTTTATGCAGTAAATAGACACCCCCATATCAACTTAATGGTATTATACTATTTGTAACTATACTTAATTTATTTAGACCTTCCATTTATGTAATCCAGACTCCTTAATCCTAGGTCTAAAAATGATGAAAGTTATTCATATGTTGTATGATATTTGTGTAGCACAAATGCATGTACATGATATGAATTTAATGGGTGGGCCCATAATTATATAGCTATTAAATCATTGGGTAATATTTTATTCTCATTATATTTCATTTATGGTTCACAATAGGCTTTCCTATGAACATTATATTAAGTTTTCTCAGTGATTATCCTTAAATTATGCTTATGATGTCATGTTTTATTATATTTCCACAATTTCATATTTCCTTGATATTATCATACTACATTATGATTTGATGATCATGTTTACGATTATAACCCATTTTATGTCACCTTGATATGCCTGTTGACATACATGTATTAATTTCATCATGTTGTGCAATGAATATTCCTTTATTGGTCTTTATAGCTCACCCTTTTCTTATCTATGTCCCCAAGTTATCCCATGCAGTATTGAAAATCGATAGAATATAGTTTCATGTTTTGGAGTTTTTAAATAATGTTGTTGTACCCATGTTTATTGTAATTATGCTATGTACTTAATCTCCCAAATACACATGACCTCACGATCTTCTATGATTGTATTATATGCACCGTTATGTAATAAATCATGAATTAATGTGTATAAATGTCATGGGTTGTCATAGAACTCCCCCCTCATCATATGCATTGCTTCTTCAAAATAGAATATTATGGAAAATTGATCCCATTTGTAAAAAAACACAAAGATAACTTCCAGAAAATACACAAAATATAATTAGAAATATAAGAATGTATTTTAAAAGAGATACATATCATTATCCTAAGGGAAACAACACATGGGGAGTGGGGGTATCTTCTTCAAGCCATCTAAGATGATGGGTTTAGTTGGACTGCAAGATCCAATGGATTCCTTTCAAATTATAACTTAGGCATTCCATTGGTCATGATGTAAATAACTTGATCTTATATAGACACATAATCAAACTTCACCACTTATTTCAATGTATTCTTATTTATAAAATGATATGAAATTTGAATGTGCATAGTCTTCAAGTAATGAATTTTATTTTTTTATAATATTTATTGTACATTATTTGTCACACATTATAGGATTAACATATGTAACATCCTCTACAATATCATTAATATGTTGATTCATCCATATCAACTAGGTAAAATCTGGAATGACTTCAATATATTAAATCTCCAATGTCACACCTTTGCATTGAAATTCATTCTTGTTTTATTTATTTATTAATTTTTAGTCTTTTCCTTCAGTCTTAGGTCATTCCCCTATAATTTTTTGATTTTTTGGGGTTTTGGTGTTGGGTACATAGTTAGCCCACATAGTTAGTACTAACCGTGAATCAACCATATGGGTGACCTGTAATTTTTTTAAGGACCATATTCTGTGTTTGTTTCATGGTTTATCCAACCATTCATTCAAACCATGTGGTTCACAGGTGTTTCTAATAAAAGGTTCATGTTTGGTATACAATTTACCAAACTATTCTTCAAAACCACGGAACATAACCATAATTTTAAAATATTGAAAATATATTTATACCAATACTTTTTTTAACTGAAACTCACCCCTATTATCCACATTCTAACCCTACGACATGTTTATATCATCCTATATGTCACCCTTCATCCCTATAGATATTTATTTGATATTATTTTCATGATTTTATGTTGTATCTTTAAGGTAATAACTTCTTAGACTATACCTATTCTCCTCTCCTCCTTCTATGTTGTTATCACCATAGTGAGGTCATGGGGACCTAGAATATCCCTCACTTAAAATTTTATTAGGTATTTATTTATTTTAGGGTTCAACTTAGTTATTTGGGATTCATAATTTCCATCTAATGTCTGATTAACAACTCTGGGTGTGGAAGAAACAAGATCAAGGTAGGAATCTCTTTGAATTATCTATTAAACATTAGAACCATGATTTCTTTTTTCCTTTACATTTATGTTTTGAATATCAAGTTAAGGTATTACATTTGTTTAATAATCTTTTGGAATGAAAACAGGTTATTATCTTGAATTTAATTGATATGATGGTTATTTCAATTTAGATGTGTTATATAAATCTATTTTATCTAACCTCACACACTGTGTGTTTGATAAAATTAATGAATAACCATTATTGATGGGTTTTAATGTTCTAAGAGTTGATTTGGGGTCCAATTAGAATATATAAATGTTTTCAGGAATTCTAATAATGTCTTTGGTCCTTCAAAATAGAATTCTCAAATTTTTTGAATATTTTGAATGATCCATGTTGTTAGACATTGTCATAAAAGTGTTTTGTGTTTCTAAATTTCAAAGAATGGATATGATTATTAGTTGGAACTTTCTAAGTATAATTTTATTTGTTTAAAAACACCCTTGGTTAGTTCCCCTCACCTTGGTTGTTCTACATGTCCTGATTAGAGGACATGTTTGTTATATATCTATGATTGAGAAAAAATGGATCTTTCCAGGAGGGGAACTCAAGGGTGATGCCCTGTGTATCATTCCAATTGTTGTAATTTTATAAATATAAATAAATAAATATATATATATATATATAATTATAACATTGATTTATACTTTTTAAATTGTATCACCCCACTTTACTTATATAATGGGAACCATGTGTGGCTATTTGAATTTCTAATATAACATGCCACATTAGTTTAGGATCATGCTTTCTCCAGTGGCCCATAGTTTGAAGTTGATCTACTTGGGGAATTTTCCCCTTTACCAAGCCAGTTAGGGTATTATTAAATGTTAGGGTAGTATGATTACATCAGGCACACTAATACAATAGATCTTGTTATTAAAGTTTGTTTTTTAGGTCCTTGAAACATGTATCCTAGTTTTAAGAATCATTGTTTCCTTGCAGTTTACATTGGATTTATTCATAGAACTGGAAACTTCCAGCAGTTCTTTATCTAAAGAGGACCTGCTTTCCAAAGGCTGACTTTCATTAAATCTCGAACTTTATGATACTTAAGAACGTGCATTGGTCGAGAGGATGGGAGGTCAGAATCATCACACTTTTTTTGGGGGAATTATTGTCTAATCCAGGACTCTCTTTGTAAAATTAAATATTTTCATGAATCCTTATTAATTCACCATGTATATCATAAGTATCCCATGGAATTCGCAATCACTTATTAACATGTGTAAAATTTAGAATCATCAATATGAATTCAATGTTCTTCATTAATGGAAACATCTGTATGTATTAGAGGTTTTCCATAAATGGTATCCTCTAATATACTGATTAGATATTCTTTTAATCATTGTTAAAATGATACTGGTTTCTAAGACACTCAGTGGGGAACTCTGGAATTTATTGTCATCCAGGGAGACGAAGGTTTGATTTGGTTTTGGGATCATGCCCATAAGACAGGCTACCTACGTATCCTTATGAAATGAATCATAACCCTCGTAGTTCGGCGCCACTGAATGGGACACATCATGCCTTTTAAGGTCATGTGATAAGGACCTCTAAGAAGAAGGTGCTTAGCTGAATCTTAATGTGGGGCTTAAGCTGAAGCAGCCCAAGGAACTTGGAAAGGATATGGATTTCCAAGTAGGATCAGACCCTATTGGGAATATGGCTCAAGGAGAACATGGTTGATTTGAAGTGTTGGGTTTGAACCGCAAGGAGGCTTCCTACGCGTCCCATATAGATGGGAATCCAAGACCATGTAGTTCTATAGATCTCATAGGAGAGTATGGTCCTTTGAGAGAGATGAGTTTGGGATTACTTCCTGAAAAGGATGCCTTAATTATTTGAGGATTTTGGGGATTATTTTCTAAGAAGGATTCCCAATATTGGAGGAATTAAGGTTGGATTCTTGAGGAGGATATCTAGTGAGCTCAGGCCCTAAAAGAGATTCCTATGTATCTTGGTTTAAACTGGAATCAGAGTTCTCATAGTCCCTTAGTGTGATTGTTTGTGCACATGTTGTAATAATCATGTATCTCTAAGCCCACATGAGTCATACTAGATGTGAGAAACAAGAGGATGTTAAAGATTCAACAATGACACTTCACACTTTTCCTCCACCACTGATGGAAGAGGTCATGTCGACCATGAAAGTGGGTGAGGTGATAAGATTTCCCTCTATTCTATTCACATTGGACAAAGGTACAATGGGAGGAGGAAGGGATTAAGGTGAGGGGATTATACCAGGATGGATTCCCTGAAATTTATCATGTAGGGGGAGGGAGACTTATCCTATGCTTGTGTGGAAAAACAATAGGTGAACCATACCTTCCCTGCCAGAATTTGAGGTTTCCATCTCTTTGAGAAGGCTGAGGTTGTGGCCCACACCCTTATTCTCAGAACTGGGAACTTCCCAACGCTGTTCCTGGGAGAATGTTCCATGTGACTGTGGATATAAAAACCCACAAACATCTCATGAATCCTAACCCCATTGTGGAAAAAATGTGCGAAACCTTTGACTGTGGAGATACAAACCCAAATAGGAGACCCGCTGATGTGCCTTACCCAAAAAGTTTTGAGAAGTCATGAGGTTTTGGTGGAGGCTTAAACTTAGCCCCTTTTAGATAAGGGAACCAAAGAAGGAGATACCCTGCCATGAATGGCTTTTAAGAAGCATATTTTATCTAGACACATAGTTACCTCATGCAATTATGCTGCGTAGGTACCTCGTGTTTCTCTATCACGCATGTATGGCGCACAGGTGTACCGCGCAAGCGTGCCATGCAGGTACACCGCATAGGTATGGATGACAACTAAAGAATGTGAAGAACTTAAAAACATGAATATCCCATTCAATTATATCTTCTCTTGTAGTTTAGAGAGCTACCTAAGACAATTTGATAGATCTAGGTGAAAGAGCTATGCAATGGGAGCTTCAGAGAGCCTTTCACCTTTTTTTCAGTCCTGAAATAGGGAGCCCAAGAGTCCTATTTATAATCCTAGAGGGGACCTCATCGAGGGGAAGTTGTCCACGTAGGTCCTCCGCATAGGTCCTCCATGTAGGTCTTCCACGTAGGGGTGTTTAAATTATATTTCCGCGTAGGTCCTCCGTGTAGGTTCAACGCGTAGGTCCTCCGCATAGCTCCCTTTGTGAAATTTATCCATATTCCGAGTGCCATAACATTTTATCCGTAAGTCCATTTGGGCTCTGTGACTAGTCAAATAAAAGGTCTTGAGAAGACCTACACTTCTAGAGATGGTAAATTCACCAATTATTCTTAAATGAAACTCGGAAATGAATTTAATGTGTTGACACCATTTCATCATCGATCTTGGAAATCCACTGCCTCTATCTTCTTCCTTCATGGTGAAAACATCATTACTCATACTTGGAATTTGTTGTCTATGTGGGAATAATATCTTCACTCTATGTAAAAGTTCATGGAAAACATTTCATGGTGTCTACAGAAGCCCCCCTTAGAATTTGATTCGTTTGGAACGAAAAGAATCTTGTTCTAAGGTAAAAGTAGGGCACTTTGACGCATTCCAACATCAAATATTTAGATTTGGAGATTCATAAAGTTTGGAAGGATGCTCAAATTTTTACCTAATACTGGGGGCCTATTGAGAATAGTTTGACTATTGATAGGGTCATATGGACAACCCTACAAAATTTTTATCTTTTGACTTTTTTATTACTCAATATTACCTAAACCATACAAAAAGTATGTTTAGTGAGCTGGGACATGACTTTTGTTCAGGGTTCCCTTTATGGATTCTCAATCTAGTGAGTACCACGTCTTTTTTTTTCATTGGAAATTTAGAGTCATGCATGTTGGACTATAAAGGGCTAATATTTAGGGTCAAAAATAGTTTTTACTATAAACTTTGAATTAGATCCCAAACAAAACTCTGTTGCTAAGAATTTCTTTAATATTCATTAAATATTTTCGAGGGGAATCTTGAGTCATTATTTTTATAGTAACCAAATTTAAGACCTATATCAACATAAGTGGTGTCTTTTCTAGGAACGAAGTTACCATTTATTTGACAAACCCATTATGGGGGTTGTATTATGCAAGGCGAACTAGGGCGTATATTGCATATCCAAATAGTGGCATCTCTTGACTGACAATCCTGTTATGTAGGAAACATAGGCAAGGCCGCCTAAGGGAACATGCTGCATAGTTAGGAAAAAATAGTTCTAAAAAATTTGATGTTTTTCTATTGATAGATAGGGGAAAATAATATTTGGGTGACTCAAGACCACAGTAAGTGGTTTTTCCAAGGAAATGAATTTCAGGAATGAAAAAGGTCTATTTTAGACTAACATAATTCATGAATAGGAAAACCATTTCTATACAAATTTGGTGTATGGGTAATGGTTAAAATTTATCATAAATGAGAATTCCTAATATAATATTGTGCAATTTTAAGTCATGTAGTGAGGACATTATACTATGCAGTTTTAAGTCATGCAGTGAGGACATTGGGTGGCTTTAATTTATGGTCTTTATCTCTGACCAAAGGTATGAGAAAACTCTCCCAATTTCATGATAATTTGTTTGGAAACATACTATCATATTTAGGTATGGAAGGAGAAACTGTAAACTGTGATTTAAGAATTTGTGGAACTGAGGAATGATATGGGAAAAAGGATAAAAGCATTAGAGAAATTCTTTTCTAAGAACGAAGTTACCATTACTTGACAAACCCGTTATGGGGGATGTATTATGTCGAGCCAACTAGGGAATATGATGTATAGCCAAATAGTGGCATCTTTTGACTAACATGACTGTTATATAGGAAACTTATGCAAGGATGCCTAAGGTCACGTGTAGCATAGTCAGGCAAAAGAGCTCTCAGAAGTTTGACATTCTACTGGTAAAAGTCAAAGAAAGTTTATGGAGATTCAGATCTTCCAAAGCATAGAGTTTGGTTTATGGAGAAAGGTACCTGAATATAGAAAGGGTATTTCCAATTAAGATATCCAAAGAATTAGAGGAATAAAACTTTTACAAAGGTCTGACCCAAATGTAAAAGATATGGTGTCTATAGTTTTAGGTCATACAACTAGGACCAAAAATGGAAACAATATATAACATGTGGAAAAATTATTTCAAGGTTATTTCATAATGCATCGAACACATGGTTAGGGGGATGTGTAAACCATAGTCTTTAAGACTCTCATATTGTAAGAAATATAATTGGATAAGTATACTTGAATGACTATTTTAAAATATAGATTCTTGTACATTTTCATCAAAGATTAAAGGGGAAAAAGATACTATAACCAAGAACAGAGTTACCATTATTTGAAAAACCCGTTATGGGGGTTGTATTATGTAGGGCCAACTAGGGCATATTCTGCATAGACAAATAGTGTAATCTTTTGACTAATCGGCCTATTATGTAGGCAACTTATGCAGGACGGCCTAAGGGAACATGTTGCATAGTCAGGAAAAAGAGTTCTCAGATATTGGAAACCCTGTCACCAGAAACCATAAGAACGATTATGGGGATCTAGAAATATACAATATTAAGAGTCTGAAATATGGAAGGGGGTCATTCCCAATGCGTATGATAAATATTCAAACCAATATTGTCCATGAGTTTTATGTCCTTTACATAGATCTGACTCATATGTAAAATGGAGACTTAATTTGTTTTCTCTGAATGAATATAGTGATGTGTAGCTTTAATTCATGCAGTGAGGAAATATACACCCCCATAAGGAATTGAAACACCTTACTTATATAAGGAAACCTTTTACCCAATTCCTAAGCTCACTTGAGCTATGCTCGGTGTGAGAAAGAAGGTGTAGCAAGGGTATCTTCTATAATACAAAGGTGAAACAGATGAAGAATGAGGGTGTTAGATTTCCATGCAGTTTAACATCATACGGTAAGGACGAAAATGAACTGATTTGAAAAGAAGGACATATTGTAACTGGATTAAGGGATAAAATCCAAGTGTCACTATATGTCTTGCTGGGTAAAGAATCAATTCATGCATAGTTCTTAAAACATTTCTTATACAGATTTGATTATTATACAAGAAATAAAGGGGTTTTTTTTATCGTTGATGGGACCAAAATTGGAGATTTAGTCATCTCTATGTATCTCATTAAAAATTATAATCAAGTTGTGCGTAGTTCTTTAAACAATAATTCCTCACACTAATCAAATTTGACGTGAAGAATGGGGGATTTTGACATAGTCGAAGAGAATGGTAAATTTTAAGACATAAAATTGTATATGGACCAAATCATATATCTTAAGGAAACACCCTGTTTAGATATGATTCATATACAGGAGGAGAAAAGAAAATAAGAAGATTTTTTGATTGTGGTTGGGCCAAGAATTGTAGATTTAGGCATATCTACGTATCTCATTGGAAAATGAGAATCAAGACATACGTAGTTCTTGAAACATTTCTCTATGCAGATCTGACTCTAACATGGGAAAGAGAGGGACTCATGTACTACTAAGGAGTAGTGATGATGTCAATGATATTTTCTTATGGAAGATTCTAACGTTAAAATAGAGAAAACTTTAGTTATAAAAATGATGTCATGTAGTTTAACGTCATGTGACAAGGACACAGATTCTATTCATTTTAACATCATGCGGCATGAATGCTTATGGTTGTTATGCAGTTTAATGTCTTAAAACTAGGACATGAGGGTTGTGTAGTTTTAAGTATAGCATTAAGAACATTGTAATGTGCAGTTTAAAGTATTGCAGTAAGGACTTTTTCACCCCTATAAGGAATTGAAACACCTTATTTCTATAAAGAATCACCATACCCAATTCCTAAGCTCATTTGAGCTATGCTCAGTGTGAGAAACAAGGAGTAGTAAGGGTCCCTTCTAAAATACAAAGGTGACATAGATGACGAATGGTGGTGTCATATTTCCATGCAGTTTAACGTCTTGCGGTAAGGACAAAGATACTAATTACACAAAGTATTTCTTCAAGAATCTCGCATTAGTTGGAGTTTTAATGATATCTCCATCCATTGAGATTAAAGCATAGGATCCATTTTAATAGACCTTATGTATGGAATAAGTTCCTTCACATTTTGGATCATGTTTTGGATGTTTCTTTCCTGGTATCATTGGATTTCTAAGGACCAATACCAATTCTCCTTTAAGGAATGAACGGAGTCAAACTTTCTTATTAAAATCTCATGCAATTCTATTCTGATAGACTTCTAGATTATTAAAAGTATGCAATCTTTTCTCATCTAATCGTTCCAACTCATTGAACCATTTTTAAGACCTTTCATATATAGATAATTTATCATATATTTCAACCCTAAGTGAAGGAAATTGCATTTCAATTGGTAAAACTGCTTCGGTTCCATATACCATTGAATAAAGAGTTTCCTGGGTAGCTGTATGAGTAGTAGTCTGATAAGCCTATAGAGAATTCACATGTTTATCATGCCATGATTTCTTATCTGTATCCACCATCTTCTAGAGGATATTTGATAGAGTCGTATTGAAGGCGTCTATTTTTCCATTGGCCGCTACATGATAGTGAGATGAATGGTTGGACTTGATATTATGTTCCTGATATAACTTTTTTACTTTAGAAAAACAAAAATTGGTGCTGTTGTCCATCAAAATAGTATGAGGGACACCAAATTTGGTGATGATATAAGTTTAAAAAAAACTGACAATGCTTTTGGCTCTGACTTCCTTGAGATGTATTGCCCTAGCCCATTTAGATAAGAAGTTAGTGGCAGTGAGAATCTACTTGAACTACTTAGCTGTGGCTGAAGGATAAGGTCCTACTACATCCATTCCCAATGTGGAAAATGGCCATGAATATTTAGCTGTATGTAGCAACTGTGGGGGTTGATGAATGAATTTGTCATGTACTTGGCAGGGATGACATTTTTTAGTGAAATCTGTACAATCCTACGTCATTGAAGGCCAAAAGTATCCAAGCCTTCGAATCTGATCAGGGAGTCTGTGCCCAGATTGGTGGGAACCACAAGCTCCTAAATGTACTTATTTTACGACATTTGTGGTATCTTTTCCATCAATACATCTGAGGATAATTCCATCAAAGCCTCTCTTGTAAAGTATCTTTTGGTGGTCTTGACTATCATAAAGAGTAAAATTTTCCACTTGTCGCTGGATCTGCTATTTCTCATCCCTATCTGGTGGAAGTATCCCATTTTTAAGATATTCTATGATGGATATTATCCATCTCGTGGTTGACCATATGGTTCAAAAATAGGGAAAATTTCATTAATTTCCTCCACTATGGTTTGAAAAAAAAGTGAGACTACACGTCGATGGGTTATGCTGATAACTGTCTCATCCTGATTTGGATCTCCCAAGGTTGTAGATACATTATCTAGTGCATCTTCTTAGGTGTTTTGTGATTGAAGTACATAGGACAATGTTGGATCTGAGGGAAATTCAGCCATTAACTCTCTAATGTAATCACATAAAGGGATTAACTCTTCTTTTATTATAGAGTATTCCCCCATTTATTTGTTTGATTACTAATTCTGAATCACCATTTACCTTTAAATGACTTATTGGAACCTGAAGGGACAATTCCAATCCTGCGATTAGAGCTTGATATTCTGCTTCATTGTTGGTACCACCTTTCGATAATAGGAAAGAATAAGGAAATACTGCCTTTTTTGGGGAAATAAAGAAAATTATTAATCCAAACTTGTTGAGTTTATAATTTTCCAGTCTCTTCCCTATTGGACTTCAAGAAGCACCATCAAAATACATTTCCCATGTTTGGGAATTATCTTGAATAGATAAGACCTATTCATCATGAAGTTCAGTATTAAACAGTGTATCTTCCGCAGATGGATGTTCAACAAGGAAATCAGCCAGAACATGGACCTTTATTGCCTTTTGAGGCAGAAAATGGATATCAAACTATTGCAAAATGACCGCCCATCGTTCCAGACGCCCTGTAAGCATAGGACTACTAAGGATAAATTTGAGGAGGTTATTACGAAATCCAAATTGGACCTCATGATGTTGCAGATAGTGTCTCAATTTCTAAACTGCAAATATTAATGCCAGGAAGAATTTCTCAATACTTGGATACTGATTTTCCGCATCAAGAATAGTTCAAATGAGATAGTAAAAGATGTTTTCATTGCCAGCATCACTATTTTGGCCAAGGAAGGCACCTAGTGATCGCTCTAAAGCTGTCACATAGAGAATAACTAGTCTGCCTTCAATGGGTGGCATCAATACTAGTGGAATCAAGAGATATTTCTTGAGGGTATCAAATGATTCTTGGAAATCATCGGTCCATTTTTAAGTAACTCCATTCTTCATTAATCTGGTGAAGGGAAAATAATTTCCTACCAAATTGGTGATGAAGCGCCAAATATAGGCCAAGTTTCCTTGAATTCCTCTAAATTATTTAAAATTTCGAAGAGGTTACATACCAAGGATTGATTTTTTTTCTCAGGATCAACTTTGATATCATGATAGTGTACAATGAATCCAAGTAATTTTCCTGACGTTACACTGAAATCACATTTCAAGGGATTCATCTTCAAACTGTGTTGCTAAAGTTTATTGAATATGGTTTTCAAATAATCTGAGTGATCGGAATGTTTTCTGGATTTGACCACCAAATCATCCACATAACATTCAGCAAATTTCCCTAAGAAAGGTTTGAAAATATGGTGCATGGAATGTTGGTATGTTGCGCCTTCATTCTTTAAGCCAAATGGGATTTCCCGATAGTAAAACAAACCTTGAGGGGCTCTAAAGGATATAGATTCTTCATCCTCCAGAGCCATTTGGATTTGATTGTACCCAGAGTATCCATCCATGAAGAAAAGAGCTTCATAGCCAGCCTTTGTATCAATTATAAGTTCTGTAATCGAAACTAGAAAATCATCTTTAGGAAAATGCCATTTAAGATCTCTGAAATCAATGTAGACCCTAATTTTCCCATTATTCTTTTTCAATGGGACAATATTGGACATCCATTTGAGATACCAAACTTCCCTGACAAAGTTAGGCTTTATAATCTTATCAACTTCAGCTTAAATTTTAGAGGCATGAGTTGGGTGTGTCCTTCTTACTGCTTACTTGAATCCACAATGTTCTTCTAGAAAACCCAAATAATGGGTGGCTATATCAGGATTAAGACCTGGAATTTCTGTATAATTCCAAGAAAATATATCTCAATGTTTCTTTAGAAATGAAGTATACACCTCTTGATCTTCAAAGGTCATGGACACACTAATTAGAGTGGGGTGTGGATCTTCTTCTATACCCAGATTTATTTCTATGAGTTCATCCATAGTGGTAGAGACACCTTCTTCAAATGCTGGAGGAGCATCCCTGAGATCTTCCACTTCTTCATTATGGGTTACCTCTTCTATTTTCATTTTCATGGAAGATGAAAACACAAAACTCCCAGAGTTAAGGTAAAATCAGTATTTAAACATTTCAAAGAAAAATCTACCATATCTGACCCAACTGATGACGAAGGGTCTCCCTGTGGTAATAAAGAAGGATTGATGGATTAAGAATCAACACCTTTGCCTTCCCCTAGTAATGCTACAATTTCTTCTACTCTGATTGACAAAGTAGAGGCCTTTTGTAGTTCAATAGATGAAATTAAAACATTTCGATTTAGGCTTTCATCATTGCTTGGTGTATCAATGATTTCTCCCATGTTGTTAGGTTCAGTTTCGAAATTGACATTATGGAAATTACTAAAAGTCTTTAAATTTGGTTATACCCTTTCAATTTTATTGACGGGAAACACATAATCTGTACTAAAATGTATAAATGGATTTTCTGGGATCTTTTCCAGTCAATTTGGAGCATTAACCCTAGTTATCTCCTTTATTATGGGCTACATTCCTTTTGTGTGATAAAACTTTGCATCAATGTATTGAGATTCACATGTTTTGAATGAAGCCTTGTCACCATATAATGTACCTACTTGACCATTTAAATAGTATTTCAGGCATTGGTGGTATGACGAAGTTATGGATACATGTTGATGTTACCAAGGCCTTCCAAGTAGAATATTGAAGGTTGTGTCTTGATGAACAACTATGAAATCTAAATTAGATACAAGATCTCCAAACCGAGTTCTGATTGTGATTTCACCTAGAGGTTCTTGTTCATTCTTTTCATATCCATGAAACATTAAGGTTGAAGGAGATATGTCTGATTCAGTCAGGCCCAATCGACGAAGTGTACGAATAGGAATGAGATTGACTCCGGAGCCATTATCAATGAAGGCTCGTCGGATGTCTATGTCATTGACCATGCTAGAAAAATAAAAAGGTATGATATTCCCATGCACCACATGGTATTCATATTCATCTGTAAAAGATATGAATGTATGACACTCTGTAGGATCATTCTCTATACGATAATCCTCAGCAGCCGCAACTTCAGTTTCAAACTCTTGAGGACTTAACAAAGCCTAAACGAGTGCCTCTCTAAGATCTTTTGATAGATTTAAAGCATCGAGAATTGATAACATGGCCGGTAATTGGGATAAATGTTTCAAGACATCATACTTTTGATCCAAAGGTCTGTGTTTCCAAACATGGAGATGTGGTTTTTTAGGTGCTTAGGAAGTTGATTCTTATGTCGTAGATGTACTTCGTGTTGAATCAAAAGATGTGAATACTACTGGATGTGGTAAATTATACTGACTAGGTATGTTAATTTGCTGCGAATAAGATGGTGTGGCTTCTAACCATTCTTCCAAGATAATTATGTCAGGATTGAGCTTGTCTTTAATGAAAGAAACTCATTGTTCCTGTTGAGCCTACTGAAGGGATCTTCCACGAGTTTCTACCACATATATGGTTCGACCAGGGGTAAAATTAAGATGGTGGTTTCTGGAATTCCCACGTCTTCCCCTGTGTCCTTGACCTTGGCCCCTTCTTCTTGTTTCCCAATTAGGTACAAGGAATTTTGGCTCACTATAATCAGAATCACCATTGGTATAAGGGTCCATTAAATGGATAAAATTAACAGAAACAAAGATGAATTCTTCATCTGATGAAGATTATTCTTGAAAGGTCAATACTGATTATGCTGTTTGGTGGGGTGATGCATGTGGTTCTAAAACAGATGGCATAAAATCTGCCTGGGTTAAGGAAAACTTTGGCCATGATACGAGCTCATCTTCTTCTGACTACTCTTCGTCTTTATGATCTTCTTTATTCTTTGAGGAATGGTCTTTTGATGAAGATGGTTTTGTTGTGGAAGGAGTGGTAGAAGACACAAATTTTTTTTCAACTGTGTTCGTAAAATTGCATAAGTCTGGTTGACCATTTTCCTGATCTTCTGATCATCATATTTTTGTGCACTTTTACTTTTAACCTCTTTCCATTCTACCTCTTCCTCTAGATTGGTAGTAGTAACACATTCTATTTGAGGTAATGAACTTTTCCACTTCACTTTTCCAAAGTCTATCATCTTTTCAAAAAGGTCTTTGAAAACAAAACACTCCTAAATGGGGTGTACCAACATCTGATGAAAGGGACAATAATTCAGACGATCTTCATCTCCATATTTATTTATCTTCTCAACCTTGGTAACTAAACCAAAATTTTTTCTAAGGCTGAGATGAAGTAGCCAAGAAATTTATCATTTTTGAAAGAATAATCTTTATTCTTTAATTCCTTAAACTGTATCCACATTTGATCTCTTTGATCATCTTGACAAGGAAATTGTTGTTATTGATGCTCAAGAGGTGGATCCCTTCGGTATGATGAGGGTCTTGAAGCAAAAGAAAGTATAGGTGCCTGTTTAAGTGTGATTGTAGCATCTTTTTCCTTTACTACTCTCCTTCCTGAAACTGATGGAATTACATGAGTTTTATCCTTATTTTCTATAATAGAGTATTCGATCCAATGAGCGATTGAATTAAGGTCTCAAAACCCTCCTGTGTATTTCACAGGGATTAATGGTGCGCATAATTCATCACACATATTTTCCACACAAATTGGCAGCAACTCTTCTTGAGGGAGTGATAAACTTAAGGAATATGTTAATCCCTTCAATCTAGCAATGAAATATGAAACTATTTCATTCTCCCTTTGTTTACAATTGGTAAGATAAAAAAACTGTTTTCTTTAGTAGTGTTGAGCTAAATTGAAGAAGGAATTTCTGATGAAAATATTCCCATCCAGTAATTGATCAAGATTGAAAACTTGTATACAAGACAAATTCTGGTCCTTGTAATGAATGAAAAGAACACATAATCTTAACTGCTTCTAGTTGTTGAGAAGTTCCCATCATAGGATCACAATGAGAAACAAAATGTGTTAAGTGTTGTTCTAGATCTCCCAAAACATTAAAAATTGGGAATGTAGTATTCACAAAATTTGGTGGGGGAGGAATTGCGTCCACTCATTCAGGGTAAGCTCTATTTTCCTACTAAACGGGTGCACATCGTTACTTTATATCTTCCCATCGAGTTTTTAATGCCTCAATTGTGTTCATAATCATTTTTAGAACATCCAGATGAGCTAGATTCTATGCATGTATAGCAACATGATCATGAACTTGTGCAACAACTGGTAAAACCACTGATAGGGTTGCTGATATCTACCATGGATAACCCATGGAAATAGGTCTATTAGGATGCATATGGTCCTGCCTTTACTGTGTACTAAATGGAGGGAAATCATTATCTACATATGTAGTTACTACAAATCCTCTTTGCTGAGGAGCTCCTAACGGATTTTCAAGTTGAGGAATTTCCTGGGGATACCGTCTAACAGAAATTATATTTTTAAGTAACTCTGTGTTGAGTCTTTTCAACTCCTTCATTTCCACTTCTTGCTATGAAAATATCTCTTCAAGTGAAAGAGATTGACCTTCTCTAGTGGAAAAGTGATATGCAATCTGAATTTTCCCATTTCCCTTGTTAGATTCCTTTCAGAGAGGGGGGAGTTGGTTATTTGAAGTCATACATAGATTCTGGGAAAGCCTATGATTTCGGGTACGCACACCTTCTTCATTTTCTTTAGTGTGTACCGTATTATGGACAAGAACTACATATTTTGATTCCCCTAAACTGGACTTATTCTTTGGAGGATCTTCTGAAATGGTATTGATAACATTTACTAATGCAAAATGCATTGATGGAATTGTATCAGTGTTTCTGTTAAATTGTCCCCCATTGTGTCTTCCATGAGACACCCTTCTCCTATATGAGGAATTAACTTGATCTTTTTGGCAGACAGTAACATGAAGGGAATCAGTTGATAGTTCAGTTTTATGCTTTCCTTATGGCTTCTTCCCTAATTGGGAGAAAACTGACTTCTATTGAGGATGGGATTGCAGATGTGAAAAATCCCCCAACCCTGCAGGCTGGGGTTTCTCATGTTCTTCTTCTTCAAATATTTGAATTTTTCTTAATCAATTCAAAAATTGATTTAGATGATCCCCCATCCTTACAAACTGGGGTGATTATTGAACTGCTATGGATGAAATTCGTGCAACAACCCTTCTGATTTTGTGAATTTTGGTTCATACATTATCTAGGTGCATCATCCAACAATCATTTAAATCACCTATTTCAGAAGATTGTTGTGTTATTTCAGAAATTTTCATTCTCTGACACCTGAAATCCTCTAAACGGGACGCCTGCTCAAGATTTTCGGAGATTGATGTAAAAGTAACTCAATAATTTTCTTCTTTGGCCCTAATTCTAATGATAACTGGTTGAGGCATGTTCTTGAGTGTACATTTTATTACATACAAAATCTATTGATTGGGGTCAGCCATGGGAAATAACATTTCATGAAACCACTTTTGGATAACTTTTTTGATTTTGGAGTGCAGTGAAATGCAATGCTCCATATGCACCCCATCCTCTGATACGAACACTAGATGGGGAATCAGGAATTAATTGGCATAGTATCTTTAAAGCATTGAGACATGAACACTGGAGGGTTATCTACTGTTTTTCAACCTTTGGATGTTGGAAAACAGAGAGAGATGCCAAGTCAATTTGGCACAGCAAACCTTCTATTACCTTTACATGATTTTGATATTCATCGTATGGTAATACATTGGTTTTTAAATGACAAAGAGTTTTCAATAAGTTGAGATGGATTTCATGAATGCAATCTTCTATAATAAATTTTGGAACATCATGCTGAGAATTTTCCAAAGGACAAAACATGAATGGTATTTCTCCTTTAGCCAATTGTTTCCTCATGTTTAACACATCTTCGTCATATTTCACTAGATGTTTCTCCACTTGGTCACACCAAAGTGGATGCTCTGTATTGGAAGACAAATGTCCCAAAGGCGGTTCAGAGAATGACCATTCCCATAATATTTCATCTGGTTAAGAAAGTGTTTCACCCATAAATGAAAATGCATCAGACATGATTGGCCGTGTGTTTGCAAGTGCCTTGATATAAGAGGGATTTCTTTTTGCTACATTTTCAATTATGGAATTGTCTTGACAATGTGAAATACTATTGTGGAGAGAAATTTTGAATAAAAATCCATCATGGGGAGTATTACCATGGTGGATTACAATAAGGGATAAATCTTCTTTCCCCTTGGTCTTCTGGCCACACAGAGGGTTTTTGTGTCTTTCATCCAGAGATAGGAACTTTGGATTGACTAAATTTTCATAAAGAAAGCATTCATGATGAAGTGTCTAATGAGAAACTTCAGAATTAAAACTACCACTCCAAAAATTTAGTAATTAGAGGGTAGGATCATGAGCAACAAAAGATAAATGTATGAGGTTTTCAAGAACTCCATCATCAAAAGGAACTAAATCATATCTTGACTCTTGATTTTATAACGGTATTTGGTGATAATTTTTTTTCGATGTTCTCTTATACTTATTTGGAGCCACCTACTAGGATAAGTGGTTATAATGGACAGGTGTATGTTCCTTCCTTGGAGTAGTTACTGGAATATACTGATTAAATCCAATTGGAAAGGGTGTATGTTCCCAATCCTATTGTCTGTATGATATGGGGGAGTACACCCCATGACCCTCCGGGACTGGAAAGGAGGTATGTATCTACTACAAGATGGAATTCTTATGTTTCATCCCATGTGTTGGGATATATTTATGTGTTTGTTCTCCTGATATTGCTGAAGTAATTGTTAAAATATCCTGACATGATTCTAGAATATGGGAAGGGATGTGCATCTGCCCTTTCACCATTGATAAGATATGTTTGGTGACTTCAGCAGCCAGAACGGGAATATACATCCATTCCGTATCTGGAGTAGGTTTATGTTCCTACTTCTGTCCTCCTTTTACTGTCAATGGGTATTGAAAGTACTCATGTATAGGGGTAGAGAGTTGAGTCTACTCCATATTTGTCATCAGAGCTTTCCGACTAACTTCTCTGGGTGCTACTAAATGAGACTGTTGGTAGGCCTGATGAAATTTGGTAGGTTTATGTACCTGCTGGCTGTTTCCTGTCAAGTATGGTTGAAGGAATTCCTTCAATATTGGCAGATGAGACTACTGATAGAATTGGTGATTTTATACAGGTGTATGTTCATGTTTACCAGTTTCCACCATATTATATTGGTGGGCCTCTTTAAATGCAATCACATGAGCATGCTGACTAGATAATAACTTGTGAGCAGGTGTATGTTCCTATTCACGGTACTTCAAAGGGTTTATCTGGTGGGATTGGTGGGTTGCTGTTAGATGATCCTACTGAACAAAAAAAGTAGAACATACGGGTGTATATGCCCACTCATTGTTTTACATCAAGTTTGGTCGATAGACTTCTCCGAAAGAGGCAGAAGTGAAAAACTGCTCCCTATTGACTGGAAATTGTCCTTGGTGATTCGTCATGCATGCCCAGTTCTAAGAGACCTCGGCTGAATGTCTAGAGGAAACACCCCCATCATGTTGGAGGTTTACTACCATATGATTCTGGTGGCGATCGCTGATGGGAGTACTCAAGAAGGACTCATGCATTCTTGAATTGAGGCTTTGGGTGACCTCTTGATTCACCTTCCTGCGGTAAGGGAGGGACTAGTTGTTTTTTCCAAGGATAAGGACCTGAAATGGTTGGATATGGGGGTTGGCACCATTTTCTTCTTGATCATTGGTCGTCATTGGCCAAATGACCGAGGATTGTTTTTGACCTGGAGGACCTCTCGAGCAGCCTCCAATGTCAGGATTGTACCATGTTGGAGATATTCCTTCACCATCACATTATATAACCAACTTTAAAGATGCTGGGTTGGTGATAACATCCTTTCCGTGGATGAAGATCCAGCTTAAGCAGCAGTCGAGAAGTTCACAGATGTTGTTTTTGGAGAAATTCATTCTTTGGATTGAAGGGAATTCTGTAGAAAATTGAGAACAACAACAAGCTCTATTAAAGCAACACCTTTTTAGATGGATACATGCATGATTAATTTCTTTTTCTGTCCTTCCATTATCAATTGATATAGGCCTAACATGTGGTTAACATTATTAACTTGGTTAAGGATTCACATCGGGTTCACAAATTTTGTTTCGTAGGTCCTTGAAACGTGTATTCTAGTTTTAAGAATCATTGTTTCCAGGCAGTTTCCATTGGATTTATTCATGTAACTAGAAACTTCCAATAGTTCTTTATCCAAATAGGTTCATTAAATTTTGAACATTATGATACTTAAGAACGTGAATTGGTCGAGAGGATGGGAGGTTTGACTCATCACACCTTTATGGGGGGGGGGATTATTTTCTACTCTGAGACTCTCTTTATAAATTTAAAACATTTTCATGAATCCTTATTAATTCACCAAGTATATCATAAGTATCCCTTGGAATTGGGAAGCCCTTATTAACATGTGTAAAATTTAGAATCATCAATATGCATTCAAGGTTCTTCATTAATGGAAACATTTGTATGTATTTGAGGTTTTCCATCAATGGTATCCTTTAATATACTGATTAGAGATTATTTTAATCATTGTTATAATGATACTAGTTTTTAAGCCACTCAGTGTGGAACTTTGGAATTTATTATCATCTAGGGAGATGAAGGTTTGATTTGATTTTGGGATCATGCCCATAAGACTGGCTACCTACGTATCCTTATGAAATGAATCATAACCCTCGTAGTTCGGTGCCACTGAATGGGAAACATCATACCATTTAAGGTCATGTGATAAGGACCTCTAAGCGGAAGGTAATTAGTTGAAACTTAGTTTGGGGATTATGCTAAAGCAGCCCAAGGAACTTGGAAAGGATATGGATTTCCAAGTAGGATCAGACCCTATTGGGAATATGGCCCAAGGAGAACAGGTTTGATTTGAGGTGTTGGTTTTGAACCTCAAGGGGGCTTCCTACGTATCCCATATGGATGGAAATCAAAGCCCACATAGTTCAATAAATCTCATAGGATAGTATGGTCCTTTGAGAGAGATGATTTTGGTCTTACTTTATGAAAAAGATGCTATGATGATTTCAGGATTTTTGGGATTATTTCCTAATAAGGATGCCCAATATTTGAGGAATTAAAGATGGATTCTTGAGGAGGATATCCAGTGAGCTTGAGCCCTGAAAGGGATTCCTACGTATCTAGGTTTGAATAGGAATCAGAGTTCTCATAGTTCCTTAGTGTGAGTGTTTGTGCACATGTTGTAATAATCGTGAATCTCTAAGCCCACATGAGTCATGCTCGATATGAGAAACAAGAGGATTCCAAAGATTCAACAATGAAACTTCACACTTTTCCTCCTCTACTGATGGAAGAGGGCACGTCGACCGTGAAGAGGGTGGGCGATGAGCTTTCCCTCGGTTCAATTCACATTGGACAAAGGTCTAATAGGATGAGGAAGGGATTAAAGTGAGGGTCTTATACCAATATGGCTAACCTGAAGTTGATCCTGTTTGGGGAGGGATACTTCTTCTATGATTTCATGGAAAAGCAATAGGTTAATCGTACCTTCCCTACCCGAATTTTGAAGTTCCCAATCAGGATCCAAGTATCACTGAGAGGGGGAGGGGGTGAATCAGTGATATCTTTTTCTTTTTAAGTTTCCCCTTTTTGAAACAACCTTCGCCTCCTGTTAAAGAGTTTCTTCCCTGCTGAACACACACATCCACAGGAACACAAGATTTACAAGGTTCACTACTCAACAAGAGTAGCTACGTCCTTGGTATGGTACGGAAATAATCCAGTACCACACAATCCACTAGAAAACAATCCTTTGATGTGGAATACAACGAGTAGGATATACCCCTACACTCGTGCAGCACTTTGAAAACAATCCAATAGTGCGTGTGCTCCCTCTTAGCACAAATAGGATAACACAATGTTTCAGTGCTTCTTTACAATTAAACAGATGTATTCTCCGAAGTACAAATCTTCACTTTCTTACCCAGAAGCCGGTAAGAACTCTCTCGTGCACAACTGAATACGTGCGAAGACCCCAAATATTTCGCGCAGCCTTTAGGGTGCCTTGCGCGCAATTCAAATGGCTTGCGCGTAAAATTCCCTTTTGGCGCGAAAAACGTTTTCGCGCAACTTTCCTTTTACGCGCAACTTTTCCTCTTTTCGCGCAACTCACTTAGCGTATAATTTACGCGCACCAGAGCTCGGGATTTCTTCTAAGTGTCGAGCATTAACATCTAACAGGGATTAGCCTCATATTTATAGGCATTTTTGAACCCGCGCGAAAAACACTAATCCGCGCGTAAAACCTCCTCCCTGCGCGTAAAAAATCTTTTATCCAACTTCATATTTCGCGCCATGCTTCAATATTCCGCGCACCTCATGCCTTTGACATTTTTCATCCTTCTAAGCATGAAGCACCAATTGCGCGCAAAATTCCGCACCGCGTTCCATATTGCGCGCAAACCCAATCTTTCCTGCAACATTAGATTTCGCGCACTGCTCCAATATTTCGCGCATTTTATGCCTTTGCCAATTTTCGATCTTCTGATCCCGAACCATCATTTGCGCGAAAACTTCATTCCTCAATTTCGCGCACCATGCCAATATTTCGCGCATCCCGCAGATTTTTCGCGCAACCCGCTACTATTTCGCGCATCCCGCAGATATTGCGCGCACCACTTTATTTTTGCGCGAAACATGCCTAAATTTCCGCGCACTCCATTCCTTTGGCATTTTTCAACGTTCTGACCTTGAATAACTCTTTTGAATGTATAAACCATCTTCAATCTTATGCGCAACATCCATTGCCAAGCACATTTCTTCATCTCCCGATTTTCAGGCCCTAAAATTTGGCAAACACTGGAAAACGGCGCCACCTTAAACTGTGCTTTTCTGCCATCCCCAGATTTTCTATTGCTTTGCCATTTTGTCTCTTTACTGCTTCCCATAACCATTCTTCTGCTCTTATCACGAATCCCACTATCGTGATACTTATCCTTTGATAGATCAGCTTAAGCATCGTCAGAGTTGCAATGGGAACTGAATCTTTCCTATCTTCCAGCAGCATCATTCCTTCCAATCAAAACATTATATGACTGGCATCATCATTTCTCCCCCTTTCCTTCATAAGGCTTGCATCACAAGTTCTCCTAACTCATGATTTGTGTGAAAGACATACCAGCAAAGCATCATCTGATTTATGATACTTCTACACAGTGAATTGATTTATCGCCTTTGACAACAAAATACAACACTCTGCAAAAGCTAACTCTTCAAACTTTCATCTTCATTCAACCTGGTCCCAACAATCTCCCCCTTTGGATTTTGTTGTCAACAAAGATTCATAAATCACTGAATTTTGAAACCTTTTGCAATGGATTACTTATCAACAATTCTAAGCCTACGTGAGCTAACTCATTGTAGGAAACAAGATTTATTGACAGCCAAAACCATGCTGTCCAAAAGCAGTGACTATGAAATCTCATGAACATACCTCCTCATCCTTCTTCAGAACATCTTGCAATAGCATTCTTCACTTCTTCAACTTTCCTATAAAACAACTTTGTTTCCTACAACCACTCCAACAAATAGTTAGAATAGTTCACTCACATACATGCTGAATTCACAGCTTACCCACAACTCTCCCTTAATACATTCTTCCTTATGGATAGATTTATGAAACAATTCTCCCCCTTGACAACACTATCCAAAGCTAAGACGAGAGAGGGGACAGAAACATGTACCTTAACCTTGATGAGAAGGAGGTTGTACACCCATGTTCAACCTCAACTTTTCAAATGGTTCCTTCGGTAACGGTTTTGTAAATATATCAGCAATTTGTTCAGATGTAGGAACATACTCCAGCCTCAGTTCATTCTTTTCAACCTTCTCTTTGATGAAGTGGTACTTTATATCAATGTGTTTTGAACGAGAATGTTGTACTGGATTTCTTGTAAGATTGATTGCACTCTGATTATCACAACCCAAGAGCAATGGTAGCTTTACTTCAACAAGTAGATCTTCCAGCTGAGTCTTCATCCACATTAGTTGAGTTGCAGCTTGAGTAGCAGCAACATACTCAGCCTCAGCTGTGCTAAGAGTTACTGAATTCTGTTTCTTGGTATGCCAACTAACATAGCTTTTTCCTAGAAAGAATACTCCACCAGATGTGGATCTTCGATCATCAACATTTCCTGCCCAATCAGCATCAGAATACCCAAATAGATCAATATTTTCAGAGCCGTCATACCGGATTCCAAAGTTTGTTGTGCCTTTGATATATCTGAGAATTCTTTTTCCAGCAATCAAATGTGATTCTTTAGGAGCACTCTGAAATCTCGCACATAAAGTAACAGCATAGACGATGTCGGGTCTTGAGGCCGTCAAATATAGCAGACTTCCAATCAGTTTTCGAAACTCTTTCTGATCAACTTCCTTTCCTTCTCCATCTTTAGACAACTTGGTTCCCACTGAAATCGGTGTGGATACTGGTTTCGAATTTTCCATGCCAAACTTCTTCAGAAGTTCCTTAGCATACTTTTCTTGAGATAGAAAAACATGATTCTTCTTCTGTGAAATTTGTAACCCAAGAAAGTACTTCATTTCACCTAGCATGGACATCTCAAATAACTTCTTCATCTCCTCAGCAAATTTTTCACATGATCTTTCATTATTTCCAGAAAATATAATATCATCGACATAAACAATAACGATCAGTGAAAAATCCTGACATTTCTTGATGTAGAGATTGCTGTCAACTCTCCCTTTCTTAAAGTTCATCTTCTTCAAGAAAGTATCTAATTTAGAATACCATGCTCTCGGAGCCTGTTTTAGCCCATACAGAGCCTTCTTCAACCTGCATACATAGCTTTCATCTTTCCCAATAACAAATCCACAAGGTTGATCAATGTAAACTTCCTCGTCAAGATCACCATTCAAGAATGCAGATTTTACATCCATTTGAAAGATTTTGTAACCTCGTTGTGCAGCAATGGAAAGAAATATTCTGATTGTTTCTAATCGAGCTACTGGAGCAAAGGTTTCATCAAAGTCAATGCCTTCAATTTGTGAATACCCTTTGCAGACCAATCTTGCCTTGTTTCTTATTACATTACCTTCTTCATTCAGCTTGTTTCGAAAAACCCACTTTGTACCAATAATGTTCTTGTTGTCCGGCTTGGGCACAAGTTCCCAAGTATTGTTCTTCTCTATCTGATCAAGCTCTTCATTCATAGCATGAACCCATTCTGGATGCTCAAATGCTTCATTTACATCATTCGGTTCAACTTTCGAATAAAGAGAAGTATGTGATATAGCATTTGTTGTTCTTCTTGTTTGAACCCTCTGATTTTTATCTCCAATAATGTTCTGAGCCTCCACTTGTTTCCTCAACCTAGGATGAGTTGTTTGAACTTCATCCTCATCACTTGATATTTCTGAGTCAGATTCCTCTTCTTGAGTAGGATGAACAAATTCTGAAGCATTATCAGAATTGTTAACAAAATCTTCTCTATCCCGCTCGACTTCCACATCAACATATGACTGCTTTTCTTTCTCAGCACTTTCAACAACTTTTACATCTGAAGAATCAATAATTCTTCATGTTTCTTTGTTGAGGCATCTATATCCTCTTCCTTCTGGAGCATAGCCATGAAAAATTCCGTCATCTCCTCTTTGCTCGAACTTTCCCAGATTTCCACCTTTCTTCTTTATAATACATGGACTCCCAAAGACTCTCAAGTGTTTCAGACTTGGAGTTTTTCCATAGAACATTTCATATGGAGTCATATCTGAGTTTGGCCTATAGAAACACCGGTTCTGAATATACACAGCAGTGCTCATGGCTTGCCTCCAATAATAATGAGAGAGACTATGTTCAAGTAACATAGTTCTCCCCATTTCCACCAGACTTCGATTCTTTCTTTCAGCCACCCCATTTTGTTGAGGTGTGTATGGTGAACTAAACTCATGCCGAATTCCATGTTTTTCAAGATAACTTTCAAACTCTTCATTCTTATAATCACCACCATTATCAGTTCTCAACTTCTTCACTGAATACTCACATTCTTTCTCTGCTTTCCTTCTGAAACTCTTAAACATTGTTAGAGAATCTGACTTATGTCTCATGTACATAACACAAGTAATGCGAGTAAAGTCATCAATGAATGTAATGAAGTAATTATCTCCATTTGAAGATTGCTTGCTCATTGGCCCACATACATCTGAGTGTATGAGTTCTAAGGGTCTTTTTGAGCGAATTTCAACTCTCTTGTGCATAGAATTAGCAATCTTCCCTTTCTCACAAATAGTGCAGCACCAATCTCTTTCTCTTGATAAATCAGGCATATCCCGAACACTTTCTCGCTTTGACAACTTGCACATATTTCTCTGACACATATGACCCAGCCTTTTATGCCATAATTTATTTTCATCCACCACACTCATGTAACAAGAGTTCTGTCCATCCCCAACTTGGAACAAATTCCCTCTTGTACGCTGGCCCCTTGTAACTATGTTTCCATCATTTTCACTTTTTACAACAAATCCATCTTTTCTGAAGATCACTTTGTTGCCCTCATCACAGAGTTGTGACACACTGAGCAGGTTGTGTTTCAGTCCATCAACATATAGTGTTTTTCTGGATTTCATCTTTTCTTTTCCAATGATGGCTGATCCAACACCTTTGATCCTTAGAGATTCATCATTTCCAAATGTCACAGTTCCTTCTTTAAAGTCTTTCACATTCTTCAGCAGCTTTAAGTCTCCTGTCATATGAGATGAACATCCACTATCAAGAATCCATGGACGTTCTCCTTTGGTAGCCTTCAAAGCTGTTTCAACAACAAGTTCTTTTTGTTCTTCCTTTTCCTCCACTTTCTGTTTTGCTTCTTCCAATTTCCTAGCCAAATCAATGTGTTCTGGCCAGAGAACCATGCATTCTTTCTTTTCAGACTTATCATATTTGTCCCTTTTGTATTTTAAAAACTCTGTCTTCTGAGGATTATTAACAAAATTTTGTTGCTCTGGTAACACACTAAGGCAGCCCTTAGCAAAATGTCCAGGTTGATCACATCTTTCACAATAAGTTTCCAGTGGTTGGAATCTGTTCCCAACTTTCACACCAGTCTTCTCAGATTTCTTCTGACACTTATTTGGAGATCTTCTATTTTGAAAGCGTTGGCTCCCCCTCAATCCTTGTCCTTCAAAACTTTTGGAATAGTTGTAATGTTGTTGGTTAAACCAACACATACTTTCCATGTGTCCGAATCCACCACAATACCAGCAGTATCCATAGAAAGAATATTTACCTCTGAAACTTTTAGACTGAATGGAGTTGTGAACACGCTTCTCAAAAACCATCATATTTTCATTTGTAACTCTCTTCTTCAGCTCAGATTCAGCTGTACCAGAAGTATTAGAAGCTTTTCTTGACTCAAGATTTTTATGCACTTCTGATTTTTCTGCATTGCTGATTTTGACCACATACTTTGTCTTTCCAGCCTTGTTCTTATCAGAACCAGTTTTGTCTTTCATTTCGACCTTTGAAGGTAAGTTTTGTAGATCCCTTTTTGGTTCATTCTTACTGGAACATTCCCCTACTTCTGAGATAGAATTTTTGGAACTGATATTCATTTCTTTAGATTTATGCAGTTTTTGTTGGACAAGTTCCAACTCTTCTTCTTTTGCCTTCAACTTCACTTCAATATGATCATTACGATTCTTTGTATTCTTAAGAGAATTTTTCAGATCATAAATCTCCTTTTTCATCATGATTTTATCATCTGTAAAACCTTCTTGATTGTTTACTGTGGAATTTTCTTTTACTAACTTGTTGTTTTCTTTCTCCAGTTTTCTGATCTTCCTCAAACATTCCTTCAGCTCTTCTTTCAGATACTGTTCAAGTTGAGTCTCTTCTTCTTCAGTACTACTACTCTCATAATCATCATTATTCACTGTTGCAGAAAAGGTACTCTCTCTAGTTTTTTCAGTAGTAGATTTTTCTGATTCAGTCTCGCTATCATCATCTTCCTTATCATTTGACAAAAAGCTTCTTCTTTTTGATTTAAAGAACTTTTTATTCTGACTTCTACCAGAATATTTATCTTTTCGATCCTGTTTCTTCCATGACCTTCTTGGTCCTCTGTCTTCTTCATCACTGTCGGCATCTTTCCCCTTTTGAGGGCAATTAGCCGCAAAGTGGCCAACTGCTCCACATTCAAAACATTTCAAAGGGAGTTTCCCTTTGTATTTCCCTGTGCCTCTTTTAACATTTTTAGAAAACAAGGATAGAATTTCATCAAAATTTTTACATACCTCATTTTCAGAGTTGGATTCACCAGCTTCTTCATTAATAAGAATTTTCTTCGACTTCTCTTTCTTTTCTGCCCTGAAAGACATTTCTCTATCAGTTTTTGCTTTGCTCTTCATGGTCTTCTCTCTTCTCATCTCATAAGTGATGAGAGTACTGTGCAAATCATCAAGAGATAATGTTTCCGGATCTCTGTCTTCTAGTGAAGAAACTTTAGCATCAAATTTGTCAGGCAGAATTCTCAGGATCTTTTCAACAACTGTATCATCTTCTAACTTTTCACCAAGACATCTGATTGTACTGACAATGTCATTAACTCTGGTAAAGAATTCCCCAACAGATTCAGATTCTCCCATTTTCAAGTCTTCATACTTCAGCCTCCAGATTTGTAGTTTTGCCTTCTTCACTTTTGTATTTCCTTCATAGATATTCATTAGCTTATCCCAGATGCCTTTCGCAGTAGTGACACCTTTCAATCTTAAAAACTCACGCTCAGAAAGTGATGAGAGTAATGCATTTTTAGCTCTTCCATCATTCTCAAGATTCTTCTTATCGACGGGAGTAAGAGGGACCTTGTCATCAATATCAGGAAATCCATCTGTTGTAGTTTCAAGAACTTCATATCCAAGAGACATAAGATACGGCATCATTTTGTCCTTCAAGATGTGATAGTTCTTTCCATCGAAGATTGGAATCCCCTTACTGTTCACGCAATTTAGATTTTCCATCACAACTTCTCTTCAAACAATTCAGCAAAGTGTAAACGAAGGCAACCTCCCTCTGATACCAATTGAAGTTCCCAATCAGGATCCAAGTATCACTGAGAGGGGGAGGGGGTGAATCAGTGATATCTTTTTCTTTTTAAGTTTCCCCTTTTTGAAACAACCTTCCCCACCTGTTAAAGAGTTTCTTCCCTGCTGAACACACACATCCACAAGAACACAAGATTTACAAGGTTCACTACTCAACAAGAGTAGCTACGTCCTTGGTATGGTACGGAAATAATCCAGTACCACACAATCCACTAGAAAACAATCCTTTGATGTGGAATACAACGAGTAGGATATACCCTTACACTCGTGCAGCACTTTGAAAACAATCCAATAGTGCGTGTGCTCCCTCTTAGCACAAATAGGATAACACAATGTTTTAGTGCTTCTTTACAATTAAACAGATGTATTCTCCGAAGTACAAATCTTCACTTTCTTACCCAGAAGCCGGTAAGAACTCTCTCGTGCACAACTGAATACGTGCGAAGACCCCAAATATTTCGCGCAGCCTTTAGGGTGCCTTGCGCGCAATTCAAATGGCTTGCGCGTAAAATTCCCTTTTGGCGCGAAAAACATTTTCGCGCAACTTTCCTTTTACGCGCAACTTTTCCTCTTTTCGCGCAACTCACTTAGCGTATAATTTACGCGCACCAGAGCTCGGGATTTCTTCTAAGTGTCGAGCATTAACATCTAACAGGGATTAGCCTCATATTTTTAGGCATTTTTGAACCCGCGCGAAAAACACTAATCCGCGCGTAAAACCTCCTCCCTGCGCGTAAAAACTCTTTTATCCAACTTCATATTTCGCGCCATGCTTCAATATTCCGCGCACCTCATGCCTTTGCCATTTTTCATCCTTCTAAGCATGAAGCACCAATTGCGCGCAAAATTCCGCACCGCGTTCCATATTGCGCGCAAACCCAATCTTTCCTGCAACATTAGATTTCGCGCACTGCTCCAATATTTCGTGCATTTTATGCCTTTGCCAATTTTCGATCTTCTGATCCCGAACCATCATTTGCGCGAAAACTTCATTCCTCAATTTCGCGCACCATGCCAATATTTCGCGCATCCTGCAGATTTTTCGCGCAACCCGCTACTATTTCGCGCATCCCGCAGATATTGCGCGCACCACTTTATTTTTGCGCGAAACATGCCTAAATTTCCGCGCACTCCATTCCTTTGGCATTTTTCAACGTTCTGACCTTGAATAACTCTTTTGCATGTATAAACCATCTTCAATCTTATGCGCAACATCCATTGCCAAGCACATTTCTTCATCTCCCGATTTTCAGGCCCTAAAATTTGGCAAACACTGGAAAACGGCGCCACCTTAAACTGTGCTTTTCTGCCATCCCCAGATTTTCTATTGCTTTGCCATTTTGTCTCTTTACTGCTTCCCACAACCATTCTTCTGCTCCTATCACGAATCCCACTATCGTGATACTTATCCTTTGATAGATCAGCTTAAGCATCGTCAGAGTTGCAATGGGAACTGAATCTTTCCTATCTTCCAGCAGCATCATTCCTTCCAATCAAAACATTATATGACTGGCATCATCATTTCTCCCCCTTTCCTTCATAAGGCTTGCATCACAAGTTCTCCTAACTCATGATTTGTGTGAAAGACATACCAGCAAAGCATCATCTGATTTATGATACTTCTACACAGTGAATTGATTTATCGCCTTTGACAACAAAATACAACACTCTGCAAAAGCTAACTCTTCAAACTTTCATCTTCATTCAACCTGGTCCCAACAAATTTAAGGTTTCCAACTCTTTGAGAAGGGTGAGGTCAAGGCCCACACCCATATTCTCAGAACCGAAAACTTCCCAACACTGTTCTTGGGAGAAAAGTCCATGTGACTGTGGATATACAAACCCACAAAAATCTCATGAATCCTAATCCCATTGTGGAACAAATGTGGGAAATCTCTGACTGTGGAGATACAAACCCAAATAGGAGAGATGTTGATATGGCTTACCCAAAAGGTTTGAAAAGCCATGAGGTTTTTGTGGATGCTTCAACATAGAACCTTTCAGATAAGGGAACCAAGGAAAGAGATACCCTGCCATGAATGGATTTTTTGAAGGGTAATTGAGCTGGTCGCATAGGTACCTCGCACAAGTATGCCGCATAGGAACCTCGTGTTTCTCTATCGCACAGGTATGGCGTGCAGGTGTACCGCGCGACTGTGCCACGTAGGTACACCGCTTAGGTATGAATGATGACTGAAGAATGTGAAGAACTTAAAAAAAATTACTATCCCATTTAATTATCTCTTCCCTTTTAGTTTAGAGAGCTACCTGAGACAAATTGAGAGATCTAGGCGAAAGAGCTACGCAATGGGAGCTTCCGAGAGTCTCACTTTTTTTCAGTCCGGAAATGGGGATCCCAAGAGTCCTATTTATAGGACTGGAGGGGACCTCATTGAACGGAAGTTGTCCACGAAGGTCCTCCACATAGGTCCTCCACGTAGGTCTTCTGTGTAGAGGTGTATAAATTATATTTCCGCATAGGTTCTCCGCATAGGTTCATCACGTAGGTCCTGTGCGTAGCTCCCTTTTTGAAATTTATCCATCTTCCAAGTGCCATAAATTTTGATCTGAAAGTCCGTTTGGGATCTGTGACCAATAAAATAAAAGGTCTTGAAGATAAATACACCTCTAGAGATGGTAAATTCACCATGTCTTCTTGAATGATGCTCAGAAATGAATTTAATGTGTTGACACCTTTTCGTCATCAATCATGGAAATCCACTACCTGCATCTTCTTCCTTAATGGTGAAAACATCTTTACTCATACTTGACATTTGTTGTATATGTGAGAATCAAATCTTCACTCTATGGAAAATTGCATGGAACCCATTTTATGGTGTATACACTATTCTAGATGTCATGAGCCCCTCCCTCCAAAGAAACCCCTCCTGGGCTTGAAATGGATGAAGAGAGATAATGACTTCTGAGTCCAACCATAAGCAGGCCCTAAGTTGGTGACTAGAATCTATGTTATAAAATTATCACATATGGAAGTCACAAGGATCATAAATAATATAGTATTAGGAGATATAATGAATAAACACCATGAAACTCTATTAAATAATATAAACATAAACCAAAACCAACCTACATTTCTTGAAAAATGTCAAAAAAATCGGATAAAAGTATCGCAACTAATACCAAAAGAAGAGCCCTATGATAGTGACTGAATAACACTTCCAATAACCAAGATAGTAATGCCCATCTAAGTCAATTAAATCCTCCTAGAACATGAAAAATAATTTATATATACATTGAGAGATCATAATACTTAGTAGGATCATACCCAAGGTCTCTCATGGACATGTAAAAAAGAGAATATTAATGCACCCGTGGACAAATAGATGAACCAACATGCACCTAAACATGTCAAATAACCAATAACAACATCACCATGGAATGATATCCAGATAGCACATCCAATATAGTAACATGTTATAAAATAATACAAAGAAGATGTGCCCCACAACCACTTCCCACTAATTTGTTGCTCTCATTCCTCAATATCAGATGTCATGTACTCTAATTCCTTCCATGAACATATCATCACTTATCCATTGATATCTCACATGGGTTTGGATGTATCCATAAAAATACCAACCTCTCATACGGTCTATAATCTAGTGCTAGCATAAATCAATATCCACATCACTTCCTCATCACAACTTCACATCTCATATCCAGGGCAGTAGGGTATAATGAACATGAAGGAAATCAACCTAATTACCACCTCCTATAATGCATGAAACACACCTCATATCAAATACTCAATATCATTAGGTGATAATAAACACCATCCCACCCTAAATTGGTGAAATGAAAGACCAAACCATAGCGCCACTAGGTAATATCCAACATTAAACCACATCATCATCTATACTAATGAAGGAAGAATTGGGAAGAGAGGGTGGCTAGATATCTGATCCCACACCAAACTAGAATTTGGAAAAAACACCTAGAACCCAAACAATTTAGGTGTTTGCGAGGTTATCCAACTCGGGTGGGGTGGAAATAAAAATAATATAAAATAAATGATAGATAAATAGATGAAAATATCCAATCTTTGGGTAAAAATAAAATGTACTCGCGTACTACACATCACCACCACCACTACACCTCATGAAATCGATAAAAAATGATTCCACTACAATATTAATCACACCACACAACCACTATATATAGCTACAAAATTTACACTTCTAATTACATGTTCCAACATTATCTATAATTAATGAGATTCCACTAACTACCATTAACTAATACATTTCATTTATATTAACACAACCCATTTATTTATCATTTATTTCATTTAAGATAGTTACCACCCTTTGATTCAGACCATTCTTATCCATTTAACAAACAATGTCATTTATGTTTCTACATTTCAAGTCCAATCCATGGATAATTGAAAAACTAGAATAACCACACCACTCATTGGCTCATATATCCCACATCAACCTTATCCATAACAAAATATATTCCAATCCACAACCGAAACCAAAATATATCACCATAACAACCACACATCCCAATCACTACACATTTTCCCATATCACATCACATGAAAATGAACCATCACTTCACTTCCTAAAACATACCATGCCCAAGTTTGTCACCACCATCATTACGCAGTCCCCATAAAGGTCAATATAACCACCACATATTCATACAAAGTAAAGGTTCACAAAAAATCAAATTATATCTTCTAAAACACCACATTTACGATTCTACAAAATGGATTTAATTATTTTACATCTTTACATGGCATGAGTATTATAACAAAATTCCGAGTTTCCATAGAAAACCCATTCTTTAACCATATATAAGTGATTATCCATTTTATTCAAGATGAGTTCAAATAATCATTACAAAAAGGGTTTCCAATTTATTAAAACTTCAATATAATAATGGCTCCCAACATCCTTGATTTTTTTAATAGTAACATGCATGTATAATCACATAGGTAATATAACAAAAGTGGTAAAACATGTTATTTATCCTAATTACAATTAATTATAGATTTGGAAAATTAATTATCTTCTTAATCCAACCCCTATTATTCACCCAATGTAATAAAAAAGTATGGAATCCACACCCATGAACATAAATTAGGGGAGAACGATGATCCCCTCCATAAAAAAAGGCTTCCCAAATCAATTTTCAGGGATAAAATGAATAAAACACATCTTGATGACCAAGATGACACCAAGGATATATCAAAACTCTTGAAAATAGCACCCTAAATTAGTCTTTAACCCCCACACAATCCAAATCATCCATCACCCTAAAAAAACCTCCTATATAATGAAGAACATGGGGAAAACTAAGAAGTAAAGGAGTTGATTCATCTTAGAGTTTTTAATTCTCAATCTCTAGATTCTAAAAATCAAATCCCACAAAGAGAGGGTAAATTTCCTCCTAAAATCAACTATGAGTCTCCTAAGAAATGAGATAAAATACTAGATAATGATAGGGGTCAAAGGTGTTCAAAAATTTATAGGAAAACTATGAGTTAAAATAAATGAAACACCCATCACAATGGCATAATGGTACTGACCCGGGAAAAGACTACACTATAAGGGAAAGGACCATACCACAATGGGGATAGCCAACACGACTTATGAGAAACATGATAATTGCCACATAGTAGATCCAACAAACTAGGATAGTTTTCATGGTGAAAATGAAACAACTATTTAGGAGAATTTATCCTCCTTGAATAAGGACACACTACATCCCTTCTTTATAGTGTAGCATCCTTTAAATCAATAGAACCACAAGAATTCCCCCTCCAAGACTCCACATCGCAACCTAAAAACAACTTTAAAGGTATGATGAAAATGGAAGAACCACAAAAATTCCACATCTAAGTATTTATTCCCCAACCAATCTCTCCATGTTATAGACACTACCTTTATGGAACAGCCAAATCCTCTATTCTGCAAAACCCTTACCAGTAGAAATTATAGTTGCAAATCCACCAACCACTCCTTAAATCTCTCAGAACTTCCCCTGTACACCCACATCAACACAATTTCAAAAAATTAATTGGTAGGGAAGTCCATAATTTTCATAACATACCTCTCTAAAAAATATCATACTTGAGAATCAAATCCAATACAAAAAAATCAATGGGAATGGGCCTGTTCAACTATTCCATGAGATAACTCTTAGGGATCATGTTACAACTAAAACAATGCCACCATATCACAGTATACTAAACCCACCTCTATTCCACACAACCATACACACAACCATTTTAACCTCTACAAATCCTAATCTAATAACTACCATAACCACCACACAATATGGCCCTGGTTACACAAATAAAGGAAAACCTTCCCTCTAAATGAAGATATTTTCCCATTGGGTGTCACTGACTCACCCACACCATTTTAATATGTTTTCTAAATATAAAATATCTTGATTGGGAGGTGTTTTACCCTTGTTCATAATTTTGAATCCATAACACGCACCCCTAAAAAGGGAACAAAGGCAGATATCATAAATCAACAGGATTCAGGAGTCATATCATCAAAGAAAAGAAAGAGAAAAAATCAAAAAATATCTCAGTACAAGGAATTCATCTACACCTCATGATCCCAATTATTATAACATATGGAACCATGCCTTAAAAACATTAACTAAAGAAATGGTTTCTCCACACAATACCTTCTCTTGATGATCTTGGAACTCTAATGGTCACTCCGAAAATTTTATACCATCCATGATACCAACTCTCCACATCGATGACATGTGAGTTGTCATGAAGATTTTTATGGAGCTAGGCTATGTAGAATATGTTGTGGATCATTTCCATCGACGGTGTATATGAAAACCCATACATCACCTCTCCAACACATCCCAACACCTCAAAAGTACCAACAAACTAGTGATAAATCATACTCTCTCTGCCAAACCATTATTTTCCCCTAAAGAGGGGAGACTCTCAAAAACACATGGTCTCCAACCTAAAACACCATAAACCTCCACCTTGGACCAGAATAGGAATTCTAATAAATATGATCCACCTTCAACTTATTTCAGACCATTTAATATTCTCATTCATTCTCTTCACCACATCGGGATGAAGAACTGCTGACTACCCAACCTCTGTCCATTACAATGGATAATGACACGACCACCCATAAAATTCCCAAAATAGATGGATTATAATGATTGGGTGATAGTTTTTATTATAGTAAAATTCATCCATAGTTGGTACTTTACTGACAATATAAAACAATCCAAGAAGCAAGATTGCAACATATCTGTCAGTGTAATGATTGTCTACTCCTTTTTCCATCTATAAAAGGGTAAAAATTAGTGTTAAGTCAAAACTGTGAGCCAAAGAAATGTTACAATTCCTTACATACACACTAGTTAAAATGAGTATCGTAAACAAATATGATAGTCCTCAGTACCCCAGGGGTCTTAAAAACTTCATCTACATACCACCTTTCCAAAACATCTATGACACTCAATTTACTAATTTCTAGAAAATGAGCCGACTTCATTAGCTAGTCCAAAATTACATAAAATAAAACACATCCTCCCTAAGACCAAGGTAACCCAGTAATGAAATACATAGAATGTTACTCTTATTTATATTCAGAAGAGTCCAAGGGATGAAATGACCCTCCATGAACTCAGTGATCCACCTTCACATGCTGACAGGCCAGACACCATGCCATAAACTCTGCTACTGGCTACATTATCTCAGGACATCAAAGTTATCTCCTCAAGACAATATAAATCTTTATCACACAAGGATAGACCTATAAGGGTTATGTATTTAAATCATGGAGTACTCGCACACTAATCTCAAATGTAATGATCAACCTCCCTTAAAAAATTTGATTTTTATTATCCATCTAGAGTATCACTATGGATAAAACGGTCATAAATCACCTCTTCCACTGAGTTTCCCTACTAAGAATCATCCACCCACTACATAAAGAAATATTTCATGGTCATATGATAAATAAAAACTTATTCACTACTTCCACCCTCATCAAGATGCATCATTTCATGCCCCTCCATCCCACTCCAAACATCTGCAAACTCCCAAACCACATCTCCTCACGACTTATGAATCAACACATCAAAAAAAAATTTATATTTCCTAGGGTGTAAGAGATCTCAAAATATTAATCTTAAAGAAACTTTATTCACCTATACTTTCATAAATTCAAATCCCATTAAGATAAGACAAATTTTATGATCTTATAGTTTGTGAAAACCATGAATCACTCATCGATGAGGTAATGCCACCAAAACATCCACAAAAACACAACCACCACCAACTCCGGATCATGGGTATCATAGTTATACTCATGGAGAAATAACTACCTATACCCATAAGAGACCAATGACCTATTATACATCATGATTCATACCAAACCCATACAGTTCACATCACAAAAAACCATGAACTTCACACCCTCCTCATGCAACTGTAACATTGGGGTACTGACCAATCTCTCTTTTATGTAGCTAAATTCCACCAATAACTGATTAATATATATGAAATATTAGTATTTCCTGGTAAAATATGTCAGTAGGGATGTAATTCAGGAGAAATATGACATACACCTCTGATAATAGCCCACATGACCAAGGTTAATACGAACACATTCTTCCGTGTTTCCAATGAAAAAATTTACTTTATATTTTATGATTCCACAACCAAACCCAATTAAGACCCCATTTTTTTAAGGAAATACACCTATATTTTCCAAAAACATAAACATTGATAGCTTACCATAGTTTTTGTGGTGTCAAAGGACCTACAAGATAACTCGAAGTGGATCAATATGCTCCTCCACTGACTTTGAGTTGATCAAGATCTCATCAATGAACACAACATTGAACTAGAATAGAAACCTATAGAACACGGATTTCATGATACCAATGAAAACAGTTGGTGAATTTGTGATACCAAATGACAAGATGATCGCGTTGTTGACCGCGCCAAATTAGTTGTTTAATTTTGACTAGAATTTCTACAGTACAACAGCAACCTTAGGTCATCTCTCGACGGAGCCTTAGATCATTAATTTTAAAAACGAGGGTTTTGATTATGAAATTAGAAAGTTAAATGTGGTTTTATAGTACTTGGGTTTGATGATAAAAGTTGAAAATAGAAAATAAAAGCGATATAACAAAGTAGAAGTAAACAAGATTGATTAAACCTGATCAACCTGGGGAAGTCTCGTGATGCTCATCCTTCATCCCTTCAAGGGATGGGGTTATGATCTTTTAATACCTTGTTTGTAACACATATTAAAATATGGTTACTGAGTTTATTCTAGGATACCTCCTAGGGTTCATTCTAAAACACACAATGATTCACCGTACACCGCCGATGATTGAGTGATTTGTGTTCGACATCACAACCGAAACTCACCAAGGCAACACACGAAGAACTCGATGTGCTGTTCAGGTTTGTATGTTAATTCTTTGTGATACCATGAAAAAATGTTCATGATCTTGAAAGATCTTATGTGAGTTCAATTGACCAATATGAACCACACAAACACCGCAATTGAGTGAGGGAAGAAAAAGGGACGAACGGTGTGTGAAACATCACATGAAAGGGTACCCCCAAACACGATCATTTGAGTTGAGTATAACATACCAGTATATGACTCAATTAAATAAAAATAGAGTATGAGGAAAAACAACATACAACTTTTAATTAAAAATATCATTCAAAATAATACAAATTTGAAGCTCGGGATTACATCACATTCCTCCTCGGGTGATCACAAGGGGTTTAGAAACCCATGGGAGAGGAAAAAGAAAAAGATGTTGAAGTATCACTTCCCATAGCCTACAGAACTGCTAGGGATGTTTAGAAGACTCCTTGGGGACTCTAAAATGGCATCACCTTGCCTCCTAGCCGAACTTGCAAATGGGGAGCCCAAGGTGTCATTTTATAGGAAAATCGGAAGGTGGTTTTAGGCACACAGATTTCATCAATCCACTTGTACCATGCGTTTCGGCCTTCAGAAAGCCTTATCTCGCTTTGTAGAAAATATAAAAGTTGGATACCTACCTCTTTAATGTCTACACAGAATTTTTGGAACCATATGGACAATGAAAACTCAAGATATTCATAAAATACAGAACATCGCATTTGACTTGGTCCAAATTTGGTGTATTGGACAGATTAGTTCGGATGTGCCCCATAGAAGTCGAATCAGGATTGGGTTCCTTAATATGAAATGTATCCTATTGATTTTTGGACAGGCCCACAAAATGTCAGCCCATTTTTACTCACAGATTGCGTCTACTAAGCAAAACAGTGGACAAATGTCCATGGATCCATGCAATTTTGGCCCATTTTTCTTCCACTTCATCAAGGGCCCTCCAAATCACCTCCACCTACATTGAAATAATAAAAACAAGTAACATTTCCCATTATAATGTTGATTAACATTAATTAAATGATTCAAACATAAAGTGAAATTTATTATTATATTTGGAATATTCAATACAAAACTAGTTTAAAACAGCTATGTAAGGGTGAAATAAAACAGAGAATTGTGGTACGATCACACCCCCACACCAAAACATTTGCACTCCTGGGAAAAGTCACATATCCAAATAAAATATTGCATATATAAATATTTCCAACATCATGAATATTTAGCATTTGAGGAAATTTTAATTCACCAAAGTAATGTGATCAATGCACGAACCGCACCAAGGAGTTCTTCCCCGTGAAAATGGAAAAAGATGTCTTATAAATCATATCATAATAAAATTCAAAAAGATTTATGACACCAACATGAGAAAGGAATTCAAAAGTCAACCATTACACTAACTGTCTATGTGTGTGTGTGAAAACCATTCCATGATATTCTTTCCACTTTCTATCAAATAAATATAGGTTATTTTAACATTATTCAGCTTTAAATTATTTTTCACCGAACCTGTCCTACATCCTTTGAAATCATATTTCATGACCCAATAATTTAAGCATTCCCAGAAGTCAAACCATAAGCTCCCAACCTAGATATCCCTATATGTTTCACATTTCATCACTCCCATCATTTATTATATTTTTTTGAAGTAGCATTTGGAACAAATCTCACACACATCTCTCAACCCTTGTTTGATCTCCTCACGACAGTAATTGAAATAGTTATAACAAGATCAGAGGTTGAGGAGGAGTGGTTTTTGAACATCCCAAGACACAATCAATTTTTTTTGTTTTGTTTTTGTTTTTTTTAGGGCGTACAACAGTCAGACATTAGGTACACATGCATAGGTCAATCTGGTACACTAATGAAACAGATCGGATAAGGAACGAATGTATGGAAATATCATTTAAAGCTGAAAAATATTAACCCAACATATATTTAACTTATATTAAGTAATAAATATTAAACTTTGTGGTTTGGTGCAAATATTTGTGGAGATATTAGTGACACAGGTTTCCCAAAAACTACTCACACAAGGAGCATCAATCATCTCAAAGGATTCACATAGATACGACAATTTATATCATTGACATAAAACCAATTCACTAAAAAAAGCACCCCTTGATGGTAAATTCATACACAAATTATTTTTAGCCTTTGTTATGGTATTTTTACTTTCCCCCATTTTTGGTCACCAAATCATCGAACTTCCTAATTGTTTATGGGGATTAATGAAAATACCATAAAAATTTCTAAAAAGAGAAGAAAAGAGAAAATGATAAAAATTTCTAACTAACCCAAGAATGTATCTACCCCCCCACACCTAGAATGTGTAGTGTCCTCACTGAAATAATTGAGAATGTGATAAGGAAGGATAAAACCTGGTGTGTTTTATTGGTATTATGTGTCAAGAAGGTGTATTTTCTCCACCGGATTCTTCAGAAAATCATCATATAAGTGTTTAAGTCACTTCACATTGACGGTAAGACTTCGTCCACTCTACTCATGCAGAACCTGTATTGCACCAAAAGGGTAAACATTAGTAACAGTATAAGGACCGAGCCATCGGGAACGAAGCTTACCTGGGTGGAGCTTAAGCCTAGAATTGTACATGAGGACCTTCTCACCAATATAGAACTTTTATTAGTGAATCATATTATCATGAATAGCCTTGGTATTCTCTTTATAGATATGGGAGTTCTCATATGCATCACGTTGAATTTCTTCCAACTCTTGAATCTGCAGCTTTCTTTGCTCACCTGCATCTGAAAGGTTCATATTACATTGTTTAACAGCCCAATATGCATGGTTTTCTACCTCAACTGGGAGGTTAAAATCCTTTCCAAACACAATTCTATATGGTGAAATTCTGATTGGGGTTTTAAAAGCAGTACGGTACATCCAAAGTGCATCATCCAAGTGCAAACTCCAATCTTTTCTACTGGGTTGTACCGTTTTTCCAAGTTTTGATTAACTTCCCGATTTGATATTTTTCCTTGTCCATTAGTTTGGGGGTGATATGCAGTGGAGACTTTATGATCAAACCCATAATTACGAAGCAAATTTTTCATGTTACAATTGCAAAAAGGTGAACCCTGATCACTAATGATGAATCTTGGTAAACCAAACCTACTAAAAATTTGAGACCTCACAAAATCAACAACCACTTGAGATTCATCAGTCCTGGTGGCCTTTGCTTCCACCCATTTAGATACATAGTCAATAGCCATTGAGATGTACACAAAGAAAAATGAATTTGGAAAAGGCCCCATGAATTCAATGCCCTATGCATCGAAGATTTCACAGAATAACATTGGTTGTTGGGGAATTTCATTCCTCTTAGAGATATTCCCTCTGAATTGACATCGAGTACATGATTTACAAAACCTATGGTCATCTCTATAAAATGTTGGACAATATAATCCTGAGTCAAGGAATTTTCTAGAAGTACGTTGTGAGCCAAAGTGTCCCCCATATGGCAAGGTGTGGCAGAAGGTTAAAACAGAGGTTAACTCATGGTTAGGGACACACCGACGAACTACTTGGTCACTAAAAATTCTCCACAAGTATGGGGCATCCCAAATGTACCAATGAGAATCATGATTAAGTCTCTGTGATTGTAAAATGCTAAAATCAGTGGGGACCCTAGATGTTGCTAGAAAATTCACAATTTCCACATACCAGGGGGTAAGGCCTATAACATCACAAAGGTTCTCATGAGGGAAGAATTCTCCAATGGGTAGGGGTGAGTCAACATGATTGTCCAATGGTGGGGAAATACTACTAATGTGGTCAGCTACAACATTTTCCACACCCTCTTATCTCTAATCTCAAGGTCAAACTCTTGGAGGATGAGCATCCACCGTATGAGACGAGGTCTGGCTTCAGGTTTCGTTAAGAGAAATCGAAGGGCAACATGGTCAGAAAACACAATCACTTTTGACCCAAGAAGATAAGAACGGAATTTTTCCAAGGAAAACAAAATAAAAATGAGTTCTTTTTATGTGGTTGTATAGTTTACCTGGGCAGGGTCAAGGGTACGCGAGGCATATGCAATGACATGAGGATCCTTCTCAATCCTTTGTGATAAAACTGCTCCAACTGCAAAGTTAGAGGCATCACATATAAGCTCAAAGGGGAGATCACACCTTGGTGGTTGGATTATGGGAAGTGATGGGAGACTCATTTTTAGTGAATTGAGTGCATCCTCACAATTTTTATCAAACACAAACTCAGAATCGTTTTGCAATAATCGGGATAATGGAAGTGCAATCTTCTAGGCCAAAAGGCATTCTTCTATATGCAAATTTGCCGAATGGATAGGTAAATGTGGTATTTTCTTGATCCTTATGGGCTATATGGATTTGGAAATAACCTGAATATCCATCAAGGAAACAATAATGGGACTTACCAGCCAATCGTTCTAACATTTGGTCAATGAGTGGTAATGGAAAGTGGTCCTTCCGCATGGCTTGATTCAGTCGATGGTAGCCAATACAGACTCGCCAACTGTTTTGCACACGTGTTGGAACCAATTCATTCCTTTCATTTGACACAACTATTATTCCTATTTTTTAGGCACAATTTGCACTGGGCTAACCCATTTACTATTAGATATAGGAAAAATTATCCCTGCAGCACGTAATTTACTGACTTTTAATTTTACCACTTCAAGGAGAGTGGGATTAAACCGGCATTGAGATTGTCTTACGGGTTTAGCATCATCATCTAAAAGTATATAGTGCATAAAAATAGATGGGATAATCCTAGGAATATCAGCCAATGTCCATCCTATTGCTTTTTTACACTCTCTCAAAAGTTTGAGCAGTTTCGATTCCTATTGTAGAGAGAGGTTATTGGAAATAATGATGGGAAATTGGTCAATACCCTCAAGATATACATATATTAAATTTGATGGTAGTGGTTTTAATTCCAACACCGGGAGTTTTTTGATTGAGTGAGTGGATTTAGAGGGAGTGAGGTTCATGAAGCTATCTATCTGCTCATGTTTATTCTCAAAGGAAAGAGAATCTATTGAAATGAGATTTTCAGAATCATCGATAGTCATGGGTACCTCAGAATAAACACACTCATCAATTAAAGCACAAAATTTACATATTTCATAACCCACACAACATTCAAAATAAGAACCAAAACTCAAATCATCCATGAGTGAATAAGATGAAAATAAATCAGAGGATGGTTCAAGGATAAAATTTTGTGTGTGTTTGTCGTTAGAGAGCACTTCCATCGAATAGATAGGAAGAGTGGAGTGCTCTTAAATGGGGTGTTTCATAGCCTCAAGGATGTTAAAACATAACTTTTTTCCACCAAACTCCATAGACAGTGTACCATTGTGAACATTGATGATCGTCTTTACTGTTTTGAGGAATGGCCTCCCAAGTATGAGAGGAGCATGTCCTTGGTTTCGGTTATCTTCCATCTCAAGAATGTAGAAATCAGCAGGGAAGATTAGATTCTTCACTCTAATAAGGACATAGTCAATCACTCCTTTTGGATGAGTTGTACTCTGGTTGGAAAGTTGCACGACAATGCCTGTTGGTTGAAGCTCTCCAACCTGTAGAGAAGTATACACAGAGTGAGGCATTACATTAATGGAAGCACCTAAATCTAGCATAGCATCAGAAAAGAAAGTCTCCATTATGGTACACAGTATCGTGAATGTGCCTGGATCCTTGTATTTGGTTGGCATTGTTGGTTGAATCAAGGACGAGATATTCCTACCCAAGTTGACTCTCTCATTCCCCTTAAACCTTCGTCTATGGGTGCAAAGTTCTTTAAGAAATTTGGCATAACGGGGAATTTTCTTGACTGCATCCAATAAAGGAATACTAACTTGAACATTTATAAATGTATCCATTATCTCATTATCAATATCATTATCAACATTTTTATTAGATTTAGAGAGTCTTTGTGGGAAAGTAAGAGGAATGGATTGTTCATTTGAATCATCAACGATAATTTTATTTCCCTTTTTATTTCGTTTTTCATTACATGGAATTTTTGAGGTTTGGGAAGGAGTGTTTTCAAGAGGGGGACATACATGTTTCATCGAATCAGTAGAAGGAGAATCTTATTTACCACTACTAAGTGTAATTTCACATACATTACCTTTTTTCCTTCGGATTGGAAATGGGTTGGGATGGTAGTTTTCCAGACCCTTACATCTTAAGCTCACCGGTGGTGTTCGCCAATTGTCCCACGTGAGTTCGCAAATCTTGAATTGCTGATTGTGTGGTCAGTTGGAACTGGAGGTTCTGGGCTGCCATTTGCTTCACCTTATCCTAGATGCTTGGTTCAGATTTGGGAGGAGGAGGATTGTTTTGAGATGATGATGGATAAGAAGGTTTCATACCTTGGCCTTGTTGATACCAATTCTACTTGGGGTAGCATGAGTTTCCCCCTTGTCGGTACTGGGTTTGTGCTTACCACCCTGTATTTGGATTTGGACTGAATTTTTCTTACTTTAAGAGAGGTTCTTGTTGGAATATACACCCTGGGAACACAGCTGCACAAGACTCAGATGAATCTTGAAGTTGTGGGCACTGGTCAGAAAAATGAGTGTTATCAGAAAAAATACCACAATGTAATGGAATAGAGGTAGAGTGTGAGTTACCTTATACTTGAGATAATTACCTTAGAATGGTATGCATCTCATCATGTTTAGTATCTACCTTTTTTTCTAGGGATGAATGACTTACCTCATGAACTCCTCGGGTTGGTGCAATTGCTCGTGTACCAAATTGTTGTGCATTTTGAGCCATGTTAGCAATTAAGTCACGAGCGGCGGAAGGAGTTTTATCAAATAGGGAACCACCAGCTGTAGCATCAATCATTCCATGATCCACGGGAATAAATCCCTCATAGAAGTATTGGATTAATAGTTGATAACTAATCTGGTGGTGGGGGCAGCTTGAGTAAAGTCTTTTGAATCTCTCCAAATATTCATGAAGGGTCTCTCCTTGTGATTTCCTAATTCCACATAATTCTTTCCTAATTGATGGACTTCGGGAGGCAGGGAAGAAATTCTCTAGAAATAGACTTTTAAGGTCATTCCATCCCCCAATAGTGGTAGGCAAATAGTATATCCAATCTTTGGCTACACCATCAATGGAAAAAGGGAAGGCCCTAAACTTGATTAAGTCCTCAGACACATTTTGGGGTTTCATGGTGGAGCACACTATGTGAAATTACTTAAGGTGTTTATCAGGGTCCTCATCGGGAATACCATGGAATTTAGGAAGAAGGTGGATGAGACCTGATATAAGCTCAATGTTGGATGCTTCCTCGAGATATTGGATGTATGCAGGTTGGTACTCCACATCAGGGGTGGTCAGTTCTTTTAATGTTTGATTATTTACAACCATGTTTTATTGGATTTGACTCGGTTCAATTTTGGATTGGTTTAGGACCACTTGAGGTTCCAAAAGGGTTTCCTCAATGTTACATTATTGACCTTCTCTAGATTCCTTGATTTGTGTGTGAAGTGACTTTTCAATTTTAGGATCAAATTCAAGTAGTGTTCCTTTTCCAGATCTTGTCATGCAACAATGATGCCCAGTTTGATTGATTGATTGTTTTTTGTGTTTTTTTATTTGAGATGGATAAATTTTTTTTAAGAAGTTTGAAAGAAGAATAGAATGTTATACTATAGAATTAGAGAGGGAGATGGAAAATAAGAGAGAGAGAGAGAGAGAGATACATAACACACCAAAAACAACCAAAAATAAAGACAAAACCCAAAACAAAAACAGTAAATAGGGGTGGGGTATTTAAAGGAGTAATATTAAGAATTAAAATAAAAAGATAAAATTAAATAATGAAAAAATGATCTTGGATCCCCAGAAACGATGCCAAAATTTGATCGCGTTGTCGACCGCGTCAAATTAGTTGTTTAATTTTTGACTAGAATTTCTGCAGTACAACAACAACCCTAGGTCGTCTCTCAACAGTGCCTTAGATCATTAATTTTAAAAAATAGGGTTTTTATTATGAAATTAGAAAGGTAAATGGGGTTTTATATTACTTGGGTTTGATGATAAAAGTTGACAATAGAAAATGAAAGCGATATAACAAAGTAGAAGTAAACAAGATTGATTAAACGTGATCAACCCAGGGAAGTCTCGTGATGCTCATCATTCATCGCTTCAAGGGATGGGGTTATGATCTTTTAATACCTGGTTTGCAGCACATATTAAAATATTGTTACTGAGTTTATTCTAGGATACCTCCTAGGGTTCAGTCAAAAACACACAATGATTCACCAGACATTGCCGATGATTGAGTGATTTGTGTTCGACATCATAACCGAAACTCACCAAGGAAACACATGAAGAACTCGATGTGCTGTTCGGGTTTGTATGTTACTTCTTTGTGATACCATGAAAAAAATGTTCATGATCTTGACAGTTCTTATGTGAGTTCAATTGACCAATATGAACCACACAAACACTGCAATTGAGTGAGGGAAGAAAAAGGGATGAACGGTGTGTGAAACGTCACATGAAAGGGTACCCCCAAACATGATCATTTGAGTTGGGTATAACATACCAGTGTATTACTCAATTAAATAAAAATAGAGGTCAAGGAAAAACAACATAAAACCTGGAATTAAAAATATCATTCAAAATAATACAACTTTGAAGCTCGGGATTACATCACATTCCTCGCCGGGTGATCACAAGGGGTTTAGAAACCCATGTGAGAGGAAGAAGAAGAAGATGTTGAAGTAGCACTTCCCATAGCCTCTAGAACTGCAAGGGATGTTGAGAAGAATACTTGGGGACTCCAAAATGGCAGAACCTTGCCTCCCGGCCGAACTTTCAAATGGGGAGCCCAAGGAGTCATTTTATAGGAAAATTGGAAGGTGGTTTTAGGCACACATATTTCATCAATCCACTTGTACCATGCTTTATAGCCTACAGATAGCCCTATTATTCTTTTGAGAAAATAGAAAAGTTTTATCCCTACCTCTTGACCGTCTCCACCGAATGTTTGGCACCATTTGGGCAATGACAGCTCAAGATATTAATAAAGTACAGAACACCGCATTTGACTTGGTCCAAATACGGTGGCTTGGACAGATCAGTTCGGATGGGCCCCATAGAAGCCGAATCAGGATTGGGTTTCTTTAATATGAAATATAACCTATTAAATTTGGATAGGCCCACAAAATGTCATCCCATTTGGATGCACAGATTGCATGTACGAAGCAAAATAGTGGACAGATGTCCATGGATCCATGCAATTTTGGACCATTTTTCTTCCACTTCATGAAGGGCCCTCCAAATCACCTCCACCTACATTGAAATAATAAAAACAAGTAACATTACCAATTATAATTTTGATTTAAATTAATTAAATGATTCAAACATAAAGTAAAATTTATTAGTATATTTGGAATATTCATTACAAAACTAGTTTAAAACAGCGGTGTAAGGGTGGAATAAAACAGTGAATCATGGTACGATCACAAGACCATGAACTCAATGTTATCACACATGTACCTAAAGGTAATAATTGTGATATCCTAATACTTCACCCTTATCTTCTGATATTGTGACCACAATTCAATCATTAAAAACTAATTGGATCCCCTTAGCTGGTAAAACATAACATCAATCCTTAGAAGGAGGAACAACTCTTAACTATCACCTGATTCAACCTTTAATTGTCTATGCTCAACCACATACTACCATCTTCCATATTATAGAACAACATTAGAGAACCAGAGCAGATACACTAAGTTGGAAGAAACCCCTCTAAATCATATCAAAAATATATAGCCCTAAATTCTTTATCCCTATAAGTATCATCCGATTAGGATCCATCAAAATTAGAGACACTCCTAAATGTAACTTTAAAATCGACGTCATGTAGATAGGGTAGTGTCACAACCTCATCTAGTAAGACATCAAGAAACTCATCTACATCCCAAGGAATATATTTTGCCTAAGATTCAATTTAAATATCTTACAACTAAGATAAAAGGTACTTTACTTTCTTTCCAATCATCCAATAACTCTGCTCACTAATGAATGCAACTCACTGACTATCCATAACAGAAAATGAAACACTCCTCCAAAATAAAATAATTATTTCACACATGAAATATAGACAATTATTTCCAAGGAAAACAACATATGGTTTTATTTTTAGTAAGAAGAAATCCCACTAACTAGTGCTTCCCAATCACTAGTCCACATCCACAACACACATTAAACAAAATAGACTAGCATCCAACTGGTGTGGATAGAATCGGGGGAATAGTAAGTCTCTCAATCTCTAGTCCCAAAGCACAAAACAAAACAAGAGCAATAAAGGATTATGAGGATCCCAAATCAAGAAAGGCACAAATAAGGGTAAATGATAAATTGATCACGACTTAGAAAACCACTATCTCGGCTGGTGTTGGAACCTCTATCGCTTTCACTCTCCCACACCTAACTCCTCTACCTCTATATTAATGGACTCCATGACTATGATATGGCCTATTTCTTTGAGGATGGGGACCATCACGAGGCTTCCCTCTACCAAAACCACCCACCCTCAACTGCTGAACAAATGTCGATGGTCCCTTTTTCTGATACTACCACTACTGAAAAACACACAATATACAGGCTAGCCTTTATCAGTGCTAGAAAAAATGACTGATAAAGGATATTGTTTATCAACACTAAAAAAAACTAATTAATGGTACCCTTTATCAAATCTTTTTTCAGTGCCGATAAAGGGTACCATTACTAGTGGTTTATTTTTAATGCTGATAAAAGTCTTCATCCTATATTTGTGTCCTGCATCGAAATAGTGCAACCAGGGCCACTTCTTTATATATGATCTTATGACATACTGAGCCCATAAGTCTGCTACATGGATGAGCTCCCATATACACTCTCCACACACCCTCATATGGGCCTATGCGCCCACCCGGGATATGGCCCACCCCTTGCTTCCCGTGGTTTAGCCCACCCTCATACGGCCAGGTCAACCCACCTACCTTACCATCCGAGACTATACAGATCCCAACAACCTTTTTAATATATACTAATAAATTTATAAATATAAGTATTAAAAAAATTATAAATTAAATAATTAATAATGAATTTAATATATATATATATAATTAATAAATAGAATATATTAATTATATATATATAATGATAAATTGAAATAATTAAACAAATAAAAATTGAAAATGAGTAAATTGAAAAAATATTAAAAAATTTCTTAATTTAATTATTATAAATAAATTTAATATATATTTATATATTATAAATATTAATAAATAGTCTATATTAAATATAGATACATAAAATTAAATAATTAAAATAATTAAAAATTAAAAATGTGTAAATTTTAAAAAATTAATAAATTTTATTAATTAAATAGTTATTAATAACATTAATATATATATATATATATATTATAAATATTAAGAAAAAATATATATTAAATATAGATATATAAAATTTAAAAATTTAAATAATTAAACAAAAATAATAATAATAAATAAATTACAAAATTATTAAAAAATTTATTAGTGATAAAATTATTAATAAAAAATAAAAAAAATTAATATATATATACACACATTAATTATAAATAGTAATAAATAAAATATATTAAATATAGATATATAAAATGAATAAAATTTAATAATAAAAAACATTTTAATGTATTATTCATTTTTAGTGGTTTTTATACATTATTATACATTAATACATTTAATATTTTTTTAATATAGAAATATATTCATATATATTTCTATATTTATATATATAAATATATATAATATTTCCTAAAATATTATTTATATAATGCAAAGTATTTATTCTTATATTAAATAAGTCATATATTTAGTGATGAATGGTTTATAATTAAAAATTAATATTAATTAAAAATATTGACTAATTAAATCGAGTAATGGAAATGTAATTTAATTTTGTTTTATTTTTCACTTTATCCTATATAAAATGTGTGTTTCATTTATTTCAAACACACATATACCTAATTAATGAATTTTTATATACAACGCATGAAAAAAAATATTTACGTAATTAATGAAATCTTATATAGAAACACATAAACATAATTTTTATGTAATTTATTCAAATTTCAATATTCATTTTATAATTTAATTTAGTAACATGATATAATTAATATAATATTTTTTTAATCAGTAAATTTTAATTATTTATTTTTAATAATATCACAGTTAGTATTTTTTATTCATTTTTAATATTTTCTATTTATTATTTTTATAGAATTTAATATTTTATAATATTTATTTAAATAAATATTAATTTACTATGTTTTAATATTTTCATTGAGTATTCATATTCATTTCAATACATATCCCTATTTTTTTAATAATTTATTTAATTAATAAAACATATCCATTTTTTCAATATTTTGAAAGTGTACTCTTTTTTTAATTATTCAATTCCACTCATTTTCAACATGCATTAATTTAAGATTGTGTATTCATTAATGATGTTATTGATATATTTGTAAATAAATATTTCTCAAAAAATATATTTATAAATGAATATTTACTATATTTATAAAATTATATATTTATAATAATAAGTAAGTAAATATTTTTTAATGTATTTATATAATTATAAATATACAATTATATATTAAATCAATTATTTAATTAAAATAAATATATTTAAATAATGAATATATTTACTTTATTTATATTTATGTTTATATTTATATTTATATATATTTAATAAACATATATATAATTATATAAATATATATAATGATATAAATATATTTATCATTATAAAATTACAATATATATTTAAATAATGAATATATTTACTATATTTTTATTTATATATCTTTATTAAATATTTATTTACATATATATATATAATGATATAAATATATTTGTTTTTAAATACATTTCTTTATCAGCACTAAAGTTTTAGCATTGATAATGATACATTTTATCAGCGCTTTTTTAGAACTGATAAAAGATGTCTTCATAAGATCTTTTTTGGAAACATTGATAAAACCATCCCCAATCTTTTAAAAAGAACTCAAACTTGACTAATTTTCTTTGCGTTTCTCAACCTCTCGTGGAAGTCCCCAACTTCCACTGCTCCCCCTTAACCTTATCTCAAGAAAATCAAGCCTCAAATCAAAGGTAAGTTATTTTTTTCTCCTCCTCTCTCATTGCTTTCCCGTTTAGGCTCGGTGGTATGCGATAATGTTGGGTTATTTGGGATCGTCGATCTCATGGTTCCATGTATAGGGTATTGACTCATTCTCATTCATTTTATCATATATCTATGTTCTTCTTTCTCCCCCTTAACTACTTCATGCATCATTAATTTATAAGGACTTACTTCAATTGTGCATGTTCTTTATAAGAAATTCCATGTTTCCCCCTTTTTCATAACGTACCTTGATGCTTTAATTTTTTATCAAAACGTTATTTAAAACATACCCAGATTTTTTGAGGAATAGTTTTTGTTACATAGAAACTTAAAAGGTTACAAATTTTTTGATTTGTTTCTACTATATTGAATCCATGAATACTCCATTATGTGAATCTTCCAATTCAAATTTCACAACATGACCATTATACCATCATTTATTTTTTTGTTTTAATTTTTTTATTTTACTTTATACTCAACTGTGTTGGTGGGATGGTAAGATAATTTTTAGCTTTGTGACATGGTTGATCACTTCTTCCATAATATTATTTCAATATATAAATTGATTATCCACCTTCACCTTAAAAATTTATGCTTTTCTCTGAACGTTTATTCATTGATTTTTTCACATATACATCAAAATATTTCCATCCAAAACCACTAAAATACCAACAATATCTATAAAATCAAAACCTTCTTCAATAAAAATATATTTTTGGGATACAATCACCTTCTTTTATTTAGTCTTTTATCCTCTAATTTTATCTTTTCTTATCAATTGAAATTAATGAATATTCCTATTAAATTCATTTGAACATCATATTTATTCCTTAATCTTTTCATCATTCCATATTTAGAAGATTTTAATTTTAATTATTTATTTTAAAATCTTTAGATTTTTTGAATTTCTTTTCTCTTATCATAAACATCACTTTCCTTATATAAAACATCAAATAAATATTTTATTTAATGAAAACATAATTTGTAATCCCATTGAATGATATCTTTTATAATTAAAAAAACATCACATTTTTTGAGGTTTCACCGGCCCTAAAATTTCCCTTAAGATTTCTCATACATCTTGAAAAGAATTATTAGTGTGAACCATGAACTTATTCAATTGAATTTTAACTTAAAAATTATATTTATAAAAACTTTAAAATTCCATTTATTTTTCTATAAAATTTGTTTCCATTGTCTCCATTATTTTCTTATCTTTATTAAGTTAAAATTTATAATCTTCAATATTCTTTAACATCTGTGATTTTTTTAAACATGTGTAAAAATCAATTTTTTTGGGGATTTGAGAATATCTATTAGATTTTTTTGTTATTTTACCATAGTTTTGAAATTTTTTAAACACTCTTTGAACTTTAGATTCAGTATAAAGGCTATATTAGTATATTATTTATTTGTTATCAATTTTTTTTTTCATCACCATTAATATAACACACATTTATTTCAAGATAAAAATATCACTTATAAACTCTGGGTCATTACAAAGATGGTGTATAGATAATGGAATTTTTGTCATCAAAATCATAGTAGAAGTGGATTTTGGGGCTTTAATTGAAATTTTTTAATGTAATTTTAACTTATTGATTTGAAAATGATAGAATAAAGAGGGAAATTGATTTTTTTTTTTTTTTTTAATCCAATGTTTTACTTGCATAAATTATTAAACATGTTTCTTTATTTTGGATTAAGGTTGTGAATGGAATTTAAGATGACTCATTTACGATATACCATCATTAATACGTTATGTAAGCATAAATTGATGTTTTAAAATAAATATAAACTATATTTATATTAGTTTTATTTACATTGAAAAACTTTTGATAATTAAATGTGTTTTGAACCAAAATTTAGTTTTATAAACACTTTTGGTATTTTTTTCTAAATTTATTGTGTATGGTTTTTTAATTTTAATCCAAACACTAAATTAAGCAAGAAATTTTATCAATCTCTTTAGTATAGTTTCCATATATGGGTTATCTCCTCTTCCACACTTTAATTATTTGAGTTATTATTTATTAAAAACATATCCCCTTCAAGTTTAAATTATTTTTAATAATTCAGTTACATTTATCCATTATAACCCATAATTGTCTTATTTAGAATTTCTTAAGAGGTAACCATATTTTTTATAAGTGTGACAGTTATTATTTTGAACGGTATCAATGTGGTAAAACCTTTTTTCCTTGGAAACTATATATTTTTCTAAATAGAGTATTTCTTAAATTATATTTTATAACTTTGAAAACTTTATTTGGATAATTAAAATCCAATTTTTAGACTCTCTAGATTATTGCATAATTATAGATTTTTCTTTGATTATCATGATTCAAGTATGTATTATATACAACCTATTCCATTTTTTATAATTTTTTAGTTTATACTAGTATCAATATATTATAGTATATGCTAAAATTTATGAATTTTATTTATAATTTCTAGTATAATTTAATAAATTGCATAATAAGATTAAACTCATAATCATTTATTGTAGTGATAAAAAAAGTTTCCTATGCTTCACTTGTGGAATCAAAATTAGATTTTTGTTCACTACTTCCTTTATCATACAAATTTGACAAGAGTTTTTTTCAATTTTTTTTATAAATTCTTTTTTTTACCTTGAAGGAAAACTTATTCTTGTTGAATTTTGAATATTAATTCTTTAAATAGATCCTCGATGACTGAACTCCTCATAGGTTTCCTTTCATTTCATATTTGAAAAATTAGCTTCAAAATATCCAATTTATCCACATTTTAAATATTTTAGTAGACTATTTCATTGGTAATTTCCTTTAAATTTTTTAAAACTTATTGTGTTTAATGAAACCAATTTTTTAAACATCATCTCCATATATTTTTACCTTAAATTTTTTTATCTTACTCCTTAACATCTTCATGAATATTATTCTACTTCATAACTTTAAAGTATATTTATTTTTCATGTAGATCACTTCCTCTCAATATTTGATAACTAATCAATATGTTATAAAAATTTTCAATGGATGCGTTTTAGAATATTGAATCTCATGTTCAGAAACCATCACATTAAAATTTATTTTATAAGATATATAGTATATTTTTAGAAGATTATAATCTTTAAGAGAATCCCCAAAACCACTAATGGTATACACTACTTCTTTGAATTATATAAAGTACTCCTCGACATCATCATCATTATGAATTCAAATGTCTTCATACTTGAAATGATAAATATGTAATTTAACTCTTTCACTTTCACATTTCCATCATAAATATTCTCCAAATTATCCCATATTGTTTAACATTCCTAATCCCTTTGAGTTTAATGAATCATTTATCTAAAAATAATGAAATTATTATACTTTTATTTTGACCATTATTTTTAATATTATTTAAATCAACTATAGTCAATAAACAATTCTCAACATGTGGAATATACCCAATTTTTTTCACTTTAAGAACATCCAAACCAATGGATAATAGGTACTAAAACACTCTACCTTTCCATATTTGATCATTCATAACATAAAATTTCATAACTCCCTATATATTCACTAAAATAATATGATCTATTATGTTTTTAATGTAACAACCCAAAGTATTTCAATGGAAAATTCCCTTCTTATATTTATGTCATAAAAACACAAAATAATGAACTACTAAGTGATAAGTGACCTTTAAACATAATTTTTCCACCCCTATGTTTGGAATTTTTAAAATCTGACATACACGGTTGTGTTCAAGATAGTTTTTGGAGTCTAATGAAACAAAAATAATTTTTGGTGAACAAAAACCTACCCTTATGAATAGTAACCTACCCTTATGAATAGTAACCTACCCTTATGAATAGTAATATGACCCTTATAGTAAATAAGAGTAACATTACCTATGAATAATAAAATAAAATTTAGACATCATAGAAAGTGATAATTTGACCTTAGTAAACGTTTTTGGTATTTTAGAAGTCATAAATAATTAATTATAATTAATTAATTAATTAATATAAAAGAATATTTATTTCCCTGAAATTTATTCATAAATTATTTAATCAACTTCTAACAGTTTTTAGATAATTTTATAAGACCCTACGTAATTTTTGAAAGAACTGCAAAATCAGTTTTAATTTTAAAAACTGTTTTTTTAAGTAAATTAATTTTAATTAAATATTAAATTAATAATATTTAGAAAATTATTTTTGAAAAATGGACTTCATTTTTGGATTATACACGTCGAAAAATGGTTGGGGTAATTTTTTGGGAATTTTCTGAGATACTTTAATTTTTGATGAATAATGGAATCCGATAATTCACAATAAAAGCTAAATAATGTATTAATTGAGTCATCGATGATGTTCTGAAGATATAAGGCCACTTGGTTCGGGAATACATTATAAAATTAATATTATTGGTCATCCAAGACTCACTATTCATTGTCTTAGGTGAAATTAATAAACTAATCAATTTTATATTAAGGAAACCCCTCTCCCCTCCACTATAAAAGCCACCCTTCACTCCCTCTTTTCCCCAGACCTCTAAAGCTCCAAGACTTCTATAAACTCTAACCAAAAACCTTCCTTAGCCTCTCCCCCACGTCCAAGAGCTCCTGGTATCATCAAAATACCATGCTTAGGCCCTTAAGGAGGTTCTCAAGAGGAGGATTCTAAAGGTAATTTCTCTCCCTCTTCTCCTTTAATTTCTTTTCATGTTCAAGTTCCTTTCTTCATCTCTCCCTACCCATCTTCATCCAAATTGTTTTGTAACTCCAGTATTATAAATATAATGTAATATTATGATTCTAATGGTATATTATATCACCCCACAGCCTTTCCCTCTTCCTTTTATTTTATTAAAGAGAACGTTGTTCATGTGGTGATAATTTATCACCTTCAAAAACAACATGCTCCCTTCTTCCATTTCTAACTTCAATCTGTCCATGAAACCATTTTTATGGTTGAACCAGAATATATTATATGTATTATTTTCTATTTTATATTCTGGAAATAACTTATGGCCATATTACTAAGTTAAATGTTAAAACGAGTTCGTTGTGATCCAAAAACCGCTCAAATTAACCCAAATAACCATCATTAAATTCTTATCTAATGATTTGTCCACTTGGATCTAATATAATTCACTATAAAATTATTAAAGATACTTTAATAACATTAATAACATGTAATATAAGTTCTGTATGTTTACCCATGATCTACCCAAACATCAATTTAAGAATACAAGTGAACCACTGAAGAAAACCATGAAAACGAACATCCCCGATCAATGTTTTTAAACTCTATAAGTCATCCAAAGGAACATAATATAACATAATGAAACCAGAATGAACCCTATTAATGTACAAACGGTTCTTTATTTCTAATTAATGAATATAATTTCATTATACAGGACATTAAAGAGAAGGAAGCATTCGGGTACAAGGTAAGGGGAAATCTCGAACCCAATTTTCTTCCTTCGGGTTCTCCCTCTTTCACTCCATTTTTGATATTGTTACTCCTCAAAGATCATTTTTTCATCATTTCATTACTTTTTTGGGATATACATGTTTGTCACTGGTTTTTATGTCCATCAAAATGTTTTCCAAAAGAACTCTTCTTTCAAGATCTCACCTTTTACCTCTCATTCAAGGTTGATGGTTCTTGTATCATGTATGTTGTTCCCTCTTTATTTTGAGAACCCAAAGATTATGAATCTGTTATTATGATATGAAACCCATTACTTTACATGGGTTATTTATGTACATGTTTTATATGTGTTCTATGTGGAACTCATGATAATGATAATGTTATGATGTGACAGGTGCACCCGGAATTATATAGCGCAATATGAATGTTTAAATGTGACGGGTGCGCCCAGAAATATATAGCGCTCCAATGCATTGGGTAAAGTGATTAATCTCATGAGTAAATGTTAAATGATGTGTGAACAAGATGCTATCTTTGTTCACAAGCATGTGTGGTAGTTAACCACTAAGACATGATGTTTCATTTTTATGCATTGCCACATTTCAAGTCTTTTATTTTTGCTGTTCTGATGTTCATGATCTTTTTCCTATGTTATGATTATGCTCACCCCATGATGTATTGTTATTATCTATACTCTTACTGGGCTTTTAGCTCACCCCTTTCTATGTATATCCTCAGGTGGCTACATGTACTAAGGAGAGGAAAATTGCTACTAAGAAGCTATAGAAGAAGAAATTAAATGAATTTTTATGCTTGATGTTGTACTTGTCATGTGTAGTCCTAGTTTTCCCAAGACACTAAACCTCTGGATCCTCAATGTGTAATACTATTATGTTGTTTATTGTTGAAATGATGTAATAGTAATGTAAGAAAAGGCCAGGTCACTATAGTTGGTATCAAAGGAAAGGTTTAGTTAATTTGGGAATTAGTATTAGTAAACCCTAGAGAAAACCTCTAGCATAAGAATAAGTACAAATATGTACAAAAGAATATTTACCTAGGGATCCCATATGTTATGTTTTAGGTATAATTGTTTAAATGAATAATTTATTCATGACTCTTTTACTTATGTTTTGTTCTAACCTTTTCTATTTTAGAAAATGGTGGGAACCGGGAGAAATCAGGCCAACAACTCTTGCGAGGGCCAATGCAACGATTGCCCGAACGACATCCCCAATGATTTTGGAGGTGGAGTTCAAAACTTCATGGCGATGCTTACCCAATTATCTCGGGTTATGAATAATAACCATAATAATGGGGAACATCCTCCTTCACCAAAGAGGGAGCAACTAGCTATCCAATGTTTTATGCGGCAACGACCACCGACGTTTTGTGGATCTTCCGATCCACTAGTTGCGGAACAGTGGGTCAACTCCTTGGAGAAGATATTTTCTGTTCTTCACTGTTCCAAGACAGAGAAGATGACTCTAGCCGTTTATCATCTTTATGGAGAAGCTAATCAATGGTGGGATTTGATTAAGAACACCAATCCAAGAGAGGAAATTGAAGAGATGGAATGGGAAGACTTTAAGATAATGTTTCTTAATAAGTACTTCCCACGAACTCTTCGCACAAAGATGGAGAGAGAATTCACAGAGCTCAAGAAAAAAGAAGGAGAATTTGTCACAACCTATGAATCAAATTTCACAAGGCTCGCAAGGTATGCTTCGGGTTTTGTTATAAAAAATGATAGCAAAAATGATAGATTCTTTAGTGGATTAAAACCACATCTTAGAAAGGCTATTTCAATTCGAGACTTTGGAAGTTATGAAGAAGTTGTTCGGTGTGCTCTCAAAGTGGAGATGGAGTTTGGAGAATGGTCCCATGGCTATGGTGATAAGAAAAGAATGATGGAGTTTCAAGCCGGTGGATCTAATGAAAAAGGTGGGAAGAAAACACAATGGCCCACATGCAAAAAATGTGGGAAGTTGCACCATGGGAACTAACTCAAAGGGATGGGGAAATGCTTCAAGTGTGGGAAAGAAGGACACCTTGCTCACGAGTTTCGAAAAGACCTGAAAAGGAAGGATAATGTAGCAGATGAAAGGAGAGAACCACTCGTGGTTCAATGCTACAACAGTATGGAGCTAGGGAACTATTCAAACTAGTGCACTAAACCTCGAGCTCTCGATGGTAATCTGCGCCGACAACCACCAAGCCAAAGGAACAAGGGAAGGCTTATGCCATCACTACTGCGGAGGTGGAACATGATAATGAAGTCGTACAAGGTACACTTACTATTCACTCAGGAATGGAAAAAGTCTTATTTGATTCTGGTTCTATGCATTCCTTTATATCTTGCAAGTTTGCTAGAACTATAGAATCGAAGCCCCGAAACCTTGAAGTAGAGGTATCTGTAAACACCAAGTGGTGAAATCATTGCGACCCATGTGTTTGACTCTTCCCCTGTTGAAATATGTGGGAAGATTCTTCCGGAAAATCTTGTAATACTTCCCTTGGTGGAATTCGACGCTACAATGGGAATGGATTGGCTCTCTTTATATAGAGCACATATCAACTGTCGAGAAAAGGAAATATATTTTCATATTCCGAACCATCCCATGCTCCTCTACAAATGAAAGGAAGGTCATGAATCTCCTTTGATAAATCCTTCAATGGTTTGGGTGTTGATTACCTATGAAGAAGCATACCTCGCCCAAATGGTTGAGTCGAAGGAAAGTGCCAACCTTGAAGAAATGCCCATCCTGAGGGAATACAGTGATGTATTTCGCGAAGAGTTACCCGGAATTCCCCCGGATCGTGAGGTAGAGTTCTCAATTGAACTCATACCCAGAGATACTCCTATCTCGAAGTGCCCCTATAGGATGGCTCCTATCGAACTGGAGGAGTTAAAGAAGAAGCTGCAAGAGCATCTGGACAAAGGGTTCATACACCCTAGTCAATCACCTTGGGGTGCGCCAGTGCTCTTTGTAAAGAAGAAGGACGGAACCATGCAGTTGTGTATCGATTATCGGGAACTCAACAAGATCACCATAAAGAACAAGTATCCTCTCCCAAGGATTGATGACTTGTTCGACTAGTTAAGAGGAGCTCAATACTTCTCAAAGGTGGATCTTCATTCTGGATATCATCAAGTAAAGGTGAAGAAGGAAGATATTTAGAAGACTACCTTCCGTACAAGGTATGGTCACTATGAGTTTTTGGTGATGCCCTTCGGACTTACTAATGCCCCTGCAATCTCCATGGATTTGATGAATAGAGTCTTTAGACATTACCTCGACAAATTTTTGGTAGTGTTTATCGATGTTATTCTCATATACTCCAAGAGAAAGTAGGAACATGAAGAACATCTAAGACCTGTGTTGGCGACATTGAGAAAGTATATGTTGTACGCCAAGTTTAGAAAGTGTGACTTTTTGATGAATCAAGTCACGTTCTTGGGACATGTGATCACAAGTGAGGGAATTTCTGTGGATCCTTCAAAGACAAAGGCAATTGAGGAATGGCCGAGGCCCTCTAGTGTCACATAAATCCGTAGTTTTCTTGGATTATCTGGGTACTACCGACGTTTTGTGAGAAACTTCTCACGATTGTCAAGCCCGCTAACTAAGTTAACAAGAAAAGGGGTAAAGTATGTATGCACAGAAGAATGTGAGGGAAGATTCAAGGAGCTAAAGAGAAGGCTGATCACTGCACCTGTACTCACACTACCGAAAAGTGGAGAAAGTTTTATGATATACAGTGATGCTTTAAAGAAAGTCTTGAGTTGTGTACTCATGCAAAATGATAATGTGATAGCCTACTCCTCACGACAGTTGAAGATCCATGAGCAGAACTACCCGATGCATGATCTAAAGCTGGCAGCCATTATTTTTTCCTTGAAAATCTGGCGGCACTACCTTTATGGCGAGAATTGTGACATATACACCGACCACAAGAGCCTAAAGTATATATTCACACAAAAGGATCTCAACATGCGTCAAAGGAGATGGTTAGAGCTAATCAAGGATTACGATTTCTCTATTCACTATCATCCTGGGAAGGTGAACAAGGTAGCTGATGCTCTAAGAAGAAAAGAACCTCCTACTCTATCCATGTTGCGGATTGAGAAAGACTCTATCTTCTTGGATATGAAAAGAATGGATTTGGAAATCATAAGGGTAGGGGATACATCCTACCTTGCCCAAAGGATTGCGCAACCATCCATCCAAGAGAATATTAAGGAAGCACAAAGGGATGATGTGGATATACAAAAGAGGGTGAATGAATTAAAGGAAGGGAAGCTGCAAGAGTTCCATATCAACGATGATGGTGTGATTCGGTTTGGAACGCAGATTTGTGTGCCTTCATCCCCCTGGATAAAGAAGGAGCTATTGGATAATGCAAATATCTCAAATTTTTCTATCCATCCTGGAAGTACCAAGATGTATCGTGATCTCCGAGAACACTTCTGGTGGGATAACATGAAAAAGGATATTGCGGAATATATATCAACGTGCTTGGTATGTCCTAAAGTTAAAGCTGAGTGACAAAAGTCCAAAGGTATGATGTAGCCATTGCCTATACCAATGTGGAAATGGGAAAATGTTACTATGGACTTTGTCACGGGTCTCCTGAAGACGTCAAAGGGGAATAATGCGATATGGGTTGTGGTTGACCAACTCACCAAGACTGTCCATTTTATCGCTATTCGGGAAGACCTATCACTTGAACAACTTGCAATGATATATGTGAAGGAAGTGATGAGACTGCACGGTGTTCCACTCTCAATTGTCTCTGACCGTGTCTAAGGTTCACATCTAAGTTCTGGAGGAGCCTTCAACATGCTTTGAGTATTGAATTAAATTTTAGCACGTCCTATCACCCCCAAACTGATGGCCAGTCTGAAAGGACTATTTAGACGCTCGAAGATATGCTAAGAGCCTGCTCTCTAGAATTAAAAGGTGGATGGGATAAGCACCTCCCATTGTTTGAGTTCTCATACAACAATAGCTTCCACTCGAGTATTCAGATGGCTCCGTATGAAGCTCATTATGGGAAGCGATGTAGAACTCAAACCTGTTGGGATGATGTTGGAGAATGAAAGTTACTTGGACCCGATCTTGTGCAGGAGATGAAAGAGAGGGTTCAAGTCAACCAGAAACATATCAAAGCTACTCAAAGTCAGCAAAAGAGCTATGCTGACAACCGTCGAAGGGACTTGGAGTTCAACGTTGTAGATAAAGTCTTCATTCGAATATCTCCATGGAAGAGAGTCATGCGATTCAGGAAGAAAGGGAAGCTAAGCCCAAGGTACATTGGCCCCTTTGAGATCCTTGACCACATAGGAGCCGTGGCCTATCGTCTGGCACTTCCACCGAATATGGATCAAGTTCATGATGTGTTTCTTGTATCACTACTGAGGAAGTACATACTAGACCCCTCACATGTACTAAACTCAGAGGTGGTGCATCTGGAAGATGATCTCTCCTATGAGGAGCAGCCGGTAAAAATTTTGGACCCAAGTGATAAGGTTCTATGCTACAAGACAACCCGCCTTGTCAAAGTGTTTTGGAGGAACCATAAGTTTGAGGAAGAAACTTGGGAACCAGAAGAGGCAATGAAGGAGAAGTACCCTCACCTGTTTGTGTAAAGTAAAATTTCGGGGGTGAATTTTCTTAAGGGGGGAAGAATGTAACGACCCAAAGTATTTCAATGGAAAATTAACTTCTTATATTTATGTCATAAAAACACAAAATAATGAACTACTAAGTGATAAGTGACCTTTAAACATAATTTTTCCACCCCTATGTTTGGAATTTTAAAAATCCGACATACATGGTTGTGTTCAAGATAGTTTTTGGAGTCTAATGAAACAAAAATAATTTTTAGTGAATAGTAACCTACCCTTATGAATAGTAACATACCCTTATGAATAGTAACCTACCCTTATGAATAGTAATATTACCCTTATATTAAATAAGAGTAACATTACTTATGAATAATAAAATAAAATTTAGACATCATAGAAAGTGACAATTTGACCTTAGTAAACGTTTTTAGTATTTTATAAGTCATAAATAATTAATTATAATTAATTAATTAATTTAAAAGAATATTTATTTCCCTGAAATGTATTCATAAATTATTGAATCAATTTCTAATAGTTTTTAGATAATTTTATAAAACCCTACGTAATTTTTGAAAGAACTGCAAAATCAGTTTTAATTTTAAAAAATGTTTTTTAAGTAAATTATGATTTTAATTAAATATTAAATTAATAATATTTAGAAAATTATTTTTAAAAAATGGATGTCATTTTTGGATTCTACATGTCGAAAAATGGTTGCGGTAATGTTTTGGGAATTTTCTGAGATACTTGAATTTTTGATGAATAGTGGAATCCGATAATTCACAATAAAAGCTAAATAATGTATTAATTGAGTCATCGAAGATGTTCTGCTGATGTAAGCCCACTTGGTTCGGGAATAAATTATAAAATTACTATTATTGGTCATCCAAGACTCACTATTCCTTGTATTAGGTGAAATTAACAAACTAATCAATTTTATATTAAGGAAACCCCTCTCCCCTCAACTATAAAAGCCACCCTTCACTCCCTCTTTTCCTCACACCTCTCAAGCTCCAAGCCTTCTCTAAACTCTGACCAAACACCTTACATAGCCTCTCCCCCACGTCCAAGATCTGCTGGTCTCATCAAAATACCAAGCTTAGGCCCTTAAAGAGGTTCTCAAGAGGAGGATTCTAAAGGTAATTTCTCTCCCTCTTCTTCTTTAACTTCCTTTCAAGTTCAAGTTCCTTTCTTGATCTCTCCCTACCTATCTTCATCCAAATTTTTTTGTAACTCCATTATCATACATATACTGTAATATTATGATTCTAATGGTATATTATATCACCCCACACCCTTTCCCTATTCCTTTTATTTTATTAAAGAGAACGTTGTTCATGTGGTGATAATTTATCACCTTCAAAAACGACATGCTCTCTTCTTCCATTTCTACCTTCAATCTGGTCATGAAACCATTTTTATGGTTGAAACAGAATATTTTATATGTAGTATGTTCTATTTTATGTTCAGGAAATAACCTATGTCCATATTACTAAGTTAAATGTTAAAATGAGTTTGTTGTGATCCAAAAACCGCTCAAATTAACCCAAATAACCATCATTAAATTCTTATCTAATGATTCGTCCACTTGGATCTAATATAATTCACTATAAAATTATTAAATCTACTGTAATATCATTAATAACATGTAATATTAGTTCTGGATGTTTACCCATGATCTACCCAAACATCAATTTAAGAATACAAGTGAACCACTGAAGAAAACCATGAAAACGAACATCCCCGATCAATGTTTTTAAACTCTATAAGTCATCCAAAGGAACATAATATAAAATAATGAAACCAAAATTAACCCTATTAATGTACAAATGGTTCTGGATTTCTAATTAATGAATATAATGTCATTATACAGGACAATAAAGATAAGGAATCATTCGGGTACAAGGTAAGGGGAAATCTCGAACACAATTTTCTTCCTTAGGGTTCTCCCTCTTTCACTCCATTTTCGATATGGTTACTCCTCAAAGATCATTTTTTCATCATTTCCTTACTTTTTTGTGATATACATGTTTGTCACTGGTTTTTATGTCCATCAAAATGTTTTCCAAAAGAACTCTTCTTTCAAGATCTCACCTTTTACCTCACATTCAAGGTTGATGGTTCTTGTATCATGTATGTTGTTCCCTCTTTCTTTTCGGAACCCAAAGTTTATGAATGTTTTATTATGAGATGAAACCCATTACTTTACATGGGTTATTTATGTACATGTTTGATATGTGTTCTATGTGGCAATCATGATAATGATAATGTTATGATGTGACGGGTGCGCCCGGAATTATATAGCACAATATGAATGTTTAAATGTGACGGGTGCGCCCTGAATTATATAGCGCTCCAATGCATTGGGTAAAGTTATGAATCTCATGAGTAAATGTGAAATGATGTGTGAACAAGTTGCTAGCTTTTTTCACAAGCATGTGTAGTAGTTAACCACTAAGATATGATGTTTCATTTTTATGCATTGCCACATTTCAAGTCTTTTATTTATGCTCCTCTCATGTTCTTGATCCTTTGCCTATGTTATGATTATGCTCACCCCATGATGTATTGTTCTTATCTATCCTCTTAATAGGCTTTTATATCACCCCTTTTTATGTATATCCTCAGGTGGCTACATGTACTAAGGAGAGGAAAAGTGCTACTAATAAGCTATCGAAGAAGAAATTAAATGAATTTTTATGCTTGATGTTGCACTTGTTATGTGTAGTCCTAGTTTTCCCAAGACACTAAACCTCCGGATCCTCCATGTGTAATAATATTATGTTTTTTATCTTTGAAATGATGTAATAGTAATGTAATAAAAGGCCGGGTCGCTACATTTAAAATACAGAAACAACTCCATTACAAAAAAAATATGACATAAACCACTTCCAATCAACAAAAAATACTATTATTTATTATATAGTAAGAATAATACTATGATACCAATTGATGAGGTTTACTATGTACTAATAGGTATTATAATCATTAATAATTTGGTGGGGGTGTTATTGAATCTTTATTTTTACATTATACCATTGAGATAACATTTCCACCTTGTGATTTGATCGACTTAATTACTGTTTAAGCATTCATACAACATTAAGAGACACAAAAACATTGATAATGAATAAGAGAGGAAACATTTATGGTTGAAGTTTATACTTATCATTGGTAATATTCCATAATTACGTTAATTATGGATCAATGGTTAACCAATACTTATCAGTGGTCAAATTTCCCATGTGATTTCAATTGCTCGCAACTTTTTTTGGATCTTCAAATTAATCATACGTGACATTTATCCAATGAAAAGTGGTGGTCACCTGAACTTTATCAATCCTTTAAATCTCCAATCATAATTTCAATTAATTACAACATATCCCACAATATAACAAGTTATGAAATGAATAAACATTAACTCCTCCTACTCTTTGGACTCCCACCTAGAATGGTTGTAAAAATTGTACTAAAATTACGGACTTTTTGACATGGTAAGGATTTTTTCTCTGTGTGTAAGACCATACAACTGATCCTTCTCATAATCACCCAAATCAAGGATCCCCTTGTAAGGATCAAACTATTATTGCTTCTTTTTTCATCTTTAGGAAATAAACTAAGAAATTTTTTATAGTTCTTCACCAACTCTTATCCCAAGAACATTTATATTTAAGGAGAAAAACATAATCCTTATCAGTTTCATATATTTATTAGTTATTATTGCATTTTGTTTCTTGAGACTCATCCCCATCTCTTCCGGACAAGAACATTTGTTTCTTGAACTACTTTGAGTAGTAGTTATTTCATAATAGGTACTAGAGATAATTTTGGATTAATTTAGAGGATAACACCTTCCTAAAGTGGAATAATTTTTTTCTTAAATTAAATTAACCATTTCCTTCAAATCATACTAAAATTATTTGAAATAATCAAATGTTTGGTCACCCTTATTTGAATTATCTATCACTTTATCCTTTGATTATGAAAACCATTCTTTTATTAAAAACTTAAACATGATTTATTACATTAAACTTCACTTGATTCAACAAAGAAGATCGATAGGTTTAGTGTCTTTGGGGCTTAGGATCATTAAATAAAAACTTAAAACATGATATACAACATATTTATTGAAAACATCCTTTGCATGATGACTACATTCCCTCATACTTAGCATTGCATGGGATAACCTGAGGACATGCATAAGAAAAGGGTGAGCTATAAAGCCTAGTAAGGGAGTACACATGGAATAAAATGAGGAGTAAAATACATGTTAGATAATAGTCATATCAATAGATCATAAAAGAAACATGAACATAAAGGCACGATAAAGCATGATAATCATAACAAAGAAATGTGGCAACAACACTTAACATGGAATTAGTATGAGCCAAAGCTCATTGCACATGGAGCATTAGTAAATCATCATTGCACATAAAGCATGAGTAAACCATCATTGTACTTGAATTAGCATGATTCAACACTCATTTCACATGACGTATCATGATACTATACTCTACCCAATGCATTGGAGTGCTATAAGGGCAAACACTTCTTAAACATTTCATTTCATGCATAAGGGTGCCACATGGATCATAAAACATGGATTCATAAAGCATAATAATTTATTCCACGAAAAAGGAATGTGGAATTCATACATGAAACATTAAAATAAATATGTAAATGTGCATAAAGGTGAATACTCTTGATGGAGAAATGGGTATGGTATTCACTACACAATGACATTGGCTTAGCAAATTAGTGCGATTTCGGCAGCATAACAACGTGACATAAGAATTCATAAAAAAGGTTTATGAGAGAGAAAGGGGTTACTTGTCATATTAACATGTAATTTAAAGTAAGGAGGTCATATAGATACATGTCCCAAAAATTTTAATGTAATTTAGATTCATGATACAAAATTATTGCTTGAATGTAAAAGAAGAGAGAGAAGTTCCTTTCGGAATTTCGACATAGTAACGGGTGTACATGGGAGGAATTTAATGAGAGAGAAAGGGGTCTCCCATAATTAAAACAATAATAGGGCAGCATGGGGGAGGTGCAAAACCATACCCCAACATTCATAATTGAAATTAAAAGGGTAATAAAACTTAAAGAAAATTGACAAAAATGAGAAAGGAAGAAAGAACCCTTACTTGGAAATGTGCTTCCAAAGGCTAGAGAGAGGCTTGTGAGAGGCTTATTGGGAGCTTGGGTCTCATTGGGAGGATTCTAGAAAGAGTAGGGTAGAGGTTGGACTAACTCCAAGGTCTTTTAGTGAGGAGGAAGTGGGAGGTTGGGTGGGTTTATATAGGAAAGGTGAGGGAATTATTTATTATTTAGGTTTGGGTCCCCTTACATTAAATTAATCCAAACAACAAACCATACCATGGTTTTTGCCCATGGTTTTTCGAAAAGGGAAGAGGAAAACAATATTTTATAAGGCCAAAGTCCTAAATTCTTAAAATATTATGGTTGCTTATGTGGAGGTGAGTCACACTCCCATGGAAATTAATTTAAAAAGGCAAGGTGTTGAATAAGTCTTCAGGGGTCCATTAATGCTTTGAAAAGTAAGTCAAACAAACCCAAAATCACATTATTTTAATGGTAAAATATATATTGGCCGAACATAAAGATTATAGTATTTTATTAAATCATTATTGGGTCATTATGATGTCATAAAACACATTATATATTTAAACGGTATTTAATTTTTACTTAAAAATTTGACTGTCTCAGAAAATTATGAAACATTCACCGTTGGATAATTTAGACGTCCTAATTCCAAAAATAACATTTATTTTATATAAATAATTTTCTAAATATGTTAATTTTCACTTTTAAAATAAAAACCGACATTTATCGAAAATTCACGGGTTTTGACAAAAATGGATTTCAAACCTTAATAAAAATTTTAATTGCATTCATAAAATTATAAGATCATTTAATTTAATAAAAATTAATTTAATAATAATAATATTATTTTATTAAATTATTATTTAATTCAAAAATCCCTTAATTTAATAAAATAGATTTCTTAATTAAATAATAACTAAAAACACCATTTGTACTTTAAAAACTATTTACAATGTTCAAAAATGACTGGAAATTATATTCATTATTATATAAAAAATAAATTTACATGAAAATAGTACAAATTATTTTTTACACAACCCCTTAAAACAACTGCATAAGACCTAAGGGTAAGGTGTGTGATGGTGATAGACTCTTGGGGTGGCTCGGATAACATCGCTCGAGTGGTAATCTCTATCAACTTACACTTTTCCCGTAGATGGTCTCGTTCGAGTTTGACATGGTGAAGCTCAGCTTGGGCTTGGTCAAGAGTGAAGCCCAAGGATGCCACCTCTTTTTTGAGCTCTGACAAATGGGCTTCATATGGGGAAATTCTACTGGATGATGCCATCACTTCTTTTGTCTGAGTAAATTGGATTTGCTAAAGTCCTATATTTATACTAATCATGTGGTCACTGTTCAATGTCTATATTAACAACGGTAAAAATTATTAACATAAAACCAAAGAAGTTGACATCTTATAAAAAATATTTTTCATAAAGAGACATTTACTTGGATCAAGAGGGATTTTCCATTAATGAAACTTTGGGTCGTTACAATATTCCCCCCTTAAGAAATTTTGCCCTTGAAATTTTCCTTTTCCCACACTAAATCAAATGTGGGTAACTCAACTTCATCACTTCCTCCGATTCCCAAGTCACTTCTTCAAACATGTGGTTCCTACACAACACCTTAACGAGGGGTATTGTCTAATTTCATAGAAATTTTTCTCTATGATCTAAGATCTTCACTGGTTGCTACTCAAAAGAAAGATCATCTTCTAATTGTACCACCTCAGAAGAGAGTACATGTGAAGGGTCTGGTATGTATTTTCTTAAGAGGGATACATGAAAGACATCATGTACTTTGGCCATGGTAGGTAGAAGTGCTAGTCGATAGGCCATAGCCCCGACACGATCAAAAATCTCGAAGGGGCCTATGTACCTTGGACTTAACTTCCCTTTCCTTCCAAAACTCATGACCTTCTTCCATGGAGATATGTGTAGAAACACCATGTCTCCAACTTTAAACTCAAGGTCTCATCGATGATTATCTGCATAACTCTTCTGTCGACTCTAGGCTGCCTTGATATGCTGCTGAATGGTTTTCACCTTCTCCACAATTTCTTCGACCATTTCTGGTCCAAGCATCTTACGTTCACCAACCTCATCCCAACATGTCGGTGTTCTGAACCATTTCCCATACAGGGCTTCATATGGTGCCACTTGGATGATCGAGTGGAAACTATTGTTATAAGAGAAATCAACCAGAGGAAGATTTTTATCCCATCCTACTTTAAAGTCCATTGAGCATGCTCTCAAAATGTCCTCAAGTGTTTGGATAGTCCGCTCAGATTGGCCATCAGTTTGAGGATGATAGTCCGTAATGAAGTTCAGTTCGGTATTCAGAGCATGTGGAAGACTCTTCCAAAACATAGAGGTGAATCTTGGATCTCGGTCAGACACAATAGATAGTGGTACTCCATGCAACCTTACCACTTCCCTGATATATATCCGTGCTAGTTGTTCCAAAGAGAAATCCTCTTGAATAGCAATGAAGTGTGCAGTCTTTGTAAGACGATCCACAACAACCCAGATTGCATTGTTGCCTTTGGATGTCCTCGGATGTCCAGTGACAAAGTCCATGGTGATGTTCTCCCATTTCCATTCTGGTATAGGCAATAGTTGCATCAACCCCTTAGACTTCTACCTCTCTGCCTTCACTTGCTGACACACCAGGCATTTTGATGTATATTCAACGATATCCTTCTTCACATTATCCCACCACAAGTTTTCTCGGATATCTCGATACATCTTTGTGCTCCCTAGTTGAATAGAGAAATTTGAACTATGTGCATCGTCCAAAAGTTACTTCTTCAGCTCTGGACATGATGGAACACATAGTATTTTCCCAAACCGCACAATTCCTTCTTCATTAACATTAAACTCTGAGGATTTCCCCTTTTTGATAGCTTCCACTTTTTTTTGAATTCCCACATCATCCTTTTGAGAATCCTTTAACTTTTCCAAAAGAGACGGTTGATCAATCATTTGTAAAAGTATTGATGATGTTCCCTTCTCTATGATTCCCATTTCCATCTTCATCAAGTCTAAGAAGACTGTATCCTTCTCAATTCTCATCATTGATAGAATCGCTGTATCCTTTCTACTTAGGGCATCTTCCACCTTGTTCACTTTCCCAGGGTGGTAATGTATTGAACAATCATAATCTTTGATGAGCTCTATCCATCTTCTCTGGCACATATTAAGCTCTTTCTTTGTGAATATATATTTAAGACTCTTGTGGTCAGTATATGTCTCACATTTATCTCCATAGAGATAATGCCGCCAGATTTTCAAGGCAAAGATCACAGCCGCCAACTCCAGATCATGCGTTGGATAGTTTTTCTCATAGATTTTCAACTACCTTGAGGCATAGGATATCACTTTATCATGCTGCATCAGCACACAGCCTAAGCCCTTCTTTGAAGCATCACTGAATACCACAAAAAGTTTCCCACTTGTGGGTAAAGTGAGAACGGGTGTAGTGATAAGCCTCCTTTTCAACTCCTTGAAGCTTTCTTTGCATTCATTACTCCAAGAAAACTTTACTCCCATTCGAGTTAGCTTAGTAAGATGTTTGGACAATCATGAGAAATTCCTCACAAATCGTCGATAATATCCAGCTAACCCCAAGAAGCTACGGATATCCATTACTGATGCTGACCTCGACCATCCCTGAATTGCATATGTTTTGGAGGGGTCCACATATATCTCATTGCTTGTGATGATATGGCCCATGAATGAGACCTCCTTCAACCAGAACTCACACTTGCTGTAATTTTCATAGAGCTTCTCCTTGCACAAAGTCTCTAGTATAGTTTTTATATGCTCCTAATGATCCTCCTTGGTTTTGGAGTATATTAGAATATCATCTATAAATACAAACACATATTTGTCAAGGTAATCTCTAAAGACTCTATTCATCAAGTCCATGAATATTTCTGGAGCATTGGTGAGTCCATAAGGCATTACTATGAATTCATAGTGCCTGTACCTTGTACAAAAAGCAGTCTTGGGGACATCTTCCTTCTTCACCCTTACTTGATAATATCCCGACCGCAAATCCACCTTGGAGAAGTATTGTGCTCCACGTAGCTGATCAAACAAGTCATTGATTCTTGGGATAGGATACTTGTTCTTTATCGTGATTTTGTTAAGTTCACGATAATCGATGCAAAGTCACATTGACCCATCCTTCTTCTTGACGAAGAGGACTGGTGCATCCCATGGTGAAGCACTTGGGCGTATAAACCCTTTATCCAGATTCTCCTGTAGTTGTTTCTTCAGCACTTCAAGCTCAACAATAGCCATTCTATATGGAGTCTTGGATATTGGTAGTGCCCCTGGTATAAGTTCAATTGAGAACTCAACATCTCTTCTTCGAGGAAGACCAGACAGTTCCTCGGGAAACACTTCAGCGAATTCCCTCACAATAGGCATTTCTTCAAGGATGGTTTCTTCCTTGGACTCAATCATCTGAGCTAGATATGTGTGCTCATAAGGTAGTAATATACATGCTTGAGATGATGGAGATAAATGAGATTCATCTTCCTCATGGCACTTGTAAAGAATCGGGGGTCGATTCTCCATATGGAGTGTATTTCCCTCTCCCGACAATTTATGTTGGCTCTATATAAGGAAATCCAATCCATGCTAAGAATTGCATAAAATTCCACTAGAGGGAGTATGACGAGGTTCACCGGGAAATTCAATCCACAGATTATAATAGGGGAGGAATTATATTCATGGTATGCAATTATTGCCCCTTTTTCCGTACTCACCAACATCTTTACTTCCATGATTTGTGGTGGTGATGGGATTGTTCTACTAAACTTTCGAGATATAAATGATTGTGTAGAACCTTAATCAAAAAGTACGTTCGCTATTCTTGAATGAATAACTAGCATACCTGTCACCACTTCGTTTTCGAGGTTCACTTCGGCAGAAGTGATGGGAAAAGCTTTTCCTTGCTGTCTTGGAGGTTGTTGGTTGTCTCTGAAAACCCTTGGATTAGGGCACTAATTTGCAAAATGACCCGTTTATTTTCATTTGTAGCATTAAAAAATGCATTGAGGTTCAAACGGAGAGTTCCTCTCCTCTTTCCCAGCCGTGGGTCTTTCTTGCCCATAGTTAACAGCTAGGTGCCCTTCTCTTCCACACCTGAAGCATTTTCTCATCCCCTTAAGGCAATTTCCAGAGTGCTTCCTTCTGAACTTTTGGTAAGTGGGGTGCTGGATCTTCTTAGCACCGTTGGATTTATCCATCGGACCACCAGCATTGAAGTCCACCTTACGCTTCTTGTCCCCATGATACCCCTGTGATTCCCCGATCTCCATTTCAAACTTGAGGGCACATCGAACAATCTCCTCATAGCTGTCGAAGTCACGGATCGCTAATGCTTTCCACAAGCTAGACTTTAGCTCACCAAAGAAGCGGTCAACCTTGCATTCGGGGGTAACAACAAAGCCGGAAGCATATCATGAAAGCCTCGTGAAGTTTTCCTCGTACGCTCCAATAGATTCTTCATCTTTTTGCTTGAGGGAAAGGAATTCCCTTTCCATCTTAAGCTGGAGGGTGCGCAGAAAATATTTATCGAAAAAAATATTCCGGAAATCCTTCCATTACAATTCCTCGATCTCCTCCTCAGGCTTCGTATTCTTGATAAACGTCCACCATTGATCAGCTTCACCCTCCATACAATAAGCCTCTAAGAGAACCTTCTCTTGTTCAGAACATTGGAGGATGGAGACTATCTTTTCAATGGAGTTGATCCATTGTTCAGTGATCGTGGGATCGGATGATCCACTAAAAGTAGGAGGCCTTTGTCTCATGAATATCTCGATAGTGACTTGTTCTTTCTTAGGGGGGGTTGAACGTTCCTATTGACCCATATTTCTATTCAAAACTTGAGTTAGCTGAGAGATAAGCGTGACAAAATTCGTGATTCCCGCTCCCATTGGATTGGGCATCTCATTACTACAGTCATCACACTGATCTTCACAACGGTTGTTAGCCCGAGTCCTCCTATTACCGGCCATTGGATGGAATAAAAGGAAAGTTAGGGGTAACACATAAAGGTTAATCCAAAGAAAAAAGTTTATGACTTATAAATAAACTTTTATTTCCTTAACTCATGAGTCTATAGGCTTCAATCTAGGCTTTTCATGATCTAATTTCTAACATATATTCTTAGGGGATTTTTTTAATTCCCTTAATAAGGGTTCATACTAAGCTTGTGAATTTATCAAAACATATCCCCCGGGAGTGTCATAACTAAGAGTTCAGCAAGGCCTGTTTTTGTGCACCAGTTCCCGTTCGAGTCTAGCTCAAAGTGGTGTTTTCAGGTTTTACCCATAGGATACATCTGTGCTAGAGCCGCCTCTACCTGCTCGTATCCAGAGAGGGATGTATTTTTTTGATAAACCACTTACTCAGTAATTACCAAAACTTAGGGATGTTTTTATTATACCTAGTCTTATATCTAAGGCTTTACTAGGGTTTCCTAATCCCAAAAATAACTAAACCTATCCTCTAATACCAAATAAGACAACCCTGCTTTTATTACAAACTTAAACATGATTCATTACATTAAAAACCACTTGATTCAACAAAGAAGATCGATAGGTTTAGTGTCTTTGGGTCTTAGGATCATTACATAAAAACTTAAAACATGAAATACAACATCTTTATTGAAAACATCCTTTGCATGACCACTACATTCCCTCGTACTTAGCATTGAATGGGATAACCTAAGGACATGCATAAGAAAAGGGTGAGCTATAAAGCCCACTAAGGTAGTACACATGGAATAACATGAGGAGTACAATACATGTTAGACAATAATAATATCAATAGAGCATAAAAGAAACATGAACATAAATGCATGATAAAGCATGATAATCATAACATGGAAATGTGGCAACAACACTTAACATGGAATTATCATGAGCCAAAGCTCATTGCACATGGAGCATGAGTAAATCCTAATTGCACATAAAGCATGAGTAAAACCTCGTTGCACTTGAATTAGCATGAGTCAACACTCATTTCACATGACTTATCATGATACTATACTTTACCCAATGCATTAGAGCTCTATAAGGGCACACCCTTCTTAAACATTTCATTTCATGCATAAGTGTGCCACATGGATCATAAAACATGGATTCATAATACATAATCATTTATTCCATGATAAAGGAATTTAAAATTAATACATGAAAAATTACAATCAATATGTAAATGTTCATAAAGGTGAATACCCTTGATGGAGAAATGTGCATGGTATTCACAACACAATGACATTGGCTTAGAAAATTCGTGCGATTTCGGCAGCGTAACGACGTGACATAAGAATTCATAAAAAAGGTTGATGAGAGAGAAAGGGGTTCCTCGTAATATTTACATGTAATGGAAATTAATTAGGTCATATAGATACATTTCCCAACAATTTTAATGGAATTTAGATTCATGATACAAAATTATTTCTTGAATGTAAAAGAAGAGAGAGAAGTTCCTTTCGGAATTTCAGCATAGTAACAGGTGTACATGGGAGGAATTTAATGAGAGAGAAAGCTGTCTCCCATAATTCAAACAATAATAGGGAAGTATGGGGGAGGTGAGAAACCATACCCCACCATTCATAATTGAAATTAAAATCACAATACAACTTAAAGAAAATTGACAAAAATGAGAAAGGAAGAAAGAACCCTTACTTGGAAGTGTGCTTCCAAAGGATAGAGAGAGGCTTGTGAGAGGCTTCTTGAGAGCTTGGGTCACCTTGGGAGGATTATAGAGAGAGTAGGGAAGAGTTTTGACGAATCCCAAGGTCTTTGAGTGAGGAGGAAGTGGGATCTTGGGTGGGTTTATATAGGAAAGGTGAGGGAATTCTTTACTATTTAGGTTTGGGTCCCCTTACATTAAATTAATCCAAACCACAAACCATACCATGGTTTTTGCCCATGGTTTATGGAAAAAGGAAGAGGAAGACAATATTTTATAAGGCCAAAGTCTAAACATCTTAAAATATTAGGGTTGCTTATGTGGAGGTGAGTCACACTCCCAAAGAAATTAATTTAAAAAGGCAAGGTGTTGAATAAGTCTTGAGGGGTCCATTAATGCTTTGAAAAGTAAGTCAAACAAACCAAAAATCACATTATTTTAATGTAAAAACATATATTGGCCGAACCTAAAGATTATAGTATTTTATTACATCACTATTGGGTCATTATGATGTCATAAAACACATTTTATATTTAAACGGTGTTTAATTTTTACTCAAAACTTTTACTATCTCAGAAAATTATGAAAAATTCACCGTTGGATAATTTTGATGTCCTGATTCCAAAACTAGAATTTATTTTATTTAAATAATTTTCTAAATATGTTAATTTTCACTTTTAAAATAAAAACCGACATTTATAGAAAATTCACGGGTTTTGACAAAAATGGATTTCAAACCTTAATAAAAATTTTAATTGCATTCATAAAATTATAAGATCATTTATATTTAATAAAAATTAATTTAATAATAATATTATTATTTTATTAAAATATTATTTAATTCAAAAAACCATTAATTTAATAAAATATATTTCTTAATTAAATAATAACTAAAAACACCATTTGTACTTTAAAAACTATTTACAATGTATCAAAAATGACTAGAAATTATATTCATTATTATATAAAAAAATAATGTAAATGAACATAATACTACTTATTTGTTACATAACCCCTTAAAACAGCCACATAAGAACTAAGGGTAAGGTGTACGATGGTGACAGACTCTTGGGGTGGCTCGGATAACATCGCTCGAGTGGTAATCTCTATCAACTTCCACTTTTCCCATAGTCGGTCCTGTTCGAGTTTGACATGGTGAAGCTCAGCTTGGGCTTGGTCAAGAGAGAAGCCCAAGGATGCCACCTCTATTCCAAGCTCCAAAAAATGGACTTTGTATGGGGAATTCTACTGGATGAGGCCATCGCTTCTTTTGTCTGAGTAAATTGGATTTTTTAAAGTCCTATATTTATACTAATCATGTGATCACTGTTCAATGGCTATATTGACAACAGTCAAAATTATAAACATAAAACCAAAGAAGTTGACATCTTATAAAAAATAGTTTTCATAAAGAGACATTTAACTGGATCAAGAGGGATTTTCCATTAATGAAACTTTGGGTCGTTACATTGATTATGAATATATTATGTGTATTTGTTTATTTTTTCTATAAAAAAGAATATTTTATAAACCTAATTTGGTGCATATGAATTGAAAATGGATGCATGGTAATCTTATAACAAATGTTTATGAAGATGGAGTTAAATAGTTCATCATGTTTTAAATAGAGCATGTACACAACCCTTATAAAATTATTTTTATATTATTAAATTGTTTTTATTCAAGAAAAATTATTCTAGAAGATTTGGAAGAACATTTGATTTGTCACAAAATATATAAAATTTGTAAATGTAGGATTAAAAATGGGAAACAATATAACATGAACACAGATTGGGATGATATTGTGGTTTATGGATCATTTGATATGAATACTAGTGCAAATGATGATGGATATCATATGGACGAAATGAAAATGGAAATTTAAGTTGACATTAATTATTTTTCAAATTTTTTTGAGAAGTTAAATAAATATGCTAAGAGACCATTGTATATAGGTTGTACTAAATACACAACATTTTCATCCATATTGAAGTTATATAAATAAAAAGATGGTTGTGGATGGAGTGACACTAGCTCAGTAGAACTACTTGGTCTCTTTAATGATATGATACTAGAAGAAAATGAACTTCCCTGTTGAATATATTATAAAAAATGTATTCTACTTTCAATGGTTATTATCTATAAAAAATAAATGATTTTCCAAATGATTTCATTTTTTTCAAGGTCCATAAATAACTCATAAAATTACCTAAGTGTGGAACAGATTGAAACAATAAAGATGAATCAAGTCCTTTGAAATATTTATGGTAATTTAATATCAATACACATTTTAAAACACTATATGGATGTCAACAAACTATGAGGCAATTGACATGTGATGAAGATAAAATAATTAAATATGAGAAACTATATCATCAATAAGACACTCTTTTGTAGAAGAAAATTGATTATGAATATCTTTAATTTGGAAATGATCTGAGAAACTTCCATCTTAAATTATCTATTGATTGAATAAATCTTTTTGATATATAGAGTAGTACTTAGAGTACATGTTTAGTCATGTTGGTAAATTTTAACTTTACTCCATCATTATGCATGAATCGAAAATACATTATGTTGTCTCTGCTTATATCTTGACCAAAAAACATCGGGTATTGATATTGATGTCTATTAGTTTATATTGATTAGAGATATGAAATTGATGTGGGATTCAGGTTTTACAATGTGTGATTCTCATAGAAGTGAAGAATTTATATTAATGTCCATGTTGTAATGGATGATAAATATCCTTCTTACTTGTGGGAATTTTTCATTCTATAAAACTAAAAGAATTTAGGGGTGTCTCATTTATGAAGAATGAACACACTCAGTTTGGTTGAATCATTCCTTGAAGACTATGTTTTTGGGAAATCAAAAAACTTTACCTCTACAACATAAATACTGATCATGTACAATAACATTCGATAGGAATACTGAACAAGGTACGATACTATCTCCACTAATAGGTGATAAAATGTTCAATAAAGTAAAATATATTGAAACTATTTTTGGTACACCAATTTCAAAAAACCATATCAAATCTGGTTGGAAAAAGAAATCAATTTTCCTTGAATTACAATATTGGAATTGTTTGTACGTTAAACATTTTCTTGACGTCATGCATGTAAAAAAATTGTATTTGATAGTGTTATTCTCTCATTACTAAATGTTTTTGAAAAAAAGGATGGAATCAAGGATAGGTTGGACCTGATTGATGTGGTTATAAGGAAACATTTGGCATTAGTGAAGGGTAAATGGCATATTTTACTTCCTTTAACATCTTACACTATATCTAGACAAGAAAAATTGCAATTTTTTATTTTCCTTAATGGTGTAAAAGTTCCATAGGGGTATTTATCAAATATTTAGAATGTTCTGTCAATGAAAAATTTAAAGATACATGGGCTAAAATAACCCAAATATCATGTTTTTTTCAATATTTGATGTATATTGTTTTATGTTTCATTCTACCAAAAAATGTATGACAAACATTAAATAGAGTTTTCATCTTTTTAAAAGGAATATATAGTAATGTTATAGACCCAAAAATGTTTTCAATAATGAATAAAAAGCATGTAGTCACATTATGTGAATTATAGATGTTCTTCTTACCATCATTAATTAATATAATTTTCCACATCATGGTTCACATGGTTAGAGAGGTTCAACTATGTGGTCGTGTACATTACAGATGGACGTACCCCATTTAATGGTATTTGAAGATTCTGAAAGGGTATGACAAGAATCAATGTTAGTCAGATGGTTGTACTGAAGAATGATATATAGTTGAAGAAGTTTTTGTATTATATACAGATTACCTATTAGATATTGATATCATCAGTCTCCCAAAGTCTCATCTCAATGGATGTCTTATGGGTGAAGGTATTTACTAAAGACATGTTGTTATAATTACCATCATAGAGCATAAGAAAGAGACCCTTTAAATTTTATTTAATAGTGAATATGTTGATCCATACAATGAATCCCATAAAGAAATTATAATATATTTGAATCCATCAAGAGATGAAGGGTGGATATCAAATACAAAAAATCAACATTTTATAGGATGGTTATGAGATCATATTTATAAGTAGTTATCTGAATATCTAAATTCAATTGATGAATGAATTTGATGGCTATCCATGGGGCCAAATGAAAATTTTATATCATACACTAGTTTTGTAATCAATTGTAGTATGTTATATAAATAAGAAAATGATTACTGTAGTATGATGAAAAACAGCGGAGTTATTCTTGTGGTGGAATCAATGCACATCTCTGGTTCCAAGGATAGAAATCCAATTTTTGTAAATATTTCATATTTCAACGTTATCTAATAGATATATGAGTTGGATTATAAAAAATTTAAACTACCAATTTTATGTTGAAAATGGTTTGACAATAGGTGTGAAGTGAAAGTTGATCAAAGGGGCTTGGTGAAGGTTAATTTTAGTGTGTATGGGGAAAATGATGAGTTTTTATTAATGTAATCACAAGTATTTCAAGTATTTTATGTATCATATCTTGAAAAAAATAATTGGTCAATTGTTCGGCTGGAGACTAAAACTACTATAGGTTTAGATGAAAATTCAATTAAGGATGAACCTTTCATTGGGAGATCACAATTAGTTTATGGTGGTCCCAATGTAGAAAATTTATTTTACATTAGAGGGGACAATAAAGTGGAGATTTGGATTGTTGATAGAGGTTCCAAATCCCATCAACCTTCAAAAAAATAAATAGGGTTTAATGATATTTTTAAATTTTTTTTAATATATGGTGATTTTACACATAATATTATCTGATCTACACTATATTAACATAATCTAAATTAAATTTTGGATAACACATACAAAAAATTTATTTTCACATAATGATGTTTCCAATATCAGGGAATACCAAGTTTTGATGCTAAAACTACATAATTATAAGGATATAAAAAACATTTTTATGTAAAAAAATAAGAACTACGTAGTATCATAGTGTTGACCAAAAATATCATGGAAATAAGTAAGGGTATAAAATTTGTGGTTTCCTAGAACCAACACGGCCGACCTGTTGACCCCAATAAGTCAATTTTCATTAGTTATATTAACATCATAATGAGTATGAATGTTGCAATTGATTAAGATTCATGGCTCCATTTCCATCCTATAACAAAGGAAACCCTTTGGTAAGATATAATAGTTATGTTATGATATATTGTCTCTATTTTACAAAAAAATCATATAAGTAAATATTGATTTACTTTTCATTATTCCTTGAAGAGTTTGTTTATTTTAGATGATTCCTACAATAAATATGTTTTAATGGACACTAGAAATTCCCATAAATGCTTCTAGACTCTTCTTACAATGTTTCAACTTGGGGACATTGAAGATAATGTAAATCCACACCCACTAGTTACTTATTCACACATTATAAATCATGAAACATGGAATACTTTCATCAGTAATCATGATGAGAAATAATTTTAGGTACATTATAGTCAATAATAAATTGTTTTAAATTATATATTTTATCCAATTTGATTCCAAATTTTTAATTTATGAAATAGAAAAGGAGTTCTAAAAATAAACAACATGCATTAAAACCAATGTACCCCTATCAAAAAGTAAGAATGGGGTACATATCATAAGATAAGAAAATAGAATTCATTTAAAAAAACTATAAAATTTTTATGTGATATGAAACAACATATGTTCCCCTATTTATATTAAAATTGATGAATCAAAATCTGAATCCACTTCCATCCTACATTATGTGCTATGGAATGAGGACCGCATAAATAATAAGGGTAAACAAGTTGATCAAAACACAAAAGAAGTATGGGAAAAATGTGTATGCGTAACATAATAGTAATTTAATATGATTTTTAACTGTATAAAATAAAAATAACTATTTATGTTTATATTTTTTCTATATGGTTTAAATACAAGAACTGGAAACAGTTGTACTGGATGAAAAATAATACTTTTAGTAGCTTTGAAGTGCCTAGAACAATATGGCCATGTTAGAGGTGTAGGTTTTGGAATTTCACCTTGAACATATTTGAGAAGATAGAAAAAAAATAAGATACATATCATATTATGAAATTATTTCATGTGAAAATAGATTCATTTTAAGATATTATCATATAGTCTGGTTTGGAAGAACAATATATGTGAATGGATCAAAGAGAACTAGTGGTAGAATAAAGATCGGCTCATGAACAACAAAAAACCCACAATATTTAAGGAAAACCGTCCCCATCAACCATAAACCTTACATAAAGTAATAAATTTTTAAGTACTCTTTCTCATAAATATGGATCAAACAACTTCTGATAACTTTATATTACTAAAATTCTACACGGTGAAATTGTTTGTGATTTTTATCAATCAACTCCAAAAAACTACCTTGTGGTGAGGGATATAGTTTATGATATCCATGTAGAACTTATACAAAAAAAATAACTCCAAAAATAACACATGATATTGGGGATTTAGGTATCTTAAGAGTTGAGCACTGAGTTTCCTATTCCACTTGATGATCCAGATATTTCAATGGTCAATGATGTTGTTAGAACTTTCATAGAATGGTCGTATAATCATATAAATATATATGATTTATTACATTAAAAAATAAAATTAAAAACCTGTAAAATTTGATGAAAAAAGTTTTTAATTTGGGTACGATATTATAGATGGATAAAACAATGGGGAATTAGAAGGTCAGATCAAGAAAATCTAGTGAATCGACCAAGAAAAAAAAAGAAATTTTGTGATTCCGTTCTCTTAACCAGTTCCACTAAAACATATATTAGCATTTCAACTTTATGAAGAAACCACATACAAATATAGAGATATGTCTTATATTCCATATTAAGAATAATTATTTGGATCATTGATTACATATATAGCTGATATCGAGAGTATAAATTATAATCTCTAGTTTGAATGGCTGAGAGTCTCAATTGTAAATACATACAAAATTTAGATTTTCATAACACATCTTACCAAAAAATGATATAATATGTTTATTAAGGTTAACAACTATTAATATTTTATAGAGTAATTTATATTACAACTATATAAAAGGAAAACCGTGTGAAACACGATTTGTATTCATTAATCCCATCATGATTTCTACACAAATTTCTATGTATTTGGAATAAATTAATAAGAAAAAAGATATGCTAAATGAGGTCTTTGAGAATAAAATTACAGATGACAGACTCTTTTTTATTTCTAAAATTCCCTAGTAAAGCATTGTAATTTAATCATAAAAAATATATTTTTTTATTTTTTTTATTACTTATTTTTTTTCTTTGAAGCATATGATATTGATCACAATCAATATAGATACCACCAAATATTTATTTTTTTGATCTAATGCAAGCATATCCAAAAAACTAACCTTATATTATGTGTATTCTGAATTTTTAATAAACTTATATCATCATTAAATATATAAAAAAATATTTGTATAGTTCATTTTGTGTTTTAACAAAAAATATATGATGTGTTGGTCACTAAATATAAGTTAAATCATGTTATGAAGTCGGTAAATGAATATAATAATCCTATGGATTACTTCATATGAAAAAAATTAGGCTATATAAAAAAGTAATTAACTATAAAATAATTATTCAAAATAATTTATTAATTTTGGTAAATGTTTATGTAGTGTTCAAAGAAAGATAACAACACAAATTGTGGATATTATGTTTCAAAATTTATGAAATATAACATAAAACATTAAAAGACCAGTATCCCTAAATAGGTAATTTCTAAAGGTAATTAGAATTTCATTAAAAAAAATTATAAATCATTTATTTATCTATATTCTCTCATTAATAAAAATATTTATGACAACCTTCATACTCAAATGATGTATTAAATTTTTATAGATATGAGTAGGTAGCATGCATGGTGTTAGAATGGTTTTTGACATCAAATTAAGGTGATTACCTTCTATGTTTAAGATATAGTATGGTCTATTACCATTGAAATATATTTGGGGTGTGAAGCATTAGTATCATAATTCTTATATATTATTATTCTATTTATTTCTCATAGAGAAGTATAATGGAGGAAAATAACTTTATTAGAAATTAATGATAAGAATACAAGGTTTTTGAATGTGTACATACATCATGAATAGGTTACTTACTACAACTTATTTAGTAAATTTTATCATCATTTTATCTAATTTTTTAGTTAATTTACATATCATTTTTATCTGATATTTTATTTTAATATACACATTAGTTCAAAAAAACATGTAATATGATCAAATATAAGAAAAAAAACTCTCATTGTTTTCAATATTTAGGAAATTTATCCATAATCTATTTTCTATGTGTAGAAATTTACCTCACTCAAATCCAACACACGGTGTGGTGGGTATGAGTTAAAGTGTATGTTATCAGTTTAAAATTGAAAATTCAGTTCAAAAAGTTTGTCACTCATTAAAAACCAATAAAATACACTCATATTATCTTGATAATTTAGTAAAAGGATTCAAAAGTCATTTTTGATGTGTATGAATTTGTCTCATATCAAACTAATACATAATGTGACCGGTACGACTCAAAGTGTGTGTTTTCAATTTAAAATAAAATTTTAGTAAACAAAAGTGACGTTCTCAAAGCTAATTAAACACATTAATATTGTTTTTATACTTTATTAAAATGATTCATAATTCATTGGTGGCATGTATCAATCATTTTTACATAAATCTGATTCACGGTGTGATCGATATGACTCAAACATTGTGTTTTCAGTTTAAAATGATATTTTAGTAAAAACCATAAGCGATATACTCAAAACTGAGAAAGCTCATTCATATTGCTTTGATACATTAGTAAAATTATACATAAATCACTTTTGATATGTAGGAATCAGTTTCACCTCAATTTGTTGCACGATGTGTGTAACGTCCTGGTTCTGGAAGCCACCCAAGGGCACCCCGTACCCGGTTGTGCACATGGCCTCAAGTGCATCTTCTCTAATGCCAACGGCTACCGACTAGCAGTGAGGGCCTTGGGTGTGATATTAGGGAAACTATTCCCTCATTGGTAGAGTACACAGTAGAAGTAAAAAAAAATACAACAATGGAAAGTGTCATAATCCATACAATAGTAAGTAGCAGAGACTAACAATAATAACAACTAGAGAACTTATATAAAATGATGCATGATACATATGTCTAGGAAAACATCCAAACAAGTCACAATACTAAATATAGTGCAAAAACAAAGTGCAAAATAAAATAGATAAACTTCTCAGTATTGCAAGCCATAGCTTGGTCCCATGCTCCCCAGCTCCACAGCAAGTCAAGTACCTGAGGTAGAAGGGTGGTTTCCCTTATCTATACCTGCAGCAATATAATATGTTTGGGCCCAAAAGCATGACCCAAATAGGATGTGAGACTAAATCCTAGTATTCAACCACCATAAGATCTATGCCTAATAGTTAGTGAGTATACAATAGGTAATAAGTAAAAGAATGCAGTAAATAAGGAAAACACTCAGTAGTAACAATCCACAGTTTCAAGGCATTCAATTCAGTTATCAAGAAAGCAGCTAATCAAAGAAGGTAACCCTCTGGGAGTACTCATATCCTACCCCTTAGGTTCAACCAAAAACAAACAAGAAACCCTATGGGAAGCACAAACAGTCTCACCCTTCTCGTTCTGCTTAAGTATAGAATCTCTAAGGAAGAACTCACCATCAATTCCCCCTATAGTCTTGTATCTATACTAAAGGTGCTCTGGGGAAGCACTCAACATCTATTCCCCCAGTGGACCACATCGAGGAACTACAGACACTCTTTGGAAGCAGTCAACGTCAATTACCTATGTAGTCTCACATCATATAATTATAAAAGACACTTGGGAGAATCCCTTACATCTATTCTCCCTATGGTCTACTACACCGGGTTCTCACGGCCCTGTGTAAGCCAACAAGTATCACAAAGCATAACGACCAAAGTAAACATGAAGAACTACTTGGATAACATTCTACAACATAACAACATGTCAGAAGAACAATCAATCCATCCTAAAAGTACTAGGCATGGAGAAATGGAAATAGCCTAATAGGTAAAGCTAGACCAAATGGTCATAAAAAAACATGCATGGGAAAAACATCAAAAGCTTATAAATTTAACCCTAATAAGAAAAAAATATCCTCTACTCAAGTATACAAGAAAAGAAAGAAAACAAAAGGGATAAAATGGTAAACAAGAAATACCTCATTCAAGGGAATTGGGGCACAATTTCACATATAACTCAAAGACCTTCAAAGGAAAGTCACAAACCACCAAACTTTGGGGTTCCGGCGAAATGACCCACAAACAACCGCTTCACGAAGACCTCTCTAAATATCCTTCCCTATCAACCAAAAGCCTTAAAATAAACACCCAAGGCAAACCCAACACTATATATACATGCAATGGATGTAGATCAAGAAAACCTAGAGAGAGGGAACATAAGGCCTAGAGAAACCCAAAGAGAAACCAAGAGGAGAGACTTACCTAAGAAGAACCGCCTACGATCCACCAAGAAAACCCTTCGATTTTCCTCCAAAACGAATGAGAGAGCTCTTTCATCCTTTGAAAACCCAAAATACCAAGTGAGGCTCTAGTGGGAGAGACTTTGGAGAAGAAATGGGGAATCTCGAGTGGACGGACACTTAAAAACCCTAACATTAAGTGGCCGCACAGTTACCCCATACAGTTTGTCAAACTGTGTGCCTACTGTGTGGTTTCCACTATCTCTCTGAGGGACTTTGCATGGCTTGTCCACATGGTTTAACAAACCATGTGCCACCCGTGTGGAGCCCAATTTCAAGGGTTTCACAGTTTCCTAGGCTGGCCGTATGGTTTGTTTAGACAGTGCACCAACTGTGTGCCAACTGTGCACCATTGTACAACCTCCATAAATTCCTCATTTTCCTTAAAAATGACCAAAAAAGGAAAACATAACTAAAAAGAAGGTCTGGGTTCTTACAAACTTCCTCCCTTAAAGAAATTCTTCCCCGAATTTCCCTATCTAGGCGGCACAGAAGAAGAATCCCTGAACTACTCCGGCCACTATGCTCGTACATCGGCCTCCCTCTCCCAAGTCTCGTCCTGTATTTTCCATTGCTGCCATAGCACTCGTACTAGAGGAACTGACTATCCACATAGAACCTTTGTACTACGATCGATAAACCGGATAGGATGCTCCTCGATTGAGGAATCCACCTCTAACTCAACCTCCTCAAGTTGAAAGACATGAGACAGGTCTGAGAAGTAACTTCAAAGGTGAGAAACATGGAAGAAGTCATGCATAGCCCGATACCTATGAGGTAACTGCAACTGATAGACAACCAGCCCAACCCTCTCCAACACCTCAAACGGTCCGACGTACCTTGGAGAAAGCTTCCCCTATCTCTTGATCCTCTTATTTCCCAACCTCATTGTGGCACGCAGGAAAACCTGATCCCCAACCTCGAACTCCAAAGGTCATCTCCAATGATCAGTATAATATTTCTAACGAGGCTGTACAATATACATCCTCATCTGAATCAACTCTATCTATTCTATGGTCTCCTAGATAAGACGAGGTCCCAGCATAGTTTCCTCTTCTGCCTCCATCCAACACAAGGGTGATCGGCATTCCCTACCATACAAAGCCTCATAAGGTTCCATCTGAATAGTCGCTTGAAAAATATTATTATAGGTAAGATCAACCCGGGGTATGTGCTTCTCCCAAGAGCCCCCCAAAGTCTAGAACGCATGAACACAACATGTCCTCTAGCACCTGTATCATACACTCTGACTGGCCATCGGTCTAAGGGTGGTAAGTTGTGCTCAGAAGAACCTGTGTACCCAGTGCCCACTAAAAACTCTGCTAGAAACTCAACATAAAATGAGCATCCCTATTTGAAATGATATAATGAGGGACCCCATGAAGTCGTACTACCTCTCAGATATACAACTTCCTGAGATCATCAACACCAAAGGTCTCCTTGATCAGAAAAAAGTGAGCTACCTTCGTAAGTCTGTACATGACAACCCATACGACATCATTGCATCGAGGTGACCTCAGCAAACCAGTCACTAAGTCCATAGCAACATCATTCCATTTCCACTCGGGAATGGGTAACTGCTGCAAAATCCCTACTGGTCACTAATGCTCCGCCTTCACCTACTAATATGTGGAACACCTCATGACAAGAGCAGCAACATCTCTCTTCATACCTGGACACCAATAATGACAACGTAGATCATGATACATGTTGGTGACACCAGGATGAACTAACCAAATAAGAGAGTGAAAGTCCCGCATCAACTCCCCGTGTATGTCTGCCTACACCCATACGCGCCCTTGGAAATGTAAGACATCATCCTCACCTATGGTCCAACCAAGAATAGGGTCCTCTCCTGACACGCTCTCCCATAGGGATTGGCCTTCTGAATCTGATAGTTTCCTTAAACATACTCGATCAAGAAATATAGAGGTAACAACTACAGAAGATAGAAACGTATGCCCCTGTCTGTCGTGGACCTCCAAATGCATCTCAGAGAACAAAGCCATAAGCTGCCACTCACTACTAGCCTCCTGAACTTCTTATATATGTGTCTTCCTACTTAGCGCATCAGTCACTATGTTGCCCTTCCTAGGCGTATAGTCAATCTCAAAATCAAAATACTGGAGGTACTCAACCCACCTTTGCTGTCTCAAATTCAGATCATGTTGAGTGAATATTTACTTGAGACTTTTTTGGTTGGTGAAAACCACAAAATGATGTCCCAGAAGATAGTGTCTCCAATAGAGTAAAGCATGAACAATAGCTGCCAACTCGAGATCGTGCGTTGGATAATTCTTATCATGAGGTCTCAACTATCGAGACCCGTACGTAACAACTCCTCCCTACATAAGCACAACTCGCAGCCCGATACCTGAAGCATCACAGTAAATAATATATCTCTTTCCCAGCTCAGGAAAAACTAGTATTGGTGTTGACTTCAACCTCCCCTTCAGCTCTTGAAAGGATGACTCACAAGAATTTGACCACAAGAACTTCGCACCCCTCTTATTCAGACTCATCAGTGGCGCTGCTAAGCATGAAAAGTATTGTATGAAGCGTCTGTAGTATTCAACCGTCCCTAGAAAACTCTATACCTCAAATGAATTTTTTGGATGCTCCCAGGAAGCTACTGCTCTCACTTTCTCTGGGTCTACTGATACTCCAGTCTCTAAGATGACAATACCCAAGAAGTGAATCTAATCCATCCAAAAGTGGCATTTTGAGAGCATATCATATAACTAATGCTCTCTCAATATACTCAGAATGATCTCAAGATGTGTGGCATGGTCGTGTCGAGTGTGAGAGTACACCAAGATATCATCCATGAAGACAACCATGAAAGAATACCAGTATGGATGGAACAATCAGTTCATCGGTTCCATGAAAACTACAGGCTAGTTCATGAGACCGAACGACATAACCAAATACTCATATACACCATACCTACTCCAGAAAGGTGTAAAAGGTATATCAGATGGTCTAACACGCAACTGATTAAAACCGAACCTCAAGTCAATCTTCAAGAACACCCAGGCTCCTTGAAGCTGATCAAAGAGATCATCAATCCTTGGAAAAGGATATCAGTTTTTGACCATCAAATAGTTAAACTTTCGATAATCTACACAAATCCTGAGAGTATCGTCTGCCTTATTTGAAAATAAGAAAGGCAAACCCTAGGGAGAAATACTGGGTCGAATGAAACCCTTTTACTACAACTCCTCTAACTTCTTCTTGAGCTCTTGCAATGTAGGTGTATCCATCATATAAGGAGGAATGGATACCTTTTCAGCTCCTAGAACAAGCTCAATAGAAAAGTCTACCTCTCACTCCAGAGGTAAACCTGAAAAGTCATCTAGAAAGGAGTATCTTAAATGATTCACCACTAGAGTAAAGTCTAACTATAAAGTCCCCAGGTCATCCAAATACAGACTAGAAATTTGGGTTGTGACTCCTCCTAACCCATGATGCTCTGGTCCCGCTCTGCTCACCTGGACATCCCATTCGCCCTTATGAAGAAAGGATCCTACCTCTAGTGATATGGAACTCACCCAACATCGATATCAATCCAAAAATGCCTAACAGGGAACTAATCAGTCCATTCCAAGAATAACATCATAGCTTGTCATCTCCAGGACATAGAGATCCCAAAGGAAGTGACACCCAGCAACCTCAAGAGGGCACTCCTTGCACTAACGTACACTAGATGTTCTAATCCGAAAAGGAGTGTCTAGTGTCAAGATATTAGCAGAAGAAAGGATACAGAGCCCAAGACTTTCCACAATAGAAACTGATATGAAACTATAGGAATACCCTGTGTCGAAAAGTGCAGAAGATAGAACTAAGGCAACTAGAATCGTACCTCGAACAGTAGAGGGTCTGAGATCCTGCTCTTACTGGGTCTACTCCACTACAAAATTCTGGCCTGCTCCACGACCCTATGACCCTGCCTGACCACTCTAAGCTGATCCACCCTGCTGTCGCTAATGGCCTGGCGACTAACCACCACGACTGCGACCAGCACCTCGGCCTGAACAGCCAGAAGAACTCCAGTTCCCAGACTACTGAGAAACTAGTGGAGCTACTCCTGTATAATGAGTCATAATAGAAACCCCATCACCAACTACGGGTGAAAAGGTCTAACAGAAGCGCTGAAGGTGCCCCATCTTGCCATAAGATCTGGGTCTCTTTGGCACTACGACCTCATATTCCCACTTCTCCCGCACAGGTAGCACACCAACTGGCTACCAAAAGATGCATCCTGTCTACTTAGATCTCCCCATGTAGTCTCCCTACGGTGCTTCCTGCTATCAGATAGGGAATCAATAACTCTGGATGTCGAGCCGCCCTGGCTCATAACATCAGATTCCCTTAGATTTCTCTCTATGATCAGTGCCTGATTGACGATGGAAGCAATAGAAGTCAACCTGAAGATATTCACCTACGAGGGGATGTCCTGTCTAAGACCATCCTCAAACTTCCTTGCAAGGAATAACCCATGTGAAACGACGAAGATCAGTTAAATGAGAGGAATACCCCATAACCAATAGGGTACCCTGATCCAAGCTCATGAACTCTCGAGCTTGATCGAACCTCAAGGTCTCCGGATAGAAGTAATCATAAAAGATGTGTTGGAACTCCTCCCAATCCATATCCTGTTGATGCCCCTTCTATGAGATCACATTCTACTATCTCTTGGAAGAATACCGAAGCATATAAGTAGTGAGGTTTACCCACATTTTTGGAGGTTTCTACAGATGCTCCAAGATCGTAAGTATGGATTCCAGCAATGACTCTACAGCCTGACGTCCTCCATCCCCTGAGAAGGTGGGAATGCTGCTGTTGGAAAAACCACATCAAATCTGCCATAGACAAAGCCAGAGATGGTTCTCCCAGGAAGTTCTGCATCATCCTCATGAATCCTTCCCTGAACTATGCATCAGCACCTGCATTTGGTATAACTGTTGGTGCCAGGACTAGCACAACATGAGGATCTATAGAAAGTCCCTGATCAGCCATATCTGGTGTCTGATCGTCGTCCTGTAACTGGCGTACAACTGGAGAAATTCTCAATGGCATGACTCTTCAAGGTAAAACGCACACCTTACATCAATATTATCAAGGAATGAAAATATGAAGGACAATAAGGGAACAACTACATAGTGAGTATTTTCCCTACATGGATTGTTCGTTTAATCCATTCACATGGGAATGTACTCCTGCCACAAGTGGTCGTGTAACACCCCAACCACACGAACTATTTTCCTAACACACGACATGTACTTGAATTATCTTCGTCTGCCCGAGTCCTTCTAGATGACTAACCCACACAGTTCTCCTAAGACAATCCTACACGGCGTGTTCAAGAGAAAAACGACATTTACTAAACAAGATTCACCGACCTGTGTTGTTAGGTACACGGTTGGATACACATCTCACACTACATGGTGTGTATTCTGGGTTTTTTTGGATAGTAAGCCTCAGAAACTACTCCGTAATCCAGAAAAACACTGAAAAAAACATTGAAAGTTCCAAATTCCAATTTGTGAGGGCCCATACTCTCCTTGAATCAAATCTTGGAATCTTATACTTGTTATAACAAGGAAAACAAGTCAATGATCCACCAATTTCTGATCCATGAGGTCCCATAAAACCACAAGAACCAAAGTTGGCATTCACTCAAACAAAACCTTACACAAACAAACCCTATCAAACAAAATGTATTTTATCAAGGAATCTATCACAACAACATTCATATCTAGAACAACCTCTATCACAACAACATGCAATCACAAATGCACCCTAAATGGCATGGCAAGAATGAATGACATGTGATTTATAATAAGTGCCTATATGATGCATGATATGGCATACCCTCATCTCATCAGGTTGTGACAGAAATAGAACCTCAATGATATAAACAATAACAACACAAAACATGCGAGTCACCCATCGGTGAAAATCAAATCAATTAGAAAATTGAAAAACCATGAAATTACAATATACGAGGTAAATTGGCTTTTCCCTGTACATGGGTTAGCTACTACCGGGAACAACTTATTATCAAGTACCTATTCCATCCTATCCCTGGCTATAGGCTCCATTTTTAAGTCAATAGAAAAGAAAATCCTTTGATACCACTTTGTAACATCCCGGTTCCAGAAGCCACCAAGAGGCGCCCCTTACCTGGTTGGTCATATGGCCTCAAGCGCATTTCCCCTAACGCCAGAGGCTTTCGACTAGCAACGTGGGCCTTGGGTGTGATAGTGGGGAAACTATGTACCCATTGGAAGAGTATACTGCGGAAGTAAAAAAATATATATACAACAGTGGAAGCAGTAATAATCCATACAATGGTAAGAACTGGAGACTAAAGGTAATAACAACCGGAGCACTTATATAAAATGATGAATGATACATATGTCTAGGAAAATAGCCAAACAAGTCACAATGTTGAATACAGTGAAAAACCAAAGTATAAAAGAAAACATAAAAACTCCTCAGCATCGCAAGCCATAGCGTGTTCCCTTGCTCCCCAGCTCCACAGCAAGATAAGTACCTGAAGTAGAAGGGAGATTGACCTTATCTATACCTACATCAATATAATCTGTTTTGGCCCAAAAGCATGACCCAAATAAGGTGTGAGACTAAATACTTGTAGGCAACCACCACAAGATATATGCCTAATAGTCGGTGAGTATACAATAGGTAATAAGTAAAAGAATGCAGTAAACAAGGAAAACACTCAGCAGTAACAATCCACAGTTTAAAGGAATTCAATTCAGTTATCAAGCAAGCAGCTAATCAAAGCAGGTAACCCTATGGGAGTACTCACATCCTACCCCTCAGGTTCAACCAAATAAAAACAAGCAACCCTATAGGAAGCACGCATAGTATCACCCCTCTGGTTCTGCATAAGTATAGACTCTCTGAGGAAGCAGTCACCGTCAATTCCCCCAATAGTCACCTATTGGTACTAAAGGCGCTCTGCGGAAGCACTCAACGTCCATTCCCCCTATGGCCCATGTCGAGGAACTATAGACACTCTAAGGAAGCACTCAACATCAATTCCCCCTGTGGTCTCGCATCGTATAATTATAAAAGACACTCTATAGAATCCCTTACGTCCATTATCCCTATGGTCTACTACACCAGGTTCTCACAGCCCTGTGTAAGTCAACAAGTATCACGAAGCGTAATGGCCAAAGTAAACCTGATGAACCACTTGGATAACATTATATAGCATAACAGCATGTCAGAAGAACAATCACTCCATCCTAAAGGTACTAGGCATGGAAAACATAAAATATCCTAATAGAAAAAGCTAGACCGAATGGTCATAAACAAACATGCATTTGAAAAACATCCAAAGCATAGAAATTTAAACCAAATCACAGACAAATATCCTCTACTCAAGCATACAAGCAAAGAAGGCAAACAACATGGATAAAATATTAAACATGCAATACCTCATTCAAGGGTATTGGGGTACAATTGCACATATAACTCAAAGACCTTCAAAGGAAAAGCTCAAACCACCAACCTTTAGGGTTCCGGCGAAACGACCCACAAACAACCGCTTCACGAAGATTGCTCTAAATCTCCATCCCTATCAACCACAAGCCTTAAAATCAAAACCCAAGGAAAACCCAACACTAGATCTACATGCAACAGATGTAGATCTATAAAAACTAGAGAGAGGGAAGAGAATACCCAGAGAAAACCAAAGAGAAACCAAGAGGAGAGACTTTACCAAGAAGAGCCACCTTCAATATACCAAGAAACCCCTTTTATTTGCCACCAAAATGAGTGGGAGATCACCTTAAACCATTGAGAACCCAAAATCCCAAGTGAGGATTGAGTGAGAGAGAGTTTGGAGAAGAAATGGGGAATCCTGAGTGTCCTGAGACTTAAAAACCCTAAATTTAAGTGGCAGCACAGTTACCCCGCACAGTTTGTCAAACCGTACGCCAACTATGTAGTTGACACTATCCCTCCCAGGGACTTCACGCGGATTTTCCACACAGTTTGAAAAACCGTACGCTTCCCGTGTAAAGCCCACTCTCAAGGGTTTCACGGTTTCCTGGGCTGGCCGCATGGTTTGTTCAGAAAGTGCGCCAACCATGTACCAATCGTGCGCCCCTGCACAACCTCCATAAATTCCTCTTTTTCCTCAAAACGACCATAAAAGTAAAACATTCCTGAAAAGAAGGTTCAGGTTCTTAAAATGTGATCAAAATTACAAAAAATGTGTGGTTTTGATTTAAAATTGATATTTTAGGTGAATAAACATGTCACGTAATAAAAAAAATGAGAAAACACATTCTATTTTTTCAATAATATATGAAAATTATCCAGAATTCATTTTGGATATGTGTGAATTAGGTTCACCTCAATCCAATACACATTGTTCCTGGTTTGACTCAAAGTGTCTATTATGAGTTTAAAATTGACAATTAATTAAAAATGTGTGTCACTCACTAAAAAACAATAAAATGTTCTCAGATTTTCTTGATAATTTTGGAAAAAAATTAATAAGACATTTTTATAATGTAGGAATTAGTCTCACATCAAACAGACACACAAAGTGAGTGGTATGACTCAAAGTGTGTATTTTCATTTTAATATGACATTTTAAAAAAACAAGTGTGCTCAAAACCAATAAAAACACATTAGTATTGTTTTAATACATTAATAAAATGTTTCATAATTCATTTTTTAAGTGTAGGAATAAACCTCACATTAATATGATGCATGGTATGACTGTTATGACTCAAAGTTCATGATTTTAGTTTAAAATGATATTTTAGTAAAAACCATAAGTAACATACTCAAAACTGATAATAGACATTTTAATTTTCTTGATACTTTAGAAAGAGATACATAATCCATTTTTGACATGTAGGAATTAGCATCACTTTAATTCAACACACGGTGTCACCGATATTACTCAAATTTTGTAGTTTTAATTTTAAATTGACATTTTAGTTGAAAATGCAATTCACATAATCAAAACCCATAAAATGCACTCTGATTGTTTTTATACATTAATTTAACATTAAATAATTCATTTTTTACATGTAGGAATCATCCTTACCTTAATTTGATACATGGTGTGTCAGCCTTGACTCAAAGTCTATGTTATTAGTTTAAAATTGAAAAATTATTTTAAAACATTTGTCACTCACTTAAAACCAAGGAAAATTCATATTGTCTTTCCAATAGAATAAAATGATTCATAAGTCATTTTTTGATGTTAAGGAATCAGTCTCTCATCAAACCGATACACAATGTGACCGATATGACTCAAAGTTCATGTTTTCAGTTTAAAATGACATTCTCGTAAAAAAACAGATGAATTACTCAGAACCAAGAAAATTCCATAATATATTTTTGGAACTTTTTGAAAATTATCCATAAGTGATTTTTTACATTTAGGAATCAATCTCATTTCAATCTAATCCACTGTGTGATCGGTATAACACAAAGTGCGTGTTTTTAGTTTAAAAATGACATTTTAGTAAAAACCACTAGTGACATACTCAAAATTGACCAAACACATTTGGATTGTCATTATAATTTATAAAAATTATAAAAAGGTCAATTTAGATTTTTAGGAATCATCCTCACCTCAATTTGATTCATGGGGTCACCTACATTACTCAATTTTTGTTGTTTTAATTTTAAATTTTAATTTTAGTTGAAAACACACGCCACACAATCAAAACAAAGAAAAAAAATTATGATTATTTTTATACTTTAGTAAAATGAACTATAATTCATTTTTGTTATTTTGGAATCATCTAAACCTCATTCTGATACATAGTGTTCCCAGTATGACTCAAAGTTTTTATTATCAGTTTAAAACTGAAAATTTAGTTCAAAATGTGTGTCACTCACAAAAAACCAAGAAAACAAGATCATATTGTCTTGATAATTTTGTAAAATTATCCCTAAGTCATTTTTGTCTTGTAGGAATTAGGCTAACATCAAACTGACACACTATGTGATTGGTATGACTCAAAGTATGTGTTTTCAGTATGAAATGAAATTTTAGAAAAAAATGTGACATACTCAAAATTGATAAAATACATTCATATTATTTTTATACTTTATAAAAATGATCCATAATTCATTTTTTATTTACATTAATTAGACACACTTCAATACAACACACATTGTGACCAACATGACTCAAAGTGTGTGTTTTCTTTTTAAAATTACATTTTAGTAAAACCCACTAACGACATACTCAAAACTTATTAAACTCAATAGGACTATTTTTATACATTACTAAAATTATACATATTCCATTATTATTATATAGTAATCAGAAGGACCTCAATCTGATGCATGGTGTTACCTATATTACTCAAATTACATGGTTTTAATTTGAAATTAACATTTTAGTTGAAAACACATGTCACATACTCAAAAACAAGAAAACTCATTATGATTTTTTTAAAATTTAGGAAATTGATCCATAAGTAATTTTTAATGTTTAGTAATCATCTCACCTCAATAAAACATACAATGTTCCTTGTATGACTCGAAGTGTTTGTTTTCAGTTTAAAATTGAAAATTTATTTCAAAATTTGTGTCACTTACTGAAAACCGAGGAAACATGCTCTTATTATCTTGATAATTTATTTAAATGATTCATAAGTAATTTAGGACAATTTGGATTAAACAAATTTTTTAAAAGGATTTATAACTCATTTTTGACAAGTAGGAATCACCCTCACCTTAATCTGATGTATGGTGTGACAGATATTACTCAAATTTTTTGGTTTTAATTTAAAATTTACATTTTAATTGAAAACCATCATTACATACTCAAAACCAAGAAAACCCATTCCGAGTGTTTTGATAATTTGGAAAATGATCCAAAATACATTTTTAATGTGTAGGAATCATCCACACCTCAATATTATACATGGTGTGTAGGGTATTACTCAAATTGTTCTTTATCAATTTAAAATTAATAATTTAGTTCCAAAATTGTGTTAATCATTTAAAACCAAGAAAGAAAGCTCAAATTGTCCTAATAATTTTGTAAAATGATTCATAAGTCATTTGGGAAATGTTGGAATCAACAAAACCTAGATCTGATATAAAGTGTTCCTGGTATGACAGAAATTATATTTTTTTAGTTTAAAATTGACATTATGTTTAATTTATTTCTTTATAGTATTACTAATATAAGATTTATTTTATTTTATATGTGCATTTTTTTCCTCGATCTCAAATGGTTTGTTTAGAAATGGAATGACTAGGGGTTGGGTACCAATGATAAAGGAACATTGATTTTTTTGGATGTATTTGATAATTTATACTTGCTCATGTAATTATATAAACCAATGTTTCAAATTTCTATAATATAGTGTTTTTTGCTTGTATTTGTGTTGTATATTTTATTTCATTTAAATTATACATTCACAACTTGTATTTGATATTTTTTATTGATACGGTGTAACATAATTTTAATAGTACACTATAGTAGTTTTACCCGTTATTATCTCTATTGAAAGGACTGATAAAGGGTCCCTTTATATGTGTTTTTATAGCACTGATAAAGGGAAACATTATCAGTGCTTCGAGTATCACTAATGATGGGGGTCCTTTATCATCGCTAAATAAAAGAACTGATAAATGGGGTCCATTATCATTGCTTAAAGAAGAACTGATAAAGGTACATTTTATTAGTGATTTTCCTAGAGGGGATTAATTATTCATTTATCAGTGCTTTTCAAGAACTAATAAAATACTAGGTATTTTAATCACACACTGAGAGTCAGCGTTTTATTTTGTGATAACGATGGTTAATTTTAGTGTTGTTAAAGGAAATATTTGTAGCAGTGTAGCTCATTGTGAGTGCTACTGCCACTAATAAAAATAGGCAAGAACACCCTCCTATTATTATCCTTCTTGGACTTCCAAACACTAAATATATTGGTGACCTTGATCCCCACATATATATCAAAAAAACGAGACACCCTCAGTTGGTGTTTGAGAGACACCTTCCAACAATGGCATAAACTGGTCTTCCGATGTCATTTACCCATGGTTTAGAACCCTATTTTTATTGTAATTTATGATCCACTTCTGGAATCCCTTATTCTCAATATTCCATATTGGCCCCCATCTCGAATCTCCCATCCTAGATAAATCATATTCTCAATAAATTATGCCTTATTATTCACCTATTCATATATAGGATACATAAATGAGGTGACTTCATACCTGATAGCTAGTTGAAACACCTCCAATAGACACTACACTCAACACTCCTCATCTATAAAGAAATTAGTGGGAAATATAGTAGGTCATTGAACTTAATCACATGTTCACACATGCTCAGGCTTCCCTATTGGATAGAAAGAAAATCCTTCTACTTTTCCACCTTCATCGTCAATTAAAACAACTCCAAAAGAAACTCCTTTTGAATTTCATCCCACTAAGCTTATCCCACCTTCCTTTCACCGATATACAATGTCCACCATTGACACATAGCTCCTCACATCTGAATAAATACTAACGGCACCCAAAAGTTATCCCAAGATCATTTTTTCCAAAAGATGTCTTAATATCCTCTAATTATCACTCTAACTCTAGATCCTATATTCTCCTATCATAATCCCCCAAGATCTTTTGTTGAAAGGAACATGAGGCTCTCTTCCATGACTAATCATCCTCTATTAGTTTAATCCTTTTATGATCAACAAGATCATCTTATAAAACCTCTACTATATGAGTTATACACAGATAATGACCAGAATCCATTATTGATAAATAAAGAGAATCCTTAATCCTATCAACACTGAATTTTATCAAGTTTCATTTAATTAGTTTCATGTAATTCCATAAATTCATCCCAATTCAGAAACAAATAAAAACAGTTATTATTAATTTTCCTCTCATCGCTCTCTACCCTTCAAATAGGACAAAATCACTTAATCTTTCAGTAGACTCAAGTTACTTCCATCAAATCACGAGGGGTGGGAGTGCTAAAATCCCATATACTGGACGGTCACCCTAGCCTATGTCATGTACCAAGATCAATGTTCACTATTACCCTACCAACCAATGTAATACTCAAAGTTCCCAACTCTGAAATCCATCATATCACACAAAAAAACCTCTAATACCATTCTATCATGAAAAGCTACCTCCAAAGTTACCCCTCCCAATATGACAGTGAAGGAAGATAGATAATGACCCCCAAGTCCTGCCACTGTTAGGTCCTAGGTTAGAAACTATCACTAAGGGTAAAAAAATCACATATAGATGGAACTCCCCTCATTAATAATATAGGATTGGGAGATATAGTAAATAACCGCCAAGAAAATATGGAACATAATATATAAGTAAACCAAAACTATCCATCAATGCATTAATTTTTTTAAAAAAATACATATAAAAGTCTCTCATCAATTACCAAAATACAAGTCCAATCAAAGTGACTCAACGATATCTCAAATATCTATGATAGTAATACCCACCATGATGATAGAAATCCTCCTAGAAATTTGAAAAATAATATATATATATATATATATATATATGGGGTGATAATTATAGTGACCCTAGACTTTTTCAAATGTCATTACATTATTTTAAGAATAATTAAAATTAAATTACAAGCTAAGGATCACAAAATCTAGTGTCTTGAAAGACTAGGTACATAAAAATTAAAAAATGGGACTAAATAAAAAAAATTATTTATTTATCATCCATTATGATATCTTAAATTGGCTTGATCACTTACATATTCATAGGATAACCTATGGATAGCATAAACAAAGGGATGAGATAAAAATCCCATCAATTTAATCAAGATAAGAAAAAATCTTAACACATGGGTTAGAAGGAATAATGTAATGATATAAAATGGCATGAAACAAGATTAAACATAAAGAATCATAACATACATGGAATCATAGTAATGTGGACGCAACATAAAATATTACTTTACTATGATTCAAGGCTCATTTCACATAGAAGAGCATGAGTCAAGGCTAACCACCAAGACCTTTTCACATGGAGCACGAGTCAAGGATAACTACCAAGATCGTTGCACATAAGGTGTCACGAAACTAAACTTTACCTAATGAATTGGAGAACTATATATGCAGACACATAATTACATGTTCATGAACATGTGTTCCACATGAAGAATCATATATAAGGAATCAAATATAAATATAATTCTACCCATGCAAAGAAATGGGTATCATAATCATGTCATAATGCATAACAAACAGGTGTATCATAAAAGTTTCCATAAAAGGAATTAAATTATAAATTTAATTTAATAAATGAAATTAGTCATTTATCATGATAATTTATGTCAAATAGAAGTGATAAAATGTAAAAGAATATTTAAGAAACTTTAGAACTAAAACATTTTATTGCGATTTAAGAAAAATATTAAAGATCATTTAAAGAATAAAAGGGAATAATCAATCATATAAAACCATAAGTGAACCAAGAATGTTTTCATAATAAAATGAGTGATTTTATAAAAATAATTGTGTCTTAAAACATATTATGGAGTGATCTTTAATATGGGTAAGAATTTGGGAAGTTTCCTTAAATCGGGATTGCTTATTAGAAAGAATCAAGTAGGGAACCCTTTAAAAACATGTATATCATAAAAATAAAGGATGAAAGGATCATGATAAATTAATCTGTATCATATAAAAATCATTTATAAGATGTACATAAAAATAAAATAGAATTTAATTTGGGAAAAAATAGAAAGAATAACCTGAATGAACAGTTGATGTTCAGGTAGAATCCCCTACCTTGAGTCTGAAGGTGTTCTTCACTTGATCTTAATATCGTAGATGGTAAAATTAGATTTATTAATTAATAATTAAAGAACCTTTTATAAATTTATTTTATTTAGTGTAACTTTATTATGTTAATTTATATCCTTTTGATGGGTTAAAAGATTCAATATCATCATTTGGGAGCATTGGTTTCCTTGATTTTCATGATCAGTTTACTTGTATACATGTATAGATGATCATATAAAGTGGGGATAATTATCGATAGATGAACTTGTATGTTATTACTGATCTTATATAGGTAAAATTGGTCTTATGTATAATTTTTTATGGAATGAGTTTGAATTATAATATAAATAGTTAATTATAATTGTTTGGATTTACTTTGAGGGTTTTCTATCACAATGAACTCACTTTGTTTTATAAATTATTATCTTGTGTACAAAATGATTCTAGTATATTAAATAAAATATAAAAAATTATTATAATATGGTACAACCATAAAAATTATTTTATGACCCCCCATGAATATGGTAATGGAAATTGAAAACATCATCGTCCTTGAATGTGATAACTTAACACATCATAGACGTTGTTTTATTTTTAGTATAAAATGAGGGGAAAGAGATATGATGATGAATTATTCCATTATCATACCAAAATTACAGTATATATAAGGTACTACATTTATCATACCATTTTGATGAGGGGATGGGAGGAGAGAAAATGAAAATAAAGGAACATGAAAAGAAAGTAAAAGACAAGGAAGAGAGGTTTACCTCTTGATTCCTTCTTCTTGAGAAACTTCTTAGGGGATTCGTTTTGGTGTTTTGTTTAGACCAAAAGCTCTTGGATGTGAGGGAGGGTCTTGGTAAGATTTTTCATGAGAATTTGGATATGGTTCAAGGCTTCAGAGGTGTGAGGAGAAGAGGTGGTGAGGGGTGGTATTTATATTGTAGGCGAGGGGTGTTTTCTCATTATTTAATTCATTAGTTTATTATTTTGTTCAAGATTATAAATAGTGTTGATTCATGAGACTAAAAACTGTAATTAGATCATGTGAGTTCAAAAAAATTTATCTTACAATAGCCACGACTCAATGAATAGTTTATTTATCTTATAATGTATACATACTGTAAATTACTGTATTTTACTATCCATGAAAAAATTCACATTTTTCAAAAAAATACCAAAAATTAATCCTAACCATTTTCGGGATGTAGAATTAAAAAATGAACTCCATTTAATAAAAATAATTTTCTAAATATTAGAAATTTAATTTGTAATGAAAATCATAATTTAGTTGAAAAATACAGTTTTTAAAATTATAACCGATTTTATATCACCTTGAAAAATTAAATAAGGTATCATAAAATTATATTATAATCATAAGACAACAAAATATTAATATATGAATACATTTAATGAAAAAATATTAAAATTATGAAATTATTCATAAAATTGTAATTAAATATTTATTACTTACAAAAATACCAACACTTAATTAATAATTATTAAAATATGTATTCACTTATACTATGGTATAATCATATCATGTTGTCGCTTATAAGTTGTATAAATTTTATTTATAATTTTATTGGTGAGGTTACTATTTAATTTACCAATTTACTATTCCTAATGGTCACATTAATATTTCAAAGGAAAAGTTATTATTTCTTTGGTATAGGTTCCTTAACTTCTACAAATGACTTTTATTTCATTAATTATTCATTTATAAAGTATTTATTATGTTCTTAATGTGATTTTATGTGATTATACTATATTACATAATTATAAGAATGTAATTTCTATTGATAAAACATTGGGTCATTAAACGCTTCCCCCCTTATGAAATTTCACCCTCACGATTTGGTTTTGAATTTTAAGGTAAAAACATGTGTCATTATTTTTCCTTCATCGCTTCCTCCAGTTATCATGTTTCCTCTCCATACATATGGTTCTGCCATTGTACATTGACCATGTGATTGGTATTGTTGCATAGAACTTTATCTCTATGATCCAAGATCCTCACTGGCTGCTCCTTGTAAGAAAGATCATTTTCCAAATAAACCACCTCTAAATTCAGTACATGTGAAGGATCTCGTATGTACCTCCTTAAGAGGGATATGTGGAATACATCATGCACTTTAGACATTGTATGTGGAAGTTCTAGTCTATAGGCCAAAACTCTGACATGATCAAGAATCTTTAGGGGGGTTATGAACCTGAGAATTAGATTTACTTTCTTCCATAATCTCATGACCTTCTTCCATGGAGATATTCCGCGGAATACCTTGTAACAAAATTTTAACTCAATGTCCCATTTATAATTTTCTACAAAACTCTTCTGTCGACTTTAGGCTACCTTGATGTGCTACTGAATGGTTTTCACCTTCTCCACCATTTCTTTAACCATATTATTTCATAGAATCTTAAATTCAATGACTTCATCTAAGCATGTCAGTATTGTTTACCTTTTTCCATAAAGGGCTTCATATAGAGCCATTCGTATGGTGGAGTGGAAACTATTGTTATTAGAGAACTCAACCATGGGATGATGTGGGTCCCATATTCCTTTTATAACCATAGGACATGATCTCAACAGGTATTATAATGTTTAAATAGTTCACTCAGATTTTCCATTAGTTTGGGGATGATTGGTCATACTAAATACCAGCTCAGTGCTTAGACCATGTTTGATACTTTTCTAGAACTTCGAGGTGAATCTTGGAGCTCGATCAGATACAATCAATAGTGGTAATCTATGAATCCCTAACACCTATTTGATATATATTTTCACAATTTGATCCATTGTGAATTCCTATTTAATTTCTATAAAGTGATATATCTTTGTAAGATGATCCAAAATAACCCATATAGCATTGTTTACTCTGGATGTCTTTAGAAGTCCAATGAAAAAGTCCATAGTGTTGTTTTCTCATTTATATATTGGTATGGGTAATGGTTGCATCATCCCTTTATAATTTTTTCTTTCAACCTTAACTTTCTAACAAACCAGATACTTTGATGTATATTTAGTGGTCTACTTTTTTATAATGTCCCACATAATGTTTTCCTCAAGATATTGATACATCTTTGTGCTCCCTTAGTGAATAGAGAAGTTTGAGCTATGCGATTCATTCAGAATGTCATTCTTTATCTATTAATTGGATGGTACACATAGTCATGAACAAAATCTTATAACACCATCCTTATCAATATTTGAATCATAGGATTTCCCATTTTTATTAGATTCCACCCATTTATAAATTTCCATATCATTCTTTTGAGCATACTTTATTTTCTCCAAGAGGGATGGTTGAGAAATAATTTGAGAAATTATTGATGATATTCCTCCCACAATTATTCCCATGTCTATCCTATATAATTCTAAGAATATTGGATCCTTCTCAATTATCATGATTGATAAATATACATGATCCTTTCTACTTAGAGAATCTGCTACCATGTTTACATTACTTGGATTGTAGTGGATTGGGTAGTCTTAATCCTTGATGAGCTACAACCATTTTCATTGGTGAATATTAAGATAATTCAGTGAAAATATATATTTTAGACTATTTGGATCAGTATATTTCTCACCCTTCTCCTAATAGTGATAATGACACCATATTTTCAATGCAAAGATTAGAGCTTCCAACTCCATATCATGAGTAGTATAGTTTTTCTAATGAATATTCAACAGAATTGAGGAATAGTCTATAAATTTATCATTTTGTGTCATTACATAGCATAATAATTTTTTGAATCATCATTTTACACCACAAATATTTCTAAACTTGTCAGTATTGTGAGTACTAGCACAATGATAAGCCTCTTTTTGAGCTCCTTAAAGCATTCCTCGCATTCTTGAGTGTAGAAAAACATCACTTCCTTTTGTGTCATCTTGGTTATTGGGTAGAAAATTATGATAATTTCTTCAAAAATATTTGGTAATAAAAATTAGGCCAAAGAAACTACAGATCTCCATTATAGATTTTGATCTGGGCCGCTCTTCGATTGCCTTGTCTTGGAAGGATCCATAGATATCCCTTTGCTCATGTTAACATGCCCCATGAATGATACTTCTCCATACAGAACTCACATTTACTATAATTATCATAAAGTTGATCCATTTAAGAAGTATGTAGCATAGTATTAAGATTCTATTCATGTTCCTCCTTACTCTTAGAGTATATCAAAATATCATCAATAAAGACTACCTAAAATTTTTCAAGTTAATATCTAAAGAATCTATTCATTAAATCTAGGAAAATTTCTGGAAAATTAGTGAGTCTGAATGGAATCACTATGAAATCATAGTGTCTATACCTTTTTCAAAAGGAAGTCTTGGAAATATCTTCCTTTATCACCTTTAATTGATGAGATCCCAACTGAAGGTCCACCTTTGAGAAACAATTGGCCCCATATAGCTGATCAAACAAGTCATCTATCTGAGGTAGGGTATACTTGTTCTTTATAATGATTTTATTGAGATCATGATAATAAATTTAGAGAAAAATTGATCCATCATTCTAATTAACAAAGAAGAATGGTGCACCCTATGGTGAAGCACAAGGGAATATAAAACCCTTATCCAGATTCTCCTATAACTGCTTCTTCAGTTCTTCCAGCTCAACGGTGAACATTCTATAAGGTGTCTTTGATATAGGAAGAGATACAAGAATAAGTTCAATTGAAAACTCAACCTATCAATCAGGAAGAAGACTATGTAATTCTTCAAGAAATACATCAATTTAATCCCTCATGATGGGAACATCTTTGAGTATGATCATCTCATTTTTCTCAATCATTTTTGTGAGATATTCTTGTTTATAAAGTAGTAATACCCACACTTGAGACAATGATTTTGAAGAAGATTCATCTTCCTCCTTACACTTATAACGAACTATAGGATGTTTTGGGATGTGAAGAGTGATCTCCCTTTCGTGAAATATGATGTTGGATTTATGTAAATATATCCAATCCATACCTAATATAGCATTGTAATCCACCAAAGAAAATATGATGAGATTTTATGGAAGGTTCGATAAAAAAAATATTAACTGGGTAAGAGTTATACACTTTGGATACAATAATTTCCCCATTTTTTGTTCTCATAGATAACTCAACCTCTATATTTTGAGGTGGTGTTTGAATATTTCTACTAAAATTACAGGATATGAAAGAATACATAGAACCATAATCAAATAGTACGTTCACTATTATTGAATTAATAACTAGTGTACCTATCACAAAACCGTTTTCTGGTTCCACCTCAGCTGTAATGAAAGAATAATCCATTCCTTATTTCCATGGAGGTTTTTGTTGACTACCTTCGACAACCCTAGGTTTAGGTCATTGGTTTGAAAAATTCCCTTATTCTTTATAGTTGAAACACTACACTAATGGATGAGCATTGATATAAACCTCCCTTTCTTCTTCCACATTAGTGGGATTATTCACGTCCCTTTAGCAGTTATTATCTAGATGCCCCATTCTTCCACATTTGAATCATCTTCTAGTTCTATTTAGATAGTTTTTAAGATGCTTGTTCCAACAAATTTGACATGTGGGATATTCTTTCTTCCTTCCATCATGGGATTTATTTGCTGATCCACCCATATTAGACTCTATTTTCAATTTTTTTTCACCAGGCCCATGAGACCATTGAGGGTCTCTGATCTCCATTTCAACCTTGAGGGAACATTAGATAATATCCTCATAAATATAGAAGTGTTGAATCACCAACAATTTTCATAGACTCTGGATTAGTACTCTAAATAAATGATCCACCTTGCTTTCAGTGTTCATGAAAAAGCTAGAGTCATATCTTTCAAGCCATGTGATGTTTTCTTCATACGTACCAATAGACTCATATTACTTCTTCTTAAGTCTAAGGAACTCTCTTTACATCTTTAGTTGGATGGTTTGGGGGAAATATTTATTGAAAAACATTTTCTTGAATTCCTCCCAATCCATGGAATCCATTTACTCCTTAGAATTCATATTTTTGATTAATGTACACAACTGATCATCTTCCCCATCAAAATGATAAACTGTATGATCACTAGAGGATAGAGAATATATTTTCAATGGATTTAATCTATTATTCCCTGAGTAGGGGATAAGAAGATACCCAAAACATGGGAGGCCATTTCCACATGAAAGGATTTATGGTAAATTTTACTTTCCTTGTAGAAGGTGGGTGTTCCACTTGATTCATGTTATTATTCATAACTAGAGTTAGTTAAGAAAGTACTATCATAAAGTTTTAAGCACCCATTCTCATTATTTTTGGAATATCATTAGTTAAATCTTCACATCGCCTATCACATTGATTGTTGGAACGTATTATTCTATTTACCGTCATTAACTATGAAAAAGAAAGTGAAATTAGGGGTCCTGAATACTTATCTAATGTGCATAAAAAACTTTAAAAAAAAAGGATAAACTTTTAAAGAAAAAGTATTTCCTAACTTGTGATTCCCTAGGTTTCAATCTAGGTTATCCATGATCAATTTCCTAACATATATTATTATAAGAATTTTCTTTGTTCCCTTAATACTGTTATGTAATGAGCTTATGAATTTACCAAATCATATCCCCTAGGATTGTCAAACTACGTGCATAATAAGGCCCACTGTCATGTACCAAGTTATCCTGAGTCAAGCCCAGAACAACTTTTCATAGTTGTTACTACTAGTAACATATATTCTAGAACCACTTCCACTTTTATTATCTAGACATGGAATTATTTTCTTAATAAACAACTTACTATATACATACCAAAATATAGGGATGTTTTCTTAGAATTAGTCTTTTCCCTAAGGTTCTTGGTAAAGTTCTTTATTCCAAATATCCAAGAATAACTAGGCCATCATATAATAACAAATATAGTGACCCTATCCTTTTACACATATAATTACATGTATTTAGTCATAATTAAATATTAAATTTCAATCCAAGGATCATAAATTCTTGTGTCTTAGAGGATTAGGTACATAAAACTGAAAACATGGGATGAAATAAAAAATTTCTTTATTTATATTCCATTATGAGATCTTAACTTCCATTGAGCACTTACATATATATAGGATAACTTGGGGATAACATAAGAAATGGATGATCTAAAAATCTCAGTAAGAGAATCAACATATGAATAAAGATTAGCACATATGTTAGAATTCATAACATAATGATATAGAATGGCATGGAACATGATTAAATGGTAGGAATCATAACGTATATAGCATGGGATTATATAATAATGGAATCATAGTAATGTGGTAGGAATATAAAACATGAATTTATCATGATTCCATGTTCATTTCACATAGAGTTGCACGATTCAATGATAAGCACTAAGACAGTTGCACACGAAGTGCGTGTTAAGGCTAACTACCAAGACCATCACACATAACATATCATGAGACTAAAATTTACCAAATTCATTAGATCAAAATCTAGGTTCACCCATCATAAAATTTTCATTAATATTTTTCCACATAAATAATCATATATAAGGAATCAAACATAAACATAAGGGTACCCATGAAAATAAATGGGTATCATAATCACGTCATAAGGCATAACAAATGAGTGTATCATAAAAGTGTCGATGAAATAAAGGAATTAAATTATACATGGAATTTAATAAATTAAAATCGACATTTATCATGATAAGTTATTTCAAAATGAAGTAATAACATATAATATATAATATATTATTTAATAAACTTTATAATTAGAACATTTTAGTGTGGTTTAAAAAAAATTAAGGATAATTTAAAGAATAAAAGGGCATAATATTTCATATAAAACAAAAAGATAACCAAGATGGTTTTCATAATAAAATGAGTGATTTTATAAAAATAATGGTGGCTTAAAATAGATTATAGATTGTACTTTAAAATGGGTAATAATTCAGGAAGTACCCTTAAATCGGGTTTGCTTATTGGAAAGAATCGAGTAGGGAACCTTTTAAAAACATGTTTATCCCCGAAAGGAAGGATGAAAGAATTTTGATACATTAATTTGGAAAATATAAAAATAATTTATAATATTTACATAAAAATAATAGAAAATTTCATTTGGGAAAAAAGAGAAAGCATAACCTGAAGGAATAATGGAGGTTTGGGTAGAATCCCTTAACTTAAGTCTATGGGTGTTCTTCACATAATATTAATGTCCTAGATAATAAAATTAGATTAATTAATTACTAATTACATAACCTTTTATACATGTATTTTATTTGTTATAAATTTTTTAAGTTTATTTATGGCCTTTTTTATGGGTTAAGAGATTCAATATCATCGTTTGGGGGGGTTAGTTTCCTTGGTTTTCATTATCGGTTTACTTGTATACATGTACAGATGATCATGTAAAATGGGGGTAATTATCTAGAGTTTAAATTTAATGTTATTAATTATATTATAGGGGAAATTTTTTCTTATATATCATTTGGATTTATGGAATGAGTATGAATCATTATATAAATAGTTCATTATAATCGTTTGGATTTACTTTGGCGGTTTTCGATAACAATGAACTCATTTTGTTTTAAAAATTAGTATCATGTGTACAAATATGATTCTAGAACATTACATAAGATATAATACATATATTATAATATAGTTCAACCATAAAAATGTTTTCAAGACCATCCTTGAATATGGTAATCGAAATTAAAAACATCATCATCCTTGAATGTGATAAATTAACACATCATGGATATTGTTTTCTTTTTATTATAAAAGGATGGGAAAAAGAGAGATGATAATGAATTATTAATTTATATTAAGAAAACTATAGTATATTTCAGGTAATGTATTTGTCTTACCATTTGTATGAGGGCAGGTGAGGAGAGGAAAATAAAACAAAGGAACTTGAAAATAAAGTAAAAGAAAAGGAAGAGAGGTTTACCTCTTGATTCCTTCTTCTTGAGAACTTCCTTAAGGGATTACTTTTGAAAATTTGTTAAGATGAAAAGATTTTAGACATGAGGGAGGGTATTGGGAAGATTTTTGAGTATAATGTGGACTGGTCTCAAGTCTTTAGAAGTGTGAGGAGAAGAGGTGGCGAGGGGTGATATTTATAGTGGAGGAGAGGGGTGTTTTCTCATTATTTAATTCATTAGTTTATTATTTTGTTGAAGACAAGAAATAGTGTTGATTATTGAGACTAAAAATAGAAATTATATCATGTGAGTTTTAAACAATTGTTCTTACATCAGCCGTGACTCAATAAATATTTTATTTAGTTTATAATGTGCATGTACCCTAAATTTTCGTATTTTACTATTCAATAAAAAATTAATGTATTTTAGAAAAATCCCAGAAAAATCACCCTATTTTTTTTAAACTGTAGACTTAAAAAATAAACTCAATTTCATAAAACATAATTTTCTAAATATGAGAAATTTAATTTTAATTAAAATCATAATTTACTTGAAAAATACAGTTTTTAAAATTATAACTAATTTTATATCACTTTGAAAAATTAAATAAGGTCTCATAAAATTATATTATAATCATAAGAAAACAAAATTTTAATTTATGAATAAATATTATAAAAATAAATTCTTATTTAAATTATCAAATTAGTCATAAAATTGTAATTAAACCTTTATGACTTACAAAAATAAAAACACTTAATTAATAATTTTAAAATATTTATTCACTTATACTATGATATAATTATATTATATTATCACTTATAAGATAGATAAATTTTATTTATACTTTCATTGGTGAGGTTACTATTCAATTGACTGGTTTACTATTCCTAAGGGTCATGTTGCTATTCCAAAGGTCAAGTTACTATTCCTTTGGTGTTGGTTCCTTAACATCTAGAATGCCATTTATTTCATTAATTATTCATTTATAAAGTTTTTATTATGTTATTAATGTGATTATATGTGATTATACTTTATGAAATATTTATAATAAGATAATTTCTATTGATAAAAATTTGGATCGTTATAAGAATAACATGTATACTCAATAGGACCATACCCAAGGACACTCATGCATGTGTGGAAGGATCTTACTAATGTACTCGTGGAAAAATAGCAGAACCAACATGCACATAAATAAGAAAACTAACCAATCCCAACCTCACCATGTAATTCTCACGAAATATCACATCAAATAAATTAATATTGTATCAAATCATACATTAGAAGGCACCCCACAACCACTTACCCATTGATTTTATGCTCTTATTCCCCAAAAAAATACTTAATGTTATATCATTCCATCCATGCATATCTCATCATATATTCATCCATCTATGATGTGGGATAGGATTTATCCCTACCCATCCCAACCTTCCATAGGGTCTAAAAATGGTTCTATAATCAATCAATATCCACATTACTACCTCATCATAACATCACATCGCATATCTAGGGTAGTAGGGTATCAAGAAAGTGAAAGAAATCAACCCTGTTCCCTCATCCTACCATGCAGGACCCCCACCACATATCACATGCTCAATATCACTATGAGATATCCAACTCCAACCCAACATCAATGGGTGATCTCCAACACTAAATCATAGTGTCATTGGGTGATCTCCAACACCAACCATATCATCATCTCTACAAGTAAAGTAATATTGGGGAAGAGGAGGTGGTCATCCATCTGATGCACCACCAACCAAGATGTTGGGAAAAACCTAGAACCCAAAAAATTAAGCATTTGTGAGGTTATCCAACTTATTTGGGGTGTATATATAAATAAATTAACATACATGATAGAAAAATAGAACATAATACCAAAACCAGGGGTTAATATCAACTACACTTGAGTAATCTACATCACCACCACCACTGCAACTCACGAAATCTATCACAACATCATCCGCTACAATATGCATCAAACCAAAAAACCACCACACATAGCCATGAAATTTCCAAATTCAATTACAGATTTTACTATCTTCCATAATTAATGAGTTTCCACTAACTCCCATTTATTAATCTATTTCATTCACATTAATACAACCCATTAATTTATCATTAATTTCATTTAATACAATTACCATAGATAAATTCATCCCATTCTTATTCATTTACCAACCAATGCCATTTTTTTGGCATTTCAAGTTCATTCTAGGACTAACCAAGAAACTAACACAACTACACCACTCAATAGTTTATCTATCCTATAAAAAACATCACCATTGAACAACATATGTTGATACATCAATGTAACCCAACTATCTCTCCACAACAACCTAACATCCCAACTACCACACATTACCCCACATCACATCCCTAGATGACCAACCATCGCTTTATAACACAACACATTCCACACCCAATCTAGTCCCTAGTACTACTACACAAGCCTCAATAGGGCCCACATAACCCCCACAGTGTCAAAACATGCACATCAACACATAAAAACACATTCTATCTTTCACAATACTGCATTACAAATTTATCAAAAATGATTTCATTAATTTAATTATTTATTTATCATGTCTATTATCACAAAATTTTTCTATCCATGAAAAAATGTTTCTTTAACCATATATAATTCATTGACCATTTTATGCGGCATGAGCTCAAACGATCATTGCAGAAAGGATTTCATAGTTTTAAAAACTATGGCACAAGAAAGTCTCCCAACAACCATGATCTTCAATAAATTAAACAAGCTTGTATTATGACAAAATAAATATCAAAAAAGTAGTAAAAATGATATTTCTCTCGATTTCCATCAATTTTTGATTTATGAAATTAATTATCTTCTTAATATAACCATTAATATTCACCTAAACGAAGAAAAAATCATGAAATCCCCACACATGCACATAAATTATAAGAGAGTCAGAATCCCCTACCTCAAACAAAGATTCAAATATTTCAACATAGGGATGGAATGAACAAAAAACATTTTCAAGACCAATATCACACCAATGTTGGATCAAAAACCTGGAACACAACACCCTCTCTTAGTATCTATCCACCACATCACTCAAATCATCCATCTCCCCAATCAAATCCTCCTTTGGAATGCAGAATATGGTGGAAACAAAGAAGGAATAGAGTAGAATCACCTTATAGTTTCAAACGTTCAATATCAATATTCTAGAAACCAAATCTCACAATAAGGGGGTGAAATGCCTCATAAATCACCTAGGAGTTACCCATGATTCAAGATAAAGTACCAAAGAATGATAGGGTTTAATGGGGTTGGAAAATTTATAGAAAAACTTATAGTTAAAAAACCACATCATAAAACCCCTCACTATAGATCAAGGGTTCTAACATAGTATAAGACTATAATATAATGTAAATGACCATTATATAGTTTTTTTGGTAAAAAATGCATTTGAGAAATATGGGGAATTTCATATCGTATATCCAATAAACTTAAAGAGGGACCGCGATTCAAGTGAAACCACCACACCACATAATTTATTCTTTATGAAGAAGTCTAAGTTGAATCCCAAATCTATGGCTGAGCTACCTCAAAATTGACAGAATCATAATAATTCATCCTTCAGGACTCCAAGTAATATCCTAGAAACCATTCCAAAACTATAGTAAAAATGAATGAACCCTATAAATTCCACCTAAAAGGATCTACACCACAACTGATCTCTCTATGCTACAGACACTACCTTTATGACATATCATAAACCTCAATGTCCAAAACCCTTCCTAGGTAAAATTGTTACTGAAACTCCATCATCCACTCCTCAAATCGCTCATAAAATCTCGTAAACTCCACTATCACTATAATTCCCACAATATAACAGGTTGGGATGTTTGAACATTACACTATAATTATCATAAGATCCTAAGTATTCCCATGATCATTGGTACATTATTATATTATATTTATCACTATAATTTTTATATCTATTGTGGTAGAAATTGTTTTTTCCCACTGTCATTGTATCACTGTTACTATCATCTTCATTATTGTGATTTCTCCTTGACATTATTATACTCTATTTATTTTAAAAGAAAACATAAAATTTAAGGTTTTATGAAATTGTTTTGAAACTATTTATATCAAATATTCAAATAATATTATCATTAAAAAAGATGTTTTAATTCCCATTTTCTATAAAGTAACTTTTTTAAAGAAAAGGTCAATACATTGTTATTGTTTTTTCAATTTTAAATATAAAACCTATCTTTTATAAATAGTATCTAAAACTTATGTGAATTAGATATTTATTTAAAGGTAATACATGGGGTTTGGTTTAACTTTGGTACACATACTGGTATTCTCAATTATTCTTATATATTTTTTAGTTTTAGATTTATGATATTAATAAGATTTTAATCTCTAGTGGACTGTTCATCAATATGAGGTTTTATGGTGACTAATGGAGCCACACAAAGATCATTTTGGGTTTTTTTAATTTTTTCCATTTTCGTATTCGCCAAGTAATAAAATTCTCTACCAGGTTCATATTTTGGTTTTATGTTCTTCTTTAAGATTAATGTGTTATGTAATATTTATGCTTAGTTTTTATTATGTTTATATATAAATTTATTTCTATTTAATTTAGTGTGGACGTCCAATACCTAGATAGGACATTCCAAAATTATGATTGAGTTTCACTAAATCCTAAATCATTTTCATTAAGTGAATTAAATCCCATTATTTCCCATCTGATTCCTTGGTTCTTTTTTCATCCTATGGGGATTGGGAATTCCCATCAGGTATATCACTTTTCAACTTGCATGTCCCGGGATGGATGATCTGAGTTGGTTCAGGAAAAAAATTTATTAGATCCTAGGATCATAATAGGGTATAGGTTGTTGAAACTCCCTTACTATTTGTGTATTAGGGATAAATAGGATATAGATATGTTAGAACTATAGAGGCAGGTGTGGGGAGAGCCTCGTGAGCTCTTTCTGATTTGAAGCCTCGAGTTACTTGGGGATGATGGGTTTTGAATCTTGGTTTTTTTCGTTTTTTTGATTATTTATTATATTTTTTATCCTATTTTACATGTTTAAAAAATTATATTAATGACATGTGGATTAATTATTATTTTTTTACATTTTCGGGGATCATAATGAGAGTTGAATCGGTGCTACATGGCGATCTTGTGAGGTTTGGAAAACCATTTAGGGCCTAAGTACATGGTTAATCACTCAATGAAATATGAAAAATTGTCTCATGGTCCACCAAGTCATGTAGATAAGTCATTCATGTCAACTAGTCCCTTACAATTAAGTTTTTTGTAGTGTGGCATGTTGATCTATTTACATTGGGATTTAAGAGTTTTGAAGATTGGTTCAATTTTTGAACAGAAATAGTTGGTTTTGAAATTAATATAGAAAAAATTTAATAGAGTGATGTGAATTTGAAATTTAAAATTATAAATTGTTGATTTAAAGAGAAATAGAATTGGGGTTTCAAAATTTAAATTGGATTTCAAAATGAAAATCATACTTTTCTGGTAAAAAGTGATTCTTTGGAATTTGAGAAGAGGTTTTCTAAAAGTAAATTAAAATGAACATGGTTGGTAAAATTGGGTAAACAATTTTAATTAGTATTTCATTTAAAATTTACAATTATTTGTTAAATTATATTTTATGATTTTAAAATCTGAATGTGGTATTTTAAAATCAATTTTAATAGAAATATTTTAACTTAATTTTAGTGGTTAGGATTTGAATTTGTTGAGTGTTTTTTATTTCAAGTTTTATTTGTTATTATGTATGATTAGAGTTTAGTTAATTTCTCACTAGGATTTTTATTTTCATGACATTAAAATTATACCCTTGAAAATTCTCTATGTATTATCATGGGAAATTTGTGGGTGGTTCTTTGCATGTAAACCCTTCAATTGGGAAACATAGATATTTCCTTCTAGATTTTAAGAATTTGAATCATCCTTTAATTTATAGTCAACCAAATCCTTATGAGAGATTAGAATATATGTGTATCATTGAAATGATATTTAGATTTTTTGAGTTTCTTGAGTCTCTAAATAATTTTTTTTATCCTCTACGATTGAGGTTCTGAGTTAGAAGTTATGGAAATTGTTTATTCAAACTAAGTCATGAGAGAACCTTTCCTAAGATAATTTTAAGGTTTCTTTCATCCTATAGTTCTTCTCTATGGATATGAATGTACTAAAGGTGGTGGATTTTTACTACCTTCAATAGTGGGATTGATTGTTTTTGGATTATATTCATCATTTTTTTATTCAATTCACTATCTCCAAGATTTTACCATGGATGATTATATGAAGGCTTAGTATTTTAAAAGAGATCGTTGACCCATTATTCAATCAAGGTTGTTTTAGTTAGTTTTAAACTCATATAAAGAAGTGTTAACAAAATATTATTAGGTTTTAGTGATCTTAGAAGGTGTTCTTGAGGTGAATGTTACACCCTTTATTCCTGTAAGAAGATAAAGGAGTTACAAAAATTGAAATGAAAAATGATCTAAGTATGAGTTGGTGTCTAGTGGTATAAATAGGTCATTATATATCTATTCATCTAATTATTCCAGGTGGAGGGCTCTATTATATAATCTATGTTTCAATAAAGTTCATAATAATCCATCGTTTTAGAATTATCGGAAGACCTATCATAGTCTTGGATTCCAGAGTCATCTATCGAGGTTTTGTAAGTTCAATACACATAAAGGGAGTGGATCCAAATCTATCCCTTCGATGGACTCCTAGTTCTTGCCTATTTGACCAGAACTTAATTAAGTAGATTTTTTAGGTATTAGTAATTTTTATATTCTCTTTTTTATCTATCTTGTATCCCTTATACTTTATTTGATTATATTTTTAATCTAGGATCTTTGGTTTTTTAGGAACCATTTATCCTTATTGTGGAATTTTACTTATTATGTAAATTTAGAATTGTTAGAACTTTTATTTAGGTATTTTAAGTATCATTGATAATTTTATATCCTTTGGTTATAGATCCTTTGAATTTATTTTAGGATGGGTGTTTATAATAATTTTAATATACTGGGGATACCACCATATTCAGTCAAACAATGATGTTCTAGTTGATCTATCTTAGAGTCCCTATCATGTTTTTTTCATAGTTTGAAGACTATATTGATATTGGTTGTGGATTTAGAGGTTCTTTGGAAGTTGAATTGAGTTTGGGGGATGAGTTTGGTCCATTTTATTTAACTTTATAGGCCTTTTTGGTGGACTTCATAATGTTTCTTATCCTTGAGCATCGAGTCATGTTGATGCAGTTTAATCTTATCCTTTATATTGGCCAACTAAATTCACATAATATTTACAGGGGAAGAAAGAATTATAGTGGGTGGAATTGTCCCAAAACGACCTTTAATTTCCTTATTATTTTATTTTTTAATGGTGCTTAGTGTTTTCATTAAGTCCTAGTCCACTCCCATTTGATATTTTTAGTTTTTTGGGCTATTGGTTCTAGAAGAACAGTTAGTACTAATCGTTCCCAATCATGTGGTGACCTATATGTTTTAGAAGACCCATAGTGAATGGTTGGGAAATGGTTTTTCTAACCATGAGGTCCAGTTTTTCAGATCCTAGATTATTCTTATTTAAGGCACAAGGTTATCATACAATTTACCAAACTGTGTGGAAAAACCATGCAACATATATATACTTCAAATATGTTTAAATTAGTTATCTACCCCTCCCAAATTTTAACCCAAACTCACCCATCTACCTCCGCATTCAAACACAATGTCTTGTGGATCTCCTATAAAATTTCTTACTTCAACCATATGAAAATTTGTTAGATTTTATTCAAGATTTGAGGCTAGATCTTCAATATAAAGAGTTACTAGACTCTCCCTCTCCTATTTCCTTCTCTATTGTTCTTGATATAGTGAGGTCATGATGATCTAAGGTAGGTCTTGGATTGATTTTCATATGGTGATTTATTTATTTTAGGGATTGAATTAGTTTTTAAAGGATCTTTCTTTTATTATATGGCCAAATTAACACCTCCACTTATGGGAGTGAAAATATTGAGGTTGGTTAACCATTGTGTTAGCCTATAAATTTTAGAACCATGATTGATTTCACCTTTAAATTTATGTTTTGAATATATAACAACAATATTAAATGTGTTAGTGCATTATGTGGAAATAAAAAATGGTTATCTCTTTAATTTCATTTATTATAATTTCATTTCAATATAAATACATTATATACATTTTTTTATCTAACCTCGCACACAACATGTATGATAAAATGCTTGAATAGACTTTATTTATGAGTATTAATATTTCAAGGGATGGTTTTTGTTTCAAATAAGTTTTATAAATGTTTCATAGAATTATAAATTTTTACTTGATCCATTAAAATGGTATTATGAAATGTTTTGAGTATTTTTAATGATATAAAGTATTAAATATTGTCTTTAATTTCTTTTGTGGTTATTAATTTAAAATATTGGATATGAGACATGGTTCACACTTTTTAAAGAGAATTTTCATAGTTTAAAAATAAACTTATGTCATAAACCTCAGATTAGTTTTTCTAGAAAGAGGGATAACATATCCTCGGTATATGAAATATTTGTTATATATCTATGTTTGATAAGGGGGGAATTCTATGAGAGGTTCTCAGAGTGAGTCCTTGTGTATCATTCCGAATTTGTGTAAATATATATATCTTTGTATGAGTGTGTATTTATAATTTACCATGTATTTATAATTTTTGAATTGTAGAACCACCAATTTAATTATATTATGGTAACAAATAGTGGCTATTGGAATTTCTGAGAGAATATGCTACAATAATTTAGAATCATGCTCCAGCTAGTGGTCCTAAGTATGAATTTTCTCTATTTTGAAAGTATTACCCCTTAGTTAGGCTTGGTAGGGTATGATTGAGTGTTAGGGTGGTATGATTACATCAATAATGAAGATACAATAAACCTTTTTAGTGTTATTCTAGACATTCCCCTATACATCTACGTATTCCCATGGTTTTTGGTACATGCTTATCTTATATTGATTACTTTTTATTTTTTATCTTCGGTAGTATAAATTATTTATTCTCACTACCATTATATCACTTTTACTATCATATTCATTATTGTGATTACTTATTGACATTATTTTACTACATTTGTTTTAAAAGAAAACTATTGAAGTAAGGATTTATAAAAATGGTTTAGAACATTTTATATCAAATATTCAAAGAAAAAACTATTTTAAAAATTAATTTTTATGATTTATAAAGGAAATTTTTTAAATAAATGGTAAAAATATTATTATCGGTTTTTGAATTTTAAATGTTAAACCTTTGTTTCATGAATAGTATTTCAAAGTAGCATGAATTGGATTTTTTATTTAAAGGTAATATATAGAATGTGGTTTTTATTTGGCATGCCTTGTGAGTTTTATACTCACACATACCAATATTTTAGTTTCAAGTTCTGGTTATGGTTAATCATTTAGTAACTAGTATAGTGATAGTGGTTATGAGGTTGGATGGTAACCCATGGAGTCACATAGAGACCGATTTAAATTTTAATTTAGTTTTTCATCATTGTTGTATCATCCAAGTCAGTCACATCTATATATAATTTTTTTAGTTTTATGTATTACTTCAAACTAGTTGTATTGTATATTTTTTATGATCCATTTGGACATTTTTATTTTTAAATTTCTATTTGTTTGATTTGGCGTGGATGCCCAATGTCTGGATGGATCATGCCAAAATTATAGAAGAATATTAATGCTTCCTAAATATTGTTTATTATAATAAATTGTTCCCATTATTTCCCATTTGATTTTATAGTGATTTTATCTAACATGTGGGGATCAATAATGCCTCTTGGGTATATTACGAGTTGACTTGGTTGTCCATGGTTGGATGAACCAAGCTGGTTCATGACAATCATCATGATCAAATAAATGTAACATTTATTTTTAATTACCCATGAAATACAAGAACATATGAGATTTAAAACTTCACCTAAGGTTGATTTTGGTCATCCACCAAACCTTTCTGATATGTATTTGTACATCCTGTGAACTCTTATTGTGACCATATATCGTAAAAGAACCCAAAATACATGGTATTATTAATATAGTGAAGGATTATTTTCATAGATAACATATTTATTTCCCTTGGGCATAATTTATAGTATGATACATTACAAGTAGAAAAGAAAATTAATAATAAGGTTTCTATTAAGTACCAAAAACTCTTAATGATCTTCCATTATCTGACCACAACAACCACTTTCTTGTTATTTTCTTTCGAAAATTTCACCCAAGTTACCTTTATTGTAGACATCATCCTAAATTAATCTACTAGGAATATTCTGAGCACCTCCTTAGTGTATTATTTCTTATAAATAAACATAACATCCTTTATTTGGACAACCTTCACGCCAATAAAAAATAATAATTCCCTAAGAAAATACATTTCAAATTCACACCACATGCACTTAAAAAACTATAAGCATTGAGTGTTATAGATGAATCTAAATATAATTTCATACACATATCTAAGAACCCACATCTTCTTATCTTTATCATTATTTATATATGTTTTGTGATCAATCCCACATCTTTGAAATCCAATCCTCATTACTTATCCATCCAATAGTACCAAACCTTTGATTCTTTATTCATCTTATCGAAATATTTCCTTAATTAGCACACTTTACTGTTTATCTTCATAAATAAAAAATAATTTAGTAATTAAATGTATACCTACTCTTCAATAACTATATTGAGGAATTATTACTTAATATCTACTTGATAAACTTTAAAAAAAATTTCCATATCCATAGACAAAAAATATTATAGTCTCAATCCTAAACATTTGTGAAAAAGTATCAGTTACTCTAATGAAGTGAATTTTGTAATAACTCATCCACACTATTCATTACTTGTTCTAACTTACCTCACCATATTCATTTAATTTATTTATGAACACTCATTTTATTTTCATTCTCTATACTTGAGAAAACTTACCATGTTCATTTAATTTTTATTTTTTAATGTTCTTTATTCATAAAATAGAACTATATTTCATTAATAATAACCTCTTCAATGTTTTTATATTATGAATTCATTATTCTTGTTTTACCCATATATGTTTTACCACCAATAATATTTTTATCAATGATCTATTTCATTGTGGAATTCATGTTTTAAACTATTGAATCTACTTAACTTTATTCATTTTCAGAGTCCTTTTATGAGTCTTATAAAACCTATTAATCTCACCATAATCCACACAAATCCTTATCACATTCTCTTTCAAAAACTGGGATGCTATCTGTTGACATATTCACACCAGTTTTTGAAATTTTCTTAGTATTTTTTTGAAATTAATTATTTTCAACAACTGATATATCTTGAATTTCTATTATTTTCCAATCCATTTATTATAGAACATGTAAGATTTTATTTTGGATGAATATATAGTGAAAATTATTTCATAACCATGGACTGAAAACTTTATATTATTCTATTTTTTGAGGATAAAACATTTACATCAGAACACTTGAAATTACTTGAGTGCAGACTTCTTTATATATAACATTTTATATGGAGTATTTTCTTTTTTAAACAAAAAATGCCTCACTATATAAGTAAAATAATTTAAGAACCACCTTATTCAAATATATCTCTAGATAATTCTTCTCTATGAGAATCTTTCATTCCATTTTATTTATATTATAGTTACTCTTCTCAATGAATCCATTTTATTTAGGAGTCCCCACAACTATTTCTTAATATTGAATTACATTTTTTCAAGATATTACTCCACATTGTTATTGGTAAATTCTATACTATTTTTAATGCATAGATTCAAAAAAATTAAATCCAATATAGTTTCAAATAACCTTTAAAATCGTGTAATGTAATTGAATACCTCATATTTATGGGTGATAACCATGAGCCAATCCATCTTACTATCGTCTTCAATGGACATGATAAAATTCCTTTTTTCATTAAAGGATTTGGGGGTCATCAGCCCAAACATTCCCACATGAACTAGATAAATATATCTTTATTATTTTTTTCTATAGCTTGTAGGTATTCCATAAAATCATATCATTTTGGAAATAATTACATGTGTGGGTGAAATCACATGTGAGGTTGAGGATATATTGAGAAACACCATTCTTTACAAAGTTTTCCAAGGAATTTTGGTACAAAATGGAAGATCCACTTGTTCCACAATTAGTTTTATTTTTCATTGGATGACATGCACATGTCATATACTTCATCGAGGACATAGATATTCCCCTTGTTTTTCCGTCCATGTAATGAAAAAAATACATATCTTCCTTTTATGGTGTATTCCTATTATTAAATATAACTACATGCCTTGAGTCGCATAGTTAAATTATACTTAAAAAAATTTACTAAGTCCATAAAACAACAATATATCCATGCATCATATATACATTCCATAAGTATTAGCATTCCCAAAACAGATTATTTTTATTCCCTCATCACTACCAAAAAAATTACTCAATCCTTATCATATTTGATGTATGTGAAAAGGTATTTATTTTTCATCATGTGAAAAGTAAACTCACTATCCAAAATCCATGTTTAACAATATCCATTTCTCAAAATGAAATATCAGTTACATTAGACTTCTTCGTTTTACATTTTGGAACCCATGAATATTGGGTAATTTAATTTGATGTATGGTAGACCTATTTCCCAAACAAATCTATAACTTCTTACTAATATTAACAAAATTTAATTTTGAGTTTTGTTATTGATTTAAGATGTTTTAAACTACTTTATTCCACTTCTCTGAGACTCCTATAGAACTATTCTTTATACCCTTGATGAAAAATTAATTTCTTTATTCTTGTAACCTTCCATACAAAAGTAGTGACATTAAAAACATAAAAAAATTAGAACTTTTTCATACCAATTTTTGGAGTAATTTCTCCATCAAATAATATTTAGCTATATAGTAAACATATTGTCTATTACCCATCATTAAAAAATAATAATATTTAATTTTTGGTGCATTATTTTGACCCTTTTCAACATAAATGGTAGTATTTTTTGTGTCATATAGCTCAATAGTTTTCCATGGTGTTGGTGATTAAGATTTCGTATCCATTTGTGTTGCCTAATTGTTATAATAATAAACCAAAAATGATTTTACCTTATCACCAAACTATTTTACTCATGGGTTTTATTTATCCTTTCCCAAATATTACCTATGATATTTCTTAGCCTGTTTTAGGACTAGAGCACTCAAACTCTCTGATGTCATTCAAAGAGTAAGGACTCTTTATTAATCTTCACACTTAATTTTACAATTTATTACTTATCCAATGTGTTATTCAAATATTGTGAATTTTGTATTTTATATAATTAGTTAAGATATCAATTATTTCTTCTCTCCCTTAAAATTTCATCTTAAGATCATCTCCTTTCTCTTAGACACCAAAATTTAAAAATTTATCTTTTTCAACCACCATTTTAAATTCTGCATTCCTGTCCTCATGTTGTTCCATATAAATCCTCGACTCACAAACAACTACATTAGATTTATTATCTATGTCCATATATATGTCATGTTCTTAAACGGATTTATAAAGTTTGACATTAAAATCAACTCTTCACTTGATTCATTCATCTTCACCATCGTTGTCTTTAACTTGTGACTTTTCTATAAGAACCACCATGACTTTATCTATGAGGTTTCTACCATCCTCAATTTCCTCTACTTTGGTTTCCTCTTAGGTTTAAAATTCATGTGACACTTAATTATTCATATTCAGTAATAAATGATGTGAAATTATCTTACATATCATCTCCTTTAATGCTTTTATAAGGGTAAATTCATATTTATCATCAATTTGAACTTCATGGGACACCTAGCTAAATGGTTCCGAACTATTCCAAATTATATGCCAATGAGTGGGAGATTACATTTGAATTTTTTTACCTAGTTTTATAATAGATGAAAGAAAAAATATTACCTCACAAAACACTTCTCTATTAGGATCCTCTAGTAATGAAACTTTCTTCATTACCTTAAAAGATACTTCCTATGAGTTTTCCTTCCACCAAGATTCATTGTTTGTGTTCCCTATCTTATATGAAAAAGGGTACAATGTTGGTTTTCTAAATTCACCTCCATCAGATCCTTTTCTTCAAGGACTGAAACATTAGAGTTGAACCTTGGTGGTAATATTCTTAGAATTATTTTAATAACTTTTAAACTATTAATAGTATCTTTAAGTCCATGAATTTCTTCCACTAGGGTGTTTATTCAATTGGATAATTCATTGACTAATTCATAAAATACTATCCTAAAATATTACACATAAGTATTAATACCTTCATAATTTCTTCTTGAAACTATAAATTACATTCATAAATATTTATAATCATCTACCATATAAAATGAGAAGTTTTTCATGACATCATTTTTCTGAAGATGGAATTATCAAAACATCCACTAACAGTTTAAGTGATTTTATATCAAAATCCAACTCTTTGTTGTCCCTTTATTTCATCTATATAATATCAATGATTGTAATAATCCATGAGTATATTACATGTAAATTACCATCCACAAAGATTGAAATTAGTGGTGCATGTTGTTTTTATAAATTTGTAATTTTATTCCCTCAATGATTTTTTATCCATTTTAGTTGAGAATATAAACCATGGATTTTGAGATAGATAGAGATAAATATTTATCCCAAACCATTTCTTTGATACCACTTCTTCATCCCAATCAAGGAAAATACACATATTGGGGGGATGAAATAGTGTATTGTAGTTTAAAAAATATTCCATGATTGTGATAATGTTCTTTCTTTATGATAAAAACTCTTCTCTCTTCCTCACTATCTCTTTAGAGAGATTCAAGTATTAAATAGAACACACACATTTTTTACTTTGTTCACCAAAACTAGTATAATCCAAGGATTATGGAATCATTAGTGTATCAAAGTACTAAATAACTAAGATATCTTCATTTAATTCAATTAAAATATGGAGTTACCATACTAACCCTATGGTTTATAGCATTTAGTTAACATAAATTAACCCACTACTCTTCTTCACAAATAGAAATGCATTATACTTATGTAACCTTTTTCTTCAGAAATGATGATGTAGTAAAATAACTCAAATGGTGTATCCCATTTGCATGGTATCAATGAATGTCCATTGAGATAAAAATTTAGAATATCATCTTCTATTTTCTTTAAACCATAAAATGCATACTTAGAACTTTTTATTTTTTTCATTAAGAACTAGAATGAATCCTATCACAATTGTTTCAATGAATTAGTGTTCAAATTTTCATCCTCTTTTTTTTCCTGATTTTTATATTTCCATGGGAATATAATCATGAAGATAATATGACATATATTAAAATATATAAATACCTTCATATCCAATCAAACTAGTCATATTTAATCTTCACGTTTCTAGGTTGAATCTTATGGTGGTTTTAAGATAATTATTTTCTTACAAAAATGACTAAATTTCCATTATCTATACTAACCAAATAAATATTATTTTTTAAAAATAATTACCATGTAGTTTATCTTGATAATTGTTGGACCTTTATGATTTTTTTAATTTAAAAACCGTTGAATATAACATGAAATATTTCTTTTTAATTCTAACAAACAGCCCAAATAACTCTACAAAAAATCCTCAGTTTGAATCTATAATTGACACATGTATTTAAGATACAAATATATCATTCAAACAACATTTATTTTAATCTAGATTCAATTATATCCAAAAATAAACCACTTTTAAATTCTAATGGAAACACGATATGAAGATGAACCTCACATTCCAAGGATTCACCTTATGAGAATGTTACAACAACCTTGTGATAAAACTTATGAACGTGGATCAACCTTAAAAAATTTATGAAACCAAACTTATGATGAGAGATAATAAAAATTACATGAAAACCTTTTCCTAAATCGTGAACCTTACATTCAGGGATAATTTTGTAATACCATTTACAAAATTCAATGTCTCTTCTTCAATGAAACTTACACTAAGTCAGATATACATTACAATCCAAAAAATTCCAAAAAATGAACCATTATCTCAATTATATTTAATGAAAATAATTATATATTTAATTAAAACGACTTAAAACCTTTATATATAATAATTTTCATGAATTATAAAAAATATTTATATAATTTCTCACCATAAATTAAAAAAAAAACATAATCTAAAAACCACTCAAATAGATTTTTTCCAAAAATATCCATAAAAAATGAGGGAGTAAAATGGGAAATAAAATCTTATATGTAATTACATAAATATGATTTATTTATTGGTATTAATTAATACATATAGATTAATTATTTTAACTATTTTATTAGAAGTAAAAATAAAAGGGAAAAGACTCCCATTTTGGAATGTACACCATTTTTTCCTCTCTTTCTTATTCTTCTTCTCCCCTTACCATAACTATATTTAGCCAATATAAGGGGTATACCACTACAAGATCAATCCTAAATAAACTATTATGCATATATTGTGTATATCAATCACATAAATATGATATTAGTCCCTCAATAATTTTATATTCGATTAAAATATAATATTTATAGATATTGGTTTGTGGGTACGATGAGTAAAATATGGTATTGATCTTATATATTTTTTAAAAGTTTATTTATGAAAATCAAGATAGTTCTTGAGTGATTTAGTTATGATAGATCATCATTATTAGACTACCATTTCTCACCATATTTATTATTAATAGTTAAAGTTTATTTATATTCCTATAAAATTTTTCATTTGGATGTTTGTGATCTGAAAAATGATCATTTTTCAATTATTGGATTCATTGAACAATTTTGTGTTATAGTGTAATTTTTTGTTGTTTTCCATTGTAGAATCATACTTGAGGTAGGTGGCCTATAATATTCTACTTTATTTGGGGTTGTTTTAGTTTTAATTCATTTTATATAAAATATATGGGATTTAAGATCATATAAATAATGGTTACAATGGAAATCATAGATGTGGAAAAATATTTTGACCCCTTGGAGAAGTTATTTGTGTTGTTTAGAATTTTTGGTTTACTTGGAAAAAATTTGTTAGGTAAAAAAGGTCTATTAACCTTGAATTAATTATTAATAAATTATTTTAATTATAATTTATATTATGTCATGTTTTTTTGGTATAAATTCAGACTAATTTTTCTATATAAATTTTATGGGTGAATGTTGTAGAATTAGTTTTTATAAAAAGTTGATTCTATGATGGGTTAGTTAAGAATGAAAATTAATTATGTCATGAAACCATGAGGGTAATTGTAAATACTGTATTACATGTGAGAAAATTATGGAATGATGACATTAGGTTTAGTTTAGGGTATTTATATTTATGATTTAAATATAAATTTAATCCATGATAGTGTTCATTGAAACAAAAATATATAATATAGGTTTAAAATGAAATATATGTCATATTAATAGACCCATCTGTATACTAGTGGTCTTGGGTCGTTTTATATCTCCCAAGAAGCCTGAGCTAAAATATGGGTTATAAATATATCGAGTTATTATAGAATGCACTTAGAGGTTACTATAATATGTGTAGATAGAGTAAAATAAACACTAGTAAGAGAAATAAATTCCCTAATTTTGGGGTATTTGGTTTCTAAGGTGATCTTTGGGCCATGCATTTTTTTAAGTCCTTTGTTTCTTGTTGCAATAAGACTGTATGGACCAGTTTAAAAAATGAAATAATTATAGTTGGTTTGTCCTTTTTGGGGTTGGTGGCCTAATTCGATAAAATAATGTGGGGTTTGCATTATTTTTTATTATTGTACCCCTAGATAAATACTTAGACTATATATGTCATATTTAACTACTATGTGATGTTTTCTCAATATGATATATGATGTACTAAAGGGGCTATTTATGGATATAATGTTTATATATTAAATATTTTAAAATATAGTTTTCATATGATGATGGGAATGAGAAGATATTAATTTTTTTTTGATATAATGCACACCATATGAATAAAAGGATTTTGTTTATCGAGTCCTTGTTAAAGGATCTAAATATATGAGGTTGATAGACCTAAAGTTTCATATTATTAGTAATTATAATTTCATATTTATGTGAAAAAATTTTAATTAAACACATGGTATTTATTTTATGTATTTCACTATAAAATCATTTTAAAACTTATAAACATATAGTGTATGGTACATTGATATTTATTTCAATTATTTTGGAATTCCCATGAATATGTATAAAGTCTTTAGAAGGTTTTGATAACATTAAATGATTTTTTTTGTATTCACTAGAGGAGGTCATGAGAAAAGAATCTATGATTTTTACTTATTATCCACTTGATAATTCACATATACTAACTAGTAAATCAAAAAAATTACCTTATGGTTCACTAAATAATAAACATATCTTAGTGGGAATCTAGTAGTAGCTATGTAGATCGATTTTTTCTTTAATTATGATCAATGAGTAACCATAATAATTTTAATATAACTGATATTTTTTCTTATTTTGATAACCTCCCTAAATATTTTCCACATAGGATATGATATAGTTCAGAAAATACATAAACATTTTCAATGTAAAGTGTGTCATATGTTATTTGATGTTGGATGGATAACATTTAACATTCTAAAGATAGGTATTTATCAAAGTAAATTATATTTTAATTTAAAATTTAAAAATAAAAAATTTAAATATTAATGTAGTTGCAGTGATTTTTTTAAAGAATTTAATCCATAAATAATGATAATAGTGATTCATTGCCACCCAATATTTATAATAAGGCATGGTGAAACCTCATTAATTCAATTCATGAAATTTAATTACTCAAATTTGAACAAAAAATCTTTTTATAAAGATTTTGAAGGATTATATTGCTGATATAGTGATATTTCTTGATTCGTCTTATTTTTTTTGATGATATAAACATATTATTTAGTCAAAGAATACTTTGAATTACAGTGTTATAGATATTAGGTTTTCATTATGAATAAATTTTTATTAGAATTTAAAATTTTCAATGAAGGAAATATATATAATATTCTAACTTTATTAATAGTAGAGATTAAATCATTTCTGCATGAATTTTTATAGTTTTTTAGGATTTATATATAATTATTAAAGGTAATAAAAGAGAAATCTGTTTTTATCTATATCATTTCAATTTTTTACATGTGTAATAGAACATATTATGTCGATAGATGCTTTATGTAATTAGTTAAAGGATATACCCATATTGTTTAAATTCATTGGACCATTTGAATAGATCATATAGACATAGAACATTTCATGTCATTATAGGGATGTAGTAATTTATATTTATTGTAAAACCTTGTAAATGATCAGTCTCGTGATTTTTATTTATTTTCTTAATGCTAAATTATATGTATAAACGAATATAAGACATGTGATTTTAATTTTATAGATAAATAGATAATGAAAAAATTGATTTTACAAAATTTTATAAGATAAAATATGTATACTAATTCACCCCTAAATTAGTGTTTAAGTATATCACATGAGGTGATCATCAGAAGGTATCAAAGAATGTTTTAGGTTTCCAGTGAATAAATGTTTGATTGTTGTTTTTTTATTGTATTTTTCAAAAAATGTGGTTTTAAATGATAGTTGTGTTTTATAAATTATTATTTCTAATAGGTCATACCAATTAAATGAATATATAGGGTACTCAAACATTTTATTTAAAAAAGATCATATTTAGAAAGAGTGGATTCAACCATTCCTTTTTCCATTAGTCTTGGGTATACTTGATTTTTCTTATTATTGGATTTATTCCTTTTATGGAAGGTATTTGGATAACAATTTCTGATTTTGGAAATATTGAAGTTTATAGATATGTGAGGAATAAAATTATGGCCTCAATTTCATTTAAATAGTTTTCCATGTTTATGAGATTCATTTCCAAAAATGTAATATAATAAAAAAAGAAAAATATATATATAAATATGATAGGAAAGCAATAGATGTTATGACATAGATTTTGTGAGAAAAATTATAATCCATTCATATGATTGGATATAAAATGGGTAATAATTCCTCACTCGAGTTAGTGATATTTATATCTTTAATAGGGTCTTTGATTATTCATTATAAGATTACACAATTTTCAATAAGATACCTTTTATCTTTCAAAATAATTTTTTTTGGAATTATTTTCAATTGAATAATGTGACATGGATTCATTTATATTGGATTTTTAATATGTTTAGGGATATTCTCCCATTTTTTTCTCTTAAAAAGAATACCCCTTTTGAAATTTGGGTAATGATGGAATGCAATATAAGACACATAGGCAGAGAAGCCTTAAAGAAACATGACCTGAAGGTCTTAACATGGTCCCAACTATCCAAAGGGAATAATTGATCAAGAAAATCACCAAAAAATACTCATCTCCACCACCATACAATTATATACTAAAACCAATCGATGATGATGTGTCTCCCCTAATAAGAAGTATCATCATGATGGTCGAAGAGAACATAGAAGATAACCCCTCGAACTCACACATACATGTTGAGGAGGACCAGATGAAAGGTTTAAACACACCTATATCTTTTTAGAGCTACCCACCCAACAATTATTGTGAGGAAGTCACTACACTTTCAACTTGAAACAATGGAAAACCAGACTAAAGGTACCGTAAAAAATACAATGGAAGGGTACCCATATATCCATCAAGAAATGATGAAAAATGGATGAATCATTTGATTCATAATATCCATATCTCTTTCAAGGCCACCCACCCAGTGGAACCAACAAAATGTTATATCACCTTACAAATGTAATAAGAAAAGAGTTAGTGCTCGCAAAGATATCCACAACATAACAGACAATCCCAAAAATAATTTTAGATTCCTAATGATCCAAGCCTAAAATCAATAATGGAAAATGTACTCCAGGACATTTCATTCGATAAAAATAGAAAACAATTCTCAATAAAATCCATAACTCACTCAATTAACCATCAATCTACACTGTCATTCAGCAGCATTTACCACCTTCTTCGCTGGAAACAACAGTGCCAAACAATAACAACAAGTAGTGCCATTCCATTCTAGAAGCACCTTAAGAGACACCAATCATTTACATTGGATGATTTTCAATTTTCCATGATAAAATATGTGGTGAGGAAGTATTTAATAGTAAATAATAAATTAAAATATGATAAGTAATTATATTTTAATGCTACAATTTATGTGAAAATTTTAAAAGAGATCCAAGAAAAATAAAAATTAATATTTTTATGAAGACGGAACTATAGAAAAGATTGATAGTATTTGTTCCTAATATAAAGGAATGTTTGAAATGTGAATGGTGTGTTTTTTGATAATTTTATAATATAATTTTTCAATTATGAAAAAATGGGTTACTTTTCTGCAAACTATTAAAAGTTGGAAGAAAATGACAATAATGATAAAAGTGATTCCACATAAATATTTTCAATAGGGGAAGAAAAAAATCAACAATTAAATGTTTTATTCAAAATTAAATGAAAATTAATCCTTTTAATTAATTAAAAATAATATCTTATCTAAAATTGATAAAAAAATTCAGATACAGAAACATAAGTGATGTTATTTATTTATGTGAACCGAATGAAAAGATATTAATTTTCAAACTATGGAATAAATGAATAGTGATGATGATAAAAATAGTGATAATGAAGAAAACAAGATATATGTAAAATATATATAGAATATTTATTTATTGATTTCACTTCTAAATTCTATAATTTGGAAAAGTTTATTGACTTTATGTTAAAATATCTTAAACATTAAATAGACATGATATTGTCCTTATTGAAATTGAAGAATATTTATAGAATTAGATTGATAAATTGATCAATTAACTTTTATAGGATAAAATTTTGGATTAATTTATTATATAAAATTCATTATCTAATTTTTTGGTAATTTAAGTCACTGAACTAAAAAAAGTTGATTTTAATAGCCACTTGAAAAACTCAATGTTCAATTTTGGGAAATTGGTTCTTAAAATTTGAGAAACATAAAGATGAAATGAAAAAGTTATTCAATGTTATAAAATTATTGATGAGTATATAAATTATAAAATACCAAATTAAATAGGTAAAAAATTACTTTTAGATATTAATAAAATTTTTGGAACTCAATCAAATAAAAATTGATGTTTTTTTACTTTAATGTAGAAAACCAATCATGTATTTCATCTATAAATGTAAATATTGAAGTAAAATATTTTATAGATGAAAAATATTATATATTAGTAAAAATAAATCCTATTTATAGGGGTAATATTAAACTATAACATAATTTTGGTGAATAAAAATAATCTAATTGAGTTACTCAAAAAGGAATAAATCTACAAGGCATTATAACTATATAAAATGAATATTTTGAAGGAAGATATATCTTCTTTAGGTACACTATTAATTTTTTTATACTCTTATAACATGAAGATAATATATTTTTTAAATGTAATAACATATAAAACTTTTATAAATTCATTAAGGTTGTATTTGAGATGGAGAAAACTCATTTAATGAAAACAATATTAACTACTATATAAAAATTCAGTGATGATGTTAGATAATTATTTTTGTTATTGATTAAATTGTGTAAATTATATGACTACTTGGGTCTTTTTGTGAATATTTTATCACCAAATTTGTGAACTAGTTGATTATGATGAATTTTATCTAATGTTTTTAAAATAAGAGTAAAGATAAAAAAATTCTTATATTACGGAAGTCATATTGAATGATTCATAAAAGTAATAAACCTAGATATCAGATATCAACTTACCATACAATATATAATGTTATTTAAATAAATTTAGGGGATTTATAATGTTTTATTAATGACTCACAATAATTGGGAATGATTCCTCTCAAGAGATGAAGATTTTAGGATTGGCTATAATTGGTGTTAATAAAAAGTGTAAAAGAATACTTTAAACATTAATAATTTTGATCATGAATTCCTTAGTGTATCATAATATTGTAATAAATTAATTTTTATTATCTTATATAAAAATGGATTAATAAAGAAGATATTAAAATATTATTAAATAATCAAAGAAATAAAACAAACAGGATTCAATTTTTTCAAGTGGGTGAAGCCGAAAATTTATATTTATTATGAATGAATGAAAATGAAGAATTATGCTATATAATACTTGGACACATTGGAAATAAGAATATAAAAAGTTAACTTTTGAGGATCCTTTTAATTACGTTATTAATATAAAAATGAAAAAAATTTAAAACATGTTTCATGAAGGTAAGATAATAAATTCATTACATTAGAGGTTGTAGACTCAAAAATAAAAAAGGTTAGAGCATTTTCAATCTGATATATGGAAAGCCATTAAAAAATTGGAAAAAATCAGATAAGTAATTTATGTCTTTCATTAAAAATCTTAATTTTTTTAATTTTTTCAATTTCATGAAAAATAAATTTGAGGCTCTCAATATCATCAAGAGTTTTTGTTAAAGGGATGAAAAAGAGAGTAGGTTTTTATGAAACTTGTTACAGACAATGAAGAAAAAATTACAAGTGGAAAATTTGAAGAATATTTGTGGAAGAAAATAATTTGGCATGATTATAGGTCATTTTATTCCCCAAAAATATTAATATTTCTAAAATTAAGAACATATGTTTTGTTCATATGGATTATATAGTGTTGGTTGAGCATGGGACGTCACATTACCTTTGGATACAAGAAACCATCACTATAATTTAAATTCATAATTTTTGTTTGTCTCATACAAATTTGTATATCACACCTAAAATAGTTTATTAAAAATAAACAAGAATTTTAGAATACTTCTAGGAATTTTGATATCCATGTGATATCAAATCTAAGGTAAAAATATTGGAATGTTTGAGAAGCAAGGTGCTCAGCATATTTTCTTGAGATATCTATGAAATAGACGGGGTTATAAATATTTAATTAAGAACATGGGAATATTATTTATGATGATAATTTTAAGGTGATAAAAAATTATTTAAAGGTGATTAAATAAGAATATATGGTTTCAGAATTTGAAAATAATGATGTTTTACTTCATATATAACAAGTATATTTATTGTGAAAATATGGAATATTCAATTATATATTAAGTTGATGGTGATGATTCAAATTTATCAAGAAAAAAATATCATCCATTTTATAATATTAACCAAGTATGATAAGGATCATAAATATATCGTATGATTTGGATCACTATTTTGAGAAAGGATATTATTGAGGATAACAACACACACTTCTTGTTTTTCTCAAATTGAACTAATTATTTTGGATAAATCATTAAAACACAAGAATGATTTAATGAGATGAATAATTAATTATATTATAATAATAATAATCACACATGGGATTTGGTTCCTAAAAAAATAACAAGGACATTATTAGAAGAAACTTGTAATTTCAAATGACTTTAAATGAAATTGGGAAGTGGAAGTGAACAATTCACAATTACGGTGCAATTAATATTCAAAATTTGAAATGTTTAGTTTTTAATATTAATTTTAACCTATAAAAATACTTTAATAAAAATTAATTTTTATTTATATTATCACTAAAATAATATACAAGATATTTTAAATGGATTCTTAGTTGACATTTCCCAATGGAAATCCTGAGAAAGATATTTATATATATATCAAAAATAATAATTAATTTATATATAGATATAATGGAATAAGTTATTTAAATTTTTATAATACTGTTTATATTTTTATTATGGTTCTACATAATTGGTATCCCATGTCATATAAATTCTTAAATTCAATAGATTTTAGAAAAGTAATGGTGGAAAAAACTAGTAAATCAATGGAATATGTATGAATTATCTTATTATAACTATATATAAAGATGAATATTATTTTTATAGGTGATAAAAAATAACTTTCAAATATTTTTCTATAATAATGAAATAATTTTTTTTCATTTCCATTCTTATTGAAGTATTTTTACTATTTTCACTACTTCTTATAACTTAAATCATTAAGAAACTAGTAATCTGATAGATTATTATCATTGTACATGGATGATTAGAAGGTTTCTATAATTAATAAAAATTATAATATAAATCACATTTTTAATATTTATATGTAATAAGTTTATAGAAAATTTTAAATAATAAAATTTAAAAGATGTAATGTAGATTTTTTAGTATTCAAAATTAAATTCTACCAATTTTTTATTTTACGCTCCAAAATATAATTCCAATCTAAAATTTTATTCAGATTCTAACTTTGGAGGATGTATATAGGATAAGAATATTACATCTAAATAATGTAATTTTATCGATTAGTATTTAGTTTTTTAGTATAGTAAGAAGTAATATTTTTTAGCATTTTCCACTATTTGAGTTGAATATTTACTACATGTAATCTTTTGTGCATATTGTTTATAGAATTAACAAACAATTTATTACTTTTGATTAAATTTGAATCATATATTTATTATGTATGATAATATAATTTAAATTTAAATTTCTGAAAATACAACAATTTACTCGTAAGTGAATCATATTGATTTCATACAACATTTCTTCATTATCACACACACAAAAAATCATATAGTAATTAAATTTGTGTGAATGAGAAGTAATACTGTAGAGAATATTAATAAACCATTAAATATGAAATGATATAAAATTATAAAATGAATGATGAAAATTAATGAATATAAATGATCACTTTATGAAAGATTTGTTTGTCTCTAAAAATTCAAAAACACATTGATAAAGTAGGAATGTATATTTTTGTACATGAATCATTTTCCAATTTAAATAATGCGTTGTCATATTTATTTATTACTATTATAAAGATATAAAGGTATCGTATTTAAATATATTATATCAATTTATTTTATAAACAAATACTATTTAATAATAGTATTTAATTATTCAATGTAGTTGATGTAATTTCCTACTTTTATTTGGAAAATAAAAAAACTATTCTCCAATGATTCTTAATTAATTTATTTTTCTTAAATAACAATAAATAGTTAATGATGTTTCTCTATCTATCTATTTTTTAATCAATGAATAATATGAATCAATGTTTCCTATATAAATCCTGATTGACCCAACCTATTTTTTCATTATTTCAAAGAGTTAAACCTATAATGAAATAAAACCAAAGCTTACTCACTCTAGTGAAAGTAATTTCCAACTTAATTTTCTAATAATATTTAATTTCTAATGTAATTGATCCAAGTCAAATGAACCTCAAGGTTGTTTTTTATAAAATTTTGGTTGACGGTAAGTGGTAAGATAACTTTTCATATTTTATAATTCTAGTGATATAGTTTTAGAAATTGAAAACTATAAAACTACCATATAAGAATATTAATCCCTATGATCAAGCTTTTATAATAAATTCTACAATACATTAAAGTATTAAATAGTATATTAGGTTATGAGAGAATGTTTCAATTTATAATGACATGACTTCCTTATGAATATAGAAAAGTTCTCTATCATAAAATGGGTACATATTAGAGGTGAATTCATTATAGTTACACATAGTGTTATGGGAAATATAGGATATTTATAGAGAGATTAATATTTTAATCATATTTTTATGTATTAAAGTTTACCATTTAATTACTAACATTCTATTATAACAATGGAGTTAATAAAAGTGGATACATACCTTTCTTACTCTATATAAAGGTTTTATAGATTCAATTAAGGAAAAAATATATATATTCTTAACTTTCTTGTGGATATTAATATTTTCAAGATAGTTTAGTTCAAATTGTGTATGTTAATATAGTATCTATTAGAGTTTTTAAGATTGATATTTTTTCATATGGAAAGGTTATATCTTGAATCTACTATAAGTTATTGATGCAAGATGATGTTATTAATCTTTTTGAAATAAACCCATTAAATGAGAATCCCATTAATAAAGAAATATTCATGAATATAAATAATTTTTATGATAAAAACAATATGTTTTATCTAGATCAATAAATTTATAAACATGCACAAGATTTTGTTTTTAAAATTCAATGTCCTGGTCAAAGACCAAGACACAATTTATTAAAAACAAGAAAGGAAATTACATCAGTCTGAAAGAGGAAACTTTTTTATAATATTTTTCATGGAGATGGAGAAGGTCAACTGGGAGATTGTCAATCCATGTAATGGCTTGGTTTATTCCCTTGTTATCAAGACCATCTACCACCATATTTGCTTCACAGTAGGCATGAGTGGAAATGTATCTGAGCTCTAGAAGTGAGTCAAGGCAGTTCTTCAAACTCTTAGTAAGAGGCCAAGAAAGGTGAACCACACCATTCCAAATTTCTTGAACAATGGTAGTGGAGTCACTTTCAATCCAGAAATTGTTCCAACTTTTTTGTTTAACAAATTTAATGGCATGAATCGGTGCCATCATCTCAGATTCAAGGGAGGAGGTGAATCTGTAGCTGCCATAGAAGAAACCATGGCAATGACCTCAAAAGTCTTTGAAAATGGATCTGCAACCCACAGGTCCTAGGTTCCCTTTAGAGGAACTATCCACATTTATCTTCAAACTCTAAAACATTAAATAAATCCAATAGATATTTTTTTAAAAAAAACATGGAATAAATAATATATTTTTATCTTAGATGAAAATGAAAATGAAAAGGTTTAAAAACAAGACTTTTCAAAAAAATAATGAAAATTATGTATGAAATTTGTGGTGATAGTTATCCTAAAATTTCCTAAATAAATTAAATTACTATGAAAAGATATGGAAGAATTTTTAAGTATATATCTCAAAAGAAACTAAAATAATTTAATGAATTATTTTATATCAAAACGTTATTATACTTCAAAATATAAGTAATTTCAAGTGTAATAAAATGAAAAATAATAGGTGAAGTTTATAAAAACCATTGGAAATGGTATTTAACTATTAATCAGTTGATGTATGGAATAAAAAGAAAATTAAATGTGAATAATTTACTTGAGAATTTGAAATACTCAGGCTAGTTGATGTACCACGGAGGGGGGTCAATTAGTGGTATATGTTTTTGCTAATTCCTTTTTAATTAACCAAAAATATCCATTTAAGGTCCTGATATTCATAACATAAATGTATCACTCACCTCATATGGAATATAAATAATTGAAATCATAACACGCACAGATTTTTTCAGTGGTCAAACTCATTATGAGAACCTACTCTTTGCTAGCGAAAGTGAAATTATGAGTCATGGATAATCACTATAATAGAATTGATTATAATATAGTGGAATGTTTCATCCATTATTCTTTCTAGTATTTTTATGAAATGTAAAAATTAATTGTAATGTAAATCCTTGAACTTTCGTAATGAAAACAATAATGCTTGGGATTTTTTATATTGGTATCAATGAACTTCATCATATATTCTCATTATTGAATGTGAATCATATATTTAGGGTTCCACCAGATGCATTGAGATGAAATATAATATCCACTTATGGAAAGGTCTTAGACTTATAGTTATATATCAAGTAGCAGAATGCAAGTTGGACCTTCAACTCAATTCTATAAAACAGTTTTTTCATGCATGATAGGATGCATGTATTAACCCCAACTCCAATAATCCAATGATGGTGTTTACCTTAATAAAATGGTACAAGATACAAGTGATCATATTAACAAGTATTGATCAATTTAGTAGTCTTGGAAAGAAACATATTCATGACTTCCATATTAAATATGAAATTAAAAATATTGGATCCAAAACATTATTGAATGCTTGAAAATCAATAAAATATCAATTCTTCATATCATGGGGAAAGAAAAATTTAATAAAGGTTGAGATTAGATTATATGTAAGGGATACATACAAAATAATATATCATGATTGGATAAGGCATAAATAATATAGTAGAGTGTATAATCAATACATATGACATTTAATCAGTAACATGATCTTAAAAATATTTCCAGTAAAAATATCAACACAATAACCAAATAAATAATTATAACTAAAATAATAATGAAGGAAATTCGTTATACCAGATGTCACGATCTTACCATAAAAGTATCATTCCGTGACATCATAAAACCCATAGTAATATCCTTATTCCAATACATCTTATATACCATTAAAGTTTTGTTCTGAGACATTGTCATTGTATGGGATGGAATACACCGTACAATACCCATTATCATTTGTCTCATGATACTAATCGATTTATAGAGGGTATATTTGTAATAAGGATCCAAACATCACTTATATGTGCATAGTGGATATACAATATATTTAATTAGAAATATAATAAAAATAATAATGCATTATCAATTAATAAATATTCATATTGAATCAAGATTACAAAAATCAATATTTTCCAAGTAAATGAAATTATTTTCTTAATAAACTTACTTCAAATGACACCATATATTGAAATAATATATCGTTAATAAAATATATAAGTTGTAGAAATGATGTTGAATATATCCATTATACTAAAAATATAAACATGTAGGAGAAAAAAATGTCCAATTAATAATGGAGAGTGATAGAGAACTTGATCATAATAAATTCAATGATATAAAAATAAGGTATAATCCATAAATCAATAAAGGAAGATATAAGACCATAAATTAATCATAAAAAATATATGGAAATATATAAATGTATTTTAAGAATTATATATTAAAATAGAGTAAAAAACTAGAAATAACATTCCTTGATTCTTTTATAACATTTTTTTTAAAACAAAGTTACAAATCATTTCAAAAAAATATTCAAACATTTAGAAAATGATGCCTTTTATATTAATATAAAAGAAAACAATTCATAGAATAATGGAAAATTATTTTATAGGAAAAAAATATAAAATTTTAGATGAATATAAACAGGGAATAATTATTGTGGATGTGGGAAATTTCATGCACACAATATACGTTAAAAAAGATAATCCTTGAAAATTTTTGTAAAAATTCCAAAATGAATTGTTTAGAAAACAATACAATGATTAATTTTAAACTATTGTAAATAAAGTAAAGGGTAGTAGGAAAATACCTTTACCATTAATTCTAATTTAGATAATAACTCAAATAAAATAGTCCAAATAATAAAGATATAGATGAGAAAGATTCATGACCATAAAAAAGAAATAATGTCTATTTTTTAAACAAATTATATTATTATTTGAGTACTATAGGTAGGAAAATATGGTAGAAAAACATGAAAATAAAAATAATTAACATAGAATAATAAAATATATGGGGTTTAATAGAGAAATATAATATAATTTTTCAAATGTAAATTTAAACATGAATAATCTCGTATAAGGGTATGATTGTAAAATAAACCCTTACAACATTAATGACTTTGGAATTAAAAAAATTAAAAGAAAAAATATGAATTGAAATTTTAAATAAAATACATAAATGGGAATTTATTATATAATATATAATGGATCATTATATACACTATATAAAAGAAATTAGGTTCATAATATATGATATGTCTCAATGGAGTGGAATTGAGATAAAACCCCTTACCTTCGATTCGTTCTTTATCAGATGCATTATATCCTCCTATATAATAAAATTTAATTTGTTAAATAAATTCTTAAGAAAATTATTTATCTTTATTCCATCTTAAGGTCATTTTATAATCTTTTTTCATCTATTCAATATATTTATTACTTTCTTACATTGACCACTAAAGGTTGTTTGGTCAATTTATCAAAAACTACTTCAGTATATTGATCCTGGTAAAAGGTGATAGAAAATTGTTCCATCATATACACAATATTAATAAATTAATTAATATGATTTTAATTAATTATATATAATTTTATAACCATTCATGGATGGTAGTAACAAAAAACCGAAATACGTCGTTCGTGGAGGTGGGAGTCTGCACATACGTATGATAACGTTTTCATTTTCATAATAGTTGGAAATGAAATAAAATATATAATGATTAATCCATAAAAAATATTATTTATAACATAAATATAATATATATTCAGTAAATATATCCTTATAATAATACATGTAATGTGGAAATAAAAATATTGCATCTACTTATAGAGGTGGTAGTCCACACGTACGAGCGAGAAACGTTATAATTTTCTTATAGATGGTTGGTAAGAAAGAAGATTACATTTTATCATAATAAAAACATAATTATTCAATAAACATCATATATATCTACTAAAATAATCTTTATACCCATCCATGTGATCTGATGATGAAAATTGATATACATCACTTCATGGAGGTGGTAGTCCACACATCCACATGGGAAAAGTTTTCATTTTCTATAGAATAGAGAAGAGGTAGATAATAATTGGTCTAGAAACATAATAATATTTTAGTAAATATATGAGAGTAATTTAATTATATTATTATATATATAATAAATTTGGATGATGTAGAATAATAAATAAATATAAATGAGTCAGTTAAGATGATTACCACTTCTCTAGAAAACCACCACAAGCCTTCTGTAAGTGGTCTATTGGAAAGAAAAAATACTATATAATTTGAATAATAATGTATGGTAGTAATTTGGGAGGTATTTTTCAATCAATGTGGCTCAATATGTGTGTATTATTGAGGTGAGTAGGTTCTCTTCTATAAGTGACACGGGTGAAAAACCAATAAATACTTGAACATTTATTATATAATACATGTCTTACTCATGTCAAATGGATCCAAATTTTCATATTTTTAGAATCCAAAAAATTCTAGGATGAAATATAATTAAAACTTGTGATTTAATAAAGTATTTTGTGTTATCATGAAGCCTTATTCCTTTATTTTTACCCTTTTAACCCATTTTACCCTTAACTGTGGTGACAAATATTTACCATGGTTATTATTCATCATGAACAAACATTAAATTGACTATATAAGAAAATATGGGCATGATGATTCAAAATATAGAATCAATTTTAAAATATTAAATTCATATTATTTTTAAAAATACCATTATTATAAGTTATCAAAACTCAATGGAAACCTATTTTTTAGAAAAATGTGTCTTTTGAGCATAAAAATGATTTTATAATGAAATCATGAATAATTTGGATTACCATGAAAATAATTATATTATTTGAAATCAAATTATTATTATTTTACTTTAAAAAAACTAAAAATTAATGGAACTTTGTGAATACTTGAATAAGAGAGAAGAACCCAAATTTTTTTTTATTGAAATAAAAACATTACTTAAATTATCAAAACATAAAAAAATATTTATAAGTTATAAATTATATTATTAAAATAATTATAATACTTATTAGATACATATTTTTACCATAAAACGGATTCATAAACTTTTATTTCATACTTATATCAAGATAATTTCATAAAAGTTACATTATTTGTAAAATTAGTATTTTCACTATTCACCAAAAAATCAATTATTTCTGAAAAAAAAACTAAAACAAATAAAATTTTGATATGAAGAAACCAAAAAAGAAATATTATTTTTATCAAATTCAATTTCTAAAATTAATAAATATATCTTTTAAATTAAAATAAAAAATATACAGAAGAATCATTTTTTTGAAAAAATGATGCTTAAAAATATTAATTATTCTTATCCTTATGTGATTTAATTATTTTAATTCCTAATTTCATACTTATTTCCTAGGAAAGAATTAATATATTTTTTTATTTTGAAAACATTACTTTATGTATTTCATTTTTTTGTTACTCTTATTCATACTCTCTTATCCATCAATTGGGTTATAACTGTCATATTTAACTAATAATATTTCTATTGTATTTTGTTGTTTATTTAAGATCAGTGTTGTGTGTATCACAAGATATCATACATATTATTCATAAACTAAAAATTGGGGTGGTATATTCTCTACTCCTTATATAAATTTTATCCTCGCAATTCATTTTAAGTATGTCATGCATAATAAAAAAAATTATCAAGAATTTCAATTTCTAGGTTAAAAATAGGGAACATACTATTTTTTAAATAAACAGTATGTGTATCATTATAATAATACAAATTCTTAATGTGTTTTAAAAATATTAACTTAATTATCAAGTGATACTTTCCATGAAAATTTGTATATATTTATCTTCCATTTCATGATTTTTGGGGAATTCTAAAAAAATAAACTTACCTGATTTCATTCAATTTCATAAGTGGTATTTCATTCCTCAGTGTGTTTATATTAGTTTTATACCCATGATTCATCTCATTTTCATAATCATGAATGACAATCTGATTTATTTCATGACCGAATCACTAAAATCAACTCTTAATGGACCGTGAGATCCATTTGAAGATAGTGTTCTTTTTTGTATGAATGATTTTATGATTGGGGATCCCTCCAATTTCATTCCATTTACTAAAACAATATAGAATAAGTAAAATAATTCTTAATAAAAAAACATATCGAATAAATTAGTAATGTCTCCAAAACTTCAATAATAACACCCATGGTTCAATATTAGTCATTAAAACCTGAAACTCTTCAGAATTAGCAAGAATAAATTTGAAAATACCATATATATATATTCACAATAATTTAATATAAAAATCCTTACTTGAAATGAAATATTAATCTTAAAGGTAATATATCATAGTGAGGATCTTCCTTGCCTTATAAATATCATAAAACATTTCATCCTTAGAGACAATATTTCTAAGAAAATAAACAGTTTGATTCCAAAATTCAAATAATCTTAGTTTATAAAATTACTTCATTCCTTATAGAGTATTATGTATTATTCAAAAAATTACTATAATTCTCTTAATCACTTTTATATTATTCCAAGATTACATCATTAAATACCAAAATTAAATTATCAATTTGATCCTTGATGCCTATGGAATTAATTTAAATATTTCCCCATATACTTATAATTAAAGCACTGGATGTCGGTGGATTATTTATTTTTCTTAAATTTTATAGCCTTTTCTACATTAAATACACACTTGTAAAAAACTCTCATTCACTGTAAAAATTTACCAGGATGTTTATTTCTATAATTATCACATTTTGGAAGATCAACTCTTCCCATCTTATTCTTCTTTACATTTTCGTTTTCATGGTGTTTAGTCTCCTATTCTTCTCTTGATTACTTTTTAAAATATAATACTTGGATAATTGTTTCTCTATGTTAATGTCACTTGATACCATATTATCATATAATGAAAAATATTGAGAAACTAGGGCTGTTTGAAGGCTCCAATTAAGCTTATAAATGAAACAATCAATCTGAATTTCTAGATTATTTATGTATTCCAAAACATGTCTCATTAATTTGGTAATGTTAGCCTCAAACTCAGTAATACTTTTATCTTCCTTCTAATTTAAATTAAAAATTCCCTTTCAAATCAGGTCATTGTTCTTGAGGAAAACATTTCCCAAATAATATCACCTTAACATTTATCCACTACATACTTTTTATCTCATATTCATTTTTTAGTATTAAAAATCAATGACCATTATTGATCCACATAAAATTTAAAAAAAATAAAAAATATATATCTACTGTTCATTACTTCCCAAATCTAAAATATTATTTCATTGGACTTGATCCATTACTCATTTACCAATGGATTAGTAGTTCCCTTAAAGGATGGAGGCATCTTCCATATGAAGTGTCCTGAAAACATTTCACTACGCTAAGAAGAAAAAATATTTCTCCATATGGGTAACTTTATTAGATATAACTTGAGAGAACTACCCTAATATAGTTGAAATTTTTTTACCTCAAACACCATCCATATAAACTTTCTCTAGTGGTAAAAATCTAAAATGACCATGGTTGTTGATATGATTTTCTTTCCTTCGTCTATGAGCCACATTTAAACAATGGAACACCCATAATAATATCATAATCATCATGAAGATTTTTCCATTGAATAAAAATCATTATGAGAGTAAACATTATAAAATATTATAACTAATTTATCATAATTCTCTTACTAGTTATGTCATTTTAAAATTTATTTCTGTAGGGTCCCCCCTTACTTTTTTTCATACAAATGTAGAAATACTCACTCCAGTTACTCAGATTTGTTATCTAATTCATTACATTGGTACAAGATACAAGGGATCACATCACCAAGGATTGATCAGTTTAGAATTAATTTAAAACTAGATACTTACATAAATTCTATATAACACTAGAAATTAAAAACAAAGAATGACAAAATTTATTGCATCCTTGAAAATAAATCAATGATCCCTTATTTGAACCATGTGCAATTGAAAACAAAATAAAATTTAAGATCATATTCTTAGTAAGGGATACATATGACAAAATTTATCACGATTAGATAAGTCATGAACAATATAGAAGATTGTATAATCAATATATATACCATTTAATAAATAACTTCAGTATTAAATATATCCATAGAAAATGTCAAAAAAACAATCTCATGGAAAATAATAACTAAAATATTAATTAATTAAATGTATAATGTTAGATTTCATGATCATATTATCACAGAATCATTACAAGACAACATCAACTTTACCATTAAGGGCCTTGTTCCAACAAATCTTATATACCATCACATTTGTGTTCTATGAAATTTTCATTTTATGGGTCTGAATACATCGATCAATACTCATTCATCTTTTCCTCATGAGACTTATCGATGCAACAAGGGTCTTTCTATAAATTGTATCCACCCATCAATTTCACATGTCCAACGAATTTCTAATATATTGAATCAATAATATAATACTTAATCAGTATTCCTTATCAATCAAAGAATATCTTTAATGACTCAAAAATATAAAACATCAATATTTTCCTAGTAAAATAATTAACTTAACTAATTGTTTTTTCAACTAACACCATATACTGAAATAATTTATAGTTAAGAAAATATCAAAGAAGTATAAATGATAGTTAATAAATACATGATACTAAAAATATGGGTTTGTGGGAGAAAAATAATTTCCAATGAATAATTGAGAGTGATAGAGAACAAGATCACAATAATTTGAATGATCTCAAAAAATATATAGTCCATAAATCAGAAATAGATGATAGAATACCGCTAATTGATTTTAAATAAATATATTCAATAAAATAAATTATTGTTAGAATTATCAAGGAAAATGTATTTGAATCTTCAAAAATAATTTTCCATAAATGTTGTATAACATTGTTGTAAAAATGAGGTTATAAATCATTTCCAAAAAAATAAACCTTATAGAAAACAATGCCAAGTTATTTAAATATATAATATAAAAAATCATATAATAATAGAAAATTATTTTCATTAAAAACATTGAAACTTTTATAGGAATATAACTAATTAATAACGGTCTTGGAGGTGGTAAAATACTTTCACACTGTATAAATAAAAAAGACAATTCCTTCATAATTTTGCAAAAAAATGAAATAATTTTAAAACATTAAATTGATTGATTTTGAAACATTGTATAGAAATTAAAAGGTATAAGTTAAATAACTTTACCAATAATTTTAAATTATATAAACACTTTTATTAAACAATTTTATTAATATAGATATGAAAGAGAATTATTCCCGACCAAAAAGAGAAATGAGGTCGGTTTTCATTAAAACAATTCTTTCCGAATTTGGGTACCAAAAAGAGGAAAATTTGGAAGAAAAAAATAAATACAAGAAATAAACATTAGATACAAAAATATATGGGGATTAAGAGAGAAATAGCACATATATTTTCAATGTAAATTTATACATGAACAATCATGAAAAAGGGTAATATTTTAAAATAAAACTTTAGGGATTTAATAACTTTGAATAAATACAAAATAAAATCATAAACATGAATTTAAACATTAAATACAATGAGTAAAAATAATTTCATGATAGAATATATCATGGGGTAGTATATACACCAAATAAAATAAATTAGGTTCATAATACAAAATATGTTTCAATGGAGTGGAATTGAGACAAAAACTCTTACCTTGGATTCTTAATTGTACAGATGCATTATATCCTCCTAAATAATAAATTTAAATTTATTAATTAATTTTTTATTATAAAATTTCAACTAAATTCAATTTTTAAGGTCCTTTTATAATCATTTAAAATCCATCCATTGTATAGTTATTTCTTATTCCAACTACTTAAGGTTGTTCGATTAATTTCTACAAAACTACTTCTGTATATTGAACACGGTAAAGGGTGTTATGAAATTGTTCCAAAATCTCTAGAATGTTAATAATTTAATAAATATAATTTTTATTCACTATATATATATATGTTCATAACCATCCATGTATGGTGGTAAATGAAAAAATAAATTTGTATTTCCTGGAGGACGTAGTCCGCACATACGCATGATGAAATTTTCATTTTACTAATTGTTAGAAAAGAAATTAACTATAAAATGATTAATAATTAAATAATAATAATAATATTATAATAATATATATTCATTAAATATGTCATTACTACCATTCATGTAAATAATAGTTGAAAAATGAATCACATCACTTCTTGGTGGTGGTGGTCTACATGTATGCACGAGCAATGTTATAATTTTCCAATGAATGGGAGGTTAAGAAGGTAGGTAATATTTTAACTTTAGTGAATGATAATTATTCTCTTAGAAAAATATATAACCATTAAATCTATATCTATTACTGTCATTCTGAGCTATTAACAAAAAATGATACGCATCACTTCATGGAGGTGGTAATCCGCACATACAAATGGGAATGTTTTCATTTTCTATTCAATTGAGTAGAGGTATATAACGCCACGACCCTAGAAAGCTAGAGTTGGTGAATTATTACATAACATTAGCATGATAACAAGATATCAAGTCCCTAAAGACTGATCAGTTTAGTAGCCTTTGAAGTAATAGATATATACATAAGTTTTACATTGCATTATGAAATAAAAAAACATTGTGTCTCCTTTAAACACAATCATATCCCATAGCCTATCCCAACAGGTTAGTCATAATATACTTCTTCACATCTTGGAAAAAATAAAACATAAGAAAAGTTTAAGCTCAGATGCTCAGTAAGGATAAAAAAGTATCAGGAACTATCATAAATAAGTTTAAACATTTAAGGCAATGTATAAGGCTAAAATACAAGCCTTTTAAACTTAAACTTCAGTATTATATGGAAAAGAGAAATCAAATAATTCCATTTACTTATTCACATTGATATTCTACTAGTTTAGTAATCACAATTAATATCAATAACAAATCTCATAATGATGGAGTGCATAATGTCGTACATCTTAACCACAAAGTCAAGGCCTCGTGCCAAGACCCTAAATATAAATTTTGTCAAGGCCTTGTCCCAAGACACTAGTTTGTCTAGTGAGATATACCAATGCATATAGGGGTTATAGTGGGCCCTTCTCATCACTTACTTAGTAAAAATCATTCCTCATATGAAAAGGGTGAAACATAATCCAAACATTCATATTAAAACTAGCATACGAAATGTCAATACATTAACCGCAAACCATGAATTGTATACAAATATAACATCCACATTCAAACATAACTCATTAAATACAACATGGAAGATTGTATTATAATAAATCAACCTTAATCGGGAATAAAATTCAATTAATGATATTGACATAGATGAAAATTATTAGTAAAACTATTTGAGAGAAATATCTCTTTTTTCTTGAAAATATTTGAAAGTAGCACTATTTATCAAAAAACTCATTTAAAAGATATTTTTAAATCAAGTGTACCATATCAATTTGAAAATTTTGAAATAATCTTTAATTTCAAAAATTAATATCCAAATAAATAAATCCTTAAAACCATTTTTAAAACATGGACACTAATGACAAAGTTTTAGAAGAATAAATCGTTAAAACAATATTTTACTTAAGGAGTTCCTAACCGAAATTAGACGCATAAATACAAATAATTTAGGAATAAAATTTAATAAAAACATTATAATATCATGAGAATAAATTTATTGATGATATAATATGACAAAGGAGAGTATATACACCATATAAAAGTGAATTGGCACATAACAACAATGAATTCTCAGTGGAATGTAAATTGAGGTGAAATCCATTATAAAGATGGTATCATAAGATTAAGGATAAATAAATTATATAATTATGTGTGAAAAATATAAATACACTTAATATTATTGGATATTAAGTGTAAATCAATCAGAGTACATTCATGCGTGTTCTTGTAGAAACAAAACTAATGACTTGGACATTTTATTCAATGTATGGAAATTGGGTTCAGATTACCCTTATCAAGTTCATATCAATGAATTGAGAATATATAAATGGAGTTATTATGTGTATAAAAAGTATATCCACACAAAGGGTAGATTAAATTACTACATAAATAAAAAAATAGTGATTCCACGCATAATCTTGGAGTAAAATAATCATTAACGTATGCGTAAAACCCAATGAGTGGAAATTGAAATTTAAAATTCCTTTACCGCTTTGGTAACTTACGAAACATACACCCCATGAAAGAAGGATCATATAGTGAAGATTTAAATACCCATAAATTAAAGTATATTACACAAATAATACAATCATGGGCAGTACATACACCACACAAAAGAAAATAGTGGAAAATATAGCATTAATCTCACGGGAATAAAAAGTGAGATGAAAACCCCTTACCTTGTACTTTTACTTAGTCGAGGGTACGTTAACCTTATATATAATAGTTAAATCATTGTTATTAAATTTTACAATAACCACATACATAAATGTGATATCATATATGATCCTCTAATATTTCTTTGTTCATAATATTTCAGTAGTGTCATTGTTTCAGGTGTTAAATGATTCATTTTCTTTAATATGTTTTGTTATGTAAGTCATGTTTGTTATGTATATGATGTATTTGATTCATATCCAGAATTATATTAAGTTCTTAAACATTATTTTTAATGATCAAATGAAAATTATTCTTGAATAGTTATGATGGGGAATGAAATCTCAACGCGTCGTGGAGACAGAAAGCCGTACGTATGCACGAGTGACAATATCATTATATTGATGGTGAAATAATATGTATTTGGATGGTATATTATATATACAGAATCATTAACATGTTATATTTATTATTTAATTAAATTATACTCATTATTATACTCATCCAAATAATTAAGTGTTGAATAACAAACTACACCATGACGTGGAGACGGTAAGTCGTACGTACGCACGTATGGTGACTTTGTCATTCATAGGATGGATATAATAATGAATATGGTTGTACCATATTTATAATAACATCTCAGTATGTATAATGTACTATATTTATTATTCTGGTATGGAAACAACAAACAAAGAGGAAGTGGAAGAAGAAAAGAACTTTGAAATAGGTGATGAAATAATTACGTCTTCTTCGGGATATTTATTTTTATTTGAACAAAAGGGCTCATTAGGTTGGATTTCTGATCAAATTAAGGCCTCTAAGTTTAATTTAGGGTAGTTGGGATGTGATTTTAGCATGTTTTGTCTGAGACAAATGGCTTTGTAGGTATGAATTTGTGAGAACGGGAAGTACCACTTTATAAGAGAGGTGAGGGGCACTTTATGAAGAGCTTGAAATATTAATTTCTTCTAAAATCATTTTAGGTTTATAATAGCTCAAAATAGATTTATTTAGAGTATATGGTGGGGATGGGTCTAAAACCCCTCAACCAATCGGTTTTAGACAATTTTAGGTCACCATATTAACCTTATCTTTTTTATTTAACTCTTAGTTAAATAGTTTAACTTTTAGCATGTCTTCTTGTATTTTTATATTATATGATTAATAAACATACTATAAATTGACAAGATAACCCCAAGTGGTTCGTTAATGAAATATCTATCATTATATAAGTCATTTGGACGAAAATTATTTTTTTAGAAAAATTATATCATTTAATAAAATAGTATTTGTTTTAAAAACTCGTTTATGTCTATTTTGACACTATTTAGTATTTGGTTTTTGTGAAAGTCATCACAAGATGCTAAATTCGAAAAAAATACATTGAATCAACCCTAACATGTCATATTAACCTAGAAAATTTTTGGATGGCATAAAAACTTTCAAATTATATTTATTTTAATATTTCTAATACCATTTATTTGATTCTTTCATTAATAAGGTAATTACGGCATCATCATTGTGTCATATATAAATTAAATTATTTAATCTCTAAATTTTTTAAATAAAATACCATGATGTAGGAAATATTTTTATATTTTTAATTAATATTTATAGTTGAATTTATCTTATGTAAAACCCTATATTAAAAATGGTTTAGTTTTTAAAATTTGAATTTAACACTTTTATCTCTTCATTAAATAAAATATAATAAATGTCCTAATATAATCCAATTTGATCAAAAAGGATCAAATTTTTTGTCTTAAGGTTGATTTTGGTTGAAATACACTTATCCAATAGAATTAGGAAACCTTTAATTATCCTATTTACTTTTAACAGTGGTAAATAAAATTCCAAAGTTACTATTCACCAAAATTTATTTTCATCCTATTAAACCAATTTTAACTTAATAATTTCCATTGTGTGACTTGGATTTTTGAAATTCAATTCATAGAAGCAGTAAAATTACATTTTATGCTAATTTGTAAATGTACCTAAAAGGTGGGTAAAAGACGTTAAAAGTTCAATAAAATTTTTTATATCTAATCATATTATAAAATGACTCCAATGAAATACATTGGACTAATATAGTTATTATTTATCTATTTTTACTTTAAAATAAATTTAGATTAAAACTAATTATTTAAATGAAAATGTCAGTTTTTATCCACAATGTAGTGTTTTTTCACTATTCATCAAAAATTGAATGTTTTCATAAAAATACCAAAACACAACCCTAATATAATATTGGTATTTTGGATTTTAAAATGATGTCTATTTTACCAAATTCAAAACATATAAGTTTCATTAGTTAATTTAATATTAATCCCCATTATGAAAAAAAGAAAGTGACTTTTTAAGAAGTATAAACTATCAAAAGATTGACATGTGTTTATATCCGATTTAAATGTGAAATTACTTCTAATAAACAAAATTATATTAAATGATTAAAATATATTCTATATATAATCTAAAAAAAATTAATATTGAAATCTAACAATATAAATAAATTGGGTGAAAAGACAGTTTTGAATTAAAACACAGTATTTTTCACTATTCATTTAAAAAAACGTCTCATAAAATTACCAGACGTTCACCCTAATGTAATATTGATATTCTAAATTCAAAAATTAAGATAATTTTACCAAATTAAATTTATAATAGTGTCTAAAATTAGATTTATTATGGTTCACAAAAGGACATAAGAAGTGGTTCTTTTAACAAAAGAGTACTTATATTTTAATGAAAGTTATACATTTCTTTATAAATATGGTTTATTCATGTGATATAATTATAAATGACATTTAAAATTTATTTGTTACTATTCGTATTACTATATTTAATTGTTAAGTTATAAATATATCATTTGAATAATTATAATACTGAAGTGTTGTTTCGCAGAAACCCAATATTGCATATAATGCTAGCCAAGCCAGTGTTGCATGAAATATAAGCTATTGTATTAATTTAATGATATAACTTACTATGAAATACTGGGTTTTTACATTCTCCCCTATAAATAATTTCTTCCTCAAAATTTAAACTCGGGTATAAAAAATATGGGTTTGACATTTCAAAACATCTTTGTTGAAATCCCACATCATAAAAAGAGTCAATAAAACTATCACTTTAAAATAAAGAAACAGAAGTACAATGGTCACATGAGATAACTCATACTAGGGTTCCATGTAATAAAACATGGATATGGAAGAGAAAAAAAACAATCAAGTTTTGATGGAGAGTGATAGAAAACATGATCAAGAGAAAGTTAACTATAAGAAAACCATAAACTTGTGATGGGTTAAATGGCCTTTGATTACCCAGTATGAAGAGTAAACGTAAAACATTTTTGTTTTAAGTTCCTTTTCATAGTGTTGAAGAATTTATTAATGATATTTACTAATAACATAAAGATATATACTTACATTTCAAGTAGAGTTTCATCCTTTAATAAATTTCTACCACAAACTCATCCTTTCTCCAAACGATGGATATTCAAGATGTCTTGGTGACTCCTGAAGTGCTAGAATCAACTTATAGAGAATCACATAATACAAAAAAGATGAACTATATATTTCCTTTTCCTTTATATATTAACTGAAACCAAAATGGTTAGTACAAGATCATAAGATCCCCAAAAAGGATAATCCTTTATAGAAAGAAATACTGCTCTTAATTTCTGAAATTAAATAAACAATACCTAAAGTTCAACAAACACCATTCAATAAAAAAATTTCCTTTAAATTATTCAAAATAATTCAATATATGTTTGAAACCCAAAATTTATAAGGATTTGATCATATAGTCTTCAATGATAAATCATAACATTTAGCTCCAAATAACATCGACTACTCTTGAAGTCACGTACTTAAAAGTAATTAACCTAATCACAAATTCTCTATGATTGGTTAATCATTTCCTAAATCACCATAAGTCCACAATAAAAACATAGATTCTTCCAAAATAAAAATCCACCATTACTCCTAAAATTAAATCCCATGGTATTCTATTTTCCATAGGCATATAGTGTTCCCCAAAGAGAAAATATCTTTCAAAATAACACTTATTGCTTAATCGCCAAATCATTTTCCTATAATAAGGATATACATTTGATAAATCATAAGTTCACAAAATCAATATATCCATTATCCATAGACTTATTTAACTAAAAATAATTATTCACACTAACTAGGGACATCACATAGTCTAGTGGTAGGCGATAAATCACAGTCGCACTGTTGTTGTGGGTTCGATTCCCGCAGCTTTGTCCGACACGATGGGTTTTCACATGGTCTGCATGTTATACATTTTCAAAAACTATATAATTTTATAAAAATCAAAAAAAATTGATAGATTTCAAAAAAATAACCATAACAAAGTTTAACCACAAATGTTATCTCACACCACGCATTTTCATCTAAAAAGTAATAACCTATAATTACCTCAAATTCAAGGATCATATAAACCCAAATGGTTATTTATAACTATATCCAAAAAAATAAAAGATAATTCTTCCTCAAAAAACATTTTCACATAAGAAACTTCAGGGTTACACATACAAGAGAAAATTCATCCAAAGTAATCCTGTCAAAAATGATCATTAATATTTTTTAAAAATTTCACCATCCATTTATTTCCACATAGGTTCTTCTTTGACTTAGAGGTTGTCATATAGAATAGGGCATTGACTCGGGTAATGATCAGGTCCCCTACATTTACAGCAAATGACTGTAAATGGATTATTAGGATCTCTTTTATTTTCTTCCATAATACTCTTCATTTTTCTCAGTAATTCTTTACATTATATCCTTATTTCCCACACATAAATCATTTATTTGTTCCATTGAGACACTTTTCTAGGTGTATCCTTCCACATTTCTTACATGATGGAAATTGAGCTTTCTTTTCTCCATGGTCTCCACTGCTGGAGCTCTTATCATTCTCCGCCTTTCTTTTCTTTGTTAAGTTCGAGAGTTGGTTAATGTATATTTTGTTGATCATATTTTTGGAAAACTGATTCAACATGAACATGATATTTTTCACACTTATCAATATTCCATTTCATTTCATATTTCTACAACTATTCCCACCTTTTACATCATGTTCAATGTTACTATGACTTCCTTAGAATTCAGCCATTGAGTAAAACAAGAAATCATGGTGTGAGTAACAATAGTCATAAATTCATTTAGAGAATATCATGACACATTATTTTCAATCAAGGCCTTATGCCAAGACACTAGTTTGTCTCATGAGACCTACTGATGCATCGAAGGCCTATAGTGGGCCCCGTATGTCACTTACTAAGTCCAATTCATTCCTCATCTGAAAAGGGTGAAACATAATCTAAATTTTTTATTAAAACTAGCATAAGAAATGTCAATACTTGAACCACAAACCATGAATGGTATAAAAATATCACATCCAAATCCAAACATAACTCATTCAATACAATATGAAAGATTGTATTATAATAAATCAACCTCAATCATGAATAAAATTCAATGAAGGATATTGACATAGATGAAAATAATTAATAAATCTCTTTGAGAGAAATATCCTCTTTTTCTTGAAAACATTTCAAAGTATCACTATTTATCAAAGAAGTCATTTAAAATATATTTTTAAATCAAGTGTCCCATACCACTTTGAACCCTTTGAATGGAATTTTAATTTAAAACATTCATATCTATATACATAATTCCATAAAACCATTTTTAAAACATGGACATTAATGAGAAATATTTAGAAGAATAAATCATTAAAACAATATTTTACTTAATGAGTTCCTAAACACAATAGAGACACTTGAATAAAAATAATTGTGGAATAACATTTAATCAACACTTTATAATATCATGATAATAAAAGGATTCATGATATAATATTACAAAGGAGAGTATATACACCATATAAAAGTGAATTGGCACATAACAACAATGAAGTCTCAATGGAATGTAAATTGTGACGCAATCCCTTATAAAGATTGTATCCTTTGATTAAGGATAATTAAATTACATAATTATGTTTGACAAATATAAATACACTAAATATGGTTGGATATTAAGTGTAAATCAATTAGAGGACACTCACATAATTTCTTGTAGAAACAAAACTGATGACTTGGATGTTTAACTCAATGAATGGAAATTGAGTTAAGATCACCCTTATCAAGTTAATATCAATGAATTTAGAATTTATAAATGGAGTGATTATGTGTATAAAAAGTATATCCACACAAATGGGAGTGGAAATTAATAAATAAATAATAGTTATTTCACACATAATCTTGGAGTAAATAATCATTGATGTATCTGTAAAACCCAATAAGTGAAAATTGAAATTTGAAATTCCCTTACTGATTTGGTAACTTATGAAAAATTAACCCCATAAAAGAAGGATGATACAATTAAGATTTAAAAACCCATAAAGTAAATTATATTACACAAGGAAAACAATCATTGGTAGTACATACACCACACAAAAGGAAATAGTGGAAAATATAGCATGAATCTCACTGGAACAAAAAGTGAGATGAAAACCCCATACCTTGTAATTTTACTTCTTAAAGGGTATGTTAACATCCTGTATAATAGTTAAATAATTTTTATTAAATTATAAAATAACCACATACATAAATGTGATATCATATATGATCCTCTAATATTTCTTTATTAATAATATTTCAGTAGTATCATTGTTTTGGGTGTTAACTGATTCATTTTCCTTTATATGTTTTGTTATGTAAGTCATGTTTTTTATGTATAGGATGGATTTTATTTATATCCAGAATGATATTAAGTTATTAAACATTATTTTTAATCATCAAATGAAAATTATTCTTTAAAGGTTACAATGGGGAATGAAATCCCATCGCATCGTGGAGGCGGTAAGTCGTACGTACGCACGAGGGACAATATCATTCTATTGATGGTGAAATAATTTTTAATTGGATGTTATATTATATATAAATAATCATTAACATGTTATATTTATTATTTACTTAAATTATACTCATTATTATACCCATCGAAATAATAAAGTGTTGATTAACAAACTACACCACGACGTGGAGACCGTAAGTCATACGTACGCACGTACGGTGACTTTGTCATTCATAGGAAATATAGAATAATGAATATGGTTTCACCATATTTATAATAACATTTCAGTATGTAGAAGGTACTGGATTTATTATTTTGGTATGGAAAAAATAAAGAGGAAGTGGAAGATTAAATGAACCATGAAAGAGGTGATTAAATAATTACCTCTTTTTCGGGTTCTTCCTTTTGATTTGATCAAAAGGTCTCATTAGGTTGGATTTCATATAAAACTAATGCCTCTAGGTTGAATTGAGGGTACTTGGTAGGATATTTGATCTGGTTTTGGTTCATAAAAATGGCTTTGGAGGTGCGAATTTGAGATTAGGGGAAGTGCCCTTTATAAGAGAGGTGGGGGCACTTTAGGAAGATCTTGAAATATTAATTTATTCTAGAATCATTTTCGGCTTATAATATCTCCAAATGGATTTATTACTAAGATAAGGTGGGTATGGGTCGAAAACCTCTCAACAAATAGGTTTTAGACAAGTTTAGGTTTCTATATTAACCTTATCGTTTAGATTTAACTCTTAGTTAAATAGTTTAACTTTTACCATGTCTTCTTGTATTTTTATATTACATGGTTAATAAACTTACTATAAAATTCCAAAAGAACCTAAATTTGTTCATTAATGAAATATCTATCATTATATAAGTCCTTTGACCGAAAATTATATTTTTATGAATATTATATCATTTAATAAAATAATATTTGTTTAAAACATTTATGTCAATTTTGACACTATTTAGTATTTGGTTTTTTTGAAAGTCATCACAACTTTATTACTTAGAAAAAAATACATTTAATAAACCCTAACATGTCATATTCACCTAGAATATTCAATTATGTCATCAAAATGTTCAAATTATATTTATTTTAATATTTACAATACCATTTATTTGATTCTTTCATTAATAAGGTAATTATTGCATCATCGTTGTGTCATAAATAAATTTAATTATTTAATATCTAAAAATTATAAATAAAATACCATGATGTAAGAAATATTTTTATATTTCTAATGAATATTTATAGTCAAATTTATATTCTGTATAATCTTATAATAAAAATGGTTTAGTTATTAAAATTTGACTTTAACACTTTTGTCTCTTTTTAAATAAAATATAATAAATGTCCTAATATAATCCAAGTGGATAAAAAAGGATCATATTTTTTTCATAAGGTTGATTTTTGTCAAAATAAACTTACCCAATAGAATTAGTACATATTTTAGGGTAATTATAATATCATTTTTACCTTTAATTTCCCTATTTACTTTTAACTGTGGTAAATAAAATTCAAAAGTTACTATTCACCAAAAAATATTTCCATCCTATTGAACAACATTTTAATTATTGATGAAAACTATTTCTCTTAGATTTTTGAAATTCAATTCACAGAACAGATAAAATTTCATTTTATGCAAATTTTCAAATGTGCCTCGAAGGCGGATAAAAGTCGTTAAAAGCTCAATAAAATTTTATATATCTAATCTTATTATAAAACGACTCTGATAACTTAAATTGGACTAATATAGGTATTATGTATCTATTTTTACTTTTAAATAAATTTTTATTAAAAATAATTATTTAAATGAAAATGTCAGTTTTTATCCACAATGCAGTGTTTTTCACTATTCAGCAAAAATTGAAAGTTTTCAGAAAAATACCAAAAATTAACCATAAGATAATTTTGATATTTAGAATTTAAAAATGATAAATATTTTAAAAAATTAAATATATATAAGTCACATTAGTTAATTTAATATTATTCCCCATTGTGAAAACAAGAAAGAGGGTTTTTAAGAACTAAAAACTATCAAAATATTGACAATTGTTTATATCCAATTTAAATGTGAAATTACTTCTAATGGCCAACATTATTTTAAATGATAAAAATAATATATATATATATATATAATATAAAACCAATTAATATGAAAATATAAAAATATAAATAAATTGATTGAAAAAGAATTTTTGAATTAAAAAGCAGTATTTTTCACTATTCATTAAAAAAATGAAACTTCTCATAAAATTACCAAACTTTCACCTTAATCTAATATTGATATTATGAATTAAAAAATTAAGTCAATTTCACCAAATTAAATTGATAATATTGTCTAAAATTAGATTTATTATTGTTCCCAAAAGGACATAAGAAGTAGTTCCTTTATCAAAATAGTACTTATATTTTAATGAAACATATATATTTCCTTATAAATATGGTTTATTCATGTGAGAGAATTATAAATGACATTTAAGTTTTTTTTACTATTATTATTTCTATATTTAATTTTTATTTTATAAATATATCATTTTAATAATTATAATACTAAAGTGTTGTTTCGCAGAAACTCAATCTTGCATATAATGCTATCAAAGTCAGTGTTGTGTGCAATATAAGCCATTGAATTACATTAATGATATAACTTACTATGAAATATCTGGGTGTTACAAGTTTGGTAATAATTGTTCTATAAATATAATTATTTTTATATTAATAATGTAATTATATTAGTATGGATAAAAAATTTAATGTAGTATAAGTAGAAATAAATTGAAATTGGTCAATTAAGATGATTACATCTTCTTTGAGAAACCACCTTTAGATTTACCCTTAATCATTATTAAATTGATATTTTGGATAAGCCATATTGTCTAGGATGTGGATAGGTATATTGAGAAGATATTTAGTTAGGTCTTGGTTGATCAAGGAGGATGAAGAAGTCTTCAGGATTGAGGGGATGAGGTTTCCTTTTATAAGTAAGGTCGGTGGAAAACTTGTAAATATATGAAACTTTATTTTATAATATATTTCCTAAAAAAGTAAAATGGATCCAAATTTTCATAGTTTTAAAGATGATAACATTATGTTCTAAATATAACAAACTAATTAGATTTATGATAGTGTTTTCTATTATCTTTAAGCCTTATCCCTTTATTGTATCCCTTTTAACACATTTACCCTTGACATTGGTGATAAATATTTACCAAGGTTGTAATTTATTATGACCAAAAATTAAATTGTTCTTATAGAAATATTTAGGAATATGGATTCAAAATATAAAATCAATTTTAAAATATTAAAATTCAGTAATTCGTAAAAATTAGTTTGAACATAAGTTCACAAAATGCAATGAAAACCCATTATTTAGAAAATTGTTCATTTTAAGAATAAAAATGATATTATACAAAAACCATGTATAATTTTGATTACCATTGAATTAAATGGATCAGTATAAATTAGAGGAAATTATTTTACTTTAAAATAAACCAAAAGTCTAAAGTATCCTTGTGAATACTTTATTAATACAAAAGAACCAAAAATAATTATTATTTGAATAAAAACATTTCTTAGATTTTCAAAATCTCAAACTTAGATTGATAATTAAAATATTATAATTTAATATGAATTTTATTACATATTATATATATATTTGGTCTATTAAAATGTTACATAAATTTTCAAGTCATTTTTATGTCCTGATAATGTCATAAAAGTGACATTATTTGTAAAATCTATATTTTTCATTATTCACCCAAAAATCAACTATTTCTAGAAAACCCAAAAAAAACACCATATTATAATTTTGATATAATGAATCCAAAAAATGAAATAATTTTTATCAAATTAAATTTTTAAAATTTATAAACTTATCTTTTAAATGAAAATATTAAATATACCACAAAACCTCTTTATAGAAAAATGACCCTCTTAAACATTAAATGTTCTTAATGTTGGGTAATTTTATTCTTATAAATAAAAATTCAGTAATTATTTCATATTAATTAGTCATTAATTTTGAATTCAGAAAAATTGTATTCATATATATCATAATGGTGTTACTCCTATTCATACACATCAATCCAACATCTAGGTTATAATGTACATATATAAATAATAATATTTCTATAGTTTATCATGGTTTATTGAAGATTAGTGTTGTGTGTATCAAAATCTATCATACATAGTATTCATAAAAAAAATTGGGGTGTTGCAATTCAATAATTATATAATTTTTATCCTCATTGATAACAAGAACCTGTATGAATCGTAATGAGATATTCTTGCCTCAACCTCTTCAGAAAACATTGATGTAGAATAGGGTGATATTTTTTCTTCTTCTCAATATTTGATGAATAAGTGTATCATTTACTTAATAATTATCAATATTTCTTCATTTTTTTCATTTTATAGCATTTTAAACTCATAAATTTATGAAAAATATTTTTATAAGATTTATGTAAATTCATCTAAAGTTCATATGTATAACATTAACTTAATAATAGAAGTCTAAATCTTAAATAACAAAAAAATAGTCTTATTCTATCAAGAATATATGATATAAATTATAATTTTGAAATCGATTGAATATAGTCTAAAATTATTCTCATTTATTCACAATTTATTTATCTTTAAGAATCATCTTGAACCACATCGTTGGCCACAAGCTCTTAATTTTCAGGAGTATAAAATTAGAAAAGAATCATGTTTTTCTTATTCAGGTTCACGGATTTTAAAAATAGTAGATAATACTTCAAATGAATGATCCTTACACCGAATGATCATTATGGAAGGTGATCTATATGAGAACTATCCTTACATGGATTCATTATTATGTTTTTCAAATGATCCTTACAGAGTGAAAATTTACCCTTATAAAGATTACAGATGGTTCTTATGGTGGTCAAACTAATCCTTTTAAATTCTTAAATAATCCATATGAATCTCTGATTTATCCTTATGATACACATGATTATATTTTCAATGATAAAATGATTATTTTTACCATTATCAATTTTGGATATGCTTCAACACTGTAAAGATAAATAATCCTTCTGAAAATAAGACATAGATAAATTCAGGAAACTAGTTGAACCAATCTTCATCCACCACAACTCAACATATCTCTGAGACTTCATCAAAATCTCAAATAAAAATATAAACATTAAAAATTATAGTTAAAATTTATTCTCTATGGTTGAAAATGATGAAAACACTCTTCAATAAATATAATGGGAAGCTCAATCCCCCCTTTCAATATATTGTCACCTAACTCAAATCAATCAAACCAACTAACACCTCATTTAAGAGTAATCAAATATTATCCATTATTAATATAGAAATATTTTGACACCAAACCATAGGATAATATAGTGGTTTTTATTTAAATTATTACTTCAATGGAAATATTTTTTTTCTAAGTGATAAAGATGCTCTTTCCATCAATTCATGCAGTCTTTTACACTCAAACCTTCTAGTATAACACCAAAATTTCTCAATAACCACAAATAATTGATTAAAAAACATATAAGATTAGAAATAGTACTTCTCTACCTTTAACAAAGTCACTTCTCCCATTTTTACAAGAATTCACACACTACTTATCCCCCCTTGGAAACATAATCTAAATATACGTGGGGGCCTACCCAATATCTCTTAATAAAGAGGTAAGGGTTAACCATTGATGTTTATCCTTAGCCTCTTACACATATATTTAGGCATGTATGTGTATAATATGGTATCAAAGTGTTCATGGTTTTGAAAAATTATATCTTTATGTCTCCATTGGAAACCCTATAGTAAATGAAATATAATCTATTATCAATTTTCTAATAACTTGAGTGTAACACTAGATTTTTAGAAAGGTCAATAAAAATTTCATTACCACATGAAATCCAATATTCACCCTCAAATCATCAAGATTATACTTTATCCAAATCATCTATGTAGAGGAATAGGTAGAAACCACATACAAATCCTCTATGGTTCTTAATGTAACAGAATATTTCTTGTTGTAGTCCCAGCTTATATTGTTATACCCTAATATAAATATTCCTCAGAAATTTTATATTTTATCATCAAAATCATTAGCCCAGTGTGCATCCATATGACTAGATATATTTAGTTTCTTTATATTCTTATAAAACATCCCATAATACAGTTTCCCTTTGATATATTTAAGTACCCTTTTAGAATCCAAATGTGATTCCTTGAGATCATCAATCAAAATTAAATGAGGTAAAGTAAGATTTCAAGAAATATTATGAACTCTTTTTTATTAATACCCATACCTTCATCATCCTTAGATATTTTTATCCAAATTATTAAGGGTTTGTATAATGTCTTAGAGTCAGAGATACCAAACATCAACAATTCCCCTACATACTTATCTTAAGATATAAACAAATTTATTTTAAGAATACTTATAGTCCTAATAAATATTTCATTTATCCTATCATGTAATTCTTAAACTATTTCTTAATTTTTTAGTAAATTTCTCATAATGACATCCATGATTAGGTAAAAAATAATTTTATCAATATATATAATTATAACGAGGTTATCACCTCATTTTCCTTGATGTAGATATTTTTATCCACTTTTCCTTTAATGAATTTCATATATTTTTAAAACATTTCATCCTTTAGTATCATTACAATAGGCCCATCTTTAATCCCTATAAATCCTTCTTAAATTTAAAAACCATAGATCCATAATTTTAAATCACAAAACCTTTAAAATATTTAATATATACATCACTTTCCATGTTAAAATCCAAAAGGTAGATTTTACATGTGATAATATTTTTGCTTCCTAGGTACTTATAGAAACATTATTATGGCCTCCAATCTAGAAACAAATGTAATGGTCTCTTCATCATCAAATCCATCATGTTTTGAGTACCCTTGGAAAACATGTATGTCATTCTTCCTTATGAATTCTCCCTTATCATTAATATTATTTTTTAACACCAACTTGTTCCCAATAACATTCTTATCATATAGTCTAGTTAAAATATTCTAGGTGTTATTCTTCTCTATTTGGTCTAAACCTTAATTCATGGCTATAATCCACTCTTCATGATTTATAGCTTCAGTAACTGAATGTGGATTAATTTGGGTGATTCGAATTGTTTTATTGTCACGTATTACTCATATTCTAGTCTAAATAGGTTCACATTAAAATCCAATGAATTTTTCAGCTTTCGCATGATTATTAATGTAACAGCCCAAGATTTTATAAAGAAATATTCTTTTTAATTTTATTAATGTCTTGTGTTGTACGCTACACCAAAAGGAGCTTGCACAACACGCATCCTTGTCTTGCCTTGCATTACACGCAATCGCGACCTTCCTCGATAGCTTGCGTCGTACGCAATACCGAGTTTCACTAAACAACAATATGCTATTAAAACTAGCCGTTATGAATAGTAATAACCACTTTTTGAAATTTTATAAATTTTATCTTTCAAAATGGACTTCATTTTTGGATTCGGAATACCGAAATTAGCCTAGGGTGAAATTTTGGTATTTTTCTGAAAACTTTCAATTTTTGATGAATAGTGAAACCACTAAGTGATAGGTTAAAAACTGAATTTTGCATAAAACTTAATTTTACCGCTTCTGTGAATGGAATTTCTAAAATCTGTGAGACACGGTTAATATCAAGGACTAAAATGTGGTTCCATGAGATGAAAATAATTTTTTGGTGAATAGTAACTTTTTACTTTTTTTTACCACGGTTAATAGTAAATAGGGTAACTAGGGGTAAATATGATATTACTATTACCCTAACACATGTCCTAATTCTATTGGACAAGTGTAATTCGACCAAAAACAAACTTAGGAATAAAATATGACCATTTAGGCCCACTTGGATTAGATTAGGACATTTATTATTAATTTATTTAAAGAAAGGTTAAAATAGTTAAAATCAAAGTTTAATAAGTAAATCATTTTTAATATGGGGTTATACATAAGATAAATTCTATTGTAAATATTCATTAGAAAGATAAAAGGATTTCCTACATGAGGGTATTTTATTTGTAATTTTTAGACATAAAATAATTTAATTTATTTATGACACAACGATGATGCAGTAATTATCTTATTAATGAAATATTGACATAATTGATGTTATAAACACCAAAATAAATGTAATTTGAGATTTTTTATGAATTCCACTAATTTTCTAGGTTACTATGATATATTAATGTTGATTTAAGCAACTTGGTTCGAACATTTAATTCTGTTATGACTTTCACAAAAATCATATATCAAATAGTGTCAAAATTGACACAAAATAGTTTTTAAATCAAATATTATCTTATTAATTGTTATTGTATTCCTAAAAATCTAAGGTTCGGCCAAATGACTTAGATAAGGATATATATATTAATAATAAACAATTTGGGGTTCGTTTGGCATGTTATAGTAAGTTTATTAACCATATAGTGAAAGAAAACAAAAAGACATGGTAAAAGTTAAATTATTTAACTTAGAGTTAAATTTAATTGATAAGGTTAAAATAATATCCTAAACTTGTCTAAATTCTATTGGTTGATAGGATTTCGCCCCTCCCCACCTTATCTTCGAAATAAGACCCTTTGGAACCATTATAAACCGATTTTGACTTTAATATAAAATAATATTTTGAGATATTCCTAAGGTGCCCCTCTCCTCCCTTATAAAAGGACACCTCCTCCCCCTCCTCCTCACACCAATTTGAGCACTCAAGCTCGGCCAAACCCTGCCAAAATCCCTTCTCCACTTCCCTAGCAACATCCTAGAGGTTCTGGTCTTCCTCAAAGACCAATTCTAGTGCCCTAAAAGGAGGTCTCAAAGAGGCACTTCAAAGAAGAGGTAATTACTGTTACCAATTCTTTCATCTTTATTTCTTCTTCCACTTCTTCTTCTTAGGTTGTTTCATTATGAAGTAATAACATCAGTATCACTCATATACTGATATGTTATTATAAGTATGAAACAACCCTATTTCACCATCTATCCATCCTACGGAAAAAGAAATCACCGCGCGTGCGTACGTACGGAATACCGTCTCCACGCCGTGGTGTAATCTATTTTCCACCACCACCTTACATGGATGGGTATAATGGTGTAAAGAATAACTATACATAGTTATTACAACATCATATTGATTCTGATATATTGTATAATCCACTCCAATTCAATTCAATATTTATAGAAATGATATCATCGCTCGTGCGTACGTACGGACTACCGTCTCCACGACGCGATGAGATTCATTCTCCATGTTAACCATTTAAGAATGATTATAATGTATATATAAGAAATAATAATGAAATATATGACATTATAAATCTACTGGATTTATGTATATATATACATATGTATGTCATCTACTTACTTCCATTTCAAGACAATAAGGAAAGAAAAACAACGTTCATGCGTACGTACGGACTACCGTCTCCATGAACGGTGTTTTTCATTTTATTTATCTATCTATTATATATATATATATATATACTGAATATATATGATATATAAATCATATTTTATATTTTGGAAGTAAGTAAATCATGATATAAGTAATAATGATGTCAATAACAACAAGTCAAAACACCTACAATAAATGAAACGATTTTACCCAAAACGCTTCTTTAACATGGAATTTACAAAAGAACGGGTAATATAATGTCATAAGTGAACCATATATGATATCATAACAATGAATATGATTCTGTAATAAGTCAATGACATTATTTAAATCATTATACAGGAGGTTCGGACACATACGAAGCAAATTGGACCTAAGGTAAGGGAAATATCACAATCTCATTTTTATCCGAGATTGTTTATTCGTAAGTATTTACTGGGGTGTATTTTATCATCCACATCCATGTTTAATCAATATGTAATATTATTTCCATCCACCTAAAATTGTTTAAATCCATTTTTACCCTTCGGTGAGTTTTTAGTAATACGTATGAAAGGAATCTTTTGTCGTTTTTCGTACGAGGTACTTTTTGACTTTTCCGACAAAAGTATGAAGAATGTTTTTTTTAACTTATACGGCACGAACGGATTTCTACTGTTTTATAAATCCTTATTTTCATGAAGCTTCCTCTAAAAGATTTCATGACTATTTTCAATAAAATCTCTTTCTTTTAAAATTGCATGATGTTTTGTGAAAAGAAATTGATTTTGAAGAAGAAAGGATATTTTCCTCAAGAATTCAATTCAAGTGTTTTATCAAAATTATTTTCCATCTAAGATAATAAAGATTTCTGTTTCTATCCATATTTTTATTTGACTATGTTGTGATGGAATTATGTTTATGAATTCCTTTATCTCATATGAATTGATTTATGATGTCATGATGTTTCAAGAATCCCATTTTTGTTACATGTGTTATGCGATGATGTATGTTTTATGATTATGTGGCACACATAAGAAAGGATTCATTATAAGATGGGTGGGACCTATATCTCCCTCCAATGCATTGGGTAATGATTTTATATCTCATGAGATAGACATGGCTGAAATGGTAGGTTATACCGGTTCAGTGAAATAGGACTGAAACGAGGGTTACTCGATTCAGAAAGGGACTTTGTCCACTAAGATATTCTTGGCAATGAGTCTTGACTAACAAGAAATGATTTTCTATGATTATTTGTGTATGCCACAAAGTTTCATGTTTTAAGTTATGATTATTGGGATTACATTTCACTTCTATGATATATCCCATGTTATGATATTATGAGCTCTTTTGCAGGTTAAGATTTCCAAAAGCTATGTATATGATGTGATTGATTTTTCTTTTGTTTACCCTTACTGAGCATTTGAGCTCACCCTTTTATGTTTTCTTTTCCCCAGGATATAAAGAAAGGTTTTAGGTAGAAAAAAGGGATGACCTTTATGGGAGATATTGAAGAACTTTCACCACGATTAGAAGATTACGTTCTGAGTTTCCAAAGACACTAAACTATTACGATCCTTTAGTGTGTGTTTTTTTATGTACTAAGTATTCCGCAAAAGTAATGTAATTTCAATGTACGTCAGGCTTCGGGTCTCTACAGTTGGTATCAGAGGCAAAGGAGGTAGGAATGTATCCGATCCTTGGGAACTCTCACATGTGAGCGTTGGACGAAGCATGGCTCTCCGCCCAAGGGCTTCATGTGGAAATGGCTGCCACTGGGGATGGTGGTGTGTCCCGCCCAGGGGGTATAGCCACCCATGGAGTGCCCTGATAGGTATCAATTATAGTCCACTAGAAGTAATTCCAGACCGCTACAGTTGGTATCAGAGGAAAGGTTTAGTCAACCTTTGGAAACTAGGATGCGAAAACGTTAGTGAGATCCCTAGAGATATTTCTAAGGTATGTCTAGGGATTCCCCTAAGGATAAGTATACGTATAGGATATAGTCCTAGAACTATGGTAACGATATTAGATTAAACCAAAGATGATAGATATTTAAGTTACTCCCCCTTTATCATGATTTTTGCATCTAACAGTATTCTGTTTGGGTTTTAGAAAATGGCTGGAAACAAGATGATTCACAATAATGGAGGATATGATAGACAATGGAATGATATTCTTCATGAGCAACCAAATGAAATGGGATTTGGATGTCCAAACATCATTATTATGCCGAATCAGCAATCTCACAACATGATCAATAAAGTAAAATTTGGTAAGTTTCTTGACTCGACTAATAAGAGAAAGATGGAGTTCCATGATGATCATAGAGGAAAGAAAGTTCAATTTCCCCTATGTAAATCATGTGGGAAGAGGCATCAAGGAGAATGTTTCAAGGGAACTGGAAGATGCTTTGGGTGTGGAAAAGAAGGACACAAATAAAGTAAGTGCAAAGGAAAAGGGTCGGTTAACACCATGGATGAGGATAATGGTATTGCTACGACATCAAAAATGGTTAAGTGTTTTAAATGTGGAATGTATGGGCATTATGCAAACAAATGCCCTAAGGGAAAGACTCATGAAGAGAATCAGTATGGTCATATGGGTAGTATTTATGTGGATGATGATGAAGAGACTACAAATGATATGTGAGATGAAATAATTTTTGAAGCTCGGTCAATGGTTTGAGAATGTAGTGGAATGATTACATGTTTATCATGTGTAATTTTGGAATAAAGAGACATCTATGGATTGTTACACTGTTGTCTTTACTTGTGTTTTGAAAGTGTATGATTAATGTTACCAGTATCCATGAAAGGTTATTCATATATTTTTGGAATGTAGATGATATGCGCATAATGAAGGGATAAGGAGAAAAATAAATGTTTGATAGTATTCATGAGCTCATGATTGATATAAGGACTAAGTGATATCATGGTTTGAGTATATAGAATTTTGAGGATTTCGGTATGTGAGAAGTGTTAACTGTATTCAAGTTTTCACTAAGGTTCAATGGGTATTCAAGAGAGTACAAGATTAAGGCCTTTGAATGTTTGGAATGTGACCAACAAGATATATCTTATGATATATGGGGATCAACGATGGTATTAAATCTCTTGTAATCGTTTTCACTATGTTATGAGAATGGACTGCAGTATTATGGATAAGCCTAAAGATTGGAATGAATTATGTTGGACATAAGTTAGTATTGTTTAAGGATAGAAGTTTTTTCGTTATTATTGATGGGATGTTATAGTAATATAGTTTTATAAAAAGGACAACCTGCAGGACGGGCGACAGCCCATCGCTTCAGACAAGGCTGTGGGAATCGAACCCACAACCGAAGTGCGACTGGCCTTTATCGCCTACCACTGACCTACAGGAAGTCCCTGTTTAGTAGAAACTAGTTTTATTATATTAAGCAGTATGATATATGAAGTATAAGTCCATTTTAGGAACCATATATGATTAATCTCACTATAGATCGACTTATGTATATAAGTTTTGCTAACCTTTTGTTTGAGACAGATGGAATGACCTGTCATTCTATCACATGATCTGCTAACACTTCACGAATAACAAATTCAACTTCATTTATTTAAGAGATGAAGTGGAAATTGTTCAAAGCACGAACAACAGTGAGATTGTACCAAAATAAAGTAAGTATTTATTCTAATTCAAATTTTCAACTTTAGGGGAAATGATCTTGAAAACCAAAAATGTTGTCCTAGTGATCTTATACCTGATGAATCAGATGGTACCTTATATCATCACAAATCTATGTATTTGTGATTACTGGCTTTTCCATAGCCATGTTCTCTACCACTCTCCATCAGAACATGATGGTTAGATTTCTCTTCCATATCCATATTTTCACCTATGTGGAAACCCAATGATTAGTTTATTTGGGTAACCGTTACGTTTCATACTTTTGTTTTTAAAGATTGGTTTTGATATTCCTTTTTACGATGTGGGTTTCTATTAAAGAAACTTTCGAATAGTAAACCATTTATAACCCCGACGAATTTCGAGGGCGAAATTCATTTTAAGGGGGGTAGAATGTAACAGCCCAAGATTTTATAAAGAAATATTCTTTTTAATTTTATTAATGTCTTGTGTTGTACGCTACACCAAAAGGAGCTTTCACAACACGCGTCCTTGTCTTGCCTTGCATTACACGCAACCGCGACCTTCCTCGATAGCTTGCGTCGTACGCAATACCGAGTTTCACTAAACAACAATATGCTATTAAAACTAGCCGTTATGAATAGTAATAACCACTTTTTGAAATTTTATAAATTTTATCTTTCAAAATGGACTTCATTTTTGGATTCGGAATACCTAAATTAGCCTAGGGTGAAATTTTGGTATTTTTCTGAAAACTTTCAATTTTTGATGAATAGTGAAACCACTAAGTGGTAGGTTAAAAACTGAATTTTGCATAAAACTTAATTTTACCTCTTCTGTGAATGGAATTTCGAAAATCCGAGAGACACGGTTAATATCAAGGACTAAAATGTGGTTCAATGAGATGAAAATAATTTTTTGGTGAATAGTAACTTTTTACTTTTTTTTACCACGGTTAATAGTAAATAGGGTAACTAGGGGTAAATATGATATTACTATTACCCTAACACATGTCCTAATTCTATTGGACAAGTGTAATTCGACCAAAAACAAACTTAGGAATAAAATATGACCATTTAGGCCCACTTGGATTAGATTAGGACATTTATTATTAATTTATTTAAAGAAAGGTTAAAATAGTTAAAATCAAAGTTTAATAAGTAAATCATTTTTAATATGGGGTTATACATAAGATAAATTCTATTGTAAATATTCATTAGAAAGATAAAAGGATTTCCTACATGATGGTATTTTATTTGTAATTTTTAGACATAAAATAATTTAATTTATTTATGACACAACGATGATGCAGTAATTATCTTATTAATGAAATATTGACATAATTGATGTTATAAACACCAAAATAAATGTAATTTGAGATTTTTTATGAATTCCACTAATTTTCTAGGTTACTATGATATATTAATGTTGATTTAATCAACTTGGTTCGAACATTTAATTCTGTTATGACTTTCACAAAAATCATATATCAAATAGTGTCAAAATTGACACAAAATAGTTTTTAAATAAAATATTATCTTATTAATTGTTATTGTATTCCTAAAAATATAAGGTTCGGCCAAATGACTTAGATAAGGATATATATATTAATAATAAACAATGTGGGGTTCGTTTGGCATGTTATAGTATGTTTATTAACCATATAGTGAAAGAAAACAAAAAGACATGGTAAAAGTTAAATTATTTAACTTAGAGTTAAATTTAATTGATAAGGTTAAAATAATATCCTAAACTTGTCTAAATTCTATTGGTTGATAGGATTTCGACCCCTCCCCACCTTATCTTCGAAATAAGACCCTTTGGAACCATTATAAACCGATTTTGACTTTAATATAAAATAATATTTTGAGATATTCCTAAGGTGCCCCTCTCCTCCCTTATAAAAGGACACCTCCTCCCCCTCCTCCTCACACCAATTTGAGCACTCAAGCTCGGCCAACCCCTGCCAAAATCCCTTCTCCACTTCCCTAGCAACATCCTAGAGGTTCTGGTCTTCCTCAAAGACCAATTCTAGTGCCCTAAAAGGATGTCTCAAAGAGGCACTTCAAAGAAGAGGTAATTACCGTTACCAATTCTTTCATCTTTATTTCTTCTTCCACTTCTTCTTCTTAGGTTGTTTCATTATGAAGTAATAACATCAGTATCACTCATATACTGATATGTTATTATAAGTATGAAACAACCCTATTTCACCATCTATCCATCCTACGGAAAAAGAAATCACCGCGCGTGCGTACGTACGGAATACCGTCTCCACGCCGTGGTGTAATCTATTTTCCACCACCACCTTACATGGATGGGTATAATGGTGTAAAGAATAACTATACATAGTTATTACAACATCATATTGATTCTGATATATTGTATAATCCACTCCAATTCAATTCAATATTTATAGAAATGATATCATCGCTCGTGCGTACGTACGGACTACCGTCTCCACGACGCGATGAGATTCATTCTCCATGTTAACCATTTAAGAATGATTATAATGTATATATAAGAAATAATAATGAAATATATGACATTATAAAGCTACTGGATTTATGTATATATATACATATGTATGTCATCTACTTACTTCCATTTCAAGACAATAAGGAAAGAAAAACAGCGTTCATGCGTACGTACGGACTACCGTCTCCATGAACGGTGTTTTTCATTTTATTTATCTATCTATTATATATATATATATACTGAATATATATGATATATAAATCATATTTTATATTTTGGAAGTAAGTAAATCATGATATAAGTAATAATGATGTCAAGAACAACAAGTCAAAACACCTACAATAAATGAAACGATTTTACCCAAAACGCTTCTTTAACATGGAATTTACAAAAGAACGGGTAATATAATGTCATAAGTGAACCATATATGATATCATAACAATGAATATGATTCTGTAATAAGTCAATGACATTATTTAAATCATTATACAGGAGGTTCGGACACATACAAAGCAAATTGGACCTAAGGTAAGGGAAATATCACAATCTCATTTTTATCCGAGATTGTTTATTCGTAAGTATTTACTGGGGTGTATTTTATCATCCACATCCATGTTTACTCAATATGTAATATTATTTCCATCCACCTAAAATTTTTTAAATCCATTTTTACCCTTCGGTGAGTTTTTAGTAATACGTACGAAAGGAATCTTTTGTCGTTTTTCGTACGAGGTACTTTTTGACTTTTCCGACAAAAGTATGAAGAATGTTTTTTTTAACTTATACGGCACGAACGGATTTCTACTGTTTTATAAAGCCTTATTTTCATGAATCTTCCTCTAAAAGATTTCATGACTATTTTCAATAAAATCTCTTTCTTTTAAAATTGCATGATGTTTTGTGAAAAGAAATTGATTTTGAAGAAGAAAGGATATTTTCCTCAAGAATTCAATTCAAGTGTTTTATCAAAATTATTTTCCATCTAAGATAATAAAGATTTCTGTTTCTATCCATATTTTTATTTGACTATGTTGTGACGGAATTATGTTTATGAATTCCTTTATCTTATATGAATTGATTTATGATGTCATGATGTTTCAAGAATCCCATTTTTGTTACATGTGTTATGCGATGATGTATGTTTTATGATTATGTGGCACACATAAGAAAGGATTCATTATAAGATGGGTGGGACCTATATCTCCCTCCAATGAATTGGGTAATGATTTTATATCTCATGATATAGACATGGCTGAAATGGTAGGTTATACCGGTTCAGTGAAACAGGACTGAAACGAGGGTTACTCGATTCAGAAAGGGACTTTGTCCACTAAGATAGTCTTGGAAATGAGTCTTGACTAACAAGAAATGATTTTCTATGATTATTTGTGTATGGCACAAAGTTTCATGTTTTAAGTTATGATTATTGGGATTACATTTCACTTCTATGATATATCCCATGTTATGATATTATGAGCTCTTTTGCAGGTTAAGATTTCCAAAAGCTATGTATATGATGTGATTGATTTTTCTTTTGTTTACCCTTACTGAGCATTTGAGCTCACCCTTTTATGTTTTCTTTTCCCCAGGATATAAAGAAAGGTTTTAGGTAGAAAAAAGGGATGACCTTTATGGGAGATATTGAAGAACTTTCACCACGATTAGAAGATTACGTTCTGAGTTTCCAAAGACACTAAACTATTACGATCCTTTAGTGTGTGTTTTTGTTATGTACTAAGTATTCCGCAAAAGTAATGTAATGTCAATGTACATCAGGCTTCGGGTCTCTACAATTAAGCTTCTCATACTTATAATTATTAATTTTAGTAGATTCATCCTCATGATTGTATTCAACATCTACTACATGTGGCTCAATTTTAGACCATCATTGTCTATCTTTCCTATATTTATTCTCCTTGTCATCAGTTGAATCATCAAAATATAAAAATTATATAACACTAATATTGGGTTTATATTCAATTATTTTCACATAATAATATTAAACCGCATAGTCATGCCTTTTTCCAACATATTTATCCCTTTCCACTTGATAGAAAACCCAAAAAGATACCCTATTCTACCTTCTTATCAAATATTACCAAATTTATACTTTTAATATTTATAATGAAAATTCTACCAAATACTATGAAGTAGTCGAAAATGATATTCTTCTTATACCAAATATCATATGAGGTCATATTATTGTTTGGTCCCAATATACACCTATTTTGAGCATAATTTTCTATGCAAACAACCTCCCACTAGTAGAATTTTTAGAGGTTGTGTTTTTCCAACATGGTTCTCCTCATCTCTACTAAAATCTTATTTTTACTCTCAACTAAACCATTTTGTAGGGGTGTATAATGAGTAATATAAAATAACATTATAACATTTTTTAATGATAAGATTAAAATTATTTGAATGTGAACCCCTTCCTCTTTTCAGGTCAACCTTTCTTGATGAAATACCCTATTCTTTCTGAATTGTTCTTCTGATAATTTTAAACACATCTACTACCTTAGATTTGTGATTTTTAAATATAACTTTGGAAATTATAGTAAATTAATAATTAAATTAGATTAAATAAAGATCATCATAACTATATTTCTCTCTTATGGGTCTGCATGATTTTAAATATATCAGTTAATGTGGTTTGGTATACTAGATTAGAAATATTTTATGACAGGATAATGTGATTTTCAACTTCAGAATTTCTCAAAAAAATTCTATTTATCTATTGAGATGAGTTATGTCTCTGAATACATCCATATTATATAGTTTACTCCAACTTATTTGAAAAAATTTAACCAGTATCTTATGCCATAATTTTTTATCATCCTTTGAACTCAAGTAGCAAGAATTTCCTGACTCTCCAATCTGAAAATGGTTACCATTGGTTCATTCGCCAACAGTAATATATTCTTATACATTATAATATTGATGATATAAAATATTATTCTAAAGTTAACTTCATTTACATCATCACATAGATGACTTACACACAACAGGTTATTCTTAATCCCATCAGCAAACAAAATATCTTATGACTTTTGTTTTTGGTTTTTAATCTTAGTTGTTCCAATACCATAAATTTTTAGGGAGAACACATTACTCGAGGTTATAATAAAAACTTCATTTTATTCAATAAATTTCCAAAAAATTGTATTCTCTTCCATATTTTTCTATCATAAACTCTCAAGGATGCATGGATTTATCAGCTTACTATCATTGTGATCCACCTCTACAATGTGTGGCTTTTATATTTTGTTTCTTCTGTGAAAATTTCTAAATTCTATAGCATATTGTTTTTGAAAGTGAAGTAAGGATATACATTTTTATGAATAGTGACCTTTTTCATCACATATTCCACAGATCATTCCAAGTAAATCAAAAATATTCATAATAGTTACCAATGTTATGTTTATATTTCTAGTTAACTTCATCACAAATTTGTTGCTCTTACTCTCTATATTTCTCCCCCTTAATTTAAAACTTATTTGATTCTGTAGAAGTAAAATATTATAATAGAATAAAAATTATTTTTTTACAAAGACACTACAACACTAACCATACATTTGAATCCATCACTTCTATGAAACTATTGTGTTTATTTATAAAATTATACTTACTATAATGGTATAATTTTAGACTCCTACAACTTTGATTTTGAAGAAACTTTCTTATTTTGGATATCTTGATATCCCTAAATTATTTCTATTGTCAATGTTTTTATCAACCTATACTTTTTAATATTGGTGTATAGAACATTCATGATTAGTAGAAATCTAATTAAAACCTTTATGAATTACATGTAATTTTTTTGAAAGATCTTAGATAAAAGATTTATCAACATGTTGCGATGACTCATCCTTTACTTTTATATATTTATTATATTAATCCATTATTTTACCATGAATTTTATTATCTTTAAATAAACTTGATTCAAATATATTCAACTCTTCTTCGCATCACATTTCTATTAAATCACTTTAATAACCCTTTTATTCACTACGACCTTAACTTTTAGAATATTGATCTCCCCAATGTGGTCATCCTCTCTATAATAAAACACATATTCATATTTATTCAACTTTAAAACCTCATTATTGAGAGATTTAATTTCCTTTGATGTTGAGTTTTCTTTTGAGATGCACCTCAAGCTCAGTTCTCAACATATACTCCACATAGGTTTATTCTCCCTCTTTATCATATCTAGAATTTTCCTCTTTTCTATTAACTTGTACTATAACATTGTAATATTTTCTAGTATAAACAGTATCATAATCACTACTTGATGAAGAAAAATAATCATCCTCTTTACTGAAAATATTTCTCTTTTATCATCATTTTATACTTCTATATTCATCTAAATTCTTATATTCTTTTAAGGATGTTCCTTTTGATCTTGATTAAGGCTTCCCTTCATTACCACCCTCTTCATAATACACACACTTAATTTTCAATGGATAGTCTACTAAAATGTTTCAAAATCCACCACACTTATAGAACATGAGTTGGAGTTTTCTCTTTTATTTTCATTTTCCTCCATTTATATTTATTATGATAAAATCCATAATTATTTTTTGATTCTCCTCACTTTCTTTATACTCATTTGAATCACTACAGTCTTAAACATCCTCACACTTTATCATCAATTTGTTCACAAAATTGAACCTAATATCCTCTTTAAAATTCTTCTTAAAAACTATATATTTAATCATTTCTTATTTAATAATATTAATATATAATTCATCAATGAAAAATTCACATGTTTCTTATAAAGCAGAGATCATTGGATCACATTTTCTAGAAAAATTTCTCAATAAAATCTTCACAACTGTACAATCTTACAAATTATCTCTAAATACACTTATATTACTAATTATATCATTGAACCTAGTGAAATGGTCATAAAAATGTCTTATTTAACTATTCTAATATCTTCAAATTTATTTGTCTACATTTTTATATTATATTCTTTGATCCTGAAATATCTTTCATAAATGTTTTTTAGATTATACCATATCTATTTAGTGGTTATAAACCCCATAACATTAGTGTAAAATTTATTTTATATGGAAGATAGAATTTTATTTTTGGATTTACCATCTATGTACACAATTATTTTATCTATCAAGGTTATTGGAGAATCTCTGACAAGACATTAAAAACCCATAGTCACTACATCAATAACCTATATACATTATGATAGTAAATAGTGTATCATTTTTTCTTCTATATATTTAATTTATTTCCATAAAAATGGGAATTCCTATGATTTTTACTTAATTTATAATCCACAATCTTTATAAAGGTAGGATCTCAAAGGGAACCCGGTTTTCTCTAATACCAATTAAAATTCCCAGTCCAATTATAGTACTACTAAGTGGTGATGAACCAATTGTAGAATTTTTTACTAATTAATTTTTAATTAAACATATATGAATATTTAATCTCTATATTTTATTAATATAAAACTGTCCCTCATCTCATATGAAATAGAAATAAGATAAAGTATAATACACAAGGAATTTTAAAATTTTCAACCTCCATGTGTGAGCCTACTCCTTATTAGTTTTGTGTCATGTTTTAAGACTTGGATAATCACTATAAGTGTTGTGAATACAATATAGGGGAAACATTATTCCTTGAATCTTTCTAGTATATATATGGATATAAAAAATTTATGTTTTTGTACATCTATGAACCTGTACAGTGATAACAATAATGAATAGAGTTATTTATACTAGTACCACCAGAATTAAGATTATCACCTTTATCATGGATATGAATCAGATCATATGTCTACCACTAGATTCATTGAAATCAAATATATGATACTCTTCTATAAAGGTAATTGACTACCAGTCAGATATCATGTAGTAACATACATGTTGGCCCATAAACTTGAATCTTCAAAATACTCTTCTTATGCACGATAGCATGCATGCATGAGATAATACACTTCCTTTTCAGGAATAATATCCCATTTGAATATCAATGAGATCTTCTTACCACAACCTATTAAGAAAATGAATATTTATCATAGGTTGATATTCTACTTCTTCCCACTCTTTGATACAGTTCAATATCAACTACTTCTTTATTTGAAATCATAATATATTTACTTCATTTTTTAAAAAAAATTATCCTCATCAATTAATAAATAATATTTCCATAATTTTTTTGAAATTATTTTGAATTGTTTGAACAATATTCCCTATACAATATCAGTTTTAATAATTAAAATAAATGAAAATATTCTTGTTTTACTAAGAATAAATGGTTTACAATTTTAAATTTGAAATATCCATGAATCTCACCCAAAAATATTTTTATATATTACCTATTTATATATCTAAAATAATTATAAATAATCATATCTTCGACTACTACATGTGATTTTTCATGAGTTTGAAATTAATAAAAAATCAATTATTTTGTTTCTGGTTTACTAATTTTCAAAATAATGTAGGTCCTTACAATGAGTGATCTTTATGAAAACTGTTCCTCAAAATGAGTGATCTTAATGATGACTATCTTTACATGTATTCATACTTAAAAATGTAAAAGGATACTTACATGGTGAAAATATATCCTCATAATGATTGGAGACGATTCTTATGCTAGTAAGACTTATACTTTTAATATCTGAGATCACCCTTATGAGGATGTAATTTACTTTATGTTGCACAGGTTTATCCTTAAATTGCACAAAGGATCATTTCCACCTTTATAAAATTTTGATATGCTCCACCACAGTAAGGATAAATGATCCTTATAGAAATATGACTTAGATAAATTCATCAAACCACTTGAACTAGGCTTGATCCACCACAACTCAACCTATATCAATGACTTCATAAACATCTCAAATTGACTTAAAATCATTCTATATTACCTTTAGAAACATATTTTACATAGTTTAAAATTAAGAAAAAATTATTTAAAAATTTAAATGGTAATTTTATAAGTCTTCATTGAATGTTTTTACAACGAGCTCAAGAAGGAATCTACTTGTACTGTGTATTCAATAACACTCATTTTTCACACTAATTATATATAACATTTTAATAATAGATCTTGATTATATTTATTCTATGAAATGAAAAATAACACAACATTGAATAATTGGATAAATAATCTTCATCATATAAGGATTAAAATTTTTCATCAATGGAGGCCAACTGTCAAATGATTTCATAGAGTTCAAATTCTCCTTATGAATTATTTTATACTAGAGTTTCTATGAAAGGGGAAACTTATAATCCTCTAAAAAATCTACTCTTATCATAATTTCACCAAATAAATTTTATCCTTTAGAAACCCATCAAACCATTCCACTAATGGATTAAAAATAAACCAATATTTCAATGATGCCAATATATCTTTTCTCTCAGTAGTCACTTTCCAATAAAACTCACCCTACTTCACTAGAATATGCATTTTTCATGATAATTTCTCATGATTCCATGTAAAATTAGAATATTTTATTAATCAATATCTAGTGGTTTACTTTTATATAAATATTGACTGATTCAATAAACATGTTTTATATTTCTAATATTTTCAAGAGTTCAAGATATTACTTCAGATCAAAAATATATCGAATGTTTTATATAGAATGATATGAATAAACATTTGTAATTGATGAAAGATATTTTTTATGAATAAATGATTAATATGAAAGATATATTTAAAGTAAAATAATTTCTCTACAACAAAAATTCAAATATAGATTTTACAAAATCTTCATATGACTACTTATAGACTTCCACTACCAGTTCTTCTCAAAGTGAATTATTATTTGATAAATAACTATTTTACCGAATGTGTTTATTTATTTTAAAAAAAATGGCAAGGAGGATAATCATAAAATTAATAATATGTTTCAACGTATCATTACTTTATAATGGAGAATTGATATTTTATGATTTGAGAACTGTATTTAGGCCCCAAATGATCTGGATATTTGTACTGAGTTCATGGAAGTTTTTGAAACCCCAATTGAACCTTTAAAAAGTAATGATCAATATTTTCATTCTCTAGCTTTATCTTTTTAAATTTATATTTTCTATTTAATTCTTGAATTATTTCTTTTTGACACCATTTTTATCCATTACATTAGTTTATATATGACCAAAATCATTTTTTTTAGAATCACAAAGGAGGAATTTTAAGAGTCTGGTAAGTATTATATAGAAAAAATAAAATCATTAAAATTTTAATTTAAAATAGAGAGTAAGATTAAACCGATGGAAATTTAAGTTTAACATTTTATGTATTGAATATTTTTTTATTACATAGATATTATTATCAATATTTTCAATAGTTTATGTTTAGCTTACTATGTATTGTGATTATCAAAAAGGGGTGATAGTTGGGTTATTATTTTAATAAGATATTCTAAATGCTTGGAATTGATTTATCAAAATAAAGATTTTTATTTTATAAATATTTATACCTTTATAATTTTCATTTATTTTAAATATATATATATATATATATATATCAGTTATTACATACATTACAGATTTTCTAGGTATATCTAATAAATTATATCTACTCAAATACATGCATACTAGATTATATAAATGAAATGTACAAGTTAATAATATAATATTCATGAACAAAAAATAAATATGAAGCATATATGTAGAACAAATACACTTCAAAAGGCATGAATTTTAGATAATAGGATATAAAATAATTGAAAATGGATGATGATGAGGCTGAATTATTATCAATCAAAGACTTATTCTACACTAAGATTCATGCTAAAGTGTATAATATTAAAAAATTTGTTTTTAGTGTAAAAGTGTAGAAAAATTCATTAATGTATTTGAAGATATCAAACGACCATAAAATATCCCTCAATATCAAGAATATTAAAGTGAAATACCACAATAGTCAAATATCATAATCATATAAATAATAAATTGAGATTGATCTCTAAAGTTATTATTACATGAACTTATGGTGTCCCCATACATTTTGAGATTTACGGAGTGGATGGGATAATGAGTTAAAAATATTACTCTATTTTCCTTTTCATGATTCCATATAAAATCATCCTTTGTCACTTGTTATAGTGAGCGATCTCACTATTTAAAAAACACACACTGAGGAAAGAAACAAATTAATGACACTCAATGTATAAGGATTGCTACTCAAAATGAGTTGATACATCATTGTCTTGATTATGAATCTACTAAGACCATATGATCCAGTAGAATAATTACCATCGAAGATAAAATTATTAGGTTATATCCTTAACTTTTAATAAAATAATATAACAACATTATATCCTAACAAGTCACCCAATTAATCTGAACGATGTCTTGATTTTTTATGAGGATGGGATTATCCTTCTTCCTTTGATGGTTGTCTCTTGAAAATATTAAGGTGCCCCCACACTTATTCACTATTAATAATAGTTGTGATTTCCATCTACTTCACCACATGATATAGCTTGGATGATGACACCCAAACAAGTTTGTACTATTTCTCTTTTCTCTCTTCTTATTCTTATTCTACTTGAACAACTTGAAAGTGTCCCCTTTCAATGAACATTGCACTACTCAAAACATACCTATCTTCATCCTCTCTTGAATTTTACCCATGATAATTCTATCATTTTTCCTAGTGCGTATCACTTGGTAATTATTTAATTCTCTCTACTCTATTTTTATATTTCTACATCCATAACCTCATTCTTATATCTCGCACAATATCAACCTCTTCTTTATGGTTAAATTTGATTTCAAAATTCAAATTCAAAAAACAAACTACCTCCAACTACTTTTCAAAAATCTTCTTATCTTATCCTCTTATTTTATAGTCCTTTACACTATAGTAAAACACCAAGCATTTCATTTTGAAAGTTACTAGTTATCATCAACTCCTTCAAACACTTCTTATTCCTTCATGATGCAACAATCTCATTCATGAATCGCATCATGTGGCTTATTAAAAACAACATTAAACATAATTTTCATGGTTATTACTCATGTAAAAAAGGACCCTCTTCTATTCTCCTCAAATATGAATAGTTTTGAGGCAACAATATTTTAATAGAAATAACATTATTTTCCTTCTACTTTTATCATGATTTCAGTTCATGATATTTTATCCATGAAATATAAGCTTCACCACAGATCTACATTTAAATTTATGGAAACATATATTTTGATATATCGATTACTCTTCAATGACCAATGTTTACCCTTACATATCATAATTATTACCTGTGGGTATTTAGGAAAGACTTCATATGACCCTTATGTATCACAAAAATAACCCTCATGTATACAGGGAAAACATTATAATACACTTTCATCAATGAAAAATTATTGATTTTTTCACATATTAATTCATTAAAATCATTTTTGTATATTTTCATCAAATTCACTTCGAGGATAAATGAGAACCAGGTGAAAGTCACGAAATTAAACTAATCCCAACAGTGAATACCACAATAAAAAACCGACAAACAAATTCAAAATTGAAACATTAAAATAACCAACTAAATTTTTCAAAATTAATATTCCAAAATCCCAATAAAACCATAGAGGCTATTCAACCTCAGGTCCTCATCTGCACCTCAATCATCACATGAAAAAGAGGAAGGTATCATTATAGTTGCATGTTATCATCATCATCACACTATTGATAGGCCATTATTGTTGAACCTTCACCAAACCAAAATCCAAGATTCACCTTTCCTTGAAGTCCCTATAGACAAACCTTCACTAGAGAACTGTCCACCACAATCCTTAACTAGGGATGGTGAGAAAACATCATGGAACTGCCAGAAATTCATTCCATCATCACCATCATAATAAACAAACAAAATCCATTATAATCTATCAGCCCTGGACTGAACCACATCCTGATACGACAGACCATTAAAACACATCAACGAGTCTCTATTCGTTTTACCTGATCAGAAATGACATTCACTAAGAATAATTACAAGAGAACACAATTATAAATTAAAATATTAAATATTGATCCACCTATAATGAAAACCATCATCAAACCATATTTAAGAAAGAACCACCATCATGTAAGAGTTGGTATCCTAGAACCAATTGATTGTACTTTAGTTTCATGTATATTTAATTTATTTAAATATTAAACATCTTGTTACATATTTTTCATTTTTCTATATGACTATGATGTAATAATTCCCTAGAGTATTTTTTGCATTGATAAGGTCATGGCAGTTCCCCACTATGATGAGAAACATGAAATGCTATAACAATATTCTTAAATATAGTTCTATAGTAGGATGAAATTCTATGATGGGACACATAGCATGCAGACCATCAGGTGTAAGTACTCGTAACCAGATGAGACTTCCTCTAATGAAGTTCGCACTTGGTAATCTTCAAGACATGAGATTATGAAAATAGACCCGCCTGTAGGAATTCTGTATGTTTTGGTGTCATTATATATTTTTATCTGTGATCATGTGTAATGATCCTTATACTTTAATATTATCATTAATACGTGTCATGACTCACACACTTTTATTTACTGACGAAAATCGTCATGTAGATAGTTGGCAGGAATTATGGTATGTTGGGTGTGTCACGAGTGGCATGTTATTAATAGATAAGTCGGGGAAGTATTTGTCCCTTCCATTTATAGAATTTGATATCTCTTTCCTTTGATTGAAATAGAACCTTCATGTGAAATTACACGGCCATGGTGTAAAGTTGAGTTTATTTTAGGTTGTCAAAGAACAACGTATCAAGCATAAAAGTTGATGAAACTATCATGAAACCTTCTTGATTAGATATTGTGACAATGGGATTATATTACATATTGATTGTTTGTATGTGGATGTCATTTTTGTGACTTTAAGTTCTTTGTCTTGGGTGCCTTGACCCGTTTCTAGACTTTTCTCTTTGAATTTAGTCAAGCCTATCTAATGAAAATGAGAAAGAAGCCTAGAGGGTCACACACTAAGTGTTTCTGGTGGTCTCAGTTATATTCTATTCGAATTTAATTAATAAATATTATTCTCAAGGAAATTGAATTATTTTAATCAAGCTAAAATGATTTCATAAATTAACTAAATATTTATTCACCGGATTGTGGGTAAAATATATTTATTTCTTTTATTGAACATTTAATAAATATTTATTTACTAGTTTTTAAATAAAATATTTATTTAAGAGAATAATTTATTTATTTACTTATTCAGGTGTTCAATAAATGGAATTATATATTGAGAGGACCAAGTCTAGTTTATTAGTAAAAAAATTATTTGCAAGACGATAAATAATTATTTAACTAGTTGGTATAAATTAAAATAACACTGCTATTATTTTATGACGCGGAATTTTATTTATAATTCCATTTTTCGCAAGTTGGAACACCATAAATAATGAAGCAGTATTATTATTAATTGAATGGTTTTTCTCTAAGGTTATGATTGTATTTAATTGTTGTTACACAATTAAATATTGTAACTAAATCCCCATGTCAATAAATAGACACATACATCTATTGTACCATGCAATGAACTGCACACCCCATGAATTGAGAATTATTGATATGAACAATTTCTCTCTCAAATCCTCTTCCTAACCCCTTCAAGAATGAGATATGCTCTTCAAGGATTATGAAAAACTGATTAAGAATAACCGACCCAAGACACTCACTTTTCCGCTCTAACACCCAGAGAACGAGCGTTGTCGATCGGAGGCCATCAGAGCATGTGTGGATCATCGCTAGAGGGATTCTAGTTTGGATCCATGCAAGCACAACAAGATAATCTGGAAGGGTCATTCTGTAATATCAACGTCATCAAGGAATAAAATATTGAAGATCCATGTATTATTTTCTTTATGAAATTAATTAAATTAATTATAAACATGATGTGAAAGATCCTCTTCAAAGGTTTCAAGACTCTTACTTCATTATCTAAATCTTTGATTCTATTTCGGGGAGGCTGGCGTTCGTTGTCGTATTGATTCCAGAATAATCATTTATCATGGTAAAAATTAAAATTGGGTGTTGGCCCAACCATGCTTCCGATGCACCCGGAACCTTCAAGTCATATCAGAGAGTTTATAGCATAGTTTATAATCATTTAAATATTTCCTTGATGATTTATGAATTTAATAATTTAGTTGCTTCAAATCAAGTTAATTGTTCTTAAAATATTAATCTTGAGATCTATTCCTTCTCTTTAATTTCCCATTCACCTTGCAGAATCTATATTTTCTTTTAATTTTGATTAAAATAAAACAGAGGATCTCATCCGGAGGTGCCAAAAGTTCCTGGGCGTATAGTACAAGAAAACACGATAGGTATTCGACACTACACGCTTTATAGCCAAGGTTCAATGCATCAAGTATGGTTCGCCAAACCAAGACATGTCATTGGAGTTTTTATAAGTCTTAATGACTCTGTGTGTTGACCGGGAACAGGTTGCACATGGTTTCTGGATTACATGCCATAGGCCCACTGGACACGACGTGTAGTCCCTTAGGGTTAGGGTTGGACCATGTACCCCATACACAGCTTACCTGGTTGAATACCGTGTACTGAGGAACTACACGGCGTGTGGTATACTGGACATGTTGTGTACTCTAAGGATTTCTGAAGATCACTCACATGTCATTTCCCTGGGCATGTACTTCAAATGGACGGTGAAAAATAGTAATCACCATGTAGTTGGAACTACATGCCATGTACTCATCCAAATTATGTAGATTTATTAAAACTTATTATTATATTATACAAACCCTTGAGATGTGCACCATCATGTAGGCGTAAAGCTGAGGCACAACACATGATTGGTGTTTTATATATATGTGTTTAATTTAACATTTGTGTAATGTTAATTTCTACTCATTGGGTAGTTATGAATAGAAATTCATCGTATTTCCTTCAAGGTACAATTTACATAAAAAGATAATTTAAAATTATTTTTTTAAATTATAATGGATGACAATCTCAAGGAAATTCAGAAAAGGGTTTAAGTTAAAAGGATTGATTAATTAAAGATGACAATTAATTGATTCGAGCATGATTTATCTTAAACAAGAACGATTAAAGAATTAAATGCTATTTTTATTTATGTGTAAATATCATTTCATGTATAGATGATCATGAGCTAGACCAAGACCTTTGTATGTGGATGGTTTCTTTTAATTTATTTATTTAAATTAAATTTGTTGGCATGTGAGCCTTCTTGTCATTAATATGTAGGGCCTGCGTGCCCAAGGTTTCCTTTATGTAAAACCCCTGTTTACCCCTCACCTTCATGTGAGTTAAAAAAAGGAATATGTAATGGATGGAACTCCCAAGCTAATGGAGTTGGTTCAATCATGATCCGAGATGAAACCAATCATAGAAGATAGAGAGGTGGATATGTAGAAAGTTGTAAACACGAACCCAAAAGGTTCAAGATGTTTCTCCCCTAGGCCAGGGTTAGTTTATCAACTGTTAGATTAAATAACCATTAGAAAAGATCATTATCATTATCTTTATTTTATTTCTGTCTTTTGAATGGTTTATCGTTATGGATGTGTTGTCACAATCACAAAATTAATGAGTTATACAAGCATGCAAGATAGAACTAAAATAAACCAGACTTATGGGTAAATATTATCAACAAATGGTTAATCACTTAAGTATGTTCTACTTAATATTAACAATCATGTGACAATGATAATAAAAAATTCATGCATAAGAGATAAAAATCACTCAAATTAAATATTAAGTCATACCAAGCCTTTCGTTACTTGATTAAGGGAAAAAATTAATAAAACTATGTGTTTGACCAACCCTTATTGGGACACTTACTTTTATACAGGAATCCCTTATGAAAGGTTTCAGGTTGACTTAAACATGTTATATCAAGAGGAGTATCCATTACTAGACTTGGTGTAATATTGGAGACAAGAGTTGAGGAAATCCAAAGTCATGATTTCAAGATTGGGGAGTCCACTCAACAGATCAAGGAGCTGCAAGCCCACAGTTGGCAAAGACCTGCCTACCTAAATACCTTCTAATAGCTTGGCCAACCCTTATTGGGGTTATGAAAAGGGGAATATTAATCCTTGCCACTAGAATTTCATGGAAAGTGGACATTCTGAGTTCAATGGTGAGGGCCATTGAGACTAGATAAAATAGTGGGAGACTCAATAAAAAAATTATTATTTCTCATAAAATGTAATCAATAAAGTAATAATTATATGATCTTTTAATTGTAGAATAAAAATGAAAAGCTTGTCAACCACACTATCCCGCTGATCAATTTTGGATAAAGGCAACATCCTCACCGGCAGTAACTTCCAGGAATGGTTTAGATGCCTTTGGGTTATCCTACTCCATGAATGGAAGTCCTAGGTGCTGGAGTCAGCATTACCTGCTCCACCTTCCAAAGAGGCGAGTGATGAGGATTTCCTAGTCTATGAGAAACATATGAATGACACAGTCAACATTAAATGTTTGATGTTATCATCAATTTCTAGTGAGCTCATGAAGTCTCATGAAAACATGGATTCTTATAGCATGCTCGATCACCTCTGTGGTCTTTACCAGGAGAAAGAAAGATAGAAAAGGTTTGAGATCTCTAAGGCACTCTTTCAGAGTAATCTTGGAGAAGGTTCCCCAGCCGGGCCTCATGTAGTCAAGGCCATTGGCTACATTGATAACCTGGAGGTTCTAGGGTTTAAACTCTTTGAAGAACTGGGTATTGATCTCATTCTTGTATCACTCCCTCAGATCTTCTATAACTTTGTTGTAAATTCCAATATGAACAACATTGAGAAGTATTAATCTGATCTTCTTATCCTCATTTTCCAAGTGGACAAAGATATGAAGTGGAAAAATCCTTCTGTCCTTATGGTGAATAAGATAAAAGGGAAGGCAAAGAGATTTGAGCTCAAATCTTCTTCACAACCTTCCAAGAAAAGGAAGATCAAAGGGGAGTCAAGGGAACATGAATTTGTTTGTTTCACATGTGGTAATAAGGGCCACTAGAAAAAGAACTACACCCATCCTAATATGTTGAGTCAATAAGGTTTTCATTATGACTTTTCCATTCCTTCTTGTTTTGAAAATCACAAACACCTTATCTTTATGGAAAAACGCTTTTATAAGGAAAATTTCTTTTAGAAGGAAAATCGATTTTATAAGAAAAATTATCCTTATCATATTTTCATCCATATATATCTTAAGTATAAGATTCGGATTCATTTCTATATTCTCAAAATCATTTGAAACCTTGATATGAAGCATTCTGTTTTAGGTTCCGAATTCTGGATGAGAACTGTAATAAAGTTTCACTCTGAATTCCAAATGAGAACTGTAATAAAGTTTCATTCCGAATTCCAGATATGAACTCTGATAAAGTTCTACTCTGAATTCTGGATACGAATTCTCATGAAGCTTGACATCAAATTCTCATTACGAATTCTGATGACGAATTCTTATTACGAATTCTGATGATGAATTCTCAGTACGAATTCTGATGACGAATTCTCATTACGAATTCTGATGACGAATTCTCATTCCGAATTCTCATTCTGAATTCACCTATTAAATAGAATTTGATCGTCTTTTCTTTATACACTCCGAATTTATTTAGACTCTGAATAATAGTTTTGGTTAGACTCCGAACTTTTATTTTTCTTACACTTTCATAATTTGTCTAGTCTTTGACATTTTGTTTACACTCCAAACTTTCACTCTGAACTTTTGTGTTAGACTTAAAACGATGTCGTACATTCTGTTACACTTGTTTTGTTATAAAATGATGTCATCTATTTTTTTATAAACTAACCGTTGGTTAAGTGACACATGTACAGGTCCCTTCGAATTTTAAGGAAGATATGACCGTTGGAGGAGGGAGCTGACCTTACCTATAAATAGGAGCTCATTTGAATGAGCTCCGAACAACTCTTTGACATTGTTCACACATGTTGTTGAAGTGATTTCTAGATAGAGAGGCTCTTACTAACTCTCAAAGCTTCATGCGACTCTGAATGTTGGTGATTACATTCAAGGACTTCTGGGGATAGTAAGACAGAGGTTCCGACTATCTTGAAGTTCAAGGGCTTCCTTGTTGAGGAAAACAGAGGTTGCCAACTACCTTGAAGTTGAGAACTTCCGGGGATAGGAAGAAAGAGGTTGCCAACTACCTTGAAGTTGAGGGCTTGCGAGGATAGCAAGACAGAGATTCCGATATTCGTATCGAGGGATTACCCTGGTGTGGGTAAGAAAGACTTGATTGAAAGTATAAATCAAGAGACCTTTATCCAATGTTGTTGGATACCCTTCTCTTTGGGTTAAAGACTTATATCTTGTTACTTGTAGTTTCACTACTTGTTTATTTCCGCTGCATTTTGTATTGTAAGGAATGTATAAATTTCTTATACTTCCTTACTTACACTCTGTATCATTTAGATTCTATACGCTTTAATATAGAATCTCATATTGTAATCTTTAGTTATGTTTCAACTTCCAGAACCATATTTCTGGAACCTACTTTCGGAATCTCTTTCTTATTTTAAGAAAGTTCATAGAACTTGAAATTTATAACTTCATTCTTTATTCAATGTTTTCAATTGGTGTTAGAGGTGTTCTGAGTTTTCTTAGTTTAACTTTGTTAAACTTATCTCTTTCCTTTGCTTAAGGAAAACTTAGTTATTCATAACTAACTTTAAAGGTTCCAAAAGAATTGTTAATGTATAAAATTCACCACCCCTCTTGTATATTGAGCATCTACATCATTATTTCAATCCTACAATTGGTATCAGAGCAAGGTCTCTGAAATTTTTGTACTCACGTATATGTTTTTCTTGCTCACTTTATCATTCCGAACTTTCCTATTCCAAACTTTCTCATTCCGAACTTTGTTATTACGACCTTTTTCTAGTATCAAGTTTATGTGCCACAGGTTATTTTCAGTATGAAAGGAATTAATGATGGTTCCATTGATAATCTAAATCCTACAAGACCACCAATCTTTGATGGTAATGACTATGAGTACTAGAGAGATCGAATGAAGACTTTTGTTATCAATACGGAAGTGGACAAATTTGTTATGCTTACTAGTGATTATAAAATTCATGATAAGGAAGTTAAAACTTTTACTAACTAGGAAAAACAAGAGTATCAACTCAATTATAAGGTACACAATACTTTACTTTGTTCAATGAATAGAAATATATAAATCCAAATTTCTTCTTGTAAAGCAGCTAATTGTGTCTGGAAAAAGTTAGAGGTTACACACTTTGGAACTTCTAAAGTGATTGAAACTAGGAGAGCTATGCTTAGATCTAAATACCATGGATTCAATTTTCCTTATGGTGAACCAATATGTAAAGTTCAACAGAGGTTTATGACTATCGTCAATAATTTATAGTCTATGGGAGAGAAAGGGTTAGATGATGAGGCACCTGTGGATAAGATAATTCATATCATGCCCAATGAGTGGGAATCCAAGAGAACTGCTATAGATGAGAATAGAAAGGTCACTCAAATTTCTCTTGATGAGTTATTTGGAACTCTTCTCCAACATGAAACAAGAATGAAGAGAGATGCTGACAACATCAAACAGAAGAATGGAAATGGTACTGTTGCATTTACAACAACATCAAATCAAATAAAAGCTCAGACTCCAGAGAGAGTAACCAGATCCAATTCTAAGAAAGTTATTTTCCAATCCAAATCTAGTGAGAGTGAAGTCTCTAAATGTGAGTTAGAAAATCTTGCTCGAAGGATGAACAAGATAGCTGGCCAGAGAAATTTCTAATCCAAGTACAAGAAAAGGGACAGGAAAGATAGGAAAGATGGAGAAGTTACTTTTTATGAATGTAAGAGAGATGGATATATTAGACCAGATTGCCCTTTTCTCAAAAAGAAATAAAGGAAAGAAAGGCATTCAGACAGGAACAGGAAAAAGTATTTTAAATCCAAAGCTAAGAAAGTTCTGAAAGCTAATGATACCTGGAGTGCCAGTGGTGGTGACTCTTCAAATGAATATTCTGATTATGAATCTTCAGGATAGAAGAATCTTGGTCTTATAGCCAGATTACCTATTGATAATCATTGTTTTATGTCTATGGTACAAAATGCTGAATCATTTACCAATGTATCTTTAAATTCTAATGATAGTAAGTATTATAATTCTTCAGATGAAGAATCCTCTTCTGATGAAGAAAATACTTTACCTACTTATGAAGAAGTTTCTAGGTTTTCTAAACTTCTTGAAATTGAGAATTCCAAACCCAATAAAAAACGTGATAAGGAAAACTCTAGGAATTCTATTCTTACGAAAGAGATATCAGATATTTCAAAAGATCTTGATAAGAAAAATGATGATTTTGAAACTATTTCAAAAAATCTTGAGGAAGTAAGTTCTGAGAAGAACCAACTTTCTAAAGAGTTAGAAAAAGTAATTTCTAAGAAATATATTTTCGAGCCTAGTTCTAGTTCTAAAACTAATGATTTTGAGGATAAAAACATGGTTATAAAACTCAAGTCCGAAATTTTTTCCTTAAAGAAGTGTTTATCAAACTTTACCCATGGTAAGGAAAATTTTGATAAAATATATTCTCAAATATGACCTTTAAGAAATAAATCCGGATTTGGTTATACCCATGCAGAACCATTTTTTAGTAACAATTATTTTGTTTCTCAAAGTGCCCCATTTTGTACCAAGTGTCAATGTGGTGGTCACTGGGCAAAGAAATGTTCTATAAAAAAAACCCAATCTTTAGGATTTCACAAAGCTTACTTTTCTAAGAAGATATGGGTTCCTAAAATTTTGTTATCTAGAAATCTCGGATCCAAACAAGTTTGGATTCCGATAGTCTAATTCTCTTTTTGATTTCATGGAAATAAAGAGAGTACTGGCAACAATACATGGTACATGGATAGTGGATGTTCCCAGCACATGACTGGTAATAAATGCTATTTTGAAAAGATTATCAAAACGAAAGGAGGAAAGGTATCTTTCAGAGATAATGCTAAGGGAGAGATTGTTGGTATTGGTAATATTTTTCATCTAGGTAAAACCTTGATTTCAAATGTTCTTTTTGTTAAGAGTCTTAAGCACAACCTCATTATCATAAGTTAGTTATGTGATGAAGGTTACCTTGTGAATTTTAGGAATGATAAGTGCTTAGTTCAGAATTACAATGAAGAATTTATTCTCTCAACCAATAGGCATGAGAATGTTAACACCTTAAATTTAGAAGACCTTAAGAGCCAAGATTTACCTTGCCTAAGTGCAATGGAAGATCATTCCTGGTTATGGCATAGAATACTAGGTTACTCTAACCTTAGAAACTTATGTAAACTCTCTAAGAAGAAAATAGTTAAGGATCTACCAGAGCTTAGATTTGATTCTTCTAAAGTTTGTAATCCTTGTAAATATGGAAAGAAACATAAATATATTTTTAAATAAATCAGTGAAGTCTCAACAACTGATGCATTACAGTTAGTGCACATGGATCTTTTTGGTCCAACACAAACTGGAAGTATTGGAGGCAAATACTATGTATTTGTTCTAGTTAATGATTACACTAGATTTACTTGGGATTCTTTTCTAGAAAAGAAGTATGAAGCTTTTTCTTATTTTAAAAGTTTTATAGATCAAGTTAAAAATGAGAAAAACCTTCCATTGAAAACTATTCATAGTGATCATGGAGGAGAATTTCAAAATTCTGATTTTGAAACTTTTTGTAGTAGAAAAGGTATTACTCACAATTTTTCAGCACCTAAAACTCCTCAACAAAATGGTGTAGTTGAAAGAAGAAATAGAATTCTTCAAGAGATAACTAGAACCATGTTGAGTGAATATTATATAGCTAGACATTTCTGGCCTGAAGCTGCACGTACTGCTTGATATACTATAAATCAAGTTTTGATTAGACCTTTTCTTAATAAAACACCTTATGAATTATGGAATGGTAGACAACCAAGACTATCCTACTTCAAGGTTTTTGGTTGCAAGGTGTTCATTTTGAATAATACTGATAACCTACATAAATTCGCACCAAAATCTGATGATGGAATTTTCTTAGGTTATTCCACAACTTCTAAGGCTTATAGAGTATTTAATAAAAATACTTGTACTGTTGAAGAAACAGTACATGTAAAATTTGATGAGTCTAATCATTTTGTTTTTAAACCATTCCAGCCTACATCCTCAGATGTGTTTTAAAAAACTGATTATCAACCTTTGATAGAAGATCCTCTTGATAAGGAAAATTTTCAAGAAGATACTTCTGAAACATTTACCCCAGAAGACTTTCTACCCTATGTTGATGAACAAGCTTTTCAAAACCCAAATCAGGTGTTTCTTAAGAATCATCCCAGTGATAGTATCATTGGTGATGTAAATCAACCTGTAAGGACTAGAAGTTCCTTAAGAAATGAAGTAGAACATCTAGCATTTATTTCCCAATTAGAACAAAAAAGAACTGATGAAGCTTTAGGTGATGATGATTGGATTAAAGCCATGCAAAATGAACTAAATGAATTTGAATGGAATAAAGTCTGGACTTTGGTTGAAAGACCTAATGAAACTTCTTTTATTGGAGTAAAATTGGTTTTCAGAAATAAATGTGATGAAAATGGAGTTATAGTAAGAAATAAAGCTAGACTTGTTGCTAAAGGCTATAATCAGCAAGAGGGAATGGACTATGAAGAAACCTATGCTCCAATAGCTAGACTTGAATCTATCCGTATTCTACTTTCCTTTGTAGCATTCTTTAATTTTTAAACTTTTTCAAATGGATGTGAAATGTGCTTTTCTTAATGGTTATGTTCAAGAGGTAGTTTTTGTTGAACAACCTCCCGGTTTTGAAGATACAAAACATCCTGATTATGTTTTTAGACTTACCAAAGCTCTGTATGGACTTAAACAAGCCCCACGAGCATGGTATGATAGACTCACTATATTTTTACTTCAAAATAACTATGTTAAGGGAAATGAAAATCCAACCCTTTTTATAAAGAAGGATAAGAAAAATGTTTTGATTGTTCAAATTTATGTTGATGACATCATATTTGTTTCAACTCAGCAATCTTTAACCGACTCTTTTGAAAGTCTAATGAAATCTTAGTTTGAAATGAGTATGATGGGTGAGTTAACTTTTTTCCTTGGTTTTCAAATTTTTCAAAAACCAGAAAGAACCTACATATCTCAACATAAGTATATTAAAGATCTTCTCAAAAAGTATGGTTATGACAACGCTAAGAGTATAAGTACTCCCATTGGTACCTCAAACTCTTTAGATATTCATGACGCTGGGAAACCAGTAGATCAAACATCTTATAGAGGTATGATAGGATGTTTAATTTACATAATATCTAGTCGACCAAACATAATGTTCTCCGTAAGCTTATGTGCAAGATATCAATCCAATCCTAAGGAATATCACTTAAAGGAAGTAAAAAGAATTTTTTTCTACCTTAAGGGAACCATGGATCTAGGATTATTTTATACTTCTGGAAATGATTTTGTTCTAAAAAGTTTGTCTGATGTTGACTTTGGTGGATGTAGAATGGATAGAAAAAGTACATCCAAAACTTGTCATTTATTAAGAGATTCATTAGTTTCTTGGTCTTGTAAGAAGCAACATTCTGTAGCACTCTCCACTGCTGAAGCTGAATATGTAGCAGCTAGAAGTTGTTGTGCTCAAGTGTTGTGGATGCGACACACACTCACAGACTATGGATTGAGTTTTACTAAAAATCAAAATTTGTGTGATAACACAAGTGCCATTGCCTTAAGTAAGAACCCTGCACATCACTCTCGTGCAAAAAACATAGATATTAGGCATCACTTTCTTAGGGATCACACACTAAAAGGAGATATTATTCTTCAGTTTATCAGAACGCAAGATCAACTTGCTGATATTTTCACAAAATCATTGCGTTATGATAGATTTTAATACATTAAACAAAATTTAGGAATGATAATCGTTAGGTAATCTTTCTTCATTAACTTCTTGTTGAAAAAATCTCATTACAACAAAAACTCCTTTTCATAGGGGGAGTACATTTGTTTGTTAGAGTAACTAAATTTTTCAAAGTTAGTTTTTCAAACTTTTCGGAACTAAAATTACAGAATGGGAATTTCCGGAACTGAAATTTCCAGAATGAATGTGTTTGTATATAACACTTCTGGAATGGAAAATTTCGTACTGGTATTTCCATAACGAGATTTTTGTACGGAGACTTTCATAATAAGTTTTTTAGTTTTCAAACTCATTCTAAAAATATTGTAATGTTTTTTCATTTTCATTGTTGAGTTTTTCGTAGTGATTTTTGAAAACTATGTCTTTTCGGAGTAATAATGTTTTTTAGTTAATTTTTCTTCAAAAAGAATATTACCCATTACGAATAATCCTCCCAAGCCAATCTGAAAGGTATGATTTCCTTACTCAAGTTTTCGTAATCATACTTTACTTGCTGATATTTTCTTATATTTTGTTTTCAGATTATAGTTTTTATTAAATCTTTGTTTCAATAAAAACCTCAAAAGACCGGATTCAAGTTCTCTTGAGAATTGGTTTTCAACCTTCAGATCTGATCTCAGCTTATCACAACCGTTAGATCAACTGAGGAAGTTGAACCGTCTTCTCGTTGCCTATATAAAGGGGATCCAAATGGTTGTCCCACATCAGTTTTCAAGCTCCAGCATCCCGAAGCTCTGCCTCTCTGTTTTAAGGTTGTTCTGAACTTCAGCATTCTCCATTCCAAACTTCTCAGAGGTCTTCAGATCCGAATGTCTGTGGAAGTTGCTTCTCAAGAAATGTCTTCCACTAAGCTGATTTAGAAGTGGTTAGTATATAGATAAAGGTTAGTTCATCATGATTTCATCAACAAGTATTATTCTCTTATATCCAAGAACATTAAGCTTAATGGATGGGAAGATGTTGCTGTATCTAAGCCCGAAAATCAAGATGAAGTATTTTTGGATTTGCTTATAGAATTCTTTGAGACAGTTTCCTTCTATAAGGAAGATGGCAGGGACAAATTATCTTTTAAGTCTTATGGCAAGAATTATAAACTTTCTTATGCCAATTCAGCCAGCTTGGTAGGGCTGAACAATGAAGGAGAAGACGAGTTTATTTCTCATGTTTTTTCGGATTCAAAGAGAATCTTCGACAAGGAAAAGGCTTTGGAAACTCTCGGATTGTCAGATGATAAGGCTCCAAATATTGTTTCTTTGTCTACAAATTTCCAGATTCTAGAATTATGGGTACAAGACCTTATCGTACCGAGAAAGGGTGACAAAGATAGTTTGAAGAAGAGTGAGATCTACATCCTAGATTTTCTGATAAATCTGAGGAAGTTTAATCGGATGAAACACATTCTTATTACCCTTTAGAATGTTAATAAATGGAATCTTAGAGCTTAGATCATAATGTATCTAGAAATCCTCTCAAAGTTGATAGTTCGGTGCCTTGAGTCTTTAAATGAAGCTTTCATGTCTAAGCCAAGAGTTTTTAAGATTATGTTAGTGAGTGATGGTACTCTCAAAAAGATGGATGTATCCTTCGACAAAAAGACTGGTTAGTTTATTGATTTACCTACTCAATAAGAAGCGGTTCTGAAAGTTGCTGAACTTGAATCTTCTAAACCAGTGAAGAAGAGAAAGTTGAATGAAGTTTTAGTTGAAGTAGATAATCCCAAATCTAAGGAAGTTCATTCCGCAACTCCTAAACCGAAGAATAAGAAAGCTTACCCTGATGAAGTAGTTGCTAAGTGGAGGGAAATCAAAGAGAAGAGAGTGCAAGGGGAGCCGCGGTTTGGCTTGGATCCTGCGGAAGGTAAGGCCTTGAAGAAAAGAACAGCGGATGAGCTCGAAAAACAAGTGAAAGAAAAGAATCTGAAGAAGACGATGTCTGAAGATGGGGTGGTTCTTACTTTGTTAAAGTTTACTGAGATGGCCTCCAGAAACATTCCTGTTCCGAGATCTTTTTCTTTGGAATCTCTACCTGAGACTCCAGGAAGAAACTTTGTAGCTCTGGAAGAGGCAGTTGCTAAGCATGTTGAGGAAGTTGAGCAGATCGAGCAAGTAGAAGAGCTAGAAGCAGTTTCTGAAGGTAATGGTGAGACCAGAGATATTTTGAAGCAAGTAGATGATTATAAGGGGACTCCTTGGGAACATTTGTCACTCGAAAATTCAGAAGCTGGGTCATCTAAGTTAGTCACTCCAGGGAAGGATGAGGAGAAAGGAGAAGAAGAAGTAGTTTATCATGTAGAGGAAGAACAACTTCTACATGATATTGCTCAAATGGAGAATGTAGAGGATAGTGCTCAAAAAGTTGTTGATGATGAAGAAAATGTTGTTCAAGTGTCTGACAGTGAAAAGAGAACTCCAGAACAGGACTCCATTCCAAAAAAGGACAAGGGAAAACAACTTGTTATTGATACCCCGAGCTCCGTGGTTGTAAAGAGAATGGAAGTTGGTGATTCTTCTAATAAGAAGGATGGGAAAAATGAAGAAGAAAATTCTCCAAGCAAAGTCTCAGATTCAGAGTCATCTTCGTTGGGGCCTGTCTTTGTTGTTCAGTCATTAAAGAAGTTGGTAGGTACTATTCTGACTTTTTCAAGTATTGATTCAAGATGCCCGATGCTCCAACATGCTTTGAATCAGAAAACAGACTCTGTATCCATGGTTATGGACAAATGTGTTGAGATTGAGGCTCAGTTAAAAACTTTCTTTGTCAGCTATGAATCCCACAGAAGATCTTGTAAGAGGATGACTAGTTAGTCAAGGAAGACTGTAGAAGAGATGAGGCTCTTGGATGAATTCTGAGATAATGTGAAGGATGCCTTTGAGACAGAAGACATGAAGATAAATGAACTTAATTCATCCTTTGAAGAAAAGCTGACAGATGAAAAGAATTTCCAGATTCAAGAAGCCAGAGAGCTGAATGGGAAGCTGAATTCTATTTCTCATAACTGGAAGTATGAAAGGGATCATCGAATTGAGTTTGAAGAAATGTTAAAGGCTCAGGAAGAAAATCTTAAAGCTCAGGAAGAAAATATTAAAGCCCAGGAAGAAAAGATTGAAGCTCAAAGTGCAATAATTGTTGTGTTAGAGAAGCAAGCCGAGGAAGGCCATTAATACTTGAAAAAGATAAAGACTATTCTTAATGGTCTCATGGAGAAGGAAAAAGATCCAAAATAGATAGATCCAATATTTTTTTGTATCTAAACTTCTTTTTTGTTGAGATTTCAAACTTAATGAAAATTGCGCTTGCTCGTTTCTTTTGTTGTTGCTACTAATTTTTCAGGTACTTTGTTATATTTTCTATTCCCTCGAATTCTTTTTGAAAATCAAAAAGGGGGAGAAGGAAAAGAACCCTAATAAAGGGGGGAAAATAATCTTAACAAAGGGTGAGAAAGAAAACAAACTCTAATAGAGTTTATCTAAGGGGGAGTTTTTCATTAAATAAGACTTTCTTATTCATAATGAAATATCATTCCGGAAATCTAGAATACGATCCTTAGAGTTTCAAAGCCTAAGGGGGAGTTAGTCGTATTCATCAATATCCTTAAAGAAAAGGGAGATAAGCCTTAATGTTTTCTTTCTTCTTAGAATTTATTTTTCGTAAGGATGTTCGTGCTTTCCAAAAAGGGGGAGATTGTTGAGTCAATAAGGTTTTCCTTATGACTTTTCCATTCCTTCTTGTTTTGAAAATCAAAAACACCTTATCTTTAAGGAAAAATGCTTTTATAAGGAAACACTACTGAAAAAACGAGCTATACCCATGGTTCAAAACTGTGGGTATAGCCCCCAAAACCGTGGGTATAGCCTATACCCACGGTTTTGGGAACTGTGGGCTACAACGGCATCGGGATAGGGGTCTTGACCTATACCCACGGTTTACCCAATCCTTGGGTATAGGTGGGCTATTGCATGTTACCAGGAGTCTAGCGTGGCTCACACATTGCCCCACGGTTTGAGAACCGTGGGAATTTTAAATATGGATTCATTTAAAATTTTTTGTTGCACCATGATTCGAACGTGGGACCGCAGCGTGCTGAAGGATTCTGTACAACCAACTCACCCAATGCGTTTTTTAGTATATATACATTTATTTTGCTAATTATATGAATCTCACATGTTATCTGAAAATCAAAATACCGGTAAAATAATTCTGACGGGGCAGAGAATCGAACCTGTGTTGGCTTTGAGGAGTCCGGTTCGCCGCCCAACTGAGCTACGCAGAGTTCTAGTTATATATACTAACATATATTTCAATATATTAATATATAGACGACGTGCCGTGATAAAAATTATGCAGGTGGAGGGATTTGATCTTGCGACCTGCAGGAAAGAAATCCAGGGAGTTACCAACCGGTCTAACAAAGTTTATTTATAATTGATTTATATTTTAATAAATATATTATAACAGAATGCCAAAAATGTTTTCCCGCCCATTTTTTTCCATTTCCTACCTAATTTTTTTCCCTCTTTTACCCGGGAAATCTATACCCACGGTTTTGAAAAACCGTGGGTATAGGTCTTGAAAAAATATATATCCAATACCCACGGTTTTTAAAACCGTGTGTATAGGTCTTGAAAAAAAATACAACTATACCCACGGTTATGCAAAACCGTGGGCATAGGTCTTCAAGCCAAACTATACCCACGGTTTTGGGGAAAACCGTGGGTATAGGTGACCTATACCCACAGTTTTAGAAAACCATGGGTATAGGGTCCCATACTAGCCCTATACCCACGGTTTCCACGGTTTTTTCCAAAACCATGGGTATAGACCCATTTTCTAGTAGTGAAAATCGCTTTTGTAAGAAAAATTATCCTTATCATATTTTCATCCATATATCTCTTAAGTATAAGATTCAGATTCATTTCTATATTCTCAGAATCGTTTGAAACCTTGATATGAAGCATTCTGTTTTAGGTTCTGAATTCTGGATGAGAACTGTAATGAAGTGTCACTTCGAATTCCAAATGAGAACTGTAATGAAGTTTCGTTCTGAATTCCAGATACGAACTCTGATAAAGTTCGACTCCGAATTCTGGATACGAATTCTCATGAAGCTCGACATCAAATTCTCATTACAAATTCTGATGAGGAATTCTCATTACGAATTCTGATGACGAATTCTCATTCCGAATTCACCTATTAAACAAAATTTGATCATCTTTGCTTTATACACTCTGAATTTATTTAGACTCCGAATAATATTTTTGGTTAGACTTCAAACTTTCATTTTGCTTACACTTTCATAATTTGTCTACTTTTGACATTTTGTTTACATTCCAAACTTCCACTCCGAACTTTTGTTTCAGACTTAAAACGATGTCGTATATTCTGTTACACTTGTTTTGTTATAATATGATGTCGTCTATTCTGTTATAAACTAACCGTTGGTTAAGTGACACGTGTACAGGTCCCTCTGAATTTTAAGGAAGATATGACCGTTGGAGGAGGGAGACGACCATACCTATAAATAAGAGCTCATTTGAAAGAGCTCCGAACAACTCTTTGACTTTGTTCACACATGCTTTTGAATTGATTTCTAGAGAGAGAGGCTCTTACTAACTCTCAAAGCTTCATGCGACTCCGAATGTTGGTGATTACATTCGAGGAATTCTGGGGATAAGAATACAGAGGTGCCGACTACCTTGAAGTTTGAGGGCTTCCTTGCTGAGGAAGACAGAGGTTGCAAACTACCTTGAAGTTTAGGACTTCCGGGGATAGGAATAAAGAGGTTTCCAACTACGTTAAAGTTGAGGGCTTGCGGGGATAGCAAGACAGAGATTCTGATATTCGTATCGAGGGCTTACCCTGGTGTGGGTAAGACAGACTTGCTTGAAAGTATAAATCAAGAGACCTTTATCCAAGGTTGTTGGATACCCTTCTCTTTGGGTTAAAAGACTTATATCTTGTTACTTGTAGTTTCAATACTTGTTTATTTCCGATGCATTTTGTATTGTAAGGAAAGTACTTCCTTACTTGTACTCTGTTTCATTTAGATTCTATACGCTTTAAGGTAGAATCTCATATTGTAATCTTTAGTTGAGTTTCAACTTCCAGAACCATATTTCTGGAACCTACTTTCGGAATCTCTTTCTTATTTTAAGCAAGTTCATTGAACATTAAATTTATAACTTCATTCTTTATTCTAATTTTTCAATTGGTGTTAGTGGTGTTGTGGATTTTCTTAGTTTAACTTTGTTAAACTTAGCTCTTTCCTTTTCTTAAGGAATACTTAGTTATTCATAACTAACATTAAATGTTCCAAAGGAATTGTTAAAGTATACAATTCACCCCCCTCTTTTATATTGAGCATCTGCATCATTATTTAGATCCTACATAATAAGCAAGGGAAAGCTTCAGGTGAATTTGTTTTCAAATAAAATCTATTTGTTTCTACAAATTGGGTGTTAGATACAGCTTGTGGCACTCACATCTGTATCTAAATATAGTAACCAAGTATATTCAAGAAGATTGACTGAGGGGAGATAGATCTACGAGTATCCAACATAGCCAGACTTGCTGTTGTAGCTACTGGGGACTGCCACCTCACGTTTCCAACTAGGATGATCTTGGTGTTAAAGGGATTTTATTATGTGTCGTCTGTTACTAAAAAAATTATTTATGTAACCAGATTAGATACATATGGATTTATTTTCATGTTTGGAAATTAATGTTGCTTATTTTACAAATATAGCATTTTTCTTGTTAGGGAACATTTATACAATGGTCTTTACGAGTTGGATTACACAAACCAAGTAATGGAAATCGATAACAAAGATACTTTACAAGAATCATACCACACCCAACTTTGGCATCACCGACTAGGTCATGTAAATGAGAAATTCTTGAAAAAGTTTCATCAAGATGGATATTTAGATTCTTTTGAACTAAAACCACTTGGTGTATATCATGCATGTTTACAAGGAAAAATGAACAAAGCCCCATTTAGTGGGAAAGGTGAAAGGGCTAATGATCTTCTTGAATTGGTTCATACCGATGTGTGTGGACCATTTGTAGTGGAAGCAAGGGGAGGGTACTCATACTTTATAACTTTTAATAATGATTTTAGTATATATGGATATATCTACTTAATGAGGTATAAGTTAGATTCTTCTGATAAGTTCAAAGAATACAAGAATGAAGTTGAGAACCATCTTGGTAAGAAGATTAAGAAACTTCACTCAGACTGAGGTGGAGAATATCTTAATCAAGACTTCATTGATTACTTACGGGAGTTTCGAATCCTATCCCAACTCAATCCTCTATACATGCCCCAGTGGAATGATGTGAGCGAAAGGAGGAACTGCACCCTGTTGGACATGGCGAGATCAATGATTAGTCATGCGAGTCTTCCATTATACTTTTAGGGATATGAATTACAAATAGCGGTGAAAATACTAAACCAAGTACCAACTAAATCGATAAATGGTATTCAATATGAGTTTTGGAGTGGAAAGAAAGCCATATTATTGAATTTACATGTGTGGGGAAGCGATGCATTTGTTAAGGCCTCTTCAGGTAACAAACGTACACCCCAAGGAAAAAAGTGTACCTTTATAGGATACCCCAAAGAAAAAAGGGGATATTACCTATACAACTCCTCAAACAAAAATGTTATAGTGGAAAGACATGCCATATTCCTTGATAGGGGGCACATATCTAAAGAGAGATAGTGGGAGCGAGATAGACTTCTATGAAGTTGAGGCTCAAGGTACACAAGAGTTGGTATAGGAACAGATTCCACAAAGCCCTATGGAAGAAATAACTATCCCAAAGACACAAGAGTTGCGTAGGAATACAAGAGAGGTTAGAGAACCAGAAAGGTACGGTTTTCTAGTTACCAAGGATGGTGACTCATTATTAGTTGATAATAATGACCCTCTAACCTAAAAGGAAGTAGTAAGTGGCACAAATGTTTCCAAGTAGAATGAATCCAAAAATTCTGAAATGGATTCCATGTAACAAAACCAAGTATGGATTTTGGTAGATCCTCCAGTTGATGTAAAGCCTGTTGGTTGCAAATGGGTATTTAAGAAAAAACTGGACAAGGAAGGACAAGTCAATACCAATAAGGCACAACTGGTTGTAAAAGGGTTCAAACAGTGTCAAGGCATTGACTATGATGAAACCTTTTCACCAGTTATAAGGCTAAAATCCATCATAATTATATTTTCCATTACCACTTACCATGACTATGAGATTTGGAAAATATATGTCAAAACATCCTTCCTTAATAGGAACCTTCAAGAAGATGTCTATATGACACAACCTGAAGGGTTTATTACTCCAAAGGCTTCCAATAAGGTATAAAAGTTGCATAAATCCATTTATGGATTAAAGCAAGCATCCAGGTCATAGAACATTCGTTTTGATGAAGCCATAAAGAAATTTGGTTTTTTCCAGAACAAATGTGAGCCTTGTTCCTACAAATGGTTTAGTGGGAGTGTAGTCGTTTTCCTAATAGTATATGTTGATGACATATTACTTATTGAAAATGAGATTCTAGTCTTACAGTCTATTAAGGAATGGTTGAACCAATGCTTATCCATGAAGGACTTGGGTGGGGAATCATATATTCATGGGATCAAGATCCATAGTGATAGATCCAAAAGAATTTTGGGCCTAATTCAAAGTACATACATTGATAAGATACTGAAGAGATTCAGTATGGAACAATCCAAGAGGGGATTGTTGCCAGCATCACATGGAATTCATCTTTCCACGAAAATGTGTCCTTAGACACATGAGGAAAGAAAGATAATGTTAAGGACTCCATACGTATAAGCGATTGGGTCATTCATGTATTCCATGATATGTAATAGGCTGGATGTGACCTACACATTGAGTGTGGTAGGAAAATATCAAGCTGACCCAAGTGACCACCATCGGATGGCAGTCAAGATTATCCTTAAGTATCTGAGGCGTACTAAGGATATGTTCTTGGTTTATGGAGGAGATGAGCAACTAGTCATTAGATAATATGCAGATTCTAGTTTCTAGACTGATCAAGATGACATGAAGTCGCAAACAGGATACATATTCACTTTGAACGGAGGTGCAGTGAGCTGGAAGAGCTTAAAGTAGAGTGTGGTCATAGATTCTATAGAAGAGTCAGAGTATATTATATATTCTATGGCAGCTAAAGAAGCAGCTTGGATGAGAAGCTTTTTCCATGAGCTGGATTTGATACCTAGCAGTAAAGATCCCATCACACTGTACTATGACAATACTGTAGTGGTGGCTCTTGCAAAAGATCCAAGTTCACATCAGTGGATGAAGAACATACTTTGGAAGTATCATCTCTTGAGGGATTTTTCTCAGAGAGGTGAAGTTACAGTGAGAATTATTTCCATGGAAGACAACATGGAGGACCCCTTGACTAAATCCTTGACTCTGTAGAAACATGATCACCATGTGAGGTCTAGCATACTAAAAGTTGTAGGCAGTTGGCTCTAGTCCAAGTGGGAGTTTGTAAGATTTGGTGTCGTAGAACCAACTGGTTTTACTTTGATTACATGTACATTTAATGTATTTAAATATTAAACATATTATTATATATTTTTCACTGTCCTACATGACTATGATGTAATAATGTCCTTGAGTATTTGTTGCATTGATAAGGTCATGAAAGTTCCCCGCTATGATGAGAACCTTGAAATGCTATAATAATATTCTTAAGTATAGTTCTATGGTTAGATGACATACTATAATGGGACACATAGCATGTAGAATGTCTGTTGTGATTACTCATAAGAAGATGAGACTTTCTATCATGAAGTTCACACTTGGTAATCTCCAAGATAGAAGATTATGAGAATAGAACCACCAGTAGGAATTCTGCATGTTTTGGTGTCATCAAATATTTCAATTTGTGAGTAGGTGTAATGATCCTTAGACTTCCAGATTATCAATAATACATGTCACGACAAACGCATTTTGATTTACTAATGAAAATCGTCATGCAGACAGTTGGCAGGAAGTAGGGTACATTGGGTGAATCACAAGTGGCATGTTATTAATGGATAAGTTGAAGAAGGATTTGTCCCTACCATTTATGGAAGTTGATATCTCAGCCCTTTTGTTGAAATAGAACCATCACACGAAATTACATGGCCATGGTGTAACGATGATTTTATTTCAGGTAGTTAAATAACGGAGTACAAAGTATAAAAGTTGATGACACTATCATGAAACCTGCTTGATGAGATATTGCGACAAAGGGATTATATTACATAGTGAGTGTTTTCATGTTGATGTCATTGTTGTGACCTTAAGTTATTTCTCTTGGGTGTCTTTACCCATTTCTAGATAGTACTCTTGGACTTTAGGCAAGTCTACCAAATGCCAACGAGAAAGAATCCTAGAGGGTCACACACTAAGTGTTTCTGGTGGTCTCAGTTAAATTCTATTTGAATTTAATTAATAAATATTATTATCAATATAATAGAATAATTTTATTCAAGTTAAAATGATTGCATAAATTAAATAAATATTTATTCATTGGATTTTGGGTAAAACTTATTTATTTATTTTATTGAACATTTAATAAATATTTAATTACTATTTTAAATAAAATATTTATTTAAGAGAATAAATAAATTATTTATTTATTTAGGTGTTCAATAAATGGAAGTGAATTTTGAGAGGACCAAGGCTGGTACAGTAGTAAAATAATTATTTGCAAGATGATAAATCATTATTTAATTAGTTGACATAAATTAAAATAACACTGCTATTATTTTGTGACGCAGAATTTTATTTATAATTCCATTTTGGGCAAGTTAGGACACTATAAATAATGATGTGGTATTATTATAAATAACAAGGTTTTTTTCTAAGGTTATGAATGTATTTAATTGTTGTTATGCAATTAAATATTGTAACTGAAGCCCCATGTCAATAAATTGACACATATGTCTATTGTGTCATGCACTGAACCGCACACCTGATGAATTGAGAATTGTTGAGCTGAATAATTTCTCTATAGAATCCTCTTCCTACCCCTCTCAAGAATGTGAGACGTTCTTCAAGGCCGAAGAACAGGCGATCAATAATGACTGACACAAGACACTCGCATCACCGCGCTAGCACCCGGAGAACGAGCAGTGCCAATCGGAGGCCATCAGAGCACGTGTGGATCACCGCTCGAGGAATTCTAGTTTGGATCCTTGAAATCACAATAAAATAATCCAAAAGGGTCATTCCGGATGACCAACATCATCAATGAAGAAAATATCGAAGATCCAAATATTATTTTCTTTATGAATTTAATTAAATTAATTATAAACATGATGTACAAGATCCTCTCTAAAGGTTTCAGGCCTCTTTCTTCTTTATCTAAATCTTCTATTCTGTTCTGTGGAGACTGGCATTCATAGTTGTATTGATCATGGAATAATCATTGATCATGGTAAAAATTAAAGTTGGGTGTTGGCCCAACCGTGCTTTCACTGCGCCCAAAACCTTCACATCATAGAACAATGGAGAAGAGAAGCACCAGATAGAAAATTACAAAGAGGGGCCCAACCATTGGAATTTTCACCAGTTTGTCCACCATCACCATCCCTAACGACCCTAACCACCATCACTCAAGTCCAATATGGGGTCTAAATTGAGTTTTTAGGTAGAAAGAGTATAGCTGAAGTATCATTTAATGGTACTCAAACTAGGAAACCAGCAAATGCAAATGGAAGAGACCCCATATAAAAGAATCCTCCATCGAACTCATCCATGGAAACATCCTAACAAACTTTGTACGTAATTATGAAAGGTGGGGATGGGGTTTGAACTGGTGGGCAATGACAACTCAAAAACCCCACAACACCACGAGGGGAAGATGAGAACCTGACACTATAATTGGTCATGTCTTAATAAAATAAAAGAAATGATTTAATAATTCATAAAAGAAAAGAAAAGAAAAGAAATTATTTTGATTTATCTTTATTTTTTTTGGATGAAAAATTTAGAAAAAGAAAAAAATATTATCATTTCTCTCCACCTTATTTGGTGAAAATTTGAAAAATAAAATAAAGTAAATTGTTTTGGTGAAAATGACACAAATAACCATTTGTTAAAAAATAACAAATGCACATAGGATTAAATGTAACACTTTTCCAAGATAACAAACTACCATAGATAAGATCCCCACAAATAGAACACCTACCACCATGACTATCCAATAACAAAAATTTATTTTAAATGACATAAATAAAACTTTTTAAAATTGTATTTTTATTAACTTTTTTATAATAAATCAAAAAATAATAATTTTTATTTTAATGAATCATTATATTTAATATCAAAAAAATTTGTAAACATTACATTACAAACATATATTAATAAAAAAATTAAATTTTAAAAAAAATTAATTAAAGATATTCAAAATTATTAATTCAAGATAATAAAAATTAACTATAATTTATTTATATAATTTATTAATTCAAAATTATTAATTCAAGGTAATAAAAAATATTAACTCAAAAATATTAATTAAAAATTATTATTAATTAAAAATTATAAATTCAAAATAAATATTAATTCAAAATTATGAATTCAAAAGTATTATTTCAAAAAAGTTATTAATTAATCATTATTAATTCATAATTATATAAAAATATTTATATAAATTATTAATTCAAGATATCATAATTATTTACAATCAAAATTATTTATTATCAAAATTATTTATCAATTATTTATAATTACTTATAAATTATGGAAAAATTAGAAAAATCATTATTTATAAATTACATTGAACAGAATATTTCGACATGCATGAAAATATTGTTTTTTTATTAACAATAAAAAATGTGTTAATTTATATAAATATTAATTCAATAAAATACAATAGTAATGAATTAGGAAATCATTTATCTTAATTTTTATAAAATTCAACACACCATAACTTTGAATTAATCAACTAAATACATTTTATTTCCCATTATAATGATTATATATAAATTATCAAGGAAAATATTATAACCATGCATGTTATCCTAAAGGAATTTTATAAGAACCTCAAATAGTTTTATGATTTAAACATGAATAAATAATCAACTCAACATGGCCGTATATAATTCAAATAATAAATATAAAATAATCGTAATGAAAAAAAATCAATTTATGAAACGAATAAAGGGGAATGATGCTGCATCTTGAAGGAATACTGGATGAGGACTGCTGTAGTGGAAAAGGAACTTGATGGCATCAGGTTTAATGGGAATGGTGATACATCTTGAAAGAATGAAAGGCATTAATCTGAATGTTAAGACACATACGTGGATAATAAGGGAAATTTAAAAAACACCTTGATCAGGAGCATGATTGTCATCCAAATCGTCCTGATTTTGGGATGATTTGAAGTTAGGGTTAGAGATATATCAAATCCTCCTTGTTTTTGTATCTAACAGCTCCCTTGGTCACTTTGGTTTTTCCAAACAAGGGAAATCAGTGACAATTTCCCAAAATTAATTCTTTACTTCCCAAATATCCACTACCAAATGAAATCTATAAAAAAATAAGCAAATTGAGAAACATAAAGAATGAATCAATAAATACAAACGTAAAAGAGATATCAAAATAGGGGAAATGAAACCTAATAATTAAGTACTCGTTTGTGTGAGAGAAGAGATGTCATCGTTGGAAGGGGGGACCGAACCCTTAGATGAGAAGAGGGGAAATAGAGATGCTGAGAGCTTAGATATCTCCTTGGGAGTGAGGCACCATCGAATAAATTAATTAATACATAAAATATAGTTTGTTAGTTCACATGTTGAGTCATATAAAATATTTCTAGGGTTATTTTAGTGATACACAAGGGTCATTATTCCTAAACATTTAAGAATCATTGGAATGCTCTAAATCTTCTTCTTCAATAAAATATCACATTCTAGGGGAAACTATTCCTTGATCATGTATGTAATAAGTTCCTAAAAATATACTAAAAAAAAATGTTGGAATAGTTTCCATGGTGACATAAAAGGACATCTCTTCCCCATTGGTTTAAATACATATCTTAAGATTCTTCATCAATATTAATGTTCTCCCACTTTGATATAACATAAATCAATAAACATAAAGTGATATTTATGTTGTCTTTGTACCCCTTTAACAAATATATCCAATGAACAAGTAAACAAGGGTATAAATTTACCATAACTTATCATTTTAAGGATAATAGCTAAAAATTTTCCTTCAACCTCTATGACTTGGCATTCACCCCCACCTGAAAAAACAACTACTTTGATCATCCATGTTTTTGATGAACTCATATTTATTATTATATTAACTCATCTTCATGGTTTGTTTAGTAGTATTTAAATATAAAGATTTTTTCTTCTTAATTATATTAAATTATATGATATCTTCTTCTTAAGGTCACATCTAAAAATATATTTCTGAGTATCCTTGTTTTTCTAATCTCTCTAGAGTAAACAATACCCAATTATTTCTCAACATGTTCTTTATTAATCTTATAATGAACCTTCTTCTTCAGAATTTTACCAACATGAAACAAGTTTCCTAGAGTATGTTTTCCCTTCATCAAAACATGTACATCTTTCAACTTGTTTGCAACACACTCATTCTTATGAAATACAACTTCGGGTACTACATCATGGATTTGATAGACAATAATTAATTTATGTTTCAACCCATCAATCAATATTTATTTCATCAATTATAGATTTCATTAATTAATAATTATTAAATAAATTATTTTGATTTTTAGTAACCCCAGTTATCAAAAGTCAACAATTGTGTCATTAACTTCTAGGATCCCTCAAGAGTTTCAAATATCCAATGTTAGGGGATGAAATTCCACTGTTCAAAATCCATGAATATTATCTTTGTGGGTTTTTGTGTACTAATTCAATAGTCGAATCCTTTTCATTTTCTTTTTATTTCTTCTATTGAAAATTTTGAGTATCATGATTCATTCTCAACTATATAGGTAAAAGGGTTATACATTTTTAATCAAGTTGAATCAGCTGGCTACATTCTCTACAAACCTCTTCCAATAGTTTAAACATATTTTCAACCATCAGTCTAGAAATTTTTGATTTCTACTAAACTTTTCTCCTTTGAGTGAGAAGAATCACCCTAAAAAATTATTTCTCATAACCTATAGATATATATTAGTATTAGTAATTAAACCAAAATATTATATCCATTTTTACTAAATCCTTCACAATGTCAAAAATATCCATAGAATTCATACTTACCTCTAAACATTGCTTGATATATAGAGGTGGATAGATTCGATTCTTTTTCCATTGGATATAAATTATTTCCCCTTTTCACGAACTAATATTTTGATAGAAAACCAATTCATTCCTCTTTAATGGATAGTTATTTCTTTTCATTATTGAGTAACTATTTGTGGTAGTTTACACTTTTAGATCAGTTTTTATAACATTTCTAGATTTCATATACTCATTTGGGTTTTTCCATAAACATTCATGTATTTACTTGTGACATTGAATCAAAAAAATTACAGATATTTAAAGATCTATGTCACCATTTGAATGTGTTATTTTTTAGCATACTCAAATCTACGAATTCTATGAGACTTCAACATCATATAAAATCTTTTTTTGTGATGTTTCTTTAAATTTCTAAATTGAATTCTTAAAAATGAATTTGTACTTGTAAATTTACCTTTTAGTTTCATTAATTTTTTTGATCAAGTTCAAGATACATATCCATTTCTAAATCATTTTCAACCATTTTGACTTTAATAATATTCTTAAATTCATTAAGAGACTTCTTCAACATGTCCATATCATTTTTCAACCTTGACTATTTCTTAGTATGTATGTTGTATTTTTGACTGAAAATTTATTATCCTCATTAATGATCCTATTCCCATACTCCAGATGAGAAATCTTCAAGAGTCAATCTTTAAGATATTTCTTTAACATAAACTATATCTCTATTTCTTCATAAATTTTCACCATTGCTGCTTTAATCACATTTTTATTCTTCTTCATTCATTTCTATAATTAGAAACTTCTCACCATATTCATAGGTCATATAAAATTCAGTAGCCAAACATCTATTATCAGCTTCAATATTAGATAACAAATTGTTATTATTGAATTTAAAGGATTTATAATCCTTAACCTTTAAATAATTTAATAATTCTTTCTTATTCAAATAATTTCTTTTATCCCATCTTCATCAACAAAAAAAACCTTATTCCTCCAACTTTGAACAATTTGAAGCAAAATTTCCAATACCCCCCCCCCCCCCCACAATTGTAAAAATTTAAATGTATCTTACCATGGAATTTTTATTTCCCTTTTTAGAAAATTATTGAGATAAGTGACATGAATTTTTCAAACATAACAGAAAAAATATCATTTGATTCTGGATCTTCTCCATAAACCTAAAATGCTTTAAAAGTATCTACTTTATCTGAATATTTTAAGAAGATTTATATATCAACCATTCTTTTCATATTCAAGACACTTCCCTTCCAATGGAAGTGTACCAGAATCATGGAATTCGACCACTAAAAACTTTTCATAAAAAATAACTTGAAACTACATAATATCTTCTTGATAACTCTTGAATCCTCTATATTCTCATCAAACCCTCAAATGGTGCTCAAATTTCTTCCACTCTAGTGAATAATACATCAGATGTTTCATCATAATTTATCTTAATATTTTCATATCTCAATCTCTGAACTTTTATTTTTTCTTTCTTTACTTTCCCATTGCCTTCATAAATTTTTTATAATATATCCAAAATACTTTTTGATGCTTTTAAATCATTACACTTGAGAAATTATTTCTCAAAAGGAGATAAAAATTTTCATTCCATAGATGAACATTATTTTAAAAATTCTTATTATATGTTACTATCAAAGTAGTACCTACATCATGTGGAATGATCCCATCGATGGAGGCCTCTAAATAACTAAAATTTGTTGATAAAAACTATATAAGTATAAAATAATTCAATATAAAGTAATTATTCCAATAAAAATTGGAAATACCCTTATTATTCACTAAATTAATGGTTTCATTATTTATAAAAAAAATTAGGGTCCAAATATTTAACTACATAGAGAGACATTATTAAAGAAACTTATATCCAAAATGAGTTAAAAACCTTTAAATAAGGAAAATAAAAATTTATAGATCTTTAGATGAAACATGGATTCCTCTGGTACTAATTGACTGGACCCATGCATTGGGAGGTTAATGAGAAGGGGTGAATTAGTGAACATTAGTAATCCATTTTCCATTTTATGATTTCTTATAAAATAATCCTTTTTCATTTTTAGAGTGAGTAATATCATAACATAAATCACACACACTGAGAAAATAATTTAAAAGGTACACTTAGTGTACAAGAATCACAACTCGAAACTATTAGATAAATCCTTATATTGATACGAACTAACTTAATACCATCTGATCCACTAAAATCACCATTACATATAAAAATAAGTGGGGTATAACCTTTACTCATAATAAAAGAATATAAAAATGTTGTCCACCAACAAGTATTCTGAACAATTTCACTATTGTCTTGTATTTTGTTGAGGTACTGATTATTATTCTTCCTTTGTTGATTATCCCATGACAATATTAAAGTTATCCCAAAATAATTCAAAATTAATAATAGTTGTGACTATTTTATTATTCACTAAACAATATATTTGTGATGATCAAACACAAGCCATAGTGAAATTCTCTCCTTCTTTTTTTGATTCTTATTCTTCTTTGACTTACACTGCATACTTGTATCCTCTTTATGTGTGCACTATACTTAACAAAACTCAATTCTCATCCATTTTCTCTTGAAATATCTTCTCAATAATTCTCTATATTTCTCTCTATACACTCACTTGATAATTATTTTCCACTATATGTGTTATTCCTGTCTTTCTTCATGTAATACCCCATTCATATATCTCAAACAATAAAAACCTCTTCTTTATATTAAAATTTGATTTCCAATTAAAAATTTGAAAAAATAACTACCTTTAACTTCTTCCAAACATATTCTCCACTTCTATTATTCTTATATACTTATTAGATTATTCTAGGTGGACTCTAGCATACATCATGGCATATCATATTGTATTTAGTGTGAAAGATAAGTTATCCTCATCTACATCAAAAATGTTTTTTTCTTTTATGGAATATTAAACTCTATCATGGATTGAGTTATCCTTCTTCCGCAGAATAGAACAAAACATAATGTACATCTTGGTTCATCATGACACAATGATATTATTCTCTTCTCCTCAAATATAATTGATCATGATGCAATAATATTTTCAGGGTGCAAACATTATTTTTCAAGATCATTAATCATGATTTTCCTTTAAAATATTTTATCTATGAAATACTAGCTTCAAAATTATTCGATATTTTTCTTCAAAAATATACTTTTAATTTTGAGATATAATTATTAAGAAATGTACTTTTTAATTTTTGAGAAACAAATTTTTGTCTATGTTTAGAACTCTTCACTGAACATTGTTTACCATTTCACAGCATAGGAGTGACCTTATGTATTCTAAGAGGACTTCATACGACCCGTATGTATCCTTGATGTAGTCCTTACATATACATGTAAAACAACATATGTATGTTAAGATTAAAAATAAATACTCTTACATATTAAGTATTATATGAAATTAGTCAATTTTTTAATTTTGACTTCATAATGACCCTTACAAATGGGTCAAAAGAATCATATATAAAAAGTGCATTCCATCTCGTTGCCAAATTTTCTTCTTGCTCTCCAATTAAATAATCTTATGAATAACTAAAAATAATTCATACACATTCTCTTCATCTTTTAAAGGACTCTTATGAATTTTTATAACCTACATTTATATAAATAGTATGGTGTCTTCTATTTTCAATTTCATAGAATTCTACTTAGATTTATTCGTATTAATCAGTAAGGTTACTATTACACATAAATGGATAACGCTTTCCATTTTTAATTTAATAACTTCCCCACAGATTTACACTTTTGTTTAGATTAAAACTTATCCTATATTTTTATGAATTTAGCATATTTTAGACATTATTTTTATCATATCATAAACACTTTGAAAAAAATCCAAAAACCTGCAGACAAATTCCAAGCATTCAAAAAAACTTCCCCTCACATTACATACTTTATTTTGTACGATATTTAATATTATTTATTTATTGAATACAAAATGAAACACAAAACACATATCAACTTAATCACATATGTAAATGTTTTTATCTAAAAAATACCACAGGATAAATAAAACTTCATTAATTTATAATTTTAGTAAATATTCCTCAGATTCTGGAAGCCTTTCCAAGGACACGCCAATAAAATAATATCAAAATATACTTTATGGTATCAATAATAACCCAAAACATCTATTGGTATCAATATAAATAACGTGAATAAATCATTCAAGATATCATATTTTAAGGATAAAACTTTTTTCCCTTCCAATTATTCTATGTACTTTGTTTTTTGATTTTCCTTACATATTTTTTCTCACTTCCAAATGGAACAAAAAATTATTATAAATTTTATATAGAATTTTTTATTTTATGATAAAATAATTTATTTTCATGATATATTTTTTGAAAAGTGATCACTAATTGCCCTCAATTTTATACTATTTGGATATGGTAAATAAATCCTCCTACCACTTTAGGTTAAAAGTGGATAAGTTCCAAGTATAAAAACTTATATGTATAAAATATTTTTATAAATATTGGACTGGGTAATCATTCTTTAAATATTTCTCGACAATTGTGCTTTTATATTTTTAATTTTAGTTTTTTGGAAAGTTCATTTTATCATACAATATCCACTTTATCTCAGTCATTCTAGTTTAAGGAAAACTATTCCATGTATCATATTTATTTTTCAAACTAATTTAATATATATTTATTTTATTTTTATTAAAAAACTAAAAAACTTTGACTTTTTTAATTTTATTTTAAAAAAATTATTTTTCTTTTTTGGGTATTTTTTACTATAAAATTTTTAAATCATTAATTCACTCCCCTCTTGAAGTTGGTATATTTGGAAGAACATGAAAAACACTTAAATTAAAGGGTATTTTGTCATATATGGTTTTTGGATAGTTGAGTAATTGGTATTTTCCCTATTATGAGATTTATAAATATTATAAAAAACTCTTTTAATGTTTTATAAAGTATGAACTCGTCTATAACTTCTTTTTTCATATTTTAAATTTAAAAATTAATAAATTATGAAACCTTTAGTGTTGATGTGTGATTTTTTGAAGGAGAATTTTATTCTTAATTGAAAAATTATTATTAAAGGTAGGTGTCTATAATCCTTTGTAAACTTGTGGTTTATCAATTATTTTTTAGATGTAATGTTTTAAAAGTAATTATTTTAATTTTTTGAAATATTTTTTAATTTTTTTGTTATTTATATGGTATAAATTTTATATTAAAATTTGGGGTAATATATGTTAATTTTTGACATTCATAAATGATTTTATTCTTCTCGATATTTTTTTAAGAAGTTTTTGATTATATTGGATTTAATATTTGGTTTTATTAAGTTATCATTAAATAATGAAATTAATAATTTTAAATGGTTTTATTTAAATGATTCATAAAATAGTAAACATTTAATTTATGAGACCTATATATTTGGGTTTTTCATTGTAAGGTGAGAATGATAAAGTGTCTCATGTTTAAAGGTGAGTTTGTTTGGGTTTCTTATGTCATATGGTAAGAATTATAGCATATCTCACACTAAAGTGTGAGTATTTTTAGGCTACTCACACCATAAAATGGTTTAGATAGAGTATCACTCACCTATTAATTGATTTCAGGTTTTTTTGAAAATAATTTTTTTTATATATTTTGAAATAAAAATATGTTAGTTGATTATCGTAAAAAAATAGGGATTATCTTATCCTATTTTATTCAATTCTTTTGGAAATTTATTTTCTATCATAGGTATCTATATATTTTTGGGGATATTTATTTTCTTTTATTTTATTATCCTAATATGAACATATTTAATTTTCAAATACATGTGAAATTATTGGACTCTTTTAGGGTAATTCCACTTGGTCACCCATTCTATGTGCACTTTAATGCACACGAGTTTTTAATTTGCCTCAAGTATCAGGTTGGAAAGTGTGTTTTTAATATGAATTGAATACCAAGACCAATAATTTCCTACCACTGACATAGATGGATATATATGGTCCTTATAGTCTATTAATTTAATTTTTATATCCTTTATTCTCTTAAAGTAAAAATTAATGAATGTAATTATTAATCTCAAGGATTTATTATATCACATTATATATGTAATAAATCAATCTTCAATTGTATAAAATTATTTCTCAGAGGAAATATATTATTTCCATATAAAATTTCTACCCTTGGTGTTATTCAACATCCTTTGATGATTTAAGGGAATTAATTGGAGATCATTGATGGGTGACTATAATTTTTTTGGGTTTTGGTGAACACAAACCTAGTCCAAATGATATAAAAACAAACAATTAAAATCTATTTTATATAATATCTAATAATTTATTTTTATTAAATAAAATTTAAATAAATACAATACATTTTTCTTATAAATTTAATTCATCCAAGCTCTTTAACATAATATTTTTTGAGATCCTCATATAGTAATTTGTTGAATCTTTATTCCTAGGATGGTCCATTGGTTGTATAAGGTAGTATTATCTCTTCCATATAGCCTATTAAACTAATAGATTTAAAATAATGATAAAATAAGGATTACAACATCAATGGGATTCATTATCATTACATCCCTTATATTTTTTTTATAATTTCACATGGATTTAAGAACTTTATATTACCTCCTAGGATGCTCCTTGGACTCCCAAACAATTCTTAAATTTTCTAATATTATTAAATTGTTTCAAAATATCACAAATATTTATAGTATGAAATTAAACCTCCTATAGACTATTTAAAATTTAAATAATCAATATAGATATCATAAATTATTAAAATATCATTCATTTATGTCATTTCCTATCTCGATAGCTTTTAGTAGGTTAAGAAAACAATCAACATGAATTACTGTATAACACATGTGACACTTTTCATAGAACAATGATGTAATGACCTTCCTTAAGATGTGTTTTTCTCTAGCACAATCTCCCACTTGCACTAAATCCTTATACTTTGTGTACTTTCACCTTATATCACATCTTATGTAAAAAAATATAAAACTATATTAAAAAAATCACTATATATATCCTCAAAAACTCATTTTAGATATGTTATTAGATATTTTTACTAGTAGTCACATAAAATGTAAAAAAACTGGAAAATACATTGAAACATTATTTTGTATATCCTCCAAAACGCTTTTAAGATAACCTCTTAAAATTTATATACAATTTTTTTTATCAAAACTGAATCCTCATTAAGAAAACCATAAATTATGAACCCATAATTATTTTTTATAAGTAAAATAATTATGAAATTTGTACTATATATTTATGAAAATAGAGGCCTCTAGAAAAATAGTAATGTCACTTTAGATATAAAGGGACCTTGGGTGATTTTCATCAAACATATGTATATACATGCTTGTGTCTCCTAGTTGTATCTTATACTATATAAATTATTATATAATAAATTTTAATAAGGAAATTATAGATATGGAATTTTATTCTCATATAACAAACTCATACATTCTCATTTTTCCAAGTATAAACTAGCTATACTATTTGACACTTAAAATATCATTCACATTGTTGTATTATTACTTTGAATATTACTTATCCAAATAGAGAATCACATAATAAGTAATTATCTAGGTATAGAAATAAAATTCCACATTTTATTTCAATTAATGGTTGGTTATTTCCTCATTCATTTCATTAATATCAATTCCACATATGAATTATTTTATTTTATTGTATTTTCTTTTAATAACGGGTTTCAACATTTCAAGTATATTAGATTTGGAATTAATTATTGTGATTTAAGTGACCAAGATAGAATGATATTGTATTTTATTTTTTTAGTAAAGTTCAGGAATTCCCATTCATGATGAATTTGATACTCATGAGAGAGATAAAGTGCTTGAGGAGATTTATATGTTCCTTACATTAAGTGTCAGACCCATTATGGAATTTGTAACTTAGTATAAATCATTATGAAGATAAAATGGAATGAGACAGTCTTGGAATAAGCTAAGAAGATATTCTAGCATCATTTGTGGGATGAAAATTGTAGAAGATTCTAATTTATATAAAAAAAATAAATATATTAGATTTTATCATATTTATTGAGTTGATCATGGAGGGTATTTATCAAGGAATCATACAATGTTATTTTGGAGGCATGGTATTGGAACAATAAATTTTTTAACTATCTCATAAATAATTGAAGTGTCCCTATAAATTGAATGATTATTATATTGTATTTTTTTCAATGTAAAAAATGAAATTAAATTTATGTTTACAATTATGGGTGATAGATTAAGTATCCAACCACTACATGAATACTGAAGTTGATTCCCATGAACAATGGGAAAATTATATTTATAATTTTTCCATATGAAATAAAAATGGAGTCCCAAATATTAGAAAAAGAATAAAGAAGTTTTAGATGCCTTGTATAATCTAGTTGGATAGGTTCAAATAGAATCTAATTATATCAAATGGTTTATTTGGTTGACCTTCATGGGATCTAGACATGTGCTGAATGAATGATTCTTCAACTATCTACAATAGTTTGGAATAGAGTATTTTATGGTTGTAGGTAACATCTTTAGAAGTTTTTCAATTAAATTTGGATTTCAATGGAGTGGTTACATATTGAACATAAAAAGAAATAGATTTCTACTAAACCTACTACTAGATAGTTTTAAAATAAGTATTTAAATAGTTTAAATAAGGATCAAAGTATTTAAGAGAGATATCCAGAGTGAAGAGGAAACCATCCAATGGTTTTTTTTATTTTAGGAACTAAAATTAATGTAGAAATACCATGGATGAATTTTGGAGACATATATATAATACCTAAAGATAGTATAATTCATTTTGAATCCATTTGAAACAAATATTCAATTTGTGAGTTCACTAAGAAATTTGTTATGTTTGGATCATATGACATTAATTACAAGATAACATGACTTCATTATGATCGTATGAATTTATTCGATCAATATGTATTCTATGCTGATCGTATGATTTTTCTAAGTTAAATTTAAGTGTTTGATCCATATTATGTGGCTAGATCACAATAATACATTACATCATATGACTTTGATCTTAGGAATAAAAAAATGGAAAGGAAAGACCATATTACAATAGGGATTATCATATGTCTTTAAGTTGGGTGTAATAATTTTAAAGGAAGACTTTTAATTTCAAAACATATGTATTTACCAGTGTAAGCCTTTGTTAGTCAACCTAAGTCATTGGTTAAGTGTATTTTATTAATACTTAGCAAAATTTTCTAATTATGGATGGATGAAAAATTCATAGCTTATAGATTTAAATTTGAGGAATATGGAATTACATTGGATTATGGAAATATTGTTCCTCATTTGTTTAAATTTCATAAACACCTAAATGGGTTTTTTTATTCAATATTGAAACACAAGAGAGTTTATCTTCAAAGTTGTGGGAAATAATATTAATGTAAATGAAGTTATGGATGTTTTAAATTATATTTAAATATAGAAAGTACCGAATTAATGGGGAATAAATTTAGAATATTCTTATTCTATTTCTAATTAATATAAACAACATGATGATAAGACCCATGATCCAAGTCTTGGGTTGATAAAGTTGGGGAAAGAGAATCATGAGGAGATCACTGATCAAATTGGTTTTGTATTTTCAAATGAGAATTTATGAAAATTCATTATGGAGTTAATAAATGAAGAAGATAAATATGAAGATTCATGAGATGGTATGAAATTCTTGAAACCTCACAAATAATAATTTGATTCATGCAAATTAAAGGTGAATATGAGTCGATCTGAGTCGTTATTTGAATATGAAAATCATTTTATTTTGTTTGTGGTTATTCACTAAAGATCCCATGTTTAGATGAAATGAGTTAAACCATGAGATGAAATGATGTATGATTAATTATAAAAACATGGATAATGTTTTATGTAGATTTGAGTAGAATAAATTTAAGAATAATATGAGATAATTGATCCCACTTAAGAATAATATGAAATATATATGGACATGATAACTGTTATACATTGGTATATTGTTGAATATGAAGAGCTCAAATTGATTCAGTGATAATGAAAAAACTGAGAATAAATGTAGGAGAGTCTCAATAATTTTAGAAGACTCTATAATATTTGTTTATGGCTAATAAAATTTACAACGAAATATGAAATAAAAAAGGGATTCCTATAATTTTCTAAGAGATATCATTTATTTCCAAATAGTGAATTAGAATTCCTGGTGACCTACATATTAAAATAAATAGAATAGAGAAGTTTTATATGGGTTGTAATCCCAGAGTTGTATTGTGTGAATATCCTAAATAACTCTCAAGGAATAATATGAGAATGTTATTCCAATGCTAAATATGATTATCACATAGGTATAAATGTTGAGTATTCAAGTTGGATCAGACCATCATTCATTGATTAGAGTAGTGAGATAAAGATTAAAAGTATAAGGAAGTGGAAATAAAAGTAGAGATATAAAATATTCTATATGGTAGTATTCTTGGTGTCGAGACATTTATAATATAAGGATATATTGAATTTGAAGATCACATGATCTCATTGAGTTAAGGGATCCAATGAACATGTTATGAATAATACCTATGAAATTGTGATACAAGCAGCGATCGATTTGTAAGATGTGTTCATGAAGATTTTTTATTATTCAAATACATTTTTGTGAGTGGAAAGAGATCAAATCTAGTGGATTCTATTACATCATTGGTTGAACTATTTATATAATTCAGATAAGTGGGTAAAGTGAAGATAAACCACTGGGATTCTAGTATAAACAATATGCAATGAGATGTTTCATAGATAACATATGTGATATAGTGATTACACACATTCACAATATGGTGTTCCTTTGTTTCAAGATGATTCTTAGATAAATCCACTCATATTGATGATAAAAAAATTAGTGGAGAATCTGTGACTTAGAAATCCCAAGTGTAATACGGAGTATATCTTTTTTCAAAAACATATATATATTGTTCAATACCTTTTCTTTCTTTAATTAATTGCATAGAGGAATTACTTTTCATGATAAAAGATAAAATTATCCATTTTCACTAACTATAAATATTGGTAAAACTCAAAAGGGGTTCCAATTTTTTTAGAATCTGGTAAAAGTAGGAAACACTAAATTCCCCCATCACCCCAGGTGTTTGCACTGATCTTATTTGGAATATCAACTGGTATTAGAACATAGGTTTCTTATGAGTTAGATATTTATAGAATGAAATCAACTAGAATCATAAGTACAAGGTTCCCTCTGATCAGTGCAGAATTTTTATTTCCCAATTGTGACCACTATTATATATGAAGTGATAATTTCAAAATGGTAGAATAATATCCTTAGATAAATAATATGTTTTACATTCCTATAAATACAAGCGTTTAGTTATTCAAAAAGTCCTTAAGAAACATTAATAATTAATTTTAATGTAATTTTGGAAGAATCTCAATGAATAAAAAAGAGACATCATTATTTAAAGATAGTTAGAATCGTGAGGGTTTATTATTTAAATCTATTGATTGTGATTCCACTAATGAAAAAAATAAATTTGTGAAAATGGTTTCATTGAAACATATGAAGCCCTCTATATAGAGGTTAAGGACTATATGAAGAATGTTCATATTGACTCTCTAACCTCTATATTCAAATTTATTATGGAAATTCAGGATGATAAATCAGCACTAGACTTAGAGGTAGGTTCCATAGAAGAAGCATTGGCGAAGAGGATGATTTATTACAAAACTCTCACAAATATTACAAAATTCAAGGAAGAAACTATCTCTATATTTATAGAAATAATTTTAGTGGTTTATGAATACATGAAAAGAGAAGAATTTGAGAAAGAATATATTGAAAATATTTTCAAGGAGGTGTTCCATGCATTGGAGAAATTACATAAAGTCTCTATGGATGTCAAAAGTGCACAAATTGAAGTTAATATAAAGAGGATAAAGGAGCAGGATAATTATTTACAATAGATAAGGAAGATACATTAGGATCAAGTTGGAACAATAAAGAGTGATTTGTATTCTGGGTTTAGATAAGAGTAATGTGAGAATAACACTATCAATCTAAAATGTCTAGAGTTGAAAATCCAATTGACGAATCTAGAAGAATAAAATTTTGGAAATTCAAAAAAAATGAGAAATTTTCGTCAATAAGTTTTTATAAGAAGATACATACATGAAATATAACTAATTATGGTGGAAAAGATAATATAATACCATCTACAGAAGCATCCACCTTTAGATCAAATGAGAAGTTATCCCACAACCATAAAAAAATTCATGTGTACTAAATCTATTCCTACTAAATGTAAACAATTAGATTAAAATTTTAAATGGGTGTGTATGAAAACATTTCTGATAATACCACCAATACATTAAGGGTTTATGTGATAAATTACAAGATAATAATCCCTAAAACTGGACCCCAAATGGTTGGGGTTCCAACCCAAAATCGTTGAGCTCCAAGATCATTGAAATCTGTATAGCCTACAACTAAAGTAAAGAGAATAGGTTTTTTAGTATATTTTGGTGATTCCAAAGGTTTATTAATATGTCCATAGATTTTTGGAATAATATAGAAACTTTTACAAGTTATAGAGGGCATGTATAAAGGGTAAGTAGAGATGAATTTAAAAAGAAATTTTCTATAAAAAACAATCCCTTGCTAATAAAGAAGAATATGTTTTCAAGAAAATATTTGAATAACTTGTAATTTTTTTAATTATACAAGATTTTTTGTAAATTCTATGACTAAATATGGTATAATATTCCTAGATATCAAATATATATACTGAATATAATAAATAACTACTAAATTTTGAAAATCAGGTGAACCAATAACATATATCTACCTTGGGAGATAAATCATGTGTCGAATGTTGAGAATATAGCACCCCCGATAAGTCAATGAAGATTGATGATGAGGGTTGTAACCCAATATTAAAATTATGATTCTATTATAGAAAAATATTCCACATCATGAATCATTGAAAATAACCATGAAATTCTATAACAAATGGGGAAATCTAAAAACCAAAATTGAATGAATTCAAGAAAGAGATAGACAAATTGTTATTTTTGTAGAATCCCCTTGTGAAGAATATAAAATGATACGCAAAAAATTTATCATAATTGAGATTAACAAAGTGTATAGAAGGTGAAAAATGGTCGTTCATAGCGCTTTCAAATATAGGACATGGATACCTAATTTAGAATAAAGGATGGATAAAAAAGGGAAAACACCTATGATCTCAAGTTTATAACCTATTACTATAAAGAAGAATTCCACATAGTGATGTAATGAAGTGTATAATCCTATAGATGTATTTATCATATGACCTAAATAGTCTAAAGACACTGGGAGATTAGATTAAGTAAAAAATAAACAGACAGATCCTACTGTGAAGATAAATAATCTCATTCTAGCTATGAAAAAACCTAAAATGGAAAATAAATCAATACTTCCTAAGGATGAGAATATTTAGAATTTTAATGGTGAAGAAATTATGAAGAGTTCTATTAAATGTAGTCCTTCATAGAAAAGTTTTTTCAAGATGAGAAAACTATCTTCTCCCTATTTCCAAAGGTATGGAGCTTCTATAAGATCCACACTCTCCCATATCATAATGATTTTGATTTTTTATTGTAATTAAATGTGAAGTATAATGTAATTAATATCACGAGGTAGAGATTTCAAAATAGGTCATGCTTTTGAAAAAATATTATTTTTGTCTAATCTTGAAATCATTACTACCCTATAAATTCCTAAAGATTGAGGTATGATTCTCAATCTACCTTCCCAATTATGATTTATTATTTTTATAATCATTAAGGATAGTAATTTTCTAAAAAAAATGTTGAAACAATCTAATATTCCATTAAACATTAAAATATACTTTTTCAAGATGACAACATTTTTAAAAAACATTTTGAAAATATGATTTTTACATTCCCTATAAAGTGAAAGGAATAATTTGTACTACATAGAGAAATATATAGAAATTGTTTATGCTTTAGTGAAAAAAAAAATCATCAATGGTGTAGACATAGAGATGGATTTCTTAAGGATAATTTATAAGTTATCCATCGATCCTTTCCTTCTCTAAAAATAGTTAGGAATCCTAGGGAAAGAGATGTTTCAATTAAATTAGCTGATGTAACCCTTACATTAAGGGGAGAAATAGTTTTTCCTTAAAATTTATTTTTTATAAGAGGTCAAGAGAAACATTTACTTTAAGAGCTTAAGTGGTATTTACAAAAAATCCAAAGGTGGAGACTAAATTTCCCTTATGAATTGTGTGGTACTTAGAGTTTATTTCTTTTTAATGTAAAAAGTGAAATTCCATGCTTGTGGAGAGAAATGGGGGATGGATTGAGTATGCAACCATTATATGAATATTGAATTTGATACCCAATAAATATAGTAAAAATATATTTATGGGGATTCCATTGGAAATACAATGTAATGACTCGAACTGTTATAAATAAAATTCCCCTCGTGTTTTAATCAAATGTATTATTATGTAATATGGATATAGAAAACACATTAACTTATTTTGTTTTATTATATCTTATCAGATTTATATGACCATTAATAATCATTACCATTGATAATATAGACATTGAACAATGATCACGTGGTTAGTATAAATATAGGGTTTTAATAAATCTTGTTGACATAGACAACAGACACGATATCCTCAATCAATAGGATCATTCCCTATAAAGCTCATTTATCAAAGATTCATAGGGAGATATAATCTTTGGGATATTACCTTAATCAATCCCAATCATATATCCCACAACTTAAGCATGAGCGAAACCATTTACAGGAGAAGTTTAATCTCATCGAGAGCACAACCCAAATCATGTACGCTGAACCACCCCCATGAAAGTTTCACCATTGTGCATGTTAATATTTTTGAGTTTATTGGTCTATTATGGATATTTATCAAGACCCTAGTGATATTAGTATGTACATTAATTTTTTATAGACTATTGAATACATTTTCATTCAATTATTGTTACTTTTGAAATGTTTTTTTTTATTTTGATACAATAAAACACAAATAGTATTTTTTTTATATTCAAATTCAATTACTGAATTTAAATTGATGAATAAATGTATTTTTTAAAAAAATATTATTTTAATAAATTATTATTATTAAATAATTTTTATCACGTATAAATGATCATATAGTTTCCATGAAGTCAAATGTAATTTTGATAAGGGTATGAAAACTATTACTGTAAAAAAACCCATCATTTCATAATAAATGTAGATTTTATTTTAAAAGTGGAAATTGAAATATTTATAAAAATTTTAAGATTAAATTAATATTTTTTTTGGAATCATGATGTCAAAATTCTCCAATGGTAGATTTTCTATAATTTTTTGAGAGAGTCCAATTTTGTGGTAAAATATTAAATACTGTATAAATATACTTTTTGTATTACAACATCATAATGACAAAAAAGTGAGTTAATAAATACTATAAAATATACACACTACCAAATATATTTTTTATATTTAAAATGATTATATTTTATGTTTATTTGATTAATTTTATAAATCCATTATGAATCCTCCAAAACCATTAAAATATTTTTTTGTTTTAAAATCATTTCTTTAAGAGTATGACTAACCTCCACATAAGCAAGGGAATTATTTTATTATTTTCATCCCTTTACATTATAAAATAATGAAAACCACTCCCATTTTTCCAAAATCATGGGGAAAACCATAGTAAGGTTTTTGGTTTTGGTCATTTTATTTTTTATAGTCCAAAACATAAATAATACTAAAATCCCCCTCATTTCTTAGATAAACCCACCCAATATCCAATTTAACTTCACTAAATCTTCATTGATAACGCCCATACTCTAAAATACACTCTCTATGTCCTCCCAAGGTGCCCAAAATCCTTTAATAATCCCCTCCAGAGCATTTTGAGTCACACACTCAATTAAAGGATTTCTCTCTTCTCATTTCCATTAAAGCACTTATTCTATGTTATGTCTCTTAAATTCCATTTTTTTATGTTGGGATATGTTCTTTCAAATTCCCCTTAATTTTATTTAATTTATAAATTATCATATCCTAATTTTACTCTCATTAATCCTCCCGTTTTCTTTTATGTACACCTGTTACTATGTCGAAATATATATAGTATTATTTTCTTTATTCATGTTTCTTCATTAACTTATGCCTTCTATTTCCAATTTATAATGTTGGGATTTGACTTTACATATCACTATTACTTTAAATTTTATTTCTATGTGATTATAGATCCATCTCTCTCTCACAAACCCATTTTTATGAATCTTTAAGTGATGTTGTTATGTTGTCGAAATTTTATCACAATTTTTCCATGCGAAAACAATTGTGTAGTGAATACCATACCCATTTCCTATCAAGGGTGTTTACCTTTATGAACATATAATTTTTTATTGGGGACTTACATGTATTTATTCTAATCTCCTTTATCATTGAATATATTAATATGATGAACGAATCTATGTTGTATGACCTATGTTTCACACATAAGAATGAGAAGGAAATGAATGTGATGGGTGCACGCAGAATTATATAGTGCTCAAATGCATTGGGTAATGTTTACTATCATGATAAATCATGTTGAGATAGGTAGTGAACTTGATTCCTCTATGGTACTTTGTACATCATGATTTTATTGAAGTTGGGCTTGACCAATGGTTATGATGAACTATTTTAAGTTGCTTCCACAATTTCCATGTTTCCTTTATGATTATCATGCCATATCATGTCTCATTGTTCATGTTAATGATTCCTACTGTTTTTATACCCCATAGATATTACTTTTATAACATGTATTATTTTCTTCAAGTTATTTCATTTTTATCCCCTTAATGGGATTTATAGCTCATCCCTTTTTTATGTATGTCCCAAGGTTATCTTGTTCGGTTTTAAGTGAGAGCATGTTAAGTAAGTTTTAAAAATAGATGTTGTTTTTTCATGTTTTAAAATTGTTATGTAATGTACATAATACCTAAATATACAATAATATTTGACCTTATAGGTTTTATTAAGTGTAATATTATGTAATAAATCATGAATTAATGTGTAATAAATATCAGGGTTGTTACAATTGGTATCAAAGGAAAAAATTTAGTTATTTTTGGGATTAGGGTTAGAAAAATATAGAGAAATCCTTAGGGATAAGACTAATTATAAGAAAATAACCTTATATTTTCATAATTATAGAGTAAGTTGTTTATAAAGAAAATGAATCCATGTCTGGATAATACATGTAGATGTGGTTCTGGAAGAGATATAACTAGGGGTAACAACCCTAATAAGGTGTGTCAGGCCTGACTCGGTGTAACCTGGTAAAAGAAAATGGGCCTTACTATGCACCTAATTTAACACTCCTGAGAGATATGATTTGGTAAACTCAAAATTTCATTACGAACCATTATTAAGGGAAACAAATTCCCCTAAGAGTATATGGTAGGAAATAGATCGTGGATAATATACGTCGAAGACTAGAAATTTATAATTTAGTGAAATAAATATAATTTATAAGTTATCTATTTAATGTCATTGGATTCCCCATTTATGTGTTTAATATTATAAAAAATAATATTCATTTCTAATTTTCCTTTTATTCTAGCCAATGGCCAGAAATAGGAGGAATCATGTAAACAATCAATGCGACGAGCAATGTAATGACTTCCCCAATGAGATGGCCAACCCAATAGGAGAAGGAATTGATAATATCGTAATGATACCCTCTCATCTAACTTGGGTTTTGAATAAAAACATAGATCAAGAAGAGTATCCAGATCCCCCTAAAAGAGAACAAGCAACAATTCAGTCCATTATATGACAAAGGCCTCTGAATTTCAATAGATCGTATGATTCGTTAATCATAGAACAATGAATCAACTCCATTAATAAGATCTTCTCCATCCATAAATGTTCCAAACAAGATAATCTTCTACTATATTTTTATCCTATCGAGGTAGAAGCTGATGAGTGGTGGTCATTGATCAAGAATACAAACCATGGCAAGAGATTTAATTGATGGAGTATAAGGAATTTTAGAAGATGTTTTTTAATGAATATTTTCCCCGCACTCTCTGACTTAAAATGGAAAGGTATTTCCTCACCCTCAAGAAAAAATATTATGAATATATCAAGTAATATGATGCAAAAATCACAATACTTTTACGATACACCTCTGGATTTATTATTACCCCTAAATACAAGGTTTAATTCTTCTTTGGTTTCATAAAACCTAGTTTAAGAAAATCCACAGAGATCCATAAATTTGATAACTGTGAGGAAATTTTCTGATGTTCCATCAAATAGAAAATGGAGATTGGCGATTCTAAAGGTTATCACAGTGATAAGAAGTTGAAAGTGGAGTTTAATTATGGTAGTTTCATGGAGAAATATAATAGTGTGAATAAATTTCAACATCCCACTTGTCAAAGGTGCGGAAAGAATAACCCTAGAAATTAGTTAGGGGGGGTGAGGAAATGCTTTATGTATGAGAAGGAAGGGAACCTAGAAAAATTATTTTTGAGAGGATAAACCTTCTAATGATATGGAGGAAATGAATGATCTAGTTAACCCTTAGTGCATTATTCATTTTCTCATCTACAAGGAACCATGGAAATTTTCAAATCAATTCCCTAAAAAAGGGGTTTTGGAGAAAACCAAAAACCTCCAATGTAGAAAGGAAGAGATTTTTCCATTACAACCGTTGAGGTGGATCCCAACAAAAAAGTTGTGATATTTATGCTAGTTATTAATTCAACAATAGTGAATTCAATTTTTGATTTTCGTTCTATGCATTCCTTCATATCATGAATGTTTACTGGGACTATTCAAACACCACCACAAATAATGAAAGTATAACTATTAGTATAACAATTTTCCAGCTGAACTTCTCAGAGAACCTGGTCATATTCCCTTTAGTTTAATTTAATGCAATTTTGTGCATTTATTGGATTTCCTTATATAGAACCAAAATAAATTTATGTGAGAAGTAAATCACTCTCCATATTGTGAATCAACCCCCAATTATGTACAAGTGAAACGAGGAGGACAAGTCTTATTTTTCACCAACATATCAAGAATTAATATTATATCCATATAAGAAAGAGTATCTAGCTCAAATTATTGATTATATGGAAATAACCATCCTCGAAGACATGCCTATTTTTATGGAATATGTTGATATGTTTCCAGAGGAATTCTATGGTCTTCCTTCTAGTTAAGAGGTTAAATTTTCAATTGATCTTATATAAGGGGTATTGCCATTATCCAAGAATCCACATATAATGAATGTTGTGTAACTTTAGGATTTGAAGAAATAACTAAAGAAGAATATAGATAATGGTTTCATACACCCAACTCCTTCACCATGGGGTGCACTAGTTCTATTTTTCAAGAATAAGGATGGATCAACACGCCTTTTCATTGATTATTGTGAGCTCAACAAGATCATGATAAAGAAGAAGTATCCTCTTCAATGGATTAATTATTTTTTTGATTATATATGTGGAGAAAAATAATTCTCTAAGGTGGATCTTCGGCCGAGGTATTATCAAGTAATGGTGGAGAAGGAAGATATCCCCAAAACCAATTTTTGTACAAGGTACGGGCACTATGAGTTTATAGTAATTCCCTTCCGACTCAGTAATGCCTAGAAATATTTATGTACTTGATGAATATATTCTTTAGATATTAACTTGAAAAATTTATGTTAGTATTTATAGATGATATTATAATATACACTAAAATCAAGGAGGATCATGAGGAACATCTACGAACTGTGTTAAAGACCCTAGGAAAGAGGAAGATCTATGAAAAGTATATCAAATTTGTGTTATGGTTGAAGGAATTAACCTTATTGGGAATTATAATAATAAGAAATGGGATATATATAGACCTTTCAAATATATAATAAATTGAAGGATGGAAAAGGCTAACTTCTGTGATAGATATTCGTAGTTTCCTTGCTTTATCTATGTATTATAAGCGATTTTTGGGAAACTTTTAGAGATTGTAAAACCCTCTAACCAAGATAACTCCTAATGGAGTAAAGTTTAAATAGAATTATTAATGTTAATATAGATTTAAGGAGTTCAAAAGGAGGATTTTCATTTCCCATTTCCTCACACTACCCACTAGTGGAGAACGTTTCATGGTGTTTATCAATGCTTTTAAGAAGGGATTGAGTTGTGTGTTAATGAAGAATTAAAAATTAATTTCCTATGCTTCAAGGTAGTTGAAAGTTCACAAATAGAACTACCTAATGTATGATATTGAGTTTTATGTGGTGATATTATCTTTTAAAATATGGTTCTACTATATCTTTGGGTAGAAGTGTGAAATATATACGAATAACAAAATCCTCAAGTTTATATTCACATAGAAAGAGCTAAATATGCACCAATGAATATGGTTATAGCTGATTAAGGACTATGACTACTCAATCCACTACTATCTTGGGAAATCAAACAAAGTGGTAGAACCAATAAATATGAAGGATCTATCAATTCAATCGTTAATGAGAATTTAGAGGGGTCTGATCTTCTTAGACTTGAAGAGGATGGACATGGGAATCCTTAAAAAAAGAACATCATCAATCCATTCACGAATGATTTCTCAATTGTACCTTATGATGAGGTTAAAAGATGTTAACAAATATGATGTGGGTATTTAGAAGAAAGTGTAAACTATAATGAAATGGAAATTGTAAGAGTAAAATGTTAATGAAGAAGAAATTGTGAGATTTGGGTCAAGACTATGTGTTCCATCAAATCATGAGATAAATAAATAACTATTGAATGATGAACATTGTTTGACATTCTATATTCACCCAGGATGAAAAAAATATGTATCAAGATCTCTGTGAGAACTATTTGTGGGATAATATGAAGAAGGAGATCACTGGATATACATTAAAGTGCCTAGTATGTCAGTAAGTGATAGCTGAAAGGTAGAAGTCTAAAGGGATGATGCAACCATTACCCATACTAACATGGAAATGGGAAAACATCACCATGGAAATTTTCACTAGACTTCTGAATACATACTAGGGAAATAATTCTATATGGATTTTTGTGGATAATCTTATAAATGTATCTCATTTTATCATAATTCTAGAGGACTTCTCACTAGATCAACTTGTATAGACATACATCAAAGAAGTGGTAAGGCTTCCTGGAGTACCACTATCAATTGTATCTTATTGAGATATGAGATTCACCACTAAGTTATGGAAAAGTCTCCAATATGCTATAAACACGTATTCGAACTTTATTGTAGCCTATTATCCTCAAACTGATGGCAAATCGGAGTAGACTTTTAAAACACTGTAAGACATGTTGCAAGCATGTTCTATTTTCTTCAAAGGATGATGGGACCAACATCTACCACTAGTAGAGTTCTATTACAACAAAATTTTCTACTTAAACATCCAAATGGATCCCTATAAATCCCTTTAGGGGAAGAGGTTAAGAATGCCTTCATTCTAGAAAGAATTTGGGGAACAAAAACTACTAGGCCCTAAAATGGTTGAGGAAATAGTGGAAAAGGTTAAGACCATTCAGCAGCACATAAAGGATGCTCAGAGTTGACATATGATATATGCTAATAATTATTGAAAAGACCTGGAGTTTGATGTTGGATACATGATATTCCTTAACATATATCCAAGGAATAAATTCATGAGATTTAGGAGGAACAGGAAGCTCAATTCAAGATACATCATCCCCTTTGATATCCTCAATTACATCGGAGTAGTGGTGTACTGACTAGAACTCCCACTAAACCTATCTTAAGTACATGATGTATTACATGTATCCCTCTTGATAATGTACATACCAAAACTCTCAGATATGCTCAATCCATAGGTCAATTGTAGAATGAATTTTTCTATGAGGAGTATCTTGTGAAGATCTTAGATCATTGAGACAAAGTTCTATGGAATAAGACAATGCACCTTGTCGAAGTGCTGTTGAGAAACCACATGTTTGAATAAGCAATGTGGGAACTAGAGAAAGTGATGAAATAGAGTTACCCTCATCTCTTTTAATATGGGAACTGAAAATTTTGAAGAAAATTTTTCTTAATAGGGTAAGATTGTAATGACCCGAATTGTTATAAATAAAATTCCCCTTATATTTTAATCAAATTTAGTATAATCTAATATGGATATAGAAAACAAATGTACTTATTTGGTTTTATTATATTCTATCATATTTAAATGATAGTTAAGCATCATTACCATTAATAATATATCTGTTGAATAGTTCTCACGTGGTTAGTATAAATATAGGGTTTTAACAAACCCAATTGACATAGAAAAAGGAAATTATGGCCTCAATCAGTAGGATCATACACTATAAATCGCATTTATTAGAGATTATTAAGGATTTATCATCTCTAGCATTTTCCCTTGACCAATCCCAATCTGAGATCTAATAACTTAAGCATGAGGGAGACCGTTTATATGAGAATTTCAATCTCATCTAGATCATGGCCCAAACCATGTAATTCAAACCACCCCATGAAAGTCTCACAGTCGCACACCTTACTCTTTAGGAGTTTGTGGGTGTATTAAAGGGATATGTATCAATACCCTTGTGATATAATTTTATACATTATTTTTCTTAGAGAATAATTAATGCATTTTCATTCTATTATTGTTACTTTATAAATGTTTTTTATTTTGATACAATAAAACACAAATGGTATTTTTGGTTAATATTCAAATTCAATTATTGAATTTATTCTGACGAATTACTGGATTTTTCAAATAATAATATTTTAATAAAATATTTTTATTAAATATTTTTATCATATATAAATGATCATGTAATATTTTTGAAGTCAAATGTTTTTTCACAAGGCTTCAAAAACTATTATTGTCAAAAAAACTCATCATTTCTTGATAAATGTATATTTTCTTTTAAAAGTGGAAATTAACATATTTAATAACTTATTTAGATTAAATTAATATTATTTTTTGGAATCATCAAATCAAAATTATCCAACGATTAATTTTTCATAATTTTCTGAGGCAGTCGAATTTTCAGGTAAACAATTAAATATTGTATAAATATACTTAGTGTATTATGAAAAAATAATGACCCAAAAGTAATGTAACGAATACTATAAAATTTATTCACAACAAAATATATGTGTTATCAGTAAAATATTGATATTTTATGTTTAATTAATTAATTTTATAAATCCATTATGAATCCTCCAAAACCATTAATATATTTTAAGGTTTTAAAATTGTTTCTTAAAGAGTATGACTCACCTCCACATAAGAAAGGGAATTATTTTATTTATTTTTTATCTTTATTTTATAAAATAATTAAAACCACTTCCATTTTGTAGAAACCATGTGAAAAAACTTTAAAAAGTTTTTTTTTCTTATTTTATTTTGTAGGCTCCAAAACCCAAAAAATAAAGAAATCCCCTTCATTTCCTATATAAACTCACCTAATCTCCTATTTACCTTCACTAAACCTCATTTAATCATGTCTATAATTTTACCTCCACTCTTTATAGTCCTCTCAATGAACCCTCATTCTCTCAAGAACTCCCTCCCAAGCATTTCAAGTCACACACTGAAGTAAGGGTTTTCTCTCTTCACATTTCCATTCAAGAACTTATTTTATGTTTTGCCTCTTAAATTCCATTTTTATATATTTTTATATGTTATTATATATTCCTATTATTTTAAATTTAATTTATAAATGATGATATCCCCATTTCACTCTCATTAATCCTCCAATTATACTTTATGTACACATGTTACTATACCAAAATATGGATAGGATTATTTTATTTCTTCATGATTTTTCATTAACTTATGCCTTATACATACAATTTATAATGTTTGGATATGTTTTTTCATGTACTTATTACAAACAATTTTATGTCTATGTGATTAGATTCTATATTATCTCTCATAAATCCATTTTTATGAATCTTTATGTGGCATCGTTATGTAGCCAAAATTTCAACGTAGTTTTTTCGTACCAAAACTATTATGTTGTGAATACCGTAACAATTTCCTATAAAGTGTGTTCACCTTTTTTAATAAATATTTTTTCTATTTGGGACTTTCATGTAGTTATTCCAAAATTCATGATCATGGAATATATTATTATGATAATTAATCCATGTTGTATGATCTATGTTCCACACTTAAGTATGAGAATAAAACTAATATGATTGGTGCGCCTAGAATTGTATAGTGCTCCAAACAATTGGGTAATGTTTAGTATCATGATATGTCATGTTGGTACAAGGAGTGAACCTTATTCCTTTATGGGAATTTTTATATCATGATGTCTTAGTAGATATCCCTGAACTATGTATATAATGTAGCGTTTTATGTAATTTCCCCACTTCCCATGTTGCCTTTATGATTATCATGCTATATCATGTCTCGTTTTTCATTTTTATAATTCCTACTCTTTTTATAACCCATCAATATTCCATTTCTAACATGTATTATTCAATTCATGTAATTCCATGGTTTTTCCCTTACTAAACTTTATAGATCACCTCTTTCTTATGTATGTACCTAGGTTATCCCATATAGTTTTAAGTGCGAGTATGATTAGGAAGTTTTAAATAAAGATGTTGTTTTTTTCTTGTTTTAAAATTGCTATGTAATGTACCTAATTCCAAAAGACCCTATACATCTCGAACTTCCTAGTTTTATTAAGTGTAATCTTATGTAATAAATTATGAATTGATGTGTAATAAAGAGCAGGGTGGTTATATACTAAGGGAGAATCATATGTTAGAAAAGGATGTAAGAAGTCTTATATGACTTAGAACGTCTGGATGGAAAAGTATTTAGGGAATCCCCTTATATCATATGATTGATTGATATGATCTTTATGGAATTCAAACATGGGTTGAAGGATTGATTCTAGTACCATTGACAATAGTTTGTAATTGTGGGTTTTCTAGTTGTAGTGAATGTATTTGAAATACATGATTATCTGATTCTAAATCTAGATTTGAATAGAGACAAAATGTAAAGATGTTGGAAGAAAGTGATGGTTGTTGAACCTATTGTTAAAAAATATGAAAAACAGTATTGAAACAGTTTAAATATTGTTCAACATATTTTTGGGAGGTAAATACAGTAAATAGAAAATATTTCTTAGGTTATTATTATTGTAAGTACTAAATTTAGTGTATAAATAATTTGGATTATGTTTTGAGTGGTTATAGTATCCCTAAAGACGTTGTAGTTTATTTTGAATTGATTTGATAAATCTTTAATTTTAACGTTCACTGAATAATTATCTAATTATGTATCATATGACATTACCTACTCGATCGTATGACATTATTGTGATCATATAACTCTAGAAAAAATGTATGAATTCCCTACCAATTGTATAGAATTGTTAAGGTAAATGTATGTATATGATCCAGATCATATGTATTGATCTTAATAATTCAGTACATCATATGAAATTTATATTTGGATGAAAAAATGATAAAGTAAATAGCATATGACTTCATCATATGACTCCGAGGTTAATCGTATCACTTTGAGAGTAAGTCTTTAATACATATCTTAAATTTTATATTGTTACTGGATTAAAAATTCAATGTTTTCAGATTTAAATACGATGATGATGGAAATAAATGAGAGGATACAAAGACTATTCATTATGTATTTAAATATTTTAATCTCCTAAATGGTTTTATGAATCAATATTGAAACACAAGAGAGCTGATCTTCAATGTTGTGGGATGGAAGATCAAAGTTAAGGATATTATGTTAGTTTGAAATATTTTTTAAACATAAAAATTATATAATTAATTAATAATACATTTAAAAGATGTTGATTTTTTTCTAGTTAATATAAACCTCATGATAATAATAATATCCATGATCTAATACTTGAGTTTAAAAAATATGAGGAATGAAAAGCTTGAGGATATCACTATGTGAGTTGTTTGAGGATTTTCAAATGAAACAATTTGAGAAACCCTTCTGGTGATAAAAAAGGATGAAGATAAATCTGAATATTTATAACCAAGTTTTAAATGTTTAAAACATCACAAAGAAGAATGTAATTCGTGCTATTTAAAGGCAAAGATGTGTCAAGATGAGTTTTTATTTGAATGAGAAAATCATTTTAATGTATTTGTAGTTATTCATTGATTCTATTTAGATGATATGAAATTAGATTATCCCTTATCATAAATGTTTTATAATTTAGCATATGTATATAGAATGTTTTATGAACATTTGTGTGGAAGAAATTTCAGAAGAAGGTGAAGTAATTGGGCCTACTGAAGAAGAGTCGAAAATATTTGTGAAGATGATAACAATAATATATTTATATAAGTTAGATATGAATATCTCAAGATGATTTAATGAATAGAAGAGAGTATTGATCCTTTTGAATGACTCTAGAACGGTCGAAAATGGATGATAAAAAATATAAATAAATATGAATGGAAAAAAGGAATTATTGAGATTAGGGGACCACCTGAATACTAAAAATTGAGGAGACTAGGTACATTCCCAAGGACTATATTAGTTTAGTGTATTTGAAAAATAGATATGAAATAATATTATTTAATTAAATATCTTCAATATATCCCATAAATATCTTCCCTTTTTGTGCTCTTCATAAACATTCCCTATTTAAAACCTTTCATCCAGACCTGGGGAAGTGGATCATAATAAAGTGTGATATTAGATTATCAGTAAGGGAAAACATAGGAGATATAATTCTGTGATAATATAAAATCCTAACAAAATAATAAGGGTATGAAATCATGAGAATAAATTTCGATGTTCTTAACCATCTGATTATAGATCATAAACATGAGTTATGGAATAAATCATTTTCATTCTAAAATACATGATTCATAAGAGTGTGAAATCTCTATAATTCATGATCCATAATATCATGTCAAAAAAGTATGACACCAACATAGGTATATAAACTATTTAATTTTTCAGGGTTAACTACAAATATCATCAAACATAGTGGAATATACCTCATCCATTTTTTCTCAATATGGATCAATACCATTAGCCTATTTCCCAATGTGGATCAAGCTCATAGGCTTGTTTCCCATTTTCGATCAAGCTCCTAGACTTGTTTCCCATTTTTATCTCATGAGATATAAATCTTTAGATAATAAAGTGGAGGGAGAAATAGGTCCCACCTTCCAGACATTGAAAATCATACATAACACATCCATAAGATCATAAAAAATTTATCATAATATCACCAATGAAAAGAAATGGGCTTTATAAAACATTTCATCATAGCATAACTCATGGAAAAAATGGGTTCATAAAAAAAACAAAAACATAAACCATACAAAGAAAAAATAAAGATCGTATCCCTTGATCATATATCTAGTAAATATTAAGTAACATCAAAATATTTCATCTTAGATGGATAATTGTTTTGAAATAAAAATCACCTGTAACATTTCAGGAGGAAAATAACATTCCTTTGAAAATATTCTTTTTAAAGTTATAAATTCATAAAATATTGTGTAAATTATTATCTTTAAAAAAAACATGAAAAATCATAAAGTAATATTCAAATAAAATAATGGTTGTGATGGAGAAAAACAATTTTTCACCCATAAATAATCATAGGAGATGAAAATTCATTAGTTTCTTGAGACTGAGATCCTAATATTTCATCATTGGAAACTTAATCCTAAACAATCCTGATAAACAATGAGATTGTAACATAAACAATTTACCACTTTTATATCTTTTGAATAATATGACCAATTAAAAAATAACATAAAATGAAACTTTAAATATAATGAAAATAAGTATAATTATTGTATAATATTTCAAATGGGTAATAAATACACCTCATAAATTAAGATATATATATTATATGACTTATGTTCAAAGAAGGAAATTTGAGACAAAAATCCCTTACCTTAAGTTTTAACTTCAATTATACACTTTTTAACCACTTTTATAATAAATATAGGTTTATTATACATCTATAGGAAACATAATAATATGTATAATACTATATACTATCAAATTATAACATTTTATTACTTGTTTATTACCAATTCCTTGTTAAAATCTTGTTTTGGGTAATAAGAGCGTCATTTTTTCCATGTATATTTTGGTTTGGCATCTTCGGTTCTCTCACATTGATCATAGTTACATCTCCTTATAAATTTTAACCATGATATAAATATCATATATATTCATTATATAAGTATTTATATTAATCAATTAAAGTTGGTGATAGAAAATGATTTGCATCATTCATAGAGACGGTAGGCCGTACAAATGCATGAATACTATTTTGATTTTCTCTATGGATGATAAAAAATAAATATAATTAATATATTAACTTTAAATAGAAATTTTTATTTCATATATATCAATTATATTATTTAAATTTATTTTTATTACCTTCCATTAATAGTATTAGTGAAAAACGAATCACATCACTTCGCGAGGCGGTAGGTCATCGTACACACGAACGACGTTATCTTAACACCCACAGAATTGAAAGAAAGAATTTATATGTGATATAATAATTTAAAAACTATAATTATATTAAAAATATAATATATATTAATTTAATATATCCTTAATTTGATCTAGGTAAAACATAAATGAACCACACATCACATCGGTTTGTGAGGCGGTAGTCCGTCGTATGCACGAGCGAAATTATTGTTTTCAATTAGGTTATGAGGTAAGAAGGTAGATGTGGTATTATAATTTCATAGGTATAATATTATCATTAATATAATATATAAATATTAAATCCATAATTAGATCCATCTGTACAAGGCAGTGATGGAAAACAAATAACATTGGTTCGTGAGGTGGTAGTATGTCGTACACACGATCGACTGCTTCATTTCCCCTTTGATGAAAGAAGATAAGGATATACGTTATGAAATTAAAATAATAACATATAATTATATGGGATATATTTTTTTATTATATAATAATAATTTAATAAAATGATAAGGAGTTTGAAGAAGAAATAAAAAAAATGTAAGGTTGAGATTGATACCTCTTCTTCAGAGAGCCTCTTTAGGTTTATAAAAAAATCCTTCTTATGAGGGATTCATAATAAAAATAAGGCATATAGTATGTTTATAGGGAATATAAGGATATATATTTTTACAATTATTTTCCAAACAAAATGGGTTTTTAAGTGTTTAGTTTGGATGATAGGGGGCCTTTTATTATTGGGTGAGAAGACACACATGGAATTTCTAAAAAGAATAATGTTTACCCATGTTTTCCACATGAGAAATGTATTAAACGTTTATAATTATATAAAATTAAAGGTTATGAGGTATAAATATGGCTAAAAATTTTGTTTTGTACAATTTTATAGGTCATTTTACCCCTTATCGTTTTAGTTTAACCCTTAGTAAACTTGTTTTAATCATAACTACAGTAATTAATTTTTACCATTATAACCATTCGATTAGCTAAAAACTTAAATTTAACATAGTATATAATAAAAATTAGTATTATTAACATTATTGAATCCATTTTTATTAATTTTATTTATATAATTGGAAAATTTTAATTTGAAATTAGACCCACAAATGTGATAAAAACACCGTTTTCCAAATATAAAATTTTCAAAAGTAGAGGATGCTTTATTATCAAAATGCAAAATGAATTTTATTATAATGAACTAAATAGGATTAATAAATATATAATTTAAATAATTTTACTTTTAAAACCATTTAAAATGAAAAATTAACCTTATGAAATATTTAAACAGAAAGGAAATTTTCAATAAAAACCATCATTTTTTACTATTCATCACAAAATTAATCTTTTCAGAAAAATTAAAAAAATTCATTTTAAGATAATTTGGATATGTTTATTAAAAAATAATTCAAATTTTTAAATTAAATTTTCCAAAATTTTCAAAAAAAAAATTATTATTTGTTCACAATAAGTAATAATGATCACTTTTTAAAGGAATTTTTGAAACATATAAAGACTTTATCAAAAATTATGTTCTTATTTATAAATATATTTTATTTATATAAAGCCTTTATAATTTTTTTTAATTTTTAGTTATTTCTATTCATACCTTCAAATTTAACAACTAATTTATAATTATCATGTTTAAATAATAATATTAGTAGTATATTTTTGTTTGTTAAAACTCGATGTTGGGTGTAAAAAAAGATATTGAATAAATTAAATTTATACAAAAATATATTTCATAAAAATTACTATCATTACAAAAGAAAAAAAATAAAAATAAAAGGTAATTTTGGTTTTAAATAATCTTAACTACTAGGATTTAGGCATGTTTTAGGACATTTTAACCCTTATCTCTTTGGTCTAACCCCTGGTAAACCTTTTAACATTTACCGAAATAATGTATTTTTATCTCAATTTTTATTAATAATGAAAAAAATGAAATTTAACTCATTAATAAAATATTAAATTCTTATTCCAAATATTTAAACCATTTTATCATATTCAATTTCTATAAGTGATAGAAATTTCTTTTTAAAATAAGTGTGAAAAATGCAACAAAAAAAATTTTAGAAAAAAAAATTAAGCATTAAAATTAATTTAATAAAATTATTACCCATTAAAAACCATTTGATTAATATTAAAATATTTTATTGAATATATTATCTATAAATTTCATTTATATTATTCATAAATAGTTATTAATTCAATTTATTAAGTTAAAAACATATTGTACTCATGAAAATGTTTTTTCAGAAAAACATCTCTTTTTTACCTTCAAATGATTTTATTTTATTTTTCAACCCATTTATAACCAATGAATTAATTTTATACATGTGTAAAAAACTTTTCATAATTTAGTAATTTCTATTCATACAATGTACACCAACTACTAGGCAGTAAATTTCACATTAAATAATAATATTTCAATAGTATAACACTGGTTGTTTAAACTTGGTGTTACGTGTAAAAAATCCATCAAAGACATCAAATTTATTTAAAGATAAATATATCATAAAATAATAGGGTTTTATATTCTACCCAGTTATACTAATTGAACCCTCAAAATTATATCACTCTGACACAAAAAACATAGGACACTTATACTTTATCAAAACCTTGGGTTCCCACATAGCTTATTCAAATTTATGGTTTCTTATCAAAACATTGACTATGTAAGTTGTCTTATTTGATAAAAAAAATATCTATTAAATCATGAATATCCACTATTTTTTCCTTATAAGATATATTTTTTGGGACCAATTTGGTTTCAGGAAGATGCAGGAAGTTAATAAGATGTCTTTGAAGAAGGAGGAAGTTAAGGAGGTGTTTGTGAAGTTGGAGGAAGGATTTTATTTTTGGGTCTATCATAAATCACATCAATTTGTTAATAATTACAAAAATGGAAAATGTAAAATGATTGAATCATACAGATAAGAAAATATGAATTTTTCCTGACTGATTCTATCAAACAAAGGTTACCGAATTAAGGTTTATCATACATAGTTTTTGTTGAAGAATAAAATTGTCCGATTATTTACTGTTCAATATGTTAAAAAAATCTTGAGTATTTCAAGAATAAGTTTAAAGGGAATAATTTATATTCTGAGGAAAGTGGGAGAAATATTTTTGTTATAGAAATTTACTATTATAAATATTTGTAGAATTCATTGATGAATCCTTCCAGACAAAAGAGAATTTGTGATGTTGTTTGAAGTTTTATGGAGTTTTGGACTTTTAGTAGTTCAAAGAATTATTGTTCAGATGTTTATAGAAGTTTTTTAGTAAGAAGAATGGTTTTCTAAGGTCAAAGGTATTTTTCTAAGTAATTTCATCAGATAAAGATCATTATAAAATGAAATCAGATAATGATCATTAGATGATCTATTTCAAAAAATATTGGTTGAAGTCTATCAGATGAACTCTTTCTGATGTTTTCATAAAGAAGTATCGTTTTTGTACTTTTTTTAAAGTTATGAAGTGAGGATTCTTAAAAATGATCAGATGAATCTTTCCATATCATCACACATAAGTTTACATGTAATATAAATGTTTGGATCTTTTCTATCCATGTCAATAGATGAAGGTGTTTTAGATATAATTCATTCTATGAAGTTTTATTAGTTTGAAGATATTTAAAAATATTTTTTAAAGATATCAAAAGTGATGATGCTGATATGGTATTTTAATGTTCATAATATCATGGTTGAAAATCATTATAGTTTCCATGTCTTAAGGATGTTTTTCTCACCAATTTTTAACGAAATTTGAATATGGTTGGAGTCTATGAAGTTATTCATGATGTTTCAAGAATATTTTAGATAGCTTTAAAAGTGTTTAGTGAATTTTTATTAGTGGGGTTTTTTAATTTTAGTTTTCACTGAAGTGGGAATATATATTTTGATCCCCACATTTTTTACCTTAAACATTCCTATATAAAGGGTTTTTCATACATCCTAAAATGTGAGAGATGCTATTCACAAGTGAAGAAGTGAGCTGAAGCTTGTTATAAGTGGAACGTCGACTATATAGTTCTTCATGAAGTAGAATCAAATGGTAGATTACTAGATAATGATTTATATTAATTTTATATTGGAAAGGTGATGAATGAAATATATATTTTTGTTTGATTTTATGAATGTACTCTTTAATATTAATTGGTAACCACATACATCAGGTGGGATCCAAGATGAGAAACCAGAGATGAAATTTTAAATTCAAAAAACAACACCAACAACAAGGTGGCCCTGAACAATGAGTCACCTGCATCATTTCATCATCCATCCACCATCAGCTTTAGGTAAAAAAAATTTCTGTCAACGACATCTGTACCAGGTAGATCCACACCAACAGAAATCATCCCAACAAATTTCCAATCATAGAAAAACCCATACCATCATCACTTCAGCCTCATCGACTATCAATGCTGACATTCATCCCCACACCAGAAAAATCACCGAATCCATAATCATAAAATGACAGTAAGCATCTTCAAAAAGAAAAACCACATTCTACATCATTGTCAAAGTATCAACATCATCATCACCATTTTAACCCCACACCCATCACTGAAGACCATCAGAGATCATGATATCCATAGAAGAAGTAACAAACCTTCAATGATAATATGATGAAGAGATCTAAAAATCCAAAGTAGAAAGGAACCAAACCAAGATAGGCCACACGAGGAGCACCATTGGCCACAAAACCCACCTCCCAAAACATTTTTGGAACTCATATCCAACTTAGAGAGGAGTATAGGAACTTTAGGTTAGGGTAGGGATAAAAACGGTCGATGGATCTGAAAGAAATCACCATGTAGATAATTAAACCAAATCCAAATACAATATCATACCAACATAGGGGTTTCTAAAAACCCCTTGACCACTATACCATATCCCAAAATCACAGTGTTACAATCACTCTACATCTAACCTAGAGAGGTGTAGTGTAATGTGAGGTAAGAGTAGGTTAGAAGTGGTTGGGGATTACATATTTCCACCTTTGTTGTACCCAAAAAAAGATCCCAAGATACTTACATTGATAGAGACACACCACCATGAATATTGTGATGTAGCAATAAGGCAAGAAGTGGTGAAAATATGGGAAGAAAGGGAGGAAAACAATACTTAAATGGACTATAGAATATTTTTGGTTTAACCTATACAGTGTCCCCAGATATAAGGCATAAAACATATATTTTTTCACAATCATTATCACATTAAAAATATATGAGATAAATAAATAATTACCTGCTGCTAGGTAAGAACGTGAAGAAGAGGAACTTGCAAGAATTGGAAATGTGGAGAAAGATACAAACAACACAATAAAAAATACTAATTTCTATTGGTGACGGTTTTTAATAATAGTTATAAAAAACATTGATATATATTTATAAATTTTATTATCACATGCACTTTTTTTATAATGAAATAAATGTGTAAACATTTTCATTTCTTACTGTAACCTCAGAAAGAGGATTATTTTCTAGTGGATTGTGTGGTATTGAATTTTTTTTGAAACCTTGCCAAGGACTAGCTACTATTTTTTATTAGTGAACATTCTAAATATTTTTGTTCCCATGGTTGTTCTTTTTTATTTGTTTTCAACTAATTCATATCTATTTAATAGGAGGGGAAGGTTGTTTCTTATAAAAAAAATTATAAATGAAAATAATAATGATTCAACTTCTCCACATCTAAGTGGTCATAGAGATCCTGATTAGTCCTTTCAGGATCATTCTCCAATGGTATGGCCTTTAAGTTCAATACATGTGAAAGATCAAGCATGTATTTCTTTAGGGTGGATACGTAGAACACATTGTTTACTTGAGATATGTTTTGTGGAAGCACCTAGATATAAGAAACCTTCATCATATAATCATGAATTTTTAAGGGAATGATATATATAGGGAATAAAATTACATTATTTAAATATTTCAAAACCATCTTCCAAGGTTATATTCATATGAATAACTTATCACTAACTTCAAACACTAGATATCATCACTAGTTGTAACCAAAACTTTTACGTCATCTTTGTGCTTCCCTGATGTGATGTCAAATAGCTCTAAGATTATATTATATCTCCTCAACTAGATTAGTTCACAATGTATTTCTCTCTCCCCCTTCATCACAATATATTTTATTTTATGTACATCCTTCCATTGTGGTTTTCATAAGGATCCATATGAATACCTAATTGAAAGCAATTGTTGTAATAAAATTTTACTAGAGAAAGGTGTTGATCTAAAACAGCGTTAAAATCCATAGAAAATGATCTCAATATATCTTCTAGGGTTTGAATGATCCTCTCATACTAATCATCTATTTGGGGATTATATAGAGTTCTAAAGTTCAACTCTGTATTCAATTCTTCATAATAAATTATCCAAATATTTGGAGAAATCCTAGGATCCAGATCAGATACAATATAATGTTGTACACTATAAAACCTTACAACTTCATTAATGTATATCATGACTAATTAATTAATAATTAAATTTTCTCTAATTATAATAAAATTTTCTAAATTTGTAAGGCAATTAACTATAACCCAAATAACAATATATCCTTTAGATGGTTTTGGGATTGCAATGAAAAAATCCATAGTGATGTTTTCCCATTTCCATTAAGGTATGGGTAATGATTATAACAACCCCTTAGAATCCTATATCTGTTCCTTAAAATTTTTATATAACAATAATTGAGATAAATACTCTACAATATTCATTGTCATGTTGTCCCACTAGATAAACTCTTTTAGATCTCTCTATATCCTCGTACTTATTGGATGAATAAATAATAATGAATTATGAGATTTAACCAACTTCTCCTTCAAATATATTATTTCCTTGACAAATACACAATTCATAAACCTTATCATCCCACCACAATCATGTTTAAACTTAGGAACATTCCTCACCTTCTTCTATAGTCCCAAAAACTGTTTTTCACCTCTTTATTCCTCACGTGGATGGATGGTTGATCATTCATTTGAGAAAGAATATATCCCCTTTTATCCTGATTTTAATATCAATATTCTATAAGTCCATAAGTATTGTTTCTATTTCAATAATTATCATGGAAAAACATTCTTGTTCATTCTGACTCAGAGCATCACCCATTGTGTTCAACTTCCTAGGGTGGTAATGTGTTGATTAGTCATAGTTGTTAATTAACTCAAACCATCTCCGTCATCACATATTCAAATCTTTCTTTGTGAATATATACATAAATGATTTATGATCTGTATATATGTCACTCCTTTCACTATAAATATAATTCCTCAATATTACCAATTAAATAATTACCTACACCAAATCTAAATAATGATTCGGGTAATTTGGTTAATGAATTTCCAATTATCATGGGGCATAAATTATTACCATATAATTCTTCATGAGGATTCATATAAATACCTTCTTCAATTAATCACTATAAATTAAAAAACCTTATCCACTACAAGGTTGTGTGATCAAAGGATCATTGACTAGCCTTATGTTCAGTTCAATGAAACTTTCGTTTCATTCATTGGTCCAAAGGAACATGGATCCCTTCTGAGTCAACATGGTTATTGGATTTTATATCCATGATAAATCTATAACAAATAATCAGTAGTATCAATACAACCTATGAAAAATGTAGATATAGATCATCATGGTTAGTCTGGTCCATTGTTCAATAACTTCTATCTTTGAAGGATCCAGTTATATACCCTTGATTTAGATTATTTGAACCAATAAATATACATTATATAAAAAAAATTCAAACTTTATAAATTTTTCATATTTCTTATCTTTCTTTAAGGTCTCTAATACACTCCTCCATATATCTTTATTCACTTCCTTAATATGAACATATATAATCATATAATCTATGAATACTACCACAAACTGATCGAGGTAATCTAAAAATTATGTATTCATTAAATCCATGAACATAGAAGGATCATTGTTGTCTTATCCCGGGTCAATATGAGGTCACATATGGTGACCTCAAGAACGCTCGGTGATTGAGAAATTTCCTCGCCTGTTCTCTCCTCTATTTTTCTATTTGGTTCTTTGGGGTTCTGTTTTTGTGTTCCAGGTTCTGATAACTTCATTTGATGATTCTACTCTGCTCTTTTGTCCTTGCCCTCCGTACATGCCCCCACTTTTGTGGTGGTTCCAAGGTTTATTTGTAAAATTGGGATGGTGTTGGAGGATTTGATGATGTGGTTTCAGATCATGGATTATACTAAGTTTGGGTCTCACTTTTCCACAATGTGATGGTATGGCATGTTTTTGTGGTGTTTTTTTGAGGGGTTTGGTCTTGTATAGGGTTCTTTGTCCAACTCGTTAATGGTTCCTTGTGATGTTATGTTGGTTCTCAAATAGCCTTAAAGTGATTTGTATGGTGGGTTCTCACTTAACCAAAAATTGTTTCAAAAGTCAAAAAAATGAATATATAGCCATCATAGAAGGATAATTGTTAAGTCCAAATGGAAGCACTATAAATTCATTATGAACATACCTTGTATGAAAGTCTATCATGGGAATATCTACCTTTTTGAATTTTAATTTATGATATCCAGAACGAAGGTCAATCTAGGAAAATTATTAATCTATGTGAATTTGATTAAACAAGTCATCAAGACGGGGTATAATATTCTTGTTTTTGATAGTTATATTATGAAGTTATCAATAATCAATGAAAATACCCATTCAACCATCATTATTATTAACAAAAAGAATAGTTGAACCCCTATGGTAACAGACTTGGGTATATAAATCCCTTATCTAGATTCTCCAAGAGTTTTTTCTTCAATTATTAAAACTCAATCAGATCCATTTTATATAGTGTATTTGAAAAATGAGTTGCACCAAATATGATTTATATTAAAAAATAATATTCACAATTTTTGGGAAGACTAGGAAAGTCTTAAAGAAATAAATTAACATAAAAATAGGTATGTCTATAATGATGAATTTCTCCCTAACCATTTGAGATAAATATCCCTCATGGATAAGTAGTAAGAATCGCACTATGAAACTACTTTCCATTGGAAGTTCATATTTATCCTCACATTAAAGGATGATCATCGGTTTATTGATAATATAAAATGTTACTTCCATTAATTGAAAATTGATATGTCATATATATAAAGGTAGTTAATCAATGCTAAAAGTCACATTAAATTCAAAAAGGAAGAATAATAATATTTTCATAAGGCACATTATCACAAACATTAAGTTGACATACCCAAATCTGAAGTTGAAATTAAGTGCTCCTTAACCATCATGATCCAATTCATTATTTTATATAACATTGACCCTTCATTAGTCTTGGAGTTAACCATTGAATTAGGGAATTTAATTAGATAATTCATGATTTATCGACACATAATACATTTAACTCTTAGTGGTACCTTAGGATGAACTTTATTTCTCTCTATCAAGCTCCTAAATTTTCCTTAGAAAATAGTTTCTCTATGCACTTATTTACCATACAAAAAATATATTCTTATTCCTTTTAGTAATTTACATAGTTGATTCTTCCCACATTCATGGAATGTAGAAAATTTAATATTATATCTTTCAAGGTATTAATCAATTGAAATCCCAACAAACTATATTTTTTCTCTTATTGGGTGTGTCAGGAAACTCACCCAAGTTGAGGATGTTAATCATAAATCATGATTTCTGGGTAGGCATAACCATGTGATTTTTTACTTTATCTCTTATCCTGATTGGTTTCTCATTTATATGACCACCACATTTTCCTTTAAAAACATCATTAACTTTATTCATCATGGTTTAGTCAATTTAATAAAAGCAAATATCTTAGTGTGAGTATCAAGCATCAATAGCCAGTGTAAATAATCATATGATTATGAAAATATTTCTTATGGTGTCTTAAATTATGACACCTTTTTTCAAACCATGGAACTTTAAGTTCATCTCATATTAATATAATTTATAATAATTTTTATTAGATTTTATCCTCTCAATCATTATAATAGAATATAAAGAGTATATGAATTATCTAAAGCATATATTAGGTGAGTTTCTATCCAGGTGTGTAGTCTTAGGCCCACTCATCATGCACTGAGTGAAGATCGATTTGATACTTAACCAAACATTTTAAGGTTTTTACCCCTCAGTGAATCTATTCCATAGCCCCATACACTTTCTAGTATCCAGGAAATGTTTTTTTATAAGGAAAGCACAAAAAATATAATTCATCAAAAACATTAGGTTGTTCTACTATACTAAGAATTATCCCCATAATTTTTACCCAATATCTCTAATCTTATTCTCAAAAACTTACTAAATCCCTATCTGATACCAAATTAGGTGACCCAAGAATTACAAACATAAATATTACATCATTTTAGATGAATATTAAATATATCCCACAATAATATAGGAATTAGAATCATAAATATTTGGAGTATTTTGATACTAGATACATAATAATTTTATTTCATGAACCATCTTTAACATCTCCCACAATGTTCTTATCACATGGTGCACTTCATAGACATACCCTACTTAAAATATTTCTTAAAAACCTAGGGAAAAAAACTTGAGAAAGAGTGAGATCAGAGCTCAGTAAGTGTAAACATATGAGATTTCAAGAAACAATCATAACTGAGAATAGGATTATCATAATGTTATGATAACATGATAAAAAAATATGAAATTCATACTCAATCAATCAATTATCTTAAATCATGAATCATGGCATAAGGCTTTGTCATTTCAATATACATAAGTCATAAGAGTGTGTAATCATCAATAATAAATCATGAGTTATGAGAACATATCATAATAATAATTTATATGTTTGTGTTATAAATATAGGTATAGAATGTAATTTTATTTTTCAAGGATCACTAATAAGACTATCCTAGTGAACAAAGTCTGATAGTGTATTAGGTTCACCCCCATTCCATCATTTCCATAGTAAAGGTCCACTATCAAGACTATCATGAAAAAGTACCATAGTAGATTGGGTTCACTCTATATTAAATCATTTACTTTGTCAAGGTTCACTACCTGGACTATCCTAATAGAAAAAGTTCCTTACTAAACTAGGTTCAATTCGCATTCTAGTCTATATTATTTCATGAGATTCCATTCTTTAGCCAATGCATTGGAGGGATATAAAATTCTTGGCCCACCTGTCATATAACGAAAACCATACATATTTGTGCCATATGATCATAAAAAAATTCATCATTTCATCTTATCATAACCCATTTAAAGGAAATGAGTTGCAAAAAAATCATTATTTCATCATAACATAACTCGTGAAAAAAAAACAAGTTTCATAAAGATTTCATCATTACCTAATTAACACATGGGAAAGAAATCATTTCTATATAATAATCCTCAAATCCTCTTCACTATAATAAATCTAGAAAAGAAAAGTGTATAGTATCATAATATCATATCCCCCAAAAATAAAAAAAAATCATAAATTTTTTTGACATAGATGAAAAATACCTTTAGAAGATCATTTGAAAATTTATTTAAAAATTGGTGAAATGACCTTTTAATTCAATATATTTAAAAACTAAAAATTTCAAGAATATTGAAAAAAATCCCTAAAAATATACATTTTAATAAGTAAATTAAGTTTGAAATCAAGTAATATTTTTGAAAGTGGGAAAATCCATTCATTCGGTAAACATTAAAAAAATATTCATTTCCCACTTTTGGTAAAAAGTATAAAGTGACTCGTTTAGAAAGCGAAAATAAAATTCCTTTTAAAACATTTAAAATAAAATAAAATATTATTGAAAATTTATTTATATAATAATTTTATCATATAAAAGAAAATTCTATAAAACATTTCAAATAACATCGACATTGAAGAAAAATTTCACCAATAATTGAGGAAATAAGGTAGGTTTTTCTTACAAAAATTCTCAATAATTTTAATTAAAAAAGAGAGTAAAATGGTAATATTGCATAGAAATTATAGTAATAAAAAATTATTTTAATTTATAATATCTATATAATTTCTCTCAATTAAAATTTAGTATAGATAATCCCAAGAAGAAATGATATTATAACATAAACCCATACATCAAGTCCTTTCTTGCTTCAAATGCATTCAAAAATCATATATAATAAATATATATTTATTATAATTATATTATGAAAACATATTCATACATAAAATAATATATATTATTCATTTATAATATCCAATTATCCTTTTATTAATAATTCTTCATTAAAATGAACATTCATGTGAAAAATTATTCATTTTCCATGCATGTTTCAGTTTGATGGTTCGGATCCTCGAATCTTGTTCATGGTTTCATCATCTTACAAATATTAATAATTTAATAAGTATCATATTAATTCATTAAATACACTTTTGGAACCATTCAAATAATGTGGTGATGAAAAATGACTTACATCACTTCGTGGTGACGGTAGTCCGTACTCAAGCACGAGTGATGTTTCTAATTTTTTCAATAGATGGAACAAAATAAAGTCAAATAGTTATTCAACTTCAAATAAAAATTATTTATCATAAATAATATATGTGTATATATATATATTCATTAAAAATATCATTATGATCTGACATTAAAATACGAAATGAAAAATGAGTCACATCGTTTTTTGGTGGTAGTAGTCCCCACATACTCTTGAATAAGGTTATCATTTTCCAAAGGCTGGGAATGAGATAGAAAATGGATATACATGTGAAATATAAACGTATAATTATAGTAAATATACTGATTAAATCATGTTAAGTTTGTTACAAAACATTTTCATGATTTTTAATAATAAAGAAACATGAAAAAGATCAGTATGAACATATACTTCCTCTTTGGGTATCCTCTATTGAAAAGAACCATATTAATTCTTGGATGGGTCTATTGGGAAGATCAGAACCTCAATTTCATGGATACAAATATTTAGATAATATTTTACTATATATTGGTTGATCTAAATGGATCCAGTGGTGTTGACAATAGAGTATAGGAGGTTCTCTTTTATAAGTTTAGGGTGTTTCACTCTTGTAAATAGTTAAAACATAAAAATATAATAAAGTCATATTTAAGTGAAATTGGAACCAAAAAAACCCAAATTAGAAGATAATATATGTTAGGTATTAAATATACTTAACCAATATTATTTAAAAAAGTTTATGTTATTTTAACTCTTATCTCTTTAGTTTAACACCCTGTTAACCCTTTTAACATTTACCGCAATAATCATTTTTTGCATCGATAACTATTCATAATAAGAAAAAATGAAATTTGAATCATTAATAATTTTAGGAATTAAAATTACAAATATGGGAACTATTTTATCAAATCTAATTTAAATAATTATAAAAAATTAATGTTAAAAGAAGTGTGCAAAATTCAATGAAATCTATTTTTATATAAATTCATTTTTAAGCATAAAATTGAATTTAACCCAATTCATTTCCTAGTAAAACCCATAATATGATTGCAAAAAATTATTAAATATATTATCTAAAAATTTAATTAAAATTATTCTTTAATATTGATTAAATCGACTTTTTAAGATTAAAAAATTATACACATAAAAAGAGTTTTTCAAAAAAAACATATGTTTTTACCTTTAAATGATTTTAATTTCATTTCTAACCAATTTAATAACCAATGAATTAATTGTATAAATGTGTAAAAAAATAATAATTTATTTATTATTATTCATAACCACTATTTCAACATCAATGTGAAAATTTTAACACTAATTAATATTATTTTTATAGTATGACGTTTTTCATTTAAACCATGTGCTGTATATATAGAAACATATCAAAGGAATAAAATTTCTGTAACGATAAATATATAATAAAATTTCAAGGTGTTCTTTTACCTAAGGAATGCGTTTTTTCATGTATGGGGAATTACTCACAATTTGGATGGTTTCCAATGGGGTTTATTCATGGAATCAAAATCATCCAATGGTTCAAAAATATATAACAAGTTATAGGCTTACTTTCTTAAGGAAGGAAATAATTACGATTTTTTATAAATGATGCTTAGGAAAAAAATCGGTTGATATAATGGGAGGTTAGGCTCATCAACCCATGTTTGAGGTAATTATTTCCTACTATGTGACTCTGTTATAGATTTAATACATATTCTTGAATCCTTCCCAAATCCTAGTATAGGACTGGTCACCCTCATGTTAGTGATCAGTTATTAGCATGTTTCAAGATGAATTTTCTCTATTTTTAAGTACTCTCATTGATTTTAAAATTCATATGTATTAGATTTTATTCATCAATAACACCATCTATATGTATGGTAGGTTCTTAATAAGTCTTTTATTACTTAGTGATGCATGTTTTTTAAAAGAAACAAAAGATTAAATCCGTACAATAGGGAACTATAGAGTTTTATATTCATTGAGGATAATGGTGATGGTTTTTATGTTAGGATCAGGCCATTTAAATAGGTTTCCTATGTATCCTTGTAAAAGGAATCAGAACCCATGTCGTTTGGTGACACTTAACATGACACGTCATACCATTTATGGTCATGTGAAAAGGACCGATCCGATAATTTTAATGACATTCTCAAGAGATGGTATAGTAGTAGATCCATCAAAGATGGAGGTGATTGAATGATGGCCTTGACCAACCACAGTGATAGAGATCCATATATTTCTTGGTTTAGTTGGATATTATCAATGATTTTGGGAATTTCTCTTGAATATCTAATCCTATGACCAAGTTAACTTGGAAGGGTGTCAAGTTACTCTAAACAGCTGAATGTGAGGAAAATTTCAAGGAACTGAAGAGAGTGTTTGTTAGTGAACCTATAATTACATTTACCTATAGTGGATAAGGGTTTTTAATATACTGTGATGCATCCAAGAAGGGATTGGGATTTTTTCTTATATAGAATAACATGGTTATATCATATGTCTCATGATAGTTGATGATTCACGATAAGAATTACCAAACTCATGATTTGTAGTTAGCAGTGGCCAGTTTTTGCATTAAATATATGTGCGTATTATCTCAATAGAGAAAAGTGTGATATATATATTGATCATAAATTTCTGAAATATATATTCACAGAGAATGATTTGAACATGCACAAGAGAATATGGTTAATGTTGATAAAATATTATGACTTCTCAATACATTACCACCTTGGGAAAGCGAAAAATGTGACCAATGCTTTGAGTTGAAAGGATCATTCTATCTTATCCCTAGTTAGGATCAAAAAAGATAAAATATTTCGGTATTTTCAAGGAATGGATCTATAATTCCTAAAGTAAAGGGAAAATCATATCTTTCTTAAATAAATATTAAACCCTCTATTCAAGTGAAGGCTAAGAAGGTGCTAAAAGAATACGAAGAGCTATAAAAGAAAGCCATAAATTCTCCTGAGATTAACCTTGATCAGGATGAAATGATAAGGTTCAAGAACTATGAATGTGTTCCTTCCTTACCAGATTTGAAGAAGGATATATTATAGGAATCTCATAGATATTAATTCTCTAGGAATCCAATAAGTATGAAGATGTATAGGGACTTGAAATAATAATTTTGGTGGGATTTCATGAAGAGAGATATCGTAGAGTTTGTATCTCAGTGCTTCGTATGCCAACAAGTTAATGTTGATAGAAAAAAATAAAAGGGGATATGGAATCCATTACCCAAACCAGAATGGAAATGGGAGAACATCACTATGGATTTTGACGTTGGAATACCCAAAAACCTATAAAGGGTTTAAATCTATATGGTAGGCATTTGGTTTCCTTACTAAGTCAACACATTTCATTACTATTAGAGAAGACTTCTCTATGGATCATCATTTCAGGATATACATTAATGAAGTGATAAGGTTGCATGGAGTACCATATTCCATGGTATTGGATCAGGATTCAAGTTTTACCTCAAAGTTCTAGAGAAGTCTTCAGTAATAACTTGATAACGAATTGAGTTTCATCACTGGTTATTATCCTAAAATATATGTTCAGTCTAAATGACCAATTAAAACCCTAGAGGATATGTTGAGATCTTGTTCCTTCATCATCATGTAATTTTATAAATGGATAGGGAGGAAAACCACAAAAAGGAGAAGCATAGAAGGAAACCCCTCACCCACCCCCACCCCTGCCCAAAAAAGAAACTATGGGGGCCTAAAATGATGCAGCCCTAATGCATCCCCTTTAATAAAGTCAATCCAATTAGGAGTAATACTTGCAGCAGAGTGAAGAAACACCTTATCCGTGCCATTAAGGACCACTGAGGCCAAGTAGTCACCAACCTTGTTCCCCTCTCTCCAGGTGTGAAGAATTCGGATGTTGTTCTTAATACTGCATTTACATTGCCTTATGACATAGCATATCGACTAGGGTACTTCACCATTCTCCTCCAAGTAGTTTTAGACAATTAAGGAGTTTGTTTCAATTTTGGATACCTCCAACCCCTGTTGCCTAAAATGTCTGAGTCCTGTAAGCATTTCCAGTGCCTCCGCTTCAAGGGAAGATCCATAGCCTAGGCTGGCTGAAAAAGCTAAGAAAACCGAGCCTTTACTATCCCTCACCACACCTCCTCCACGAATGCATCCCTGTACACAAGAGCCATCCATATTGAGCTTCAAGACACCCGATGGAGGTCTCCTATAGACCCAACTGCCCTTCCTCTTACTAGAGGTATAGTCCTCACTGGAACTGGAATGAAACCGCTGAAAGGAAGGAGCTGCCCTCCAATGTCGCACCGCCTTGTACAGGTCCAGTAACCAATTTTTTTTCCTAGACAATAATAACTCAAGAAGAGATAGCCACACCCTCGTACATTGCTCTGTTCCTCTCCTGCCAAAGACACCAACACCCCACATTTAGCAAAATCTAACAGGCAACTCTCTCAATTCCCCCACCCTCTGAGCCATGATACCACTTAACAAGAAAGGAGGATAAGGTCTCGTTCGAAGAAAGGGTTTCGAGAACTCGCCAAGATACTTCCAGACCTCGCCCACCCAAACACTTCCAAAGAACAGGTGTGAAGTCCTCTCTTCTCTATGAACGTTACAGCAAACACATTTAGATGCAAGCTGGATGCCGCACCTCCTGACATTCTCGTCTGTCAGAAGTTCTCTGTTTCAAATCCTCTAGGTTAGAAAATTGACCTTAGTTGGAATGTCCTTCACCCAGACAACCTCATCCCAGCTCCCTGCCTGACCTGGCTCAAAAGCAATGCAACGGAAGTCCTTAGAGGAGAACTGGACCATGGAGGAAGCAGTAAAGACACATTTATCGATCTCTATATTAAGATCAATGAGATTGAAACACTCAAGATGATTATCATCCAGAACCGAGTTGATGAACTCCGGGAAAACACTAGCATCCCTGTACAAAATATCTGTGATCAGACATCCAGGAAACATCATCACTGAAACGCACCAATCATCGTTCCAGAAGGAGAGATCTCCATTACCAACAATCCACCGAGTGAAGGGCCGAAGCTTCTCAACAATGGGACCAACCAAAGACCAGAGGGACGCTTTGTTCCGCTCCACTAAACCCCTGGAGCTCGAGGCATATGCTTGCATGGTGGTCCCCCAGAGAGTATGACACTCCAGAACACTCCAAGAGATCCTCGCATGCATGCAGTAAAGTGTATCCTCTAAGTTGTGCACATTAACCCCTCCCTCCCTCACCGGCCTCGCCAATTTACCCCACGCCACCCAGTGTTTCTTGCCCTCCGAAGACGGATCCCAAAGAAAATTGGCAAGTATCCTGTCAATGGATTTGATAACCCCCTTAGGGACTTTGTTGGACGATAAACCATGGATTGGAGAGGCCATCACTACACTATTCACTAGGACGATTCTTCCACCGAATGACAGGAATTTATTTTTTCAGTTCATAACCCTATCTGAGATCTTGATACGTAAGTCGTCAAAGTCACGGATTCGAAGCCTTCATGGAGATATGGGAGCACCAAGGTAAATCATAGGAAAACCCCCCTTTGAATGCCAATCAAGCTACTGACAAACTCCACTCTCTCTGTGGAGCACTTATTGGAGATGTACAAGACACTCTTACCCTTGTTGATCAACTGACCACTCCATCGAAAATAAACATCAATCACTCTGTTAATGCTATGAATGGACATAGTCTTAGCGTTCATAAATATGATGGTATCATCCGTGAACATAAGATGAGAGATTATAGGGGCCTTAAGACGACGCCGATATGGAAGGATACCTCCATTGATGATGCTCCTCTGGATGAGGTGACTCAGGACGTCCTGAATGAGAATGAACAGAGATGGAGAGATGGGGTCCCCTTGCCTAAGGCCTCGAGTAGACTTGAAGAACCCGTACTATTTGCCCATAAAGGACACAGATAACCATGAAGAGATAAAGCAACGGAAGAATAGATCAATATCCCAAGAGTTGAGACCCATACCTGAGAGAACTCTATTAATGAAGCACCATTCCACCCAATCATAGGCCTTGCTCATGTCATGTTTAATGACCATGTTAGACCCTCTGGTCTTCAAGTTGATATCACAGAGCATCTCCTGAGCTAGAGCGATGGCCTCTTGGATCGAGCGACCTTTAATGAACCCATGTTGTTCCAAGGAAATTAAGTGAGGGATATGGATAGCCATCCTCAAATTAATAATTCTGGACAAGATATTTTATGGAACATTACAAATACTCACCGAACGGTAGTGTGAGATCGATGAGGGGTTTTTGGACTTGGGAAGCAGAACGAGAGTGGTAGCACAAGTAATTTGGGTAAGCTCCCTCCCCTAAAGAAATCATGTATAGCATCAATCAATTCCTCTTTCACTGAGACCCAGGAGGCCCTGTAAAATGAAGCCGGAAAACCATCAGGACCCTCCGTGCTCTCCGGGTTCAAATGCATGAGAGATTCTTTGATCTCCGACTTGCCAGGCAAAACCCACAAACTTTCATTGGTTTGGCCGGACACATAGGTAGTAATCACATCAAAAATGCCAGAAAGTTCCAAAGGATAACCAGTAGCCAATCGTTCATTAGGACCAGCCAGAAGCTCCTGGAAGAAGGAATTAGCCATGCCTCCAATCGTGTCTTTGTCCTCCGTGAAGGAACCATCCTCCAGTTAGATGTTCGGTTTGACCAGCTTCCCCCTCTCCTTGATGCATGCGTGAAAAAACGCTGTGTTCCTATCTCCTTCTTTAATCCATTTGATTCAAGACCTCTCCCTAGCCAGTCGCTCCTGTTTCAGAAGTAGATCAGCCAAAATTCCCTTCTTCTCTGCAAGAGCCGCATAGGACTGCTCATCCCACTCCACCTCGAGACCAAACTCATTACTCTACACTTCCTTCATAACAGAAGTAACAACCTCTTCAGAGGGAGCCAAGCCCATGTCCCATGATTGGAGCTTGAGTTTAAGCCTACCCAATTTACTGTGCAAAATGATCCATTTGTTACCTTGCAAAGGAGTGGCCCAAACTGCACCAACCAGGTCATGGTATCCTGGTTTTTCCACCCAGTACTGACTGAATCTGAACCGCTCTAGAGGCCGAGGTGAGGAGTCAAGAGACACAAGGAGAGGTGAGTGGTCTGAGATTCCCTGAACTAGATGAGCCACCTTAGTGGTCGAGAAGACTGAGATAGCATGGATGTTAGCCAGGCAGCGATCCAGACGCCCCCACGACCGACATGATCCCCGCTGATTATTACTCCACGTGAACTTGTCCCCCACAAAGCTTAGGTCCAAGAGGCCCTTTCCAGACATGAAACGAATGAAATAAATACTAGATAGCCTTGGGAAGGGGCCTCTACACTTCCGTTCATCCGGATCATCCAATACATTAAAGTCTCCCCCCACAATCCAAGGCACGAGGCCAGGATCAAACAAGATTAAATATCTCCATAAGTCTTCCCGAGAGTGCCTGTTGCAACTTACATACATAAAGGAAACATAAACAGGAATGGGACTAAGAGTTATCTTAATAGTGAGGAACTGGTCCCCCGCTTGAATTAGGACCACATTGCACCGCCTGTGCCAAAAGATCAAAATATGGCTATTAACCAGCTCATCCTGCATGCTTCCATGCATCCGAAGCATTTTGGAGAACTCCCAAATTCTGTTGGGTTGTTGTTTATGCTCAAGGACTGCTACCACCGCTGCTTTGTGCCTGGAGAATAGTGGGGCAAGAAAGTCGGACTTGACCCGGGCTCCAAGACCCCGAGCATTCAAGATGAGCAAAGGAATCATTGGAAAGAGAGTGCCCTGGGACAGGCACCAGAGCTCTTCGCCTTCTCATAGTGGGAGTAGGATCTCCCTTGATGCATCTTGGACTTTGATCTTATGTACACCCCTGGTACCTCACCCGGAAACACCATGGGAGAGGCAGGGCTTCCAACCTTGCAAGAAGACTATTTCCTCCTGGAGGCCACCACAGGTGACCGTCCACCTGCATTGGATTCATATGTCCAAGGGAAGGGATCCACGGAAGGTAGCTATGGAGGGGGATCCAAGAATGTAGGGGAGAATCCCTCAGAGGGGACTCCTTTGGGAAGGGAAAACACCACTACATCCCACTGGTGCTGCTCTGAAACAGACCAAGAAGCACTCACAGCGAGGGGAGGAATAGGGAGAAAGCCTGGGCCCTTCAACACACCACCTGTTAGAGAGAGCTTCAAGGGGTTTCCAAGAGCCCACAAATAAGGGAAGGCCTGGGAAGATGGAATACTCCTTGGGATACAGGAAACAAGGGCCATATCCCCCTCTCGTGTTTCCGAAACCAACTCCTCGTGAGAGACCACTGAGTTAGCCACTGAGCGAACAATAGGGGAAGCAAGCATAGGATCCAGGGCCAGCACTAGAGTCACCTCAGGAGAAGCTGAGAGGGAAGAGAACTCACCCTTTTCCTGCCTATCCTCACCTCCTAAAGCTATACTGCGGCCCTTAAGACGCAGGCACCAAAAAACATGGAGAGAATGACCTTAAAAGAGGCAATACGAGCAATATCTGGGGAACAACGAGTAAACTAGATCCTGAACCCAGTTGAAAGAATCCTCCACCTGAAGGTCCAGCTTCTCCGGCAGGGGTCAGGAAAGATCAAGCTCAACAGAGATGCGGGCCTCCACTGACGACAGACCCCGTCTCGTCCTATCATCGGAGCATAGGAAGATCCCAATTGAGTCACCTATCAACCTCAGGAAGCCCTCATTCTGAAATGGCAGCGGTAACCCTGGAAGACAAAGACAAACCGCGGCTAACAAACTCTCCTTTACATGGTGAGCCTCTAGGGACCATCTGGCCAGGCTGAAGCCCCAATGGCCCATGGATCGCGGGACCTTCCACCAGATAGGAGGAAAGTCCACCACTGAAGCCAGAACGATGCAGAAAGAATTCCTATGAAGAACTGAAACCTGCGCCAGCTGCTGAAGACCCCAGGATGAGATCCCGCGCTAGAAAGTAGCAAGCGGCGGAGTGGACGCCCCAAACCTGGCTATCAAAGTCCATTTGAGGAATGCTTTAGCCTCTTCAAACGCAGAGACTGGGACATTCAGACGAACCCTATTGCCCTCACACAACGATTGCACAGGAGACACAGAGATTGCCGGAAAACAAGGGGGTACAGGCCACAAAGAACCACAGAGGGCATCCATAAAGGAAGGCCCATCACCATTGGAGCGGGCCAAGCTTGGAGAAGGCGGGGACGCTAGGGGGGTAGTGGGGAAAGCGGAAGAACCAGGGTCGAACACCGTCCGGAGAGGCGAGGGAGACCATGAGGGACTAACCGGAACAGTCAAAAAATTTGAAAATGGGGACGGCGCGTGAGGCGCGTTCATTAGCGATTCCCGCTCACGTTTTTTCGTTGAGATATTGTTCTTGTATTTAAAAGGTGTTTGGGATCAACACCTTCCTCTACTTGAGTTTTCATACAACAATATCTTTATTTAAAGCATTCAGATTGAAACTTACAAATCCCTTTTTGGGAATAAATATAGAGCTCCAATGTGTTGGGATGAATTTGGAGAAAGAAAGATATTGGGACTTGATATTTCTAAATAAACTGTTAAGAAGGATATGACCATTCAACATCATATTAAGGAAGCTCAAAGTTGGTAAAAATAATATACTGATGACCATCATTATGATATGGAATTTGACGTTGGTGAAAAGGGGTTTCTATGAATAACACCCTAGAATAAATTTATGAGATTTGGGAAGAAAGGGAAATTATGCCCTATTTATATCAGCCTCTTTGATATTCTTGATTGTATGAGGACGGTAGCCAATCACTTGGAAATTCATCCAAATCTTTTTCAAGTCTATGATGTGTTTTATGTATCTCTATTGAGGAATTACATACCTGACCCTTCACATGCTGAACTCAGAGGTCATACCGCTGGAGTAGGATCTGTCTTACTTAGAACAATCGGTTGAAATTCTAGATCGATCATAGAATGTTCAATGAAACAAGACTACTCACCTGGTCAAAGTTTTGTGGAGAAATCACCAGTTAGAGGAAGCTATGTGGGAACTTGAGGATACGATGAAGTAGAAGTGTCCCCATTTTTTCACCCAAGTTAAGAATTTTGAGGGTGAAATTCAATTTAAGGTTGGTATAATGTAACACCCAGAGTTTTTATGGCCCTTTCTTTCAAATAAATTAAATTTTCATTTGTCATGAAATGCATTGAGTCAAAAATTCCATTCACATGGAACCAAATTGGTGTATGTTACATGCATCACTGACTTATAATATGTTACATGAAACACTTAATTAGTGTACATTACACGCAACACTAACTTTCCTTGTGATACATGCAACATTTATTTAGCGTACATCACACACAACACAGAGTTTATATGAAACATCATTTTAATGATACAATTATTTAAATGAGATAATTATAACATAGACATTAAAATTAGTAATATGAGCAGTAATAAATACTTTTCATATATTTTTTATAATTTTTTTATATAAATAAAACATATTTATAATGAAAGATATGATTTTTGGTATTGTTCTTATATGTTTAAAGGTATGATATTCTCAAATAAACTGCTTTTAATGTGCTTATGTGAAAAACATAAAATTAAATTTAGACACATTTGGAAATATAATTTTATAAATTAAACTTCATTGATGAATTTAAAACATCAAGATTAGCTTAGGGTTAATTTTTGGAATTTTTCTAAGAAACTTCATTTTTTGATGAATAGTTAAAATACTGTTTTTAGTTAAAAACTACCTTTTTAATTATTTAGTAATTTCAAATGATTTTATGAATTTTTTTAAGTTCACATTAGATAAAAATTACATATATTAATATAATTTAATTCCATATAATCAATTTCACTTTGAAATTGAATATAAAATCTTAACAAGATTTTGATCATTCTTCTACTTTAAAAACCTGTTATTTTTTCTTGTCTACTGGATTAGCATTAATATTAATTTTTCTGATTATGTGATTTAAATTTTAAAAAACTAACATACAATATTGTATTAATTATAATATTTATCTTCTAATAATACCAAGTTAATTTTTTATAAAAATGATTAGTAAAAGTGATTAAAATTAATCACATCGATTAAGGTCAAATTAAGCTTAATTAGGGACTAAACATTAAAATTAAGGGACCAAATGACCTAGATACTTTTACAAAACCCATTTTATGTCAATATTTTATCCATAAACCTTCCATTATTGATTTAATTTTTTTTTTTGACTTTTTTTGCTAATAACATGTGTACACCTAACTGGTTTCTAAAAATTCCAAGTGAGTAATTTTCCTTCACTGTAAAAATCCATCACATATACAACTTATTCACACCTCAAAAACCTATTAAGTTTGGACAATAACTTCCCAAAAACACTTACCAGAAATCCCACCTTCCTATTATAATCCATCCCTTTAGGTATAAACGCTTCCAAGGAATCCTTTTAGCACAAACCAAAAAGAGTTACTTGATTAAGAGGTAACATCTTCTCTCAAGTCCTTTATTTTATTTTACTTATCCAACCCCTAAAACAATATTTATTATATTATTATATAAAAAACAAGTGTCCTCAATATACTAATTTTTTTATGTAAATGGTTTTACCAACACTTACACACACCTCCATCTAATGGGTAGTGAAAATATTGTTTCAGTGTACTGTAAACTACTACCTCACGAAATGATGATTGTTTATTTTTTACATTACCACATATCATGGTGAAAATTATGATGAAAAATATATTTATATATGATATATGTTATATTTGTGATGTATTTTTTCTTCTTTAATTTTTATTTAGAACATACCTTCATGCTTCTCATCTTATGTAAATACGATAATTTCTTTTGAGGAAGTGTGGACTTCTGCCCCCTCAAAGCGATATGATTCATTCATACACTACTTGGATTGTATTAAGAATTTATTTTGTGAATATATATAATATATATGATATCATAAATATACTGTAACAATGATATATATATATATCTGTATGTATGTATGTATTTTACTTTCTTTCTCTCAATATGACAGTTAAACGAAAATAGTGTTCATCCGGACATACAAACCACCATCAACCAAAATGGTGCATTACATTTAATAATTATATATTATATAGATTATTATAATTCACATTTACTATACATAATTATAATCACCAATGATATAACAAATTAATACACATGTGAAGAACAAATCAAATATTACCTGAAGTGAAAACTTAACATAGGATCATTAAAAAGCGGGTAATATAAGGTCACAATAAAAACATATACAGTATTAAATATAATGATTTATTTATATAAAATATTTACAATAGATTTATATTTATTATATATGTGTTTAAATTGAGTACGACAAGATTCAATACACAAGGTAAGGGGATTTCTTCTCACTTTTTATTTTCGTCAAATACATGTTATGTTCGCCGCTCTTTCCTTTTGTGTGGTGTATGTACTACCCATTGTTTTTTATATGTATAGTTTACTTAAATATATGGGTGTTAACATATCTATTTTATAAATTATTTTCATGGGGTTTAAGTTTCAAATTTTAACAAATCCGTAAAAAAATGTTTTGTCTCAAATTGACCTCTTTGAGACTCATTTATTTTTATATCCCTAAACACTTTTTTAAGGTGTATATTATAAGGACCCGGCCTTAAACCTTACATAATCTTGAGTTATCACAAGAGTACACGTTGAGGATCTTTTCAGGTTTAGAGTTTTAGAGAATTAGGACATAATTATTACATCTCAAAGATTACAAAGTAGACACATCTACTCAGCTTCCATTTTTTTCACAAAATAAAAACTCTTGAACAAAAGAGTCATGTCTAGTTCCTTGTTTTTGGAAATCTTGACATTTCTTGATCCCATCCTTGACCCTATTCAACTTTAGGTCATGTGAAAAACATTTCAAAAACGTGGGATGAGCATAAAAAGCTTATTAAGGGTCATAGAAATATGGAAGGGAAACATGAGTTCATGTATACATAAGGATGAAATCATACTTTACCCATAAAACATAGTCACTTTAACTTACCTCATAAAATCATGAATAAATCATAGAAATCAAAAGACATAAAGGTATCTTGAGGCATTCATAACATTCTTACGTAGGGAGTAACCCTCTTGGTTATGTTTGGAATACCCATCACAGTATATTCCCTAAATCTCTTCGGAGAAACCTTAACGTTTCACTCCTTCACGTTACCCAATGCATTGGAGAGCTATATCGGGCTCACCCGCCCTTAGTTTATCATGGAACCACCCGTTTTCATAACAATGCTCAAGAACCATAACATAAACGTATCACATAAAACATGCATATATGAAACATAACATTTCCACATTTCAATAACGATATAACATTTTAGTATATTGAAATAATGAATCCATTCAAAAAGAAACCATTTACAAAACCATTTAAAACATTTAATAAAGAGATTTTTGAATCATGGTGTCCCATACCACCTTGAAGCTTTTGAAATTTTAAACCATTAATATCCATATAGATAAATCCTTAAAAACATTGTGAAAACATGGATATTAATAAGAACAAATAATTAAAACATTTAAAGCGATATTTTGGTTAAAGGGGGTTCTACCAAAATTAGAGACACTTGAATAGAATAATTGGGGAATAACATTTAGTCAGAACATTATAATATCATGAGAATAAATGGATTCATGATATAATATTCCAAAGGACAGTATATACACCATATAAGAGTGAATTGGTGCATAACAACAATGAAGTCTCAATAGAAATGTCAAATGTGATGAATTCCCTTATAAAGAAGGTATCCTTAAATTAAGGATAATTCAATCTCAAAATTATGTGTGAAAAATATAAATACACCCAATAAAAGTGGGTATTAAGTGAAAAACAATAAAAGGTCATTCACACATATTCAAAGGATGACATATTCAATAACTACATGTTGAACCCAAAGAAATCGAAATTGGGTTAAGAAGTTCCCTTGACAGCCTAACGGCGTCACATCAAAATGAGTTGATGAGAGATAAAAAGCGTATCTCATCACTTGGACATAAAATTGAAATCAATAAGGATATATGAGAACATATCCCAACATAACAATATGTAAATTAAAAGACCCAACAAAACGATGTCTTTTTAAAAAGAGGAGGGTGAAAGTTTCCCTTACCGACTTGGGTATCTTTCAAAACATACACCCCATGAAAGAAGGACAATAAATCATTGATGTAAATACTCATAATAGAAATTATATCATTCAAAGAGTAGAATAATGGGCAGTATATACACCACTCAAAGGAAATTGTGGCAAATGTAGCATAAACCTCACGGGAATAAAAGTGAGATGAAAAATCCCTTACGAAAACTCGGCAGCCTAACGGCGCCACATAAAACTTACAAAAATGGATTGATGAGATCAAATAGAGTATCCCATCATACTAAAATATAATTTACAGCAAGAGGAATATAAAATAAAATCCCCCAACATAACAAAGAGGAGGGTAAAATAAGTGACACAAAGGAGAGTACTTAAAAAGAAAGAGAGAGGTTAGATCTCTTACGAAGATTCGGCAGCCTAACGGCGCCACTCAAAACTTCCAAAATGGATTGATGAGAGAGAATAGGGTCTCTCATCACATGAACATAAAAATTAAAGTAAGTGTAATATAAAACAACATCCCAATAACAATAAAGATGAGCTTTAGATGGAATGACATAAAAGAGTATACTTAAAAAGAAATAGTGGAATAGGATCCCATACCTCAGGTCCGACTTGACTCGATCGTTCTTTAACGTCCTGAATAATAAACTTGAGTTAATTTATACTTTCTTATGAACCGTCATAAAGTTCATTATTCCTTTTATATCACTTATTTCAATGTTATAAACATTATGTAATCATTTAAGTTAATAATGTTTGTTTTTTCAATATTTGGTTCTTTAGTCGAAAATGGACTTCTTACAATTACATGTTGTTTGTGTGGTCAAAGGTTCATTATACCCAGAATGATATTCATTATTTGGATATCATATATATCATATATATCCAGCATATACATGTATTTATAATATTACATAATCATTTAGAGTTAAGAAATGAAATGCACCGTTCATGGAGACGGTAAGCCGTACATACGCATGAACACTACTTTCATTTCTATCTCATGATTTAATGGAAAGAACAATAATGATATAGAGGTATATTATAATTCCAATATAAAATCATATATAATAACTTTAAATCCATCCTTTATACATCCCACGTATGGCATTAACGAATCAAATCACTTTGAGGGGGCGGTAGTCCGCACTTCCTAAAATGAAATTATCATGTTTACCCACAATGGAAACCATAAAGGTATAAAACAAATGAAAATACAGAAGCTTAAGTAAAACATAAACATATTATATATCATATATAAATATAGTGTCATCTAAATGACCACCTTTGAAGGTGTTATATGAGTGTTGAACAATCATCGTTTCAGGAGGCAGAATTTCGCCATCCACAGAAACCGTATGTTCTTTACCCATTTTATGTATTTGTGTGAGAGTGTAGCTCGAATAAATCTTATAAAAACATCCTATTATATTTAATATACTGGTTTTGTTACAAAATAAGTAAATAAAAAGAGTTTAGGGGGTTGGAGAAGCAAAATAAAACAAATGAACATGAGAGAATGAATTACCTTTAAAAGTGTAACTCCTTTTGATATGAGCCTAAAGGCTTCCTTTGAAAGGTTTATGCCCAAAGGGAATCCTCTAGGATGAGTAGAGGGATGTGGAGAGAGTAAATGGGTGGGTTATGGCTGAGCCAAAGGCTTGAGGAGTGTGTGAAATGAGGTAGAGGTGGGGGCCTTCTATAAGAGGAGAGGAGGGGCACTTTTGGAAATCATGAAACTATTATTTTATTTTCAAAAGTGTTTCGAATTTCTAAGGTCCCACATTGATATATTTCTAATATAAGATGATAATTCTTCGAAATATTCCCATCCAATAGTTTTTGGACAAGTGTAGGTCTTAGATTTTATATTATCGTTTCATTTTATTTAAACTGTTCATTAATGAGGTCATCGTTGCATCATCATGATGTCGTAATTAAATTAATTTATATAATATCTAAAAATTATAAAAAAATACTATGAATTATGAAATCGTTTTATCTTTCTAATGAATATTTATAGTCAAAATATGGACTTGTGTAACCCCACTTAAAAACTGTTTTAGTAAAACAACTCATGTTTGTGCCAATTTAATTTTAACATTAAATAAATATATATTAATGTCATTTTCCAACCAAAGTGGCTCCATGGGGTCCCCAAGTTGACCCATGGGTTGTCTTGGTCTGCCATGACTCATCCAATAGGGGTAGGACAAGTTTCATGGTGCTTTCATATTTTTATAATATCATTTTTACCTTAAATTACACTAATTACCTCTAATTGCGATTAATGAAAAAAAGTTACTATTCCCCAAAAAATTATTTTCATCCCATTGAACCACATTTTACATAATAATGACAACCATGTATTTTGGATTTTAAAAATTCAATACACATTAGTGGTAAACTTTCATTTAACTAAAAAATCAGTTTGCTTGATTACCACTTAGTGGTTTCACTATTCATCAAAAATTAATGTTTTTCAGAAAATTACCAAAAATTCAACCTAAGCTATATTTGATATTCCGAATTCAAAAATGATGTCTATTTTATAAAATTCATAACATATAAGTCACATTTATTAATTTAATAATTAATTCATGCTGTCAGATCAAATAGCGTGTTTTTATGAAACAATAAGTATCAAAAGATTGACACTGGTTTAAGTCTGATTTCAAAGTGAAATGAATTCCAACAAACACTATTGGATTTAACGGTAAAAATATATTCTAATTTCAATTTAAAAACAATTAAAAAGATAATCTAATCATATAAATAAATTAGATTAAAAAGTGGTTTTGAATTAAAATACAACATTTTACACTATTCATTAAAAAAATATGAACTTTATCGGAAAGATACCAAAAATTTGCACAAAGTAAATTTTGATGTCCCAATTCTTATGAAGAGTTTTATTTGGTCCAATTGAATGTATAAGAGTGAAAAAAACTATATTTAATGATGGTTCGCCATCAAAAGGTGATAAGTGGCCCTTTAGTGAAAACCAGGGCATATACGCCTAAAATTGAATTCTTTCCATATTTTTAGCCTTTATCTTTTATTGGATAAATGTAAAAACATTTAAAAACATTTATAATAATATTTTAGTTATTTCTATCCATTCCCGCCAATACAAAGGCTACATGTTAGCTACCATATAAAATAATATTATTTTATTATTAGAGTGCAACGTAAGATCCCAAGAAACTCGTTGTTGCGTGTTGGGTACGCCATCGAGCATAGCATCCCCTTTAAAGTCATATTAATATTTTATTCACAAATATGGATAAATATAAAAATATCATATTCTTTATTTACCTGGGGTGTTACATCCTTCCCCCCTTTTAGGAATTGCGTCCTCGCAATTTTAAAATTGGGCTCAGAAACATCATTGAAAATCCCACATCGAAACAAGAGTTAATAAATAAATCACTTTAAAAGAAAGAAAGAGGAGTACAGAGGTCACCCGAGTTAACCCATACTAGGATTCCATGTATGAAAACATGGACATGGAAGAAAAAACAAAGGGTCATTTTCTGAGGGAGAGTGATAGTAAACATATCTAGTAGAAAGTTAACCATAAAAAAATCACAAACTTGTGATCGGTTAAACGGTATTCGATTCCCCTATAGGAAAAGTTAATAATCAACATTTATGTTTTACTTTACTTTTTATTGGGGAATTTATTCATAAGAAAACATAATCACTTATCATGTGGACTTTCAACTTTTATTATATTCCTTACACGAACTCATATTTTCCCCAAACGATGAGTATTTAGGAAGACTTGTTCGCATTAAGAGTACTATAATCAAATTAATGAGAATCACCTAATCCACAAAAGAGAACTATACATTTCCCATGTATTTAGACGTTAACCAAAAAAAAGTTATTATGAGATCAGATAATACCCAAAAATGATAATCCATAAAAAAACAAATCTATTCTTAATCTCCAAAATTTATCAAACAATACCCAAAGTTCAACAAAGACCATTCAATAAAGTATTTGTCCATAAAATTCTTAAAAGTAAATCAATCTAAGATGGAAACCCAAATATTTGAAGGATTTAGTAACATAGTCTTCCAAGGTACAAATTAACACTTATCTCCAAATAACATCAGTTACTCTTAATGTCTCATATTGAAAAGTAATTAACCTAATCACATATTCTCCATGATAGGTTAATAATTTCCATAGATAACCCAAAATCTACTTACTCTTAATTCATAAAATCATCTAACTAAAAATAATCGGTCAAACTAACTAGGGACTTCACGTAGTACAGTGGTAGGCGATAAATACCAGTTGCATTTTTTTGTGGGTTCGATTCCCACAGATTTATCCGATGCGACAGGTTGTCACACGGTCTGCATGTTGTCCTTTTTATAAAAGTCCAAAAATAACTCTAACATGTTTTAACCTCAATAGTTTCCTTATACATTTAATTTTCATCCAAATTCCTTATGATCTCAACACCTTAATTCATGAAGTCTTATTTCACCACCATAAGATAAAATAAAACGATTCCCAAAATGAATAACATCATACCTTGATCGTGGCATCCACTCGGTTTCATCGTCATCTTGCTCACGTAGGTAGAAGTCCCATGCATTACAACAATGATTTAGAGATCCTTCAAAATCATTTCCTTCCTCCATCCAAATACACCTCGTGCAACATGGGTCATATGGGTGTCCACAGAAAAACAGTTTTGGAAAATAATCATGTATGACATATAATTCCAAAACATCTAATAAAACAAGATTTCTAAAAAATAGTCGGACCGAAATTGAGTTGAAACATTCTATCATTGGTCCTTTTAAAATACCATAAGTATGTGATGTGAGACTATATTTTAAAATCAAATATAAATAGGTTGCACAAGGGTCTCCTTCCTCAGCACCATTTTTAAAATCATAATATGCTTCAAATTCTTGTGATAAGGTAGAATATTTGAAAATACCTTGATAATATTTACCTCTCTTGAAAACATGAGAATATTGTGAAAATAGTATTTTTCTAAAAACAACCCATGATCCACGATGATAATGAGGTATAGCGGAGGTGTTTGATATCTCAAACAAATTCTTGCAGGTGAGTTGTATTCTAGAAAAAGTTTCACAATCATCCGAAGATGACTTTGCAATAATTATTGCAAGCATGTCATCAGGAAGAGATAGGAATGTCGTTTGAGATCCTCCTCCTTCCATTCGTAACCGACTTTAATTGACCTGAAAAAAAGTTTTTAAACAAGGATTTAACTGAAATAATAGTTATAGGGACTAATCATGTGCCTCACAAAAACTCCTAATCCCTAAAGTTGTCTAAACCGACCTCTGATACCAACTATAAGGCCCCATCCATTAAACCTTACATAATCTTGAGTTATCACAAGAGTACACATTGAGGATCTTTTCCGGTTTAGAGTTTTAGAGAATTAGGACATAATTATTACATCTCAAAGATTACAAAGTAGACACATCTACTCAGCTTCCATTTTTTTCACAAAATAAAAACTCTTGAACAAAAGAGTCATGTCTAGTTCCTTGTTTTTGGATAGATTGACATTTCTTGATCACATCTTGACCCTATTCAACTTTAGGTCATGTGAAAAACATTTCAAAAACTTGGGATGAGCATAAAAAGCTTAGTAAGGGTTATATAAATATGGAAGGGAAACATGAGTTCATATATACATAAGGATGAAATCATACTTTACCAATAAAACATAGGCACTTTAACTTACCTCATAAAATCATGAATAAATCATAGAAATCATAAAACATAAAGGTATCTTGAGGCATTCATAACATTCTTACATAGGGAGTAACCCTCTTGGTTACGTTTGGAATACCGATCACAGTATATTCCATAAATCTCTTCGGAGAAACCTTAACGTTTCACTCCTTCGCATTACCGAATGCATTGGAGAGCTATATCGAGCTCACCCGCCCTTAGTTTATCACAGAACCACCCATTTTCATAACAATTCTCAAAAACCATAACATAAACGTATCACATAAAACATTCATATAGGAAACATAACATTTCCACATTTCAATAACAATATAACATTTTAGTATATTGAAATAATGAATCCATTCAAAAAGAAACCATTTCCAAAACCATTTAAAACATTTAATAAAGAGATTTTTGAATCAAAGTGTCCCATACCACCTTGAAGCTTTTGAAATTTTAAACCATTAATATCCATATAGATAAATCCTTAAAAACATTTTGAAAACATGGATATTAATAAGAACAAATACTTAAAAAATTTAAAGCGATATTTTGGTTAAAGGGGGTTCTACCAAAATTAGAGACACTTGAATAGAATAATTGGGGAATAACATTTAGTCAGAACATTATAATATCATGAGAATAAATGGATTCATGATATAATATTCCAAAGGACAATATATACACCATATAAGAGTGAATTGGTGCATAACAACAATGAAGTCTCAATAGAAATGTCAAATGTGATGAATTCCCTTATAAAGAAGGTATCCTTAAATTAAGGATAATTAAATCTCAAAATTATGTGTGACAAATATAAATACACCCAATAGAAGTGGGTATTAAGTGAAAAACAATAAAAGGTCATTCACACATATTCAAAGGATGACATATTCAATAACTACATGTTGAACCCAAAGAAATCGAAATTGGGTTAAGAAGTTCCCTTGACAGCCTAACGGCGTCACATCAAAATGAGTTGATGAGAGATAAAAATCATATCTCATCACTTGGACATAAAATTGAAATCAATAAGGATATATGAGAACATATCCCAACAGAACAATATGTAAATTAAAAGACCCAACAAAACGAAGTCTTTTTAAAAAGAGGAGGGTGAAAGATTCCCTTACCGACTTGGGTATCTTTCAAAACATACACCCCATGAAAGAAGGACAATAAATCATTGATGTAAATACTCATAATAGAAAGTATATCATACAAAGAGTAGAATAATGGGCAGTATATACACCACTCAAAGGAAATTGTGGCAAATGTAGCATAAACCTCACGGGAATAAAAGTGAGATGAAAAATCCCTTACGAAAACTCGGCAGCCTAACGGCGCCACATAAAACTTACAAAAATGGATTGATGAGATCAAATAGAGTATCCCATCATACAAAAATATAATTTACATCAAGAGGAATATAAAATAAAATCCCCCAACATAACAAAGAGGAGGGTAAAAGAAGTGACACAAAGGAGAGTACATAAAAACAATGAGAGAGGTTAGATCTCTTACGAAGATTCGGCAGCCTAACGGCGCCACTCAAAACTTCCAAAATGGATTGATGAGAGAGAATAGGGTCTCTCATCACATGAAAATAAAAATTACAGTAATTTTAATATAAAATAACATCCCAATGACAAGAAATATGATCTTTATAGGGAATGACATAAAGGAGTATACTTAAAAAGAAATAGTGGAGTAGAATCCCTTACCTCAGGTCAGACTTGACTCGATCGTTCTTTAACGTCCTGAATAATAAACTTGAGTTAATTTATACTTTCTTATGAACCTTTTTAAAGTTAATTATTCCTTTTATATCATTTATTTCAATGTTATAAACATTATGTAATCATTTAAGTTAATAATGTTTGTTTTTTCAATATTTGGTTCTTTAGTCAAAAATGGACTTCTTACAATTACATGTTGTATGTGTGGTCAAAGGTTAATTATATCCAGAATGATATTCATGATTTGGATATCATATATATCATATATATCCATCATATACATGTATTTATATTATTACATAATCATTTAGAGGTAAGAAATGAAATGCACCGTTCATGGAGACGGTAAGCCGTACGTACGCATGAACGCTACATTCATATCTATCTCATACTTTAATGGAAAGAAAAAATAATGATATAGAGTTATATTATAATTCCAGTATAACATCATATATAATAACATTAAATCCATCCTTTATACGTACCAGGTATGGCATTAACGAATCAAATCACTTTGAGGGGGCGGTAGTCCGCACTTCCTAAAATGAAATTATCGTGTTTACCCACAACGGCAACCATAAAGGTATGAAACAAATGAAAATACAGAAGCTTAAGTAAAACATAAACATATTATATATCATATATAAATATAGTGTCATCTAAATGGCCACCTTTGAAGGTGTTATATGAGTGTTGAACAATCATCGTTTCGGGAGGCAGAATTTCACCATCCACGGAAACCGTATGTTCTTTAACCATTTGATGTAGTTGTGTGAGAGTGTAGCTCGAATAAATCTTATAAAAATATCCTAGTATATTTAAGATACTGGTTTTGTTACAAAATAAGTAAATACAAATAGTTTAGGGGGTTGGAGAAGAAAAATAAAACAAATGAACATGAGAGAATGAATTACCTTTAAAAGTGTAACTCCTTTTGATTTGAGCCTAAATGCTTCCTTTGAAAGCATTCTGCTCAACGGGAATCCTATAGGATTAGGAGAGGGATGTGGAGAGAGTAAATGGGCAGGGTATGGCCGGGCCAGAGGCTTGAGGACTGTGTGAAATGAGGTAGAGGTGGGGGCCTTTTATAAGAGGAGAGGAGAGACACTTTTGGAAATCATGAAACTATTATTTTATTTTCTAAAGTGTTTCGAATTTCTAAGGTCCCACATTTATATATTTCGAATATAAGATGATAAGGATTCTAAATATTCCCATACAATAGTTTTTGGACAAGTGTAGGTCTTAGATTTTATATTATCGTTTCATTTTATTTAAACTGTTCATTAATGAGGTCATCGTTGCATCATCATGATGTTGTAATTAAATTAATTTATTTAATATCTAAAAATTATAAAAAAATACTATGATGTAGGAAATCTTTGTATCTTTATAATGAATATTTATAGTCAAAATTTGGACTTGTGTAACCCCACTTAAAAACTATTTTAGTAAAACAACTCATGTTTGTGCCAATTTAATTTTAACATTAAATAAATATATATTAATGTCATTTTCCAACCAAAGTGGCTCCATGGGGTCCCCAAGTTGACCCATGGGTTTTCTTGGTCGGCCATGACTCATCAAATAGGGTCAGGACAAGTGTCATGGTGTTTTCATATTTTTATAATATCATTTTTACCTTAAATTACACTAACTACCTCTAATCGCGATTAATGAAAAAAAGTTACTATTCACCAAAAAATTATTTTCATCCCATTGAACCACATTTTACATACTAATGACAACCATGTATGTTGGATTTTCAAAATTCAATACACATTAGTGGTAAACTTTCATTTAACTGAAAAATCAGTTTTCTTGATTACCACTTAGTGGTTTCACTATTCATCAAAAATTTGAGTTTTTCAGAAAATTACCAAAAATTCAACCTAATATATATTTGATATTACGAATTCAAAAATGATGTATATTTTATAAAATTCATAACATATAATTCAAATTAATTAATTTAATAATTAATTCCTGCTGTGAGATCAAATAGCGTGTTTTTATGAAACAATAAGTATCAAAAGATTGACACTGGTTTAAGTCTGATTTCAAAGTGAAATTAATTCCAACGAACACTATTGGATTTAATGATAAAAATATATTCTAATTTCACTTTAAAAACAATTCAAAAGATAATCTAATCATATAAATAAATTATATTAAAAAGAGGTTTTGAATTAAAATACAACATTTTACACTATTCATTTAAAAATATGAACTTTATTGGAAAGATACCAACAATTTACACAAAGTAAATTTTGATGTCCCAATTCTTAAGAAGAGTTTTATTTTGTCCAATTGAATGTATAAGAGTGAACAAAACTATATTTAATGATGGTTCGCCATCAAAAGGCGATAAGTGACCCTTTAGTGAAAACCAGGGCATATACGCCTAAAATTGAATTCTTTCCGTATTTTTAGCCTTTATCTTTTATTGGATAAATGTAAAAACATTTAAAAACATTTATAATCATATTTTAGTTATTTATATCCATTCCCGCCAATACAACGGCTAAATGTTAACTACCATATAAAATAATATTATTTTATTATTAGAGTGCAATGTAAGATTCCCAAGAAACTCGTTGTTGCGTGTTGGGTACACCATCGAGCATAGCGTCCCCTTTAAAGTCATATTAATATTTTATTCACAAATATGGATAAATATAAAAATTTCATATTCTTTATTTACCTGGGGTGTTACATATATAATTTCATTTTATATCATGAATATCCTTATTTTCATGATATTTTAAGATTCATGTAATTTCATTTTACTACATGAATAGTATGGTCCCAATTAACCAAGTGGTAAGAGTTTATTGAAACAATCTCATCACTTTTTGATATTGTTAATGACTACGTGTCTTTCATGAAATATTATGATCCATCTCTAAAGAACACTCATGAGTTTAATTATCTAGTATTTATTATAGATATACTCATGTGTTAGTACTATTTTCCACTCTTTGGTACTTAATATAAAATTTTTAAGTAAATTATGATAGCCTATCTCTTCAGTTGGAAATATATTGTATACAAAAACCATGTTTTCGAAAAAAAATCAAACATGTTTTCAAAAGATCCTAGAAGATAATTTATAAGGAAAATCATTTTACAAAATGTATTATTGTTTTCAAATCTTTCTTTACAGGGTTTGAAAACTATTTTCAAAGAAAAAGGTTTCCAAACGGTTTTATGTTATAAAAATCATTTTTTCAAAGAAGAAATGATATTTTCTTCATGAAATGGTTTTAAAAGAACATTCAATATTATTTCCCATATTAGATAACATCTATGGTGTTACTCAAGACTTTATTGGAAATTTATTCAATTTTTTCATTCATATAATTTCTTATAATGTATTATGTTTTGATGGAATGATGTTTATGAAACCTATTTCACATTCTTGGGTTATATGCTTTTGAAACCAGCTTCTTTTCATGGGTTATGTTTATGATAGAATGATTATGAAACCTATCTCTTTCCACATGTTATAATATCATTACTTGTTTATAATACCCATTTCATTTCATGGATTATGATATGATTATTTATGATCTTATTGAACGTGTATGTATGATTTAATTATGAGACAGGTGGGACCTGTATCTTCCAATAAGGCACTGAGTAAAGATTTATATCTAATGAGATATACGAAGATAGTCTTGAGAATGAACCTTGAATACTAAGACGGCCATGGGAGTGAACTGTGACTACCAAGATGGTATGAGAAGGTTACTCATGCTACTAAGATGGCCATGAGAGTGAACCGTCACTACCAAGATAGTATGGAGAGTGAACCCATACTACTAAGATGGTCTTGTACGTGATGCCTTGGCCACTATGGAAATCAATATATTCTTTTGTGTCTGCCACAATTCCATGTTTCATTCCTATGTTATGATTTCATGGATTATGTTCATTATTTATTTATTATTCGTGTCTTATGAACTTCTAAGATTTATGTTATAATTCATGTATATGATCTCTGATATGAAGGGTATGATCTTATATTTTCATGGTCATGTTATCATACCCTTATACTCATGATTATACTAACATTTCTCCCTTGTTTACCCTTACTAATCATTTGAGATCACACCTTTTTATATTTTCTTCCCTAGTTTTTGAAGATATGTATTATGTTTGATGTGTCTAAAAAGGTTAATAGTCATTAAGAACCAAATTTGAGATAATTTGGCTCATTTATGTACTAGTGTGTATGTTTCCATGTTTCCAAAGGCACTAGACTAGTACAGTCTTCATGCGTCTATTTGTCCAATATTTTATGTATTCTGAAAAAGTTATGTAATGTTAATTTATGTCAAGAATGGGTCATTATAGTTGGTATTAGAGAAATATTTTAGGTACCCTTTGTAAATTAGGATGAGAAAACCTTTTTTAGAACCCTATGGACATGTCTAAGGATAAGTATAAGTATGAGTCAACGTTTAGAAAAACGTCCTAGAATTTTGGTAAAGGATAGAGTGATTGGTTTCCTAGAAATACATCCCATCCTTGATACTAAAAGTGGATGGGGATAAGGAATAGATGTACCTATGGGTAATAACTCTAACAATATGTTCCATGCCTGACATGGGGTAATCTAGTACATGACAATGGGCCTTGCGGCACACTTGGTTTGGCACTTCTGGTGGATATGCTTTGGAAATTCACAAACTCTTCAAAAACCATCATGAAGGATATAAATATAATTCATCTATGAATAATATATTATAAACCTATGGTGTCATATATTAAATAATGTTTCATTATTTAGACATCCTATTAATTAATTTTCATTATTATATGGTTAATCACTAAGATAATTGTTTCTTACTCTATAATTTTAGTTTTAATCAATGGATGGAACCCAAAGAAACCAATTTAATGGTGATTGTGATGTAAAATGAAATTATTTTCCTCTTGAGAAACCAAATTCTTTGATATGTGGATTTAAAAACCTCATTTTTATGATCATACAACTTTCTCAAGATTTGAATGGTGGTGGACTCCCAAATGAGCAATGGTGGGAATAATATTTTGTTGAGTCTTTCATGATGCATTGTACAACTTATTTCAGAGGGTCTTCTAATCCACTTGTTTCTGAACAATGGATCAGTACTACTGAAAATATATTCTCAATTATCTAGTGTTTAGAGCATGTGAAATTTGGTCTATCTATCGTTTAGAAGGCGAAGCGGACCAGTGGTGGACTCTAATCAATAATACGAGGTAGTAATATGAGATTGAATCCAAGGAATGGTATGAGTTCAAGAAATTATTTTTCAATAAGTAATTTCCTAAAATTATTAGTACCAAGATAGAGAAATATTTCCTTTAGATGAAGAAAATGGATGATGAATCTGTTGGTACCTACGAAGCTAATTTCACAAGACTTGCACAGTACGATTTAGGAATTATTATCCAACCCAAAAGTAAAGTGGATAGGTTATTCGTTGTCTTAAATCCAAGTCTCAAAAGTAAAATTTCCATAATATACTTTATTATCTATGAAGATACTGTGTGTTGTGAAATCAAGATTCAAATGTAGGTGGGAGTCATGTATCAATCTCATGGTTTTGATAAGAAGAGGAAGATGGAGTTTAAAGGAATATCTAAAAACCATAAAAAAAGAAGATGGTATTTCCTTTATGATCTAAGTATGGGAAGAATCGTGGAGGAAATTTAATTTAGGGGTATAATAAATGTTCTAAGTGTGTAAGAGAATTCCATCGGGCATTTGATTTTCAAAGTGAGGAGAAGAAGTTAGCTAATGTTTTGAATGGGGAAAATGAAGCACAGAATGAACCTCTCATTATTCAGTGCTACAAGTGTAAGGAGAATGGGAATTATGTTAACTACTTCGCAAACCTAAGGGTAGGTGGGGATGCTCGACATCAATAACCTCTTAAGCTGAGGGATAAGGGGAATTATCATATAATCGATATTTCTGATGAGGGGTGCAGTAGTGACGTGATGAAAGGTACACTTACCATCCACTCTAGAACTAATAATGTCATATTTAATTCTGTATCTACCCACTCATTCATATCTAAATGATTTTATAAGGGTGTTTGGATTCCACCAAAATAATTAGATGTGGAATTAATAGTGAAAACCCCTAATGGTATGATTATTGGTTCTCAAGTATATGATTCCTGTCCATTTGATGTTTCTGGGAATGTGCTTCCTATAAATCTTGTCATTATTCCTTTTTTTGAATTTGAGGTCATCTTAGGCATGTATTGGATTTCTATGCATCATTATCACATCAATTTTTGTGGAAGTTAAGTTACATTTGATATTTCAAACCCTCCTATGATCATCCATCCGTGTGATAATGAATATGAACTTCATGTGGAGATTATATCCGGTGTGGGGGTATTAATTCGCATTAAAAAGGGTTATTTTTCTCAAATGGTTGGGGATAGAATCGATATTAATGATGTGCCTATTTTTTGGTAGTATTTGGATGTCTTCTCAGAAGAGTTTCCTAGTATTCACCCAAAATGCAAAGTTGAGTTATCAATAGAACTCATACCTTGTTCCACACCAATTTCAAAGACTCCTTATAAAATGGATCTAATTGAGTTGCAGGATTGAAGAAGAAACTCCAAGAAATCCTTGAAAAGTGGATTAATTCAACTAATTGTGTTACCTTCAGGTGCATGGGTTCTTTTTTCAAAAAATAAATATGGATCAATGCGACTATGAATTTATTATTCGAAGTTGAAAAAGATAACAACCAAGAACAAGTATCATTTTCCCTTTATTAATGACTTGTTTTATCAATTGCACGAAGCTCAGTACTTTTCCAAGATTTACCTTCATTATGGATATCATAAATTGAGGGTCTAGAAGGATGATATAGCCATAATGACATTCTATAAAATTGATGGACACTATGAATATATAATCATTCCTTTTAGTCTTACTTATTCCCCTTAAATATTTATGGATTTAATGAATATAGTCTTTAGAGATTACCTCGATATGTTTTTGGTAGTCTTTATAGATGATATTATTATCTATTCAAAGGGAAAGGAAGACCATGAATATCACATGATAATAGTACTAAAGACCCTAAGGAAGGAGAAGATATATGAAAAATTAAAAAAGTGTGAATTTTAACTGAAAAAGGTTTCATTTTTGGGTCACATAACCTCAATAGATGGTATAGCAGTAGATCCATCAAATATAGAGTCTATTGAATGTTGGCCTAGACCAACCATAGTGAATGAGATTCGTATCCTTCTTGGTTTAGTAGGATATTATTGACAGTTTGTGGATAATTTATCATGACAATCTAATCCAATGTTCAAGTTAACTCAGAAGGGTGTCAAGTTTCTATGGACAGATGAATGTGAGGAAAATTTCAAGGAACTAAAGAGAATTTGGGTTAGTGCACCTCTGCTTACATTTCCCTGTAGTGAAGAATAGTTTGTAATCTACATAAATTCATCCAAGAAGGGAGAATGATGTTTTATTATGCATAATAACATGGTTATAGCTTATGCATCATGATAGTTGAAGATTCATGAGCATAATTACCCAACTCATGATTTGGAGTTAGAAGTGGTAATTTATTACATTAAAGATATGGGGTAATTATCTTTATGGAGAAAAATTTTATATATAAAATGATCGTAAGAGTATGAAATATATATTCACATTGAAGTAGTTGAACATTCTCCATAGAATATAGTAATAGTTGATAAAGGATTATGACTGATCAATACATTACCACCCTGGGAAAGATAACAAGGTGGACGATGCTTTGAGTCAGAAGGATTATGCAAGATTATCCATGATGAGGATCACAAATGGTCAAATATTTTTGTATATGCAAAGAATAGAGTTAGAAATTCTAAAGGAAGGGGAAAATTTTATATTTCTCAAATGAATTTTCAACCATCTATTCAAGTAATGATTAAAGAGGCATAGAAGGAAGATGAAGAGATTAAAAAGAAATTTAGAAATGTTCCTAAGTTTAACCTTGATCGTTATAGAATGACAATTTTTAGGAACCATGTATATGTTCCTTCCATGTCAGATTTGAAGAAGGAGCTATTATATAAATCTCATAGTTATTCATTCTCTATTCATCATGGAAGTAAAAATATGTATAGGGACTTTAAATAATACTTATGGTGGGATGGAATGAAGAGAGATATCACGGAGTTTGTATCTCAGTTCTTGGTATTCCAATAAGATAAGGCTAAAAGAAAAAAGTAAAAGAAGATGTTGCGTCCATTACCCATTCTAGAATGGAAATGGGATAACATCACTATGTATTTTTTTTGTTGGACTACCCAAAACTTCTTAAGGGTTTAATGCTATATGGGTGGTAGTCGATCACCTTACTAAGTCATCACATATCATCATAATTAGAGAATACTTCTCTTTGGATCATCTTTCCATCATATACATTAAGAAAGTGGTAAGGTTTCATGGAGTACCAAATTAAATTATATTGGATCAGGATTCAAGGTTTAACTCTATGTTTTGGTGAAGACTTCAGTAAGAACTTGATATAGAATTGAGTTTCATCACTACCTGTCATCCTCAAATAGATAGTCAGTCTGAAAGAATAATTCAAACCCTATAGGATATATTGAGATCTTATTATCTGGATTTCAAAGGTGGTTGGGATCAATACCTTCCTCTATTTGAGTTTTCTTAAAAAAATAGCTTTCACTCAAGCATTAAGATGGAACCTTATGAATCCCCTTATGGGAATAAATTTAGAGCTCCAATGTATTGGGATGAAGTTGGAGAAATAAAGCTATTGGGAAATAATATTTCTAAAGAAATGGTTGATAAGGTTATAACCATTTAGCAGCATATCAAGGAAGCTCAATGTTGGAAGAAAAGTTACACTGATAACCATAGACATGATCTTGAATTTGAAGTTTTTGAAAAGGTAAATCTATGAATCTCTCCCGGGAATAATGTTATGAGATTCAGGAAGAAAGGTAAACTAATCCCTGGGTATATCAGTCCCTTTTAGATTCTTGAACGTAATGGGATGGTAACCTATCGCTTGGCACTTTCTCCAAATCTCTCTTATGTACATGATTTTTTCCATGTATCTATCTTGAGGAAGTACATACCTGGACCTTGACATGTACTAAACTCAGGGGTCATACTGCTAGAGCAACATCTTCCTTATGAAGAATAACCACTTAAAATTTTGGACCGATCAGAGAATGTTCTTCGAAACAAGACCACTCACCTGGTCAAAGTTTTGTGGAGAAATTACCAGTTAGAGGAAACTACATGGGAACTTGAGGATATAATGAAGCATAATTATCCTCATTTTTTACCCCAGGTTAATAATTTTTTTGTTTTAAATTTAGTTTACGGGGGGGTAGAATGTAACACCCAGGGTTTTTATGGACATTTTTTTTGAATAAATTAAAAATTCATTTGTGTCTTGCAATGAATTATGTCAAAAATTCCTTTCACACAACACTAAATCAATGTATATTAAATTCATCACTGACTTGGAATATGTTACATGCAAAAGAAAATTGGAATATGTCAGATGCAGCACCGACTTGGTGTACAATACATGGAACACTGACTTAGCATACATCACACGCAACACAGAGTTTCTACTAAACATCATTTTAATGATATAATTATTTAAATGAGATAATTATAACCTAACCATTAAAATTAGTAATATGAATAGTAATAAACACTTTTAAAATATTTTTTATAACTATTTTATATAAATAAAACATATTTATAATGAAATCTATGATTTTTTGTAAATTTTTTTTATGTTTAAAAATATTGTTTTCTCAAATAAACTGCTTTTAATGTCCTCCTGTAAAAAATAATAAAATTATTTTTAGATAAATTTTTTAAATTTAATCTTATAAAATAAACTTTTTTTTAATTTAGAACATTTAAATTAGATTGGGATAAATATTTTGGATTTTTCTGATAAATTTCATTTTTTAACGAATAGTGAAAAATACTACTTTTTAGTTAAAACTTCCTTTTAGTTTAATTAATTATTAATTTTAAATGATATTATAAAATTTGTGAAATTACCTAAATATTAAATATATTAATACAGTTTAATTAACTAGAATCTATTTCCCATTTAAATTTAATATAAAATCTTAATAATCTTTTGAACAATTTTCTACTTTTAAAAAACTATTATTTCATCCTATCTGTGGGATTGGCATTAATCTTAATTTTTCTGATTCTATGATTTGAATTTAGAAAAACCAAAATAAACCATTTTATTAAGTATAATATTTATATTCTAATAAGACCAAGTTAATTTTTGACCAAAATGATTAGTAAAAGTGATTAAAATTAATCACATCGATCAAGGCCAAATTAAGCTTAATTAGGGACTAAACCTTAAAATTAAGGGCCCCAATGACATATCCACTTGTCAAACACAAATTTTATGTCCATATTTCGTCAATAAAACTTAAATTATTGATTTTTTTTATTTATTATGACATATTTAAGGTAATAACATGTGTATATCTAACTTGTTTCTAAAAATTCCAAGTGTGTCATTTTCCTCCCCTATAAAAATCCACCACCTCTCCCACTTACTCACACCTATAAAACCTCTTATGTTCTTCCAATAACTACCAAATACAATTCCCACAAATCCTACCTTCCTCCTATAATACTTTCCTTTGGGTATAAAGTCTTCTATGGAAGCCTTTTGGCACAAACCAAAAGGAGTTACCCGATTAAGTGGTAATGTCTTCTCTCAAGTACTTCCATTTATTTTCCTTATACACCCCATTCAACTATATTTATTTTATGATTATATAAAAAGATATCCTAAATATACTATTATGTTTTTATTTAAATTGTTTTACCTTTACTTACACACACCTCCATCTAATGGGTAACGAACATACTGTTTCTATGTACATCCAACTACTGCCTAACGAAATGATTATTGTTCATTTTTCCATTACGACATATCATGGTGAAAATTATGAGGGAAAATATATTTATATATGATATATATTATATTTATAATTTGATTATTCTTATTAAATTTTTATTTAGAACATACCTTTATTCTTTCCATCTTATGTAAATACGATAATTTCATTTGAGGAAGTGTGGACTACCGCCCCTTCAAAGCAATATGATTTTTTCATACTCTACATGGATTGTATTAAGGATGGTTTTAGTGAATATATATGATATCATAAAGAAAATTTAATAATATATATATATATATATTACTTTCTTTATCTCAACACAACAATTGAACGGAAATAACATTCATGCGTACGTTTGGTCTACCATCTCCATGAACCGTGTATTCCATTTCATACTTATATATTATATAGATTGTTATAATTAAAATGTACTATATATAAATATTATTTATATCATGTTTTACATTCTATAAATTATGATATAAGTATAAGTACCAATGATATAAAAAATTAAGACAAATGTGAAGAACAAAGCGAATATTACCCAAAGTGAAACCATAACAAAGGATTGTTAACAATAGGGTAATATATGGTCATAATAAAAACATATACGGTATTATATATAATTATATGGTTCTAAAAAATATTTATAATAAATTTATATTTATTATACAGGTTTTTTGAGTGAGTACGATGAGATTCAAGACACGAGGTAAGGAGATTTCTTCTCACTTTTTCTTTTCATGAGATACATGCTATGTTCACCACTCTTTCCTTTTGTGTGGTATATGTATTAACCATGACTATAATCTATGTATATTGTATTTAAAATTATGGGTATTAACATATCCATATTATAAACTGTATTTCATGGGGTTTAAGTTTCAAAAGTTACCAAATCAGTAAAAAAAAATTTGTCTCAAATTTCATTCTTTGAGACTTGTGTATTGTTATGCACCTAAACACTTTTTCAAGGTGTATATACTTCCATGTTATATCATGAATATATTTATTTTAATTATATTTTATGGTTAATGTAATTTATTTTTACTACATGAATAGTATAGTCCCAAGTAACCAAGTGGTAAGAGTTTATTGAAATAATATCATCGCTTTTCAATATTGTTAATGATTATGCGTCTTTGATGATATTTATGATCCATCTCTCAAGAACACTCTTGTGTTTCCTTTTAATTTGTTTATTACATATATCCTCATGTTTTATTACCATTTTCTACTCTTTTTTACTTAAGATAATATTTTTAAGTAAAATCTGGCCTCCACTCTCTTCGGTCGAAAAATCTATTGTATTCAAAAATCATGTTTTTGAAGAAAACTTCAAAAATGTTTTCAAAAGATCCTTGAAAATAATTTTCAAGGGAAAATGGATTTTAAATTTTTTTTATTATTTTCAAATATTTATTTATAATTTTCTAAAGTTATTTTAAAATAATTTTTTTCCAAGGGTTTTATGTTATAAAAAGAAATTTTTCAAAGAAGAAATAATATTTTCCTCAAGAAATGTTTTTAAAAGATCTTTAATTTTGTTTCCCATCTAAGAAAACATACATTGGTGTTAATAATGTCTTTATGGGGAATTTATTAAATTTTTTCATTCAAATTCTTTCTCTGAATGGATTATGTTTTAATGTCATGATGTTTATGGAACCCATTTCAAATTCCTGGGTTATATGCTTTTGAAACCCACTTCTTTTCACGGGTCATGTTTATGATAAAATGATAATGAGACCTCTCTATTTCCACATGTTATGATATGATTACATGTTTATAATACTAATTTTATTTCATGGTTTATAATATGATTATTTATGATATTGTGGCACATTTATGTATTATTTTAAAATGAGGTGGGTGGGACCTATATCTCCCTTAAACTTGTAAACATTTTTGGTTTAAAACCTGCATTGTCGTCCCATCTGTGAGATTAATTTTAAATTAATTTCTACCACTTATGTGATTGGAATTTGGAAAAATTGATTCAATATTTTGGATAATTATAATATATAATTTAAAACAAGGTAAAATTAGTTTTTTATGAAAAATATTATTGAATGCGATTAAAAAATAATTACACCGATTAAGAGATGAATTAGCCAAACAAAGGTCTAAACCTTAAAATTAAGGTACAAAATGACCTAGAAACATGTATAAAATCCATTGGATGTTCGTCTTTTAATTATATAATCTTATGGATATAATTTATATTATTATTAGTTCCACTTTTCATGGGAAAATATTAGTGTAATTCCCTTTTAAAATTTTACATGAATTCTAATCCACCTCCACTATAAAAAGACACTCACCCCTCCCACTTATTCACATTAATAAATCCATTTTTATAGAATAAAAATTTACTAAAATAATCTTTCAACATTACTAAATTAATCCTATAATTATACCTTTTTTAGGAAATCCAACTACGGAATCCCTTTAGTGAAACCAAGAAGAATTTCCCAAAAAAGTGGTAACATCCTTCTACAAGCTCCTTTGTTTTATTTTCATTATCCACCCCTAAACTCTTATTATTAGATGATTATATAAAAAAATAAGTATCTTAAATATAATATTTTTTATTCTAGTTGTTTTACCTACACTTTCAAACATTTCAATCTAACGGGTAACGAAATTATCGTTCTTGTGTACAGTGAACTATCGCTTCATGAAACAATGTTATTCATTTTTCCTTTAACACCTCTCATGGTCAGGAATTTTGATGGACACTATATTTTTATATTATATATGTGATATTTATGCTGTATTTATTCTTATATAATTATTATATAACACTTACCTTCATTCATTCCACTTTTTTGTAAATACGTTAACTTCATTTGTGGAAGGGTGGACTACCACCTCCTCAAAGCGAAGTGATTTGTTCACAATCTTCATGGAATGTATTAAGGATGGATTCAATAAAAATATATGATATATATGTCATAATAATTTTATTATAATTATTATATATACATATATATATATATATGTCAATTACCTTCTTTCTTTCAATACGATAGTTAAACGGAAACCATGTTCATGCGTACGTACGACCTACCATCTCCATGAATAGTGTATTACATTTAATATTTCTATCGTTAATAGATTATTATAAATATTTATATAATTAATATATATCATATTTATATCATATTTTAAATTTTTTAAATAATTAAACCATGATTTAAGTAAGTGGATCAAGAAAAATAACTCAAATCATATATAAAAAACAACGCAGATATTACATGAAATGTAACAATAACATGGATTTGTTAATAAATGGGTAATATAAAGTCATAACCAAATAATATATGGTATTAGATAAAATAATATTCTTCAATGTTTTATTTATAATAAACTGATATTTATTATACAGTATGTTTGAACATGTACAAATAAATTCAAGACTTAAGGTAAGGGTTTTCTCATCTCACTTTTATATTTCATGAGACACAAGACATGTTCACCTAATATTTATTATATGTGGTGTTTATAGTTACAATGGATGTATTTATTATTCTTTTACTTAAATTTATTGGAATTTAAAAATTCATTTGATGATATTTCTTTCATGTTTTTTATGTTAAAAAGTAAACAAATCTGAAAATTAATTTTGTCTCAATTTTTCTATCTTTGAGACACATGGCATGCTATGCACCTATATTTTTATATGAGGTGTATATACTTCATTTTATATGATATATCATGAATATAATTAATTTAATGATATTGTATCCATCATTTAATGTTATTATTTTCATTTTATTATGATTTAATTTTATGAAATTGTTAATGGTTTATTGATGCAATCTCATCGTTTGTCGAGATTTTTTATGATTATGCTTCCATTGATGAAGTATTATTATAAAAATCTCAATAATTCACATTAATATTTGTACCAAATTTTTATTCATGTCATATCCATGTAATGGTACTATTTTACTACTCTTTAGTACTTAAAATAATTAAGAAATGGTTTTTAGGAACAAGAATTTATTTCTCCTGACCATTAGAAATATGTGTTAGGTAGATACTGTGTTTTATAAAAAAATTAATTTTTTTTAATATTATCCTTTGATTTTTAATGAAATTTTTTACCAATTTTTTACCTTTTAAAAATGGTTTTAAAATTAATATTATTTTCTTTTTCTGATCAAGTCACTTTTCTAAAAAAATTAAGGTGGAAAAGGAATGTCTGGCATGGATGGACTTACCTGCCATCATGATCATCATTTCCTTGAAGATTCCTTTGTAACTTTACAAGTTTATTTTTAAATAAATGTTTCCCTAATATTTTAGAAATTTGTTGATTTTAAATTGATTTTTGAATACAGAAGTTTTCAAAAATTTTCTCATGTTTAAAAAGTGTTTTAAATGATATTCAAATCTTCCTTTATATGTTTCCAAAAGATTATTTTCAAAGAAAAGGATTTCAATGATTTCAGGTTTTATTTATATATTTTCAAAAACATTTTCTAGAAATTATTATAAAAAGTTATTTCATTCATTCTATTTAATTTCTCAAATTATTTTCAAAGAAAAAGTTTTTCAAAATGTGATCAAGCTTTCTTTATGAGTTTTCACAATATTTCGAAAGAAAATGGTTTTGAAAATATTTTCAATATTACTTTATAAGTTTTCAAAGTTATTTGAAAAGAAAAAGGTTTTAGAAATGATTTATGTTTAAAAAATGGGTTTTCGAAGAAGAAAATATATTTTCCTAAAGATATGATTTAAATAAAATTGTAAAGGTGTCTTTATATGAAAAGGATTTTGAAATGATTTTATAAAAAAGATTTTCAATGAAAGTCCATTTTTCTTAATAAAATTTTCATGTAATATTTCAAAATAATTCCCCATATAAGATGACATACTTTGTTAAAGTTTATTATTTACATAGGCTATGATCAAATAATACTATTCATATTCTTTTTTGAACGGTTTATGTTTAGATGGAATGATGTTTATGAAACATGTTTCTCTTCCATGGGTAATATAATTTTGGAACCCTTTTCTTTTCATGGGTTATTATTTAATAAAATTATTATAAACCCTATCTCTTTACCATAGGAAATGACATTATAAAATGTTATGATACCCATTTCATTTCAGGGGTTATGATATGATGTTTATTAAACCCATATATTTTCATGGGGCATGATATGATGTGTGTGTTATTATATTGTGGAACATATATGTATGATTTTATTATGTGATGGGTGGAACCTATATCTCCCTCCAATTAATTGGGTAAATATTTATATCTCATAATATAATTATTGGAATCAAGTCAATGGGATTTATACACAATGTAATATGGGGAAACCCGATCAACTATGGGAAGATGGGGAAACCTGATCCACTATATGAAGGTAGGGAAACCCCATCTACTATAAGAATATGGGGAACCCCTATCATTTAAAATTAAATGGCAGTGGCTTGGGATGGTGGTGTTTTCCTCCTAGTGGGTGTAGTACCCATGTAGTGCTCAGATGTGTTTTTGGCAGCGAGCCTTGACTTATAGGGAATGATGTTACATGTTTATGTGTCTCCCATAAAATCTATGTCTTATTAATTTGATATGATCACATGGTTCATGTTATTTATTATATTATGATTTTTTTCTTATTATTTTCCAATCTTTATTCCATGTCTCATTATTATAATCTTTTTATATAGGGTATGATCTTTTAAAGTTAAGATCATGTTCTTATACCCTTATTCTAATGTTATGCATACATATCTCCCTTGTTTAACCTTAATGGTCATCTGAGATCACCCATTTGTTATGTTTTTTTCCAAGGTTATGAAGAATGGTTTTAAGTAGGATTACTAAAGGTGAATATCTTTAAGGTAGATATTGGAGATCATTCACCAAACTAGAAGAATGTGTTCCAGGATTCCAAAGTTACTAAACTATTATGGTCATTAGATATGTACTTTTGTAATGTGATGAATATTCATATAAATTGATCTAATGACCATATATTTTAGGCATGTGTCTCTATATCATTACTAAAGGGATGCATGATTGTAGACAACCTGAGGTAGCCCTCAGTCAGGGATGAAAAGTGGGGGGGGGGAACCATTACCAAGGGAATTCATGATTGAGAGAAGGAATTTTGGTGTTCCATGTACCCTGATAATGTGAATCTGGGGGCTATGGGGAAGGACATAATAAATAAACTCTAAAATATGAAACATTGTTATTGTATGATGTCATTTTATGTAAGAATAAACCATGAGTGAATTTTTTTTCTTAGATGGATAGCCCTAGGTTATTGTTTACTTATGTGGGAATCCATTGGTGAAGGGTCTCCCATGTGAAGGCCCTAGATAATGGGTCACCCAGGTGAAGTGGAATGGGTAGTTGGTTACCCGGGTGATCAACCCCATAAATTTGGTCACCTAGGTGTAGAGGACCGAGTGTTTGGTTGACCAGGTGAGGAGGCCTAAGTGGTTGGTCACCTAGGTGTTGATTTAACAACCCAAACATTTATGAATAAATTTCCATTTATTTTGATTTAATTAAATGTTTTATGGATTTAGAAAACACATGAAATAATTTTTATTTTATTATATCCAATTGGATTTAAATTACTGTTAGGTATTTGTACTGTTTATAATATTATCTTTGAACAATGATCACATGACTAGTATAAATATAGGGTTTTAACAAATCCTTTTGGCATAGAAAAAAGAATTTATGGACTCCTCTAGTATAATTGTACCCTATTAATTCCATTTATCATAGCTTCTGAGGGATATATCATTTATGGTATTTTCCCTAGACCAATCCCAAGTCATGATCTAACTACTTAAGCATGACTGAAACTGCTTACAGGGGAAGTTCAAGCTCATAGAGTTCATGACTCAAACCATGTTCACATAATGACCCCATGAAATCCCCACCATAATGCACCATAATCTTAGGGTGTATGTTGGTGTAATAAAGGTATATATATCAATACCCAATAATAAGTAATATGTACATTTTTTTGTATAGAATAATGAATATATTATTGCTATTATCGTTACTTTGTAAATTATTTTTTGTTAATATTCATATTCAATTAAGAAATATATTTTGATTAAGTAATGTATTTTTGAAATAAATAATATTTTAATAAAATATTATTAATAAATTTATTTTATTTAATATAAATTATTATATAATTTTTATGAAGTCAAACGTAATTTTTATCAAGGTTTGAAAATTGTTCTTGTCAAAACCTATAAATTTTCAATAAAATTCTATTTTTATTTTAAAAGTGAAAATTTAATTATTTAGAAAATTATTTAAATAATATTAATATTATTTTTGGAATCAATATTTCAAAATTATTCAACATTTAATTTTTCATAATTTTGAGATACAGTCGAATTTTCGGGTAAAAACTAAATTCTGTATAAATATACAGTGTGTTTTATGACATCATAATGGCCCAATAATGATGTAATAAATACCATAAAAACTATATTTGGCCAAATATATGTTTTTTTAGTTTAAAATAATTTAATTTAAAGTTTATTTAATTTATTTTATAAATTCTTAGTGAATCCTCCAAAACTTATAATATATTTTAAGATTTTAAAATCATTTCCTTGAAAGTGTGACTCACATCCACACATAAAAGGGAAATAATTTAATATTATCATCCCCTAGACACATAAAAAATTTATTCCACTCCCATTTTCTAAAAATTATGGGAAAAAATCATGGGATGGTTTGTGGTTTTGAATATTTTATTATGTAATGTACAAAACCATAATAATAAAGAAATCTCCCTCCTTTCCTATATAAACACACACAAGGTCTCATTCCTCTTCACTAATTTTTTTTAAGATCATTCATACTCTAATATATACTCCCTAGAGTCCTCCCAAGGCACCCCATGCTCCCAATAAGTCACTACTAAGCCTTTAGAGTCACACATCTATGTAAGGGATCTTCCACTCTCCTCTTTTATCAAGCACTCCTTTTATGATATGTCTTTTAATTTCAATTTTCATATGTTTGTATATGATCATACATACTCCCCTTACTGTCCATTTTATTTATAAATAATGATATTTTCCTTTCCAATCTCATTTACCATCCATGATCCATTGTATACACCTGTCACCATGCTGAAATTCTGTAAGGAATTTCTCTCTCTCCACTTTTTATCAAACACCTCATTTATGATATTCCCTTTAATTTTCCAATTTCTTAAGTTGGATTATCTTCTTAACTATACTAATTACTATCCATTTCATGAATAAATTATGAGATACCTTTTTCTCTCTCATCAACCCATTTTACAAATTTCTATTTGACGCTGTTATGCTGCTAAAATTGCACTATGATTTCCATGTCAAAATCATCATGTATTGAAAACTATACCCATTTCTCTGTCAAGGTTATTCACCTTATACTCATGTAATTATTGATCAGGGACTTATATGTATGTATTCTAAATTCCTTATTCATGGGATGGATTATTATGTTTAATTAATGATCTATGTGGAACACTTAAGCATGATAATGAAATTATTATGAAAGATGAACCCTGATAGTGCTCCAATGCATTGGTTAATGACTAGTATCATGATACGTCTTGTTAAATTAGGGTTTACTCATACTAATTCATGTGAAGTGATGATTTACTCGTGATAATCCATATTCAATAAGGGTTTAATCATTCTAATTCATGTGCAATGAGTGTTTAGTCATGATAATCCATGTGTAATGAGTCTTGAATCTTGATAATATGATGTTGTTTCTTGTTTCCACATTTCCATGTTATGATTATCATGCTATATAATGCCTTTATGTTCATGTTTCTTTTATTCTACATTGATATTCCTATTCACTAACATGTATTTTCTTCCTTATGTTATTTCATATTTATTCTCTTACTTGTCTTTATAGCTCACCCCTTTCTTATGTATTTCCTCAGGTTATCTCATGCAGTGTTATGTATGAAGGAATGTTGTGGTCATGTAAAAGAATTTTTCAATAATGATTTTTTATATCATGTTTTAAGTTATTATATATTGTTCCTAATTTCCCAAGATACTAGACCTCTCGATCTTCTAAGTTGTATTAAGTAAAAATCTATGTAATAAATCATGATTAAATATGAAATAAAGACCATGGTTGTTATGGTTGGTATCAAATGATTGGTTTACTTATTTTTGGGATTATGATTATAAAACCCTAGTGAAAACCCCTTAGGGATAAGAATAAGTGTAAGAAAACATACTTAAATTTTGGTAAGTATGGAGTAAGTGGTTTATCAAGAAAATAAATCCCTATCTAGATAATACAAGTAGATATCGTTATAGAATAGATGTAACTAGGAGTAACAATCTGACAAGGTGTTATGGGATTGACTTAGGGTAACCTAGTACATGAAAATGGTTCTCACTACACACCGGGGGATTTGATTTGTTAAATTCATAAACTCATTACAAACCATTATTTAAAGAACAAAAAAATGCCCATAATAATATATGTTAGGAAGTAGATCATGGATAACTTATACTGAAGCTAGAAACTCATAAGTTAAGAAGATAAATATAATTTATAAGTTATCCTTTTAATGTCATTGGATTACCTTTATGTGTTTAACTGTTTAAGATACTCATCCCTAGTTTTCTTTTTATTCTAGCCTATGGATGGTAATAGTAGGAATCATGTTAACAACTGATGTGCAGGGCTATGTGAGGATTTCCCCAATGAGATGCCCAACCCAATTGGAGTGAGAATCTCAAACTTTGTTATGGTATTATCTTATTTAAGTCATGTTCTGAATTGAAACTAGGATCAAGAGGATCTTCCATACCCCCCCCCCCTAAGAGAGAGAAACATGTAGTCAAGAGCATCATACAACAAAGGCCTCCTATATTCAACAGATCATCTGATCCCTTAATCGCAGAGCAATGGATCAATTCCATTAAAAAGATATTATATATCCTTCAATGTTCTAAACAAGAGAATGTTCTTATGTATGTTTATCATACAGATGTTGAGTCTGATCACTGGTGGACATTGATCAAGAATATGAATCCTGAGGAAGAGATCGAAGCAATGGAGAGGAATGAATTATGAAAAAAAAATTGATAAATATTTTTCTCGCACCATTCATCTTAAGATTGAAAGATATTTCCTTGAACTCAAGAAAAATTATTATGAACCTATTAGGTAGTATAAGGAAAAATTCACAAGACTTTCATTATACTTCTTTAGTTTTGTCGTTACCCCCGAATTCAAGGTTGACCGCTTCTTTGGTGGGATAAATCCCATGCTACAAGAAGCCTTGGAAATCTAGGACTTTGATATCTATGAAGAAATTGTATATGTTCCCTCAAATTTGAGATGGAGATCAATTAATCTTAGGGGTATCATAGAGATAAAAAGTGGAAAGTATAGTTTAATTATTGTGGTCCGATGGATAAATCCAACGATGCTAAGAAATTCCAGCACCCTGCTTGATAAATATGTGGGAAAAAGCACCCATAAATTAACTAAGGGGATCGAGGAAATGATTTAGGTGTGGAAGAGAAGGGAACCTAGAAAATAATTACCAATAATAGAAACCCATCAGAGTGGTATAGGAAATGAATGATTCATTTGAACCTCAACACATTGTTCATTTCTAAACCTGTAAGTAACTAGGACATTTTACGAATCACTGCCTTAAGCCAAGGATTTTAGAATGTAACCAACAACCTCCAAGGAAGAAAGGGTGATATTTTTCTATTACAACAGCCAAGGTGGATCCTTACAATGAAGTGTCGATAGGTACACTAGTTATTCATTCATGAATAGAGAACTTAATTTTAAATTTTGGTTCTATTCATTCTTCTATATCATGAAATTTTAGTAGAACTATTCAAACACCACCAAAAAGAATGGAAGTAGAGATGTATGTGAAGATAAAAAATGGGTAAATTATTGCATCCCATGTATATAACTTATCCCCTGTCACAATTTGTGTATTGAACTTCCCGGTGAACCTTGTCATACTTTCCTTGGTGGAATTTGATGTAATTATGGGAATGGATGAGATTTACCTATATATATCCAACATAAATTTCCACGAGAGGAAAATCACTCTATATATAGAGAATCAACCCCCAGTTAAATACAAGTGCTTGGAGGAGGATGAATCTAATTTATCACCATCATCTCAAGAATGGATTTTATTTCCCAATAAGAAATTGTATCTAAATCAAATGACTAAGTCTAATGAATGAAAAATTCTCAAAAACATGCCTATTGTGAGGGAATTTGATGATGTGTTTCTTGAGGAATTTCCTAGTCTTCCTCTTAACCGAGCGGTCAATTTTTTATCAATATTATACCAAGGGAATTCCCAATATCTAGGGATCCATATAAGATGGATATTGTGGAACTTTAGGAATTGAAGAAACAACTACAGGAGAATCTGGATAATGGGTTTATACGCCAAAGTCCTTCACCATGGGGTTCACCAGCTATCTTTGTCAAGAATAATAATGGTACAATGATCCTTTTAATTGATTATCATGATCTCAACAAAATAAAAATAAATAACAAGTATCATTTTCCCCGAATTGAAAACTTGGTCGATCAGCTAAGTGGAGCACAATACTTCTCCAAGGTGGATCTACGGTCAAGATAATACAAGGTAAGTGTGAAAAAGGAAGACATCCACAAGAATATTTTTTGTACAAGGTAAGGGCATTATGAGTTCATAGTGATGTCATTCAGACTCACTAATTCTCCATCAATCTTCATGGATTTTATGAATAGAGTCTTTAGATATTGCCTCAAAAAAAATTTGGTAGTCTTTATATAAAATATTCTAATATACTTCAAAACCAAGGAGGACCATGAGGAATATCCGAAGACTATGCTAAAGAACTTCTGAAAGGAGAAGCTATATGCAAATTAAATCAACTGTGAGTTCTAATTGAAATAAGTCTCATTACTGGGGAATATCATCATGAGAAATGGGGTATCTATGGATCCTTCCAAGAAAAAATTAATTGAGGGATAAAAGATACTAACATATTTGAAAAATATTCATAAGTTACTTGGGTTACCTGGATATTATCGCTGATTTATCATAAATTTCTTGTGATTGTCAAACCCTCTTACCAAGATATCTCGAATGAGATTCAAATTTTCTTCCAATGATGGATGTGAAGAAATCTTCATGGAGTTAAAAAGGAGTCTTATCACATCCCATGCGCTTACACTACCCACAAGTGGGGAGATTTTCATAATTTTTAGTGGTTCTTTAAAGAAGGTATTGGGATGCGTGTTGATGAAAAATGAAAAATTCATTGCCTATGCCTCAAGGCTAGTGAAATTTCATGAGAAAAATTATACCACGCATGATCTGGAGTTAACAGTTGTGATCTTTGTGTTAAAAATATATCAGAATTATTAAATTGGGGAGAAGTGTGAAATATATATGGATCAAAAACATCTCAAATATGTATTCACATAGAAAGAGATAAATATGTGCCAGTAAATAGGGTTAGAGATCATCAAGGATTTCAACTCCTCAATCCACTACCATCCTGGGAAAGTGAATAGGGTGGTGAATTTTGTTTGTCGAAAGGGACTAGAAATTATATCATTGATAAGAATTAAAAAGGATCCAATATTCTTGGATTTGAAAAGGATGGAAATGTGAATCGTAAAGAAAGGAAAATCATCAATCCTTTCACAAATGATTTCTCAACTGTATCTTTTAGAAAGGTTAAAGGATCATCAAAAAGACAATGTGGGAATTCAAAATAAAGTAGAAACGATCATAAAATGGAAATACTCAGAGTTCAATGTTATTGAAAAAGTAATTGTGAGATTTGGGTCAAGACTATGTATTCCATCAAATTATGAGTTAAAGAATGAGATTTTGGCTAATGCACATAGTTCAACTTTCTCTATTTACCCATAAAATAAAAATATGTGTCGATATCTCAGAGATCACTATTGGTGGAATAACATGAAGAATGAGATCTATGAATATACATTAATGTTCCCAGTATTTCAGCAAGTGAAGTCCACGAGGAAGAAGTTTAAGGGGATGATGCAACCATTACCCATACCAATATAAAAATGGAAAACATCACCATGGACTTTGTCACTGGACTTCTGAAGACATCCAAAGGAAACAATGTTATATGTGTTATTGTGGATCATCTAAAAAGGATTTCACACTTCATTGTGATTCGAGGGGATTTCTCACTGGATCAATTGGAATGGATATACATCAGAGAAGTGGTAAGGATTCATGGAGTACCACTATCGATTGTGTCCGATAAAGATTTGAATTTCATATCTAAGTTTTGGAAAATTATCCAACTTGCTCTAAACACTGATCTGAATTTCAGTGTGTCTAGTCTCCCTTAAACTGATGTCCAATCTGAGTGGAATACCCAAACACCTGAGGTCATGTTGAGATCTTTCTCAATGGACTTAAAAGGCAGATAGGACCAACATCTTCCATTCTTGGAGTTTTCATACAATAACAGTTTCCACTCAGACATCCAAATGGAACCCTATGAATCCATTTATTGGAATAGGTGTAGAACACAGGGATGTTGGGATGATGTTGGGGAATGAAAACTCTAGGTCTGTAAACAGTTGAAGAAATGGTGGAGAAGGTTAAGACTATCCAGTAGCACATCAAAGATACTCTGAGTCAAAAGAAAATCTATGCTAACAATCATCAATGAGACATAGAGTTTGATATTGGAGACATGTTTTTCTCCACATATCTTCATGTAAAATATTGATGATATTTGGGAAGAAGGTAAAGATTAGTCAAAGGTATATCAGCCATTTTTAGATCCTTGATCACATCATATCAGTGGCCTGTCGACTAGCACTCCCACCAAACCTATCTCTGGTACATGATGTATTTCATGTATCCCTATTAAGGAAGTACATACCATACCCCTCACATATACTAAATCCAAAATTGGTACCATTAGAAAATGAACTTTTATATGAGGATCATCTTGTGATGATCTTATATCATAGATAAAAAGTTATATGAAATAAGACAATGCCTCTCGTCAATGTTTTGTGGTGAAATCACCAGTTTAAATAAGTAATGTGGGAACCAGTGGAGGTGATGAAGTAGAGTTACTCTCATCTATTTTAGTGTAGGAAAATGAAATTTTGATGGAAAATTTTATTAAGGGGGGAAGGTTGTAATGACCTGAACATTTAAGAATAAAATTCCCTATCATTTGATTTAATTAAATGTTTCATGTATATTGAAAACACATAGACTAATTTTTATTTTATTTTATCCAATTTTATTTAAATTATTGTTAGGTATCTTTACTTCTAATAATATACCCCATGAACAATGATCACATGACTAGAATAAATATTGGGTTTTAACTAATTTTTTTGTCACAGACAAAGGATGTGATGGACTCATCCGGTATGATTGTACCCTATGAATCATGTTTATCAGAGCCTATAAGGGAGATAGAATTTTTGGGATTTACCTTAGACCAAGACCAATCCTATATCCAATAATATAAGCATGATCGAAACCTCTTATGGGAGAAGTTTAAGCTCATCGAGATCATGACCCAAACCATGTTCACCAAACGGCCCCATGAAATCCCCACCATCATACACCTTACACTCAGGGAATATGCTGGTCTAATAAAGGTATATGTATTAATACCCTGCATTATTAATATGTACATTATTTTTTGTACAGAATAATGAATATATTTTTCTGATTATTGTTACTTTGTAAATTATTTTTGGTTAATATTCAAAATCAACTGAGAAATCTATTTGGATGAATTAAAGTATTTTTGAAATAAATATTATTTTAATAAAATATAATTATTAAGTTAATTTTTTAAAATATAAATAATTATATAATTTTTATGAAGTCAAATGTAATTTTTATTAAGGTTTGAAAACTGTTTTTGTCAAAACCTGTCAATTTTCAATAAAAGTCATTTTTTATTTTAAAAGTGAAAATTAAAATATTTATAAAATTATTTAAATAAAATTAATGTTATTTTTGGAATAAATACATAAAAATTATGAAATAGTGAATTTTTCATAATTTTCTGAGACAATCAAATTTGTGGGTAAAAATTAAATACTATATAAATATATGACGTGTTTTATGAAATCATAATGGCTCAATAATGATGTAATAAATACCATAAATGGTATCTTCAGAAAAATATATGTTTTTAATTTAAAATAATATAATTTTAATTTTATTTGAATTATTTTATAAAACCTTAGTGAATCCTCCAAGACTTATAATATATTTTAAGATTTTAAAATCATTTCCTTGAAAGTATGACTCACCTCCACATACATAAGGGAAATAATTTATTATGTTCGGATATTTCCCTCATAAAATAATGTATACCACTCACCTTTTCCAGAAAAAATTTTCAAAACCCATTGGGTGGTTTGTGGTTTTGAATGTTTTATTATGTAGTGCCCAAAACCAAAATAATAAAAAAATCCCCCTACTTTCCCATATAACCCAACCCAAGATCTCATTCCTCTTCACTAGAACTTCTTTAAGATCATCCACACTCTGATATCTACTCCTTAGAGTCCTTCCAAGTCACCCTCAAGCTCCCAATAATCCTCTCCTAGTCCTTTAGAGTCACACATCCAAGTAAGGGATCTTCCACTCCCCACTTTTATCAAGCACTCCTTTTATGATATGTCTTTTAATTTCAATTTTCATTTGTTGGGATATTTTAATAAATACCCCCCTTACTGTAAATTTTATTTATAAATAATTATATATTCCTTTTCACTCTCACTAATCCATCCATGATCCTTTATATACACCCATTACCATGCCGAAATTCCACAAGGGATTTCTCTCTCTCTCTCTCCTCTTTTTATCAGGAACCTCATTTATGATATGCCATTTAATTTTTCAATTTCTTAGATTGGGTTATGTTCTAAACTATCACCCTTACTATCCATTTCATGAATAAATTATTACAGACCCCTTTCTATCTCATCAACCCATTTTACAAATTTCTATTTGATGTTGTTATGCTGTCAAAATTGAAATACAATTTCCATTCCAAAATCATTGTGTAGTGAACACCATAGCCATTTATCTATCAATGATATTAACCTTATTCTCATATACATAATTATTAGGTAATCACATGTATGTATTCCATGTTACTTGTTATTGGGATATATTATGATGGTTAATGCATGATCTATGTGTCACACTTAAGAATGAAAATGAAATGATTATGAAGGGTGCACCCTGATAGCACTATAATGCATTGGGTAATGTTTAGTATAATGGTATTTGATGTGAAATGGGGGTTTAATCATTATAATTCATGTGAAATTAGTGTTTACTCATTATAATTCATGTTCAATGGGGGTTTACTCATGTTAATCCATATGCAATTGTCCTTGACTCATACTAATAGCATGTTGTTTGTTGTTGCCACATTTCCATGTTATGATTATCACATTTTATCATGCATTTATTTTAATGTTTGTTTTATGCTCCATTGATATGACTGTTGACTAACATGTATTTTATTACTCATGGTAAGCCATGTTTAGTCCCTTAATGGGATTTATATCTCACCAATTTCTTATGTATTTCTTCAGGTTACCCCATACAGTGTTAAGTATGAAGGAATTTTGTGGTCATATAAAATAATTTTTCAATAAAGCTGTTGTATTTCATGTTTTAAGTTGTTATGTAATGTTCTTAATTCCCTAATAAACTTGAACTCTCTATCTTCTAAGTTGTATTAAGTGAAAATCTATGTAATAAATCTTGATTAAATATAAAATAAAGAGAAACGTTGTTATATTTGATACTCATGTGATTGGTAACCAAGGTGAGGTCTTTGGATAAACGCTTCAACTACATAAGTTTGTTTTCATAAAATATATAGTGTGGTAGGATATATAGGGGAGTTGTTGAAGGACTAAGTGAAGCGTATTTGGGAGGCTTTCTATCTCTTCAAGAGGAGGGAAATCATTGGATATAAAATGTAAAAGGAGGTTTATTTATACAAAAAATCAATTCATGGGTGGATCCGGCCTAGGAGAATAAGGATTTGCACACTTGTAAGCTAGGTGGCAAATGCTGGGTGACTAGAAGAGACCTGAGGAAGGTAGACATGGTGACTAGGGGAGTTCTGAGTGAGGTAGACTGGGTGACCAGTGGAGGCTTGAGTGAGGAATACTAAGAGACCAAAAGGGTCTAGGCAAGGTGGGCCAATCAAATAAAGTGGGCCCTTGGGTGATGTAATGGGATCTCCTCTTAGATTTTCTTGTTCTCCAAACTCTTTCCCATTTATCATAAAAAATCAAGCACCAACTAAGGACACCCCCCCTCATAATAATATCTGAGTGGAATTATGAGGATTTTAGTTTGGAGCCACTTCACCATGAACGATAATTAGATAAAATCATCCATATCTTAATCAATTAAGATCTTGGCATCAGCAGCACTAGCGAGACTGAGTGGGATGCGTCAACCTTGCCCAGAAATCCCCACCGATAGGGATAAGAAAGGTAACCAAATTTCCTATAAATAGAGGTGTTCCTCCCATCTTATGAGCATGTGATAATATTATATTATATTTACATTAACTCTTCCACTACTCAAACGTGAGATCTAGTTCTATTCCATTTAATAGTACACCATAGTGAGGGGGGATAGTTGGAAAAGCCTACTGAGGAGGCCTTATTGGGCCACTCAAGTGATAGGGTCTTAGTGGGGATACACAGGAAATGGGGGCTTAGTGGGTCCACCCTAGTAAGGTGGACATAGTGTAGTAACCCTAGAAACACGCCTTTAGTGGTTTCACCCTAGAAAGGGGTTTTATATAGAGCCGCCCTAGTGAGGGGACCCCAATAAGGGGGGCTTGGGAGGGTAACCATTGTGAGTGGGCCTTAGTAGAGCCACCCGAGTGAGACCATCTGCGCTAGGTCACCAAAGAGAAAATTTTGACTTTATGAAATTCTTTCCCAATTTCCTTCACACCTAGATCATCCTCATTCAAGGGTTCCTCTTATACATTCTTGATTTATTAGGCTGACATATTTTTCAAAACCCTTTGCAAGTTTAAAGTGGCCAACTCTTCCAATGTTGTCTTCGATGTCAAAGCTTCTACTCATATCAAGATTATGGTTTTTGAATTCAAGAAATTATTATTTGTTTGGTAAGAACAATACATATCTTCCTTATCCATTATCATGAATATTTAGCACTAGGAGTACCCAACATCATACTTTCTTCCCTTATATGGGCACGACCTGCTGACTGACATAGATTTTCCTCATCCATATAATTTTCTCATGTGTTCAAAAATCATTGAGTACAATAACTTGGGTTAGTAAAAATTTCATCAAAAGAAGTATACATTATAAAGGGAACCATCCAATTATCATGTGTACTTCACCACAACAAGACCACCCCAGATAAGAGTAATCTATCTGAAATGCACTTCCACTTCTCCTTCTTTAGTCACTCTATTATTGATTAGTTTAAGGGTTGGAAAGATGAATAGTGACCTCATCCTAGGGGTGTACATAAATATGAATATATATGGTCCTACTAAGTTTGGTTAATGTATGAATAGTTCTTGATCTTACTTAATAAGGATTTTATTTATAAATCAAATGAGGTTTCTAATATGTAAATCTATATAAATTGTGGGATAATCCTTGAGATCCTAAGCCATTGGAGTCATCAAACCAACATTTTAAATATGAAAAATGAATAAGTGGTTATTATTTTTTGTGGAATATACATTTTATCTAGGGCACCAATACTCTAGACATGTATGATTATTTCTTCCCCCTCAGGTTTCATGTGAACATTCCCAACAAGATTCCTACCAGGTTTGGGAACTACTTCAAATATACATAGACATCATGGATACAGGGAATTTCCCCCAGATTAACATTACTTATGAGTATTGGAGGAATGGCTTACTATCCCCCAGTGACCACAAACTTACCTTCAGGTACCCAATGATATAACCTTCCATTCAGAAAATAGGAGCTTCTGTGACATATTTTCTAGAGATTTATTGGGGAGAGTATGATAAGTGGGGATGCAACATCAACCTAAAAATCCCAATGGAGGACTATCTTGAAGGGTTCTTATCCATATGGTTAAGTGTATATCTCCTATCGTATCATGACTATAATAACAACGTTAGGTTAAGTGCCTATTTCATGGAGTAAAACCTAGCAATAGGGGAACCTATGGGTTTCATCATGATGATATTGGAAAATATCCATCGATGTTTGTTGCATGTTCACAATGGGAATTCTCCCTTTGGAATATTATAGACATTTATCATTTGTTAATATAGATTGTGGACTGCCTTAATGCTTATGATCTCTTAAGAACAATGGGAATCCCACGATGTAGGCTCTGACATTTCATGTAATTTATTTCTAGAAACAATCCATTATCACTAACTACTTAATCCACCCTCAAGATATTAAGTATTCATGGTGAATTAAAATTATTTTCATATGGACCACATCTTGTTGGAACAATCATTAATGATGGAAATGACTTATATGAGTTTGGGTCCTATATAATGTCATTGAGGGACAATGTGATGGTGGCTCAGATCAAATGTGATATCATTTTTAAGGCTTATGAACCTTATCAATTTTCAAACCAATATTGATTCAATAAATATAAAATGTAATTTCCTTTTCTAGATATGTGACAGGAGGAAACCCATATGGTAGAATGTAAAGTATGGGTGATGGTCTCCTAGGAGAGGGTGAGTTTTATGATCCCCCCCCCCAAGGGGAAATTATTTGGGTTGTTTTCTGATTATGCATGTACCTAGAAATTTTTATACCCATAAGGAATATTATCAAAGACCAGACCCCAAGTCACCATAAAATGACCTTCATTCTGGGAGAAAATAGAGGCCAAGCATTCCACCAAGAGTTATTCCATGGGTGAGGTACTTGATTTTTCAAGGCATCTTGAGTGCCAATATTCCTCACCACCAAAAGTTGATCTTTTTCATCATGAAGTTTCTATAAGGAGGTATATCTAGAATAGAAATTGACAATCCCAAAATGTGGTTGAATTCCCATAGAAGTGGCTCAATTCAATGATTCATGAGTCATATCTTGTTAAAAAAGAGGGGTTTATGGATGATCTGAAAGAAATATATCCAAAGGTAATCAAATTTTGGAATGTCGGTGCCTCAAAGTAAAGTACTCACGATTTATTATCCATATTGAAAAATGGTATTGATATTCCACATATTTTAAATTTAAAGGCTCCCTTAGAAATTTATTACAAGACCAAACCCAAGAAAGTATGAAAGGACACTCGGGAGATGGATATTCGAATTCGGTCCACTGATTTGAGGGTTCACATCACTTAGGTAAAAGACATGAAGGATCAAGGAAATATTGAAAGAATAATCAATCAATCTGAGTATGAGAAGTGGGACCCATTTATTGACCATGAATATGTAAGTTTACTACTTCATGCTACATATAGTTTTATCTCATAGTTGTTTATCACTCCACTCCATATTTTGTTTATACGAAGCATGAATGTCAAAAGGCAGGGATTACATGTAAACTCCCCAGAGTAAGTGGTCAGGTCTCCCAATGAAGATAATAATGAAGAGGAAATTGAGGAGGAGAAACTATATCTTGTATATGTGATGATATATAAGCCATAACATGAAGTTATTTCCTTCATTTTGCCTCCACCAGTGTATTTGCAATTGGTGATGGGATAACCCTAGGTTGTTTGAGATCAAATGTTGTGAGAGGGTCAAAATATTGGCCAACCATATATTGATTGAATAGAGTGGTGTTATTCCAGTCATATATTTATATTCATTATATATGTGCATGTTTATTTTCATTTGAATAATAACACCATGATTTAATGACTGTAGTATCCCTCACTTCAGGGAAGTTCGAGGAACAAACTATAAATACCAATAAACGTACCCCTGGTGAGGAATAAATTATTATTTTATAAATAGAAACACCTACCATAGAAATGATTCTAGTATTAGATGGACCATAATTTGATAAATATGTACCTTTGGAATAGGAGAATATTTTAATAGATAAGACATCATTAGTTTCCTTTAAATTCTCCGAGTCTTCAGATAGAGTTTTTTTTATATGTTTTTGATTTTTTTAATGTTTTCAGTATAAAAAAAATTAAATATATGTTTCAAAGGAGGAATCCCCATTTCCACCATTCGATTTAGTCCAAATGTGGCAGTGGGGATACCGCTACCCGCCTTTCCCCTAAATAAAATTACTATTTTAAATATTCTTTTTATTTTTTTATTCTTTTTATTTTATTTTTTTGTTTTGTTTATATATATATATATATATAATTCTATAGGATTTATTATTATTTAATATCCAGTATTACTTCCATTCCAGTAGTTTGGATTCTGATAGAAATCATCACCCATGGCTCCCTTTTATAAGAGGGTTTTCTCTGGAATTCATTCTACATTTCTGATGTGGGATTCAGGTTCTCCCTTTCCAATGCATAAAACTCTACATTTCTAATGCGGGATTCTATTTCTAGTATATGGATTTTAAATACTATAAAATATAAACTATTATACCAATATAAAGTAAACTTAAAAAATGGATTAAACATATAATAAATAGTTTAAAATAAAAATAATTTTGTAAAAAATGATAATGAAAATTAATTTATAACTTTCAAAACAATCTACATGAAACTTAAAAATGTTTCAAGTATGTATCTTTGAAAGACTATAAAATATAAAATATAAGAAGATAATAAATTAAACAAAAAACATGGATTAAAATAATAAAAATAGTTGAAAATGAGGATAATTTCATAAAAAATGTTGATTAAAAATAATTTATAAGCTTTCAAAGCCACCAACTTGAAACTTAAAAATGTTTCAGGTATGTGATTTTCAAAGGCTATAAAATATAAACTATAATACCAATATAAATTAAAATTAAAACATGGATTAAAAATATAATAAATATTTGAAAAAAATTAATTTCATAAAAAATGGTGATGAAAAATAATTTATAAGCTTTCAAAACCACCTACTTGAAACTTAAAAATGTTTGAAGTATGTGGCTTTGAAAGACTATAAAATATAAACTATAAGGAAAATATGTTATTATATTTTTAAATATATTTATTTTTATATTATTATATATATATATTGAGTTTGTTTTATGTTGTTTATAATTATGTCAATAAAATTTGAAATTAAAAATGTTATGTTTTTAAGCAATAGCTTTTGTGGCCTCAAATTTGAGCTATCTTTAAGAACTAAGTATGGGTTTTGGTTGATTTTCAAGTTCATATAAATATAATTGGGTAAAAATTGGTCTTTAAGAGATAAATGTTCATGGAAGTTAAAGTGAATAGATATAAAGAAATGCTAGTGACTAAAGGGTTTAAACAATAATAAGGCATTGGATACAATGATATTTTTTCATCCTGGAAATCCACATGGATTGTGCTCACCATTTGGTTTATTCATATTTGGCACATGGTATTCAGTAGTTCATTTGGGTTATTTCACCACTACCTACTTTTCAAGATAATTGATTAGGCCCCAATAATTCTCCCTATTTTTTATGAGATTAATCGATCATTTTTTCTTTGGATCCTCCTCTACATTCCTTATTTTTTCTCTCAATTATGAGTAACCCTAGAGTGACATCAGAGAACCTTAGTTTTCATCCATGTAACTACTTTTGAATGAATTCCACTGGATATCATCTCATCGCTCCATCATCCTAAATGAGATCTCATCCTTCTATACATTTTTTATAGAGATTCAGTTCCCGTCTTCAGTGTGTATTGTTTGAAATGCATTCATCAGATACAAAACCGGTTTTCACTAAGGAGCATCAACATGTAGATTTTATGTTTTTAAGAAATAGATTTTTTAGAACTCAAATTTGAAAATAAAAATTAAGTACTATGTATGGGTTTTGGTTGATCTTCAAGTGGATATAAATATCATTGTGTGAAAAAGGGTCTTTAAGAGAGAAATGGTCATGGAAGAGAAAATGGCCCTTTAGCAGGGTTCATTATCTAATGTTAGTTTTAATCTAAAATGTTCCAAATTCATAAATATTTTATTAAAAAATAAATTTTAGTATTTTTTTAACCCATTACTATGGTATTTATAATCTTTTTTACATTCATTTCATTTTCATTTATTTATTTTATTTATGAAACTCATTTTATTTTCAATTTTTTTTAGATGTTTAGGATATCTTTTAAATTTGATTTATACAGTTTTTATACTATATATTTTATAATATTTTAAAGTTAAATACTTGAAATTTAATAATTATTCATATGTTTTAAGTATTCAACTTTGAAAGCTTATAAAATATAAAATGTGCCTAAAATATTAATGAAAACTGAAACACTGGATAAAAATGTAAAAGTGGATGATAGTAATAAATGTATCTTTATTTCAATATACATAAAACATATACATGAACAATTACAATTATTTCCTTTGTCTATGTCTATGTATATTGGGGAAGATTCTATCCCACTTGGTGGTCTATAAAGGGGACGTGTGAATTGAGATTTCTAAGCTCTATGATGAGGTAGAGTCTCATGAACTGGGGAGGGATGACCCTCAGGCACTGGAATGTTGACCGCAACATGCTCCAACTATGTGTCAGTGGGAGTAGGTGTCAACTACATGTCGTATTGTTCTCCTGATCCTTCTCCCACTAGGGTAGTAGAAGGAACTTCCATCATTACAGCGGGGAACCAAGCCTGTGATGCATATGGACGCCAAGGCTATGATGGATATGGACCCCAAAGTTGTGATGGATCTGGAATCCAAGATGGAGTGAACTACATATATCCTGTTAATAAATACATACCCCATTACACCTGAGTCACATCCTTAATCGTCTGAGGATAGACTACTAGAGGGATGACCTCTGGAACAGGTGAGGCCTCATGTGTAGCATGACACTGTCTACATTGCCATTTTCGTGGCTCCTCACCACCAGCATTTGCTAGAGGATTTTCCTCTAGGGAAGAAACCTCCTCTATCTAGGACGGACTCTCTAAGGTGCTCTTAGAAATTACACGATAAAATGGCATCAACTCCAACACTTCAACATGGACCGCTGACCGGATAAGGACCCTGTCCTCCCCTTCATCACTCATGCGATCAAGATTATCTGAGTGATTAACCTATAAAGAGATTAAAAATGAGTTAGAAAATAGTTCAATAAACAAACTAATGGAAATTAATTAACTTATAATCTTATAAATCTCTCTTCCATGTTGGGTAAGATACAGTGTAGACTTCAGTCTATACCATGGCTCATACTCGACCGGCTCTAAAAGAAAGAATTGTATTATAGGTACACCCTTGATACAAAACTCTACATGTCTATGCCATTAGTCGAGATAGTATGCATGTTATTAGTTCTAGTCCTTTTCCTACCTCACTATCAGCTTCACTTAATGAAGCTTCTCTATCTGTCTCAGCGGTAATGGAATATGCTAAACATATAAAAATCAGTGCATGAATCTATCAGGCTGTTGCCATTAAATAATATGGAAGTGAATGAGGGGAACTACATCCATAGCATCATCCAGTCCAGTAATACAGTATGGTGGAAACTGGTCCAGTATAGTCCACTATTGCATCCATGTAATAAGAAAGGACATGTGACCTTCGTCAAAAAAAAACTTTACTAAAAACCAAAATTTATGTTATTAGTAAATATATTAGACAGTGATAGATTGTATATACATACTTGGTCAGGTAATATACAGTCCAAATTTAGGTGATATATTTCCAAATGGTGTTTCAGAACTATGAGAAAAATATTTCTTTAACACCACCTGTAAAATAAAACATCGAAAGTGAAAAATAATGAGAAATTAAATTCAATAACTCCTAGTACCATTAGAAAATAATTGAGATGAGTCATAATACCAGCGTACATGTAGAGAATCATGAAGCACCTCCATAGAAAGAAGTGAACTAGTAAGATGAAGAAAGAATGAGGGGATGCACTCTCATTCCCACATCTAAAGAAGGATGACGCATCCCCTGAGATCTGTGTGGTCACTACGAGATACCCTCAATAATGCTCTGTATGTGTATACCAAGTAGGTAGATCCACAAATGTATGTCCCAGCCTAATCAAATACCTCCAGTATATCTAGATATATTATGTGCATGTTCACCCCCAAGTTATCAGTAAATAAGGTCCTTCCAATGAGTCGTAATATATATTCATGGGCATAACTCATGACAGTCCGCTCACCAGTGTCATCAGGTTAATGTGGGATCTGTTACTCTAGCCAGGTCATAGATATCGTCCCTCCATCTATAGCCCTATGGTTGTCCAAAATTTCTATGCTTAACAATCATTGATCAAGGTCAGGCCAAGATGAACGGGTGGGTCCAATAATGGCTTCCCCCTAGATAGGAAGACCGAGAAGAACTTCCATATCCTAGAGGGTGATGGTCATATCTCCCTCAGTCAGGTGGAATGTGTGTGTCTCTGATCTACACCTCTCTAGGAGGGTAGGAAGTTGGTGATAGTCGATAAATTTGAAATTTGATACGAGAATGTCGTATAAGTCAGAATGGTGCAAGTATGGTCTAATGGAATGTGGAGGGTCCCTGTGATGAAAATAGTATTCTCGGCACACCCTAGTCGGTCGAACCTCACCACCATCTAACATGACCTGGGAAACATGCATACATTTCTAAGTGAGTATTATGGTATCATCCATCTATATATAAAAAATGAAATGATTCATAAGTATAAAATGTAAATATAATGTTATGGTCAGTTGAATGTTATGACTTGTAGAATGTAATACAATACATGTTTATTCACATTGTTTTATGAAGTTCTTTCTTACCAAAGGAGAGGTCTATGTCTTCATGTTTTTCAAATCATATTACTAAAGTGTTTTTAAGATATGAATTTACCTAGAAAATAGTGGTTTATATATTTATATATATATAAATATTATATTCTTTATTTAAAATTTTATTAGAAAATGGTGTCCTTTGTAATTCATGTATAATTTTCCACATGATGGTATGTTTAATGATTATTTACTCACATGTATGCTTTATGTTTAGCAATGGAAAAATTGATTATGTGTTAATGTCACCTCAAATACACTTTCCATATTTCTTTTAATGTGAGTATGAAAGTATTGTTGTTATTTGATAGTAAAATTATTTAGTGAAGTCGGACATTTATAAAAAATGAAGAATCTTATTCACATATGCACATGTTGTGATGCTGATCTGATATAAAAAAAGGCATGTTTTAAAACTGACAAAGGATCTTATTATACTACACAACGAATAATAGTGGTAATTAAAGCGAATTATGTAACACTAAGTAAACTTCATGAAATAAATCATATGAAATGAACTGCAGTATAGGAGGAATAGTGACAACGATGATTGTGATGGAATGGGTTTACATCCTCATCGTCATCATTGTCACCGTTCCTCCTGTGCTATGGTCTATTTCCTACAAATTCTTTCTTGAAGTTCACATAGTGTAACGGAATGAACTGTACTAACCACTATTGTTGGTTGTGTACTATAAGAAGCTCCTTCCTCAGTTTTAACAACCTCCCTATAGCAGTACACATACGAAAAACATGACTATCTATGGTGAAAATGGTGTTTGATCATGATTCAGATAGTGTAACTAATATTGAAAAAGATAGTTGATCATATAATATTTATTATATTGAAATTTATAATGTCATTTTATAACAAAATATCTGATACTATTGTTTTTTTATATAAAAGTTTATTATAATATCAGTCACATAATATTTTGGAAATTGAGTTAAAAAAGAAGAGATAACACCATATATTTTACATTATGAAAATATCACAGTGAAGACAATACATCATTGTGGCTGAGAGTGTGAACTCGACCCAAAAAATTTTGGACATCAATTTCTTTTATGTACTTCTTGATGAAATATGGTGAATCTCAAACTTTTCCCTTTTTCTTGAGGCTATTTCATCTCATTCTACATCCTACTTTCCTCCGGTCACCCATGGGTATGCAACTGATTGATGTCAGGTATCACTATCGGTTTTCCTTCAGACATTGGGAAATAATGAAACTCCCTACTAGGAATCCATGGTGCAGCATAATATTTAGAAATGGTATCTATCTGGTACACTAGATCAATATATGCTTCCCATGATATGTTCACAGAGGCACATGTTGTGATGGTCTGTGCGCATGGATACCGTATGGCATGTAAATTTACACATTGACATTGCCTCACTTCCAATAATACAACTATTTTTTCACTGATGCTATTTGTGATGGGGTTTGAATGATCTTGAACTTTAAATAAAGAGTCTTATTAGTGGAAAATTATAACATGATAACCAGAAAATTCTTCAATGTTCTTTTCAATCTCTCATTGAAAGTGTCTTCTATACCTTATCCCCTACTGAATTCTGTCCAAGGATATTTTTTTTATCAACAAAGTACTTCATGGAACGATATAATGTATCTTGAACTAGGGCAGTTATAGGTAACTTGTGAGTCCCCTTGAAGATACCATTTATGCACTCCATAATGTTTGTGGTCATGTAACTCTAACACTTCCCCCCGTCATATTTTAATGTCCATTTTAATTTTGAAATATGCATCATATAATCATACAGTTCTTTATTATCCTTGCGGATTTTTAATAAACGTTCTTCAAACCGCCACTGATCTGGATCATATTCTACACAGAAGTGATCATATTTCACAAAAATGTTTTTTATCGAAACGTTAAAATAATAAAAAAAACAGACATTGAAACCCTATCCTTGTGATTTCTTTCTTCATAGGTTTATTGTGTAATGTTTTCCTCACATTTCTAGAAATGTGTCTAATACAGAACCGATGATGTGCATTTGGGGGTATCCATGTATTAGGGTCTTCATTGATTGACTCGTTGATTGCCCAATGCTAGTTAGATATCAAACAGACACCCTGAATGTTGGGTAAATGGTTGTTGATACTTCCCAAAAACCAACTCCATGATTCATAGCTTTCCTTATCCGTAATGGAAAAGGCAAGTGAAAGAGGTTAACAGTTTCCATCTTGGGTTGTCGCAATCAATATTACACCCTTGTATTTTCCGTATAGAAACATTTCACCACCTTGATGAACTATTTTCTGAAACGGAATGTGGAGATACAGGGGAGGATTTCCCAAAACAACTAATGAAATTTAATATGATATGGATCAAGTCTATTATCTTGGGACACATGTTTTCTTGTATCAAGAAGGAATAAAACTTGGCTATGGTGCCTCAATATGGAAAGAAATTGCGGAAACACCCGATACAAGTAATCTAAATCACTATAGACCTTCATAATTTCCTTCTATTTTTCCATCCATTCCTTATTATAGTAAATCTTATAACTAAATGTTTTTTGAATCCTCTCTTGAACAAAGTCTATATGAACATCTTGGCATGTCCTAATCATCTCGATGGAAATGGATGACACAAATTCAACATTCAATGAGGTATGATCTTATTCCAGGCTTGGATGAATGTAATTATGAGTTGCCTCAATCCTCGACATTCTCTAACTTCTAAATGAAATGTCCAGAATCACCCTCAAGCTGAATATACAATTAGCCCCATAATTCTCACACTGTATGAGATATTTATTATGACCTAATTCTTGAACTATATTTTTGTAGTTCCTCTTAATGTGAAATCTCTTTAGCATTCTTTTTAATGTATATTTACTTATAAATTTGCTTCCAACATATAATGTTTTTTCCAGCTCACTAATCCTATCTGGTATAACTCTAGGAAACTCTGTTGCCGGTATGAGAACATTACAGTCGAATTCAGGAATACGTGTCATTGACTCTGACCAAGATGGAAAGAGTGGTGGATGGTTTTTTATTGGTCAAGGATGTTGTACAACTAATTCATTTTTTGAAACATCCTCCCCAACTTCTAATGTAATAACCTAGAAAATAATTAAATGAATTATAATTTAAATAATTAAAGTCACATAAGATATATCTTGTTGGTCAATCTTATAGTGTAAAGAAAATGATTACTAGAAATGTCATCAACCAAGCATGTGAGTACCATCATTTATCCCCCATATAAGATATATCTTGTTGGTCACATTCCAAACATGTGAATACCTTAAGCATGTATTCTCTTGATAAATGAATACCCATTAAACCTTAGTGAAAACATGAATGCTGTTAAAAGTTAACTCTTTCCACATACCGAAATCCCAAAAATTCTATATACTCAAACCATGTTATCACTTAGTACATCTATCAATCATGAGCTCATTAATATTATCCAATAATTTATTTTTTTCCTTATCCTTTCATTATGGACATATCATCTACCTTCCAAAAATATTTGAATAACCTTTAATGGTTACTAGTACCATATTCTTATAGAAAACCACAATGGACCAATACACAGATATTTCAATATACTATAAAAGTGCCTCAACAACATTATTATTGAATTCCAATACAAAATTCCTTCAATCCATCCTCTTCAATGATTGGAATGGAATAAGTCCTTCCTCGATTTAGAAGTAACTCTTTAGGTCAGGGCATTGAGTTGGGTAATGCCCACGTTCTCCACAGATAAGACATTGGACTTTATAATAGTCTGTCACTCTATGAACCTTTTCTCCACATAGATAACATCTTCCCCTCCATTTGAGATATTCCTCAAGGTTCTTCTTCCCTTCTTTATAAATCTCAATATTCCTTTCTCTATGCTCCTCACCATACGAACATGCATAAAATTCCATCTTCCTCTTATTTGATGACATAAGAATACTACTAAAGTTCACCTTGTTAATCATATATCGAGATTACTGATTCAGCATAATCACAATATCTTTCTCTCCAGGCGTTACATAATTTTGTTGATCATAGTCACCAATTTATCCAATGGAATCCATGTCAATAGAATTTATTCTCGTTCCCTCCATTGACTAAGACCAGAAACCATAGTGTAAGAAACCGTTAAAATAACGAGGAACCATATAATCATAAAAAGTCACTTATGGTATGTCTAAATTATAAACAATTCTTTAATCCATGACACCTTTGGTTGACCCTAGGTTATTCATGACCGTCAACATAATTCTAGGACTCTAACCTATACGTATACTTAACCTTAAGAACATCGCTAGACATACCTTATAAATATCTCTATAGATCTCACTAAAGTTCTCGCATCCTAGTTTCCAAAGGTTGACTAAACCTTTCCTTTGATACCAACTGTAGAGACCCAAACCTTGACATAGATAGACATTACATTACTTTTGCGTAATACTTAATAAATAACAAAAACAGAAACCAAAGTATCGTAATAGTTTAGTGTCTTTAGAAACTCAGAACGTACTCTTCTAATCATGGTGAAAGATCTTCAACATCTCCCATAAAGATCTTCCCCTTTTGGTTTTCTTACCTAAAATCTTTCTTTAAATCCTGGGGAAAAGAAAACATATAAAGGGTGAGCTCAAATGCCCAGTAAGGGTAAGAATGGATAAAATAAAACAAATCATATACATTTGAACTTAAAAACATGAACATAATGTTCATCAAAATCTTGGGAAATGACATAAAACATGTCAATACATAAGGCATAGATCATAAAGAAACATTAATCATGATAAAATAGCATGAGAATAAAACATGTGATTGTGAAACCATTAGGAACATGATATGATTTCCATAGTAGCCAAGGCATTGCTACCAAGACCATATCAGTGGACAAAGTCCCTTTCTGAATCGAGTTCACTCCTCGTTCCAGTCCTACATTACTAAACCAGATCAACTTATCGTTCCAGCCATATCTATATCATGAGATACAAATGTTTACCCAATGCATTAGAGATAGATATAGGTTCCACCCATATTGTAGAGACCCGAATCTTGACGTACATGGACATTACATTAATTTTGCGGAATACTTAGTACATAACAAACACACACACATCAGGATCGTAATAGTTTAGTGTCTTTGGAAACTCGGAATATAATCTTCTAATCGTGGTGAAAGATCTTCAACATCTCCCATAAAGATCTTCCTTTTTTTACTTAAAACCTTTCTTTATATCCTGGGGAAAATAAAACATAAAAGGGTGAGCTCAAATGCTCAGTAAGGGTAAACAAAAGAAATATCAATCACATCATTTTCATAAGAAAATAACATTTTGGAAATCTTAACCTGCAAAAGAGAGCATAATTTCATAACATGGGATAAATCATAGTAGTGAAATGAAATCCCAAGAATCATAAATTAAAACATGAAACTTTGTGGCATACACACATAATCATAGAGAATCATATCTTATTAGTCAAGTCTCATTGCCAAGACTATCTTAGTGGAGAAAGTCCATTTCTGAACCGAGTCACCCTCATTTCAGTCCTGTTTCACTGAACCGGTATAACCTACCGTTCCAGCCATGTCTATCTCATGAGATATAAAATCTTTACCCAATTCATTGGAGGGAGATATATGTCCCACCCATCTCATAATGATACCATTCTTATGTGTGCCACAAAATCATAAACCATACATCATAGCATAACCCATGTAATAAAAATGGGAATCTTAAACATCATGACATCATAAAAAAATTCATATAATATAAAGGAATTCATAAAAATTATTCCATCACAACATAATCAAATAAATGTAATAATAGGGATAAAAAAACATAACCCTTTATTATCTTAGATGGAAAATAATTTTGATAAAACACTTGAACTCCATTTTTGAGGCAAATATCCTTTCTACTTCAAAAACATTTTTCCTTTCTTAACATGTCATAAAATTTTAAACTAAAAGAAGTTGATTAAAATTAAACATGAAATCTTGTAAAGGAAGATTCTTGGAAATAATGTTTTAAAAATCCATTCATGCCGTATAAGTTAAAAAAACATTCTTCTCGTACTTTTGTAAGAAAAGTCAAAAAGTACCTCGTACGAAAAACAACAAAAGATTCCTTTCATATTCTTTACTAAAAACTCACCGAAGGGTAAAATTGGATTTAAAAAATTGTAGGTGGATGGAAATAATATTTCATATTGAGGAAACATGGATTTGGATGATAAAATACACCCCAGTAAATACTAAAGTATAAACAATCTCGGATAAAAATGAGATTGTGATATTTCCCTTACCTTCGGTCCGATATGCTTTGTACGTGTTCGAACCTCCTCTGTAATGATTTAAATAATGTTATTGACTTATTACAGAATCATAGTTATTTTTATGATATCATATATGGTCATATTCTTAGCTTATTATTAGTAATATTTCATTACTACTTGTTATTCGGGTGTTTATTACTTTTTGTTCTTATGCGTGTTTTGTCGAATAAATTCTTATTATTCTCTTTACGTTATAGATACCTCATTTCCAGAATGGTATTAGTGTAATATATATCATATTCATTCATCCAATTCATTTATATAGTCATTATGAAATGAAGATGATGTAGAACGAGTCACATCATATCGTGGAGACGGTATTCCGTACGTACGCACGAGTGATGATATCATTCCTATGATCGTGGAATTGTATTGGAGTGTATGCATACTATTTCAGAATCAATATCACTTTATAATAGTCATATATAGTCATTATTTACACCATTATACCCATCCAAGTAAGGTGGTGGTGGAAAATAGATTACACCACGGCGTGGAGACGGTATTCCGTACGTACGCATGCGCGGTGATTTCTTTTTCCATAGGATGGATAGATGGTGAAATAGGGTTTTTTCATACTTATAATAAAATATCAGTATATGAGTGATACTGATGTTATTACTTCATAATGAAACAACTAAAGAAGAAGAAGTGGAAGAAGAAATAAAGATGAAAGAATCGGTAACGGACATTACCTCTTCTTTGAAGTGCTTCTTTGAGACCTCCTTTTAGGGCACTAAATAGGTCTTTGAAGAAGTCCAGAACCTCTAGGATGTTTCTAGGAAAGTGGAGAGAATAAATTGGCAGGGTTTGGCCGAGATTTAATGCTCAAAGTGGTGTGAGGAAGAGGGGGAGGAGGTTCCCTTTTATAAGGGAGGAGAGGGGCACCTTTGGAATAACTAAAAATATTATTTTATTATAAAGTCATGTTCGGTTTTAAATAGCTCCAAATTGATTTATTTAGAATATAAGGTGTGGATGGGTCGAAATACTCTCATCCAATAGAATTTAGACAAGTTTAGTTCATTATATTAACCTTATCTTTTAGTTTTAACTCTTAGTTAATAAGATTGACATTTACCATGTCACTTTGTATTTTTATATTATATAGTTAATAAACTTACCATATACATCCAAGAGACCCCCAAGTTGTGTTTTATTAATATATATAACCTTATCTAAGTCATTTGGCCGAACCTTAGATTTTTAGGAATTAAATAACAATTAATAATATAATATTTGTTTTAAAAACTATTTTATGTCAATTTTGACACTATTCAATAGTTGATTTTTTTGAAACTCATAACAGAATGATTACTTCGACCAAAGTTAATTAAATCAATCCTAACATGTCATATTAACCTAGAAAAGTAGTTTAGTTCATAAAAACACTAATATTATATTTATTTGGGTATTTATAACATCAATTATGTCAATATTTCATTAATAAGATAATTATTGTATCATCGTTGTGTCATAAATAAATTAACTTATTTAATGTCTTAAAATTAAAAATAAAATACCATTATGTAGGAAATATTTTTATATTTCTAATGAATATTTATAGTCGAATTTATCTTATGTATAACCCCATATTAAAAATGATTTGCTTATTAAACTTTGATTTTAACTATTTAAACCCTTCTTTAAATAAATTAATAATAAATGTCCTAATCTAATCCAAGTGGGCCTAAATGATCATATGTTATTCCTAAGGTTTTTTTGGTCGAATTACACTTATCCAATAGAATTAGGACATGTTTTAGGGTAATAATAATAACATTTTTACCCTTAAATACCCTATTTACTTTTAACCGTGGTTAAAAAAAGTAAAAAGTTACTATTCACCAAAAATTATTTTCATCTCATTAAACCACATTTTACTTACTAACATCAACCGTGTCTCTTGGATTTTTGAAATTCCACTCACAGAAGCGGTAAAATTAAGTTTTATGAAAAATTCAGTTTTTTAACTACCACTTAGTGGTTTCACTATTCATCAAAAAATGAAAGTTTCCAGAAAAATACCAAAAATTAGATCTAAGATATTTTTGATATTATGAATTCAAAAATGATGTCTATTTTATCAAATTCAAAACATATCAGTTGCATTAATTAATTTAAAAATTAATTCCCGTCGTCAAAACAAATAGCGTGTTTTTAAGAGATAATAACTATCAAAAGATTGACACTTGTTTATGACTGGTTTAAATGTGAAATAACATCCAATGACCAACATTGTATTAAATTGTAAAAATATATTCTAAATATACTTTAAAACCACTCAAATTAATAATTTATCAATATTAATTATTTCGATTAAAAAAGTTGTTTTTAATTATAATTTAGTAATTTTCACTATTCATCAGAATATGAAAGTTTTCCGAAAAGTACCAAAATTTAACCCTAAGCTAATTTCGATATTCCGAATCCAAAAATGAAGTCCATTTTGAAAAATAAAATTTACAAAATTTCAAAAATTGGTTATTACTACTCATAACGGCTAGTTTTAATAATATTTTAATAGCATATCGTTGTTTAGTGAATCGCGGTATTGCGTACTACACACGCTATCGAGGAAGGTCGTGATTGCGTGTAATGAAAGGCAAGTCAAGGATGCGTGTTGTGAAAGATCCTTTTGGTGTAGCGTACAACACAAGACATTAATGAAAAGTATATTTTTTTATAAATTCTCGGGGTGTTACATTCTACCCCCCTTAAAATAAATTTCGCCCTCGAAATTCGTCGGGGTTATAAATGGTTTACTACTCGAAAGTTTCTTTATTAGAAACCCACATCGTAAAAAGGAATACCAAAACTTGGCTTTAAAAACTAAAGTATGAAAAGTAACAATTACCCAAATAAACTAATCACTGGGTTTCTACATAAGGGAAAATATGGATGTGGAAGAGAAATCTAACCATCATGTTCTGATGGAGAGTGGTAGAGAACATGGCTATGGAAAAGCCAGCAATCACAAAGCCATAAATTTGGGACGATCTAAGGTACCATCAGATTCATCAGATATAAGAGCACTAGGACAACATTTTTGGTTTTCAAGATCATTTCCCTAAAGTTGATGAAATTGGAATTAGAAGAAATACTTTCTTGATTTTGGTATTATCTCACCGTTTTCGTTCTTTGGAAAATTTTCACTTCATCCCTGAAAGAAATGAAGTTGAATATGTCATTCGTGATGTGTTAGCAGATCATGTGAAAGAATGATGGGTTATTCCATCTGTTTCAAACAAAAGGTTAGAAAAGATATCAAAAAATACATAAGTCCATCTATAGTGATATTAATCATATATAGTTCCTAAAATGGACTTATACTTCATATATCATACTGTTTAATATAATAAAACTAGTTTCTACTAAACAGAGACTTCCTGTAGGCCAGTGGTAGGCGATAAAGGCCAGTCGCACTTTGGTTGTGGGTTCGATTCCCACAGCCTTGTCCGACGCGATGGGCTGCCGCCCGTCCTGCAGGTTGTCCTTTTTCTAAAACTACATTACTATAACATCAAAAATAGTTCTATCCTTAAACAATACTAACATATGGTTAACATAATCCATTCCAATCTTTAGTCTTATCTAAAATACTTTGGTCCAAGCTCATAGTATAAAGAAAATGATAACATGAAATTTCTTAAACCAAGCATGTGAATACCATCATTTATCCCCCAAATATCTTGTTGGTCACATTCCAATCATGTAAATACCTTAATGATGTATTCTCTTGAGAAAAATTAATACCCATTAAACCTTAGTGAAACATGAATGCTGTCAAAAGTTAACTCTTTCCACATACCAAAATCCAAAAATTCTATATACTCAAACCATGATATAACCTTCTCCTTATATCAGTCATGAGCTCATGAATACTATCAAACATTTAATTTTCTCCTTATCACTTCATTATGCGCATATCATCTACATTCCAAAAATATCTGAATAACCTTTCATGGATACTGGTAACATTAATCATACACTTTCAAAACTCAAGGAAAGGCAACAGTGTAACAATACTTAGATGTCTCTTTATTCCATAGTACCATGAGATTACTTATACAACATTACACATGATAAACATGTAATCATTCCACTACATTCTTAAACCATTTACCAAGCTTCAACAATTCTTTCATCTCACATATCATTTGTAGTCTCTTCATCATCATCAATATAAATACTACCCTTATGACCATACTGATTCTCTTCATGAGACTTTCGCTTAGGGCATTGGTTTGCATAATGCCCGTACATTCCACATTAAAAACATTTAATCATTGTTGATGTCGTAGCAATACCATTATCCTCATCCATGGTGTTAACTGAACCTTTTCCTTTTCACTTATTGGCTTTATGTCCTTCTTTTCCACACCCAAAGCATCATCCAGTTCCTTTGAAACATTCTCCTTGATTCCTCTTCCCACATGACTTACATAGGGGAAATTGAACTTTCTTTCCTCTATGATCATCATGAAACTCCATCTTTCTCTTATTAGCTAAGTCAGGAAACTTACCAAATTTTACTTTATTGATCATATTATGAGATTGCTGATTCGGCATAATAATTATGTTTGGACTTTCAAATCCCATTTCATTTGGTTGCTCATGAAGAATATCATTCCATTGTCCATCATATCCTCCATTAATGTGAATCATCTTGTTTCCAGCCATTTTCTAAAACCCAAAAATAATAGTGTGAGAGGCAAAATCATAATAAAGGGGGAGTAACTTCAATATCTAACATCTTTGGTTTAATCTAATATTGTTACCATAGTTCTAGGACTATATCCTATACGTATACTTATCCTTAGGGACATCCCTAGACATACCTTAGATATATCTCTAAGGATCTCACTATCATTTTCGCATCCTAGTTTCCAAAGGTTGACTAATCTTTTCCTCTGATACCAAATGTAGAGACCCGAATCTTGACGTACATGGACATTACATCACTTTTTCGGAATACTTAGTACATAACAAAAACACACACACAAGGATCGTAATATTTTAGTGTCTTTGGAAACTCGGAATATAATTTTCTAATCGTGGTGAAAGATCTTCAACATCTCCCATAAAGATCTTCCTTTATTTTTACCTAAAAACTTTCTTTATATCCTGGGGAAAAGAAAACATAAAAGGGTGAGCTCAAATTCTTAGTAAGGGTAATCAAAAGAAATATCAATCACATCATTTTCATAAGAACATAACATTTTGGAAATCTTAACCTGCAAAAGAGAGCATAATTTCATAACATGGGATAAATCATAGCAGTGAAATGAAATCCCAAGAATCATAACATAAAACATGAAACTTTTTGGAATACACACATAATCATAGAGAATCATATCTTATTAGACAAGTCTCATTGCCAAGACTATCTTAGTGGACAAAGTCCATTTCGGAACTGAGTCACCCTCATTTCAGTCCTGTTTCACTGAACCGGTATAACCTACCGTTCCATCCATGTCTATCTCATGAGATATAAAATCTTTACCCAATGCATTGGAGGGAGATATAGGTCCCACCCATCTCATAATGATACCATTCTTACGTGTGCCACAAAATCATAAACCATACATCATAGCATAACACATGTAATAAAAATGGGAATCTTAAACATCGTGACATCATAAAAACAATTCATATAATATAAAGGAAATCATAAAAATTATTCCATCACAACATAATCAAATCAATGTAATAATAGGGATAAAAAAATAGAACCCTTTATTATCTTATATGGAAAATAATTTTGATAAAACACTTGAACTCCATTCTTGAGGCAAATATCCTTTCTACTTCAAAAACATTTTTGATTTCTTAACATGTCATAAAATTTTAAACTAAAAGAAGTTGATTAAAAATAAACATGAAAACTTGTAAAGTAAGCTTCATGGAAATAATTTTTTAAAAATCCATTCATGTCGTATAAGTTAAAAAAACATTCTTCTCGTACTTTGGTCGGAAAAGTCAAAAAGTACCTCGTACGAAAAATGAAAAAGATTCCTTTCATATCCTTTACTAAAAACTCAACGAATGGTAAAATTGGATTTAAACAATTTTAGGTGGATGGAAATAATATTACATATTGAGGAAACATGGATTTGGATGATAAAATACACCCCAGTAAATACTAAAGTATAAACAATCTCGGATAAAAATGAGATTGTGATATTTCCCTTACCTTTGGTCCGATATGCTTTGTACGTGTCCGAACCTCCTGTATAATGATTTAAATAATTTTATTAACTTATTACAGAATCATACTTATTTTTATGATATCATATATGGTCATATTCTTAGCTTATTATTATTAATATTTCATTACTACTTGTTCTTCGGGTGTTTATTACTTTTTGTTCTTATGCGTGTTTTGTCGAATAAATACTTATTCTTATCTTTAGGTTATAGATACTTCATTTACAGAATGGTATTAGTGTAGTATATATGATATTAATTCATACAATTCATTTATATAATAATTATGATATGAATATAATGTAGAACGAGTCGCATCACATCGTGGAGACGGTATTCCGTACGTACACACGAGTGATGATATCATTCCTATGATCGTGGAATTGTATTGGAGTGTATGTATACTATTTAAGAATAAATATAACTTTATAATAGTCATATATAGTCATTATTCCCACCATTATACCCATCCATGTAAGGTGGTGGTGGAAAATAGATAACACCACGGCGTGGAGACGGTATTCCGTACGTACGCACGCGTGGTGACTTCTTTTTCCGTAGGATGGATAGATGGTGAAATAGGGTTGTTTCATACTCATAATAACATATCAGTATATGAGTGATACTGATGTTATTACTTCATAATGAAACAACTAAAGAAGAAGAAGTGGAAGAAGAAATAAAGATGAAAGAATCGGTAACAGACATTACCTCTTCTTTAAAGTGCTTCTTTGAGACATCCTTTTAGGGCACTAAAATAGGTCTCTGAAGAAGACCAGAACCTCTAGGATGTTTCTAGGGAAGTGGAGAGAAGAAATTGGCAGGGGTTGGCCGAGATTGAAGGCTCAAAGTGGTGTGAGGAAGAGGGGGAGGAGGTGCGCTTTTATAAGGGAGGAGAGGGGCACCTTTGGAATAACTAAAAATATTATTTTATTATAAAGTCAAGTTCGGTTTTAAATAGCTCAAAATTGAGTTTTTTCGAAGATAACGTGGGTATGGGTCGAAATACTCTAATCCAATAGAATTTAGACAAGTTTAGGTAATTATATTAACCTTATCATTTAGTTTTAACTCTTAGTTAATTAGATTGACATTTACCGTGTCACTTTTTATTTTTATATTATATAGTTAATAAACTTACCATATACATCCAAGCGACCCCCAAGTTGTGTTTTATTAATATATATAACCTTATCTAAGTCATTTAGCCGAACCTTATATTTTATGGAACAAAATAACATTTAATAATATAATATTTGTTTTAAAAACTATTTTATTTCAATTTTGACACTATTCAATAGTTGATTTTTTTGAAACTCATAACAGAATGATTACTTCGAAAAAAGTTCATTTAATCAATACTAACATGTCATATTAACCTACAAAATTAGTTTAGTTCATAAAAAGTCTCAAAGTATTTTTATTTGGGTATTTATAACATCAATTATTTCAATATTTCATTAATAAGATAATCATTGTATCATCGTTGTTTCATAAATAAATTAACTTATTTAATGTATAAAAATTACAAATAAAATACCATTATGTAGGAAATATTTCTATATTTCTAATGAATATTTATAGTCAAATCTATCTTATGTATAACCCCATATTAAAAATGATTTACTTATTAAACTTTGATTTTAACTATTTTAAGCCTTCTTTAAATAAATTAATAATAAATGTCCTAATCTAATCCAAGTGAGCCTAAATGATCATATTTTATTCCTAAGGTTGTTTTTGGTCGAATTAAACTTATCAAATAGAATTAATACATGTGTTATGGTAATAATAATAACATTTGTACCCTTAATTACCCTATTTACTTTTAACCGTGGTAAAAAAAGTAAGAAGTTACTATTCACCAAAAATCATTTTCATCTCATTGAACCACATTTCACTTCCTAACATCAACTGTGTCTCTTGGATTTTTTAAATTCCACTCACAGAAGTGGTAAAATTAAGTTTTATGAAAAATTCAATTTTTTAACTACCACTTAGTGGTTTCACTATTAATCAAAAAATGAAAGTTTCCAGAAAAATACCAAAAATTAGATCTAAGCTATATTTGATATTGTGAATTCAAAAATGATGTCTATTTTATCAAATTCAAAACATATCAGTTGTATTAATTAATTTAAAAATTAATTTCCATCGTCAAAACAAATAGCGTGTTCTTAAGAGATAATAACTATCAAAAGATTGACACTTGTTTATGACTGGTTTAAATGTGAAATTACATCCAACGACCAACATTGTATTAAATTGTAAAAATATATTCTAAATATAATTTAAAACCACTCAAATTAATAATTTATCAATATTAATTATTTCGATTAAAAAAGTTTGTTTAAATTATAATTTAGTAATTTTCACTATTCATGAGAATATGAAAGTTATCTGAAAAGTACCAAAATTTCACCCTAAGCTGATTTCGATATTCCGAATCCAAAAATGAAGTCCATTTTGAAAAATAAAATTTACAAAATTTCAAAAAGTGGTTATTACTATTCATAACGGCTAGTTTTAATAATATTTTAATATCATATCGTTGTTTAGTGAAACGCAGTATTGCGTACTACACACGCTATTAAGGAAGGTCGCGATTGTGTGTAATGCAAGGCAAGTCAAGGATGCGTGTTGTGCAAGATCCTTTTGGTGTAGCGTACAACACAAGAAATTAATGAAAAGAATATTTTTCATAAAATCTCAGGGTGTTACACATCTCATAATGAAATCATTATTTTGTGTGCCAGAAAATCATGAATCATACATCATAGCATAACCCATGTAATAGAATGGGATTCTTAAACATCATGCCATCATAACATAATCCATAAAAAATGGATATAATTTTATCATAAGAATAATAAAACCATGTAAATAAGGGAGACATTATACTTGAAACATAAAAATATTAAATAATGTCATTTTAGATGAAAAATAGTTTTGATAAAACACTTGAAATGAATTATTGAGGAAAATATCCTTTCTTTTTCAAAATCATTTTCTTTTCACAAAATTCCATGCAATTTTAAAAGAAAATTATTTTATTGAAGATAGTCATGAAATATTTTAGAATAATCTTCATGAAAATAAGGCGTTATGAAACCATAAAAATCCGTTCATGCTGTATATGTTAAAAAAACATTCTCCTCGTACTTTTGCTGAAAATGTCAAAAAGTACCTCATATGGTAAACAAAAGAAAGATCCCTTCCATGCGACGTGTTAAAAGTAAAGAAAAGGTAAAAATGACTTTAAAAATACATGGAAGAAAAGTAAACATTTTATGAAAACATTTTGAGAACACATGGACATGGATAATAAACATAACCCCAGTAAATAATTACGAATAAACAATCTCAGATAAGAATGAGACTGGAATAATTATCCCTTACCTTATGTCCTATATCCTTCGTATGTATCCAAACCTCCTGTATAATGATTTAAATAATGTAATTGAATTATTATAGAATAATATTCATTGTTATGATATCATATATAGTTTACTTATTACTTTATATTACCCGTTCTTTTGTAAATTCGATGTAAAAGCAGTGATTTGGGTAAAATCGTTTCATTTATAGTACATGTTTCGACTTGTTGTTCTTGATATTATTACTTATATCCTAATTTAATTAATTCCAGAATGTAAAAAATAATTTATATATAATATTTATTCATCATATACATATATATATGATAGATCGATAAATGGAATGAAATACATCGTTCATGGAGACGGTAGGTCGTACGTACGCATGAACGCTATTTTCGTTTCCTTATTGAATTGAATGGAATTAAGTAGATGACATGTATATATATACATAAATATAGTATCATTATTATGTCAAATATATCATTATTATTCATTATATATACTTTATAATCATTCATGAATGGTTAACATGGAGAATGAATCTCATCGCGTCGTGGAGACGATAGTCCGTACGTACGCACGAGCGATTATATCATTCTCATGATCGTGGAATTTTATTGAAGCATATGTATAATATTTCAGAATCAATATCACTTTAAAATAATCATATATATTTATTTATTTACACCATTAACCCATCCATGTAATGTTGTGATCAAAAACAGATTACACCATGACATAGAGACGGTATTCCGTACGTACACATGCGTTGTGATTTCATTTTCTGTAGGATGGATAGAAGGTGAAATAGGGTTGTTTCATATTTGTAATAACATAAAAGTATATGAGTGATAGTTATGTTATTACTTCATAATGAAACAACTAAATATGAGGAATTAGAAGAAGAAACAAATTTGAAAGAATCGGTAACGGATATTACCTCTTCTTCGACACGCCCCTTTAAAACCTCCTCTTTGGGAACTAAAATTGGTCTTTTAAGAATACCAGGACCTATATAATATTACTAGGGAAGTGTAGAAGAAAAATTGGTAGGGTTTTGACGAAATTGAAGGTTCAAAGTGGTGTGAGGAGAAGAGGGAGGAGGTTCCCTTTTATAAGGGTGGAGAGGGGCACTTTAGGTAAAACTTAAAATATTATTTTATTATAAAGTCATATTCAGTTTTTAATAGCTCCAAACTGATTTATTTCAAATATAAGGTGGGGATGGGTCGAAATACTCTCAACCAATATATTTTATATAGGTTTGGGATATTATATTAACTTTATCTTTTAGTTTTAACGCTTAGTTAATTAGATTGACATTTACCATGTCACTTCATATTTTTATATTATATGGTTAATAAACATACCATATACATCCAAGATACCCCCCAAGTGGTCCAATAATGATACACCTATCATGATATAAGTATCTTTTCCGAACCATAGATTTTTAGGAATATAATAACAATTAATAATATAATATTTGTTTTAAAAACTATTTTATGTCAATTTTTACACTATTTGGTAATTGATTTTTTTGAAAATCATAACAGCACGATTAATTAGAAAAAAGTTAATTACATAAATACTAACATGTCATATTAACGTGGAAATTATTTTAATTTATAAAAAAGTCTCAAATTACATTTATTTGTGTATTTATAACATCAATTATGTTAATATTTCATTAGAAAGGTAATAACTGCATCATCGTTGTGTCATAAATAAATTAAATTATTTAATGTCTAAAAATTATAAATAAAATACCATTATGTAAGAAATATTTTTATATTTCTAATTAATATTTATAGTTGAATTTATCCTATGTATAACCCTATATTAAAAATGATTTAGTTATTAAACTTTGATTTTAACTATTTTAACCCTTCTTTAAATAAATTAATAATAAATGTCCTAATCTAATCCAAGTGGACCTAAATGGTCATATATTATTCCAAATATTTTTTTTGGTCGAATTAAACTTATCCAATAGAATTAGGACACGTGTTAGGATAATAATAAGATCATTTTTACCCTTAATTACCCTATTTACTTATAACCGTGGTAAATTAAAGTAAAAAGTTACTATTCACCAAAAAATATTTTCATCTCATTGAACCACATTTTAGTCCTTGATATTAACCATGTCTCTCAGATTTTCAAAATTCCACTCACATAAGCGGTAAAATTAAGTTTTATGTAAGTTTTCAAAAAGCTCATAGGAGGTAGGTAAAAGACGGTGAAAAGTTCAATAAAATTTTTATATATCGAAAATTATTATAAAGTGACTCCAATGAATTACGTTGAACTTATATAGGTATTATGTATCAATTTTGACCTAAAATAAATTTAAATAAAATAAATAATTATTTAAATAAAAAGTCGGTTTTTAAATAGTAACCTAGTGTTTTCACTATTCATCAAAAATTGAAATTTTCAGAAAAATACCAAAAATTCACCCGAGGATAATTTCTATATTCCGAATCCAAGAATGAAGTCCATTTTGAAAAATAAAATTTATAAAATTTCAAAAATTTGGTATTACTATTCATAATGGCTAATTCATAATAATATTATAATAATATCTCATTTAGTGAAACTCAGTATTGCGTACTATACACGCTATCGAAGAAGGTATTGATTGCGTGTAACACAAGCCAAGTCAGGGCTGCGTGTAGTGAAATCTCTATTTAGTGTTGCATATAACATAATCAAAACTATTTTCATTTATACATTAAACAAAATCTAGACTTAATGTTCTGTAGAATAATTTCCACAAAACGAACTTGAAATTGTGTATAACACGAGCCAAGAATAGTATTTCATATACTGCAAGCTAATATGGTGTTGCGTATAGTACAAGCTATTCTTGGTGTAGTGTATAATAGAAGACATCAATGAAATTAAAAGAATATTTTTCCTAAAATTTCGGGGTGTTACAGTAACTACTGAACAAGGCCTTGTTGGGGTTAACATGTTGGCCCCTCTTATTCCATCCAACCTCATATTTGATTCCTTTCTCTCTTTCCTTGAGGTTTTTCACTAACACTATCAAACTAAAATGCTCATGTTTTTTCAATGCCACTAGTGTTTCGTTCCCTACCATTTCCTTGGTCTTAACATCCTCGATATGTTCCTCCGGAGAGCTAGCATTGGCAAGTGCATTTGGTGGTTGTACCTATTCCTTAGGAGCTGTAGCAACAAGTTGAGAAACGTATTTTACCTCTGCACTGGGAGCATTAGAAACTGGTTGAGAAACCTATTGCACCTCTACACTAGGAGCAACAGCAGGTTGAGAAACCTATTGTTCCTCTACACTGCGAGGAGTAGTAGGTTGAGAGACCTATTGTGCCTCGGGATTGGGAGCATCATCATGTGAAAAATTCATTATCTGCATAAATGGTTTAACATTTAATATATATTATATAAAAGTAGTAGTGAACAAATAATAACATATGGTAACATGATGTATATTATAATAAAAATATAACCTGATTATTGAACTATCTTTTTTTAAAAGTATAAAGGGATTTAACACCTCTATCAGCTATCCAAATCCCTTCATTATGGTCTTCTATGACATTAAAAATGCTATCTATATTGGGGTTGTCATGAAATGATTACGACATCTCAATGAAAGGGTCATCCTATGTTGAAGTTTCTTCTAACCCTTCAGTGGTTTTGGTTGATAATAGTTCAATTAAGCAGTTTTGGTTTATTGGATATTGAAAATAAAATACTTGTACTACCTATGATGCCATTATAAATGGTTCATCTTTGTATCATTCTTTACTGAAATCAAATTTTACAAATTCCAATTCATCTATTTTAATAGCACTCCTGTTATCAACCCACTTACATTGAAAAATTGAAACTTGGAATTTTCTATAATCCAACTCCCATATTTTTTGACGATGCCAAAGTTTGACATATTCACATAAATAGGATTTCTGTCCTTAAAATCAGAAACATGCATCGCTTCAACCACAAGTGTAACTCTACTATTCTGCATGGTATTTTCTTCATCGTGTTCATTTTTATAGAATGTATAACCATTAATTACATAAGCATTGTAAGATAATACATACACACATGGCCCTCCACCTAGCCATGGAGCCCATTCTAAAATTGAGTTTGGATTTCCATCTGAATCCTTAAATATATAGTCCTCAAACCAACCTGTAAACTGTCTATTATGTGTATTTGATATCCATTATTATCCCTTGATAGATTAAAATGACTAATAATTTCTTTGTGGGTTTTAACATATGGTTCAACTTAGAAACTCTTATGAAAAAATGTAAATGTGGGCCTACTCCCGATCTGTAATATTGACTGTGAAAACCTATCTTCTAGAAATTCCTTCACCTGTAAGCTTCCCAGTTTGATGAGATTTTTTTAGACCAATGCTTTCTACATCAGATAGATATTCTGTACAGAATTCAATGACTTCCTCAATAATATATTACTCTGAAATAAAACCCTCTATCCAGCCTCAATTTTTCACATACCCTTTCAAAATCTTCATATATCATTCAATGGGGTACATCTATCTAAAGTGTACTAAACCACAAAGTCAAATCTCTATGACCAAGTGAACCATTAAATAAACCATAATATCAAATAATTTTAGTGGGAAGAACATTTTGAATTCACATAATATGAAGGAAATTTCTCTTTCCAATGTCATAAATTTCACCGAGTCTATAACTTTGCTGCATATAGATTTGAAGAAGACACATAGCTTCATTAATGTATGACATGAATTATTAGAAAAAATGTAATGTAAATCTATATTAATTAGATCTTGCATCAAGATATGGTAGTCATGTTTTTTAAAACCCTTTAACCTTAAATATCTCATTGAAAAAATGTTATTGATATTTAATGAATACCCTTATGGAATATTTACGCCATTCAAGAAGTTTCAAAACTGATATCTCTCTTTCCTAGAAAGTGTATAAGTAGAAGGAAGAAGAAATGTTCGTTTTTCACCCTTTACTGGTGCCAACTCTTCTCATATTCCTATGCCAACCATGTCCAACCTAGCCTTAATACCATCCTTTGTTTTTCTGGATGCATTTATCAACATGGCGATGAAGCTTTCACATACATTTTTTTCAACATGCATAACATCAAGAAAATGTCTGATGTACATACAATTCTAGTATAGTAATTCAAAAAAAATGATCTATTTTTCCAATTGGTTTATGCAAGGTTTTTCAAAAATGGTTTTCCAAAATTATTTTCCACATATTTTCCTTTCTCAAACAATTGATCACCTGTAAGTGGAGACGATGTTGTAATTTATTCTAAACTTCCATCGAATGATTACGTCCATGATCAATACTTATTCCGTCATTGTAGAAGTCTACGATGTCCTAGAAACACAGTTTTCGATGAATGTTTCAACCTAATTAACTATTTACCTTATTCATAAATGGGACTCCATTGATTTCATTTAATTATACATCCTAAAAAAATTCCATAAGCAGGAAAGTCATTTATCATCCCATACAACATAGCGCTCAAAGTGAAATCTTCATTTCTGTAAGCATCGTACAACATAACACATGAATCTCACAATAATTTCAAATCCTCAATAAATGGACACAAATAAACATTAATATCATTACCCAGTTGTTTTGGTCCTAATATAATCATAGATAACATGATTTATTTTCATTTCATGCATAAACACGAGGGTGAGTTATAATTTACCAACATAACTAGCTATGTACTGTGAGTGATACTTTGAAAAACAAAAGGATTTAATCCATCTATATATAATGCAAGACAAAGGTTTCTCAGATCATTTCCAAATTTAGGATACTCATGATCAATTATCTTCCACTAAGGAGAGTCTTCTGGGTGACATAGTGTCCCATATTTATTTCATGTATCTGCATGCCACATCAATTGCCCAACAATATCATCACTTAAATATAGGCACCTAAACCTTGGAATGATTGGAAAGTAGCATACAAATTTCATAGGACTAGATTCATCTTTCTTATATTGAAAAAAACTACACTTTTTTCATTCTATAAGTGATTTGGGGTCTTTGTGAAACAGTATACGGTCATTAGGTTAGGAGTGTATTCATTCAGATATCATACCATTTGAGGGTAACATTTGTTTGGAATTATATATTCGGATCAGGAGATCATTATCTTATAGGAGCATGTCATTAAAGAGATAAGTAGTTCCGTAAAACTTTCGTCACTCCATCCATTGACTGATTTCAAATTATACAGCTTCAGTATGAATGAAAATGTTGTATATTTAGTGCAACCAACATACAATGGCTTCTTTACACAACTCTTTATCTTCTCAAACAATTTTGGGCAATCCTGAAGTTCATCTTCATCTATATTTTTTCATTTCCTCAATAAAATCTTAATCATTATTCACATTTATAATAACATCCTCGATATAGTCTTCTTCATTGTTCAAACATGTAATCATATCGGATGATTCAATAAATATAGTGTTATCCTAGCCACTAACTACATTTTCTTTTTCCCCATGTTTATTCTAACATTTATAACTTTGATCTATTCCGTGACATGTAAAGTGTTCTTCCAACTCCTCAAGACTAATTTGTCCTGAATAACAACAATGTAAACATGGACAAAGGATTCGATAAGGGTCATATGCAATATATTTTTCAAAACTTGATGAACTCTTTCATTCCATCTTCATAATCTTTTGTAAAACTATTGGCATAATTCCATTTTTTATTCATATCCATATTATTTGATTTAGTAATATTAATATTTAACAAAATAAATACTCAAAACATTGATATAATGTAATGGTTTTCCTAATTATATAAAAATATAAACATAAAAGATTATGGAAAAACTATAGTTCAAATTCCCTTTGAAAACTATTTATAAAATCACACTTGAAATCCCATTAAAATAACAAAACAATTTTCATAAATTTCTCTTTAAAATAACAAAACCTTTTTAAAATAAATCAATCTGTTTCAAACACTCTTTCACAAAACCACAATTCCTTTTTAAGCATTCAAGGAAATATCATGATAAAACAATATTAAGATTTTAAAATGAGTAAAAACCCTATATATTTTACAAATTTTCATTTAAAACATCACACACCCCTTGTTAAAAGGAAACCAACATTAAATATTATTTCAAAAAATTAACATCCCTCTATGAAATCCAATCAGGTGACTTACAAACACTTGTAATTCAACCTAAGTCAATACGAAGTGTTTAAATCATTTTAATGTTATTTAAAACATCAAAAGGCTATTTTGAACACATATAATTTTTTAAGAAACATTTCAAAACACTTGAATAATTTTAAAATATCCACTTAGATATTTTTACAAAGACATAAATACCAAGACAGACACTTTATAAAAGAAACATAGAAAACACCTTGATTCATCCCAAATATATCAGTGTTGTATGATTCCATCAAATTATTTAAAAGGTTTGTGTAACAATAATAATTTCTATAAGAATTTAATATTGTTCTCCCCACCATTGGATATCCCTTAGCCATGATTTCATTATCTAGTTATATCAATTATCCTTCACCACAACATCAGAGCCCCAACGAATATGTTCCATAGTCAGTGACCACACTCGCAACCATGAAACCCTTTTGTTCTAGTATACTAAAAATGCTACATTATCCCAATGATCCTTGTATCACACCAAATAATTTGGTTTTACACTCCAAGAACAATATATATGTATTTCACATGAAGTAATATTGGTTCCTTCCATTATAAACACAACTAAGAAAATCTATATGCCTGATCCCATTACATAATAAAAAATTTCTCAAGTGTCATTCATTTCACACAAAGAATTTCCCTATAACACTCATCACTAGAAGAAAATATGTTTCTTTACAAATACTTTTATATACATCATGTATCAAGTCAAACTAAGAAAAGAACTGTGGTACTAAACTAATAGATGATATGATTTTCCATAGTTTATTTTCTAAAATCTTCAAAAATAATTTATAAATGAAATTTACAAAGACTAGCCATTCTAAAATCCTTAACTAAACTCACATCAGAAACCTATAGAATCAATGTTGTGAGAGTATAATTATAAGTCTCAAGATAATTCTTACCTCTCCAAAACTCGTTCATGAGGTTAAAAACATCATGTACCAAAATAGTCTAGAACCATTTATAGAAAATTTCATAAAGAATATCTAGGTTAGGTACCTTTGATGGATGCATCAACCTAAATTCCATGACCACTTCATAACATTTAATATCAATAGTTAATAATTCGTTCATATAATTTCATAAAGTTGTAATAAAATAATAATTTATTTATTTAGATATAAAATTATGCTAAGAAGAAGATATGATTTAATAAAAATATGTTATTAAATTCTTAATACCTTCATTTGTATCAACCCATATACCATTAGCAGCCTTTAACCTTGAAATATGGTTATTCATCCATCTAAAAACGAATTTTTGATAAAATAATGAAGTTTTTTTATATACATCATTAACATAGATGTCTCATTTTAAAAAATGAAACAATTATTAAAATTAGGAAACCCCTTTAAACAATAGAAAACACTAAGAATATAAGTTATGGGTTGGTGTCCAGTGAATTTTTTAGTAATTATCGCAAGTCATTTCAAACATAGTATTCCTCAAAATAAACTTCCATGATCACGAATTCAAGCACTGTATTTCTAAAATAAATCACATCCAGCAAAACAAACATAGCATAAACCGATCGCATCCCTACAACACAAAACTTCTCACGCATTCCACAATCAATAAATCTATCAACCTGATATTCCATTACACCTTCTAAAACACCCCACAACACACAAATGTTCCCACAACTGCAACACCCTACAAAAAAACACAATTTCATATTTTACAAATCACCCCTTATTCAATTCCACTTGTTAATTATAGGGTTATCACAGAAGTTGTATCATCATGGGGAATTCATTAATTAGCTGCGTATATGTAAATTACCAATTTTCATATTCAAATGTTCAATAAGAACCAACCTAAATTCTATTCATTTAGTGAGCAAACAAGGACCACCAAAAACCATGATTTTCAATGGGGTGTTTACCCCATAAAATTTACAACATCACAATCAATATCAAACTATAATAACATGCAAACAAACCCCATTTCCCCTTTCTATTTAATTTTCTAGTTCTTATCTTTGATTAGTGTGAAAAAACTATAAACCGTAGGAAATAAAGATTAAAACCCTCTCATATGATACACAACCAAAAAGAAACGAAGGAGAATCCCTACCTCAAAGAAGCTTTTCAACTCATCTGTGTACTGGATGGAAAAGTACGATTCCCGCAAGTAAAAACCGCACCACAAGAAATGTGGATCAACCTATTCTGCACCCAAAGATTATCAAAACACAACATAGAGATGAAACTCAAGAGAAACTTCATCGATACAGCGAATTTTTGGGAAAGAACAAGAAGAAATATACAATAAAGAGGAGAAAACTCACTGCAGAGGTGTGGTTCAGTGTGCGGTGAAGGTGCATTCGCAACAGAGGAGAGGTGCGCAACGAAGGATTCCCTCGGTGGAAGAGAGACACATGGTAGAGGGGAGGCATATATCAGAGGAGAGGTGCATGATAGAGTTGGGTTCATAGTGAAGGGATTGATGGTGGTGGATGAGTCGGCGGGAGAGGAGGAGGAGGAGGCGGTAGCGATAGTAATCAGCTTCTACAAGAGCTTGAGGGGTGCGAGGAAGGAGAAGAATGTTAGAGTTTCGCTTTAAAACCCAATGAAACATTTATCATCGCTAGATATAAAGCACTGATAAAGGTATGTTTTCTTAGCTATAAAATAGAAAGCACTGATAAAACAAGCATTTATCAGCGCTTTTTTAACTCTGATAAAGATAGGCCTTTATCAGCACTAAAAAAGCACATATAAAGATATAATGTTAATAATTTATTTATTTTATTGTATATTTTTTATAAAATTATATATATGATATATAGATATATTTATTTATAATTATAACTATAAATAAATAAAGATATAGATTTAAATTTATAAAATTATAATTTAAATAATTATAAAATTATAAGAAATATTCTTATTATATGTATAATATAAGAAATATATATAATAAATAAATATAATAACTAAATTAATTATATATAATTATAAGAATATAGATATATATATAACTATATTTTTTTAATTTTATAATTATTTATATGAATAAATATTTATTTATAATTATAATTATAAATGAATATATATATATATTTAAATAATTATAAAATTATAAAAAATTTATATTTTGAATATTTATAATTTTATCAATATATATAATTAATATAATTAATATAATTTTATTATTATTTAAATTTATATGAATTTATTTATAATTATAAATATTAATATTTGTATTTATTTATCAATATTTCTATATATTTAAAAATATATTTGTAAATATATTTATTTAATTATATATAACATTATATATCAAAATAATAAATATATTTCTAACAAATTAATAATTATTTAAATAAATAAATAATTATTTATATTTATAACTAATAAATAAATATATATTTATTTGTAATTAAAAATTATAATAAATAAATATTTATTTATAGTTGTAATTATAAATATAAATATAAATATATTTAAATAGTTATAAAATTATAACAAATATAGTTATAATTTTATAAATATATATAATTAATATATTAATTATAACTTTTTAATTATTTAAATATATCTACATTTATTTAGAATTATATTTATAACTATTTTTATTTATTTATAAATATTTGTATACAGATATTTATAATTAATATATTTATAATAATTTTTTATTTTTTTAAATATATCTATATTTATTTAATAATTTTAATTATAAATATTTGTATTTATTTATAAATATTTTTATATATTTATAAATTTATGTATTTAATTATATATTTATAACTTTATAAATAGTATAATAAATATATTTATTATAATTTTATAATTATTTACATATATGTGTATATTTATAGATATAATTATAAATATAAATAAATATATTTTAAATATTTTTATACGATTATAAATATATTTTTATTAAATTATAATATATATATTTATGGTAATTTTATAATTACATAAATATATATATAGTTGTAATTATAATTTTAAATAAATATATTTAAAAAGTATTTTTATATAATTGAAATTTAATAATTATAAATATAATAAATATATTTATTATTTAAATATATTTAATGTAATTTTATAAGTATTTATGAGAATATAATAGTACATATGGGTAACATGAATTAATAATATACCTAGTAATATATACACAATAAAAAACAAGTCATCGATGGAAAACATGTATAATAAGAAGGGTGTAATGTATAAATAAACATTCAGGATGATACATAACATTTATGCACGCATGATTAATATATTTATTGACCAAATTCATTAGAAAACATATATTTAATAATTATAATATTAATTTATATATTTAAAAAGTATATATTTATATATTAATTATAAATAAAATAAATAAAATAAATATAACAAATATAAAAAATATAAAAAATATAAAAAATATAAAAAATATAATGAATCTAAAAAATCTAAAAAATCTAAAAAATCTAAAAAATCTAATAATCTTAATGAATCTAAATAATTAGTCTAATAAATATAATAAATAAAAATCTAATAAATCTATAGTAACTCTAATAATTCTAATAATTCTAATAAATGTAATAAATCTATTTATTATTTAATGAAATTTATTATTATATTATAATTATTTAAATATAAATAAATAAATATTTAATTATTTAATTATAATCTTAGAAATACTTTTTTTAAAACATTATATATATTTGAATTATTAAAAAATATATATTAATAATAAACTTGCAAATTGAAATCATTAATAAGGAAGTGTATGATTTGTTTTTTCTATAGTTGGAGGTGATCTTTGATATGATGGAACATGATGTGTTTGATTGCGGCAACCATTTAGTTGTTCAGAAACTTCTTGTGATAAACGTTGAGGATGGATTCTGCTCAAACATAGAGATGAATTGACAAGACCTGTGTTGGAAATTCTAAATTTTGGAGGGAGCTCCTGAGTCACCATCTAGTGAGGAAAATGATCCCCCGCAAAAGACATGGCGGAGAGGCAAACATCCAAAGGGCAAGGGCATATATCCTTGGAATATGGGTTCCAAGGGATCCTATGTGAAGTGATTTGTGTTTCACTATTGGCTTGTGGTGTTTTTCTTGTACTTCTTTCCTTATTTTCTTTTACTTTAATTTTTGTTAATAAATTTTAGGACCGATCATGCTCAGGTCTTGAATATTCCCAGTATATAAATAAACATTATTTTTTAACATAAATGATGTGGCTCTATTTTTGCATAGTTTTGCAACATCTTTTTACTTAATTTTTAATGATTTAATTAATTATTTAATCACTTTATGCTAAATATTTGCACTTTTTTATTTTTATTATTAAATTTATCAAATATTCTTATTTTATAACATTTTATGTAATTATGGGCCCTTAAATAGTTGATTTATTCCTTCTTTGTTTTTTAAAATAATTATTTTTCATTTTTTTAATTAAATCTATATTTGTTTATTTAATTTAATTTTACATTATTAATAATTATTGAGTTCTCTATTTAATTTACTTTTATTTTTTAAAGTTTATATAACTTAGTTCGGCTTGCCAGACAACCGGTAGCTTAGCTACAGATAGCAAGTTATCGGTAGTGTCTATCAGTGACTTTGCCTCTGTCGGTGACCTTAGTCACTGATAATCTTCTCTACCAGTAGCCCTCATTTAACTATAACCGGTGAATCCCAAAAACGATAAGTAACTAGTTTAATTTAGTTCTTCTTGCTTTCTTTTTAATAAATTATTTTTTTATTTTAAATAATTATTTAATCGTTGTAATTTTATTTAATTTGATTAGGCTTTATTTTATTAATTAATATTTTAATTAAGTTACATTAGAATAGGTTAATTTTATTATTTTATGTGTTTAGTCTTCCTGCTCGTCATTTAAGTTAGTTATGTGTGCTTTTAAATTAATTAAATTGGTTCTCCCTTAATTTTATTAGTTCAAATAGTTAATTAATTAATTAATTAAAAGTTTTTAAACTTTAATTATATTATTTTATGTATACAGATTAATTATTAAGTCACCAACTTGTGATTTTGGTCGACCGGTGAGGTAATTATAAGTTTGCGGTGATTCATTGGATCACCGATGATCTTTTCTCACCGATACAACCCCTTCTATCGGTAGCCCTGTTACCGATCCGCACCTCGTTGACTCTTAATGTAGTGTATCGGTGACCTTACTTTTACTGGTGACCTTGTCACCGTTACCTATTCCAAACCCAAATTGCATTGATTTAAATTTAGTTATTAATTTAATTTAATTTTCATCCATTAATTTAAACTAATTTCATTAATTTAATAGTATAGTTTTCTGCTTAAAAAATTTAGTTATAGTTTCTAATATAACATAATGATTATTTTTAGTGCTAATTAATTAATTAATTTTGTTGTTCTAAACATTTAAAATAAGTTAGTTTCTATGCAATTTAAATTTTTATTTCAATTAACTCTTTTAATTCTCTTGTTTAAATTCGTTCTTTAATTTTGTATTATTTAATCTTCTAATAAATTAATTTGTTATTATTTAAGTATGTTGTTAGTTTTGTTGAAATTTTATTTGTTTTAATTCAATTAGTAGGTTTTACAATTTAATTTTTAGTTTAATTAATTATTTATATGAGTTGACGTTATGGTAGTGTTTTTGCAGCTACTGATAGATGACTTTACCGGTAGATGCCAATAGCTTTTCCCGCTGTTTCATTCCTCACTGATAATATGTGACCTTTATCCTGCGTGCACCCCTTATTCCCACCTCACTGTTACCCCCCTTTCTCAACCTCATCGGTAGCCTAGCTACCGATAGATTCCTTCCTGCCTTTCAGCTACCGGTGTATCGGTAACTCCTTCTCACCGATATACCACTTACTTTTCAGCATTCAACTTCAAATTTGCAAAATTTATTTTCCCCACTTCTTCCACATAATCATACAAACCAAGAATACACCGAGGAGGAGCAGGAGTCCGCATCTGGAGGGCTGATTCATAGACACCATCAAGGGGAATCAGCATCGCTGCTGCTGCTCGGTGGCTGAAGGAGAGTCGCCGCATGAATTGGTTGCAGCACTCGGAGTAGTTGCGCTGGGAAGAAGCTGTGTGTTGCGCCTTTTTACTGGAGCCGAGGGACACCACAGGACCACTACTGCCCTGTTTTCAGTGCCAGAAAAATCCAGAATCCCTCCCCTGCTGTGCGCCAATTTGGGGGAGGGGGCAGATAACACCAAAAAAATGGATTAAAATATAATAAATAAAGTATAATAATTAAAGTAAAGTCAAAAGAAAAAAAACAAAAGGATAAAGTAAATTAAATTTAAATTAAAGTCAACTTTTCATAAAAGTGAAATTAACGAAGTTAAATTAATATAATTTAATTTATAAAAGTTATGATTTGAAAACAATTAAAATTTTAATAAATAAATTGTAAATGAAAATATAAAACTAAATTTATAATAAATGTTAATAATAAATTAATTTATTGATTATAGTAGAAATTATATAATTAACAATAATTATATGTAAGCTAGAAAATATACTTGTTAATTTTATAATATTTTAAAACATAAGTATTAATTTTAATTATTAAATTAAAATTAACTAAATAATAGAATAATTTATCAATTTAATTTCTTTAATAGTTAAATTATCAATACAACATTAAATATAAACTTAATTATTTATTTATGTTGTCAGTTGTAATAACTTAGTTAGAAATAATAAATTTAATAACTTAGTAATTTTTTTATCAACAAAATTAAGTTAATAACTTTTTAATTAAATTATGTTCTCGACATAGTAATTTTTAGTGCATAATTGTATAAATATTATAAAATTAAATTAATTATCAATTTACTTTAGTTAACAATTTACAAGTTAAAATAACGCTTTACTTTAAAATTAACAATTTTTTCATTCTTTATATTCATCTTATTTATTTTTCTTTTCTAACCTTTCAGGTTCATAAAAGGTACTTAAACATGTCCAGATAGATTCTACTAACTTGACGAAGTTAGTTATGTGAGAAAAGATAGCGAGACATGTTAGTCGCGAAAAAATGGACATTTTACAGTGCATGGGTGAAGTACTCTTGAAGTCGGTGGAAGATCTGGCAGTAATGGGCATAAGTTGACAGTTAGTATTAAAGCAAGGCAAGCAACATATTTTGGGGTGAATAGTGGAATTAATTCATGGAGGTGACATTCATTCACTCGGGGAGGCACTCACTCGACGAACACTCGAGTCCCAGATCAGAGCAGAGGTCCAGGAGCGACAATTGATGGGAGCAGAGGGAGTTTCCTTCTGTTCTATTTCAAATCTCTTCCTCTATATTTGAATGAAATTATTTTTCGATATGGTGATAATGTACAATATGTTAGTTAGCTAAATTTTCAATTTGGGGAGAGTTTTAGTTCTACTGGTAAACATTTCCGTCCTTTTTCATTAACACTTCTTCTGTGATTATAATTGATCGGCGATATCAATTCTAATTAGATATTTCTACTGTGAACCACAAACATTGAATTTTCAAAAATCTATAATCATACCACAAGTTTTATTATGGGATTATATTTTCAGTAAACAACTCACAATCAAAGCTTCAATACTTACACTGAGTTCGTATTATTGTTTTTTTATTCATTTTTTTGAAGTTGTACTTCTTGGAGCGGCGAACTCTAAGTTGTACAGTTTCGGCAACTTAACTTCTGGAGAGGGAAGTAAGTCATCTGATTTCATTGGAACGAATTAGTACATTTACATGAAAAGGAAAAAAAATTTAAACCAGTAGACTAGAATGAACCCCGAGCATTCTTTACTTTTATCCTTTATCAGCATCTTATCTTCTTTGTTGCACCTTGTTTTTAGTTGTACTCTATTTTTGTTTAGGTAGAACAAGATTACAATAGATGTGTAGTTTCACCTTACAGTACATAAAATCATAAAAAAAAAGATATAAAAAATTAATAAAACCACTCTACTGCTGACAACAGTGGAGCTTACCGAGTTTTTTAGAGAATAGTGGAAAAAAGAGCCTTCCCTGTGGGTTCGGCCCTGCTTGCCACATATACAGTAGTTAGTAGGAAAATAAATTTTAAACTATGACCGATTTCAATGAAAGTATAGGTCGTGTTTTTGGCACCAATGAAGGAAAAGGCATGAGCCATTACAAAAAAAACATTTAAAAAAACACAAATATAAAAATCTTTAAAAAAATTGGAAAATTTGAAAACTGTTAGAAAACCATGTCTAGTCAATCGGAACTGTTACTGCTGGTACTATCTACTGTTATTTTCATGATCACAAGACACTCTACTGTTAGATTAGAGCCCTTAAACCTTGAACTAGATAAACATTTAGCTGCTCTAAGAAAGAAGAACAAAATTGAAATAGAGAATCAAGATAATAGAGTTCCTAATAACAATTTCCAAAACCATCCAGAACACATAGATGAACACGAAAGGCCTAGGATGAGGGAGTTCCAACTCCATCAAGTTTCCATTAACCCATCATCAATTAGATTAAGTCCTAGTGCCAGAAAATATGAATTAAAATAGTCACATATTTCTCTACCGCCTGCATTTAATGGACTGTCTAATGAGTACTCACTTTCCTTCATTAGAGATTTCTACAACATAGTGCAGTAATTAACACTTTTAGGACTCGCTGAAAATGAAATAAGGAAGAGAGTTTTTCCCTTTTTCCTTAAAGGTAATTCTAGGAATTTGTTTTTATGATTAGATGAAAAAAGTTTGGAGAATAGGGATCAAGTTTACAACTCTTTTATTATGAAATTTTATCCCCAAAGATTAAAAGGTGAATTGACATCTAAGTTTACTAGTTTTTACCAAGAGGATGGAGAAGCCTTCCATGAAACATGGGATAGATTTAGGGACCTACTTAGGTAGTGTCCCCATCATCAACTCCCATCTCATCTTCTTATGGACACCTTCTCTGAAGGGCTTTCCTCCTCTAGTCAGAACTTAGTGGATCAAGCTGCTGGGGGTAATTACAATGATAAAGATGATGAAGAACTTAGAAATTTTCTTAACAATATTTCAATTAATTCTCAACATAAAAATTCAAGAAGAACGAGAGTCAATAGGAATGTTAATACTCATTCAAGAGCTGATACTCAAATTCAACTAGCTAAAATCACCAACCAACTTCAAACCTTAATGAACCAGAATTCAAAACAAACTGTTAACCAAGTTGAAAACCAGAATCAGTATCAATCGCTTAGGGAACAATGTACTCAATGTGGTATGTTTGGGAACTCTGAAAATTTCTATCCTAATGTTGATCTAAATGCCCAACAATCTGAAAACTCAAAATTTGTTAATTATGGTCCTAGGATTCCTAAAAAAGAAGACCCATTCTCATAAAATTACAACAAAGGACATAAGTACCATCCAAATCTGTCATGGAATGATCATGGAGTCATTAAGAAACCAACTGCCCCTAATTATCAGAACCAACCAAGACCGAACATTCAATGTCAACAAAGGGGTGAGACTTCAATTGTTCAAGGAAGTAATGATAATCAAATGTCTTCTAAATTGGATCAGATCTTGAATAAAATAAATTCACAAGAGGAAAGGTACATGACTCAACTTAATAAACTTCAAAATCAATATGAGTCTGAAAAAATGCAAAATGATGTTAGAATGCAGAATATGGAAACACAACTAGGTCAACTTACTAGGGATTTTTCATCAAGGGAAAAAGGTAGACTTATAAGTACAACTGAACTTAACCCTAGAGAGAATTCCATGGCTATTGTCACTATAAGTGGACTTAATACTCAAACAGTTGCTGAAAAACTCACTGAAAATACCCAAAATGAGAAACTGTTTGAATCTAGAAATGAAAATCTGCATTGCACCCATGTTGGAAATTCACAGAAAAGTAATGAAAATGATGAGAATCTGGACCTGTCACTTGGATCTCAAGCTGAAAATTGTTCTTAAAATCAAAAGAATATAGGTAAAGAAAAAGTTGTGGAAGGGGTGAGGGATATACCCACTGTTCTAAAATTTTTTTTCCACACAAATCCCTTTCCCTGAGAAACTGAAACCTCAAAGTAATACCAGGGCTGAAATACTTCAGTTCCTTGGTATCCTTGCTAATATTCAAGTGAACATTTCTTTTATAAAAGCTTTAATTCAAATCTCTTCTCATCTGAAATCTCTTTTGAAAATTGTTTTAAACAAAAAGACCTTAGAAGAATTTGCTACTTACAGCCTCTCTGAAGAGTGCAGTGATGTCCTTCAAATAGAAAATTCAACCTAAACTGAATGATCCAGGTAGCTTTGTCATCCCTTGTACTCTAGAAAATTCTAGTCAGCTCAACTATTTGTGCGATCTAGGTGCCATCATTAATCTGCTCCCATACTCACTGTTTAGATAGTTGAGGCTGGGTGATCTTCAACCCACCAAAGTCATACTACAGTTAGCTGATAGATCTTTCACTCATCCTGTGGGTCGAGTAGATGAATTACTAGTTGGAGTTGGGAAGTTATTCTTGACAGATGACTCTCTTGTTTTAGATATGGAGTGTGATCAAGAGGTACCCATCATCTTGGGTAGGCCCTTCTTGGCCACAGGTGGTGCTGTCATTGCTGTGTCAAAGGGTAAACTGATATTCAAAATTGGTGAACAAGAATAAGAGTTCAATGTTTTTAAAAATATTAAAGGACCAAATTATTATGAAAACTGTTCAAAAATTGATTCTCTTGAAGCTGCATGTTCTTATAAAAATCAACCTGAACTCATTGAAAAATATGAAAATCAATACTTTGATGAAGAAAACATTTCTCAAGATGAAAACCATTGTAAATATATTTGTGAAGTTGAAAATTTTTCTATAAGACCAAAACTGGAAAATCTTCCAGAACTGGACAACTGTCCAGTTTCTGCTGAAGGAGAGTACTCTGTTCCTGAACTTAGGAAATTTTTGAGTGAATTTGAGGGTGTTTCTATTAACACCAAAACTTATAAACATTTTGATGATATTGAGGGAGAATTTTTAAGAGAATTAGATGATTCTTCTTTGACAAACTTGCTTAATTATGATATGGAAAGTCTGGACAGCTTACTTCCCACCTTGGACAGTAGGAATGTTATCTATGAATCTGAACTTGAACATTAAAACCTTTCATCTTTTAATACTCCTTACAAGAAATATGTTGAAGACCTTGGACCTCCCAGGCATAAGAGTCTTCCTTTGAGTGTAGAACCACCTGATCTTGAGCTGAAGCCCATCCCTGCCCATCTTAAATATTTATTTTTAGGTGGGAACTCCACTTTTCCTGTAATAATTTCTGCTGAACATAATAATAACCAAGAGAAAAGATTATTCAATGTTTTAAAGAAGTTTAAATCTTCCATAGGCTGGACAATAGCTGATATCAAGGGTATTAGTCCCTCATTATGTATGCACAAAATTCCTATGGAGCCTGATCACAAGCCTAGAGTAGAATGTGAAAGAAGATTAAATCCAAATATGAAAGAAGTCGTGAGAGGGGAAGTGATTAAACTGTTAGATACTGGAATGATATATCCCATTTCTAATAGTCCTTGGGTTAACCCTGTCCAGGTTGTCCTCAAGAAGGGAGGTTTCACTGTAGTTAAGAATAACAAAAATGAAGAAGTCCAAGTTAGGAAAGCCACAAAATGGAGAGTCTGTATAGATTATAGGAAGCTTAATTTAGCCACTACGAATTACCATTTTCCAATTCCCTTCTTGGATCAAATGCTTGAGAGGTTTACTGGAAATGAATTTTTCTATTTTCTGGATGGGTATTCTGGTTACAACCAGATTCCTGTTGATCTAGAGGATCAGGATAAGACCACTTTCACATGCCCCTTTGGGACATTTTCCTACAGGCGAATTCCCTTTGGGTTGTGTGGAGCTCCAGCCACCTTTCAAAGGTGTATGATGGCTATCTTTTCTGATATGATTGAGAGAATCATTGAGGTTTTCATGGATGACTTTTCCATTATGGGTAGTACTTTTGATACTTGTCTTGGGAATCTTGAGTTAGTATTGGGGAGATGCATTGAAACCGACCTTGTTCTTAATAGGGAGAAATGTCAATTTATGGTTACTGAAGGTATTGTGCTTGGTCATAAGGTGTCTAAGAGATGTATAGAAGCTGATACTGCTAAGATTAAAGTTATTTAGAAACTTCCACCTCCTGTTAATTTTAATGGTGTTAGATGTTTTCTAGGGCATGCCGGTTTCCACCGGAGATTCATAAAAGATTTTTCTAAAATAACTAAGCCCTTGTGTTCTTTGCCGGTCAAAGATGCAACATTCAAATTTGATTAAAACTGTTTGAAATCATTTAATCTTCTAAAGGAAAAACTCACTTCATCACCCATCATCACTGATCCTGACTGGAAGCTTCCTTTTAAACTTATGTTTGATGCTAGTGACATGGTTGTAGGTGATGTCCTTGGATAGAGGATAGATAAGAGTTTTCATGTTGTATACTATGCTAGTAGACTGCTAGATGATGCCCAAAAAAATTATACCACCACTGAGAAAGAGTTTTTAGGTGTTGTGTTTGCTATGGAAAAGTTTATACAATACTTGTTAGGTTCTAAGGTCATCATTTTCACTGATCATTCTTCCTTGAAATACTTGCTATCTAAGAAGGAAACTAAGACCAGTCTAATTAGATGAATCTTATTGTTACAAGAGTTTGACTTGGAGAATAAGGATAAGATGGGAGCCAAAAGCTTAGTTTCTGATCAATTATCTAGGCTTCCTCTTACCCAATTTGAATATGAAAATCCCAGGGAAATAAACTCTTCCTTTCCTGATGAGAAGTTTCTATCTGTATCAGTCAGGAAATCTACTTGGTTTGCAGATTTTTCCAACTTTCTGGTAGTAGGTGTCATTCCCAAAAATCTGTCTAATAATCCAAGAAAGAAATTAATTTCTGAACTTATATATTATCTTTGGGATGACCCTCTACTGTTTAGGAGGTGTGCTGACGGTATTCTTAGGAGATGTGTACCTGAAGAAGAGATGTTTTCTATTCTTTAAAGTTTTCATTCTTCACCATGGGGAGGTCACCATGGGGGTGAGAGGATCGCCCAAGAAGTTCTACAGTCTGTCTTTTATTGGCCTACACTCTTTAAGGATTCTAGGAGTTTTTTGGTTGGTTGTGATAGGTGTCAGAGGCTGGGCAATGTGGGTAGGAAGAAGGAGTTACCCCAAAAAGGTATTTTGGAGGTAGAAATATTTGATGTATGGGGTTTAGATTTCATGGGTCCATTTCCATCATCTCATGGGAATGAGTATATTCTTGTTACTGTGGATTATGTATCTAAGTGGGTTGAGGGAGTAGCTCTGCCCAACAATCAAGAAAATAGTGTCATAAAATTTGTGAAAAAGAACATCTTTACAAGATTTGGAGTCCTAAAGGATTTTATTACTGATAATGGAACACATTTTATGAATTAAAAGTTTAAGGCTTTGATGGAAAAGTATGGTTGTGTTCATAAAACTAGAACTCCTTATCATCCACAGTCCAATGGACAAGTGGAAATTTCAAAGAGAGAACTGAAATAAATACTTGAAAAAACTGTTTCAAACTCTAGGAAAGAAAGGTCTAATAAACTGGATGAAGCTTTATGGGAATATAGAAATGATTTCAAGACCCCAATAGGTATTTCTCCTTACAGGCTATTTTTTGGGAAATGCGGTCATTTACCTGTGGAGTTGCAACATAAGTCTTATTGGGCAGTTAAGGCTCTAAACATTGACTTTAAGAGTGCTGGTGAGAGGATATTTCTTGAGCTGAGTGAATTAGATGAGATTAGAAGAGGGAGTTATGATAATTCAAGTATTTATAAAGAGAGTACTAAGGTCTTTCACGATTCTATCATTCAAACCAACGAGTTCAAAACTGGACAGAAGGTCCTCCTCATTAATTCTAGACTTAATCTTTTTCCTGGTAAGCTTAAGTCCAAGTGTTCTTGACCATTTACTATTGTGAGAGTGTTGAATAATGGAGCTGTTGAAATTGTTGGGGAAGAAAATAAACCCATGTTGGTCAATTGGTAGAGAGTAAAACTTTATTTTGAAGGACAACCGAAGGGCTTGGCTACCTTCACTGTGCTAGAAAATTGTAATAAAATAAAGTCTAACTGAAGACTTTAAATTCAGTTCTTCATGGGAGTCAACCCATGATATTTCTTTAGTGATTACTTTTATTTATGTTCTTGTTTTACTTATAATAAAGTTTTCCTCTGTTGTCTTATATATGCACTATCCCTGTTGGATTTTTGTTCCTAGTTTTCATGCTTTGTGTTTTTAGGATACTGCTGCTTGTGTCAATGATGGAGTTGAATTCCCATGATCATCTCTGGAAAAGAACTTAGTCAGGGAAGTATTTCAACTTACTGCATTTATTTTTCTTCTCCTATTTTTGTTAATAAAATTGTTCTTGCTTAAAAAATCAGCTTGTTTTAAAAAAGTTTGCTGCATGTCACTATATTAGAGAGAGAGAAAAAATTCTGCTTGTACCTCATTATTAGAATCTTTAGCACATTTATAAAATCATTCCACTTTTGAATTTAAGTGTGAGGGGGTACATGTAGAGTGTAAATTTAGTTTCATTGAAATATTTTTGGCTGATGGGTGTTTAGCATGCATCTTTCTGCTTTATGGAAAACCCATTTGAACCCAATATGCTAACTTACTAAACCCTTTTCATTATTAACCCACAAAATTTACATGAAACTGTTTGAACTGCATTGAAAATTTTTATCACTAGATTTGAATGGTAACGCATGTACTTGTAAAATGAACCTGCTGTAAATTAATTTTTGTGGAAAACATACCTGTTGAAATATAACGAGACCCTTATACATGTCTTTAATCTGCTTAATTGAAAATATGTTTTGAACCTTAATTGATTAATTTTTCTTACTCATATTTAGAAGTCAACTTTGGGGACAAAGTTGGGTTTTATGTGTGGGGGAGGGGGTCAAATATTGACTATGATAAACCGTGCTTTAATGTAATCCCATCAATTCCCACTGCAAATTCAAACTTTCTGAGAAAAAATGGATAACGTTTTTCAAAATTGTTGCGTAATTTTAGGCTCTTCATTATACTCAATTGGGTCTTGCTTTAGGATAAGTTCCTTGCTGGTAGTTAAGAGATTCTTTGAGTCTGAAATTGATAAGTTTGGATGATTGCTGAGTGATCTTACTTATTGATTTCATGGAAATCTGGTTTAGAGTCTACCTCTAGAAGTGATTTGGGTTCCATGTTTATGGAGTTATGTTCATAACCCTTGGAACTGGAAGTTTGATTATTATTCTAGGGGCCTCATTCATTTTTCATTAATTTATTAAAGGTAATTTCTTTAATGAGCCAATGTAAATGATTTTTTATATAAATCTTTTAAAACAGGAGTAATTTGGGCATCTGGGATCCCACAGTGAGTCTCTGAGACCCTAGATGCTGGGTGCGTTCTTATTTAATATAAGCCCTCTGTTCACCTTGAATAAGCACATATTGCATAGTGCTTAGAACAATGATACATGTCTTGGGAAAATTAAATAAAGTATCTAGGGTAAAAAATGAGATCATTAAGGTGAGGGGAATGATGAACACCAAATGAAGAAGGGATTAATTGGTTTATGTGAGATTAATTTAGGTTGTATCATTTGGGTGATTCAAAAATTAATTAATTATTGTTGGAACCTAGGTAAAAAGGTCAAAGTACAAGTTCCTTGGTTATGGTCTTAATTCCATTGATGTTTTACCTCATGATATTCTTGGACTTAGAACTTAAGTCTCGATTGAAATGATTCATTATGTTGTATCACATATGAGGCATGGAATCTTCATTGTTTGTTGATTCATAGCTCTCTTAATTACCCTTGAGTATTTTCTCTAGGAAAGATTAATTTCAGTAATTCATTTTCATGACGCCTACTGTTATGTATTGTCCTCTGTTTTGAGTGCCAGACATGTTACTTTTTGAGAAAATCATTATTACCATACTTGTGTTTTTCAAGGATAATAAAACATGGGATTTTTTGAGGAAAAACAATGTTTAAGTGTGGAGGAATTTGATGTGGCTCTATTTTTGCATAGTTTTGCCACATCTTTTTACTTAATTTTTAATGATTTAATTAATTATTTAATCACTTTATGCTAAATATTTTTACTTTTTTATTTTTATAATTAAATTTGTCAAATATTCTTATTTTATAACATTTTATGTAATTATGTGCCCTTAAATAGTTGATTTATTCCTTCTTTGTTTTTTAAAATAATTAATTTTCATTTTGTTTAATTAAATCTTTATTTATTTATTTTATTTAATTTTACATTATTAATAACTATTGAGTTCTCTATTTAATTTAATTTTATTTTTTAAAGTTTATATAACTTAGTTCGGCTTTCCAAACTACCAGTAGCTTAGCTACCCATAGCTGGTTACCGGTAGTATCTATCAGTGAGTTTGCCTCTATCGGTGACTTTGCCTCTATCAGTGACCTTAGTCACCGATACTCTTCCCTACCAGTAGCCCTCATTTAACTATAACCGGTGAATCCCAAAAACGATGAGTAACTAGTTTAATTTAGTTCTGATTTCATTATTTTTAGTAAGTTATTTTTTTATTTTAAATAATTATTTAATCGTTGCAATTTTATTTAATTTGCTTAGACATTATTTTATTAATTAATATTTTAATTAAGTTACATTAGAATAAGTTAATTTTATTATTTTATGTGTTTAGTCTTCCTGCTTGTCATTTATGTAAGTTATGTGTGCTTTTAAATTAATTAAATTGGTTCTCCCATAATTTTATTAGTTCAAATATTTATTTAATTAATTAATTAATAGTTTTTAAACTTTAATTATATTATTTTATGTATGCAGATTAATTATTAAGTCACCAACTTATGATTTTGGTCTACCGGTGTGGTAATTAAGAGTTTGCAGTGATTTATTGGGTCACAGATGATCTTTTCTCACCGATACAACCCCTTCTATCGGTAGCCCTGTTACCGATCCGCACCTCGCTGACTCTTAATGCAGTGTATCGATGACCTTTCTTTTACCGGTGACCATGTCACCGATACCTATTCCATACCCTAATTACATTGATTTAAATTTAGTTATTAATTTAATTTAATTTTCATCCATTAACTTAAAATAATCTTATTAATTTAATAGTATAGATTTATGCTTAAAATATTTAGGTATAGTTTCTAATATAACATAATGATTATTTTTAGTGCTAATTAATTAATTAATTTTATTGTTCTAAACTTTTAAAATAAGTTAGTTTCTATGCAATTTAAATTCTTATTTCAATTAATTCTTTTAATTCTATTGTTTAAATTCGTTCTTTAATTTTGTATTATTTAATCTTGCTAATCAATTAATTAGTTATTATTTTAGTATGTTGTTAGTTTTGTTGAAATTTTATTTGTTTTAAATAAATTAGTAGGTTTTACCATTTAATTTTTAGTTTAATTAATTCGTTACATGAGTTGACATTGTGGTAGTGTTTTTGCAGCTACCGATAGACAACTTTACCGGTAGCTGCCGATAGCTGCTCCCGTTGTTTCATTCCTCACTGATAATTGGTGACCTTTATCCTACGCTCACCCCTTATTCCCACCTCACTGTTACCCCCTTTCTCAACCTCATCGGTAGCCTAACTACTGATATATTCCTTCCTGCCTTTCAGCTACCGGTGTATTGGTAGCTCCTTCTCATCGATACACCACTTACTTTTCAGCATTCAACTTCAAATTAGCAAAATTTATTTTCACCACTTATTCCATAAAATCCTACAAACCAAGAATACATCGAGGAGGAGCAGGAGTCCACAACTGGAGGGATGAGTCACAGACACCATCAAGGGGAATCAGCATCGCTGCTGCAGCTGGGTGGCCGAAGGAGAGTCGCCGCATGAATTGGTGGTAGCGCTAAGAGGAGTTGCACCGGGAAGAAGCTGTGTGTCACACCTTTTTGCTGGAGCTGAGGGACACCGCAGGACCGCTACTGCCCTGTTTGCAGTGCCGAAAAAATCCAAAAACCCTCCCCTGTTGTGCGCCAATTTGGGGGAGGGGAAAGATAACACCAAAAAAATGGATTAAAATATAATAAATAAAGTATAATATTTAAAGTAAAGTCAAAAGAAAAAAAAAACAAAAGGATAAAGTAAATTAAAATTAAATTAAAGTTAACTTTTCATAAAAGTGAAATCAACTAAGTCAAATTAATATAATTTAATTTATAAAAGTTATGATTTTAAAACAATTAAAATTTTAATAAATAAATTGTAAATTAAAATATAAAACTAAATTTATAATAAATGTTAATAATAAATTAATTTATTGATTATAGTATAAATTATATAATTAATAATAATTATAAGTAAGCTATCAAATATACTTGTTAATTTTATAATATTTTAAAACATAAGTATTAATTTTAATTATTAATTTAAAATTAACTAAATAATAGATTAATTTAGAAATTTAATTTCTTTATTAGTTAAATTATCAATAAAATATTAAATATAAACTTAATTATTTATTTATGTTGCCAGTTTTAATAACTTAGTTAGAAATCATAAATTTAATAACTTAGTAATTTTTTTATCAACCTAATTAAGTTAATAACTTTTTAATTAAATTATGTTCTCACCATAGTAATTTTTAGTCGATAATTGTATAAATATTATAAAATTAAATTAATTATCAATTTACTTTAGTTAACTATTAACGAGTCAAAATAACGCTTTACTTTAAAATTAACCATTTTTTCATTCTTTATATTCGTCTTACTTATTCTTCTTTTCTAACCTTGCAGGTTCATAAAAGGTACTTAAACGCGTCCAGATACATACTAATAACTTTCCAAATTTAGTTACGTGAGAAAAGATAGCATGATGTGTTAGTTGCGAAAAAATGGACATTTTGTAGTGCGTGGGTGAAGTACTCTTGAAGTCGGTGGAAGATGTGGCAGTGACGGCCAGTAGTTGACAGTTAGTATTAAAATAGGGAAAGTATCATATTTTGGGGTGAATGGTGTAATTCATTCACGGAGGCAACATTCATTCACTCGGGGAGGCACTCACTCGACCAAAACTCGAGTCCCGGAGTAGAGCAGAGGTCCAGGAGTGACAATTGATGCGAGTAAAGGGAGTTTCCTTCTGTTCTATTTCAAATCTCTTCCTCTGTATTTGAATGACATTAGTTTTTGATATGGTGATAATGTACAATATGTTAGTTAGCTAAATTTTCAATTCGGGGAGAGTTTTAGTTCTACTGGTAAACATTTCCATCTTTTTTCATTATCACTTCTTCTCTGATTAGAATTAATCGGCAAGATCAGTTCTAATTACATATTTCTGCTACGAACCACAAAAATTGAATTTTCAAAAATCTATAATCATACGACGAGTTTGATTATGGGGTTGTCTTTTAAGTAAACAAATCATATTGAAAACTTCAATACTTACGGCAAGTTTGTATTGTTATTTTTTTTAATTCATTTTTTTGAAGTTGTACTTCTTGGAGTGGCGAACACTAAGTTTTACAATTTCGGCGACTTAACTCATGGTGACGGAAGTAAGTCGTCTCTTTTAAGTGGTACGAAGCTGTACTTTTACATGAAAAGGAAAAACAATATAAACCAGTAGACTAGAATGAACCTCGATAATTCTTTACTATTGTCCTTTATCAGCATCTTATCTTCTTTGTTGCACCTTGTTTCCAGTTGTACTCTGTTTTAGATTAAGTAGAACAAGTTAACAATAGATTTGTACTTTCAACTTACATTACATAAAATCATAAAAAAAATTAAAAGATATAAAAAAATTAAGAAAACCACTCTGCTGCTGACAACAGTGGAGATTGCCAAGTTTTTTTAGAGAATAGTGGCCAAAATAGCCTTCCCTATGGGTTCGACCCTGCTTTCCACATATACAGTAGTTAGTAGGAAAATAAATTTTAAACTTTTATCGATTTCAACGACAGTCGAGGTTAATAAATATAATAATTTAATATAAATTATTATTAAAAACTTTTATCAATGCTAAGAAAAGCGTTGATAAAGGGCCCCCTTTATCAGTGCTTTCTGCTTAGCACTGATAAAACGAGGCACTTCCCCTGCCTCGTTTTTTGGTAGTGAAAAAACCAATGGAAAAGATTGTGGTTATTATGTTTGTAAATTTATGAGTGAGATCATATTCCATGAAAAAACTAGCATCCCCAAAGAGGTATTTTCAAAGATAGTTACTATTTCATTTAAAATATTTATCAATCCTTTGTATATTTTTATTTTTCTAGTACTAATTTAATTGTCGAAATGACTCATATTGACAAGACTATATAGATGTGCTCAGAAATGAATGGGCAACAAACCTGATGGAATAATGGACACAAATAGCATGAAGATGTGACTTCCATAAAATCCCCTGATTGTTTTATATTTATGCATACATTAATTCTTTTTAATATTACTCACATAAGAATTTTTTTCTTATACAGGTGGATTTCTTGGTTTTAGTCGGGGAAGTTTGTTCGAAGATGCTCATACTCATGAGAGATAGAACTTCGAGTCTACAACTCATAATTGAATGCAAAGGTAAAGATTTTTTAATATACTATATTGTTCTTTATAATATTATCTATTTTCTACTACATTAATATAATCTAAATTAAATGTTTGACTACTCATGCATACAATGTCTTTCACACACATATTCACTCTCAAAACCTTTTCACCCCTACATTGTAAGCATTTATCACTTTCCTTCAAAATCAGTGGAGGGAACTTGAAGGAAAGTGATAAATTTAATCAATGTAGTGCTTCCATTTTTAAAAAGAAAGCAAATAGAAAGCATGGTAATGCATGATGTGGTTGATATGAATCAAAGTGTCTCTTTTTATTTAAAATTGTACTTAATTTAAGTAAAAACAATAAGTGGAACACTGAAAACTTAGAAAAAAATTCTAATTGATTTAATAATTTATGAAAATGATCCATGAGTCATTTGTGACATGTAGTAGTCAAATATACCTTAATCTAACACATGATGTGACAGGTATAACTAAAGGTGTTCGTTATCAGTTTAAAATTAACATTTTATTTCAAAACATGTCACTCACTGAAAGATGAGAAAATGTTCTTTGATTGTATAGATAATTTAGGATAGATATTTATAATTCATTTTTGGCATATATAAAGTATTATCACATCAAAATGATGCACGATGTGACAGTATGAATCAAAATACATGTTTCTAGTTTAAACTAAAATTTTAGTAAAAAAACACAACTGGAATACTGAAAACCGATCAAACACATTCAAATTGTTTTTATATTTTCCTAAAATTATCTATTAGTCATTTTTAATGTGTATGAATCATCTGTACCTTAATATGTTGCACGGTGTGGCTGTCATAACTCAAAGTGTTTCTTTTTATTTAAAATTGACATTAATTTAAGTAAAAAAAAACAAGTGATGTACTGAAAACTAAGAAAACTCATTAAGATTGTTTTTATAATTTAGGAAAATGATCCATGAGTCATGTTTGACATGTATAAGTAAACTTCACCTCAATCTGATGCACAGTGTGACCAATATGACTTAAGGTGTCCGTTATTAGTTTAAAATCGATATTTTAGTTCGAAATGTTTCACTCACTGAAAACCAAGAAAACAAGCTTCGATTGTCTTGATAATTTAGGAAAGCGATTGATAAGTCATTTTTGAAGTGTATGATGTAGTCTCATGTGAACCTGACACATTATGTGACCGGTATGACTCAAAATTCATGTTTCTAGTTTAAAATGACAATTTATTAAAAAAACATAATTGGCATATTGAAAACTAAACAAAAACATTTGAATTGTTTTTATATTTTATAAAAATGATCTATTAGACATTTTTTGACATGTAAGAATTAGCTACACCTCAATACTATTCATGGTGTTGACATTATAACTGAAAGTGTCTCTTTTTATTTAAAATTGACATTAATTTAAGTAAAAACAACAAGTGACATGCTGAAAACCAAGAAAACACTTTCATATTATTTTGATATTTTAGAAAAATGATCTATTAGTCATTTTTGATATGTATAAATCATCCAAAACACAATACAATACATGGTGTGGCCGATATAACTCAAAGTGTCTCTTTTTATTTAAAATTGACATTAATTTATGTAAAAACAAAAATTGACATATTAATAAGAGAGAAAACACATTTGTATTGTTTTTATATTTTAGGAAAACAATATATAAATCATTTGTGACATATAGGAATAAACCCTACCTCAATAGGTCACATTATGTGACTAATATAACTCAAAATATGTCATTTTTATTAAATATTGATATTTTTTTTCAAAAGGACAAGCATGGAAGTTTCATAATATGAGAAAATAGAGTTAGAGTCAGAATGTAACACCCCAAGCTTCCACGATACATTTCTCTTTCAATAATGCAATAGCTTGCATTGTACGCAAGTTCAAGATTCTAACTCACCGAGACCAATAAAAATAGCAGTTATGAATAGTAATACCCACTTTTTGAAATTATATAAATTTTATAATTCAAAATGGACTTCATTTTTTGGATTCAAAATATCGAAATTAGCCTACGATGAATTTTTGGTATTATTCTGAGAACTTCCAATTTTTAATGAATAGTGAAAATACTTAAAAACAACTTTTTTAATAAAAATAATTTATAGTGATAAATTATAATATTGAGTGGGTTTAAATTATAATTAGAATATATTTTAACCGTTTTATCCAATGGTGGTCATTAGAATTAATTTTACTTTGAAATTGGACATAAACAATTGTCAGTCTTTTGATATATATTATTTCTTAAAAACACGCTTTGTGTTGTGAGATCAGGAATTAATTATTAAATTAATTAATTCAACTTATATATTTTTAATTTTTTAAAATAGAGATCATTTTTGAATTAGGAATATCAAATATAGCTTAGGGTTAATTTTTAGTATTTTTATGAAAAACTTCAATTTTTATGAATAGTGAAACCACTAAGTGGTAGTTAAAAAACTAATTTTTCGTTTAAATGACACTTTACCACTTCTCTTAATTGAATTTCAAAAATCCGATATACATGGTTTTCATTAGTATGTAAAATGTGGTTCAATGGGATGAAAATAATTTTTGGTGAATAGTAACTTTTAAGTTTTATTAATCACGATTAAAGGTAATTAGTGTAATTTTAGGTAAATATAATGTTATAATAATATGAAATTACCATTAAAATTTTCCTAACCATATTGGATGAGTCATGGTCGACCAAGAGATTCCATGAGTCAACTTTGGGACCCCATGGAGCCACTTGGGTAAGAAAATGACATTAATAACTTTTTATTTAAAGTAAAAATAAAATTGTCACAAACATGTGTTGTTTTAATATAACAATTATTACATAGGGATATATAAGTTACCTTTTCAACTATAAATATTAATTGGAAAGATAAAAATATTTCCTACATCATGGTAATTTTTTTAGAATTTTTAGACATTAAATAAATAAATTTATTTATGACACCATGATGATGGAGTGATTACCTCATTAATGAACAATTTAAATAAAATGAAAAGATAAGGTAAAATATAAGATTTACACCTATCTAAAGACTATTGGATTGGTGGATTCCGTATCACCTTATCCTCGAAATATATCATTATGGGACCTTTAAAATCCAAAAATCATTTCATAATAGTGTAACATTTCATGACTTTCCAAGAGTGCCCCTCCTCTCCTCTTATAAAAGGCCCCCACCTCTACCACCTTACCCACACTTCTCAAGCCATTTGGATCAGCCAAACTCTACCCAAATACTCTCTCAACTTCCCTATATTACTCCTAGAAGCCTCACTTTGGGAAAAAGTCTTCCCAAGGAAGCCTTCGGCTCAAATCAAAAAGAGTTACTCGATTTTAAGGTAATGTCTTCCATTATGTTCTTTTGTTTTTTTGATTCTCCAACCCCTTAAACTCATTTTATTCATTTCTTTTGTAACAACACTAGTATCTTAAATATAGTATGATGTTGTTATGGAAATTATTTTATGTACACTTACACACACCTTCGTCTAATTGTTAAAGGACATACTGTTTCTGTGGGTGGTGAATTACTGCCTCGCGAAATGATGATTGTTCAATATTCTTTTAACACCTCTCATGGTGGCCATTATGATGAAAATATTTTTATAAATGATATATATTATGTTAATGTTTTCCTTATGCTTCTGTATTTTTCATTTATGGAATAATTTTATGACTTCCATTATGGGTAAACGTGATAATTTCATTTTATGAAGTGTAGACAACCGCCCCCTCAAAGTGATTTGAATCGTTAATTCCATATGTGGGATGTATAAAGGATGGAGTAAATGATATAATATATGATATTATACTGTAATTATAATATACCTTTATATCATTATGATTTCATTATATTAAATACGCAATATAAATGAAAGTAGCGTTCATGTGTACGTACGGCTTACCGTCTCCATGAACGGTGCATTTCATTTCTTACCTCTAAATGTTATGTAATATTATAAATGAATGTATATATTGGATATATATGATATATATGATATCTTCATCATGAATATAATTCTGGATATAATATATATTTTACCACATAAACAACTTGTAATTATAAGAAGTTTATTGTTGACTCAAGTACCAAAGATCGACAAAACGACCGTTATTAACTTAAATGACTACATAATTTTCATAACATGGTAATAAGTGATGTAAAAGGGATAATGAACTTAAAAAAGGTTCTTAAGAAAGTAGATATTAACTCTAGTTTATTATTCAGGAGAGTAAAGAATGATCGAGTCATGTCAGAGACGAGGTAAGGGACCTCATCTCAATCTCCTTTCATTGAGACATATTTTTTTATACACAACGTTCTTTTATACAGTGTATAAACCCCTTTGACTTTTACGTTTATTCAAAAGGAATATTTTTATATGAATCATTTTACTAAACAAAAAAAGGAATGTTTTTTTCGTACGTATGTGGTGAAAACGACTTCTCCGCTGTCGAGACCATTATTTGAGTTTCGAATTACTCTACAAGCCATAACTTTTATTAAAATGAAAAATAAATACCAAGTTTTACTTTTCTTTTATTTTGGTATTGAAAATGGTTTTATTATATCAATGTGTTGTATTTATATCTTCTGATTGAAATGTGGAAATGTTATGTTTCCTTTATGCATGTTTTATGTGATACTATTATGTTATGGTTTATGATATGTTTAAACCTTTTCATATAAGGAATGGATTGGACTTATTATGTGACAGGTGAAGCCTGCTATAGCTCCTCGATGCATCGGTAGGTCTCATGAGACAAACTAGTTTCTTGGCACAAGGCCTTGACAAAATCTTATTTTTAGTCTTGGCACAAGGCCAGGACTATGTGGTTATGATAGTCTGGCATTATGCATTCCATAATTATTAAAGTGGTTATTGATATTGCATGTGATTATTCGACTAGAAGAATATCCATGTGAATATGTAAATAGAATTATTTCATTTTATTTTTGCCATTTTATGATGAAGTTCAAGTTTAAAAGGCTTTTGTTTTAGTTATACATTTCCTTAAATGTTTATGTTTATTTATAAAAGTTTCCGCTGTATTGTAATCATTACTGAGCATCTGAGATCACCCCTTTCTATGTTTTATTTTCCCGGGATGTGAAAAAATATTTTATGACTGACCTATTGGGATAGTCTGAAGGGGATATGAGTGTGGACTATGGAAACTATGTTATTGTGATTTTTCACTTTATGATGTAATTTAAGACTTATGAATTTATCTAGTGTTTCTTGGGCTACTAAACTAATCGGTATTTTGAGACTTGATATTTTGTGATCCTGAAAATGTTATGTAATAATGCACCGACTCTGGGTAACTGGGGTCGGGGCATTAAAGTTGGTATTAGAGGCAGTTTATTACTAACCTTGGAAGTTAGATTTTTAAAAACTTTGATTAGAGCACATAGCCCTAAGATAGACTTTGAGGATTAGAATAGAAGAACTTCCTAGAATTTTGGTATTATAGTGATTTTGTGAGTTTTCTGAGAAATACATCCCTGTCTGGATACGAGCAGGTAGTGGTGGCTTTGGCACAAATGTACCTAGGGGTAAAACCCGAAAACACTGCTTTGATCTAGACTCGAACAGGAACTGGTGCATAAAAACGGACCTTGCTGCAATCTTGGTTACAACACTCTAGGGGTATTTTCTTAGGATAATTCTCATTTTCTTTACAAACCATTATGAAGGGTTTATGAGTATATACTTCCTAAAAGAAAACATTTTTTATGGATTATATCCATAAATAGTTCAATTTATGTTAAGTGTTTTACAAGCACGGAATTATGTATTTCGATTCATAAACTTATCTAGTTTATGAAATTATTTAGAAATGGCGCCTAGTGGAGGGAATGGAAACTGTATCAATCCACGTGGTCCATGTAGGGATTTCCCTCCTGCTTAGGATAATTATGGTGGAGCTGGTGATAAAATTGGTGCCAATCAACTTATCACCATACGGGGACAACTCACTTAGGTTATGAATAATAACCTTACTCGTATGGAGCACCCTGATCTGTAATGTGGAGGATCAATGTTAGACCGCTTCATGAGGAAAAAACCACCAACATTCAATGGGAGTACAAATCCCTTAGTAGCTGAGCAATGGATAAATTCCTGAGAGAAAATATTTCAGGCTTTGTGGATTTATGAAAGGGAAAAGGTTATCATGGAAGTTAACCACCTCACTGGAGATGCTAATCAATGGTAGTAATTGATTCAAAACACAAAGTAAGATGTTGAGGTATCAAATATGGAATGGTGGGAGTTCAAAGAGCTTTTCTTAGAAAAATATTATCCTTGTGATCATCGAGCAGATACGGAAAGGCAATTTCTGAGTCTGAGAAAAAAGGAAGATGAGAATGTCGAAAAGTATGAGGCCAAGTTTACAAGGTTAGCCAGACATGCTGCAGATTATATACGTAACCCAGGAAGTAAGATTTATCATTTCTTTGATGGGTTAAAACCTTTTCTCTATCGATCTTTAGTATCACAATCCTTCTCATCGTACAAAGATATTGTCTCGTGTGCTATCAAGATAGAAAAGGAATTCTCTAACCCTTATGACAACAAAGTAAAGCAAGATAAGAAAAGAACGGTGGAACAAGAGACAAATAAAGGGAAAAAGGGAAAGAAGGATTTTCCATTATGTGAAAATTGTGGAAAGAATCACCCTGGTACTTGCCTAAAGGGAATGGGAGTTTGTTGCAAATGTGGAAAAAAAGGTCACCAGGCTTGTGATTGTAAGGGAAAGAAAGAGGCTATCAATGTTGACTGCTACAATTGTATAGAAATGGGGCATTATGAAAATGAATTCCCTAAGCTCCACGGAAACTTACCTCAGAAAAGTCCAAGGGAGAATGTCCAAGCATATGTTGTTACTACAGATGAAGTTGAATAATTATTGTATTTGTGTTGTTGGACTCAAGAACTATATTATGGTTATAAGAATAGTGTGATATATATAAGGATTGTACTACAATACTTGTTGTTTTCATTAAGGTTTTAATATGTTGAAGGTAATCATATTTTTAGTATGTGACAATAAGAGAAAATTTAATTTTTTTGGGTAATCTGATGTTACAATTGATTTTGGAATTTAGGGACCTTTTAGAGAAAGTCTGGACAGAGGTATTTTGGATAACTATAAAGGTTGGAATGGATTAAGTTTAACTTTGGATAGTATTGATTAAGGTTAAAATATTTCTGAAGATTATTTTTGGAATATTATAATACTATTGTTTTAGGAAAAGGACATCCTGCAGGTCGGGGGATAACCTATCACGTCGGACAATGCTCTAGGAATCGAACCCAAAACCATAGTGCGATATACCTTTATTACCTACCACTAGCCTACAGGAAGTCCCTGGTTATTAGAAAATAGTTTTCCTAATCTAAATGGTATGTGTTAATATTTGAAACCTTGTACGATTAGGATAAAAATAATATTTTTGAGTTCTGTTACCTTTTGGAGTGAAAGATGGGTTTGTGGTAAAAATTTAGTAAGGAATGAATGTCTACATGACATGTAAGTATATTTCCATACATTCTTAGTAAATCTCATAAATAAATTCTTCAACTTTATGAAATATAACTTAAAACAAAAATGTTGTTGGTTAAATTTTCCTACTGGGGAATCAAAGACCGTTAAACAAATCACAAGTTTTTGATTTTCTTGTAGTTAACTTTCTCCTAATCCTATTTTCTACAACACTCCATCAGACCTTGATGGTTGGTTTCTCCTCCATATCCACGTTTTCATAGAATCCTAGTATGGGCTATCTCTGGTGACCTTTGTACTTATCTTTCTTCCTTTTAAAGTTATATTTTTATTAACCTTATTTCTGATATGGGTTTTCCACAAAGGTATTTTCTACTTTGAACCTTTTATTTTAGAAGAACAATTTCAAATTGCGAGGAAGAAATTTATTGAAGGAGGGAAGAATGTAACACCCCAAGATTCCAAGATACACTTCTCTTTCAATAATGCAATAGCTTGCATTATACACAAGTACGGGATTCTAACACCCCACGACCAATCAAAATAGCCGTTATGAATAGTAATACACACTTTTTAAAATTATATAAATTTTATATTTCAAAATGGACCTCTTTTTTGGATTCTGAATATCTAAATTATCCTACGTCGAATTATTGGTATTTTTCTAAGAACTTCCAATTTTTGATGAATAGTGATAATACTTATAAAAATCTTTTTTAATAAAAATAATTTATAGTTATAAATTATAAAATTGAGTGGTTTTAAAGTATAATTAGAATATATTTAAACAGTTTTATCCAATGGTGGTCATTATAATTAATTTCACTTTGAAATTGGACATAAACAATTGTCAATCTTTTGATATATATTGTTTCTTTAAAACACGCTATTTGTTGTGACAGCGGGAATTGATTATTAAATTAATTAATTCAACTTATATGTGTTGAATTTTGTAAAATAGACATCATTTTTGAATTAGCAATATCAAATATAGCTTATGATTAATTTTTGGAATTTTTCTGAAAAACTTCAATTTTTGATGAATAGTGAAACCACTAAGTGGTAGTTAAAAAACTAATTTTTAATTTAAATGAAACTTCACCACTTCTGTGAATTGAATTTAAAAAATCCGACATACGTAGTTGTCATTAGTAAGAAAAATGTGGTTCAATGGGATGAAAATTATTTTTGGTGAATAGTAACTTTTTAGTTTTATTAATCGCGATTAAAGGTAATTAGTGTAATTTAAGATAAATATAATGTTATAATAATATGAAATTATCTGTACACTTTTCCTACCCTTATCGGATGAGTCATGGCTGACCAAGACAATCAATGAGTCAACTTGGGGACCCCATGGAGCCACTTGGGTAAGAAAATGACATTAATAAGTTTTTATTTAAAGTAAAAATAAAATTGTCACAAACATGTGTTGTTTTAATAAAACAATTATTACATGGGGATATTTAAGTTAACTTTTTGAATATAACTATTCATTGTAAAGCTAAAACTATTTCCTATATAATGGTATTTTTTTATAATTTTTAGACAATAAATAAATAAATTTATTTATGACACCATGATGATACAGTGATTACTTCATTAATGAACAATTTAAATAAAATGAAAAGATACTGTAAAATCTAAGACTCACACTTGTCTAAAGCCTATTTTATAGGTTTATTTCGAACCTGTATCACCTTATCCTCTAAATATATCATTTTGGGACCTTTAAAATCCGAAAAACATTTCATAATAATGTAACATTTCATGACTTTCCAAGAGTGCCCCTCCTCTCCTCTTATAAAAGGCCCCCACCTCTACCGCCTTACCCACACCTCTCAAGAAATTTTCCTCGGCCACACTCTTCCCAAATACTCTCTCAACTTCCCTCTATTACTCTTAGAAGCCTCAATTTGGGCATAAGTCTTCCCAAGGAAGCCTTTTGCTCAAATCAAAAAGAGTTACCCGATTTTAAGGTAATGTCTTCTCTTATGTTCTTTTGTTTTATTTTGATTATCCACCCACTTAAAATCTTTTTATTACTTTATATTGTAACAAAACCAGTATCTTAAATATACTATGATGTTTTTATGAGAATTATTTGATGTACACTTACACACACCTTTGTCTAATGGTTAAAGAACATACTGTTTCTGTGGGTGGCGAATTACTACCTCACTAAACGATGATTGTTCAATCTTCTTTTAAAACCTCTAAGGGTGGTTGTTATGATGAAAATATTTTTATATATGATATATATTATGTGTATGTTTTCCTTATGCTTCTATATTTTTCATTTATGACATACCTTTATGACTTCCATTATGGGTAAACGCGATAATTTCATTTATGAAGTCCGGACTACCGCCCCCTCAAAGTGATTTGAATCGTTAATGCCATATGTGGGACGTATAAAGGATGGAGTAAATGATATTATATATGATATTATACTAGAATTATAATATACCTTTATATCATTATGATTTCATTTTATTAAATACGAAATAGAAATGAAAGTAGCGTTCATGCGTACATACGGTTTACCGTATCCATGAACGGTGCATTTCATTTCTTACCTCTAAATGTTATGTAGTATTATAAATGAATGTATATACTGGATATATATTATATATATGATATCTATATACTGAATAGAATTCTATATATAATGGATATTTTACCACATAAACAACTTGTAATTATAATATGTTTATTGTTGACTCAAGTACCAAAGATCAAAAAAACGACCATTATTAACTTAAATGACTACATAATTTTCATAACATGGTAATAAGTGATATAAAAGGGATAATAAACTTGAAAAAGGTTCTTAAGCAAGAATATTTTAACTCTAGTTTATTATTCAGGAGATTAAAGGACGATCACGTCAAGTCGGACACGAGGTAAGGGACTTCGTCTCAATCTCCTTTCATTGAGGCATATTTTGTTTTATACAAAACTTTCTTTTATACGGTGTATAAACACCTTTGAATTTTATGTTTATTCAAAAGGAATATTTTTATATGAATCATTTTACTAAATGACAAAAAGGAATGTTTTTTTGTCATATGTATGTGGCGATAATGACTTCTCTACCGATGTGACCAATATTTGAGTTTCGGCTTCCTCTACAAGCCATAAATTTTTTTAAAATGAAAAATAAATACCAAGTTTTACTTTTCTTTTATTTTGGTTTTGAAAATGGTTTTATTATATCAATGTGTTTTATTGATATCTTGTGATTGAAATGTAGAAATGTTATGATTCCTTTATGCATGTTTTATGTGATACGATTATGTTATGGTTTATGATATGTTTAAACCTTTTCACATAAAGAATGCATTGGACTTATTATGTGATGGGTGGAGCCCGCTATAGCTCCTAAATGCATCGGTAGGTATCATGAGGCAAACTAGTTTTTGGAACAAGGCCTTGACAAAATCTTATTTGTATTCTTGGAACAAGGGCTTGACTATGTGGTTATGATAGTCTGGCATTATGCATTCCATCGTTATAAAAGTGGTTATTGATATTTCATGTGATTATTCGACTAGTAGAATATCCATGTCAATAAGTAAATGACACTATTTCATTTTATTTTTTCCATATTATGATGAAGTTCAAGTTTAAAAGGCTTTTGTTTTAGTTATACATTGCCTTAAATATTTATGTTTATTTATAATAGTTTCTACTGTATTGTTATCCTTACTGAGCATCTAAGCTCACCCCTTTCTATGATTTATTTTCCCAGGATGCGAAGAAATATTTTATGACTGACATACAGGGATAGTCAGAAGGGGATAGGAGTGTGGACTATGGAAACTATGTTATTGTGATTTTTCACATTATGATCTAATGTAAGACTTATAAATGTATCTAGTGTTTCCAAGGCTACTAAACTAATAGGTCTTTTGAGACTTGATCTTTTGTGATCATGCCAATGTTATGTAATAATGCACCGACTCTGGGTAACTGGGTTCGGGGCGTTATAGTTGGTATTAGAGGCAGTTTAATCCTAACCTTGGAAGCTAGATTTAGAAAAACTCTGATTAAAGCACATATCCCTAAGATAGAATTTGAAAATTAGTATAGAAGAACTTTCTAGAATTTTGGTATTATAGAGATTTTGTGAGTTTTCCGAGCAATACATCCCTGTATGGATACGAGCAGGTAGAGGTTACTCGGGAATAGATGTACCTAGGGGTAAAACCTGAAAACACCACTTTGAGCTAGGCTCGAATGGGAACTGGTGCACGACAACGGGCCTTGCTGCACTCTTGGTTACGACACTCCCGAGAGATATGCTTAGGATAATTCTCATTTTCTTTACAAACCATTATGAAGGGTTTATGAGTATATACTTCTTCAAAGAAAACATTTTTTATGGATTATATCCATAAATAGTTCAATTTAAGTTAATTGTTTTACAAGTATGGAATTATGAATTTCCATTTATAAACTAATCTAGTTTATGAAATTATTTAGAAATGGAACCTAGTGGAAGGAATGGAAACCGTATCAATGCGCAAACTCCATGTAGGGATTTTTTGCCTTTTCAAGGTAATTATGGTGGAGCTGGTGATACAACTGGTGCTGATCAGCTTATCACCATACTGGGAAAACTCACTCAGGTTATGAATAATATCCTTTCTCGTATGGATCCCCCTGATCTGCAATGTGGAGGATCAATGTTAGACCGCTTCATTAGTCAATAACAACCAACATTCAATGGGACTAAAAATACCATAGTAGCTGAGCAATGGATAAATTCCATAGAGAAAATATTTTAGGCTTTGGGGAGTAGTGAAAGGGAAAAGGTTATCATGGAGGTTTACCGCCTCACTGAAGATGCTGATCAGTGGTGGTCATTGATTCAAAACACAAAGGAAGATGATGAGGTATCAAATATGTAATGGAGGGAGTTCAAAGAACTTTTCATAGAAAAATACTATCCTCGTGACCATTGAGCAGATATGGAAAGGAAATTTCTGATTCTGAGACAAAAGGATGATGAGAATATCACAAAGTATGAGGCAAACTTTACAAGGTTAGCGAGACATGATGCAGATTATATACGTAACCCAAGAAGTAAGATTGATTGTTTCTTTGATGGGTAAAAACCATTTCTCCGTCAAGCTTTAGTATCACAATCCTTCTCATCGTATGAAGATATTGTTTCGTGTGCTATCAAGACGGAAAATGAATTCTCTAAGTGTTATGACAATAAAGTAAAGCCAGAGAGGAAGAGAATGGTGGAACAAGAGACAGATAAATGGAAAAAGGGAAAGAAGGATTTTCCATTATGTGATAATTGTGGGAAGAATCACCCCAGTACTTGCGTGAAGGGAATGGGAGTTTGTTAAAAATGTGGAGAAAAAGGTCACCAGGCTCGTGATTGTAAGGGAATAAAAGAGGCTATATATGTTGAATGCTACAATTGTAGAGAAATGGGGCATTATTCAAATGAATTCCCTAAGCACCAAGCAAACTTACCTTCGAAAAGTCCAAGGGAGCAAGGCCAAGCTTATCCTGTTACTATAGATGAAGTTGAATAATTATTGTGTTTCTGTTTTCGGACTCAAGAACTATATTATGGTTATAAGAATAATGTCATATATATAACGATTGTACTGTAGTACTTTTTGTTTTCATTAAGGTTTTAATATGATGAAGTTAATCATATTTTTAGTATGTGATAATAAGAGATACTTTACTTTGTTTGGGAAATCTGATGTTACAATTGATTTTGGAATTTAGAGACCTTTTAGAGAAAGTCTATACAGAGGTATTTTGGATAACTATAAAGGTTGGAATGGATTAAGTTTAACTTTTTATAGTATTGTTTAAGGTTAAAACATTTCTGAAGATTATTTTTGAAATATTATAATATTATAGTTTTAGGAAATGTGTAACCTGCCGGTCCGGGGATAACCCATCGCGTCAGACAAAGCTGCAGGAATCAAACCCACAACCATAGTGCGACATGCCTTTATTACCTACCACTAGCCTATAGGAAGTCCCTGGTTATTACAAAATAGTTTTCCTAATCTAAATGGTATTTGTTAATATTTGGAACCTTGTACGATTAGGATAAATATAATATTTTTGATTTCTATTTCCTTTTGGAGTGAAAAATGGGTTTGTGGTCAATAGTTAGTATGGAATGAATGTCTACATGACAAGTAAGTATATTTTCTTACATTCTTAGTAAATCTCATAAATAAATTCTTCAACTTTATGAAAGGTAACTTAAAACAAAAATGTTGTCGGTTAAAGTTTCCAACTGGGGAATCAAAGACCGTTTAACCAATCACAAGTTTGTGATTTTATTGTAGTTAACTTTCTCCTAATACTGTTTTCTACAACTCTCCATCAGACCTTTATGGTTTGTTTCTCCTCCATATCCATGTTTTCATATAATCCTAGTATGGGCTATCCCGAGTGACCTTTGTACTTATCTTTTTTCCTTTTAAAGTTATATTTTTATTAACCTTATTTGTGATATGGGTTTTCCACAAAGGTATTTTCTACTTTGAACCTTTTATTTTAGAAGAACAATTTCAAATTTCGTGGATGAAATTTATTTAAGGAGGGGAGAATGTTACACCCTAAGATTCCATTATACGCTTCTCTTTCAATAATGAAATAGCTTGCATTGTACGCAAGTTCGAGATTCTGACACACCGCGACCAATCAAAATAACTGTTATAAATAGTAATACCCATGTTTTGAAATTATATAAATTTTATATTTCAAAATGGACATCATTTTTGGATTTGAAATGTCAAAATTATCCTACGTTGAATTTTTGGTATTTTTCTAGGAACTTCTAATTTTTGATGAATAGTGAAAAATACTTAAAAACAACTTTTTTAATCAAAATAATTTATAGTTATAAATTATACTATTGAGTGGTTTTAAAGTATAATTAGAATATATTTTAACCGTTTTATCCAATGGTGGTCATTAGAATTAATTTCACTTTGAAATTGGACATAAACAATTGTAAATCTTTTGATATATGTTATTTCGTAAAAACACGCTATTTGTTATGACATCAAGAATTAATTATTAAATTAATTAATTCAACTTATATGTTTTGAATTCTGTAAAATAGACATCATTTTTGAATTATAAATATCAAATATATCTTAGGTTTAATTTTTGGTATTTTTCTGAAAAACATCAATTTTTGATGAATTGTGAAACCACTAAGTGGTAGTTAAAAAAATATTATTTCGTTTAAATGAAACTTTACCACTTCTGTGAATTGAATTTCAGAAATCCGACATACATGGTCGTCATTAGTAAGTAAAATGTGGTTCAATGGTATGAAAATAATTTTTTGTGAATAGTAACTTTTAAGTTTTATTAATCGCGATTAAAGGTAATTAGTGTAATTTAAGGTAAATATAATGTTATAATAATATGAAATTACCTCTACACTTGTCTTAACCTTATTGGATTAGTTATGGCCGACCAAGACAATCCATGGGTCAACTTGGGGACCCCATGGAGCCACTTGGGTAAGAAAATCCAATTTATAACTTTTTATTTAAAGTAAAAATAAAATTGTCACAAACATGTGTTGTTTTACTAAAACAATTATTACAGGGGGATATATAGGTTACATTTTTTACTATAAATTTTCATTGGAAAGCTAAAAATATTTCCTACATCGTGGTAATTTTTTATAATATTTATACATTAAATAAATAAATTTATTTATGACACCATGATGATGCAGTGATGACCTCATTAATGAACAATTTAAATAAAATGAAAAGATAAGGTAACATATAACACATACACTTTTCTAAAGCCTATTGGATGGGTGTATTTTGAACCCTTATCACTTATCCTCTAAATATATCATTGTGGGACCTTTAAAATCTGAAAATCATTTCATAATAATGTAACATTTCATGACATTCCAAGAGTGCCCCTCCTCTCCTCTTATAAATGGCCCCCACCTATACCACCTTACCAACACCTCTCAAGCCATTTGGCTCGGACAAACTCTACCCAAATACTCTCTCAACTTCCCTCCCTTACCCCTAGAAGCCTCACTTTGGGCATAAGTCTTCCCAAGGAATCCTTTGGCTCAAATCAAAAAGAGTTACTCGATTTTAATGTAATGTCTTCTCTTATGTTCTTTTGTTTTATTTTGCTTCTCCAACCCATTAAAATCTTCATATTAATTTATTTTGTAACAACACCAGTATCTTAAATATACTAGGATATTGTTTTGAGTAGGCTTTTATGTACACTTACACACACCTTCATTTAATGGTTAAAGAACATACTATTTCTGCGGGTGGCGAATTACTGCCTCACGAAATGATGATTGTTCAATCTTCTCTTAACACCTCTCATGGTGGCCATTATGATGACAATATTTTTATATATGATATATATTATGTTTATGTTTTCCTTATGCTTCTGTATTTTTTATTTATGTCATACCTTTATGACTTCCATTATGGGTAAACCAGATAATTTCATTTTAAGAAGTGCGGACTACCGCCCCCTCAAAGTGATTTGAATCGTTAATGCCATATGTGGGACGTATAAAGGATGGATTAAATGATATTATATATGATATTATACTGGAATTATAATATAACTTTATATCATTATCATTTCATTCTATTAAATATGAAATAGAAATAAATGTAGCGTTCATGCGTACGTACGGCTTACCGTCTCCATGAAGGGTGCATTTCATTTCTTACCTATAAATGTTATGTAATATTATAAATGAATTTATATACTGGATATATATGATATATATGATATCTACATCATGAATATAATTTTGGATATAATGGATATTTTACCACATAAACAACTTGTAATTATAAGAAGTTTATTGTTGACTCAAGTACCAAAGATCGACAAAACGACCATTATTAAATTAAATGACAACATAATTTTCATAACATGGTAATAAGTGATAAAAAAGGGAAAATGAACTTTAAAAAGTTTCTTAAGAAAGTAGAGATTAACTCTAGTTTATTATTTAGGAGATTAAAGAACAATTGAGTCAATTCGGACATGAGGTAAGGGACTTCGTCTCAATCTCCTTTCATTGAGGCATATTTTTTTTATACACAACTTGCTTTTATACGGTGTATAAACCCATTAGACTTTTAAATTTATTAAAAAGGAATATTTTTATAACAATCGTTTTACTAAACGATAAAAAGGAATGTTTTTTTTGTCGCACGTATGTGGCGACGTCGACTTCTCTGCCGCCATGACCATTATTTGAGTTTCAGCTTCCTCTACAATCCATAACTTTTTTTAAAATGAAGAATAAATACCAAGTTTTACTTTTCTTTTATTTTGGTATTGAAAATGGTTTTATTATATCAATGTTTTATACTGATATCTTGTGATTGAAATTTAGAAATTTTATGTTTCCTTTATGCATGTTTTATGTGCTACGATTATGTTATGGTTTACGATATGTTTAAAGCTTTTCATATAAGGAATGCATTGGACATATTATGTGACGGGTGGAGCCCGATATAGCTCCTCGATGTATCGGTAGGTCTCATGAGACAAACTAGTGTCTTGGAACAAGTCCTTGAAAAAATATTATTTGTAGTCTTGGCACAAGGCCTTGACTATGTGTTTTTGATAGTCTATCATTATGCATTCTATAATTATGAAAGTGGTTATTGATATTGCATGTGAATATTCGACTAGTAGAATATCCATGTGAATAAGTAAATGGAATTATTTTATTTTATTTTTGCCCAATTATTCTGAAGTCCAAGTTTAAAAGGCTTTTGTTTTAGTTATACATTGCTTTAAATGTTTATGTTTATTTATAAAAGTTTCCGTTGTATTGTTATCCTTACTGAGCATCCGAGCTCACCCCTTTCTATGTTTTATTTTTCCAGTATGTGAAGAAATATTTTTTGAATGACCTACAGGGATAGTCTAAAGGGGATAATATTGTGGACTATGGAAATTATGTTATTGTGATTTTTCACTTTATGATGTAATGTAAGACTTATGAATGTATCTAGTGATTCTAAGGCTACTAAACTAATCGTTCATTCGATACATGATCTTTTGTGATCATGACAATGTTATGTAATAATGCACCGACTCTGGGTAACTGGGGTTGGGGTGTTATATAGGGGGAAGGAAATTTTCATTTGTCTCATTGAAGAATAGTGACCATGTTGCATGTAGTGCTAGAGAGGTGAGTGCAAGTTTATTTAGTGGTTCCAATATTTGCGAGATAGTCAGCAAGTCATTTGGACTCACGATAGACATGTGTTATAATATGATGCATTCAAGCATGAATGTCAAGACACTTTGTCTATTTCGATGTGAGATTCCAAGCAAGATGAATCTGACCCATTCTCACTGCTTGCACAATGGTGGATTAGTCACTTTCAAACCAAATATTATTCAAATTATGTTGTTGAGAAACCTCAACTGCCTTTATGAGAGCCATCATTTTAGCTTCCAGAGCAGTGGAATCTTTTAATCAGGTTGAGATGATTTGTTTGGAAACTGATCCCATGGGTGGACATTTCTGAGAGGATATCACGAGTTTCAAAATATGAAATATTAATATTTTAGTATGTTTTTTGTATAATTGTAAATGAAATTATATAAACCATTTTGTTTGGAATGTAAATAGTAGTGTTTTTTATATACCATGGGTGGAAACTTTTTTATTCAAGATTTCAATTAAATGTATAGATCATTTTTTGAAATTATAGCATTGTTTGAAATTACAGGCTATATATAGCATTTGAAAATGTAGGTTTTTTCTTCTGGATGTGCTATTATATTAATAGTGAATTTCATGCAGCTAGGCCTTTATCAGTGCTAAAAAAGCACTAATAAAGGGGGTCCTTTACCAGATATTTTTTAGTTTGGATAAAGGACCCCCTTTATCATCACTCTTTTATCAATGATAATGGGGACCCCTATCATCGCTGAGATTACTTGTTCTTTTCTAGCACTATTAAAAGTCAATTTTTGTGATGTTTAAAGGCATATATGTAGTAGTAGAACTTATAATGAAGATATAATCCATACTATGGATTTTGATATCATTCATATTTTGATAAATAAATGAAAATTTAGTTCATTCCTAGTAATTTATCTCTTCATCATCTTGATCTCTATTTCATAAAATCTTTCAATGATTTGAAAAGTAATATTGAGATATCTTGAACCATCCAACCATTATGTTCTGAATAATGATATTGGTTATAATACCTAAATACTCAAGTAAAAATTTTGATGATCTACTCTTGGGTGTGAATCAAGGGAGGTTATAGGTACAATCATCCATCATCATAACACTATAGTTATTTAGTTTGGATGAATGATCTTCTATAACTCTTTTTCAGTCATTTATAAGAATATTTTAACCAGTATATAAGGAATAAAACATTTCTATAACTTTATCCTAGAAAAAGGGACATCATGAGTATACTTTTGACTTATACTGGGGATTCATGTTGGCCCCGTCAATTTTTTTATCTTTTATATCATTTACCTAACCTTTTATTAAGCCTAATACAAATAATAGTTACCAGGAAAGACTTTTATTTTTCTTAGTCCACCTTTTGAAAGTGTTTGACCAAACAAGTTTTGCATCTTTTCAATTTCAAGTGATTTATTATTCAAAGACCATAAAACGTGAGTGTCTAGAAAGAAAAGGAAAAATTATATATCAAAGAACCATTGTGGGTTTTCATTATAGAGAGTATTATTTTCATTCCTTAAATAGATTATGATTGTGCAAGTTAATAAAATATAAATGATGTTTAAGATCCAAAAAAATTTACCAATGTATGCTACAATTAGAGGTCATAGAGTTTTGAATAATGTTTGCTATAATTTATGGTTGTATAACTATGAAAATGGTTTGAGGTGACTTATTCAATGGTATGAGTAGGGTAATCCCAATTTTAATTGATAAATTCTGATATTAATAATATAGGATACCTCATGAATATGTAGATTACACTCATGGTCTTGTTTCCTAATCAGAGTAACCACCACCTTCAACGATGAAAAACATGCATCTTCCCAAATTGTTCTTGAGAATGATGATTTCAAATTAGGAGTCAAACTCGATCTAGGGATTATCAGTGAAGGTGAAATGGGAATTTATTTTATATCCATAAAGGTTATCCCACTATGTCATAAGGTTTAAGGTCATGTAATAAGGAATTATCAAAATTATCATATGGTATATCAGATAATTTTCCTCAAAATAGGCACTAAACATAATTTTACAATATATAGGGTGATGAATCTACTTGAATAGTAATATTATTTATTGGTTAAATCAAAACTCATGAATTTTGAATCAGAACTGATAGAGTGAGACACATATATCTAGGATAACTACAGACTATGTGTAAAAGGAAAATTTCACTATATTAGTGTCAGGAATACATATATAAATGTATTGTCCCCTCAATAATTAGATTCCATTGGTTGATAGTCCATATCAGGGGTGAATATGTAGATCCATGTCAGGGGAGTAGTATGAATATTCAAAATAGAAGTTTCCATTAGAGTCAAATGTGCATATTTTCAATATCTGTGAATCTTTTCAAGGATTAAAACATTTTTTTTCATGAAGTAGATTTTTAGAGAAAGGAATATTCCAGAAAGATTCATACTAATTGGTAATTACGTCACTCGGTATGGCCCACATATTCAAGGAGGAAGATGGCATATGGAAGCAATACCATGAATGCATGCACATAGTTTTATGTCATGGTGCTTGGACCAATGAGATGAGTATTGACCCAAATGGGGCTCAATAGCAAAGAATGTTCCAAAAACCTTTTTTAACATGGGCTGAGATGTTCATAATTTGAGGCTCCCATATCTAAGGTGGTGTCATGGAATAGGTATGCAAGGGGTGACCACTAGCCATATTTGAAAATCTTGTTTCACTATGGTACTATTAAGGTGTAAAAGGATTAGAGTAATTCCTCACAAGATGTAGGTTCCACTAGTTTACAAGCCATGTTATGGGAGAATATACAGAGCCATGTCAGGGGAATATTATGTATAATAAAGTAAAAAAGTGTCCCTTGAAGTCAGATGATCTTTTAATTGAAACTCAATAAGCTTTGTAAAAATATGAGTTTCTCAAGTCACGAAGTCTGAATTATGAAAAGAATATGTTCAGAAATAAAAATGAACACATTTAGACTAGATCTAACCATGAATGGGTGGTTGTTATCTTATCGAGATATTGGGACTAAACCCTATATATATTTCATAATAATTGTCTTACATAAATCAATATCATATGCAATGAAAGTGTATTCTTTATGTTTATACTGAAGATAGGAGGTCCAGGCTCACTATGTATATATTTGGAAATAGAATAAATCAACATGTAGTTATCTATAATAAACCCCGCTACATAGATCTAACTAGTAGATAGGGGAATTTTGTTTCTAGTTATTATGAATAGGCTCAAGAAAGGGTTATGGGCATCGCTATGTATCCTGTATTGACAATAATCAAACAACACATAGTTATTTTTTATGGAATATTCCTTGTATAGGATTATCTCACATACAAGAGGGGGAATTAATACACTGGAAAATTTGGGTGTTGTTCCAAATACATCAACATATTTCAACCTCTCATATAGGGGAGAAATAGTCCATAAGGAATGGGCCTCCATGAGTAGTTTAGAGTCATGAAGGATGGAATTAAACCTTACAGTTTAATGTCATATAGAGAGTATGGTAACCATGAAATTTAACAGCACATTATAAAGAAATTTCTATGAATTTAAATATCATATAGGATGTACATTGGCCATGTAGTTTAATGTAACGTTTTAGGGAAATCAGTGCTAAGTAGTTTAAAGTCTTGCTGTCAGGTCTTAACATCCATGCATAAATTATTCATAGTATTTCTTGTTAAAAATTTCATTATATGGGGGAATGATACAATATCCATCCATTATGACCATGGAATAGTCTCCACTATAGTATACTTCATGTATAGAATAAGGTCCTTCCCACTTTGTTTCATGTTTTGTAGGTTTCTTCCTAGGAAACATAGGGGTTCTAAGATCTAATAATAATTCCACTTAGAGGAATGAATTAAGTAGAAAATTATTGTAGAAGTATATCACTATTTGGTTTTGATGAAATTCCAATTTTTTCAAGGTATATATCATTTTTTCATAAGACATTCCAAATAATCTAATCCCTTATGATATTTCTCTTCCATGGATTACTGATAACAAATGTTAATGTGGAGCGAATGTAATCGGACTTCAATGGGAAGAAAAACTTCTATACAATATAAAAATGAACACATTGTTATTTTTTTTATCCATACATGTTGTTGTGAAATAAGGCCAAAAATCATATAAAATTATTTTAGGACATTGTACTATATTTTGGAGTTTGTTGCATAGGGTTTTGGTGAAGTACTCTATCTTTCTATTAATTACATTGTAGTAGTGGAATTATTGGTTGGATTGAATGTCATATTACTAATACACCCTTTGCATTTGGAAAAGAATAATTTTTTTCCGCTAGTATGGTAGTAGGGATAAAAAACCTAGTAATAAATTATTCCTTCAAAAATTAATGATAGACTTTATCCAAAAATCTTTGAGGGATATAGCCTTAGCCCACTTGGAAAAGAATTTTGTGGTAGAAATGATATACTTGAATTGCCTAGATGTTTCTAGGGGATATGGCCCTATGAAATATATTCCCCATATAGAAAATGAGTATTAATATTTTATGGTATGATATAATTATATGGGATTATGGATGAAGTTGAAATGTATTTGACATGCATGATATCACTTGGGGAAATTCATACAATCAAATTTCATTGAAATCCAGAAATATCCAAGCCTTGAGATCGGATAAGAAATCTTGTTCCTTGATTAATGAGCACCAAAGGAATCTATATGGACTTCTTGTGTGACAATGAGAGTTTCACCTACTTCAATTTAACTAAATTTTTTTCCATTAAAGTCACATTTATAGAGGAGTTATTGAGAACCTTGGTCATCTTAAAATGTTATGTTAACTACCAATCATTAGATTTTATCTTTTTTATCTCTTTTTAACAGAAAAATTTTATTACATAGGTAATCCAATATGGGGTACATACATCCATTCATGAAATCATATTTATTATGGATGGATTTGACCTCATTGATTTATTTCAGGTTGTTTCCATTGAATGGAGGAACCTTCATATGATGTGAAATACTAATTACTATTTTTGTCCTAGACTGGATCTTCCAAGTCTAAAGTTGCATTACTGAATACATCTTCCCATGAATTATTTGAATGTGGAATATAGATCAGTGTTGTCTTTTAGGGTAATTCTTCCATTAAACCACATGCATAGCTGATTTGGGGAATCAAATCATCCTTTATTATAGAATGCTAACCCTTAATCTAATTCATTACCAACTCTTAACCTTCCTTGATTATTTTAGTTGGGATACTAGTATCTACAAAATCAATTCCAATATTTCATTTATGGATTAATATTCTTTCCCATTATTCAAGCACCATTATGACAATAATAAGGAATATAGAAAAAATCTCTTGGATATAGATATAAGGATGACTACCAAAATTACTCTTTTGAGTTTAGGGTCTTCCATTAATTTCTCTATTTAGCTTATAAAATCACTATCAAAGTACATATCCCATGTATGGGGGATGTCTTGAAAAATAATACTTATTCATTAGTAAATTTGGTGTCCAATGATGGGTTTTCTATATAGGGATGTGGATCTATAAAATATTAAAATTTTAATCCTTATATTGACTTTCGTGGTGAAAATAAAATGTTACACTGCTAAAAAATGACTTCCCACTATTCTAAACATCTAGAAAACATAGGATGGTCAAGGATATATCTAAGTGGTTTATTTTGAGATACCAATTGAACGACATTTTGTTGTATTTAATATCTTAATTTATGGACTATTAAGATTAATGAAAGAAAATTATTCTCAATATCTAAATATCAAGTCTCATTATTAGGCAGGAATATACTAAGATAATAGAGACTTTTTTCAAACCGTATGTCATTCTTCTTTTCAATAAAGGTGCCTAATTATTTCTCCGAGTATGTCACAAATAAAATAAGTTTCATTTCATATATAGGGGAATCAATACTGGTGGGACTAAAATATAGTTCTTGATAGTGTTAAAATATTTTTGTAAATCATTATTCCATCGATTAGTAACTCCATTCATCATCAGTTTAGTGTAGGGAAAGTACTTTCCTTAAAGATTATCTATGAATCATCAGATGTAAGTGAGGAGTCCCTGAATTCCTCGCAACTATTAGTGTTTTTTTGAGGTAATATGTTAAGGTTAGAATTTATTTTCTCATGATCGATATCAATGTTTCCCTAATTTTCTATAAAGCCATATAACTTTCCTAAGATAACCCCAAAAGTATATTTTCCATGTTTCATCTTCCAGATATTTCCATGTAACTTGTTTAAAATAGACTTAGTATTGGTAATATGATTATTGTTTTTGGTATTTGAACACTAAATCATGGAAATAAATTCAATAGTATTTCCCAATAAGGGTTTCAAAATATTGTTTATAGAGCATTGATATGTGGTGCTAGTTTTCTTCAAACTAAAATTCATCACTCAATATCTGTATATCCCTTGGTGTGACCTAAAAGTAGTGGCATAATAATATTTAAGATACATTTAAATTTTATTTTATCGTAGATATCTATCTATTAAGGAAAGTGTTTGGTAAATTTTAGTTTCATTGATTTGAAATTATATAATTGGGATTGGAATTCATCATTCAAACAATTCCAGTTGATATAACTAAATTGAATGAAAATTTCAACCTTCATGTTCTTCTTTTTGACTATGAAAATGTTGGAAATACACTTTGGATATAATTCTTGCTGATTGATGTTGGATTTGATATGATTATCAACCTAATCCTCAACATTATAACCATGATTTTGATGCATTCTTATAGATTCCTACTTTGAAAAAAGGTGATCCTATGGATAACCAAGTGGTGGGTGGCTACATTGGGTTCATGTTTAGACATTTTTATATAATTTGAGTTGAAAAAATAGGTGTTGATTTATAAAGGAGGTGTAACACTATTTCTATTTTGAATACATAACAACATTGTTCAATGTGGGTCATGTATCTTCTTATGTTCCTAAATTTATTTTATTGACCCAAAAAATGGTGGTGGAAAAAACTTCATGAAACACTAAAGGGGAATCTCTAAGATCCTATTTTTCTTCTTTATCTCCATCGATCAAATGATAAATGGGAGATGAAGGGGGTTCTTCAAATATAAGAGTTATGGTGAGGTCATTTTGGGGTTCTATAAATGTCTAGGATGCTTCCCCATAATCTAAGGACAATGATCTATGAGCTACATTATCAAATTGAATCATTATAAACTCTTATTTTACCTCCAAATTTGTGTCAGTAAGACAAGAAGAGGTTTAAACATACCAATGTTAAAGAAGTTATGTTATGGTTTTATCAATATTTATTGGTGATATTATATTATCTTCTAATAAAGTTGATGACAAGTGAGTCCTTTCATATTCTAGGGAAAAAGTGAGGCCCTTTTCACTTGGGGTATTTACACTATTGTGAGGATCAAGAACATCACATTTGGTATTTATTTTGGCTGACATGATTTATATCATGGGGATTGATTTAGACATACCTAAATCCAAAATTGGAACATCATTTTCATTGATGGGTAATACATATTCATTATCAATCTCTTTAAATAGTTTAATCAAAGCCACTTTCAAAATATTTGGAGTAGTAACTCAAGAGACATCATTAATCATGGTTTGTTTTCTTTATCTTTGGTAGAACCTTTCATCAATGTATTGAGACTCATAGGATTAAAATAGATCCCTATCATCATGAAATATCTTGATTTTTCCGCCACCATATTATTTGAGACATTGATGGTATGATGAGGAAACTGTCACATGATGATGAAATCAAGGCCTCCCAAATAGGATAATTTTTTTATCCATTAATATATCTATGAATTTTATATTGGATATGAGTTACACAAATTGATCTGTAATAATAATTCTTCAAATAGGTTTCTAATCACTTTTTTCATATCTGTAAAGTGTTAAAGAAGAGGTGAAAAAATCAGCTTCCTTGTAACCTAACTGATGCATTTTCTAGATTTGAATCAAGTTGATTAATAATCCATTTTTAATGAAATATCATCATATGATAATTACATAAAATTTTCTATATACATACAAGGGTCTAATGTGTCCCTACATAATAGTTTCCATATCCTAGTCTGTGAAAGAGAAAACTGTGTTACATTCTATGAGATCAGTCTCTAAATAATCCAATTCAATGTCATTAAAATCATCTTAAAAATATTGTGGGTGTAATAGGGCCTAAAAAGATGATTCTCATAGCTCTTTTGATAAAGAAATGGTGTTACTAATTGAAATCATGGTTAGAAATATAGATAAATGATTTAAGATGTAATATTTTTGAGTTATAGGTATGTGCTTCCCAACATGAGGTTTCTCCTTAGAATGTTCCATAGGGGATGAAGTGTTTGAGGTAGATGGGTTAGGAAATTAAACAAAAGTTGAAGGATCACTTGTCACTGATGGATTAAGCTGAGTTGGTCTCCCAAATCATTTGAGCTGATCAGATAGTTTCATACCCACCAAACAGTCATCCAAAATAATTAGGTTTTAGCAACTCTTAAATGTTGTGAGGGTTCCCCTATGCTCCTTTTAGGATTTTTATTGTTCTTTACCATGGGTTTTGATTATTTATATGGATTGTTTAGGGGCGTGGATAGGATATTTGGCGTGTCCATGACTATGTATTCCATTATTCCCTCAACTTATATGGGGTTTTCCTCTTTTTCACCAGTTAGGTATGAGGACCTCAGATTCATATAGATACTCTTCAATAGAGAAGGGTTCTATTAAATGAATAGCATTAATAGAACTGAAGTGTATCTATTCACCTGATTAAGATTCCATTTGGTGGGGTGGTTCTCATCCTCTTAGTACTAAAGGCATGAAATCCAAGACGGTTTGTATTGTCTTGGTCATTGATATAGTTTATCTTCATATACTATACCCTTACTATGTTGTTTAAAAATGATTTTTGAAGAATATATATTATTAGATTTTGGTGCTGATGAAACTAGACACACTATAATAGAAGATACTCGGGACATGACTGGATGGTTTAGATGCACCCTAAGGATTAAGTGATCTTTATTGATTATCTTTCTCATTATACCATTATCAAACATCTATTAAGCTTTACTGAGACCTTTTTTATCCTCCTCCTTCCTATAGAGAAGTGGAAAAATATTCCACTTTCCATGGTGTATTTATTAATTTCACTTGTCATAAATGAACCATATTCTAAAGGATTTCTTAAAAAAATAATTCTTTGATGGGGTGGTATAATATTCCGTGGAAGGATAAATATTTCAAGAAATATCTGAGGCCGAATTTATCAGGCCTTTTAGGCTCTAAAAATATTAACAAATTATTCTCTATATATATGTATAAGTATCTATGGAACTACTCATCTAGGAATGAATAAATTTTATTATTCTTTTCCTCATGTTCTGGGAACTTTTGATCTTTCCTCTTATCTTAACGGGGATGTTTTTGTTATTGTTTTCACTATTTGGCGGGTGCCGTGTAATACTGAATGGTCTTGTGCAATGGATCTAGTGTCATATTTGGATTAAGTGTAACAAGTGTAGTTTCCACATTTCCAATTCTTCATCCCTATACTATCGGTGTTGGTTGAGAATTGGATTTGGTTCAATAAATAAAATCTTCTAATATTTTTGCAACCATGTAAAGTTTATAGAATATGCCTAGATATTTCATTATGATGAGTGGTGTCTATATCTCATCATGTAGGGTCTCTATAAAAAACCAAAAAAACTCTTATTGGGGGATTTTAAAGATCAAGGAATATGTATAACTCTTTTACATTGCAATAAAGTCAAAAAATATCTCATTTTTTTCATTGTTTATAGTTTGATATATTATATAATTTTATATTTCATTTTATATATCTAAATTGATAAAATAATTTTTGTGAGAGGTATTCTTATTCCATGTTTTACCAAGCCAAAAAAATTGGTATAATAGAAAAAATTTGGTCCCTCCGTAGTCTATATGAAGCATTTGAGTTTGGATGATTCTTGATTCTCAAGTTTTACCATCATGGGAACACACTGAGGAATGAAATGCATTAGGTTCTATTACAAATCCCCAGTTCCATTGAGTGTTGGAAATGTAGGATTACAAAAGACGGGTGGGGTAATATTTTCATCCACTAATCAGGGATTAGGATTTCTCTTTGGCTTCACTAGTGCATGATGGCCTTCTATAACCTCCAGTCAGCCTATCAGTGACTCAATGTTGTCATTGAGCTCCAATGGGATAGATGGTTGAGTATGAATTTTACTAGGGGTAGTGACAAGAGGGGCTTGACATGGTTAGCCTGCCTGCCTTCATGGATGATATACAACATGGGTTAAACTTGGGTATCTTACGTGGCATGGTTCTTGATGCAACCCAAATTGATGTAAATAAGGATACTCCTTCACCATTGGATTTAAATAAATTGGTTGTTTATAACCCACATTGGGTGGATGACTTGGCTGTGCTCTTGATGGTATGTCATACATTTCTTATTGATGTAGGTTTGTTGATAGAGTAATGCGAGGTTGTTCTTGTAGAATATTCCCAGTAAGAATATTTAAAATGAGTAACACAACACTAATCCTAGTAAATTCCTTCATAAATTCCTCATACTGAGTGAATATTTTCTCAAATATAGAGGGATTAACATCTTCAAGTAATGGGTGATACATAACCACACTATTTCCCTTTTATTTGTTTAAAACTCATCAGATAGGTGATAGCTGAGTATTTTAGGTAACTAACAAATTTTTATATTTATGCTATTTTTTAGTGTGGACACCTTCCTCAATTTTTTATGTTTGGACTGTATTATGAACAAAAAAAATCATCCTCTTATTCTCATCTACTAACCTCATATTCCATCAAATCTACCGGGAAAGTGTTGATGATGTTTAACAATGAATATTATGATACTAATATTATGTTTTCATCATAAGGATTATGTGATTAGTCTCTCTTAGAGTATATGTTGAGCAATAAGTTGAAATCTTGTAAATTTGTTTCCTTCTTGAAGGGTTTCATTTGCTTGTAGCCTCTATGATGTTTCATCTTTTCCCTCTAGAAATCCCCTAGAACTGATTTTTGGAGAGTAATATAGATATCATCCCCAAAAGATATTTCTATATGTGTACCTAATGAGATATGTGGGTTATGAAATGAGATAAAATATGGTGACTTATCTTGTGTTGTGGATCCTAATTAGGGAATGACTGATTTTCATGGGGGTCAGGAAATTAAGGTAAAAATCCCCCCAGACCTATAGGATGGGGCTTCTCTTAGACCATTTTACCTACAGTCATCCTTGTTTCCCTCTAAATCTGGAAAATCATTTTCTAATCATGATCTAGATTCCATGTATACTCTAAAGGACAGGAGTTATCTACTAGAGGTAATGTTGTTACTTAAGGTTGGGATTTTCTCAAATAAGAGTATTACTAATTTTTTTAAATTATTTATGTAAGAGTATTTTGATGGTTCACTCAAATCAGGTTTGATGATTCTAATATTCAATCATGGAATATAATTATTGAGTGTACATACTATCATGTGAAGATACTGATTCTAATTGTTGGACTAAATCAATGACATCTAACAATGTCACTTTTTGAGAGATTTTCTAATCAATGAGTACCCATGTTCACCCAATACTCTGGTATTTACATTGAATGTAGTTTCATAAATAAACTAATTTATATTTTTATAGCATCAATGTATGCACATTGAAGATTCTCATGCTAGTTTCCCAATTTGGGACATCGTATAACTGAAAGAGAATCCATGTCAATCCAATGGTGAAATTTTTTATTTCCTCTATGTGATTTAATATCCATTATGAGAAAATACCGTATCCTTTTAAGTTGAAAATATTCATCCAAATATTTAGATTAATATGATGTATACATTTCTCTACCAATGTTTCTGGAATGTTATAATAAAGGGTGGAAAGAGTCTAGAAAAATACGACTAAATTTTCATTGGATATTTATTTCCTCATATTCAATGTATGCACCTCATCTTCTATGAGATTTTAGTTCACTTATTTTAACTAATGTGTTCTTTTTTTCATATTGTAGAAAGAAGGGATAATGGTAATCTTATCTATTATAGTGGAAGCTAATTGGTATGAGGGAAGTTCAGATAACGACCATTTAATGATGATTTGTTTTAGATGAGAAAGGATATCTCCTGTAGACAAGGAATTAGTTGTAGTTTGACACATCCTTTAAAGTGCAGCATGATATGAAGGATTTATTATAGTTAATTCGGAAAGGTGAGGACCAATCTCCCAAAATAAAATATCACTGTGGGAAGGAAATTCACATAAAATACCATTATACAGAGGATTGGAATTATGGACTAACATATATCCACAGGGAGGAGTCCTATAAAATATTGCATGGGGAGGAACTTTAGGGTGGAAAGTGGAAAGGGGAGGTTCTTCTTTCCAAATAATCTTCTAACTTTCATAACGGTTTCCATTGTACTCACCACGAAAAAATATCTCATGATCGATCTTAGTATGATCGTGAATAGGAACTTCATGGTAAATACTATGGGGAGGACCTCCAAATACACTTTTATAAATATTATGGGGAGGATGTATAAAGCTATAACTACCAATTCCTAGATCTAATAATGAGTTAGTAGGATAATAAAACACTATTGAAAAATTTTGAGGGTTTCAAGAACACTGGTATCAAGAAGAGAAGGGATGTGGTCCTACTTCTAGAATTTATATTTACCTTAATGTAACTTTTTCTCTAATTCTATTCGTCACACTATTGGATTCTCATACTGTGAACAATGAAATTCTTGTACCTGAGACCACCTAGGTGACTCTCATATTGTTTTCAAAATATATTGACAAGTTTCTGTGGTTTTGGTAAGAATGTGTGCCTACCTTGATGTGGCCATTTGAATTTTCAAATGAACTCCAGGTGGGATGGGAATGTGTGTCCAATAATTTTTTCCTCTTATCATGAGGGTTTGTCGACAACACTTCTAAATATGATCAAGAAAGTTTCATGATACAATGTGACCCTAATGTGTGCTGATGAGCTAGTCTGGTGATGGGGGTGGGGATATTTTCCTACCCCTAACTTCGTATACTAAAAATATATGTGGATATATTTATAAAATGTTATATGGGATGTAGGCATTCCAATTTATTGCCGCTAATATGTGTTGATGGTAATCTATAGTTGTAATGGAAATTTTCACCCATTCCTTGATTGGTGCAGGAATGTATGTCTACCATTTCATATGATTTCCACTCGGATATGATGAAATCAGTCATATTTAGAGGATATAATGTAGTCCTTTTTCATTTTTGTTTTTGTATTTTCTCAAAATATTCTCCTGATGCAGCTAGAATATACTGGAAGGGTTACTGAGTGCAGGTAGGAATGTGTGTCTATTTATAATTTTCTACTATAATATGTCAGTACACATCCTTTGTGGAAGTGGGTATGTGTTCCTTCTCTTGATTATTGATAATCTTACACACAAGGTGGGATTTCCTGGGTTATTGGGTTTGAGTGATGTGATATGGGATTTATGAGGTGACATCCCCAAAGGGTTGTCGAGGGATTGATTCCACATGGAATTGATTGTGGAAATTATTTATAGGATCCATTTATGTTGAATCATATTTTGTGAGGAGTCCTTCATTAACCTCTCTATCCACCTCTCTAAGATAATGGAGGTACTCTCTACTACTTTTTAGGGAGAGTCTCTTGTAACTATTCTAAATAGAGACAAGTTTTATTTTCTACTTCACCACCACTCATAATTAGGTAGATAGTTGGTGGGGATTTATGTAGAGGGGCATTTCACATGTAACATAAAACATAAATATAGAACCGTTGATATGGCACTCTTAAATTAATGCATTCAACACTTGGTGATAAAGTCGCTGGGTGGTTGACAACATCCTCTAATTCAATGAGGATCCAGCTTGTGTAGTTGTTGATTCTTAAGTCTTCCATGATTGAGAGGGTGTCATTTTTATCAAAAAGTGTTGTTGTTCTATGATTTATAAGTATCAAACATAAATAATAAAACTCATAAATTAATAATCACAAGTAAAAAATTGACCGAACTAATTCGTTTATGGTTAAATGATTCATATATGGTTCATCATTTTTGTTTTGACCTGAGGAATATGATTGTTCATGTATGGGGAATTACTCTCATTTTATACAGTTTCTAATGAGGTTTATTCACAGAATTAAGAACACCCAATGGTTCCTATATTTTTAATGAGCTACAATCATTCTTTCCCAAGGTAGGCGGTTATTGGGGTTTCTTATTGGTGATGTTTAGAAACTCAAATTGGTCAAAAGAATGGGTCTTCAGGATAAACTAACCTTATTTTGTAGAATTATTGCATACTATAAGATTCTTTTGTAGATTTAAGTTGTATTCATGAATCCTATCCAAATCCTATTATGGGACTAGTCAACCTCATGGTAGCAATAATTTATCGGGGATGCCTGTTTTTTAAAGAAACTATGGTTTAATAAAATTTAGCTGGGTACATTGTCATTTTATAATTATCTTGAAAGGTGGTGATTATTTTGGGGTTGGTATTTGGCCTAGTAAATAATATTCTTATATATTATCATAAAAGGAATCATAACCCATGTCGTTTATTTACACTTAATATGGAACTTCATACCTTTTGAGGTTATGAAAAAAGGACTAATACATGAATCTTAATGTCGTGCGAGAAAGAAAACTAGGAGAAAGGATCCTAACAGTAGTTGTTATGGGACTTAAAAATGAGCGTCCCTTTATATTTGATCTCATAGGGGATATAACCTAATGATAATGAGTTATTATCATAAGGAATATGACCCCATGAAGATGTATCTCACCGATATTATGTCTTGATGAGAATGAGATGATGGGACCTAGAAGAACTATAGACCTTCAGGTGGAGGCATAATTTTATCAAGAATATATAATGATATAGATATGTTTCATAGAGTATAGGAACTATTTGGATGTGGATAATAGATTTAATATATTGGGTTTAAACCTCGTGGATGCATCCTATATATACCATTAATATAGGAATCAAATACTATATAGTTCAAGTGACACCGTTTAAGGGTGAGGGACAAGATAATACCAAACAATATTAATATAATGTGGTAAGGATGTCGGAAATGCAGTTTAATGTCATGCTAGAGGATGTATATATTGTGAAATGTATAATAATAGAGAAAATAGTTGGGATTATTCGTTATAGCTTCCCTAGAATATATGTTGGGGATTACACATAGTAGGAGGCCCTTTTATCCTTTTGATGGAATGATCACTATAGATATCTAAGACCCTGTGATTCATACTCAATGTGTAACATAAGAGATAATAGGATATCAATAACATCACATAATTAAGTTTGTATAGGACTAGAATTCCAATAGAGGACTTCCTCCCTCATTCATTGGTGGAAGAGGGAGGGGATATGAAAGGAAGGAGGGACATAATGTCCTTCAATAAAGGCCATGGGATTAATCCACAATGGATTCCTAGTAGGAACCCACTCCACACCCACTGATGCATGGGGGAGGGGCCACAAAGGGTTTGAGGAATGATATGGTGTCATGTAAGAAATGTTGAGGGATCACTCCATATGGGATTTCCTTTTATATCTTCATATGTCTTTCTAAATCAATAATTATGGTATGAAATATAGATATAGGTGGAGATTAAAATTTAGTAAGAAATATTATGGGATTACCCCCATAGGTATTCCCTTTATTCCCTTGAGGGGAGAATAATTTTCCATTACTAAGACCATCATCAATACTTTTGAATCCGCTGATTAGAAAATAAATGGTACATGTGATTCCAATCTTCCTTTATGTTTTAGGAAGTACGTAGGAATACTCTACCTAAGCTAGGAAGATTCCCACAACTGCATCTAGGATTGGGTCCCTCGTTACTAAGGGGATACGTGATTACCGAAAACCCAAGGACACCCTTAGTTAGCGAGGACAAGTGGCACACAAACATAACTAATAGAATGAATGATTGAGAGAGGGAATAATGGGTTTCCCTATAACCCAGTCAGGAGAATTTGGTGGTTTTGTGGGAGGCCTTAATAAAAGCACTCCTAAATATGAGACGTGTGTAAAGAAGGTGAAATTGTAAGATAGAAGAATCCTTAGTTTAATGTTATCTTAGATGGGAAGCCGTATGTATGTGGTCACTTAGTTGGAAATACCTAGTAAATGGGACTGCTTGGTTAAGTTCCTAGGCATTAGGATGCCCTAGTGAGGAGTCCCGAACAGTTGGTCAGCCATGGGATGAGCCTTGAGTACTTGGTATACTAGGTGAGACGACCAGGGAGGTTAGCCATCTAGTTTAGGAGGCCTAAGAAGCTGGTCACCTAGGTGATGATTATTGAGTGATTGGTCACCATGATGAGGACTTTGGATAAACCCAACTACTATATATATAAGTTTTCCTAAGTCCTAGAGTGTTTTGGCAATATAGGACAGGTGATGGAGGCCCAAATGATGTATCTTAGAAAGCATTTATCTCACTTATAGAAGTATAAAAAATATCCACTATATAATTTCCAAGGGGATATATTTATAAGGAAATATATGGGTCTGGTTGGAGTAGGATTGAGTGAGTAAGGCAGCATGTATAGGTGACCTAGGCGGTGTAGCCTGGGTGACCGAAGGAGACTTTAGTGTGGTAGACTATGAAACCAAGGGAGACCATAGTGAGGAAGATTGAGTGACTAAAGGGGGCCTGGGTGAGGTATAACAAGAGACTAGATTGGGGCCTTGGGTGATGCATTTATACCTCCTCCCATGGTTTCTTGGACTCCACACTCTTTCCCCTTTGTATTCCTAAAGGGAGTTCCAACAATGATATAATAGTACAATGTAACATTTTATGGAATAATCCTAACATAAAATATATGATATGAATAAATTGAAAAATAAATTCAATTTAATTTAGTAAAACATACCATATCCATAAAAATAGGAATATATAATCATATGAATAACTATAAAATATTTCTTATGGATAGAATACATAATGTTGGATATGATATCCATATCTTCATGGTCTTGTGCCAAGAAATAATATATAAATTAATAGGAATATACAAAATATGCCAAATAGTCTTTCCCATGATACATACTAATTCATCAAGTGACTATTAAATTATGGGCCCCACCCATCACTCAATAGACCAAATTCATTCATTATATAAAATGAATAAATAAAAAATACTTTAAATAACATTCCCTATGGAACCTATCATATCAATATGGATAAGTAATAAATTATTAACCATATTTAAATAATGATATATATTTTCAATATTTCCCCACCCAATAAATAGAATGACTTTATAGGTAGACACACTTCAATTTAGATTATGCAATATAGGATATTATTTCCATATAGTGCAAACAATATCTGTTTATATTATAACAAGAAAAAAATAAGAATAGAGAAAAAATTATAGAATACATCCATGATATAATGAACTTAGAAATGGATAAAAAAGATATTATCAAGATATATATATATATATATATATGGGGTGTGATAGTGAATATAATTTCATGAATAAGAATGACTGGGGGAAACAACTATGAAAATATAAGGTGAGAAACTATAAATAAATAAGAGAGATAAAAAGACAAGAATATTCCCAAAATTACTAGAAAACTTTAGTACATAATCAATTTAATCCATTTTTAGAAATGATAAATAGATTGATATAGGTAATAGAGATATAATTTATAAATGTTAGGGATATTAATTCACAAAACCCTTACCTAGAGTCTTGATTTAAATCAAATGCATCTATAACATACTGAGTAGTAATGTTACATTTATTAATTAGTTATTTCAAAAACTTATTCATATTTATTTCATCACTTACAACCAATTTTTATCTGGGTTCATTAATTTATTAAATTAATGATTCAATCATTAATCATTTTGAGTTTGTTCAGTTAATGATTCCAAATCTATTTTGATGTAAAGGTATGAGTATATTTTCATTATTTAATGTTTATATAATCTTCATAATTCTTAAGGTATATTTTTGATATCATTTCATAAGTAAAGGATTTAAAGAGTTTTATAGATAGTTACAACTTAGAGAATCTTCCTTGAAAATATTATTTTAAATTTTTAAAATGACTTTGTTTCATAACATTTAATATTATTATTATCATGACTAATTTATCACTACATATTCATTGAAATTGAATTATTATATTATCAATGTTTTATTAAATCATTAAAATATTTTTTATGAATATCCATGAAAGAGTAAGTGAAAATTGAAACATCATTATTCACTTAGGTAGTGTGAAAAAACCACATGTGAATGTTGTTTTTAAAATGGATTAAAAAAATAGAAAGAAAATAAATATTTATCTTTAATAAATAAATTTGAGTAAAAATATACTACTACTTTAATTTTACTTTTGATTATTACTTTTATTATTGAAGGGATAATAGTATAATTAAAATGAGAAGGAATGGGTATCTAAATATGTTATTTAACATAGTAATATCATATAAAAGGGTTTTCATGACTGTTTATGAGTAATATATCATTGATAAAGGATTTTATGGGTGTTATATATTTTATAATAGAAGAATCTCCAAAAATAAAGGAAAGAGAGACATGGGAACCATTACCTTTAACTTTGATTTTCCTCCTTTGGATTGATTCTAATGGATTTATAGGAGGGATTTTTATTTAAATGAGGTCATAATGACATGAATAGGGTATTTCATAGAGGGATTTGGGTGGATAATTTTTAGGGGAAAGAGTTTTGGATATGATGAGAAAGAGGAAGTAAAGGGGTGTTTATACAGCCAAGAGGGAGTGGTATCTTTGAATAAAATATTGATTTTGTTTATTTAGGTTCAAAACTATTGATTATTATGAGTTTTATGTTTTGTTTCATTACAAATTAAATGGTTCACTAACATTTTATCACATGAAAAACTAAATTTAACCTTAAAAATATTATATACAATGTATAGAATCAAATATAGTTTTTTATTCAAATAAAATATAAGTTTGGTTTTGATAAATGATTTATAGGTTCTAAAATAAAGTATATAATTTTCAACTAAATTATTTTAATCATTAAAAATATTTCTATTGATCTTTTTTTAGATGAATTCATATAATTATAATGTCATAAAACTTACGGTATGTATATATAAACTAGATGTTTTCTATTCACCAAAAATCTATTTTTATATAAAAATATTGAAGGTTATCCCTAAATAATTTCATGTTTTTATTATAAAATAATTAAAGTTTTTAAATTTAAACATTAAATATTAAAAATATAAATTTTAAATAAACAAATATAATTAATATAAAAATAATTCTCTCTGACAAAAATATTATTCCTTTTTCTATGAGTGATAGTATTTTTATTTGTAATTATTTTAATTATCATATGAATAATAATTTATTTTAATGAATATTTTAATCAAAATAAAAATTTAAATTAATTCATTTTAGTATTTTAATTTTAATATAAAAAATAATGTTTCTATAATTATGTTAAAATAATACTTTATTAAACATTTACGCTTATAAAAACTTCAAGTTACATGATTTAAAAAATAATTTTATGATATTTTTTTATGATATTTATTTTTTTTATTTTTGATGAATAAAATTTATTTTATTATCCATCATTATTAATATCAATCCTTCAGTTTCCCCTTTCATATATATTAAATTTATTATCATATTTTCCATAATAGTACTGTGTCATTTTTTAATTTTTATTCTTCATAGAGTTTGATCCCCTAGAGTTCATGATTCTGGTGCCAGTTTATATATTCATGTGTTCCATATCCTTAGTTATATCTTTTTTAGTCAATATAATTTTCTTGGTGTATTGTACTATTATATTGAAATAAAATTATTTTTGTTTTAATATATTGTTTATTATAGTAGAATATCAATTTGTAAAGGGATAACAACTATTGGACTCCAAGGATGTATCCACTGGTTAACAAGAGAGTTGTGAACCTTGTGATCCTTATGTCATGTTCTTTTCTTCCATACTATATGTACCTCTAACGATTAACATCATTATTACATTTATCATAAATTGATCCTTACACTAACTAGTAACATGGGAAATGAGTTTTTTACGGGAGAAAAAGTTAATTTTATATTTTGACCACTAATTCACTAACCTCTCATGGTCAGGTATCACTCCTCTGAAATAGTCTCTTGAATGTCATACACATCATATGAGAGGACTAATCTTATCTTTGTGAAGCCTAAATTGATGAATTGATAGAAACCCCACATTATTCCCATACTAGCATATCCTTAGGGTTAACATAAGAAAGGTATCAAGGAATAAAGGTTCACATGCAATAAATCTTTTCAAGCTTAGATAAAAAACATTTAATATAAAACATGCACTTAATAAATCCATTTTTTAGAATTATTTTATGTGTTTTTCAAATAAAATTAGTTAAAAGAATTTTTAATTGTGTATTATCATGTTTATATGTTTTATTTAGGTTTATTTTACTATAATGATGTTTGAGATATATAATTCATGATTTAGAGGTGTTTTAGAGAAAACATTTCCCATAGTTTGGTGATGAATAGATCAAAAAACAAGCCAGTATACCTAATAATTATGTCATATAAAGAATAAGGATTACTATAATTCCAAATTTTGTCACAAAATTCTCAAAATAGTGAATAATTCATGAAACATTAGGAAAAAATTAAAAATTTAAACCCAATTTTCATACAAAACATAAAGTCTTTGTATATTAGTCGTGCATTACTTACCTACCCACCAACCACCATTTTAGATAAGATTTAATGAATTCTTATAAGGTGGGTCAACTTAAAACACATTAAAAAAATATAGGGGATTTAATGAAGTTCATAAGAGATTTATGACTAAAATCTAACCTTATTAATGCTTCCATGGATGGAAGCTAAAGAATATTAGAGTGTCGTTCAAATAAGGGTTTTTCTAGACCAAGTAAAATCATTGTATTTATATCAATTCAAGGATTCACGACTCTATTTTGTTGTTTTATTATTCAAAATTCATATATATAAATTTTCTAGATATTTATTTTCTTGATTAGTTATGTATATTTGATGTATTTTCTGAATTTTACATGAATTTGGTTTTAAAATATGACTTATTATCATGTATTTTTTGAATTATATTGTGAAATGAATTATTTATCTTTTTAACTTTGGGTTTCCAAAAAATGAGTTTGGGAGTCAGATAACCCCAAAACAATAATAATTTTTGGAACTACAACCAATTGATATATTTTCATTTTTATTTTGAGTTTTTATTCATGAAATGAAAGTTAAATTGAATATCAAAACATGGATTTTATTTAACCAGAGTGATTATTTTAGTACTAACTAAGGATTCACTCAAGAATTTTAATCCCATAAAAATTATTCTATAATATAATGTATCTAAGTGATTATGGTCCAAAATCCTTATGAAAATTAGAATACACATTTCATTTCAATTCAATTAAGATCCCTTTCCTTGGATAATGCAAACTTATACTATGTTTTGTTTTATTTCCATTTTCCTATTATATTTATGTAAAAAATAAAATTGGTTAAATTTATAAACCCATGATCTATCCTTGATTTATGAGGGATTAATTGATACTTCCACTAACTACATTGTTGGTTTAAAAATAAAAATAAAAATACAATTTTTCACGACATGCGACTGGAATTTCATGCTCTAGATCCATTTTTTAGGATTTATGTTATATTCATAGTACAAGATTGCGTGAATTAATTTATGATTTTTTTACTATTTTTTTAAAATAAAAAACATATGTGAATTTTCTTAAATAATCGTGTATGATTTATTTGGTGAAAAAATATTTTTCTTAGGAGGTATGCAGGTGTAGAAACTTCTTCCAATGGTGGTCAATTTAATGTTTCATATATATCAAGTCATGAATGATTATAGTAGTCATACCCATACCATTATGTTAATACCTCTACATATAATGATTAAATTGATAATTATTGAGATTAACCACATATGACGCATTAATTTTGTGATAATTTCAGCAGAATCCCTTCGATGACATTAACTTATTTCCATGACCAACAAAAGTGAATCCTTTAGAAACTATAGAGAATATTATTTATATTTTTATACAGTTTTATTTAATATATATGTCCTTAATGAATGAAATTTGGATAATCCTAATATATTAGAAACATTTGGTGTTTTTTGGGGAAAATATTTAAGATAATAATTAAAAAAGAAGATTTAAATAGCGAAGATGGTTTGGTTGGGTTTTTTGATGATGGAAAATATTTTGAAACCAAATAAATTAAATACGAGGAGAATTCATACTATTTGACCACCCCTAAAAATGAATTTACTAAAAACATTAATTTTCAAATTAGAGTTGAAGATGTTCATGATTGTGAAATGGAATATCCTATTATGCTTTTAATTAATGAGGAACGTTATGATGTAAATTCTAGTTGTATTAATTTGAATTATTATTGAATTGTATTAGGAGTTAATAATAAAAATGGTAATATATCATGTTATTATATTATTGAAATTTAATATATTTTTAATTCCTTAATCTCATTTTATTATTCACTTTCTCTGAAAAGGTTTTTTAATAAATTTAATGTTTATTTTATTTCTGAGAATAATAAAACAAAGGTGGAATAATTCATTTTATACCCACCCCCATGAATCAAAGTTAGGTAACCTTATATATCCAACTATAGGTGCATACCATGAGTATCATGGATGAAATTCAATATAGGATACAATGTGTATCATGGAATAAAATTAAATCCACTATTAGTGTGTTTTATCTACGTAGTAAGGATACAGCTATCCACTATTTTTCATCCTAAAAAATGTGATTTTTTAGAATGACGTAATGTAATTAGTCACTTGTGGGGGTTTTATTAGAAGAATCTATATCCTATAAGAAAATCGATATGGGAAATAGGCTTCTTGTTGATGTAATGATCATAAATAAAGGTTATTATTTTGAGAAACATAATAAATAAAAATAGATAGTTTCTTATTTTCTATTTTCTATTTTCAATTAAATTGTCGTTGTTTTATTTTTCCATCACCAAATAAAAATCACATCATTACCACACACATTTAGTCCTTAATATCATACATATTCCTTGAATTAGGGTATCGGATAAAAATTCACTACTTCTCATATAGATAATCATTCATTATTAATATCATGGAATAATGGTTTGGTGTTTTTATAGTTCCATTTTATTGCTTTAGACCAATTTTGGATTATGTGGGTGAGCTAAGGGATTATATTCGTGTGTGTCTTGAGAAGTAAATTGAGAAATCATGATGATATTATTGTCCTTATAAAACACTGTTTTTTAATTTTTTGTGTGAATTGAGTTTAATGATATATTATAAGTGTAATGAGCATACATTCCTTGAAAATAGACATTATAAAATGTATATAATTTTAAGTGTTGGGGGAGGTTCTCATATGTACCACAGTTGAATAATTCATTTTTCATGAATTATTATAACCTATTATTGTAAGCGATCATCTAAATTCCTGTAATAAATCTCACACATGAATATTATTTAAATTAGAAGGAACATAATTGAATCATCTTGATGTTTTTCATATTATATAATTAATGAACCATTATTTTTTATTTTTTGTATTAAGTAATTTCAAATGATTTATTTTTAATTTTAATCTTAAATAATTTTATTTAAATATAATGTTTTGATGGAGTAGTTTAAATTAAAATAATTCTTGAAATCAAAGTTTTTTTTTGTAATTTGGGGAAGTGATTTGTTGAATTTTTGGATATCACACATGAATTTTTCAAATAGACTTGGTTGTTTTAAAATTCATTGAGGTTTATCATTTGAAAAAAAATTCTGTATAAATGTCCATCCACTATGATTTAATATTGTAAGTAATTAAGATTGTGTGACATATAAAATCAATAACCCACTATTTAGTGTCGAGGAACTATTTTTTTATCTTATCAGAGTATATGAGAATATGTATATAGATATTTTTACATATTTTGAATTATAAATGAATATTTTAAAAAAAACTTTATTTACATAAATCTAAATAATAAAACTGAGTCTACTTTGATGGCTTGCTTTGGGAATTGACATGTTATAAAGGGATCAAATTGGAATTTAAATGATTATTGATTCAAAAGTATGTTTATTAATTTATTTTTTTGTGATATTTTAACTTTTTTATTTTATGGTTCCTTTGAAATAATTTTTTATGTTGTCTTGAGGGAAATTAATCTTAAATTGTGGTGGGGGAATTTGATGAATCAATTTCAAGTAATAAATGCTTGTGTGTTTTTCATATAAAAATGGTTAAAATGATTCTTAATTGTGTTTTATCATGTTTAAAATTTTTTATTTAGGTTTATTTGGAGTATATTGAAGATATATACAAATAATTCATGATTTTAAGATAATTTAGGGGGAAAACATATTTTGGTGATGCACAATTTAGATTCCTGGCCAAGATTAAAAAAATACTGATAAATGAACAAACGATCTTGAATATAATGTACAATTTGGATGAAATGTTTTCATAACTATTAGGATGTAATAAACCATGAAAAAATTCCTCCATGGGTAATTTAATGGGACATGCATGATTTACAAACTATGATTCTTTCCCATGCAGCACTTACCGACCCCCTAAACACCATTTTTCTTGAGTTTTAACACATTATATAGGGGAGAATCAATAAAGAACTCATTTGGTATATTAGAGGGAACTAAAGGGATGTCATAAAAGATTCATAACACATCTCTAAACATATTAAAGCTTAAAATGAAGTAATATAAGGTATATTAGAGTTCTTTTGAAGAAATTATTATTTTTGACAAAGGAATATTATGAAATCTATATCAGTTCAAGTTGCATTTTTTACTTTTTTTTCTTTTTATTTATATAAATCCCAAGATCCATGTTTTATGGAAACATTTTTTCATTATTGGTTTTATATTTTTGATTAATAATGGGTGTTTAATAAGATTTTTTATTTAAATAATATTTAATTTCATGAAATACAATTATATTGTGTTGTAACTATAATTGTCCATCTTTATCACTTCAAGATTCCTAACTAGGTGTCTAAGAGTGAGAAAATAATAATACAATCAGTATTAGAGGATAAAATGACTACTTGATCTTCAATAATTTTCATTTATAGTTTTACATTCATGAAGTGAAAGTTAAATTGAATATTGAATTGATTATTTGACTTAACTAGTGTTATTATTTCAATAATAGACAAATTAATCACCCATAGATTTTAATTCTATATCAAATATTTATGAACATAAACTATTTGAGTGATTAGTACCCTAAAGTAACTTCAAAATTGGAATTCACCATTCATTTAAACTTGATAAATACCCTTAACTCTTTTATTAGTATCCTAAGATTTTTTTATTTTTCAGATTACTACTCACATTTTTTTCTCCTAGATAATTGGTCAAATATGTATACCCAAGTACTATCTTTTATCTCAATGTTATTGAACTATACTTACACTAGATACATGGTTAGTCATTTTAGGTTTAAATATAAATTTATAATTTTTTATTCCATATAATGGGCATTTCATCACTCCTAGTATACCAATGGAATAATATATGACACTCTATGTGGTACACATTGTGGGACAACTAATTAAAAAAATATTTTTATGCATCATTAGAAAATGTCATATATCTATAAAAAACCCAAAACACACTAGTATTTACATGTCACAAAAACCTATAACAAATCATGATTATAATAAATTAGGGATAATTTAAACACAAATTTTGCGAGTTCGATTATCATTTCACTTTATATAACATATACGTACAATAAATAAATTGATAAACTGGATATTCCTTTTATATAAGAAGAAACATTTTATATTTTCTTAAAATCATTTATGAATACTAAAAAAACTATAAATAATCATTAGTTTATTCACATCTCACATGTTATACCATGAGAAACACTATACGTTTTCTATATATCTAAGGTATTGATAACTTTATTACATAACTTTGTGATTCATGTCACATATATATTTGAAAATCTATTAAATACTCCCTATAAAAACCTTTAATGGGTCATAGTCTATAAATAATTTTTGTTTGAATAATTATGGGAGTAGGATTCATAATCCTAATGTACAACTCTTTTAATGTAATATTGTAAATTATTTACTTTAAAACATCCATTATAATGAAATTAATAACTTATATATTTTGGATAAATAAAAATCTTCTAATGTTTTTACTATCAACATCTTGAAATTTTTCCATTTAAACATCTATTTTAGTTCATTTTACTAACAAAATATAACTCTTCACAATAGTATCATTCTATAAAAACATATCATGAATGAATTTATGATGCAAAGGGGAATTTAATTTTAATTGGATTTAAATAATCATTTTTTGTTATATATTAAAAATCTCTAATTTCAAATAGACTCTAACCAGCCAATTCAAAATTATGTTTTATAAAAAATAACTCTAAGATATATATTTTTTAATAAATAACTAGGATAAATAAATTATCCTAGAAAAACTCATTTTATCTTCTATTTTCAAACTATATTATTTATTTTGATGAATAATAAACAATTTTTATTAAAAACCCATCTTATTTTATTAAAAAAATCTTTATATACAATTATTTTATTATCATAAAAGAGAAATAAAATGGGTTACAACAAACATCCTTTATTCAAAATCATACAAGATTTTAATTATTCCATCCAACTCCTTCATGAATGAACCATTTTATTTATCACATGAATAGAAAAATCAATCTCTATTCATCAATTATTCCTCAATTTTAAACATATATATATATAAAATAATTTTATAACATATATTTGGTATCATATACCCTTAAAAATAAGATAAATGATTTCTCAAATTTTAATACCTAATGAAGACACTCCATAGAGTTACTCACACTCCTTCGTGTATTTTAGTCAAAATTAAATCTCAAATTTCCAAGATTTTCATAATGGAAATGTTTTCTTTTCTTCTGTAAACCTACTTTAGGTTTAAAATAATTTGTTGCAGACTCACTATGACCTATATTATTTTCCTTATAGTATTTTTTTACCCTTTATTTTATATACTATCATTATTACACTTGATATTTGACCTCTCATGATATCCTTAAAATACTTAACATATTGAGGAGATAATGTATTTTGTTTTAAATCATTCATATTATAGTTTACAATAAAAATTAGAATCATTTCATGTGGGTATTATATAATGATATTCATGTCAAAATATAACCTTAGATTTGACCCTAATATATCAAATTATATTAAAGACAAAATAATACTGAGAACATCAGTTGAGACCAAAGTGATTTTATTTACATAAATTGAAATATACCTTTATAAACATCATGTATATCATGTATATCTTGTCATGATAGGCCCTATTCAAGTTTTTTATCATCCGAAATCATTTATATTATCAGTTTTTTTTCTGAATCTTGTGATCCTTATAAATAAGAATAAATATATAGATTCCAATATAATATTTTATTTGTTTAATATAAACATCTCTATATACTTTGAAATCTTCATTTGAAAGTTATTTTTGACGATATTTAAACTCCAACACTTAAAAATTCCCCTTTTACTTGAGTAATATTATCAATTCCCAATATCAATTTAGGAAGTTGGTTCCTTCAATAATCTTATTTTAAATATTTTTTAAAGGGTAATCCAGTATCATTAAATATGATGAGCTATCATAGTTTATAAATTATGTTTTCTTGATCCTTTACTAGATAACTAATATATAGAATAATGATAGTTTTATTTCGGTCCCATGAGGAAAACAAATGAACCTCAGTATGTTTTTACTAAATAAATTTTAACCTATAATTTTAATTCAATTAAAATATAAAGCTTAATTAATAAAAAATATATTTTTTGGGAAATAATAAATAAAAAACTGAAGTAATAAAATAATTTCAAAGGATATGTTTTCTTAAAATATGATATCTTCTTCATTCAAAAATTAATGAAACTAAATGGTTTAAATATTTTTCCAAGTGAACCAACTTTTTTATAGTCAAATACATTGATTATACCTAACCTAATCTAAATGTATTGATGGTATAAGTAAACAAAATAATAGTATTAATTTCATTTTTATAAAAAAATTCAAAATCCGAACAATTTCCTATATTTTAATTATCTCAATCAATCTGGGTGTGTTCCATTAATAAATATATTAGTCACTTAATAAGGAATTATATAACATTATTAATATCAAAATGACCATGATCAAAAATATTTCATTAGGAATGATGTTGATAGAAAACTATGTACTCATCCTTATACTCTTGATACATTACTCCTAAAGTGACTAACCTCTCATGGATAAGGATGATTCAATCATGGTCATATTTTTCATGTAAATAAAAAATTGAAATAGATATAATAATGCTAGTTTCATTTTTAAAAAAAGAACAATAAAAAAGAATATAAATATTATATGAATCAATGAATTATTCCCTAAAAGTTATTTTCTAGAATTAAAATATACTCAAGTAAACATGGTAAAAATAATATAATTTCAAAAAAAAGGTAAAATTTCTTAAACAATGTATATATTCCAATTATTTATAGGCTTACCCCCAGACATGGCCAAATAAATGTCAAAATGAATGTGGTGGAGTCATATATATGGGTAAACCAATGTATACTCAAAATATATTCTCCAAAATAGTTATATCATCATATATTTTCTCTAAAACATCTTCCTCTATGGATTTTCAGCATATGTCCCCTCATTTCACATGAATCCATAAAAATTATAAGAGACTATATAGGGAAGATAACTCAAGGATTTATATTTAAAATTCATTTATGATCTTCATAATGCAATATTTTTCATCACCATGGATGAGTTCAGGTCAAGTTATCTAAGAGTAAAAAGATAGCTTAGTAATGATTATAAATAAAAAACAATCCTCCAATTAGAGATTAATAGTACCAAACATGATAATAAAAGAATGGTTTAATTAAATACCATCTAATTTCATCATTTTTATTCTCTTTAGGCATTTCATTATGATTCAATATGCGATTAAAATTCCAAAATATATTTTTTTTCATCATCATCTATCAACCATTCCTTATATATTTATATTAATTTTTTGAATAACCATTTTATAATTTCTTTCTCTCACCACTCAATATCAATTGTAAAAACTATCGTTATAATAAATCAGTAGTTTGTGCATTGTATCCATAAGAAAGCTTAATGTAAATATCTACACCTAAGAAATTCAAACCATGTCAATGATTATAACTTATAATTACGTTTCATTTACATTATTTATGGATCTGATGGTTCATTGTTTATAACATTAAAAAATTAAAAAAATGTCTTAGAGGGGTTTAATCCTTTAAATAAAATTCATAACATTAAATTAAGCTCAAAATTATCTCTTTATTCTATTATTATAAAATAAATCACCAACCAACTCTTCCTTTTATTTTATCTTCATAAGCTCTCAACATTAAATATTCAAAACAATAATAAAATATTCTTTTTTATACATTTTCTTTTACCCATTTTTTACTATAAATTTATATGAGAATAAAGTCTTTTGTTCTTATAATTCAATTAAACTAACACATAAATACCCATTATCAATAAAATTTTGACACTATTTTTAATAGTTAGAATGAGGGGGAATGTGATTAGATATATTTCAATCCATGTAAACTCCATTACTTAGTTTTGTTCAAATAATTGAGGAAAAATATAAGCATAAAAAATTATCTAGTGAAACATCTTTAAATAATAAATGAAACTCATCATTTTACATTCTAGGAAGTCTAACCTAGTAGTTCCATGAATCCGTATTCTCCCTCTCTTCATCTCATTAAAAAATCATGTAATAATATAAAATAATTTATACTGAAAAGGATAAATCAGATTATTATAAATCATTCCTATAATGAATTCCATGGTTTATATGGGTTATAATAAATATCAATGATATGTTGGATATCATTTTCAATGGGGAAAAAAATATAAAATAATGACCTCAATAGTTTAAATATGGTTTGAAGTCTTTCATAGTTGCAAAATGAAAAAGGTAGTTCTTATAGTTATGAATATCCAATGAATCTCTCAAGAAGTAGAATATTAGAAATAAAATGAAAAAATTCTTTAGAATGCCTCTTGTTAAATATAATTCAAATATTTGAAAAGAAATTAATGAAATTTAATCTACTAATTAATGATAATTTTGAAAAATTAAGATTAGAGTAAAAAAAATTAGAAATCATATTGAATTTAAAACTAATAATAAAGAAGTATTTTATTTTAACGGATTTAAATTGAAAAATACTACTTATATTTTCATGGTTAATATTAATTTTCTCATTTTAATAGAATTTACATAATAAAATTATCTCATGGTTCAATTATATTAAGATAAAAAAATCATTTGGGCAAAAAAATCATTTGTGCAAAAAAATCCTTCTCCACACTTAATATAAAAAAGTTTCCACAATTTTTGAAACTAAAGCGTGATAATAAATGTTAAATTAAGAAATCAAAAACAAAAATAATAAATATCAAAGAAATAAAAAAATATCATTTATTATTCTTCCTCATATTCATTAAATTCATGTTGGAGTTTGACTGGTCTTGTGCATGAGATTTCAAAAATAAATTGGATAGAAAATAGAATAGAAAATGGGAATGTTTGAGAAAAACTCAAAACAATAAGTCATGAATATACAAATTTAGATTCTAAAAAATATATTTTTTATATTCTATTATGAAATAAGTAAAAAAGTAAATTATTTTGGGGAAATTATCATTTAAATGACCATGATATATGGTCTCACCCTATTTTTGATTAGGGGTAGACTATGTCATCGTTGACATGGAATTTAAATGTGGTTAACATTTTTGTTTTTTGAAATGGCGAGACACTATGATATAGTCTTGATTGATTTGGGAATGGTTAACAAAATATGTGTTATAAAATAGCATTATGATATTTTCAACATGTTATTTGATTCAAAAAATTGGATGAAGGAGCTTACATGATATATGGAAGATGATTTGGGTGTGTTATAGGGCTACAGTTTTTTCTTGGTTTTTTGGGGGAAATGGTTTATGTTGTGTAATTTTTTCCATGTCATTTTATGTTTTGTGATTTAGGTAAAAATGGGTATTTGGGGATGGATATGTAAAACTAAAAGGTGAGTTGAATGGAAAAGTACATGTATTCCAAAACTTTTATGAGAAATGGCCATATAATTAGTGGTACCAGATATGGTTTTGTATAAATGGGTGTTTTTGAATGATATAGGTTAAAAGTTCATGGTTCGTAAAAAAATTTAGAAATTATTAGTTGGGATAAATAGGTATTTTAGGTAAGAATTTTTAGGTTTGTAGGTTAGCTTCAATGTTTGGATTCAAAAAGTTGTAGAAATTGAGTTCACCATTATATAGTGGTATGTAAACATGATGATAGGTTGTGTTCATGTTACATATTTCATCATTTTATAGTAAAATATTTTTCATAATACATATTTAGGTGAATATATGGAATAAGGATATTATGGTTGTAGCATAAGAAAAATGGGTTGAGGATAATGGTTGTAGTGAAAATCATTTTGGTATACTGAAGGGAAAATATGTAAGGTACTACTGGTAGAATAAGGTGTTCATAGTGGATTGGGGTTTGGTATATCTCATTGGAAATGGGTTCTAAGGTTCTCCATAATATAAATTGTCTTATGTTGTGATGTTAAACTTTAGAACAAAAAGAGTGGACTTGAATATGGGTTTTTTTCTTTTCTATGGTGTTTTCATCTGGAATATGGTGTAGTCATAGATACAACATGAAATAGTAAGATCCACTTTTCCAAATTGTTTGTACATATAGACTTTTATCTCATTACTTTAATTTTTACCACTTCCACTTCTATTTTTCCATTTATTAAGAAAACTTTTAGGATTTTTCCCCTAGGGTTCTCCCAAGGATTATTTCTTTAAAATTTACAAAATAAAAAGATATAAATCCTAATAAAGTCCTAAATAAATAAAATATTGTTGGGTACTTGAAAAATCACTAGGGGTTTCTCCTACTTTGAACATTACTTAAAGTTTAAAGCTAGACATACCTTTCTTCTATTAGTCAAATTTGAGAGAGAGAATGTATCCCTCAAGGAAAGTGTTCATTTAGAGATTCAAAAATTTTACCATGACCTTGAATTATGGTTTATGATTCCTTTATATTTCAATGGTTCCATTTGGATAAAATTTTATATCAATTATGGGTATCGAACAAAGTGTCTTCAAGATACCTAGAATTTTTTTTATTCATGAGTTAAATCAAAGTACCTTGTCTTTAAATGTGAATATTCATTGGTTGATGTTTCAGTCAATCAAATTATTTTTCCTCTATTTATATATCCTTGAATTTTCATAACAAATTAATTGAATTTATTTTAAATCAACCAGTTGTAATAATATTTTCTTTTTTTCTTGGTGTTTGTCAAAGTTTTCCTATCTTAAAACAAAGTATGATAAATATTTCAGCTTCACTTGCATGTGATATGAATTATCATAAATGATAATGAATGGGTTCATACCAATTAGAGTTTTTATTATGTTATGTTATTCCCTTAAAGAATCATCATTATTTTTAATCCAAATATTTGATCATGAAATCACTTTCTTCTCTAGAGTTCACATGATCCCCCTTTTAGATAATTCTACTTATCCACTATTTTATGGGTGAGAATGGGTGTTTATATTGTATTGAAAAGTATACTTATCTATAAATTCTCTCAACATGTGAATTTTAAGGTGATTATCTTGATCATTGTTGAGAAACTGAGTAATTAAACACTAAATAAATATGTTTTTCATCAAAACATGATCACTGTACTGGTAATGTCTCTTGATGTTAATTAGTATAAATCCATGATATAAAAATAGTTTAAAACCATTTTTGTAGTCCTAAAAACCATTTTTATATCTTATCCTAAGGTTTCCATGAAACCATTAGAATATCCTTATACCAATGGTTCATGAAATTATTGGTATATCTCCTATATTCCAATGGTTCCACAGAACCATTTTTATAATTCTATATCAATGATTCCATAAACTATTGGTATAACCCCTCACCTCAGAAGAAAAAAATTTATCCATCATTCATCCCTACAAACAACACTCAAACAAAACTCCTAATAAAATATAACAAAAATATCAATTCCAGTCACAAAAGGCATTAAAAAATTGAAACATATTATCTATTTTCCATTTAACCAGTTTGTAGATTTAAAAATAAATGATTGCACATATATAAAATCTATTTCAGTCCTAAAATTCCTTTTACAATGTTGAGAGTGTCATAAATATGAAGTTATAAATTTAATAGATCAATATATCACTCTAAAAAATCTTATTAATTGTCACAAATATCATCTTGGTCATGACTACAATCATCCTCATCCTAACCCTCATAAAAAGAATCATCATCTCAAACAACATAATAATTATCTTCACTCAAAAGGTCATTACCCTATTCACCACTAATTTATCAATAAATATCTCCTATATTAAAATAAAATGAGCATATCATTTACATACATGTATCAATAATTGTATTAGTATATATAGGATATGATAGTCACACAACCATAATTCATTTCATGGTCTACTTGGTAATGTTTTCTATATTTCAAGATCTTAGACTGTTAATTTTTTTTCTTTCTTATGAAAAAAACTCTTCCAAAATCTTCTTGGTACTAATAAATGGGTTTGAATTTTTTGAAGTGGGACAATACCTAGTGGAAATGATAGATTTCCCAGATTAACTATATAACCTCCCGTTGTTCTTCTCAACTAATGCATGTCACAAATTATTTTTGGGGATAAGGTTTTCACCTTATTTCTCAAAAATATTATCTATAGAATGAAATTGAGAACATAAAAATAATAAAAATAGATTAAATAGAAATTAATATTTTAAATAATATAATAAATCTTACAGTATCTTATTATATCTTAAAATTAAAAGTGCTCTTATATTTTAGATTTATGCTTGAGTAAAATAATTTTTATCAAGGTATATGCCATTCAATGTTCAACATCACTTATTAATTAAGACAATGCATGTAAAAGAATAATATAAAAGAATTCTATAAATGATTAAAACATAAACAAGAAAATTTTTAGATAAAACATGATGTATCTTATTCTATTAAGCTCAAAACAATGTAATCATTATCAAGTATACTTGAAAAAATACCTAGTTTTTGTCATGTTTTAGTATATCTGTTCATTCTAAAGTCTGCACATACTTCATAAAAATATTTCTTTTTTTTTCTTTATATCTTATGTATGGTAGATATGATCATAAATCCTCTATTTGATTCTAACATATTCTTCAACCATGATTTTATTAGGTTGGAAACTTTCCCCTATAAATATTTTGGATTTTAGATTTTCATTTGGTTTCTCTACGCTAAATGATTTCTACATCACTTCAACTTTTACATGCATGAATTACAAAATAATCCATAATATAATTTTATCATATTTATAACTGTGTGATTACAGGAATTGTTAGGATTACAATTTAAATTTCTCTCTAAATGAAAACACACAAATCAAAACTTCCTCTCAAAAAATTATATTAAATTATTTTCAAAGATTCTGGTGTATTACAGAAGATTCTTGTAAACTCAAGCATAACATCCTTTTTCCTTATAGAGGAGGGATGATATTTCCCTTTTGATACTTGGAACATTAAAATAACATATTTTCATCATCACTTTTGTAACTTTACATACTTTTAGTAAAGAACTCTGAATTGATAAAACATTCTTCCACATCTTCACCAGATAAAATATTTGTAGAAATTCTTCTGGATTTTTGGACTTTGTCCAATATTCCTTAACACCTTCGTATGACCACATCAGAAATATTACTAAAAACAATTGTTCCATCTGGTAAATTCAACCAAAACCAAATGTCAATTACCCTAATACCTCCATCCAATATTTTGTTTGTCATATTGACTCAAACCAATGATATTAAAAAGGCTGTCTAATGATCTTTACCTGATTGGACTTTTTCTGATTTTGCTTTATCTATTTAGACTTCATCCCTTTGAAAATTTTCCATTTGGGTTTTTTACAATGATATTACTAAATATATCACTTTATACATCAACAAAAAATTTCTATATGGAAAACATTTAAAACATTAAATAAAAAATTATTTATTTCCAAATCTCTGTCTGATAGAATCTATCCAGTAAACTCCACATAATATCAGAGTATAATTTTTTAAATAAAAATGAATTTATCCCCATTTTTTATTATTATTGGATCATGGTATATTCATAAATCAGGATATTGAAAACATTAAAAAATTCAAAGCATTATCAGATTTATTACTCATAAAAAACTCTATCCAATGAACTTTCGTTCAGAAACCTGCATACAGAAACCTTAATCTAATGGAATTATTCAAAAAGAATCTATCCATCCTTCTCCATTCAGTCACATATTTTTATATTGGCATTTATTGGAATTAAAAATAATGATGTGATATTATTTTAATAAAAATAATAATAAAAACCTTTCCTACAAACCTTCCATTGCATAACAGGCCAAAAAAACTAATTCCTAACATCCTCCAGCACCTTCAAAACACCTTATCCCAACCTCGTCCCTATAATCTCCTCCTTTGGATTATTTTTAAAACAATTAATAAAAATCATTGAATCTTTTAAACTCAAAAAATAGATTATTTTTCATACAATACTAATCCTATGTGAGTGAAAATGGTGTAGAAAACATGGATCATTGATAAAAAATACCATGTAATCCATATTTAGTGATTTAATAAACTTTTCTTATATATCTTATAAAACATTTTCCTTACTCTTACAACTTTCACCATAAAAAAATACAGCAAGAATTATTTTTCTTAAAACCACTTCAAAAAATTGTTAAAATATTTCACACATTGTAAAATCACAACTTAACTATTTTAAAACTCTCCCTAAATGCATGATTTACTTAAACTTTTAAGCACATAATAATGGATAGATTTATGTTACATCATTTTTTTATCTTCCCCCCTTTGAAAACACTATATAAAAAAGATAATAGAGGGAAAATATTCACATAACATAAATTTAAATCGATGGAGGTTGTGTACCAAGGTTCAAAATCTTATTTGAAAATTTTTCCTTCAATATTGGATTGGTGAATATATCTTCCACTTGATCTATCCTAGGAACAAAATCCAAATTTATTTCATTATTCTCCACATTCTCTTTAATGAAGTGATATTTTATATCAATATGATTTTAATGATAATGTGGCACTATATTTTTAGTGATATTTCAAAACACAATAGAATTGGTAACATAACATTTACCAGCAAATTTTCCAGCTATGTATTCATCCATATAAGTTGTGTTTCATCTTGATAGAAATGTACTCAGCTTCAGCCATACTAATAGTTTCTGAATTTTTCTTCTTTTTATGAAAAATCATATGAATTTATCTTAAAAATAAAACTCCACATGATGTGAATCTTCTTTAATCAATAGTTCCTTCCCAATATATATTTTTATAACCAAACATATAAATATTTCCTCTACTATAAACTTTTACACCCAAATTAGTCATGCCTTTGATATTTATAATATTTATTCATCCATAAGAGGTGATTATTTTTAACAATTTGATACCATGTACACAATGTAACAAAATACACAGTATCTGGCCTTAAATTCATTAGATATAATAAAATTCACACAACATTTATGAATTATTTATGATCAATATCCATTCCTAATACATATTTGACAACATTATTCCCATGGAAATATCTGATGAAGGTATCTTTGAATATTCCATACCAAACTTCTTAAGAAGTTCCTTAGTATAATTCTCTTGATATAGGATAATATATTTATAATTTTTAATGATTATTACACTAAGAAAGAATTTCATTTCACCCAGCATGGACATTTCAAACAACATTTTTATCTCCTCATTGAACTTTCCACATGTTTCTTCATTATTCCCTATAAACATGATATCATCAACATAAACAATCACAATGAGAAAAACCTCTTTATTTTGTTTTATATAGACGTTACTTTCAACTCTTACTTTCTTGAATTAAAAATTCCTTAGGCAAGTATCCAATTTTTAATACCAAGATCTTGAATCATTCTATAAGACATAATATACATTATTTAACTTTCAAAAATAACATTCTTATCTCCCAAGAATAAAGGCAGATGGTTATTCAATATAAACTTCTTCATCCAGATCTCAATAAAGAAAAGATTACTTGGCATCTATAAAGAAAATTTTATATCTCCATTGTGTAGAGATAGTAAGAAATATTCTCATAGTTTAAAATAATTACACAAGAGAAAATATCTCATCAAAATCAATTACTTCAATTTGTAAGTAACCTTTATGCACTATTTGTGATTTTTTTCTTATCACTTCACCTTTATCATTCAAATTATCTAAGAACACCCTCATTTATAGAAATAAAATTCATATTATTTTGTTTGGTTACAATCTCCTAAGTACCATTCTACTCAATTTGATCTATCTCTTCATTAATATCATCAATCCACTCCTGATTCTCTAATGATTCATCAATATCTTTTGGCTCAACTTGTGAATATAAGTAAATATGTGAAACTAATCTTGATGTTATTCTAGTTTGAGCCTATTTTCATTGACCAATAATGATGTTTTAAACATACAATAGATTACTTATCCTAAAATGGAATGAATGTAATTATTTCTCATCACTTGAGATAGCTGATTCTGAATATTCATCTCAACGAGCTTCAACATTATTACTATCATTATGAACTTTTTCATGTTTTTCAACTAAAAACACCTCATATTTCCTTTCTTAAATATCTACATCTATATATAAAACATTATTATATAATTATTATAAAACGTTCACATATTTAGATCAAAGATATTTTTTGTTTCTTTTTTAAAACATCTATATCATCTACCATTATGAGGGTAGGGAAGAAATATTCCATCAAAACCTCTCTGATCAAACTTTACAAGATTATTCCCCTTTACTTTAATAATGAAAAGATTGTGAAAAATATATAGTTACATAAAACTTGCAGTTTCATGGTAATAATTTTTAAGGATTAATATCAGAGTTGAGGCTATAGAAACATTTATTTTGAACATAAATTGTTTCTATGAAAGCTTTCCTCCAAAAGTATCTAGAAGTATCATGTTCGATAAAAATTTTATGTTGCATCTCTACTAAAAAATTTATTTATTCATTAAAAATAGAATTTTGTGGTGGTGTATATGGTTCAATAAAATCCTGATGAATTCAATGATTTTCAAGTTAAACTATGAAATTATCATTTATATATTCACCACCATTATCAGTGTGGATTTTCTTCATAGAATATTCACATTATTTTTCAAAAATTCTACTAAAACTCTTAAATAAATTGATAGCCTCCAATTTATGTTTCAAAAACATAATACATGTAATGCAGTTAAATTCATTAATGAATGAAATAAAGTAATTATCTTTTTGTGTAGATTATTCACTCATTGGAAAAAAATATAACAATTTATCAGCTCTAAGGGATAATTTGAATATATCTCAACTTTATTACGTATTGAGTTTTTAAGGAACCCTTTTTGAAAAATTGAGAACCACTCATAAATTCTTTTTTTTATATTAGGATTATCATGAATACGTTTTCTCCTTATAAGTTTTCTCATATTCCTCTAAAACATATTCCCCAAACATTTATGTCATTCTTAATTTTCCTCTATTATTCTTAGATTTCATGAAAATTTTACATAACTAACTCGAAAAAGGTTTCCCTAGGATCACTATATTCTAATAACAATTTCCCTATATTCTATCCTCTTCAAAAAAACCATTTTTTTAAAACAACCTTGTTACATTCATTATAAAATTATGAAACACTTAGTGAATTGTGTTTCACTCATCAAAAAATAATGTTCTTTTAGATTTCAACATTTATTAACCAATGAGAGCATATACCACTCCTTTGATTTTTAGTGGATCATCATATCCAAAAGTCTGTGATCCTTATTTTAAATCATTCACATTGTATTAAAACTTCAAATATCCTATAAAATGTGAAGAACACCCACTTTCTAACATCCAAGGTCATCATAATTTTATAGCTTTGAGAGTATTTTCGATGACTAAGTATTTCTCATTACCCATTTATTACTTCTCACATATATTTTTATATTTTTTTAAAAACTTTATTATGATGGTAACAAATAAATACATACTCTTAAAAGATGTATTTCTTGTTCACATATTTCATAAATAAATTCCAAGTGTTGGAATCTATTTTCAAATTTCATGTTGGCTTTCTCAGGTTTTCCTCTTTGAGTGGGTAAACTACCCCTCAAACTCTTCCTCTAGGTTCTTTTGAAAGTACTAAAACATTGTTTTGAACCAACACATTTTTTTAGTATGGAAAAATTCATGAAAATACTAGTACTAACTATAGAAAGAACATTTTACCCTATAAATTCCATACTATCTAGAGTTGTGTTCCTTCATTATAGCAACTTTATTTATTTCTAAATTATAGATTTATTTTACCATAACATTTTTGTTAACATCTAATATTTTCTTCTTCAAATTATAAATCTTCTCATCCTTAATAGAATAACATATAGTATCTTATTTCAGTTTCTCCATTGAAATTTTTGAAACTTTAGGGTTTTAAACTCAATTTTTTGACTACACACATGGTTTTATCCAACTTATTTTCATTATTAACTACTCAATCATTCTTATGAACCCTTTATTATAGGTTTTTTAATTATATTGAGGTTTAAAATTTTTATAAATTTCACCAACTTCTAAAATTGATGTAACATCCTATGTTTTGAATCAGATAGAAATTCAGAAGGTTTTTAATTTTATTTTTTAATTAATGGAAGTTTTTTTAAAAACAATAGTACTATAAACTCAATTTACTAGAGTTATAACACTACTAGGTAATGTTTTTGGACTTGGTTGAAGGTGTGAGTTGTTTCTTTGGTGCTATAGTGAGTTTTGGAAGCGCCAATACTAGAAACTAAAAGGGTTGGGTCTGCTGACCGAGGCCCATGATATTTCTAAAACCCTATGGGTCTCTACATTAAATTGTGTAGTACGTTTTCATTAAAGTAATCATTTAAATTAATTAAATTAATAAAAAATAAAAATAAAATAAATTATTTAATATTAATAATTATAATAATAATATGATTGTGATGATGATGAGGATGAGGATGATGATGATTATTATTTTATGTTAGGTTTAAGAAAAAACCCCAAAAGGGGGTGTCTCCCCTTACCCCTTAGATGAACCACGTAGATGCATAACCTTCCCCTATATGACCTCCCTTCTTAAAGCCACTCTCCTTGTAGGAGACCATAGGTTTTACATTCTATTCATCGAGGTAAGGCTCCATCTCCCCCTTATCCATATTGTTCGGCCGATTTTTTGTCTCACATCACCCTATTGAATTATCCAAACAAGGGGTTTGGAGTAATCTGATTTTTTGTGTTTCTTTGATATTAGGGTATGTGAAGGTACTCTCGGGACCCCTTCATTCATATTCTTGCATCCACTGCTGAAGGTGAAGTAAATCGTTTCAATTTAGATTTCTACCATTATTTTAAGGTAACGGTTTCCATCTGTTTTTGTTGTTTCTCCTTTTAAAATTTGTGGTTTTGTAATCTATGAATTCTCAATGTCTTTCCTTAAGTGTGTTAGAACTATCATTTGGTTTTTATTAACTAGTGTTTAGGAGACATTCCTACGTATGCATAGATAGTTATGTATATATATACATGTTTCTCTGTTATGTGCATATTCACCCATGGTAGTGAATATATATGTATGGGAAAGGTGTGACTATGTATATATATAAAAAATACAAATGTAGGTATGTGGATACAAGTGTATGAATATAAGAATATATGTCAGGATACACTTGAACATATTCATGGTCCATGTAAATAGGTGCACTGTGGTTAGGTGTTCTTATATGTATGTTAAGGTGCATATGCTCGATGGGGGTAGAAGAAGATTTGAGTTAGAGAGCATCAAGAGCTGAAGTGTTGGCTTGGTCTCCTAGAGGTAGGGTACCATTCCTTTTTCCCTTTAATTTTAGTAATGCATTAATTAATTACTTATCACACCATTCTTAGTTTTTAATTATTGTAGTATTATTTTGAGATTTAATTATTCATTTGAAAAATTTAATGAAATGATTAAATGTGCTAAATTATTTTTTTGATAACAAAGTCATATTTTTATAATAAAACCTTTCCAGAGAAAGTGGCTATCTTTGAAAACTAACTATGATAATTTATTATTATTTATCTTTATTTTCATTGTCCTTTCTCAATGCTTTGCTTCCTTGTTTAGTTATATGGAATTATTTTACATGGACTTCAATAATGTTAGTGAATGGAGTTTTCTCTTTTTCAAAATGTTTCATTTAACATTACATCACCTAAGTGAATGTTTGACACACTCCTACCTAAATTATTATCTAATCTAGATCCTTCTAAGGGTTTAGCTTGTTTAATAAATAGGGATTTCCAATGTAGGGAATCTACTGTCTTTCCTTTTATTTTTTTTCACTTATTTCATGTTACATCATTATGAGGCTCATCGAAAACTTCTGGTGATGCCTTGTTAATGCATATTAAATTGTTTGTTTTGTCTCTTCATATCAGTTGTGACCTTCACTTATGGTGGAACCAAACTGAGGGAGGTTTTCCTTAGCTCTTGGATGTCCCTTTGGCTGTGCCCACCCTAAATAGCCTTCTTTCCTAATGCCTTGAGTTGTGTTTCACCTTTGCTGAGTATATGGTATTAGGGATTAATGTCCTATATTTATAACTTGATTTAAAAATTGTCATTGAACTATGGAATGAGAGATTGACAATTCATATTCCTAGTTATTATTGTTTATCCTTGTGCATATTCTTGTGTATGTATATTCTTTATTACAAAGTAGGTTGTCTTAGTTGTATAATATACACTGTCAAGCTTGATAACTTGAGATTTTGAGATGTCATTGATGACATATGGTTAAAGGAATGTTAATGCCATGTGACTCTTGTTGAATTTCATTTTTAGAGGTTATGCCTTATTGATAATCCTCTTGCTTGAAACTTTCTTATGACTATTTATTTTTACCTAGTAATATTTCTTAGAGCCTTGATTTACATTTGTGCTAAATGTCTTATACCATATTGATGGATTGATTTAATTTACTCAATAGATTGAATATATTGTGGCTCACAGTGCTTGTTTGATAGTGTGATTTATATATAAGATTTACATGTGATATATGTATCGATGTTTTCCTTGAAATGAGACTTGGCTACTATGGTTCACTTGATGTGGGTCAGGAGAAAACACGGGTTCTGTATTAAGGATTCATGGATGGACTCCCATGCTCGGGGGGTTATACCACGATGTGCCATGGGAGATGATTTGGCTTGCGAGGCAAGGTATTATTAGGTAGTTTATTATACTGTTGAGTGATATTGGTTCCCCTATGGGCAAAAAGGTGGATGAACCTTTTGGAATGATAGATACGCCATGACTTGGGTGATACTCGGTCCCCTATGTGAGATACATGGGATGAACTTAGAAGTTACCATGCCTCGTAGTGATACAAGGGACTCTATTTGTATAAACTTAGATGAACTCAGTGGTATTGGATAATTGGATATTCCCATTGAAATACTTGATATTCTTTTAGATCGCCTTAGGCACACTCCACCACAAGTTTTGATAGAAATGAATAATTGGTTATTTGATCTTATGAGATGCATATTTAATTATTGTTATGGCCCCATTATGATATTTATTGATAATTATTGATTATAATTTTTCTTTCTCATGTGTTGATGTGGATATGAGACCCCAATCTAGAGCACAAGCTTGGTGAAATGCTTTTTTAGTTACCTTATTTACATTGGGACATGTTATATGTATTATGACTAGCATAGTTACCTATTTTATGATATCTGGCTAAGGAAAAAGTTGGTGGTATGGGACAAGAGTCTGTTTAGGAACCTGAACCCAGGTTTGGTCATTTCAATTGTTATTAATCTGAACTTACTATAAATGGAACACTATCTTAATTTATATTGCATTTTTAGGATTGGGATAGACACTGGTGGTGCTGGACTACTGAGATTTATTTCTCACACCCTACTCGGGCAACCATTTCACTGGGTTACTTGAGAAGTCATACATTCTTACTGGTCTTTGGATCAATTGCTTGTGTTGTGCTGTGTACTTGGGAACTATGGAGCACATGACTGAGCCGAAGCTTATGATGATCATGGAGATCACCCGTGGGGATTTGTTGTCATTTATTTATCTTTTTTCTGTATTATAAATCATGTTGTATTGTATACTATTTTAAGTTGTATCATTACCATGTCCTGAATTACTTTTGTTTTATAAACTGGCATTGGCCTCTATTATAAATTGTTATTATCTATCTTCTAATGCTTTCTTTATTTTTTTTGATAATTATAATATTGTTTGCTATTTATATACTTCTATAATGCTATGAAAGATATGATTTGAGGGTAATTTCTCCCCACTATCACCTCCCAAGACCCTCACTTCTATTCGGAAGCCTCGGGTGTATAGAAATACATGCTTCAGGTCATGTGACCCACCGGTCCGACTACCAGTTCGATGGTAAGCAAGATCGGGATGTTACAAAGTGGTATCGGAGGTTAAATTTTTTCCCTTTTCCTACTATTTTGGGTTGGTATGAAGAAGACCTGGAATGTTTTGGTTCTTGGTTAATATTCATTCTTGGGATTGATCACCCAACGTATGGAAAATGACCAAGTGACTAGGGCTGGGTTTGTTGTTCATGCTATTTTCTATTACAATTGATATGATTTCACATAGAGTGAATTCTTTACATCTTGATTCTTATGATTTTTGGAATTTATTGAATTTTACCCATTACCTAATATATCAAGGAAGTTTCATTGCATGTATAGTACTAGGAACATAGGAAATTCACATGCCATGCATAGTTCAATGTAGTTGCATTTATGGTTTTTCTACTGATTTGACTATGTTCCTTATCTAATATTCCATGCTTTTATTGTGTTTAGCATGAATTTCTTGTTTATATTCCATGGTAACTGCTTATTTAGTATGTTTTTCCTATATGACCTTCTTTTGTGATTAATACCATTCATGTATTGGGCTAAATATATGGGTTATGATTAAACAAGTGCTAGTTTTTAATTATAATGTTTTATGTGGATTTTATAATTAGGAAAATATGACCTGTATACTCAGAAAATCTTTTAGATTTTGTTAAAATGAAAAGGATGCTAAATTTTAATTGTAAATTGAAATTGGTTTTTACTAAAGGGAGCTAAATTCCAAACTATAAAGTATATGTGAGTTTACAGGTTGGTAGGTGGCCTATCGTATGACTAGGTCGTTGTATGTGTTCATGTTAAAAAACTAAAATGTTTTTTTATTACCAGGATCCAATTTTCAATCCATGAAGTGTATGGGTGCTTCATGAATTGGGAAATGGTATCCCGTATTAAGCATAATAGAATGATGTATTGTAAAGTGGTTTTAAATGTAAAAGGTTTTTAAATTTAATCTGATGTAAATTGGCGCTATGGGACCCTTGTAGGTTTCCTTCTTGTTAAAAAGGACATTTGATTCAATTTTCCTGTTTTTTTTTTAAATGGGTGATTGATGTTGTTTTAAAATTTTCAGTGGTTTAAAAATTAAATGTGATTAAATGTAAAGGACTTGGAAATGGAACCTATAGCGGTGTCCTCTATTTGAAAAACCTCATGTAAGGGTAGTTTATACTTCTATTTGAGTTACCTTGTAACGAAAATAGTAGCATTTTTCGTAGGCTATTTTATTTTTAACAATAGACTAGAGATGATTGGATTTTGAGCTTGATGAATTCATTTGACATGGCCTAGTGATAGGGTTGGTGCTTATGATTTTGTAAGGGGATAGATTGTTGTAGGTAGTACCCTTATATTTTAAATTCCTTGATTTTAATATGATATTTCTAACTCTTCGTGCCTTTATGATGTCATTGTCCCTAGTAGGACTTTTAGTTTTTAAATGAAACCCTTGGTTGGATTGGTGGTCATGTTTTTCATTGAATTGGTTATGGGCATGATCATCAGGTGATGCTTAGTATTAGAAATTTATACATTACTTGGGCATGTTTTCCTACTTTATATGTCATTTGAACCTTTCTTATTCTTAGTGATGGAAGACTTGGTATGGCATCATCTATGGAAATGGTCTAGTGAGGCAATATGACCCCGAAATAAACCTCTAGTTTCATTGAGTATGGTATTGGGTTATCACTATGTTTAATGACATGATCATTAAATAATTATCTCATCCCAATGATAATGATGAAGTTTCAAAGACTCAGGTGTTTTGACACGCTGATCATATTTCCTTGGACTTCATTTATATTATTTGACATATGTGAGTGTGACTCATTTGAACCTCACACATGTGTTTGAGGTTGTTTGATTGAGTTCACTTATGAGTGGATAGTTATCTTTTTTCCTTGTTATATAGAACACTCATTTAGGTGGTAAAGGTGTGGGTTTGATTAATGGTGGTGTTTTGGTAGGTGAAGTTGAGTCTCCTCTTTGAAGTCGACCAGCAGTGGTTCGACCATTATTCCTTCTAGTTATTGAGTGTGTTTGACAGGAAACTATTAATATCCAATTGGTGTGCTCTTGTTAAGATATGATCATCTTCCCTATCTTGATTTCATCCTATATTTACTATGATAGCATCGATCTTACACCATGCTAAATCTTTAAAATATATTTAGCTTGTTCTGTGGTCCTATTTTGGTGTTTCATGCCAAATGCATGGTTTCCATTGTGGTTTGGTTCGGAAAATCCTTGGATGTTGGGTATAAAATTTGGTGGATGTTTTCATGATTAATGTGAGAAAACATGGGAGAAGGCATCATTGTTCTGTTTATAAAATTTCATCCAAGGCAAGCGTCCTCTTGAATGGTCGACCTTTGGGGTTCGACCTCTTTTCCTTTTTCATTATGTAAATGGTCGGTGGAAAAACATTTCTAGAACTTCGTCAGGAGGTGATAAGTGTGGTTTGTTTTGTTCGGTGATTTACATGAAAATCTAGTTTGACGTGGGATTTGAGGTCGAGGGGGAATCTACTGCTTATTTTGTTTCAAAATCATGCTAGGACCATTGTTAAAATTCTTAAGAGTGTGCATTGTGATGCAATTCTGATTGTGGGAAGTACTGTGACATGGAACTGGACCTCTTCAACATTAAAGCCCAAGGTAGGAAGTACCTAGGGATGGATTCTTAGTGGGATTAAAATGTGATCATGTCTCTAGATAAACAGGCTTGGGTAAGATCCATCTCAGTGTTTCAATAGGGGAATGAGTGTTGGATCGAGTTTTGATGGATTGGGATGTTGTGTGCTTAAATGGTGCTCGAAGGTGTGTAGGGTGTTTCGAAATATAATATGGACATTTGAATGAAGATCTAAAACCCTTATAGTTTGGTTGATGTTTATGTTTTTCTCAAAGGATTTATAAAGATGAGAAGGTCTAAGGTGAGAAGGTTGTAACATCCCATGTTTTGAACCGGATGAAAATTTAGAAGGTTTTTAATTTTTTTTTGAAATTATTGGACAATCCATTTTTAAAAATGGGACTTTGGAGGAAATTCCTAGAGTTGTGGCACTCCTAGTTAATGTTTCTGGACTCAGGTAATGGTTAGAGAAGTTTCTTGGGTTCCTCAGTGAGTTTTGGAATCGTCGGGCCTAGAAAAAAAGGGTTGGGTGCACTGATCGATGCATATAGTTTGTATGAAACCGTGTGGGCCTCTGCATCAAACCGTGCAATATTTTTTATTTAAATAAATCAAATAAATTAAGTAAATTAACATAAAAATAAAATTAAACTAAATTATTTAAGAATAATAATAATATGATAATGATGTTGATGTTGATTATGATGATGATTATTATTATTATTATTATTATTATTATTATCATTATTATTATTATTTTATGTTATGTTTAAGAAAAAAACCCCTAATGGGTGTATCTCCTCTTACCCCCAGACGAACCCCTTGGACGCATTACCTCCCTTGGTGAGACCTCCCTCCTCACATGATCCCTCCTTGTGCCCCCCTTCAGTGCAGTGGCCACCATTTATGCATTCGATTCATCATGGTAAGTCCCCCTCTCCCTCTTCTGTCTCCTTTCTACCGATTTTTGGTCTCACGTCGCCCTGTTGAATCGACCAAACATAGGGTTTTGAGTAATTTGGTTTTTTGTGATTCTTCAATGTTAGGGTATGCATAGAGACTCTTGGGACCCCTTCATGTGCATTCCAGAAGTTGATGCTGATGGAAAAGTTGATGGGTTTTATTTTTCTCACCATCGTCATTTTAAGGTATGTGTTTCCATCTAGTCTTATTGTTGCTCATTTTAAAATTAAGGGTTTTGTAATCGATGAGTTCTCACTATTTTTCCTTATGTGTGTCAGCCCTGATGTGTGGTTTCAAGTCACCAGAGTCTAGGAAAATTTCCTATGTATGCATAGGTAGATATGTATATATATGCCGGCTCCCCCTTTTTGTGTATATTCACCCCTCGCAGTGAATATATATGTATGGGGAAAAGTGTGCCTATGTATATATACACAAAATTGATACATAGGTAAGTGGAGACAAGTGTATTCATATAATAATATATGTAAGGATCCTCTTACACATATTCATGGGCCATTTGAATAGGTGCATAGGGTCTAGGTGTCCTTATATATATGTGAATGTGAATAAGATCAAAGGGGGTATCAGCAGCTATTAATTATAAATCGTCAAGAGCCAAAGTGTCGGCTAGGTGTCCTTGAGGCAGGGTGCTATTTTTTTGCCCTTTATTTTTAGTAATGAATTAATTATTTACTTTTCACACCATTTTTAGTTTTTAATTAATGCAGAATGGTTTTTAGATTAAATACCTCCTTTGATAAAGTTAATGAAATACTTAAATGTGAAAAATGATTTGTCTGAAAAAAAAGTCATTGTTTTATAATAAAACCCCTACAATAGAGGTGTGATATATTTAAAAACTCACAGTGATAATTTATGTTTATTTAGATTACTTTTCTTTGTCCTTTCTCTATGATTTTCTGACTTGTTTATTTATATGTCATGTTTGTACATGGCCTTCAATCATGTTAGTGAATGGATTTTTCTCTTTATCAAAATGTTTCATTTACCATTACACTGCCTAAGTGCATATTCAACACACTTATACCTAAATGACTATCAATACTAGCTCCTTCTAAGGGTTTATCTTGTTTAATAAATATGAATTTATAGTATAGGGTGTCTACTATCATTCATTTTATTTATTTCTATCTTTTATTTCATGTTACGATGTTGTGATGCTCCCCAAAACCTTCTAGTGATGCCTTTTTATTACATATTAAATTGTTTTTTTTGTCTCATCATGTCTGTTGTGACCTTCTCTTGTGGATAAACCTAACTGAGGGGGTTATCCTTGCCTCTTGGACACCCTTTTGGAGGTTCCAAACCTAAATAGACTTTTTACCTAATGCCCTAAGTTGTGTTTCACCTTGGGTGAGTGTGTGGTACAAGAGATTAGTGTCCTACATATATAACATTATTTAAAAATGGGAATTGAACTATGGACTAAGCCCTTGACAATGTATATTCCTAGTTCTAATTGTTTAGACATGGGCATATGCTTGTGTATGTATATTGTTTATGCCAAAGTGGTTTGGCTTGGTTTTATAGAATAGAAGTTCCTGCTTGAGAGTTTGAGACCTTGAGATGTCATTGATGGCATATGGTTAAAGGCATGATAATTTATTGTGACTCTGGTTGCATTTCATTTTTAGATCTTATTCATTATTGCTAAGACTCTTGCTTTAACCCTTCTTATGTTTATTTCTTATTACCGAGTAAACTTACTTAGATCCTTGACTTACATTTGTGCTAAAATTAATTATTACATGTTGATGGCTTGGTTTTTTGTACTTGATAGATTAAATAGCTTGTGGATCATGGTGCTTGTTTTATAACATGATTTATATATAATATTTCCATTTGATATATGTATTGATGTTTTACATAAAGCGTATCTTGGATACTATAGTTCACTTGATGTGGTCTAGGAGAAAACACATGTTCTATATTAAGGATTCATGGATGAAATCCCATGCTCATGTGGTTATACCACAACACACTGAGGTGATGCTTTGGCTTTACATGCAAGGGATTATCGGGAAGTTTATTATACTCCTAAGTGATATCGGTTCCCTAAGGGAGAAAATATGGACAGAACTATTAGAAATATGGTTACACCATGCCTTGGGTGATACTCGGTCCCCTTTGTGAGATAACTAGGATGGACTTTGAAGTTACCATGCCTCGTGGTGATACAAGGGACTCTATTTGGATTGCCTTGGATGGGCACGAGACTCCACCATTGGTTTTGAATGATCTGAATAATTTAGTTTTTCCCTTATGAGATGAATCTTTTATTATTTTTATGATCCTTTGATGCTATTTCTTGATACGTATTGATTTTAATTGTTCTTTCTCATGTGTTAACATGGATGTGAGACCCCAAGCTAGATCATAATCTTGGGGGCATGCATTTTTTAGTTTCCTTATTTACATTGAAACATGTTATATGTATTATGACTTGACCAGGTACCATCTTTATAATATCTGTCTTAGGCTGAAGTAGGTGGTATGGGATGAGAGCCTGTTTAGAAACATGAACAAAGGTGCAGTTATTTCATTTGTTATTTCAATGCACTTACTATAAATAGAACATTATCTAAATTTATATTACACTGTCTAGAATGGGCTAGACACCGTTGGTGTCGGTCTACAAAGATTTATGTCTCACACCCTACTAGAGATGCGATTGTACTGGGTTACACAAGAATTCCTACATACTTGTAGGTATTTGGATAGATTGCTTGTGTTGTACTGTGTCCTTAGAAGATAGGGAGTATAGTACTGATCTAGTACTTTGGATAATCTTAAAAGTAGTCATTTGGTATGTTTTCTTTAATTATATTGTACCTTGTAGCACCACGCGGACATGCATTCATTATTGTAAATTGGAGTTTTCCAAATTTATTATATTGTTATTATTTTTATTCCTTTTCTTTGTTAATTATTTATTACTTGTTCCATTGTTTCATTGTTATTTATTCTACTAAACCACTATACTACTCTAATATATGAGGTAATAGTCTCCCCACAAACACACCTTAGGCCCTCAATGCTAGTCGGAAGCCTGTGAAAATTTGGGATATGCGCTTTAGGTCATGAGACCCATTGATCTAGCTAACATTTTTATAGTAAGATGGGTTGGGATGTTACAATTGTGTTTTATAAATTTAAAATTCCTTGGATAGAATTTTATAGTTTTTTTAACAAGATCTAAATATTTTTCTTTCACTTTTAACACTTCTTTAATATTTACATTGAGAATTTTATTTTCATAAATAAATTTCATTCAATCATCAATATATTTTTAAAAATTTTATTTTTCTTCAAGAAAATATTCATGATAATTTTTTGTAAGATTTTCTTTCTTTAAATTTTTGTTCTCACTTTTACATCTTGAAATATTTATATGTTATTATTTCAACTCTCCTTTAGCATGGACTACACCCAAGTCTCTTATTATTCAGAGACATTACTTTTATCATTGAGTATGTTTTCATTATTCACCTTTTCTATAATTTACTTTCCTTAGTATCTCCACAAGAGTTTTTTGTCTTCTTCTTCACTATTACCATATTCCTCATCTTTAGATAAAAATTTCTCCTTTTGTATTTAGATAAATTTTTATCCTTTTCCTTGAAAAAATTTTAGATTTATTTGGCTTATAATTAAAATATCTCCTTGATTTTTTATCATCTTTATCACTTTCATAAACTTCCTTTCTAGAGGAACAACATCTATAAAAATGACTAATAACTCTGGAACCAAATAATTTCAGTGGTTAATTTTTATTTTACTTTCTTATCAATATTTTCACATTTTATATGATGATAAAATAAATTCTCAAAATATTTATTAACATCATATTCAGTGTTATAGTCACTAGCTTCTTCATCTTGAATAAATTTATTAAATTTTCCTATCTTGGTAGATTTGAAGGAAATTTCTTGATCGAACTTTTCTCAATTATTCATAACTTTTTCTCTTCTTATTTCATTTGTGATGAAAGTGCTGAGTAGATTATCCAAATATATAGTATTAGGATCTCTATCTTCTAATGATGAATATTTGGTATCAAACTTATTTAGAAGAGTTCCTAAGATATTTTAAATAGTGGTGTAATATTCCAATTTATTACCAAGGAATATTATGGTGCATACTATGTCTTTCACCCTTGTAAAGATTTCACCAATATATTCAAAATCACCAATCATAAGATATTCATTATTCAGGCACTAGATTTAAAAATTTTCTTTCATAAATTTTCTTTTTTATTCCTAGTTGTTCTTAAAATTTTCTGAGCTGCTTTTGTCTATATGAACACTTTTTACTCTAAGTAACTCACTTTTACAGAGTGATAAAATTATAAAATTTATGGATCAAACATAATTTTCAATATTTTTCTTATCAATATATATAATTAAAAAATAGTCTTCATGAGGTGGTAAACCATCTCTTGAATGATCATTAACTTCATAACAAAGTGAAAATAAAATAAATAAACATTCTATATTTATGGATATAATATTTCTTTCAAAAAATAGGAATCTATTTATTGTTCATAGAATTCTAAACATCCATGGAAACATATCATTAAAAAATATCAGTAGAGATTCATTAGATGAAACCTATTCTTTTTATAAGAATTTTTAGGAACAATCAGGATATGTGTCATCACTAATAGGGAGGGGTGAAATTGTAATCTCCTTTTCATTTGTGATTTTGTTTCCTGGAAAACAACATTACCCTCCTCTTAAAGAGTTGTGAATTTATTAAAAAAATACATAAGAAAATACAAAGGAACACAAGAATTTATAAGTTCCACAGCTGAAGTGTGGAAGATTGTCACATAGTTACCTTTCAAGGGTCTGGTTCTCTTCTAATGTGTATAGAAGCACTTGGGTTAAATCCTCAATAATGATACTTTTTAACAATCAATTATTTTAAATTGATTGTAATTTGATTGGGTTTTTTTGCATATCTAAAATGAAATTATTGATTTATGTATACTTATTTAAAAATTTGATAAATATTAGGCTGAGTTAATTATGGGGGATTTAATCTTATGATATCATTGAGCCTTTGTTTATATTTAATTAATTTTATACCTACTTAACAAGATGAATTTGATTGGAATTCCCAAGCATTAAGGCTATAATTTAATACTTAAGATAACATAGGGTTATAATAAAAATAAGAACATGTTTATGGAAATGAATTTTTTGTTCCAATAATCCATGGAATCCTCTCTTTAAACAAATCATGCCATTAATCTGTGAAATTTTATGTTCAACGTACATAATGTTAATTTAAAGAATATTCATCGAGAAAACACTCTAAATCAATTAATATCCCCAAATTATGACTCACCAAAATGGGATATTTACTCATTAATTTAGGTGGTTAATAATCATATTGTAATTTTTATGGTGATGGGTTAGAAATAAAATAAAAATAACAGGACAAGAAAAGAGTGGTGCACCGAACTCACACACATGAAATATGAAGAGATTTAAAAACACACTTTTGTTTGAATGAGAAAGAAAAAGAATATAATGGGTTTCAACTTTATTGAAAATATTTTAATAACATTAAAATTAAAATACATAAGGTATATGAGATTAAAAGATTATGAATAAACTTGAATTAATATTGAAACAAAAGCATAACAAAACAATTACAAAATCAAAAAGGCAAATGAATGAAGGAGAAAATGAAAACAAAAAGATGAGGAAGGGTATATAATGTTAAAACATGATTTTGGAAGGTTCTACCAGGATTTTTGCAAGGATTGTTTTGTGAAAATTTATCTTCCTCCCTTCTAAAATTCCTACTCCATGCAAGTAGAAGAGGGGGATGCATTTATAGCCCAATGTGGTGGACTGTTTTCATTCAAAATAATCCCCTCCAATTGGATCACCAATTTTTCAACAATATATCTGAATATAGAGATATGATATTCTTAAAAGTTCTATATATTTATGTTATCTATATACTTTTAAAATTTGGATTCCATTAGACTTATGTAACCAATGTTATGGATTTTTTTATTAACTAATTTTCAGCTGTCTATTTTTATCACCACTTTTTTGAAGTCTAGAATGTGAATGGATATTTGAATAATAATATTTCCTCAAATAAAAAAACTTTATTCAAAAAATTAATCCCCATATATCTTCAATTTTACAATGAAAAATATCATCTCTAATGGATGTCTATATTTGGAGAAAAGCAATAATCATTTTCTGATTTCAATTCCCAGACAGATTGGTGGGATGGACTTCAAAACTTCATTTGGGCCCCTTTTTCATGGACTGGGGGTTTGAAATTTTTATCCAAGATGAATTTTATTAGAATATGAAGTTTTGTGAAGAATAAAATGATTTGGACATCTGTATTGGGCCGAGAAATTAAATCTCCATGGTTGGTCCAATTTCTTTATAGATTCTTTGGGCCTTCTTGTGTGAATCATTTGACCCTTCAAATAACAGAATTGGACAATGCTTCCTTCTAATAATGTTTTGGATATTGAAAAATGAACTCTACAATGTAAGAATCATACAAGTTGTAAAAATAGGGTTATATTTATTATTAAAAAATTAAAATGACTTAAATTAGGATTAATTCAACTAATGATCAAAAATTATATTTAATATTAAAACATTAACATTACACACCAATTATGCACTTTTCAAAGAAAAACAGTAAAGGGAGTAAATAAAAATTATTAATAATTTAATAACATCAACTCCCCCACACTTATTCTTGTTATTTTTCTCATGTGCAACAAATATAAAAACATAACAAAATCATTCTCACTTGCCAAAAAATATTAAAATTTTGTTTTCCCCAATTGAGGGAGGTTTAGACCATTTCAATCATTAATATTAAATTCCACAAAAAATTGTTATGGAATAAAAATTCCAAAAACAATTCATTTTTCATGCTCAAATTTAGAAATTAAAAATGGGGGCACTCAAAACTTACTCCTATCAGGAAGATAAAAATTATTTATAGAGGTTCACCCATTCACCTACCAAAAGTGAAAATCTTAGAGTTTGAAAGAGTTCTCAGCTTCCATTCCCAATCCTAAATTTCAAAATAATAAAGAGTTATTTTTAAGGGTTTTTCTATTGATATTGGATGATAGGAATTTATCATCCAAGAGAAATGAAAATAGGGTTGAAACACCATCATGGGTAAAATAATTCACATTTTTTTTGAAATGAAACATGGAAAAAAATAGAAGCACATATTCAAAAGGGAATGATTGTGTGAATAAATAAAAAAAGTAGGAAGAAAGTTTTAAGGGGATGGGAAGATGAAATATTTAAAAAACACAAAACTTCCCCAAATGACATAATTGTTCTTTTTTCCTTTACTTTCCTTTTTTCCTTTTTTTCAAAATTTGAAATTGAAAAAAGATCTCACACACATATCCCAACCCATGTTTTATATCCTCATGACACTAATTGTGACAGTTATAACAATATAAAAGGTTGAGGAAGAGTGATTTTTGACCTACCCAAGACACACCCCATTTTTTTTATTTTTGATTTTTCATTTCAATTTTTTTGAACACTTTTCAAAAACATTTAAAAAATTACATAAATGAAAATACATTCCAAAAACTCATGAAATGTCAACATATCCCCTACACTAAAATGGATTCTTTCCTTCAAGCATATGAAAACACATTGAAAATAAATGAAATGACACCCAAAATGAAATCCATCCCCCCACTTAAATTTCAATAAATTATTCAATATAATTCCTTATAGATGTTGGGTGGGATAAGGTATTGGTATTGTAATGTGGCTATTAATGAAAAGGTTTTCATAGGATTTAAGGGTATTTAAAAAGGATGATTAATGTAAGGTTAATGGGAAGGTATTTGGATATTATGAATATCATGTGTTTTAGAAAATGCCTCTATCATATTCAAGCACACCAAAGCAGGAAACTCAACTTGAAGGTCCAAAAAATCAAGACTCACAATCGAGGGTGAAAAACACACAAAATGAAAAGATGGCCATATGTGACATTAGCATGAAAGCTAATTTTTCTCCTCACGGTTGGGGAAGAATAATTTTTGAGAACTAAAATTGATCATTCAAAATTTATTATTCTTGAAACAAAATTCTTTATCCAAATTCATGATGAAAATAAAAAATTATTGAGATGAAAACATTTTTTTTACTCCCCAAAATGGTGGGACAAAATTTCAAAATTGGATGGTGAGTAAGTATGAATCTTTTTGTTTTTTTACATTTTTTAGTTTTTTTAGTTTTTTAGTGTTTTTAAAATAAACACCGACACAAAAGAGAAAGATAAAAAGAAAGGATTATATGAATAAAGTGGTAAAAAATTAAAGATAGAGGATAAAGAATAAATATGGAGAGAGAGGAATAGAGGGAGAGATATAGAGAGAGTTAAAGGTAAAGTGGTTCCCCATGGTTTGGATTTGGTGGGTCACCATCTCCATATAGTGGTGGGTCAACTACAGAATTTGGGGATCTAATAGAAGTCAATGTGATTCCCGAGATGTGTGTCCTCTCATTGTTATTCTTTAACTGATGTCCATCAACTGCGAATTTCCTTTTGGATGTGGGGTCTTGGACATGCACTGCACCAAATGGGTAAACATTATTAATAATAAAAGGACCTTCCTAATGAGAATTAAGCTTGCCTGGGTGAAGTTGAAATTGATAATTGAAGAGAATTGTCGTTTCACCTTCATGAAATACCTTTTGAAGAATATGTTTCTCATGGAGTACCTTGGCCTTTTCATTATAGAGACTAGAATTTTCATAAGAGTCTATTCGAAGTTCCTACAATTCATTCAACCGCAACAATATTTCTTCGCTAGATTTTTTACAATCTAAATTACAAGTTTTCATATCACAAAATGAATTATGTTGGGTTTAAACTAGTAAATGACATGCTTTACCAAAAACATTCCTAAATGGAGACATCTTGATTGGTGTTTTATAGGTATTTAGATAATCCCAAAGTGCTTCACCAAGTCTATCTGGCGAGTCTTTTATGGTGGGATTTTCAATTCTATAAAGTAATATTTCCACTTATCTATTAGAAAGTTCAATCATGCCATTTGTTTGGGGGTGATATGTTATTGAAGTTTTATGCACAACCCCATTATTTTTCAAAATAGATTCCATTGTACGATTATAGAAATGAGTTCCTAAATCACTTATCAAGGCACATGGTGTTCCAAATCGATGGAAAATATGGGTTTTTAGAAACTCAATAATAGTATGTACATCATCATTCCTAGTGGGTTTGGCTTAGACCCACTTGGAAACATAATTGGCTATAAGAATAATATATGATAATCCATTGGAGAGTGGAAATAATCCCATGAAATTGATGCCCCAAACATTTAAGATATCAAAAAATATTTAGGGATATTGGGGAATTTCATTTATTTTAGAAATTGTGCCAAAATTTTTGTAAGTTGGACATGATTTAAAGAACTCATGTGTGTCCTTAAAGAGTGAAGGCCAAAATAATCATGGGTCAAGGACCTTTCAAGAGGTCCTTTCCTGTCCAAATTCACCACCACCAAGAATTGAGTGAAAAAATTATAAAATGGAGGAATGTTTATCTTCATCGACACATATCCTAATTAATATGTTAGTTGTAGTTCTAAAAAAATTATTATCTACCCAAAAATAAAATTTTAATCACTTTTCAACTTCACTTTTTGTTCTTTTGAAAACTTTTCAGTAAAAATACTAGCAACTAAGTAGTTTAAAATTGGGGCATACCATGGTAAATTTGGAGTGATAGATGACAAGTTCTCAGTTGGAAATTTAGGATCAATTTTTTTAGAATGAGAAGAATTAGAAATTCTACTCAGGTGATCAGCCACAAGGTTTTCTTTTCCAGGTCTATCTTTAATCACAATTTCAAACTCTTAGAGCATCAATCTCCATCTTGTTAGCCTCGGTTTGGAATCACTTTTATTGAGTAAGAACTTAATAGAAAAATGGTCTGTAAAGATGATGCTTTGGCACCTAAGAGATAGGGCCAGAATTTATCTAAGGAAAAAATCACAACTAAAAGTTCTTTTTGGGTCACAGGGTAGTGAGATTTAGTTTCATCCAATTTTTTTGTGGCATAATAGATGACATGATGATTTTTCCCTTGTTTTACCAAGAAATTCCCCAATAGACCTATCAGAAGCATCACACATCAATTCAAAGGGTAAGAACCAATCTTGGGGTTGGATTGTCGGGGAAAATATAAGAACATATTTGGGTTCAATGATGGATATCTTTCAATATTAATTAAAATGGAATACAAAATCATTTTAGAGTAGCTTAGTAAATGGGAGGGAAATCCTACTGATGTTATGGACAAATTGATGATAGAAACTAGCATCACCAAGGAATGAATGGATGTGTCAAAATGTAGTGGGTTTAAGAAGAGATTGGATCACCTAAATTTTGGTAGGATCAACTTTAATACCATCTTGGGAAATTATATTCCCTAGAACAATCACATTAGAAACCATGAAGTGACATTTTTCAGAATTCATAATAAGGTCACATTTCACACATTTTTGAAGGACTAGAGAGATTAAATGCATGTAGGATTTAAATAACTCAACATAAATCATAATTCCATCCATGAATACCTACATACAATGATAAATTAATTCAGAAAATATACACATCATACAACTCATGAATGTTGTAGGAGTATTGAGAAGGTCAAAAGGCATTCTTTTGTATGCATATGTTCCATAGGGTCATGTGAAAGTAGTATTTTATTGGTCTTGAGGTGCTATTGGGATTCATAAGTAGCCGGTGTATTCATATAGAAAGAAATAATGTGACTTCCCAGTTAATTATTCTAGAATTTGATAAATTAATGGAAGAGGGTAGTGATATTTTCGGTTTTAGCATTCAATTTCTAATAATCGATGCATACACGCCATTTGTTTTTCACCCAAGTTGTAATTACCTCCCCATGTTCATTTGTGATAACAGCTATCCCACCCTTCTTAGGTACCACTTGAATTATAATAAACCATTCACTATCATAAATTGGGTAGATAATACCAGTTTTGAGAAGCATTGTAATCTATTCCCCAACTACCTCAAGTATGAGTGGATTGAGTATTCTTTGTGGTTTTCTAATAGGTTTAGATGATACCTCAATATGGATTTGATTTATGAAAATTGTTGGGCTGATTCTTGGTATGTCATATAGGTTCCAACCTAAGCCCTTTTTTTCCTCTAACACCAAAACAAGTTTGGACTCCTCGGTTTTAGTAAGTGTGGTATAGATAATGACAAGATAAGAGTGATCATGGAAAAGGAATGCATATTTCATGTGTATTGGAAGAGGTTTTTTAACAGTCTTATCGTTCATTTATGGGATAAAAAACTCAGGAATGGAGGATGGGATTTCAGTTGGTTTTGATTCATTTTCCTCAATACTGTCCAAGGTGGAACAACAAAGATCCGAGTTGATATGGGACTCAAGAGAGTCTTCAAGATCCTCTTGATTTGTAGAGTCTATGAATTAGAGTTCAACATCAAATTCCCCATTTATGACTTGGTTAATAATGGTACAAATATCACAATCCTCTCTCTCATTATAACTTGATGAAAATGATTGAATGGGGTTTAGTTGACTCTCAAAAGTTTCCTCAGAAATGGTTTGAGATTGCAGAGTGATCCTCTGATAGGTATCACATGTAATTAAAGATATTGCACTTGACCAGTTGATCACCAAATTCCATGGATAGGATGACCTCATAGAATTAAATCGTAGTTATAGATATTATGAGGAATGATCATCCTAGAATTAGGGTAAATTTAGAATAGGTCATCTTATCTTCCATGTCAAAAACATAGAAATTAGTTGGGAAGATAAGATCATTAACTCGGATAAGGAAATGCTCAAGTATTCCCTCTAGATTGGATATGATTCGATTGGATAAATGGATAACAACACCTTTTGGGTGTAAGGTACCTAGACCAAGGTTAGAGAATATGGATTCAAGCATGATATTTATCGAGGTTCCTAGGTCTATGAGTGCATCATTGGCGTTTGAACTTTCTATATGGCATGGAACTATAAAGGTATTAGGATATTCGCACTTCATGGGTATAGAATGTTATGTTGAAACATTCTCAATGGTACTAAGTTGTCTATTATGAGTGAATAATTCTTTAAGTAACTTCACATACTTAGGAATTTTTTTGATGGAACCTAAGAGGGGAATATTGAATTCAACATGTCTAAACATGTCGATCATTTTATGATTGGGTTTAAAGGATTTCCTTAGCATATAAATGGATTAACGAAAAGGAATCTGGTTCCTTAGAGGTATGGAAGGAGGTTAGGGAGTTTATTTGGGTTATTTTTCTAGACTTTCGTTATTTTCATTTGCAAGATAAACAACCAAAGGTTCATTTGAGGATCTATCACGAGGGTTGTAAATATTTTTCCCGATCTAAGTGCAATTTCACTTAAATAACCCTTGGGGTTGGGTAAAGGTTGAGCTAAGACTTGTGAAGAATTTTATGGTTGTTGCTGGATAATATCGGAGGAAAGTTGACCAATTTGGGTTTCAATGTTTTTGAGGCTAGAATGATTGAAGGAGGCAAGATCCTCCACAGTTCTTTCCCATGGTTTCTTAAAAGAAGAGGCATGCCCCGTATTGGTATTACCTTGATTTTTGTTCTTGGGAAATTGCTTTTATTGGGTTGGGAATTGAGAAGGCTCATTAGGATAGTGGAATACAGAAGGAGAAAGAGGAGGATTGTTCCATTGAGGTTGAGGAACAAAAAAAATAAGGTTGTTGAAAGAGACCACCACCTGGACCATATTGGAATTGGTTTAGATTTTTAGGAGGGAACTGTGGGGGATGACAAATGAGACTACAATACCTCAATCCTTGGTTAAAGTTAGAAGAAAAGGGCTCAGGGTTGGGTTGGTTGAAGTTTCTAATGAACTTACCAGATTGTTGAGGGTTGGTGTTCCTCTGAGCATATGTTTTATTGAGCTCCATTGGTCTTGTTGAATCAGATGGATCCTCTTGAATTTGTGGACATGTGTCAGTTGGATGAGCTGGTGATCTATAGATTCCATAATTATTGATAGGTCTAGGGAATAGATATTTTTTAGAATATGATTTTGGGGATTCGGTATCCACCTCTCGTTGTCTCATAAGTCTTGTAAGTTTACACATCGACTCGGTTATATTATTTGGATCTATGGAATAATTCTCTTGGACTTGTTTGACTTGATCATGTGCTCGAGTATGGAATTGTTGTGTGTTTACAACCATATTACTTATGAGATCTCATGAATCTACATGAGTTTTTTCAACAAGTGCACCGCCACTTGCGACATCAATTAAAGTTCTAACCATTGATAATAACCCATATTAGATGTATTGGATCAAGATTTTTTTCAGGATTTGGTGGTGTGGGTAGGTTTCCACAAGCTTTTTGAACCTATCTCAATACTCATGGAGTGATTAATTAGGGATTTTATGAATACCAATTATTTTCTTTCACATAGAAGAAGTATGAGAAGTGGGAAAGAATTTCTCTAAGAAGAGTCACTTTATGTCATTCCATGTAGTTATGAAACTGGTAGGGAGGTAGTAGAACGACAACCTAGATAATTTATCTAGGGAGAAAGGGAATACTAAAAGTTTGATTTATTATTTAGAAACACATTGAGGCTTCAAGGTAGAGAACACCACTTGGAACTCTTTTATATGAAGATGAGAATCCTCACCGGATATTCCATGGAAATGAGGTAAAAGATGAATCAAACCTGATTTGAGTTTAAAACCAGCCTCAATATTTAGATATTGAATACTAAGGGGATAGAAATTCATATTAGGTATAGTGAGTTCTTTAAGTGTTTATTCCCTAGGATTGGCCATATCTAGAACAATTGGTTGGCCAATGATAGATTCAGGAGTGATTTGATTATCCCTAATATCCCTTCTATGTCATCGAAGATTTCGTTGAATTTCTAGGTTAAACAAATCCGATGGATTTTTTTGGTAGGATATGGGGATTTTGGGTATATTTGGGAAGGATAATGAAGATGAGGTTTTCTTTGTGGTTTATTCTATTTATGATTTTTATGATAAGGTGGGTTTTTATTTTTATTTTTTTCTTATTTTTTGGGGTTTTTTTTCGTTTTTTCAAAAAATAAAAACTACCTACTAAAATTACTAACATCCCTAGAAAATGTGTCATTTTAAGTGTGTACAATTGTATCTTATCGACTGTTCAAGGGTTCGGTGCTCTGCTAATGTGTATAGAGGCACTCAGGTCAAATCCTTGATGATGATACTCTTTAATAGTCAGTTGTTTTTAAATTTTTTGTAATTTGGTTGGGGGTGGGTTTGTTTTCAGATCTAAAATGAATTTATTGGTTGATATAGATTGATTTAACAATTTGATAAATATTGGGGTGAGTTCATTATTGGGGATTTAAGCTTATGATATCATTGAGCTTTTCTTTATATTGCATTAAATTAACACCCACTTCACAAGATGACTTTGATTGTAATTTCCAAGTGTTAAGGATTTAATTTAAGCCTTAACATAACATAGGGTTATAATATAAATCAAAACATGTGTTATGGTAGTGTATTTATGGTTCTAATAATCCATGGATTCTACTCTTTAAAAAAATCATGCCATTAATCCTTGACATTTTAAGTTCAACATACACAATGTTAATTTAAAGAATATTCATCGAAAAAAGGCTCTCAATCACTTAATATCCATAAATTATTACTCACCCCAATGGGAGACTTACACATAATTTTAGGTGGTCAATAATATGATTTTAATTTTCATGGTGTTGGGTTAAAAATAAAGTAAAAATAATGGGGAAAGAAAAGAGCGGTCCACCGAACACAGACACACAAAAAATATGAGGATATATAAAAACACAATTTTGTTTGAATGAGACAGTGAAAGAAGATAATGGTTTTTAAGTTGATTTAAAATATTTTAAGAACATTAAAATTTAATTACCAAAGGTATATGAGAATAATATATTATGACTAAACATGCATTAATATTGAAACAAAAGTACAAAAAACCACTTACAAAATCACAATATAAAATGAAAGAAATAGAACATAAAAACAAAGAGAGAATGGAGGGTATATCAAGATAAAAATTGATTTTTAAAGGTCCTCCCAGGACATTGGAAGGATTTGGTCATGCCAATTTATCTTCCTCTCTTATGAAATTACATCCCCATGCAAGGAGAATAGGGGGATGCATTTATAGACCAAGGTGGTGGACTGTTTTCATTCCAAATTTGTCCGTCCACTTGGATCTCCAATTTGGACACCCATAGAGATCAATCTCGAGATATGATCTTCTTACAAGTTTTATACATTGTTGTTATATATCTAATATGAAAATATTATGTCCATTGGACATATTAATCCAAAGTTATGTCTTTTTTACTAAAACATTTGCAGCTGTCTATTTTTATCACCACTTTTTCAAAGGATGGAATGTGAATGGATTTTTGAATAAGAATATTTCATCAAATCGAGAAAATTTATTCCAAAAAGTTTTCCACTTATATATTTTCTTCCAATCTACAAAATATAATCTATAAAGGGTATCTAGATCCAGAGAAAAATCAATAATGGTGTACTGATTTCAATTCCCATAAAAAATGGTGGGATAGACTTCAAAACATCAGTTGGGCCCCTATTTCATAGATTGGGGACTTGAAATTTTTATCCAAGAATAATTTTACTAGACCCTAAAATTTTATGGGGAATAAAATTATTTTAAATTCTAGATTAAGACCAAAAATTCAATCTTCATGGCTAGTCCAGTTTCCTTATAGTTTCTTTGGGCCTTCTTATATGGATCATATGACCCTTCCACTAGTCGAATTGGCCAAGGATTCCTTCTAATGATATGTTGGATATTGAATATTTAACACTAAAAAATAGGAATAATAAAATTTTTAAAATTAGGTTTAGAGTTAGGATTAAAAAATTAAACTTATTTGAATCATGATTAATTAAACTAATGCTCAAAAATTATACTTAATATTAAAACATGAATATTTCACACCAATTATGCACTTTTCAAATACAATTAGTAAAGTAAGAAAATAAAAAGTTTTGAATAAGTTAATAAAATCAACTGATCAATAATAGTAGTTAGTCCTTGGAAAGGTTTTAAATTAGTACCAAACCACACAATCTACTAGAAATCAATACTTTTTAGGTGGTTATAAAAATCAGCATGTATCCATACACTTGTGTTGCACTATAATCAATAAAATTTTTAATGTTATGTACACTTAAATATAATATTTAAAAAAATTCACAACAACTGTTAAAAACCATCAAAATTAGGGTAAGTATGTATTCAATATACTGATTTTACTTTTCACTCTTGTCTTCTTGTAATTACTTATTATTCACTTTATTTCAGATTAGTAGGTAAGAAATTATCCCTTGTAATTATTTATAAAACATACATCCATTCCACTATTATTATAGTTTATTTGATTAGTAACCCATATGGAATACTCAGTCAGGTGCCATATGAAAACCGATACCACTTCCTTATGGTCTGTCTATTTTTTCACCACTACACAAATTCATTCTGATTCCCTTGATATAAAACATTGTCTGATCTATTCTGTCTGGTTCCTCTGATCATAAATCCTCTTTTGGATTCCAACTACTTATTTAACTAATATATCCCTTTATTATAAGCATTACATTCTCAAACTTTTTTCCATTGGATTTTCGTATGGTATCTATGTCCAAAACTATTTCTTCAACACTTTACCTTATACATGCAAGGATAGTGCACTACATTGTATTGTACATGCATTCTATTTTTATATGTGTGAGTTGTAGAAAAGGTAATATTCTAATTTAACATTTTAGATCAATAAAAATACAAAAATAAAAACTCACACTCTAAAAAGGTTTTTTATATGCTTACCATGGTTTCTATTGTATTCTTAAAAATTATTATAAACATGATTATCCACAAAACTCAACAAAAGTCCATCTACCTAAACGAGGATCATGAATGTTTCTATTGTGATATTTATAACATTTAATGAACATACTTTCATTCTCACCTTGGTATCATTAATAAAGTTTCATAAATAACTTTGAACTAAAAAAACATTATTCCACTTCTTTTTCTGGTAAAGACATTGTAGCAATTATTCTGTTAATTGAGACTATTTATGATATTCCTTCACAGCTTCATAGGACCAATTTAAAAAAATTAATCTTGAAATTTTTAATGTTTGATGAATTAAACCAAAACTAATTTTCTATGACATGGATAATTCCATTTGATCTTTGGTTTTTCTAATTGACATAGACAAATGATATTGAAAATATCTCCTAATGATCTTCATCTAATTAGACTTTGTCTGATTGGACATCATCTATTTTTAATTTAACCTTTTAGAATTTATCCATTTGGAATTTATTTGATGAAATTAATAATAATATATATTTATACTTCAAAAAAAACCTTGTGTCCGGAAAACTTCACAAACATTGAACACAAACTTCCTCATAGTCTAACATTTTTCTGATAAACTCTTTCTAATAAACTCCACAGAACATCATAGTATTAATTTTTTATGTAAAAATTACTTTATACTCATTTATAAATATGATTAAATCATTATATATTACAAAACACATTATGTTAGAAACATTAATAATATAAAAGTATCACTATATTTATTCTTCATCGAAAACTCTACATGATGCACCTTTTTCTGGAAACCTTAATCTGATGGACTCAGTCTGAAAAACATTCACTTCAATTTTATGTATGATTACATATTTTTCTATTTTAATTTATTGTAGTTTTTTACAAAGTGATTTTATTTTATATTGAGTAAAAAAACCTTTTCCAATAAACCTTCACTTTCATAACAAGACAACCAAAATGCTTCCTAACATCCTCCAGCAACCTCAAAACAACTTCATCCAACTTGTACTTAAAAAAATATTCTTATATTGTGTGAATATATAATAATTGGGTGATAATGTACCTTCTAAATATTTATCAATTTTTACTAGCTCGGAAATTATATACCTCTTCCTTGTATTCTCTATATAACTCACCTAATTATATCAATCATGTATTCTTCATAGATTAACCATTAAGAAATTTATAGTAATGATGCTACCAAAATATTAATCCATATAATTAAAATGATAAAAAAATTTAATCTTATAAATTTTCTTATCTCTATCTAATCCCTTACATTATCATTGATTTTATCTCTAATATGTTTACATGATATGGGGTTCGCAATAATGATGTCACTATATTTTGAAAGAATAACTATAAAACTCTTACATCTTCTCTCGTTTTTATCAATCATTTGATTATATTAATTATAATATGTCATTACATATGTATGGAGGTTCCATTCCTCATGCATGTGAGTATACCCATTCAACCTATGAGTAATAGATCCAAATGTGAAAAAATAAAAGAAAAATATAAAATTAAGGCATGTTACAATGAAAATAAATTATGGTTATGATATTTAATATTTTTTCATAAATATAATTGATGATGGAAATTTAGGTGGATTTTAAGGATCACTATGACGTAAAGGATCAATATCATTTATAATGTCAGTGAGCCCAAATGTATTTTTATGATTTTGAGTATAATATAGATGATTATAATTCCATAGAGAAAAATATGTGGTAGAAAGAACATAAATAAAAAGTAATATTATAAATGTAGTAAATATAGGTAGTATTAAAGTTAGTGTAAAGGTATAATATGGATGAGGAGTTGGAGACATCATCTAATAAGTAAATTTTATAAATAAGCATGGCTGAGTGAAAATAGAAATGTCAGTATAGGTATTTTGAATATCCCTAGGGCCTCTAAGAGAACTATGGAAGTATAGAGTGTTCTATATGGTATATCTTTTTTATTTTATATGTTTGATTGGTCCCAAGGAGATTTTTGAGTAGCTTTAGTAATGGGATAGAAAAATAAGAAATGATAGGTAACACGACATAATTAAGGCATATCGATTTCCAATGAAAAAAAGTGATATATAACGAAACAAAATAATAATTTCATGTTTAATGGAAATACAACCAAGTAAAAAATTTATCCTAACATAACTAACACATACTAATTATCATACCAAGAAATTAATAATTGATCGTATAACTTATTTAAGGGATACTATTTATCATGTAGTATTTAACAAATTTAATACTTATTTCAAAAACCAAGTTGAGGCTAAATAGTATATTAAAACATAAATATATACTATTTATTAAATTAAATGGTTAATTAGTTTTAAATATTGGGAAATAGAGGTAAATGATGAAATAATGTCTTAATTATTCTTTTTGAATGTTTTGGTCAAAGTGGAAAACTCAATAAGAGATGAATTGAGTTTCCAATTAAATTTATGTTTAAAATAATTTAAAAACTAAATCCCTCAATTTTATAAAAACACCATGTTAATCAAAATTGTAGAATAATATAATTTTATTTTTCAATTAGATTATCAAAATAAGGACCATGGCCCAGTTAAAATAAATTTTGAGGTACTTCAACTTTTGAAAATAATTTAGTTATCAAAACCCTATATATAAAACAATAAGATTAACTATTAGAGTGTAGTTTTTAAATAGTAAAAATATTTAATCATGTTTGATTTAAAATAATGAAAACAAGATAGTTAAATCACAACAAAAAATTTTAATATGGGGTTTTTTATCAAGTTATGGCATAATCCCCTCCACATGGAAATCACCTTATACAAAGTAGTTTATTATAAAATAATGTGATCCACAACTTGGATCACGTTTTACAAAAAACATAGCACACACGGATGTATAGTAATGGTGTCTATTCCATAGTTATATGTGAGATAAAATTAGTACAAGTCACACATGACCACTTCCATAGTTCTTCATGGGAATATAGATGAATAAAATTGAGAGAGTGTCACAAAAACTCTCCTTTATAGAACAAAGTAATATAAAAACAAAACTTTATAGAATTTAAAAAAAATTAAAAGTGAAAGAGATAAAAGATAGGAAATGTGATACAACTTGATCTAAATATCTTTAGTTTTTTAAAGTCATTTAATTTTACTTTGAAGAGAGATTGTTCATGTTTCTCAGAAAATTATGGAAACTGGAGTGTTATAGATTCTTCTTTATAGTATAGGTGAAAGTGTATAGTATCCTATATTTTTACTCATTTAAGAGTATATGTTTTCTACCTCATGTGCATATCACCTATCATGATTGTTTATTCTTCTTAAATATTAACTTTATCAAGAAAATTGTCATTGAAGAATAATTAATACGAAATTAAATGCACTGACACATCAATTAATGCTTAAAAAACTAGTCATTGTTGATTTGAAATTCTCCCTTGCTAAGTTATACATAAAAATTTTCCTATACATAAAGCATGGCTAGTTGATCTCATGGAAACATAACATGGTCGGTTGGCATAGTTAGATGATATAGGAAGGTTTCATGGTCAGTTTGTTCTTTCATGTGGTGAGCTCATTTTCACATGTGATAGGTTCATGAATTATTGTGGTAAGTTATTTATTTGTGTGTTCACTATAGTAATAGACATGGTTAGTATATTAAATAATGAAAAAATATACACAACTGGGAAAGGTTACTTGATTTCTCCATGTGGTTGGTAGTTTATTTCATAATCACTACATTGATTCACATTATCAGGTTCACGGTAGGTATAACCCTATCATACAAAAGGTTGATTTTACAATCGGTAAGGTGAAATATAAAATGTGGTAAGGTGACATGGTCACTTTACCTTTACATGGTAAGGTGGAATGTTAATATCTATACATCACAATTTTTTCATGTTTTGGCCATTAATACATTTAATAATTGAAAACATGAGATTAATTAATAAAATTTTAAACAGGATTTTTGATTATTAAAATTAAGAGGTGCTGGTCTAGTCCAACAATATCTCCCATTCTTGTGATCATAAGCCATTATATTTAAATTGAAATTAACATTATATAAAAAATATACTCATAGATGATTTAATTAATAGTTTATAAAGTTTATAAAATCATGAAAATATTTCCAAGGAAACTAGTTTATTTTAATGTATCCCTACGCATGAATTTACTCCCACTTTTGGGATTATCATAAAGGAAACTATGGAAAAGTTTAGAGCAATAAGAATACATAAAATGAGACTAAAATAGGGTATTCCATTAATATATCATAATAGATTACTAAAATATTACAAAAAGGTACCTATTAGAGATCCTAATCTGAATCAAAATGAGGAATCTATTTGATATCCATAGAAAGAATAGGGTCATTCCCTTTAGATGTTGATGTAGGGGAATAAGTAATATTAGGAGAAAATGTGGAGGTAGGGACTCTAATAAAAAGACACCAGGAAACTGGTCTAAGCTACTAAAAGTCGTGGGAAGGAGTTAGGAGAAAATGATTTATAGTGGCAGACGTAGTAAGTATTTATAATGGAATGTATGAGGGGGATAGAACATCTGTCTGATAAGTATATAGACAATGTTCCATCAATCAGGTTAAATCCATGATATCCTAAGAACCGTTCTCCTATTCCTGAATAAAATCATATATATTCTTCTTGAAAGACTCTAAAACAAGAATCATATCTTTGATATTATCACCTTGTGACTTAAAACCTAGAGTTATAGGGGGATCTTCAAGTCTATACAAGATTACTAAATAAAACTTTTAGATTTGGATTTTTGAAGATCTTACTTAGATAATAGTCAGTATCCATCATGATGGTTTCTTGGTCTTGACTATATTTCCTATAATCATATTGAGATACTACTAGGGTATTGGAAGTAGGGGTTTGAAATACATCATACAAAGCCTCAAAATCAATCTGAATTATTCAAAAAAAAACTCAAAATTCATCTCTTATAACTTGTTTCATCTTTTTATTGTCAACAACATACAAGATAATAGGAGCATGAGGAGACACAAGAGTAGGACAAAACAAAACATTCATAAACCTTTGTTCTAGATAATCCATCATTTTCGATATGTTAACATGAAGATTACTAAACTAATCTCTCAACCCTTCTATCTCATTATGAATTATCTCTATTCTAAAATTAAATCTAGGTTGAAGATGATTTTTTACCAATGTAACAGCTTTGGAAACATCTTATTTTTCTCACTTTCTATAGATATTTGTCAAAATAAACAAATATTTTCTTGAAAATATCCTTCATTTTTAAGTTTAATGCATTCATTTCATCCTTAGTGACACATTACATAGAAGGAATGGAGGGTTCAAGAGAAGAGGGAGATGGATCACCATCTTGATGCATACCATCTATCTTAGGTGTATCCTCCACTGATCTATCAGAATATTTTACTATAACCTCATAAATAGAAAGTTGAGACAAATAACCTTCTGTAGTGTGGGGCTAAGAAAAAATATTTCATGAATGGTATAATCAATATAAGGTTTACATGAGACACCTTAATTATTTCTTCATGATAAACATCAGTAATAAAATCTCCTTCTAGAGTTATTTGAATAGAGAGAATGGATGGTCCAACATATCAAAGTGGTCTGACTCCGTGATATTCATCATCAAAATCAGGATAGTATAAACTCAAAATAAAATATCCCAGCTACTTCTCCCCATTAGAAAGTAAAGTAGGAATAAGTTTTCTATAAATACTTCCAATAATAGGAAATCCTTTTGAGATATCCCCAGCTGCATCAGATCCAATAGAATGATACCATTTTTCTTTATCATCATTAGTTATTCTAGTTTCTTTATTAAGTTATTCACATTATATCTCTTCTTATTACTAATATTACTCCATAGAAACTTCCTCTTATAATTATTTATAATGAGAAAAATCATCATATGAATACTCTACAACTTCATTAGGTTCACGGCTTGGATACCCCATATCCTAAGGTCTAGTAGGATAAATTACTAGGTTAAACTATTTATACAGTTTTTCTAGGTTATCCACCCATTCATGTTTCCATTAATTCTAGTAAAATATAATTTTATTAAAAATATTTTGAGTAATACAAAATCCATAAGGTAAAGTTATCTTTTATTCCCCTTGTGGAACTAATCTGTTGTACTCTAGAAAGGATAAAATGAGCTTAAGATACGGTAAAAAACTGAACCATGAAGTTGGATTTTCCAGTTCAACCATGTGTCTCATGATAATCATTGAAGACTGATTCAAATATCATTCTCTATAAAAAATAATAAGAAAATATCTTGAACCTCAGGATGATAAAATCCTCTTTTCATGGACATATTAGGTGTTGAATGATCTTTACTAACAACATGAATTCTCCATTCAACTCAATAACTAATAGTATCCAAGGGGTTTCATTCCCAGTTACTTCATCCAAATAATTAAAAAACTATAAATGATCATGATTAACAGGATATTACCTTTGATAGTCCAAATATTCTTCTCTATGAAGTGGACCCAAACATTTTTCCCAATTATTCAAGGAAAAATCCATAACTTCACCACTTACTAAAGTTCTAATGACATCTCTTTTATTTCTAGTGAGAAACATTGGGTGAACATATAATTCCTTGACTAGATTTGGATAAAAGTCCTACCACTTTCACTAAACCAAGAATCCCATAACTAATTTTGAATCACATTCTAGATCAATGATCTACTCAATTTCAACCACTTCGCATCCACGCCATTTTCTGTAGAATCTGGATGATAGATGAGATATATATTATTCATCTTTACATATGAACTCAAAATTACTTTTAACTACCTAGATTTATTAGAAGGAGTTATATTGACAAGAATAATGAAATTAGTAGTTTTTTTCACTTGCATCATTCTTGGTTTGGTTAAATATATCAAAATTCTTAAACTTGAGAGAGAGAGAGATTTGAGGAAAGGGAGGATTCAATCTTCTCAAATGATATTAAAAGGATAAAGGATAACTAACAAAAAAGATATGTGATTATTGAAATTATGATTTTAATTCTATATTAAATCATTTAGGGATTAAAATAATAATAAACATAAAAGGAATCCCAATTAACAAAAATTAGGAAAATTTTAAAGTGATTTGTCAGAGTATGTCTAATGACCATGGATTTATAATAACATAGGAACAATATGTAAGCTAACTGTGATCACATATTCGGTAAGATAACCATAAGAATTATATTCTCATGGTTATCATAGTAACTGAGTGAGTTAATACTCATGGAAAGTATAGTGACCATATAATTAGGTGTTTATGGTAGGTATGTTGACTACATGAAAAAACTCATGGTCGTCCTACTAAATGTGGACCTGTAATAACATAATCATGAAAGGCATGCTAAATATGAAAATATGGTAAGTATGAAAACTACATGAATTAAATTTTCATGGTAAGAATATTAATCGTGTGAGGTAATAATCATGGTAATTATAGTGACACTATGAGTAAGTGTTTACAGCCGGCATACTAACCACATGAACAAAAACTCACTGTCGGGCTACTAACTATGTGAATCACACCTCATAGTTACTTTTATAAAATATTAGAGAACACGAGTTAAATATTTTTACATGGGTATTAATAAATAAAACTAAATTATAATAATTGGAAAAAATTTATCATAATAATTCATGTCTTATATAATTGATTCTCTCAACATTTAGAGGTTGCGTAAATTTATCAACATGTAGATATTTAGTAATAAGTAATTCTAGAGTTATATCACCTTTATATCAATGATATCTCAAAAAGTGATTTCATATATCAAAATTATTTGTTATAGAATGTGATATAGTACTCTTATAAATATTTATTTCATTTTTATTATCACCAATTATAGGTAAAAGTTGAAATTTATATCCATATTCTGTTAATATATGTTTCGTCTAAAGAATTATCACAGAATAACTTCTTGTAGCTATTTAATTATCATTAGAAGTGGATAATTCCATGTATTTCTATTTCTCACTACACTGTAAAACTAGATACTTTCATAAAAAATGAAATGTTTGAGAAGTTATTTTTACATCTAACTTACAACCACAAAAATATGCATCTGAATAACGATCCAAATCAAATTCTTGTCGTATGGGGTAAAAAAATCTAAGATGGTTGTATTCTTAAGGTATTTGAAAATTATTTTGACAACTAGTAATTGTGACTCTTTTGGGTTTTCTTGAAAATAGAACACAGACAAACACTAAAAATTATATCAGGATGACTAGTAGTTATGTATAGTTAATTTCCAAATCATACCACTATAAGTGGTTTGATTGACTGATATCATAGTTTCATCAAGATCCACATGTTGTTAGTACGCATGGGAGTATCAAAAAATTTAGTACTATCCATACCAAAATGTTTTAATATATATTTTGTTTACTTTCATTGATTTAAAATTATTCAATATTTATTTTTAAAAAATTTAAAAACTAAATAAAGAATTTAATTTCACCCATAAAAATCATTTCCAATTCACTTTGCGACATTTTTGAAAATTGAGTACACAAAAAAATTCTTGAAGATAAAAAAATAATATCAACAACATAAATTTGTATTGGCAATACATCTATTGAAATTATTATAATAAATATTTTTGGGTCAACTAAACCTTTATTAAGGCCTTTAGAAATAAAAAATTAGTGGAGTGGATCATACCAAGCTCTAGGATGTTGTTTTAAACTATATAAATATTTTGTTAGTTTAGACACATGATTTGGAAAGTGAGGGTTTTTTAATCAATGGGGGTTTTCAAGAAAAACATCCTAAAAATATAACCATCTAAAAATGATGTCATCACATCCATTTGATATAGTATTAAATTTAAATGTGTTACATAGGAAAACAACATTCAAATTTATTTAATTCTATCTTCTTGTGGAAAGGTTTACTCAGAGTCAATACCTTTTATTGAATACATCTGTCTTCAATGAATCAATCTTTATTTCTAATTGTATTACCTAACTAATCTACCATGTTTCTAAACACCCATATAGTGCCAATGGTTAGGTAGTATATGGGTCTTTCATATAGTTCCAAGACTCTACTTCTTTCAAACTAATTTAACTCTTCTTTCATATCCATTACCTATAATTTATTATTAATTACATCATTTATGTTCTTAGGATTAAGATGTGACAAGAAATATTAATTACATCATATATGTTATTATCTTTATAAGTGATTTTATATTTAAATGGCCTAGTATCCTATTCAAAATTCAATAATCTTTATGAAATTCACTTAAATAAGAAACTTTTTCAGAAGAAAAATATTATAAATCTATAGGATAAACATTTTCATTTATCATGGAAGTAAAAACTAAATAATGTTTTTCGTAAAAAACATTACAAGAATTATTTTCAAACTTAACAAGGTAACCATAATCAAACAATTGTGAAATTCTAAACATATTATATTTCAATCCATGAAAAAATAAATCTTTAGAAATTAAAACATTACTAGAGGTACCAATTTGGATTAATACAATTATTTTTCCTATGGAATTTTCACCTAAAGTGACATGTCCACCATCAAATTTAATAATTTTTTTTTAAAATTTAATAGTATCTAATCATATATATGGAATATATACTATCCAGATACCATATTTTTTAGACCTTGTTGATTTGGTTTCCAATAAAATAGATTAAAATAAAAATACATTTTCATACAAATATTTTCTTGGGATTAGATATGTTATCAATAAATGATTTTGCAATACATAATTGTTTTACTAGTTTAATATAAGAATATATTAGAATGCTATAATGAAGACTTTATTAGGTATAGTAAAATAAAAACTACTAACATAACAGAAAGAAATGGAACTTGGAACAAATTTATTTTTACTAATTTTTCTATGTCTTGGTTGTTAATCTATTCTAGAGGGATGTTTAGGAGTTGTTTGTTTATCAAGAATGTGGGTAAGGGTATTTATATTTTTTATAACCTCTTCCAAATATTTATTTAATTTTTCTTTAGATAATTTCAATTTATTATTTTCCTTATGAAATTGAGAATTCTTGTCCATTTATACTCTAAAATTAGTGTTAAAGTGAGCATAAAAAACATGTTACTTATTTAAACTTTTATATTTATATTTTAATTCCTTAAAAGTTTCTTCCAATATATTAAAATATTCAAATAAGTCACCATCATTTCTTATTTTAAGCACAATTTTAAATTTTTGAATGATTTGAAATGTGACAATGAGATAGATGAAAAAATATGATGTGTTTTTCATAAAACGCATATTATATTTATCACTTATTTTTTATCTACTTGAGTCTAATTTGCTTAAACATTCCTCTAAGGCACTCCAAGTTGAATTCATATCCTTTGTTTATTTTTCTCTCTTGTCCTCAAATTTCTTATTATGCTTCAATTTGGTATAGTTGACTTTGATGTGACCAATATTTTTATATCCATAGCGGATTATTTCATTAAAAGATTCATCCTTTCCTCAATCCTTTCTACAATTATATTTTTTATAGTTAACTATGTAATTAGGTTTCTTGGATAAATACTTCTTTGTATTGAACTTCTTGAAATTTCAATCAAGATTCTCTATTTACAAATCACTATCAGTAGGTGATTCTCCATCACTTTAACTTTCATCTTTGATCATATATTTTAGTTTAATGTCAAAAGCATTAAAGGTATGAAATTAATTTCAGGTTCATCCACTTCCCCTATGTTTAATTCCCATTCTTCTTTATACATCATTATCTTTATAATTATATATTTTATTAGTAGTGTAATAATGTTACATGATTCAATTATGGACACAAATGTGTGTATCCATCATTCTTGATGGCATCTGAGAAGTTTCATGAATTGATCATTGTAAGTAATTTTCTGTCCCAACGTATGAATCATTTTAACAATCTCATTGAACCAAAGATACATGTTAGAAATAGGCTCAACTTGTTTCATCTTAAATTTATCATATTTAATAGTGAAATTATTTATGTGCATTCCTTTAACATCCATAGTTCCTTCATGAGAAACATATAGTGTTTTACAAGTTTTAAAAGAAGTAGTGCAAGTAGTTATTCTCTTTAATTCTTCATCACCTAATGAAAAATTTAAGGCATTCATTGATTTATTATTAAAATCAAATGTATTCTTAGTATCCTCACTCCAATCTCTTATATGAGATTCAGGTAATTAATTTTTTTCTCAATTAATCATCCATTTATCAAAGCCCATGCTCTCTAAATGAATTTTCATATTAATCTTTCATTGTATATAATTAGTTCCATTAAAATAAGGGGGTGATTAGTAGAAGTTCCATATTATCTATAATTTTCCATATAGATTGAATTTTTGATAAAATATAAATTTAAGATCATTAAATATAACCAAATAATAGTTAAAAGATTTATGAAAATCATTTAATACCAGATGTTGTTCAATGTGGAAAACTCAAGAGGATGATGAATTGAGTTTCTAATACAATTTATATTTAAATCAATTTAATAACTAAATCCCTCTATTTGATAAAAAATAACCAGTTAATCATAACAACATAATTATATAATTTTATTTTTCGAATCACTTCTCGAAAATGGGATCAGGGCCTAGTTAAAATAACATTGAAATTAATTCAAATTTTGAAACTAATTTACTTAACCAAACACTGTATATAAAACATAAATTTAGATTAACTATTAGAGTATTATTTTTTCAACAGTAAAGGATATTGCAGAAGGTTTAATTTTAAATTAAGAAAATAAAATCGATAAAGAATAGTGGAATTTTTAACAATGGGTTCGGTCTCAAAATGAGACATAATCCCTTCCACATGAAAATCACTTGATTATATGAATTTTATTATAAAATAAAATAATATATAACCTAGATCATGTTTAAAAAAAAAATAAACACAAGGATTTTATGGGACGAAACCTATTCCATAGTTATATATGGGATAAAATGAGTACAAGTCACACTTGTCCTCTTCCACAGTTCTTCGTGAGAATATAAATTAAGAAAATTGAGAAAGTGTGTTAAAAACTCTCTAGTATAGTATATGATACTTTATTTTATGAATATAAAAATTATATATATATACATTTGAAAAAAATAATAAAATGGAAGTAAAAAGATATAAATGTTAGGTTATGTGATTCATCTCGATCTAAATAAATTTGGTTTTTCCAAATACTTGAATTTTCCTTTGAAGGTAGCTTGGAAAGGTTTCTCAGAAAAGTATGGGAATTAAATCATCATAGAGTCTTCTATGTAGTAGAGGTTCATGTGTATAGGATCCTATATTATTATACGTTTAAGAGTTTATTTTTTTCCCTCATGTTTATATCACCTATCATGATTAGTTTTTCTTATTAAAGATGAACTTCATGCCAAAGTATCTATTAATGAATAATCAAGTGAACATTAAATGAACTAAAACTTCAATTAATTATTCAAAAACAATCCATTGGAGTTTTGAAATTATACAACTCTAAGTTCGACATGATAATTTGTATTAAATTAAATCATGGTTAGATGATCTCGTAAAAACAAGACATGGTCAATTGATGTAGGAAGGTGTCACATTTGGTTCATTATTTCATACATTTAGATCATTTTCACAAGATATATGTTCATGAATTCATGTGGTAATCTATTTATTTGTGTGTTAAATATTGTAATATATTCAGTTATTATATTACTTAATGAAAAACGTAACATACCCTGGCATGGTAACTTAACTTCTTCATGTGGTTGGTAGTTTTTTTCATAATCATGACACTGATTCACATGGTTTGGTATACGGTAGGTGAAAATTTATCTTATGGTGGGTTTATTATACATGTATTAATGTGAAATATAACATGTGGTAAGGTGAAATAGTCACTTGAAATTTACATTGTAAGGTGGCATTGTAAGCTCAATACTTATATGTTTTTTTCATGTTTTTTCCAGAAAAATATTAACTAATAGAAAACATGAGATTCATTAATAATAATATAAACATGATTAAATATCATTAAAATAAGGAGGCTATGGTCTAAGAGAATATAATTTTATATCCTTTCTATATATTTTTAAGTTATCAGTTATACCATTGTATCTCTATATTAAATAAAAAAATTAAAATGTTCAAAGTAATTATATTTTTCCTAGAAACTTTAGATTATGTTAGCTTACATTTTTTAAACTATATCTGGAGTTACAAAAGTCAAAATTGAGGGATTTAATTTTGTAATTCTTGTGCTTTTAGGATCATTTTAGTTTTATTCTATATATTTTTTATTATTTATGTTCAATTTTATTCTGTTCCGTTTGGTTCTAATTAGTGTAGTTGTGACCAATTTTATCCCAATCCATTCATGTAGTATTATCTTAGGTTCTTTAAATTTATTTTAATTGTGAATAGTTTACTTCAATTCAATAAAAAGATATTGGATGGTTAAAACTAATTAAGTTTTTTTGGTTTCATTATTATTTTTCTTCAATTCAATTATGTAAAATTTAGTTAAAGTCATTTAGGATGGGTAAGATATGGTTTTTTTCTATAAAATCAAATTTTTTCAAATTATATTTAAATTGGGTTGATTAAATTTGAATTATTTAACGCTGGTTAATTTATATTTTATTTATTCTTGAGTTTATTTTGATTCATTTAGGTTATTTTTAACACATTTTGGTTCTATTTATGCGATTTTATCTCAATTAGGTTTACATTTATTTGATTCAAGTCTATTCAGGTTAGATCTATTTAGTTTTATTAATTTTTTTGTAAGTGCATGTATTTACTAGTTTTTTTAGTTTTATTTATATTTTGTTAGTTAATGTTCATTCATCTTGGGTAAGTGAATGTTTTTAAGAATATATTAAATTTTTTTTCATTCTATTTAGTTTAGATCATCCTAGATATAATTTCAATTCAATAATTACATTTTTTCATGTTTTATTCTATTTATTCATTCAGTTATTTTGGTATGATCATTTGATTTTGGATTTGGTCAGATTGAGTTTTGTCTTGTTTTTTTAGTCATATTTTTTTACATTTTTTTAAAAATAGTTTTTACTTTGTTAAATTCAATTTATGTTATTTTTCTAATTTTTATATATTTAATAAAATCTAGATTTTTTTAGAAAGCGTAAGATTTAGTTAATTCAAAACAGTTTTAGTCCAGTAGAAACTAATTTATCTGACTTAATTTTATTCAATTTTTTCTAATTAGGTACAGTTGGGTTAGGTAATTTTAGTTCCATTCATTTTTTTGTTACTTTATATTCTTTTATGGACAGTCTAGTTTAATTTAGGGTGGTTTTACTTAGTTATATATTATTTATATTTATTCAATTTCTTTTTTATCCATAGTATTTATTTTGGTTAGTTAACATTAGGTATAGTCAAATTGATTCTGGTAGGTTTTCATTGATTTATTAATTTTTAATTAACTCAATTAATTTCAGTTTTATTCTGGTTAGATTGTATTGAAAATAAGAAATTATGTTTTTGTTAGTTCTTGATCTTCACTTTTTTTAGTTTAGTTTAATATGTTTTTATTGAGTTAGGTTGGATATGTTTTATTAATGTATTTTAATATCGATTTTATTTTTTTTATTTAAATTTAGGTTAGGTCATTTCGGTTCAATTTAATTTCTTTTAGATCTATTTGGCTTGTGAAACAAAATTAAATTAAAGGGTATAAATAGAAGAAAATTGATGTGAAAAAATATGAAATTATTTTAATTTAATTTAACTAAATTAAAAAAAATAAAAAAAAAATTAATGAATAATGAAAATATAATCAAATTGAACCAAAACTATTGTTTTTTATTCTTTATTACTTTATATTTTTGATGATGTATGTAATTATTGAGAAAATAATTAAATAATTCTTATGAATTTCAAAGGATAAAAAATATCTTAAAATCACAAAACTACACCAAAAGCAGGTTTTACCATTTAAATATTATAAATTTTTCCTAAACTAGCTATAATATTTGGATCAAAACTATTGTTTTCCAATATCTATTAATTCAAGTTTTTAGTTTTATATATTGTTATGTAAGGTAGACTTTTTTTGTTCTTATCCTTTTTTAAATCTAATATATATATATATATATATATAATTAATTATACCTAAACATTTCTTTGCTATTTAGATATAAAGAATCGACTCAAACTCATTGTAACTCTTGTATGAATTAACATTTTCTTTATTTGGTTTTCTTCATATCTTTGATGATATATTTTGGTATAGACTCTATAATTGGGTAATTATAATCATATTGTACATATAAAAAAGATATTAAGATAATTTAACTACACCCAAACTTGGAATTATGAATGTGGTTTCATGACATATCAAATTTATTGAGATTTTAAAGTTGATTTATAGTATAGGGAAGACCCTAGGTCATCTCTCAAGGAGAATTGATAGGTTTAGAGTGTGTATTTTTATGAAAAAGTACTAAAAGATGGGGTCGGTTTTGAAAATAGTTTTAAGAAAATATATTGGTTTAATGGGTGTAATATTTGATAAATTAAGGTGGTGTTTTAATAATTATGAAATAATGAGTTCATTTTAAGATCACTACACATCCTGTTTAGTTCATTGTTCTGAAAATTATACATGGTTTAATGGAATCCTTTGGTTGAGGGTAATCAAGATCTCAATTTACCTCATTCCCTATAAAACGATGCACAAAGAACCAACCATTAACACAATAATCATGTTTTTAAGTTTTTGATCTAAAGAAAACAATGGATAACAAATCATACTAAAATATTATGTATGTGTGAAATAAATAGGATTATTGTGTTGTCCAATCAGAACAACCGAATATTTACACTTAATCTCAACCAAATCAGTATTGAAATTAAAAGTGTTGCACATAAGTGTATCAAAGAAATGAATTAAAATGAGGATAAATTTAACATAACACTTAAATGAAATTTTTCACACTTAAATAACACCAAACCATTGGAATTAAATGTTTAAGAACCCCCTTTACAAGATGTGTATCTCTCTTGAAATGATTGTCCACTATTTATCTTTTCATCGAGAGGAGGTAAAGGATTAGGTAAAACTTCAACGTCATCCTTGACCCCCCTATGAGGATAGGGGTCTCTATAACTTATTAAATGAGGATATTAATTCTTAGGGTCTCCAAAATGGAAGATATTTTCTCCGGGTTTGAACTTACAAATGGGGTTCCCAAGGTGCCAATTTATAGGCAATTTTGAAGGTTGTTTGGGAACAATGGTTTTTTTCAAACCAATTAGCTCCTGGTTTAAGACATCCATACAATCTTATTTCTCTTTGGAAAAAACTACAATGTTGTTTCTCCATCCCTTTAATATTTACACAAAAAATTTGGCATCATTTGGAGGTTGAAATATCTAGATATGGAAATAACACATCACACCATGTTTGACTTTGTTCAAATTTAGAGGCTTAGATAGATCAGTTCAGTTGATCCATTTAATGGATGAATTAGAATTTACTGTCTTCAAAAGAGTTTTATCCTAATGAATTTAGGATAATATCACCAAAGTTTAGCCCAATTGACAACATGCATCAGCTGTAGTGTCCATTTGAGTCCACTGGTGTTCTTCGAATCTTGCAAATTTTAGCCAATTTTTCTTAAACTTCATCTTAGGCCCTCAAAATCACCTCAACCTAAAATGAAATCATGAAAATGATTGAAATTATCCTTTTTAATAGTTATAAAAATAAAATTATTGAATAAAACATGAATTTCATTTTTTTAGAATATTTTATATTCACAAACAAAATTAGTTTAATATAGTGGTGTAAGGGTGAAATAAAATAGTGAATCACGATGAAATCAGTTTACTATTTACTTATTAAAAATTAAACCTAGAATAACTGCAACTATTGAGTAAAACAATAGTTCTAAATTTTGGTTTAATTCATATTTTTAATAATATATGTAGTGATATATAATATAATTTAGTGATTTATATCATATTGGAAATAGAAAAAATATATCTAAATTATTAAAGAAAATGATTGGAAGGAAATTTTAGGGTTTATACCACATATCATTGCTTTTTTATATTACCCACCAATACATTAATTTCAAAATAAACTATAATAACTTAAGTTTTTCATTCATAATATGTAAAATATAGGTAAACACTAGTGATATTATCTATTTTGTTAATTTAAATCCAATAGTTATCGAAAATATATCTTGGGATCAATTCCTTAATGATAAAAAATTTAAGTTTTTTAGTTTCATTCATATTAAAAACTTATTTCACAAGTAATACTATAATATATTAGTCATTATTATCTTGTAAGTTACTAATTTAAAAAAATATAAATTAATAAGCATCAATAAATCTTCAATTTCATTTCATTGAATCAAAAAACTTTCATTTCATCATATCGACTCAAACATTGGATTATTAATCCAATAATAGAATTTTCTCCACAACTGCATAATAAAACACTTTGTCATATCAAGGTTGGATATCTAAGGCTACTAATGATATAATCTACCAATAATTTGACTATGTTACTTATATAAATGATAGTAAAATTTAAATATAGTTGTACAAATTTATAGGATGAGATAACATACGCATTTACAAATTACATATTTGGTTTATTCATCGAAATAATACGAATTAAAAAAGTATATTTAATGTGTCATATCCTACTCTTCATGTATTAATGTATCCAATGTATATAATATAGGAATTTCCCATATTTAGTGATGTGATGGAAAAGTGGGATTATTTTTATCATAATTCTCATCCATATTTCTCATTGCATAGTTACATATCATGCTTACATCATCCAAATACATTAAACAAAAATCCATACATTCTTGAGGTAAATAAAATTTCATAATGAAACCTTCATGATGACTACTAATCCAAATATATGAGTTCATTGTGTAAATATTTATTTTGTTTGGATACATTAAAAAAATAAATAGGGTCCCTCAAATATATTTTAGTTAGAAGATAGAAAATTAGATACAATAGGAATGTAAAAAAAATATGTATAGGAAATTTTTTCTAATTAAAACATAATCAATGTCACATATTCACAAATAGTTTAACATTTATCACAATGATATATATAAAAATGGAAAAATAAAATTACCATAACCAATACATTTTTGGACAACAATTGACGGATTTCTATTGGAATAAATTCATAAAGATAGATATCATAGTCATGATTTTAAAAATATTTTATTGTCACCTCTCTAATATTGACTCATTTTAATATATTTCTTAAATTATAATCATGATACTTGATAGTGTATTGTACTTACATAAAAAATTTTCTCTCTGAATATTTCATCACAAAGACTTACAATGAAGTTTCTCTTTATTTTAACTACAAAACTCATGATGTAGTTCTGGTCTGACACACTAATCAACCAAGTCACATTGAGATTGTAAATAACATGTGGTATTACCCTTTAAATTTTAAATTATTTTTTGAAATATTCTACATATATTTATTTTAATGTGAATTACACCTAAACAATGATGTAACAAATTTGTTCACCAATAAGGAAAATAAAATGTAAAAATTTTATTAATCAAATTTTAATTATATTATACAGAAAAAATATTCCTCTTTAAATATTTCATCTCACCATTAAAAAATAAAAAATTAAACTTTTCAATTAATTATTCACATAAGTTCCTAACATATTCTTAGGTGGCTTTAAAATCTCAATTGTATTTAAAATCCTATGATGATTTTTCTTGTATGCATGATCTATTGGAAAAATCATTGATGCCCCCATCAAATTGAAACAATGACAACATTTTTGAATTCTATATTGTGTATTATTCATACAAATAAGACAATATAGTTTGTGATTCAGTATTTTCATGATATCATTCCATAAGTAGGTGAATAATTTATTTTAAAAACAAGTGAAACTTGTATAAGAAATTGTTATTTCAAAGAATCACTTTATGTGCAAAAAATACATTCCAAAGTTTATTCAAATATTTTATTAAAAATTTTAAGTTAGAATCTATATCAATTCCAGGATCTGAATATCCAAATGTGATTATACTCATGAAAGTAAATGGTTCATTCATATACATCCATGGAGGAAGGTTATGAGTTTGAATTAAAGCTTTCCTCATTTTGTGTGAAGTAAGTATTTGACCAAATGGATTAAAACCATCACATGATAAAACCAATGTAAAATTAGATACCTCAACTAAAAAAATAAAAAATTTAAAGTGACCAGATTTGTTTGATATCACTTAGAGGGGGAGGTTTGAATCAATGATCTTATTATTTTATAAATTCTTCTACTAAACTAAACCTTTGAAACTTTTTTGAGTTTTGACCTAGTTGAATATATCTCCCAACCTCACATCATATGAAATAAATATACATATATAAATCAATACCAAATATTTAACATGTTTGGCCTCAATGAGAGAACCTACTCATTTCCATCTTGGTTATACCCCTAAACATGTATTCTTCACTAAAATTAATAATCTTACAAAGTCACATTAAATAACTATTTATAACCCTAGTAATTGTTCCTCTAGTTGACTCTTCTTCTTCCCCGAGAGACCAAATCTTTTTCCATAGATTTTTATACCATCTAACTATCCGGATTTTCTCAAATTCCTTTATGACTGGTTATACCCCCTTTACCTGAGATGTTTAGTAACTTGTTATACACCCCCAACTCCATGCTCTTCTTTCTTATTTGTTGATCAAATGTAGAAATATCTTTTTTAGATGTTTCTCCTCCACAAGAAAGTTGGATCTCCTTTTCCCATGTAAAACATCTCCAAGATATTCATTAGAATTATAAAAATCAATTGGTCTCAAAACATCATATAAATCATGAAATACTAAGATATATTCAACCCTCACCAGTAATTTTCCATCCTGTAATAATATATATGTTAAGCTATGTATAATTATCCTATGTACAGTGTGATTTGTATGATTCATACCCATTTGGTAATCCTTGGTTTGATGTGATCCATGTAATGAACCTCAGTATGGTACTCCTTGGTCTAATTTGTTCTGTTAGATGGACCTCTATCTGATTCTCCTTCTTTATAAAATACTTCATCAATCTTTACTTCACTATCTAGTGGATATATGTTTGGATCTCCTCTATTTAATTATGTTGTTCTTAAACCTATTTTAATCTTTGTTGGAAAGTAATTTTGTGATATAAAAGATGTTGGTCAGAGTGGACACTCAAGAGGGGGGAGAATTGAGTTCCAATTAAAATTTCTGCAAAAAAACAATTTCTATTAAAATCCCCCAATTTAAAAAACAAATTAAACTGTAGTGAATTTATACAGATTATAAAGGTTCATTTAGTTTCTCAAAGATTGATTAATTCTTAGTTAACTTAATCTTATGATTAAATTAACTTTTGAAACTAACTTACTGGTTTATAATAAATATAAACACTTGCAAGTTTAACTATCAAAGTAGCTTTGAAAATAAATTATATTTCAAAGTAATAGCAGTGGAATATGAAATAAATGTATATAGTATGGATATAGGTTTTAACTAAAAACACAAGAGTTAACCAAGAGGTTCAGTCTCAAGCCGAGACTTAGTCCTCTCAAAATTTATATAAAGTGATCCACACCCTGGATCTGGGTTAACAATAGTGATCACACTGTTCAGGTCAGGAGACCTCTACCACAGTTATACGTGGGATAACAAACAACAGCTCAAAGCTATCCAAGTCACACTCGACCTCTACCACTATCCACAGTGGGAAATAAGGATGTAAAGATTGTGAGTGTGGATTTATAAATCATCCAGTTAAGGATCAGGAGACAGTGTGTGTGTGTAATAATTAACAGGCTACACACACTATTCGTAATGCAAATACTAAATCACTTAGAGCAAGATATAGAGTTTAGAATGGCTCTAGTGATTGCAGTGCAGCTCCGGACTCCTTTGGATTTGATCAGAAATGGTTCTGAGTCCTTCTCTGGTATTTGAATGAAAAACAGAGTATCGTTTCATCTTTCAGTGCTTCCAGGTTCATCTTGGTTATCGGCTCAGAAAATGAAGTGTTCTGTGTAGTTCTTCTTTAGCATTGATTGCTTGATGTATGCTCTGTGTTCTAGAGTCTGGTAGTAGTAGTCTTGTGAGTGAAAGTTCTCCAGTTGTTCATGACACGTTTTGAGCTTGATCTCAAGTGTGTTCTTTGTGCTCAATCTCTTCAAGTATCTTGTCTTAATTCACTGATACATACACGTTGTCTTTTCTGCCTTTTTTGCTGATAAGAAGGAATGATTATCCTTTTCAATCGTACTTGGTATGGTTTCCTGAAATGGCAACAGAAATCATTTAATAACATTAAATGCATCAAAAGTAACAAATGTAGCCATTAGTGTAATAAACAAATAGTGTTGAGGATATAGGATTTGACTCCGCAGTTAATTATAGGTAGCCATTTGTTTTTAGACATGTACGGTTGACTCTGTGTAGGATCTTCCATCGGTAACTCTTCAAACTCTTATCGGTGGCTCTTATCGCTAGCTCTTATCCGTAGCTCTTATCGGTAGCTCGATGAACATAGTTCCATCGGTTTCTCTTGGCTATCGGTAGCTTTATGCATCGGTAGCTCTGGCTATTATGCATATCGGTATCTCTCTGTCTATCGGTAGCTATCTGTCTATCGGTAGCTCTGGATGTCAGTAGCTATCTATCTATCGGTAGCTCTGGCTATTATGCTTATCGGTAGCTCTCTGTCTATCGGTAGTTCTGGCTGTCGGTAGCTATCTCTCTATCGGTAGCTCTGGATATTATGCATATTGGTAGCTCTCTATCTATCGGTAGCTCTGGCTGTCGGTAGCTATCTGTCTATCAGTAGCTCTGTTCAGGTCAGTGATACTTACACTTTACTATCTTATGCAAAACACATCAAATTCACTTAGAATCATTTCAAAACTTATATAAACATGGATAATCGAGATTAACATAAATCAGAAATTATTTTAACATTATTATTGACTTGATCATCAATTGGAAAGAATTAAAGTGTAGATGAACAGTAATTGTGAATATCATAATATATGAACACATAATTGGGATTGTCAAAACATATGAATACAAGATTGGGATTATCAAAATAGGTGAGATCAACAATCTCCCCCTTTTTGATAATCACAACTTATTATATGGCCATTTTAAGATAGTGAGAATATAGTATTAGATATTATAACATTAATATTCAATTTTATCAAAGAAAAGAGTATCAGAGGAAAGAGGAAATACTAATAGAAAGATATAGATCAAAAATTATCATAGGTAGAATTAAATACAATAGTATCAGAGATAAGGTTTGAAAGAATTGGTACCAAAGAATGTAAGAAATAGTATCAAAGGCTCCTCCTTTGATCATATTTCTCCCCTTTTATATTTCTCCTTTTATATTTCTCCCCTTTTCTCCCCTTTTCTCCCCTTTTGAGAATATTTATCCCCCATTGTGATAATCAAAAAGTGGGAAACCAAACATAGAAAACTGATAAACTGAGACAGTGGAAAGAAAGGCATTTTTATTAGATCAGAAAAAATTACATAAACAGAATAGAAAAAAATGATTCCTATCAAACATCCTTGACACTTTATCAATCCACATCTTCAATTTGAGATTTTCCCTTGGGATCAGAAGAGGATTCAGGTGTGGAGGATACTGGTGAGGACTTTGGAATTCCAGAAATGATCAGAGGAGGCTGAGCAACTGATACAATGTCGGGCCTGTATTGGGACGTCCTTTGAGTGATCATAGGTGTGAGACTTCTTATGGCTTGAGCAGGAGTCATCTGATCTGGAGACGCAGTAGAGGCAGAGGCAGGCAAAGCAGGAGGTACAATGACCGGTTTGGCATCCACATACAGGAAGGGCAGAAACAGGTTTCTGAAATCCATTATAATGCTTCCTCCTCTCTCCATTACAGACACAAAATCATCTCTATTTTCAATGAATTTATCCAAAGTAGGAGTAAGCTCCCTCAGCTTACTAACCTTCTCTCTAAAGGCCTGAGACACTGGATGTAACTTTAGATTCTCAAGAAGAAGTTTGAAATGGTTGGTCAGTTGTTTCTTGGTATAAACCTTTTCAAAATAAGTATCCACCTTATTCTTGATTGCCTCTTGAGAAGCAGATGCCTCTCTCATGTAGTCCTGGACGATTTTCATTATTTCTCTGGCTAAATCCCTAGTAGAAAGCACAACTCGACTTAAATCTAATGAGTCCATAGAGCCACTGGTTGAAATAGAACCAAGCTCCTCCTTCATCAGAGCATGAAATTGATTCAGATCAATTGCAGGTTTTGGAACTAGAGGACCAACAGAGAAGGATACAGTTTATTTGAAGCTTTTGGTCAACCCACTATTCAGATTTTGCATTTGAGAGTCTTGATTTTTGACATGATCTTTCATAGATGTTTTGAAAGCTTTAAACACCGAGACCAGCTGACTTACAACACTCTTCACATAAGCTAAATCTTTGTCAGCTTGAGATTTTAACTCATGAAAGAGTCTAAGGAAACAACAGATATCCGTAGAGCTTCAAGATCTGCTTCTATCCTAGAAGTTTGAGTGCGGCACTCCTTGACTTCTTCCATTAGCTCACCCACAAAAGTTGACAGATTGCAACCAAGAGAAAGATCAAAAGACCTTTCTAACATCTTCATTTCTTCACCAAAACAGTGCTTCATCTCAGCAACAGAGGCACTGAAGGATTCCTTCAGCTCATGCTTTAGGGATTCGAGGTCAGACTTTGTAACAAAATCAGTAGGAGCAACTGTAGTAGATACTCTTTCAGAAGCTAAACTGACTACAGAGTCAGCCACGACTGATTGAATCGAGGATACTAAAAAAGATTCCATTGTCTTTACTTCTTCTACAAAACTGACTTTGAGATTTTCTTTCAGCACATATAAATCATTTACTCGGACCACATCAGCAGGTAATAACTCAGGATTGAGGTCGTAGCTGATCATTGGTCTATTCAAAGATAATTCATTATCTGAATCAGGATAATACAATCCAAAGACTATAAAACCTGGGTCTTCTACCCAGTCTTCAGACTCGATAGTCACTGTAACATTTTCAAACTTGGTGTAATGCTCCCCCTCAATGGGTGCATTCTCATATATAGCAACTACATTCTCTGCTGGTCTTTCTTCATCAGAATCTTCCACAACAACTTCCATCTCTACAGCAGCAAGATGATTTTATGGAATAGGTACAGCTTCTCCTCTTTCTCTTTCTTCATCCATAGAAGGTACAACTGAGCTTCCAATAACTGGACTCAGACTCAATTCAGCAGAATCAGACAATTCAGAGACATTCTTTTCTTCCTCTACATGCTCATAGACCGACTGGTCTTCCTCATTAAGAGGTGTCTCCACTTCTGCTAGAACTTCCTTTTCTAAAGACATAATTTCAACAACAGGGCTTGGAGGCAAGTCAGGATCTCCTCCGTCATCCATAGGAGTTTCTTCCTCTTCTTCTTCTTCTTCTTCTGACTCATCACTGTACTCAGGTTCCTCTTCATCATGTCCTAGACGTGGATCTCTTTTATCCTTTGGCCTTGAAGGATAATGTACATGATTAAATTTATCATATACCTTTTGGTCATCATTGACCCATTCTCCTCTCCACGGATTCCAATTAATCCTCATATATTTTCAAACTGTAGTAGTGATACAAAAGTTGCTCTTTACTACAACTGTCTCATCTTGAGACTCAGCTATCCCTTTCACTTTGATCATTACAGAAATCAGCTTAGCAAAGAATAGGGCGTTAGTCTTTGATTTCGGCCTTGTCATATCTTCCATTTGACTCATCACCAATTTGCACAAATTGACTTTGACATCATGTCTCAAAAGATGTAGGAGATAAATATCCTGATATCTCAAATTGGCAAAGTCTCCACTCCATGGTATCAACACATGCTGAACAAACTTGAACAGTAATCTGTTCTCTCCATCCATTTCTACAGCAACCACTTGCCTTGGAATTCCATCACCAGTCAGTTCATTCAATGCGGTCTCATGATCAAAAATGTCACTGGTAGGTGGCATTGCTCTTGATACATATCCAGACACACCTTTATGTAGAACTTTTAAGGATTCAGCCCATTCTACTGATGAAAATGATATCACTTTACAATTTACAAATGAAGATACTCGGTTCTCATTCTCTAACTTCTCGAAGATTACGAACTCGTAAAACTGTTTTACGAAATTTGGGTAGTATGGACCGTTGTTATTTGAAAAGAAGTCTACCCATATCTGAGCTTCCAGAACTTCGAGCACCAAGGAGTTGCTGGGCAGCAACCAGTCTACACACAGCTCTTTTTCGATCACAATAGCTCTATTTTGAAGATGAGTATTTACTGGTCTCCTTCCTGACCTAGTTCTAACAGCACTACTCGCTTCTGGCTCAAACTTCTGCCTTTTTTCTTTAGGCTCAACACAGTCATCTCAGATGACAGGAGTTTTGGTTTTTTCCATCGCTGGTACAAGGGATCTCAGGTTCGCAGAGGGTTCGGGTTCTAAGGTTCGAAGGTAAAAGGTTTTGGGTTCGGTGGAGTGAGAAGCGGCTTAGACTTAGTTTTATCATTTAGGAATCATAAGTTAAATGAATAAAAATAAAATAAAATGAACGGTTCAGATTTTTGGCGGCAGACAAAGAGATTTAAAATAGAGCTTTATCGGTGAGGATTTTTATCAGTGAAGATTAAACATCCCCATCTCGTGCCTAATGTAACATAACCTATCCACACTTAAGGGTTTTGTGAAAATCTCAGCCAATTGATGTTCAGTGATGATAAATTCAAGAGAAATATCACCCTTTTGATAATGATCTCTCAGAAAATGATGCCTTACATCAATGTGTTTGGTTCTTGAGTGAGATACAGGGTTCTTCGAGATGTTTATTGCACTAGTGTTGTCACAGTTAATCGAAAAATGCTTAAAATCATATCCATAGTCCAAGAGAGTGTGTTTCATCCACAGAATCTGTGCACAGCAACTACCAGCAGCGATGTATTCTGCTTCAACAGTAGACAATGCAACTGAGTTTTGTTTCTTACTACACCAAGATACTAAGGATTCTCTTAATAAATGACATGTTCCTGAAGTGATTTTTCTGTCTAATTTACAACCAGCAAATTCAGCATCGGAATAACTCATTAACTCAAAGGATTTTCCTTTTGGATAAAATAAACCAAGGTTCGCAGTATGTTTGAGATACTTGAAATTTCTTTTAACAGCATGCAAATGAGATTTTTTTGGGTTATCTTGAAATCTTGCACACATACATACACTGAACATAATATCTGGTCGACTAGCAGTAAGATAAAGTAAACTACCAATCATACCCCTATAATTGGTTTGATCCACTGGTTTCCCAGTTTCATCTGTATCCAATTTACAGATTGTACTCATAAGAGTTTCACTCTCCTTAATACTATCCAAACCAAATCGTTTTAAAATATCCTTTGTATATTTACTTTGATTCAAAATAATACCATTTTCATTTTGAAATACTTGAAATCCAAGAATGTATTTAAGTTCTCCCATTAAACTCATTTCAAATTCATTTTGCATACTTTTTGAAAAATCAGTACATAAAGAATGTTTAGATGATCCAAAAATAATATCATCAACATATATTTGTACAACTAAAACATCTTTAGAAATTCTTTTAATAAAAAGAGTTGGATCAGCAATCCCTTTAGTAAAATTTTTTGAAATAAGAAAGTTACTGAGTCTATCATACCAAGCTCATGGAGCTTTTTTAAGCCATACAAAGCTTTAGAAAGTTTAAAAACTTGATTTGTAAAATGGGGGTTTGTAAATCCAGGAGGTTGTTCTACAAAAACATCTTCAATTATAAAACCATTTAGAAATTCACTTTTGACATCCATTTGATAAAACTTGAAATTTAGAGGTGCATCATATGCAAGTAAAATCCTAATGGCTTCTAGTCTAGATACAGGTGCAAAGGTCTCCTCATAGTCTATGCCTTCTTCTTGACTATATCCTTGTGCAACTAGCCTAGCTTTGTTTCTAACTATGTTTCCTGATTCATCAACTTTATTTCTAAAAACCCATTTAGTGCCTATTGTTATTGTGTCCTTAGGTCTGTCAACCAATTCCCAGACTTTATTTCTTTCAAATAGATTTAACTCTTCTTGCATATCCATTACCCAGAATCCATCAACGATAGCATCATTAATATTTTTTGGTTCTAGCTGGGAGAGAAAAGCTTGATGTTCAACCTGATTTCTTAGAGAACCTCTAGTCTGTGTTCCTCTATGAAGATTACCAACAACATCATCCAAAGGATGATTCTTTATAATTCTTGTTGATCTAGTAAAGGTAGGACTAGACACTTCAGGTTCATCAGTAGGTTTAGGTTCGATCGAAACAGATTCTGGAAAAAGTCCAGAACTCGAAGTTTTTATAACAGGTTCTTTGGATTTATCATTAAGGTCCAGAACAGACAAATTTTCTTCAAGATTCTCAAGAGAGGTTTTAGGCTCATCTGTATCGGTTTCATCGAATTTGATGTGAACAGATTCTTCCACACATTTGGATTTCTTATTGAACACTCTATAAGCTTTACTTGAAGTAGAGTAACCTAGAAAAATTCCTTCATCACATTTAGAAGCAAACTTGTCCAGATTATCCTTTGTGTTAAGAATAAAGACTTTTCAACCAAAAACTCTGATGTAATTAACCTTAGGCTTCCTATTGTTCCACAACTCATATGGGGTTTTCTTAAGAACAGGTCTGATCAAGACGCTATTGATAACATAAAAAGCTGTATTTACAGCTTCATCCCAAAAGTAAATAGGCAGTTCATATTCATTGAGCATGGTTCTAGCTATTTCTTGAAGGGTTCGGTTTCTCCTTTCTACTACGCCATTCTACTGATGTGTCTGAGGAGCTGAAAAGTTATGAGTGTAGCCATTGTGTAAGCAATAAGATTCAAAGTATTGATTTTCAAACTCACGACCTTGATCACTTCTCAGGGTCTTAATTTTGAGTCCACTAAGATTTTCTGCATACTTGGAGTATTTAACAAAGGAAGAATAAGCTTCACTTTTGTGACCTAAGAAATATACCCAAGTATATATAGAGAAGTCATATACTAGAACATAGACATAGTGCTTCCCATTTAAACTATAAACTCTTGATAGTCCAAACAAATCCATGTGAACCAACTCAAGTGGTTGAGAAGTTGAGACTTCTTTCTTTGATTTAAAAGAATCTTTGTGTTGTTTTCCCTTTTGACAGGGATTATACACTTTGTAATTTGGGAATTATAAATTAGGTAAGTCTCTAACTAGGTTTTTCCTAGCCAGTTTTCTAAGTGAGTGAATGTTGCAGTGTCTTAATCTTCTGTGCCATAGCCAAGATTCTTTATGAAAAGCATTCAAACAAGGAATATTTTGTTTAGCTAATGAATTTAAATCAACAACATAAACATTTTCATTCCCTAGAGAAGAAAATACTAAAGCATTTTTGGTGTTAGAAACATCACAGGAATCATTTTCAAACTTGACATTGAAACCATAATCACATAATTGAGATATACTAAGCAAGTTATATTTAAGTCCATCAATGAATAAAACTTTAGAAATTAATACTGAGTCAGTGTTAAAAATCTGGCCTAGGCTGATGATTTTTCCTTTAGAGTTGTCACCAAAGGTGACATGACCTCCATCAACCTTTATTAAGCTCTTGAAGCAAGAATAATCTCCAGTCATGTGTCCTGAGAACCCACTGTCTAAATACCATATCTTCTTGTGAGAGCTCTTCAAGCAGGTCTCCTATAAAACAGATTTAAACAGGAAATGACTTTGGTACCCAGATTTTCTTGGGTCCAGATAGGTTAGCCATCAGGGCTTTAGGTACCCAGATTTGTTTTATTAGTTTCATACAATTAACAGAAGTATCAGATTTTGAAAGATAAACTTTATTTGTTCTATAACCATATGAGTATCCTGTTGAAGCATATGAATTTCCAAAACTGGAACTAGCAATATTCTTTTCAGACTTAGGAATAAATCGGGTTCTGGTGAACTGTCTCTGTCCATGTTGGTATCCTAAACCAGTAACATATCTTGGTGCAACATGCTTTCCTAGCATTTGAGTTAGAGCATCCTTTCCATTTGTGAATTTTTCTAAGTACTTTCTGAGTTTCTCATTTGACAGTTTCAGTTCAGTATTTTCCTTTAATAGTTGAGCATTCTTTTCCTTTTCTATATCAAGATCAGATTTATGCTTAACACTTAAAGCATATTGTTTCTTTAAACCTCTGTATTTGTCTTTAAGCTCATTACAGGTTTCTTCTAACATATCACAGTATTAAAATAGTTCATATTTTGACATGTTTTCTGAATCAAAATCATCTCCTGAATAATATGAATTTAAAACAGGAGTTTCAGATGTTACCTCAGAAGTATTTGTCATGAAACACATGTTGGCTCGATTCCTTTCAGAGTCCAAAGATTCGGCTTCACTTGTGATGTCTTCTGAAGCACTCCAGGTATCCATCATGGCATTCTTGTACTTTTTGTCTTTGTAATCATATTTCTTTTTGAATTTTAACTTTGGACAGTCTACTTTGATATGTCCTTTTCACTTGCATTCGTAGCAGAAAACTTCATCAGTCCTGTCAACTTTCTTCCAATCGTTTTTCCATTCTCCTTGTTGATCATACTTTCCTTTGTAATTTGTTTTCCTAAAGAATTTATTTTTCCTATAAAACTTCTTGAATCTCTTGGAAATCTGAGCCATTTCTGCATCACTGTCATACTCTGGGTTTTCACTTGTTGAACTCTCATCCTCCATTTGTATTTTCTCTTTCTCCTTACTCTTCAAAGCAGTAGACTTAAAAGCTACATATTTTCTTTTCGGTTCATCATCTTCCTCTTTGTTTACCTTGAGCTCTTCTTCATACATCATCAATTTTTCAATATGCTCTTTGACAGGTAGAGCAGCAATGTCACATGATTCTATGATTGAGACAGATGTGCCTCTCCATCGGTCTGGTAGACATCTCAAGATTCTCATAATTTGTTCCTTTGGTGGAACAGCTTTTTCGAGTGAATTCATCGTGTTGACTATCTCATTAAACCTGAGATACATGTCATAAATAGGTTCATCAGACTTACTTTTAAAATTATCATACTTAATAGTATAATTGTTCAATATCATTTCTTTAACATTATTTGTTCCTTCATGAGAAACAGCCAAGGTATCCCAAATTTCAAAAGTAGTTTTGCATGCAGAAATTCTGTTGAATTCTTCATCTCCTAGAGAACAGTACAGAGCATTCATAGCTTTAAAATTATTATTGTAAGCAGTCTTTGTAGGTTCATCCCAAGAAGATCTATCAGTAGTGGGAAGTTTGTATTCAGATTCAATAGCAGTCCAAAAAACAAAACTCGTGCTTTCTAGATGAATTTTTATTTTAAGTTTCCACTGAGCATAGTTATTTCCATTAAAGAAAGGTGGCTGGTTAGTAGCAGCACCCCGAAGTCTATTATCCATTATAAACAAAATATAAAGAGATAAATATTTAGAAATAATAGAAATTTTATGAACTTTAAAATACAACTAAAATCGCAGTTGAAACGCAGAGAGTAAATAAATATTTTTGCAAAACACACAGCAACCTCTCATACCAAATGTTGGTCGGAGTGGACACTCAAGAGGGGGGTTAATTGAGTTCCAATTAAAATTTCTGCTAAAAAACAATATCTATTAAATCCCCCAATTTCAAAAACAAATTAAACTGTAGTGAATTTATACAGATTATAAAGGTTCAATTAGTTTCTCAAAGATTGATTAATTCTCAGTTAACTAAATCATATGATTAAAATAACTTTTGAAACTAAATTACTGGTTTATAATAAATATAAACTCTTGTGAGTTTAACTATCAAAGTAGCTTTGAAAATAAAATATATTTCAATGTAATAGCAGTGGAATATGAAATAAATGTATATAGTATGGATATAGGTTTTAACTAAAAACACAAGAGTTAACCAAGAGGTTCAGTCTCAAGCCGAGACTTAGTCCTCTCAAAATTTATATAAAGTGATCCACACCCTGGATCTAGGTTAACAACAGTGATCACACTGTTCAGGTCAGGAGACCTCTACCACAATTATACGTGGGATAACAAACTACAGCTCAAAGCTGTCCAGGTCACACTCAACCTCTACCACTATCCACAGTGGGAAATAAGGATGTAAAGATTGTGAGTGAGGATTTACAAATCCTCTAGTTAAGGATCAGGAGACAGTGTGTGTGTAATAATTTACAGGCTACACACACTGTTCGTAATGAAAATACTAAATCACTTAGAGCAAGATATAGAGTTTAGAATGGCTCTAGTGATTGTAGTGTAGCTCTGGACTCCTTTGTATTTGATCAGAAATGGTTCTGAGTCCTTCTATGGTATTTGACTAAAAAACAGAGTATCGTTTCTTATTTCAGTGCTTCTAGGTTCAGCTTGGTTATCGGCTCCGAAAATGATGTGTTCTGTGTAGTTCTTCTTTAGAATAGATTGCTCGATGTATGATCTGTGTTCTGGAGTCTGGTAGTAGTAGTCTTGTGAGTGAAAGTTCTCCAGTTTTTCTTGGCACGTTTTGAGATTGATCGCAAGTGTGTTCTGTGTGCTCAATCTCTTCAAGTCTCTTGTCTTAATTCACTGACACATACACATTGTCTTTTATGTCTTTTTTTTGCTGAGAAGAAGGAATTATTATCCTTTTCAATCATACTTGGTACAGTTTCCTGAAATGGCAACAGAAATCATTTAATAACATTAAATGCATAAAAAGTAACAAATATAGCCATTAGTGTAATAAACAAATAGTGTCGAGGATATAGGATTTGACTCCGCAGTTAATTATAGGTAGCCGTTTGTTTGTAGATGTGTACGGTTGACTCTGTGTAGGATCTCCCATCGGTAGCTCTTCAAACTCTTATCGGTGGCTCTTATCGGTAGCTCTTATCGGTAGCTCTTATCGGTAGCTCAATGAACTTAGTTCCATCGGTTGCTCTTGGCTGTCGGTAGCTCTATGCATCGGTAGCTCTGGCTATTATGCATATCGGTGGCTCTCTGTCTATCGGTATCTATCTGTCTATCGGTAGCTCTAGCTGTCGGTAGCTATCTGTCTATCGGTAGCTCTGGCTATTATGAATATTGGTAGCTCTCTGTCTATCGGTATCTCTGGCAGTCGGTAGCTATCTGTCTATCGGTAGCTCTAGCTATTATGCATATCAGTAGCTCTCTGTCTATCGGTAGCTCTGGCTATCGGTAGCTATCTGTCTATCGGTAGCTCTGTTCAGGTCAGTGATACTTACACTTGACTGTCTTATGCAAAACACATCTAATTCATTTAGAATCATTTCAAAACCTATATAAACATGGATAATCGAGATTAACATAAATCAGAAATTATTTTAACATTATTATTAACTTGATCATCGATTGGAAAAAATTAAAGTGTAGATCAATAGTAATTGTGAATATCATAATATATGAACACATAATTGGGATTGTCAAAAAATATGAATACAAGATTGGGATTATCAAAACAGGTGAGGTCAACAAAATAAAATTCATAAATTTCAATCTTTAGAAAAAATGGTAGAAGACCATTATTTGAATAATATCTCATCCTTTTATAAGAATACTTCCTCCAAAAATTAATTAAGAAGCACTAGATTCAATTTTGAATTTCTTTACTAAATCAACTTTTATTTAACCACCTTCAAAACCTCCATGTATATTAGAGTCAAAATTCTTCATCATTGTTTCCTCAAATATTAGCATAAATGAACTTTTCAAATATTCCATAGTTCTCTGCTATATTTTCAATCATGGAAACTAAATCCCACAATCATCATAATCTATAAATTTTCAATGTTTTGTAAATCTACAAAAACCATAGTCTTATGTAAAAATATAGTAGCAGATCTATATGATATTTAGTTATAAGAAATCATATTTTTGATTAAATTTTTCTGGTACACCATCATATTTCTCTATCTGGTGGATTTTTAAATTAGTTCTCTATTAGATAGATCTTTTGAGAGTACGTCTGATAGAACTTCATATTTAAATCATCAGTGCTCACCATCAGGTTTACATCATATATCTTTATCTTATAGATTTATATCTGGTATAACTTTATAGTTATATATATTTAGTAAAACATTTTATTTCACTCCATCAGGTAGAACTTCTATTTCTCTCCATCCAATATAGCTCATCCAGTGATCTTCAACCTTCTCTGTCTGATGAGCTTCACAAAATAATGTCTGATTGAAATAGAGATCTCTATTAGGTACATTCTCAAAATATCTTGAATTTTTTATATCCACATATCCATATTTTTAAACCCTTTATCTATCTAGAAAATATTTATATGATTTCTCCATATGATATATTTCATATTTTTCAATCGGATTAAATCACATTTCAATGTTTGTACACTTATTATGATGGAGTAACAAGGTCATTATCTAGTAAATTTGTGTCCGATTATTTTTTTATGATTAAATCCTTTTTGTAACTCAAAAATTTTACATACATTATTACTTGAGATTTTTATAACTTCAAACATTGAACAAACTCATCTAGAATCTTGAATATATTCATGATGTTTGGTACTTTGAAAATCAACATTGAATCGTATAACTTTATAATGCTTCTCTAAAACATAAAACATCTTTTCTCCCAAAATAAATCAATTAACTTCTTCTACAAAAACATATTGAAATATTGAAAAAAAATTTAAACCAATTTTTTTACTAAAAATCACCCAATTTTTGTTTATTTTCAATATCTATACACATCTTTGAAGTCAATATGTGTGCTCAATTCATTCTCCCCCATGTGTGTTAATTTTATTTCTCTACCTTATTGACATAAAAATTAAAAGGGAAGCATTGGGTATATCTAAACTCATTCTTTTTCATCTATGAATTTAGAATAATTTACATGTGAGAAGAATAATATCACATGAATCTCTAAAAATAACCATTAATTAGGCAACTCTAATTCTATGTGGGTGAAGTTAATGTAGAAAACAATAGTTTATAGTCAAGGTGATTAATTTTTTCTATAAAAAAATTTATATAATACATTAATCAAGATTATTAATTTATCTTTATATCATGGGGAATTTAAACCTTCACCCATATCATCAAAAACATAAAAACAATTCAACTGTATAAAGACAACTCCCCATGTATCTCACTTTTATGAATAATCATCACTCCTCCTTGAAGATAAATTTAAAACAACCATGTAGTATTTAACAGTCATACCAATGATTCATCTTTTCTCCCCTAAAAGGGTATCACAAAAACCTCCATCAGAGTGATCATAATGGACCATTATGGATATTATTATTCCTTTAAAAGAAATACAAAACTCGGCTAACTCCTATACTTATTTCTTATTTAATTCCCCTTAGGCTAGTCCTAAAAAACAAGAATAACGGAAATATAGAGGAAAATAAATTTTCCTTTAAAGAAACATTCATACTAATATTCTTCTCTCTATATAGAATTATTCTTCTTATTTGACTTAGCATTTTATATGATTTATTTCATGTGATCAACTTTCACATATTTTTTAATGGATTTCCTCTATTTTATTGATTCTTTAAATGAAACTATCATCTTCTCTTCAGTTTTTGAAATATCTTCATTACCTTGAGTTTTCCACATCCTTTTCATGCTTTTATCTTGGGATAGAAAGATATTCATGAAATTTTTGTACCATTACCATCTTAATCACACCTCTAACACATATTTTGAATATTCAAACCACTTTCTGTATACAACATGTTATCAAACTTTTTATCATCTTCTAAAGGTTGTATCTTCCCTTTTTTATTTTGTAGGGTTTTTTACTTCTTCCATATTTCCTTCATTGATTATTTGATTTGTAAAAATAACTAATCACTCATTATTTTATTGAGAAACTTTCATGAGATTCTTATATGCCACATGGGTAACTTTTTCATTTTTCACCTTCCAAAATTTCTTTTCTTCCTCACCTTTATTTCTTAAAAAATTTATTCTTATCTTCTTATCATAGAACCCATTGATTTAGAAATATTTACAAGAAGATAAATATTGTACTAATATGAGTATTATTTGTTCCCTAATACACCATTAAACAAGTAGTGACCTCTGATTTATGGTATTTTTGGCTGATAGTAGTTATACTCGGATGTTTTTTTGTTGTCTCTTTATAAACTATGGGCATATTTCTTATGAGGGAAATATTCTGGGACTATTACACTCTTTATTTTAATATGATGATTTTTCACTAATCTTATTGGTCCAATTTTATTAAGTGTTATATTATTAACCTACATTGTTATAAAATTTAGAACTACTATGAGATTGTTTGGCAATAGAATCAAGATGCCTTTATATTCCCTTCTTTACACCAACATGATAAGATTCACCTTTAACCTTAGTTACATTGATGAAATCTTCTCTAATCTTATTTTACTCACTTTGTGAAATAAGACCAATTTATTGTGTCTCAAAAAACTATTTCTATTTATCATCCAATCTTTCATCAATATCTATTGTTATCTTTAAAAATGTATCCTTCTTCAATTAGTTCTTCTTAATTTCTTCAAAAAGTTTCATTTATTTATTATTAATATCCTTCTATATGGATGGTTTTTCTTTATTATATTTAATATTACTTTTTAGATAAAAAAATTTCAATTTATATATTCTAACCTCATTATTTTTATCATATCCTTTTTTATACACTCACTATTCTAAAAAGTTATCTATTTAGTTTCATTGTTCAATATTTTCTTATCCTTCTTGATTTTTTAAATTTTCCCTAGATAAACATTGGAAGTTTATTTTATAATACATTCCAAAAATGTTATATTTTATTCTTATTTATCACTAATTGATAAAGCACATTTCCTTCTAACTTGAGATAAGGCATTGATTTCACCATCATATGCATTATATAATGATGAATCATCCTCCTCTCTTCTATCCAATAAATTATTATTCTTGATAAAAACAATTCTTATAATTATTTAAATTATTGATTCAAGAAAAATGGCCTCAATCATTAAATTTTCATCACATAAAATACTATTTACATTTTTCTTTCTAATTTCCCTTTTTTATATCTCTTAGAAAGAAGAGGCATGATTTTTTAGAATTCCTCTTCACAATCCTAAGAATTGAAATCACATGATTCTTATTATATTTATTTATCTCTGAAATTACCTTTTAACATAAATTCAAAATATATTTCTTCCTTAGAATTATTTTCAAAGAATTTTTCTTTTCACATATAATATGGTATTAGAATATTCTAAAGATCATCTAGAGATAGATCCCATAGATCTTCTAGAGATGATATCTTATAATCATACCTATATGAAATGTTTTTCATTAGTCTATTAACAATAATATATTATTATAAATTATCACTAATACATTTTATATTAATCAAAATCTCATTCACCCATGTAAATTACTTATATATTTTTTTATCATTAGACACTATGATATCCTCAAATATACTCCTCCAGATATGTAAATTAACCACCTTGACTTTCATACTTTATTTGCAATTTATTATCAACTTATACAAGATCTATTTATTAGGTTTAAAATCCATAATTTTTTATAAACCTTCTTATATAGAAACATCACAATGGAATTTTAATCTATCCCATAAACTTCAAAATTTCTCTTATTGGTAGTTGTCATAAAAACTTCATTAATGGGAGTAAATTCCATTGTAGTAGCATATGTAACTTCTAAACTAGGAAATTGAATGTATTGAAACATCATATTCCTAAAAAAATGATAGTTATTTCCATAAAATAGAGGAACACCCCTTCTATTAATTGAAGTTATATTCTCCATCCCAAGTAGATATTTGGATCTTTCAAAGGAAAGCTTCCCTATGATAACAATTGAAATTATTGGATCATTATGATACCACTAAGAGTGGGATAAAGATAATTATAAATCCCTTTATTTTATGAATTATTCTTATAAACAAATCCTATGAATGTTTTTAGAGTTTTTAACAACACAGATTTATCTCTTATCCTCACCTCGTATATAGTAAATATAAAGAGAGAGAGGGAGAGATCATCACTCGATATTTATAGGGTTTAATGTCAATGTGAGAACCTAACCCTTAACACATTGCTTAAAAACAAAAAAAAAATATTTTTCAGTAAATTAAATAGGATTAAAAATGCCCAATAAGAAACTAGTTATACCCCCCAGTAGTCATTCCTCCAGTTGGCCTTGGTTCAACCCCTAACGACCAAATTTTCTACCACAGTTGGTTATACCCAAAAATTTTCCTTCATTTATCCTCTTCCTTAAAGACTTGATATACCCTCACAACCATGATCTTATTCATGAAATTTCTATACATATCCATCTATAAGATCCCTATTCTTATTTTTTGAACTCATGTAGAAATATTTTCTTCTTAAATGGTTTTCTTCCATAAGAAAGTTGGATATCTTTTTCTTATGAAAAGATTCTTCAATATATTCAACATATTTATGAAATGTATGACGGTATCAAAACATAATAAATATTTTGAAACACCTTGATATACTCAAACATCACTATATTTTTTTGGTCTAGTAATACTCTATCCATTAACCTCTATCAGATGCACATCTCTTAGTTACTCCTTGGGTCAATGTGATTTATCTAATGAATATTAGTCTATTAATCCCCAATATTAAGAGATATGTTCTATGTATCTCATTATAATTCTCCTTCTTCATTTGATACTCTATCTATATAGTAATTCTCTATCTAGTGCATCTCTGTCTGGAGCTCTTCCATCTAATTCCCTTCTTCTTCAAACAAGTAGAATCTTGGTCAACAACTTACACTGTTCTCTCAAAAAAACTTTATAAATTTCATTATTTAGAAAAAAATGTAGAAACTCATTATATGAATGATACCTCCTCCTTTTATAGTCATATATACTCTATAAATCAAGGGATAAGTGCAAGCTACAAAATTGAATGCCCAAATTAACCCAACTTTTGTTTGGCCACCTACAAAGCCTTTATAGAAACCCAATTCAACATTCTTCATTGAATTTTTTAAATATCATCATAAAAAACTATTCAATTGATCCAAAAATATATATATGATTTACATTATTTGAATTTATACTCCAAATCATCATAATGAATAAATTTATAATGTTTTAAAGATATTAAAATCTTTATCTAGTGTACAAAAATAGGGGTATATTTGTTTAACATTTCATTGTAAGAAATCCTCTATCTTATGGACTATGTCTATTACACCTTCAAATTTATCTATCTGGTGTACTCAAAAATCAATTTTTTATTAGATGTATTTTCTAAGAGTTTTTTTGATAGAACTTTTTTGACGATCATAAACTCTCACCATCCAATAGACTTCATATATCTACATTTGGTAGATCTCTCTATGGTGTAACTTCATACTTATATCTACCTGGTATAACTTTGTATTTTAACCCATATAATAAAACATTATATTTATCTCCATCTGATGTATTTTATCTATTGATATTTAACTTTATTTGTTCAATCAAATTCACAAAATATTATCTGATAGAAGTAGAAATCTAGGTCTGGTATATTCACAGACTAGCTTGACCTTGTATGAACACATATTGAACATTGTACACCGTTTAACTATTTGAAAACTCTTCCTATATTTTCTCCAATTGATGGAATTTTTATTTCTCCACCTGATGACATCACATTTCTCCATATAAACTCTTCTTCTTCTAGAGTTATAAATCTTCTGTCTGATAATATTATTTATGATCATTAAACGTCTAATGGACTCATTCCAGAAACTCAAAATTTGAATGGAAATCATAACTTTAAATTTTTATAACATCAAATGTTGAACAAAAACATCTAGATTCATGAATAATTTGTAATGTTTTTTGATTTTAAGATCATCACATCATCATTTAACTTTGTAATTTTTTTCTAAAGTAATAAAAAAATCCTCTCTCAAATTTCTCCAAGTATATTATTCTAAAAGTGCATATTAAGATATTAAAAAAATTAAAACAAAACACTTTGCACTAAAAATATTGAACATAGAATGTATTCAATATTAATCCATCCATATGATAAAACAACATATTATTATCCTTAATTCAATTGAAATCATTTTATTATGTATTTTATGACATTTTGTTGAACATGAAAATATTTGGAGCCTACAAATCAATGGAATGTTCCAAATATTTTTTGTGAAACATGATATGGTCTTATATCCATATTTTGAATTTGTATAGATGTAACACATTATTTATAGTGATTAAATTTTTTTCCCACCCAAAATAATCTACAATATTTCAAGAAATCATGAATTTTATGAGTTGAATATACTAGGTTTCAATTAACTTCCATGACATATAATGATTTTGATGGAATATTTTCATCATTAAAAATTTATTACTTAAAAAAGTTAATAAAATAATTGATTATAGTATTAAAATTTTCATACTATATTTTCCTATTATAAAGTCACATTAAAAATTCTATTATTTTCATTTTACCACATGACCAATATATAGGTGTCCTTTCATCTTCCATAAATTCTTTCACTATCTCAAAATCATCATTTTTATTAGATTCATCATATGTAATCATAAATATTTTTTCTTTTAGTATATCAATTTGTTTCACATGATGATAAATAAAAGAAAACTAATAAAATATCAAATTATGCATTTTAGTCCTTTCATTTATATCATGAACAGTCTTTGATTTCTTTTTATCTCCATTATGATAAGAGACATAATAGTTCATTTTAAAAACAACTTTTTTATATGGTAGCACACTTCTTCCAGAGTTAAACATGATTTTACAACACAATTATAATAAGGGAAGCATATAATAACTTCATAATAGGCATTTATAAATATAAGATATATAAAATCTCCAACATATTTTAAATCTTGATTGATATTTGATTTGTATCATACATAAATCCTCAATCCATTTTGATATAAATAAATTATTAAAATAAACATGGTAGAATATGATTAAAAAATCCTGATATCAGTGAATCGTTTAAATTAATATTTGGACAATAAACTAATTATAAAACTAAATAAAAATATTGATTTATCTTTTAACAATGTTTATATATTTTTACATCACTTTGTGTAATGGGTATTCTTCTTTTCTGATGGGAGTGAGGGATCGAAAAAAGATCAATATATAGGCTCTAATTAGATAATGGAAGGACATAAAAGTGAAAAATGGATAAATAGAGGTAGTATGTGATGGTTAAGGTAAATTTACACACACACACACACATATATATATAATCAATAAAAATAAAAAAATAAAAAAAATGTTTGATACCACTTATTTTGAAATATCTTAAACAAGTTATTCATTAATTATTTCTTTGTCATCGAAAACATTTATTAAAGAATAACATTATTTACATATAATATGAAAATTCCCCTATTAGAAATTTTATTAATAATCATAAATATATATACCCTATCTGACATTTCAAAAAAACAATTCTATAAATACATAAAATTAATAAACACTATATAAAATAGTTTTTGACATTAATAAAAAAATTGATATTAATAAAAAAATCGATCTTTATAAAAAAACTACAATATTTATTGGCATTTAAAAAAACACATAACATTAGTATTCACCCAAAAAATTCATTATAACACCACATAATAGTGCTATTAATAAAAAACATAAATATTATTAATATTTACAAACATGCACAACATTGATATTAATCAATATAATTCATGATATTTTTAAAGAAAATCAAAACCCATAAAATAATAGTTTATAACTCTCTATAAATTATTGATATAAAAAATATAAATTATTTAATAATAAAATGATATTTCATCAATAACTATGTGTAAAATATTATTTTAAAAATTGTAATATTCAATTTTGAAGGAAAAGTCACAATTCATCACATGAAAACCAATGTAAACTTGTGATATTACTATCACTATTTTATCATAATAATTAAATAAAATTTAATCATCAAGAAAAATATAAAAACAATTTATAAATATTCATGGTCATGGAAACTAAATGAGGTATGAAGAACAACCTATCATAAATAATGAATCTAATAATGTGTAGTATTATTTTACTAAGAGAAACATAAAAAATTATGTGGTTAATTTTTATAAACACAAAAAATAAAAATAAATCCCATTTAAATATGCATAACATAACGCCCTAGACCACCTTTACCATATAGGATATGAAAATATATAAATAAAAGGATAAAAATAGAAAAGTTAATGGTAATGAAACATACCTTAGAGATTCCACCAAACAATCATTACAAAAATATCAATAATAGATAAATATTGAGAGGACTAGAAGGGTAGGGAGAAAATAGATGTAGGGTAAGTGAAAATTAACCTAGGAATGTGAATTTTTCATGCCTACTATAGGAATGATTCTTTATAGATAGTTTTAAAAACTCTTGGTATAGGTTATACATATGCCAATGGATTTAAAAAATAATTTGTATTGTTAACCGATACCAATGGTTTCAACAAACCATTTTTATAAGGTCAACATGTAACAATGGTTTGATAAAATGATTAGTAATGGGATAACCTATACCAAGGAACATTTGAAACCATTTGTGTAAGCTATATATACCAATAGTTTTTCAAATATTTGGTATATTTATATTGGTATACACCATATATCCAGTAGTGGTTTCCTGAGTTTCCACCTATTTTGATTTGAAATCTACACTTACACTGAAATATTTTTGATTTTAAAGGAGTTTGGGAAGGGTACCATATTTTTTGTAAAAAAGTTTGGGAAGGGTACCATGAAATATATTCTGTGGTTTCCTGTGGTTGGTTATGAATGAAAGTAATCCAAAATTTTATTCAACTTGGATTTAGAAACACATAAAATAGTTATTCCATCTCTATAAATCTTGAATAACAAGGGATCATCCAAAAAAATAATGTTACACATCAGCCAAAAATATATTTCATTGTTGGTATGTGATTTAAGGATAAATTATCATATTTTAAAAATATGATTTGATGTCATCAAACCATGGATGGTCTTATAAACGCATATGGTGTTGCTTATCATTTCAGGACTGACCATCAATGTTAATCTCTTATAATTCCTCTACATTCCTTAATTATATACATGATATCTAATAATACACCATGTTTTGAGAATTCTTTCCCTTACTAATTATATCAAGATATTTTAGTAGTAAAATCCACATTATCAACCATTTATTAATCCTTTTTATTCGAAATACTTCTTAAAATTTAATGATTGATATAGAAAACTACCTTGAAGTGAACTACATATGATCCAAACTTATAAAAATAAAATTCCACTAAAATAATATCCTTCTATGTAACAATGTAATTTATTTGGGTTCCATTGATAGTAAGGATTTCCTAATATATGAGGTAAAATATGTGATCAATTTAATCTACTAGAGAAAATCCTATAGTAAAATCACTCACTTAACACACCAACTAATATTTATTCAACCAATTATGAGAGTCCATGATTGGAACATCCACCAAGTTCTTTTTCAAAGTTGAAAAGGATTACAAGAATAATTCATTAAAATTTATTGAAACATAATTTTTAAAAATATAGATGTTTCTTCAATCTATCTTAAGGAAACATTTGAAAAAGTGATCATAGAATCCTACTTGTTCAATAAGGATTCGAATCCCCTTCATTGTGTTTGGACAACATATCTCTTATCTCACTTAATTTTACAAGATCAACATCAATTCTTTGATTTTATACCCTATTCCCAAGGGTGATTACCTCTTTAACCATGAAGTAAAATGATTCCTAAAAGATAAATAATAACTTTTCTTCACATCTTGTTAGTAATAAATCAATAATATGAAGTCATAACTCAAAAGAAATCCCCGAAATTAAAAAATAAACAATGAAAATATTATTAAATGCTTCTAATATATCATGGTAAATTTGTATCATACACCACTAAAACGTTACTGGTGTATTTTAAATTCCAATTTAAATTTAAAAATAGGTGAATGTTCCATATGGTAATGTAAATATAGTTATGGAATATCATTCCAGATTCATTAGTATTTGGTAATGTCCAAAAAATCAATCCAATAAATAATAGAACATTTTTTCAAATAGTCTTTGTAAAATTTAATCCATGTATGATAGTCAAAGGTCATCCTTCATTTTGGTTTCATTTAGATTCTTATAGTAAACACATACTCTTTATTCTTTAATGGTTTATATGGGGATAAACTAATTTCCATTAGTAATTATCACTAACGTGCCTCCATTATTATGCTCAACATGAAGTGGGCCTTTCTATTCACTATCTAATATTGAGAATATGGTTCGCACAAAAAGGAGTTTGATAGAATCCTTCTTTAACACCTATTTTACTAGTGTTGTGTGTCTTATTTTCAGTTATTTCCTTAGTTTTATTTCATTATCCAATAGTAATATTTATGTAAAAATGGTTAGGTTAAATCCATTGAAGTCGAAAATATACCACGATTTTATTTTTTTTCTTTTCTTAAAAACATTAAATAAATTTTCCTATAACTTTTGTTAATTATTCATTGATATTTTCTAAAAAAGTATCCTTCTCTCCCAAGAATGAGTACAATAATATTATTTTTAGAAACATAAAACATAGTATCAGTGGAATGATGATCATTAGGATCATCTCTGAGTCGGGTTACTTTTACAAGTTTTCTATCCATAACATAACATCAACTCCATATTTGTCCATGAATGTTTTTTCTCATACATTTTATACACTATGTCATCAATATCTTAAATTAAATTATTATTTTTTCATTTTGTTATGGAATCATAGTAGTGGGATAGTCTTCATTACAAATTATGGAACTTAGGTATATATACTTGGCTCTATAATTCACAAATTCTATGATATTAAAGGTATTTATTTATTCACCAACTCTTAATATTATGTTTCCTTGATTTAAAATAATCAAGGACTTATTCTAGTTTGTAATTAAATCCCAGGGATAATGATAATATCCCTATATTCTACTATCTTTAGAATTTATAATTTATCTGGGAATATGGATTTAACTAGCTTTCAAGAATTAAATTAAGAATTACTTCTAGGTATTTCAAAAAAAATAGTGAGTTTAAATGATACTAACATTTACTTTTGTTCAACCAACCCCAATTTTTCAAAAACACATAAGGGGATGATATTGACACTTTCTCCCAATCCACAAGGTGTTTTACTAAATATGAATGATTCAATGTGAAATGGGATGTAAAAGATTTAGGGGTCTCTTAATTTTAAAGATGTATTCATTTAAAAAACATTAAAACATTCTTCACTCAAGGAGATAACACGATGAACCTAAAAATTATTTTTATTTCATAGAAAATCCTTTGTAAATGTTTTATATAATGGTATTTGAGAGATTACTTTAGAGAATAGAATATTGTTGAGTATTTGTTTAATGATTTCTTAAAATTTATTGTATTAACATGAAATTTTGGGAAATTACTCATAGAATGGAGTAATAATAATTAAAAACAACATTAATTAGATAAATTAAAATTACAAAAAATTATAGGGAGATATGATATACATGAATCAACAAATTACATTAAATTAGGATTCTTCAAATAAATATTTTCACTTTACTATAATCATTAAATTATCTATATTACTTATTCAGTCTAATTATCATTAACATATAAAACCTAGAGTGATAGGATTCCTAAGAAACTCATGTCTCCAAGATAATTTAAGTAAATTAGAAATTTTAAGTGGTGCATTGAAACTCTCTTTGAAATCTCAAAAAAAATATTTTTAGGGAGTTAAAAGATAAAAATAAGTGACCTCCCTTTTCTCATGAATATCTTTCCTCCTCTATTTTTCTGTTTGGGGATGTCTTATGCTATCATATTACTACAAATAAAAATCAACCATTTAAGTGCAAGGACAGTGTAAAAGTTAGATAAAAAAGAATAAGGTATTGGGTTGTATCCTAAAATATTCCTAAAATTAATTCATCATAAATAAATTATAGTCCTATAAATAAAATAAAATAAATAAAAAATTATAGTCCTATAAATAAAATAAAATAAATAAAAAAGTTAAGTCTCGGTTGTATCCCCCGAGTGGTTATTAGATTTTAATGACTTCATAAGGTCATTAATAACTATCTTCCAATGTCTAATAGTTGGTGAAGTTCCTTATATTCTAACCAACACATGTTTATTTTCCTATCTTACACTCTTTTTTCCTTGTTTCTAATGTCTCCATTGGTAGAGTATACTAAATCCAACCCCTTATTAAAAATGTAAAAATTTATTAGTGGGGGTTTCATGAAGTATGGGTCCTAAAACTTTTTGGTTTCTTCCTTCAAAACCTCTTCTTCATTGTCCAGTGCATTCTCTATGTGGGATTAATTACTGGAATAATCAAAGGGAATGTTAGAATATAATTTTAATTAAAAAAATTACACATGCATAAGAAATTGGAAATTATTACCCTTAAGTATAAGAAACATAAAAATTGGTTTCTTTAATTAAAGTCATATATATCTTCTCGTGAATATCCTACAATAAGTTTTCATCATGTTCAGGGACCTCTATGTGTTCCTCAATAGGTATATCTTTTTTTTTCTTCATCTTCATCCAAGGAAAAAAAGAGTTATCCAAATCTAAAAATTCAAAAAACATGGGAGGTGATACTGAGTTTTATTTAAATGAAATTAGATAATAATAATTTCAATAAAATACCGTCTCCCTAAGTTGTTTTGGGTTCAATATCCTTTTTGGAAAGTGACTCTTGGAGTTGATTTTCACTAGATAGATGTTGGCATTCAAGCTCCTTCATCTTCTCTTTAAATTACACTATGTGGCTGGTTTATTTTTCTATGTCCAGAGAGATTTATAAAGGTAATAATGATTCTACATTTTCCATGATGGGTAGAACATATTTTACTTCATATTAATTCTATACGTAATCCAAATATTCTTGATCTCCCACATGTATATTTTCAGACATGTTTTCTTCACAACTACTCTCCTCCATTTCATCATTAAAAGTTTTAATTTGGAACTTCATAGGGTTAGGTTGTGTATATGCTTAATGTAAATACTCAGAATCTTGTAAATCTTCAGAAAATTTATTAAAGAATAATGCGGACACTTATTGTGACTCAGCAATTTATTGGTAAAACTTTGTAAAGACGCTAGAGAAATCAGTCATTTTTCAAGCCATGACATAAAATATCAATTCCTTCGAGTCCTCCCTTATTCCTCCTAGAAATTATTGGAATGACTATTATTTAAAATTTGTTTTCCAAAATCTTATAACCTTCCTAACAAATATAGAAACAATATACTCCATATAACATGATGAGTTAAGCATTTTTTATTTTTTTTATGAAAACAAAGAAAATTATTTATAGAATTTTAAAAGAAAAATTTAGTGAAAGGCTACCTGGATCCCTAGAAACAACACCATATTTTGACTTGTCTATAATAGGGAGGTACAAAGGATACTATTTTTTATAGTGTATCATGATTTCTGGCCATGTAAATCTAATATAATGAGATTTATAGTTGATTACTCACTAATTAAAAATCACATATTCTACATTTTTTATGTTTTTCATATTTTTTGAAAAAATGGGGGAAAATAATGTGAATGAAAATAATAACTAATCATATCATGTAGATGAAAAATATAATGATTCTACGGAGGAAATTTATTGCTCCTAGGGTTTGTTACTCGAGTTCTATAATTATTTAAATTTTTTAAAATTGAATTTCAAAATTCATTTATGAAATATCACTCATGAATTACAATTATTTAATTTATTGAGTGGAAATTATATATGCTTTGGAGAATCATTTGGAAGAAAAAAATCCACCTCCTCCTATAATCAATGTTAACGACACACCTCAATCGAGAGTGTGACACCTTCCTAAACACAACTACATTGTATTTCATTTTATCCATAAACCAACTCAAATCCGTTACATGATAATTTTTATCTAGTAGAAGAAAGGGAAAGAATATCAATTAAAGAATAGAGATTAATTCAAGATTCATGTTGCGGTTGATGATCTCTATACCCCTACAATTCTATCTCATTCACCTCAAACAGAATTAAAGCATTATGAATTTAAGAAGTAGAATTTGGGAACATTATGAACCTCTCATGAGGTTAATAATTAGGTCTATCACTCATCAATAAGAGTGTAATATTTAATATTGGAATATATATATATATACATATAAAGAATAGAATAGTCACATTAATTATAAAAATATACATGTATTACAGGGAAAAGAGAAATCCAATTTGAAACATTAAAGAACCATAATAGAAATAGCCTACACACAGTTGAGATATATTCATAGTAGAGAAAAACTACTATATTTATTAGAATAGAACCCTTAAATATCCATTCTTATCATCTCATAAATCATCTATTTATATCTATGAATCTTCCACCCTTTCAATTAGTATGTTTCCTATTTTAATTTCATATATCTTTTAAATTATCAAATTCACTATAAAAGAGAGAGTATATGGATTTTAATTCACATATCATTATATCTTTCACTATGGCTATATGATGATTCAGATATTCCTTCTACCTTATTGTAAAATAAATTCATTTCCCATATTTCCATTTGTCCCATGAGGGAAAAAACATAGCTCATGTGTGATGTAGCCAATATTCTCTATGTGGTTGTTTGATATTATGAATATATTTTATCCTCATGGATGAAATTCTTCATATATCCTATTGTGTGGTGAAAGTGGTGAGGATTCATAGTGGTCTACTGAGCCTTAATATGACATACATGGTGATATCGGGACTCGTAGTGGACTTTGATAGCTATCTTGAGCACTATAAGTAGCGATGATCGCATAGAATGGTGTTCAGGCTACCCTTATGATACCTAAAAGAAATTGAAGTTACCCTTATTCATTTATAAGAAAACTAATCTTAACATTATATAAATTTATTTACCCTTATAAAACATTTTAATACCTTTGATTACCCATACATATATGAAAATTTACCCCTATGTGACCAGTGAAAAATCAAGGGTACCTTTACATTGAATTTAATACCTTTTACATAGCTCAATACTTACCTTTACACATATATTATAATTTCGTTTTCACCCTTATGTATCACCATGAATTTCATGGTTTCCCTTACATATTGGAAACATACCCTTATGAAAAGATGTCTTTACCCTAATATGACCATAAAAATGGATCACTTACCCTAATATAGCACTAGATGAACATTATGGTACTCATTAGAGTACCCTTACATAGTGGTTAGGGAAGAATAATTACCTTTATGTATTTTATTCTAAAAGTTGATTAGATACCCTAAGGGGGGGGATGAATTAGGGAACATATATTCTTTATGAAATTATTCCTACCCCACTAGATCAGGACCCCTTTATAATAAGGGTCACTTCATTTTATCCTTAATGTTTACATTGATCTTATCCTTTCCAACTATATCTGATGATGATTCATAGAAATTAAAGCATGAAATAATGTAGTAGTTCACACTAATTGTTACTTGGTTAAATATTGTGGGCTAGTTCAAGGAGAATGCATCCAACAGTGTACTGGTGCACCAATATCACTAAGATCACTACTTGTTGGGTTAGACTAGGTCACTCCTTCTTAGGCTCACTATCCTTACAATGTTTGGAGAAGACTTATTGTACCTCTTGGATTACAAATAATCACAATTTAAAAGCTCAGCACTCTCTCAACTAAAGTGTTATCACTCCTACTTGATAGGAATCTTTTGTTGTTCTGAAACACCATAGATTTTTTTTCACACATCAGTGTTCTATGATGTACAGTTTTTACCCAATAGATGTAATTCACTTCACCGTGTAGAAGTTTCTTTGTGGACAGTCCTTTCAAGAACTATTTTTTATCCTTTATGAATTTTCTTCATACCTTCATGTAATCCTCTTCATTGTGTAGTGTGATTGCATTGTTGAATAAATTTATTTTATAGACTGACTTTGCTTTGCAGAAAGTAGATGATTCATGAGCTACAGTTCCCTGCAAACAACTTTCATTATGAACTACCTTTTCACATAGCATGAATTCTTCATGGAATTATTTTTCTTTTGTGAACCACTTTTAGATGTTTTTGAATTCTTCTAATAATTACCTTCTCTAATTAAATTCTCTCTACTTATGATTCCATTAGTGGTCCTTTATATAGAAAATGAAATAATGTAAAAACAGCTGGTCATAATTACCATAAACTCTTTTACAGAATATCCATCACTGTATATGCTATGAGGTTTTCATAACACCTGATTCCTTTATAGCACACTTTAAATCACAATCCTCATCTAAAAATAAAAAACCATTTATAGAAACTATTAACTCACTTTATTCAACCAAAAATGACGAGCCTCCTATGAACTAATCATGTTATGCGGTTCAAATAGCGCAAGAGCCTTTTTACCAACCTTAATCACATCATTTATATAATGTTCTTCTATACTCCTTTGTGGACCACATATCATAGATTCTATGTGGAATAACTGAATTTTACAACTTATCTCTACAATTTCTCATACTCCCTATGTGGTTCTCAAATTATTCTATGAGGAAATCATTCTAGTGATTCCATACCTCTATCTTGAAGATTTTTTCAACATACGTAGTCAATAATCATATTGGAACTCTACAACTAAACTTGTCAACCCTCTTTGTCAGCAAACATGATCAACCCAAAAAGACATCAAAGTTACCTTGAGAAATTTTTCCCAACAATATCCCACTTTGGGTTTGTTGACAACTCTTCACCATTTGATATAACGTTATAACTTCTCCTTTATTCTACCAATAATTTTCATCTTTTAATTATATATAGTGATCAATGATTTACCCAACACACACTCTAATCCCACATGAGCTATGATCAGTATGAGAAACAAGAGAGGTATATATATTTTATCAATGAATCACTTCATTTATGAAAATAGTAAACTCCTTTCATCAAAAACCATATCCATTATAATATATATCCATTGATTTATCAAATTTATAAAAATAAGAATTAAAAACCCAAACTTATCTTCTCCCCTGTCATCTTCTACCCTTTTTTTAATTAAGACATTTTGTCCACCTTTTATAGCCAAAACTTCTCCCCCTTTGTCAACAAACCTGATGGTCACTCATTTGTGGTTTGCAACATGGTAAATAACACAGATAAATACATAAGGGAAAAACACAGCATACCTCAAGGATATATGGTACCATTTACACACTTATTCATGTGTAGGGAGTTGATTAGACTACAAGATCTAGTCAATGTTGCTTGAATGATTCTATGGGTAAAGTCTTTCTTAGAAATTTTGTAACCTGTAGTTTTGTAGGCACATACGCAAATTTGAAAAGCTCATCCTCTACCTTCTCCTTAATAAAATGATACTTGATTTAAATGTGATTCTCATTGATTGATGGACTAGATATTTTATAAGGTTCATAGAAATTGAATTATTACAATGGATTAAGATCATATACTTCACTTCAACTCTAATATTATCAAGTTGTTTCTTCATCCATAATAAATGTATGGTATATTTAGTAACTGTAATATATTCATGTTCTTTGGTGCTCAATGAAATAAAATCTACTTTCCTTATTATAAAATAAATTCACAATCTTGTAATATATAATACACCATAAAACATTGATTTTCTATAATCTACATATCCATACCAATCTGCATATGTATAGCCCAATAACTCTTTCTTGTATTTTTCATTATGTTGCAAAATGAAATCCATCGTGCCCTTAATATACCAAGGTATTATCTTTACTAAAATAAAGTGTCATTCCATGGGATTAATTTTATAACATGCTAATTAAAATGTGAAAAAAATAATAATAGGTATTTTAGATATTAAATACAATTAATTTCCAATGATCTCTCTATATTCCATGACATTAACAGCTTTTAATTCACCATCTTATGAAAATTTCATCCGAGTATCCACCAGATTCATCATCTTCTTAGAGTTATACATTCCAAATCCTTTCAAAAACCCCTTAGAATATTTTTATTGATAAATAAATGTGTAATTACTTACTTGTGTCACCTGTAAATCGAGGGAAAAGGCCAGTTCAATAATCATTATCATTTCGAACTCACATTTCATGAATTTTGTGAATTGTTTACACTATGCTTCATCTAATGCACCAAATATAATATTGTATACATAAAAAAGAAAAATCATTATTTTATTAAATTATTTGTTGACAAAGATTTTGTAATCAACCCTACCACACTAAACACCGAGTTTCATCAAAAACAAATCAAGCATTGAAAACCATGCTCATAGTGCTTGATTTAACCCATATATCAAATTCCTTGCCCCAAAAACTCTGTTATCATATTCATGAATGAAAAAATGATCTATTTTTTCAATATAAACTTCTTCTTCTATAACACCAATAAAAAATTCCAACATAACATCCATTTGTAAAACATTGAATTATTTTTCACTGTTGTGGTTAAGAATAGAGTGATAGTCCTGAGTACTACCACAGATGGAAATATCTCATAAATAGTGATTCAATGAACTTGAGAGTATCCCTTAAGCACTATTCATTAATTTTTTTAATTACCAATCGATGTTTATTTATTTTGTTTTGGAAGACACTTTTAGTCCCAATTACATTCTTATCTTCCATTCTCAAAATAATCTCCCATGTCTGATTCTTCTCTGTAACGCCCCGACCCTAGTTGCCTAGAGTCGGTGCATTATTACATAACATTGGCATGATCATAAGAAAGATCAAATCTCGAAAGACCGATTGGTTTAGTAGCCTTGGAAACACTAGATATATTCATAAGTTTTACATTACATCATAAAATGAAAAACTACTACAACAACATAATGTCTCCATAATCCACACTACTATCCCCTTATAATATCCCTGCAGGTCATTCATAATTTACTTCTTCACATCCTGGGGAAAAATAAAACATAGAAAAGGGGTGAGCTCAAATGCCCAGTAAGGATAACAATATAGCGGAAACTTTCATAAATAAGAATAAACATTTAAGGCAATGCATTACTAAAACAAAAGCCTTTTAAAATTGAACTTCAACATGGTATGGCAAAAGTAAAATGAAATAATGCCATTTACTTATTCACATGGATATTCTACTAATCGAATAATCACATGCAAAAATCAACAACCACTTTCATAATGTTGGAATGCATAATGCCAGACTATCATAACCACATAGCCAAGGCCTCGTGCCAAGACTACAAATAAGATTTTTTCAAGGCCTTGTGCCAAGACACTAGTTTGTCTCATGAGACCTACCGATGCATCGTGGAGCTATAGCGGGCTCCACCCGTCACTTATTAAGTCCAATGCATTCCCATATGAAAAGGTTTAAACATAACATAAACATTCGTATTAAAACTAGCATACGAAATGTCAATACTTTCACAATAAACTATGAATGGTATAAAAATAGCACATCCACAGTCAAACATATCACAAAACCTTCAATACAATATAGAAGTTTTGTATCATAATAAATCAACTTCAAATAATCTTAAAATCCATCAAAGGATGTTGACATAGATGAAATCAAAATTCTTTTTAAAGAAATATCTCCTTTTATTTTGAAATCATTTAAGATCCATATAAAATAAAACATTTTCTTTGAAAATATTCTTATAAGCTTGTAAGGAAAGCTTTGAAGATTTTATAACGGTGTAAAATAACCGCACCCGCCGTATAAGTTAAAAAAAAACATTCTTACCTCAATTCTGTCGAAAAGGTTAAAAAGGACCTTGTTTTGAAAACGACGGAAAGATTCCTTTATAAACCTCTTATAAAAAGTCAAACAAGGGTATAAATGACTTTAACCCATATTCTTTTGAATAGTAAAAATGTTTTGAAATACATTTTTAGGAAACATGGATGTGGATGATAACGAGGTCCCAATAGATAATTATGTATAAACAACCTTGGATAATGAAGAGGTTGTGAAGTAAACCCTTACCTTGTACTTTTCCTTGGTTGGGGTAGGTTAACCTCCTGTATAATGGTGAAATAGTTGTTATTAAATTATACAAGAATCATATATATTAATATGATATCATATATGATCTTTTAACATTGATTTGTTAATAATATCTTAGAATTATCGTCGTTTCGGGAGTTAACTTACTCATTTTCTTTTATATGTTTTGTTACATAAGCCATGGTTGTTGTATCTTATTCATATCCAGAATGATATACAGTCCTTAAACATCATTTTTAAATCATCAAATGATAATTATACTTGAATGGATACGATGGAGAATGAATCTCATCGCGTTCGTGGAGACGGTAGTCCGTACGTACGCACGAGCGACAATATCATTCTTTTGATATTAAAATAATATATAAATGGATGGTATATCATATATACAGAATCATTAACATGTTATATTTATTATTTACATGAGTTACACATCATTATTATACCCATCCAAATAATATTATATTGAATAACAATTACACCACGACGTGGAGACGGTAAGCCGTACGTACGCACGTATGGTGACATGTTATTCAAAGGGTGGATAGAATACTGAATATGATTGTACCATATTTATAATAACATCACAGTATATGTGAGATACTGGAGTTATTATTTCAGAATGGTAAGAACAAAGGAAGAAGAAGTGGAAGAAGAAATGAACTTAGAAAAGGGTGGTGAAATCATTACCTCTTCTTCGGGTTCTTCCTTTTGATTTGATCAAAAGGGCTCCATAGGTTGGCTTTATGATCAAACTAAGGCCTCTAGGTTGTATTGAGGGATGTTGGGAGAGTATTTGGGCAGAGTTTGGCCGAACCAAAAGGCTTTGAAGGTGTGAAGAAATGAGAAGGAGGAGTGCCCTTTTATAAGAGGGGTGAGGGGCACCTTTGGAAAAGTTAGAAATATTAATTTATAATAAATTCATATTCGGTTTACAAAGGCTCCAAAGTTGACTATTCAAAGGAAGAGGTGTGGATAGGTCGAAAACAACTCATCCAATAGAATTTAGACAGGTTTGGGTACTTATATTAACCTTATCTTTAAGTATTAACTCTAAGTTAATTAGTTTCACTTTTACAATGTCTCTTTGTATTTTTATATAATATGATTAATAAACTTACTATATACATCCAAGCGACCCCCAAGTGGTCCATTAATGAGGAACCTATCATAATATAAGTCTCTTGGCCGAACCTTAGATTTTTAGGAATTTAATATCAATTAATAATATAATATTTGTTTTAAGAACTCTTTTATGTCAATTTTGACACTATTCAATAGTTGATTTTTGTGAAACTCCTAACAGATTGATTACTTCAAACAAAGTCAATTAAATCAATCCTAATATATCATATTATCATAGAAAATTAGTTTAATTCATTAAAAGTTTCATATTATAATTATTTGGGTATTTATAAGATCAATTATTTTTATTTTTCACTATTTTAGTAATTACTGCATCATCATTGTGTCATAAATAAAATAAATTATATAATGTCTAAAAATTATAAGTAAAATAACATTATGTAGGAAATCTTGTTATCTTTCTAATGAATATTTATAATAGAAAATCCAACATGTATAACCCTATGTAAAAATTGTTCTTCTAAAAGATATATGCTTGTGTCATTTTTGTATTCATTTTAACTTAATTAAAATAAAGTGTCATTATCACTTACAAGTGGATCCATGGGGTCCCAAAATTGACACAAAGATGCCCATGGTCGACCATGTATCAACCAATAGGGTTAAGACACGTTTTAGGGTAATTTTGTATTATTATAATATTATTTTTTTAACCCTTATTTACCGGATTTACCCTTTAACCATGGTAAATAAAATATTTACCGCAGTAATTATTCAAAATGTCTAAAAATAAAAGTTACCTATTTACATAATTTGGACATCCTGATTCCAAATATGGAATCCATTTTCCTAAATTCAAAACACAGAAGTGGCAGAAATTAATTTAAAATTAATTCCCGCTGTTAAAACAAAAAGCGTGTTTTTAAGAGATAATAACTATCAAAAGATTGACACTTGTTTATGTTCGGTTTAATTGTAAAATTATGTCCAATGATAAACATTAAATTGAATGGTAAAAATATATTCTAAATATACTTTAAAACCACTCAAATTCATAATTTATCACTATTAATTATTTTGATTAAAAAAGTTGTTTTTAATTAAAATTTAGAAATTTTCACTATTCATCAAAATATGAAAGTTATCCGAAATGTACCAAAATTTCACCCTAGGCTAATTTTGATATTCCGAATCCAAAAATGAAGTCCATTTTGAAATATAGAATATATATGATTTCAAAAATTAGGTATTACTATTCACAACGGCTAGTTTAATTAGTTGTGGTGTGTGTTAGAACTCGAGGTTGCGTACAACACACGCTATCGCATTATTCAAAGGGAAACGTACCGTAGAAGCTTGGGGTGTTACATTCTCCCCTCCTTCAAATAATTGCGTCCTCGCAATTTCTAGGGTATTACTGCATAAAAAGACTCGGGTGGTTCTTCATCATAAGTTCCTCGGGTTCCCACGTTGCCTCTTCCATCTTATGATTTCTCCACAAAACTTTTACCAGACGCGTCGTCCGGTTTCTCAGTACTTGTTCTCTTGTATCAAGAATCCTGACGGGCTCTTCACAATAGGAAAGATCGGGTTCCAGTTCTAATTCCTCATAGGTGAGTACATGTGTTGGGTCAGGCATGTATTTTCTCAACAGAGATACGTGGAACACATCGTGAACTTTGGAGAGACTTGGCGGCATTGCCAATCGGTAAGCTACAGCCCCAATTCGTTCTAGAATTTCGAAAGGTCCGATGTACCTGGGACTCAATTTACCTTTCTTACCAAAACGTATGACTCCCTTCCACGGAGATACCTTCAGGAAAACATGATCACCGACTTGAAATTCCAAATCCTTCCTTCGATTATCGGCATAGCTCTTCTGCCTACTTTGAGCTACTTTGATGTGATTTTGGATTACTTTCACCTTTTCCACCGTTTCCTCCACCAGTTCTGGGCCTACAAGTTTTCTTTCACCAACGTCATCCCAACAGGTTGGTGTACGACATCTCTTTCCGTATAACGCTTCATATGGTGCCATCTGTATACTCGAATGGAAGCTATTGTTATAGGAAAATTCTACCAGTGGTAAATATTGATCCCACATACCCTGAAAATCAAGTGAGCAAGATCTCAACATGTCTTCTAAGGTCTGAATAGTCCGTTCTGATTGTCCGTCTGTCTGAGGGTGGTAAGCAGTGCTCAAATGAAGTTCAGTATCCAGGGATTTCTGAAGACTTTTCCAGAATCTTGAAGTAAAATGGGGATCACGATCAGAAACAATCGATAGGGGAACTCCATGAAGTCTCACAACTTCATTAATGTATAGTCTTGCTAGACGTTCCAAGGGTAGATCTTCTCTTATAGCAAGAAAATGTGCTGACTTGGTAAGACGATCAACAATCACCCATATTGCATCATTCCTTCTAGGAGTCTTTGGTAGCCCCATGAAAAAGTCCATCGTAACATTGTCCCATTTCCACTCCGGTATGGGAAGAGGTTGCATGACTCCTCCAGGCTGTTGCCTTCCAGCTTTCACTTGTTGACAAACCATACATCTTGATACAAAATCAGCAATCTCCCTCTTCATGTTGTCCCACCAAAAATGTTCCTTCAAATCTCTATACATTTTGGTGCTCCCAGGGTGTATAGAGAAATTGGAACTATGAGCATCATCCAGCAATTCCCTTTTTAGATCAGGTATATTGGGAACACAAAGTCTCTTTCCAAATTTCAAAGTTCCACCTTCATACGCAAAGTCTCTCAATCTCCCATCATTCACAGCTTTAATCTTCTTCTGAAATTCTTCATCATCGGTCTGAGAACTCTTAATCCTTTCTAGTAAAGATGGTTTGGCAACAATTTGAAAAAGCATTGATGTTTCACCTTCCCTGGTTATTCCCATGTCCATCTTCACTAGATCCATGAATACCGAGGGTGCATTGGTCAATCCAAACGGCATTACAGTAAACTCGTAATGCCCGTACCTGGTTCGAAATGCTGTTTTCGGAATGTCTTCCTTCTTCACACACAACTGATGGTATCCAGATCGAAGGTCAATCTTTGAAAAGTATTGAGCTCCATGCAGTTGGTCAAATAAATCATCAATACGAGGTAGGGGATACTTGTTCTTTATCGTTATAGCATTGATCTCCCTGTAGTCGATACATAACCTCATAGATCCATCTTTCTTTTTAACAAAAAGAACAGGGGCTCCCCATGGAGAAACACTAGGGCGAATAAATCCCTTATTACTCAATTCCTCTAGTTGTTTCTTTAGTTCGACTAGCTCTACAGTGGCCATTCTATAAGGGGTCTTCGATATAGGCCTTGATCCAGGAATTAAATCAATGGAAAACTCTACTTCTCGTTCTGGAGGATGTCCAGGTAAATCTTCCGGAAATACATCTACAAACTCTTTCACAATAGGTACATCCTCTATTTGAACATTTCTTTCCTCACCGACAGTTATTTCATTCTCTTCCTCCCCGATAATTGAATTAAGTTGAGCTACAGGGGGTGGATCTAAATAAGAATTAGGTGGTGACGATTCTGCTCTAAAAATAAGGTGCTCCTTATCATTATCATCAAGAATCGTAACCTCTTTCTTCTTACAATAAATCTTCGCATCATAGTCCGAAAGCCAGTCCATACCGAGGATTATATCAAACTCAATCATAGGTATGACGATGAAATCAGCAGATAAAGAAAATTTATGTGCTCTAATGGGGACTGATTCACAAAACTTTGTTGCAACGATACTTCCCTTAGGAGTTTTAACTGACAACTCCCTTATTAAATCAAATTGGAAATATCTAATTTTCTTAGCAAACTGGGAAGATATGAAACAATGCGATGATCCAGAATCAAATAATGCATTTTCTAAACTTGAGGAAACCATTAAATTACCTGCCACCACGTCTTTCGGAGCTTCTACCTCAGCAGTAGTGATAGCATAAGCCTGGCCTTGATCCCTTGGCCTTTTCTGAGGTAAGTTCTCCTGACGCTTAGGACATGCATTTGCATAATGCCCCATCTCCCTGCAATTGTAGCACTGAACGTTGGTAGCTTCCTTCTTCCCCTTGCAATCATGAGCTTGGTGGCCTTTTTCACCACACTTGTAACAGACTCCCATTCCCTTCAGGCAAGCACCGGGGTGTTTCTTCCCGCACTTACCACAAGATGGATATTCAACCTTTCCCTTCTTCCCCTTATTTCCATTCCCAGATTGATCAGCAGGTCTCTTCTTCTCTTGCTTTGCTTTAAAGTCATAAGACTTAGAGAATTCCTTTTCGGTCTTGATAGCACATGAGACAATGTCTTCGTACGATGAAAAGGATTGTGAGACTAATGCTCGACGGAGAAATGGTTTTAACCCATCAAAGAAACGATCAATCTTACTTCTTGGGTTGCGAATATAATCACCAGCGTACCTCGCTAACCTTGTAAAGTTAGCCTCATACTTTGTGACATTATCATCCTCCTTTTGTCTCAGACTCAGAAATTGCCTTTCCATATCTGCTCGATGGTCGCGAGGAAAGTATTTTTCTAAAAACAGATCTTTGAACTCCCTCCATTCCATGTTTGATACTTCATCATCTTCCTTCATGTTTTGAATCAATGACCACCATTGATCAGCATCTCCAGTGAGGCGGTAAACTGCCATGGTAACTTTTTCCCTTTCACTACTCCCCAAGGCCTGAAATATTTTCTCTAGGGAAAATATCCATTGCTCAGCTACTAAGGGATTTGTACTCCCATTGAACGTTGGTGGTTGTTGTCTCATGAATCGATCTAACATTGATCCTCCACGCTGCGGATCAGGGTGCTCCATACGGGTAAGGTTATTATTCATAACCTGAGTAAGTTGTCCCAGTACGGTGATTAGCTGATCAGCACCAGTTGCATCACCAGCCCCACTATAATTATCTTGAGCAGGAGGGCAATCCCTACATGGAGTGCGTGCATTGATACGGTTTCCATTTCTTCCACTAGGCGCCATTTCTAAACAATGGCATAAACTAGATCAGTTTATGAATTAAAATACATAATCCCATACTTATAAAACACTTAACATAAATTGAACTATTTATGGATATAATCCATAATCATAAAAATGTTTTCTTTGAGGAAGTATATACTCATAAACCCTTCATAATGATTTGTAAAGAAAATGAGAGTTATCCTAAGCATATCCCCCGGGAGTGTCGTAACCAAGAGTGCAGCAAGGCCCGTTGTCGTGCACCAGTTCCCGTTCGAGTCTAGCTCAAAGCGGTGTTTTCGGGTTTTACCCCTAGGTACATCTGTGCCAGAGCCGCCTCTACCTGCTCGTATCCAGACAGGGATGTATTGCTCGGAAAACTCACAAAGTCTCTACAATACCAAAATTCTAGGAAGTTCTTCTATACTAATCCTCAAAGTTCATCTTAGGTCTATGTGCTATAATCAGAGTTTATCTAAATCTAGCTTCCAAGGTTTGTACTAAACTTCCTCTGATACCAACTGTAACGCCCCGACCCTAGTTTCCTAGAGTCGGTGCATTATTACATAACATTGGCATGATCATAAGAAAGATCAAATCTCGAAAGACCGATTGGTTTAGTAGCCTTGGAAACACTAGATATATTCATAAGTTTTACATTACATCATAAAATGAAAAACTACTACAACAACATAATGTCTCCATAATCCACACTACTATCCCCTCATAATATCCCTGCAGGTCATTCATAATTTACTTCTTCACATCCTGGGGAAAAATAAAACATAGAAAAGGGGTGAGCTCAAATGCCCAGTAAGGATAACAATATAGCGGAAACTTTCATAAATAAGAATAAACATTTAAGGCAATGCATTACTAAAACAAAAGCCTTTTAAAATTGAACTTCAACATGGTATGGCAAAAGTAAAATGAAATAATGCCATTTACTTACTCACATGGATATTCTACTAATCGAATAATCACATGCAAAAATCAATAACCACTTTCATAATGTTGGAATGCATAATGCCAGACTATCATAACCACATAGCCAAGGCCTCGTGCCAAGACTACAAATAAGATTTTGTCAAGGCCTTGTGCCAAGACACTAGTTTGTCTCATGAGACCTACCGATGCATCGAGGAGCTATAGCGGGCTCCACCTGTCACTTATTAAGTCCAATGCATTCCCATATGAAAAGGTTTAAACATAACATAAACATTCGTATTAAAACTAGCATACGAAATGTCAATACTTTCACAATAAACTATGAATGGTATAAAAATAGCACATCCACAGTCAAACATATCACAAAACCTTAAATACAATATAGAAGTTTTGTATCATAATAAATCAACTTCAAATAATCTTAAAATCCATCAAAGGATGTTGACATAGATGAAATCAAAATTCTTTTTAAAGAAATATCTCCTTTTATTTTGAAATCATTTAAGATCCATATAAAATAAAACATTTTCTTTGAAAATATTCTTATAAGCTTGTAAGGAAAGCTTTGAAGATTTTATAACGGTGTAAAATAACCGCACCCGCCGTATAAGTTAAAAAAACATTCTTACCTCAATTCTGTCGAAAAGGTTAAAAAGGACCTTGTTTGGAAAACGACGGAAAGATTCCTTTATAAACCTCTTATAAAAAGTCAAACAAGGGTATAAATGACTTTAACCCATATTCTTTTGAATAGTAAAAATGTTTTGAAATACATTTTTAGGAAACATGGATGTGGATGATAACGAGGTCCCAGTAGATAATTATGTATAAACAACCTTGGATAATGAAGAGGTTGTGAAGTAAACCCTTACCTTGTACTTTTCCTTGGTTAGGGTAGGTTAACCTCCTGTATAATGGTGAAATAGTTGTTATTAAATTATACAAGAATCATATATATTAATATGATATCATATATGATCTTTTAACATTGATTTGTTAATAATATCTTAGAATTATCGTCGTTTCGGGAGTTAACTTACTCATTTTCTTTTATATGTTTTGTTACATAAGCCATGGTTGTTGTATCTTATTCATATCCAGAATGATATACAGTCCTTAAACATCATTTTTAAATCATCAAATGATAATTATACTTGAATGGATACGATGGAGAATGAATCTCATCGCGTTCGTGGAGACGGTAGTCCGTACGTACGCACGAGCGACAATATCATTCTTTTGATATTAAAATAATATATAAATGGATGGTATATCATATATAAAGAATCATTAACATGTTATATTTATTATTTACATGAGTTACACATCATTATTATACCCATCCAAATAATATTATATTGAATAACAATTACACCACGACGTGGAGACGGTAAGCCGTACGTACGCACGTATGGTGACATGTTATTCAAAGGGTGGATAGAATACTGAATATGATTGTACCATATTTATAATAACATCACAGTATATGTGAGATACTGGAGTTATTATTTCAGAATGGTAAGAACAAAGGAAGAAGAAGTGGAAGAAGAAATGAACTTAGAAAAGGGTGGTGAAATCATTACCTCTTCTTCGGGTTCTTCCTTTTGATTTGATCAAAAGGGCTCCTTAGGTTGGCTTTCTGATCAAACTAAGGCCTCTAGGTTGTATTGAGGGATGTTGGGAGAGTATTTGGGCAGAGTTTGGCTGAACCAAAAGGCTTTGAAGGTGTGAAGAAATGAGAAGGAGGAGTGCCCTTTTATAAGAGGGGTGAGGGGCACCTTTGGAAAAGTTAGAAATATTAATTTATAATAAATTCATATTCGGTTTACAAAGGCTCCAAAGTTGACTATTCAAAGGATGAGGTGTGGATAGGTCGAAAACAACTCATCCAATAGAATTTAGACAGGTTTGGGTACTTATATTAACCTTATCTTTAAGTATTAACTCTAAGTTAATTAGTTTCACTTTTACAATGTCTCTTTGTATTTTTATATAATATGATTAATAAACTTACTATATACATACAAGCGACCCCCAAGTGGTCCATTAATGAGGAACCTATCATAATATAAGTCTCTTGGCCGAACCTTAGATTTTTAGGAATTTAATATCAATTAATAATATAATATTTGTTTTAAGAACTCTTTTATGTCAATTTTGACACTATTCAATAGTTGATTTTTGTGAAACTCCTAACAGATTGATTACTTCGAACAAAGTCAATTAAATCAATCCTAATATATCATATTATCATAGAAAATTAGTTTAATTCATTAAAAGTTTCATATTATAATTATTTGGGTATTTATAAGATCAATTATTTTTATTATTCACTATTTTAGTAATTACTGCATCATCATTGTGTCATAAATCAAATAAATTATATAATGTCTAAAAATTATAAATAAAATAACATTATGTAGGAAATCTTTTTATCTTTCTAATGAATATTTATAATCGAAAATCCAACATGTATAACCCTATGTAAAAATTGTTCTTCTAAAAGATATATGCTTGTGTCATTTTTGTATTCATTTTAACTTAATTAAAATAAAGTGTCATTATCACTTACAAGTGGATCCATGGGGTCCCAAAATTGACACAAAGATGCCCATGGTCGACCATGTATCAACTAATAGGGTTAAGACACGTTTTAGGGTAATTTTGTATTATTATAATATTATTTTTTTAACCCTTATTTACCGGATTTACCCTTTAACCATGGTAAATAAAATATTTACCGCAGTAATTATTCAAAATGTCTAAAAATAAAAGTTACCTATTTACATAATTTGGACATCCTGATTCCAAATATGGAATCCATTTTCCTAAATTCAAAACACAGAAGTGGCAGAAATTAATTTAAAATTAATTCCCGCTGTTAAAACAAAAAGCGTGTTTTTAAGAGATAATAACTATCAAAAGATTGACACTTGTTTATGTTCGGTTTAATTGTAAAATTATGTCCAATGATAAACATTAAATTGAATGGTAAAAATATATTCTAAATATACTTTAAAACCACTCAAATTCATAATTTATCACTATTAATTATTTTGATTAAAAAAGTTGTTTTTAATTGAAATTTAGAAATTTTCACTATTCATCAAAATATGAAAGTTATCCGAAATGTACCAAAATTTCACCCTAGGATAATTTTGATATTCCGAATCCAAAAATGAAGTCCATATTGAAATATAGAATATATATGATTTCAAAAATTAGGTATTACTATTCACAACGGCTAGTTTAATTAGTTGTGGTGTGTGTTAGAACTCGAGGTTGCGTACAACACACGCTATCGCATTATTCAAAGGGAAACGTACCGTAGAAGCTTGGGGTGTTACATTCTCGATTTGGTTACACTCTTTATTTATATCCTAAACCTAGTTCTAATCTCCAACTGAATCTTCAAAATATTTTATCTCTATCTATGATAAGAAATATTATTATTATAAAGTCTCTATCTTCATTGTATTCACTAGTACTATCTGATCACCGATAATTTTCTATATATCAATTTTTAATCAAATCTTTTTAATTTGTACATATATAGGTTTATATTAATCCTTTAAATTAACTAAATATTATTTTGAATCCACCTTATGTCTTGGAATGCCCCCTGATATAATTCTCCCCTAATAAGTATTTTATTGATGTACAAGTATAGTTTTGATATCTCTTCATCTTTACATTTGGTTCTTCATTATATAATCTCTCTTTTCCACAACATGAAACTTCCAGATACTGATTTCAAATAACATGGTTGTTTTGTAACACCAATTTTTGAATATAATAACATATTTTAATTTTAATAGTTTGGATTATTCTTATCACATGATTCTCTATTAAACTTACACACCCATTCCATTTCATCACACACACACCACATAGATTGTATCTCCCCTTTAGTTCCACAACATTAAAAATATATTAGAAACAATTTAGTGCATGTGTAGAGGGTTGAATCTAGAATACTCAAGAGTAGGATTATGGTCAATCCCAATGGACCAACCCTTTTTAATTTTTTTTGTAAAGCATTGTACTCAATTTAAGCTTGTTCTAACTGTCGATCCAACTTCATATGTTCTGGACATATAAATAGAAAATATTTACCCATAATATCATTCTTATTATAATATATAGGTTCTGAAGGCATGGAAATTTCACAATTTTGGGTTTAAGACTACTGGTACAAATTTCATTTTTTTCACTCAAATTATACACCCTTTTTCATGATGCTTTATTTGATAAAGAATACTTCCAAAGATTATATGATCTTGCTTCTTCCTCTATTAGAGGGACCTTTCCCTTTCCTTCACTACTCACCTTGTGCTGTGACACAAAATTTGATGAGGCATTATTTTTTCAGTTTTCTTTTATCAATTATCAGATTCAACTCACCCTGATGTGCATGGAGTGAGTCTTTCATTAATCATAAATTATTTTTACTTAAAACTCGAGTAGATTCTTATGTTTCATTTAATGTTGTAAACCCATTTTTTATCTTAATAGGATGTCTTATATTATATTATTTGTAGATATACACCACTATATTTGGGGATATATTTTTGAGTTCATTTTTATTCCCTAATTTCTTTCATCTATAATATATTTCCAAATTATCATGATTAAAACATACATTTCATATTCATTTATTAGCTAAGATATTGATGCAGCCAGAGTTCTTATGACCCTAAAATTGATATCATAGGGTTATTTTCATAAAATGATGGGTTTCCCATGTATTCCATAATAATAACATTTCATGGATACATTCTTCGGAGATTCGCTCCTTATATACTTTTCAATAAGCTTCAACTTATTCTAAAATTTAGAAATATTTTATTCTTAAAAATATAAAATATATCTAAAAAATTCAAAAAAACTCAAATACTACCATGCATCACATATAAATATAACATATTTTCATCAATTTTTTATAAGTCATTTTAGGTCTATTTGTATCTCCTACAGAATTTTTCCTATTTTTGGAACTATTCACAACTATTTTCCTCTCATGCATGGGAGAGGGTTCATCATATACAATACCATATTTTCCCAAATTGTATGAACTTTGGGATGAGACAATCATTTCATGTTCTTCCTAAAAAATATCATATATTCTTTTCATTTTGTTATTACCTTCCAAAGGGTAGTCAAATAAAAAATGCAAAGCATCCTTTAGTTTGGGGATGTCTTTGGAATTGGATTTATCCACTTATTTCTTCACCAATTATGTCTATTCTCCCAATTTTTAAATATTCTTGTACATTTATTGATTTTGAGCATTATGTGCTCTATTTATTATTATCTCATTTTCCAATTTTTGGGGGAGCTTATTTATCATGTTATCTTACTTCATTATTTTATAATTTTTCTAAGCAAAAGAATAATTACACAATGATTTCAATTATTATTGCATTTGGTTATCTTAAACTAGTTTATATAGGTGTATAGAAAGATAATTATATTTGGCATCCAAATTCTGAATTTATTCTGAGTTCATATTCTTTCCCTTCTTAATATATTTGAGTTTTCATCCTTTATGGAAATTTTTATTAGTTATTCATCTTTGGAATCAATATTCTCCCTCATATTAGTACTGAAATCAACAAACCATTAATTTAAACCTTTTAGATTGTTGAAATAAATATCCTTTACTTGGATTTTAATATCTTAAGAATTATTATCTACATTTAATTGCTGATCCAATTCATTTTTCACGTGGAAAACATCTACTTATAGACTTCTTGGTATTTATTCATCATCAATAGTTCCAAAATCAATTTGAATTTTTGGTTCTTGATTTATTCCAATAGAATAATTTAATTATAAAATAATCTGAAAATATATTAATTTATTCTTTTACTTCATCTAAATCACACCATTTCCGTAGACACATATGTACTAGGTAACTCCACAATACTTCTGTTTCCTTTTTAATGTTTTTCCATTTTTTATAGAAGAATGGTATAAGGGGTAAAATTTAATTTAATTTTAGAAAAAGAATTAAATAAGGCATATAATTTTTTTTATAAAATAAACCAATTCTTTGATACCAATTTTAGGCCCAAAAAAGGGCTTCGATACCCTGAGGGGGCTGAATTTGGGTGTGGATCTTCTTCTCAAAATTATTCCCACCCTACTGGATCTTGACCTCTTTAATGTAAGGGTCACATTATTTTTTTCTTTATTGTTTATTTTGATCTTATCCAATCCAACTATATTAGATGATGATTCATAAAATGTAAAGAGAGAAATAATGAATAAGGACACGTTGATTTTTACTTGGTTTACCACTATGAGCTAGTCTAAAGAGCATGCATCCAATAGTGTGTTGGTGAACCAAAATCAATAATCCCATGAATTTTTTATTTAGAATTATTAACTCGTTAATGGGATTACTTACCTTACAATTTTTTTGAGAGGACTCAATGTCCATCCTGGTTAATAACCAATCATAATTTGAAAGATCGATTCTCTCTCAATTAAAGTGTGATTACTACTCCTTCATAGGAATATTTTTTTTGTTATGAAAAACCTCAGAATTGTTTCATACATGAGTGTTCCATGGTGTCCCGTTTTTACCCAGTAGATGAAATATAATTCAATTAATAGTGCTTTCTTTGTGGAGATTTATTTGATTAACTTTTTTTGATCTTTCGTGAATTTCCTTAATCCCTCTGCAAAAACCTCTACCCCCCATTGTGCAAGTTCTTCATGGAAAGCCATTGTTTTTTAGAATTACTTTTATTCCCAGAAGGGGGATTCTTCACAAGAAATCATTCCTTGAAAACAACTTCTTTTGAAAACTGGATTTTTTCATAGTGTAAAATATTTGCGAAATTATTTTTCCTTAACAAACCACTTTTGGAGTTTTCTGAATTCTTCAATATATTTTCCTTTCTAAAGAAATTACCTCTTTTTATGATGTTATTAGGGGTACATTATATAGTCAAATAAATACCAAAAACCATTCTAATAATAATTACGATAAACTCTTTAGCAGATTAGACATCACCATACATGTTATGTGGTTCGTGTATTACCAAATTCCTTTGTGGAACCCTTTAAATCACTATCCTCATCCACAAATGAAAACATATTTTTGAAGAGAATATTAAATCATTAAATTCAATAGTAAATTATGATCCTCTTATGAACTAATATTTATATCTGGTTCTCATAGCACAAAGACCTTTTGTACCACATACAATGCTTTCATACCTCTATCTTAATGTTTTTGTCAACATACCTTGTCAACATCAATATTGGAACTCCAAAAATGAATATCTCAGTCCTCTTTTTCAACAAACACAATCATCCCAAAACACTACAAAGTTACCTTGATGGTTTTTTCTGGACAATGTATCTTATAAAAACTCATGGGTACCCTTATACACCATGTGAAACACCCTTACGCATTGTCTTATGATATTATACAGTGAAAATTATACCTTTACCCTTGTACATAGATCACTCTTGCATAAGGGTAGAGATCCTTTTACACTTTAGAAACCCCTTGGCCCTGCGTAAGGGTAAGGAAAACGTTAAAAATATTTATTTTCCAGATTAAAATCAGTAATTCATATTTTCCACCACTTTTATTCCAAATTTATATGTTAATTTAAAATCTACCATATTTAAATTATTAAATTAATTCATGTGGAAAAAGATTAAAATTATTAAAATTCATTATAAAAATCATAAAAAACTCATGAGAAATGATTAAATCAATTCACATAAAAAATTCATAATTTCATTAATAATCATAACGTAATGAACCTAGGGAAAATAAATTAGCATCCAAATATATTTATAAAAGTTTTGGGTAAATTACCTTCAATAAAGATAAAAAAGAATATAGTATTTATAAAATATATATAAATTTGTATGGTTAAGTAAATAATTTCTCAAATAAATCTATGTATCAATTTCGGTGAACACCCTTTAATTAATGAAATGGAAAATAGGGTACTCACAAAGAAAATAAATTAGAATAAATGTTATGTTTATTCCTGGTGGAAGGTTAGCCAAGAAATATATAGTGATGAATCATTGATTTGATTGAAAATAACATTACATAAGCCATCCAGAGAACGAGAGTGGATGGTAATATTTGGAAAATATCCTTAATGAATCCTATGATATGTCAAATGAAAATGAATTAGATGAAATATAATTTTTATGAGTTATAGAAAAATCACTCTGGAAAAACAATATCCTTGAAACATTGAAATTATTTTAAAAGAAATATTTTATAAACATATGATAAAAATAATTTCTTACAGGAACCATAAAAATGTAGGTATAAATATTCATGTATAATGACAAACGTCGTGGAAAGATGTGCTCATACTTAAAAAGTTAAAAATAGATTCTTTTTACACTTTGATGAAAATGATACATATACAAAACATCAATGTTTTATATATATCATTTAAAAAAAGTAATTTAGTATAATATTCCATTAATAGATTATTTCAGTATATATAAATATATTCACAAAATCATCCAGTGAATGCAAATATGGAAAAAGGATGTTCTCAGCTAAAAATAAGCTCTAGGGTCAGTTTCACTTTCAATAAACACTTATAGTAAAATATAAGTCAAGGGGAGATGAAATTTTGAGTGTACATTTAAACCCCATGAACATCCATAGAAAATTATGAGGGTCTTTATAAATATCCAAAATTCATCATATGTATTATCTTTAAGAAAAAATATTGATTAGAAAATTAGATTGGAAATTAAAACTTTACAATTTGAGTAACATTTTAATCAAAACCCCATTGGATAGAGGTCTTACAATTAAACATAAAAGACCATGAATAAAATATTATACATGATATAATATCTGAAATGGTCATTTTATACACTATATAAAAAACATGGTGTCTAAAATAAAACATGTCCCATGGATTTCAAAATGAGACAAAAAATAGTTTCAACCTTTGAATCCTTTGAAATTAAATCCATTAAAATAAAGAACTATATATGGATATTAAAATACCATAAATTAAATGAATATGATAAAATATATCCATTAGTTATTAATCATACCATAAAAAATATATTATGGTGTACAATATGGAATATGACTCAAGAAATTTAATTTGAGACAAATAACCCATTACCTTTATTCCTGACTTCCACTAAAGCACGTGAATCTACTATATTTTTTTTTACTATCATAATCACCTATTGAAAAACATATTCATTAATATAAAAATTTTATAAACTTCATTTATAATTAGTATCTACATGCATAGCAGTTTGTTATTATCAATTTTCAATATTGGGTAAGAGTGATCTTAAATGTTTTGAACTAGTTTCATAACCACGGTTTTGTTATTCATTCTTATCCCAATTTTAATAATTATCATATCATACAATATACTATAATTTATGTTTTAAAATTATTTATAATTTTATAATTTAATTCTATGGTATTTTTTGTTATGGTTCTTGTATATGAAATTAGAGGCAAGCATCTTTCAATGATCTTTAAAAAATGAATAGATGTATATAAATTAACAAGTTTAATATTATTTTTACCATTACAAAATCAAAAAAAATTATTTATATAATTCTAAATATAATATAATATTATTAATTATGTTATTATAGTCATTAATGATATTATTTTATAGCACTATTAATGTAGGTGGTTTGACCGACCAAAACATGAACATGCCTTAATAAATGGATGATTATGATTATGGAAGTGGTTTATTTTAAAATAATATAACTAATATATAATAATAATGACATTAATTAGATATATTTAAGGTGATGAATCATATTTGATGATATATTAACAAATAAGAAAGATACTTGATGAAAAATGAGAAACATTACTTCATGGATGATGTAGTTTGCACAATGCGTGGTCAACATTTTCATTTCTCGAATAATGAGAGGGAAAGAAGTTTCATTATAATTTGTCTCGTCATAATCATAATTATATTATATATGAAATGTTTTTCTCCAATTCTAACCTTATAATGAGTGAAGAGAGGTGGTAGTATACCAATAAAAGAATGAAAAATGTGTTTTTATTAATGGAAAAGGGGAAAGGTTTATATTAGTCACCCCCTTAGAATATTAATATCCAATAAAAAAATAATTATTTTAATATAATTTAATTTAAAAAATTTATTTAAGAAAGTGAAAAAAAAATAAAAGTAGTTGGGGGGAAAATTACTCATGTTGAGGACTTGACCATTTCGTTTTAAGACTCCTTGTATATAGAGGTATTAGGATAATACCTTGTGACCAGAGGATAAAGTAAAATGAATAGGATTATAGGGGAATGAATAAGGGTAGAGTTTCAATAGGAAATAGAATTTTCAGGGTAGTTTTGAAGGGCTGGTGAGAGACCCCTTTTATAAGTTGTGAGAATTGTATTTTTGAAACTAATTAAACATAATATAACGAGAGAAAATGTTTTACATATCAAGAAGAATCCAAAATGGAAAAAACATTATTCAATGATGATATAAGGATTAAAATTTTTCAACTATTCATTCTCAAACATGTTTTAAAACTATCTTTAAGTCCTTTACTCTTTGAATTTTTAATTTTACCATTTTTGGTTTTACCTTGGTTACTAGTTTTTACCTATGTATATCAATTTGTTTGCATAAAAATAAAATGGGTTTTATTAAAAAATTTATACCAACTTATTATAAAAATAAATTCAGTATTATCATATAAAATTTCTATCTGTAAGAAAAATCACCTTTAACATTAGCTTATATAACGCGTAAAACCCCATTTTTAGAAAAAGGGTATTTTTAAGCATAAAATTTATTTCTAAGATAAAATTGTCAATTTATTTGATTTTAATGATGTAAATAGATTTATTAAATAAAATATTTCTATTTAAAATCAAGAAAAAAATAAAATTTTACCAAAATAGTATTTAACTAAACTAAAACACTAAACATTTTTTTTATTGTAAAATATTACGTAAGTTATTAAAATATTAGTCCCTGGTTTTATAAATTAAAAATAATATTTTATTTCTTTAATTCATAAATAAATATTTTAATAATTAAAAGTCCTTATACATTTCTTGGTCTTTCTTATAAAGACATAAAATTTATTGTTTTGGTAAAAACTATATTTTTCACTATTTTCCTAAAAATCAATTATTTTAGAATAATATCAAAATTTAAAATTAAAATGATATTTAGATTATAAATAAAAAATGAATTTTAGTTTTTCAAATTAAAATTCTATAATTTTATATTTTAAATTATAAATAAAATCAGAAAATATAATGAGAAACTATTTTTATAAGAAAATAACTTTTCGAAGTATTAACCATTATTATTCTTATTCACTGTCAATTACTAATCAAATTAGTGTTATTATATTATATATATTATTCGTATCTATAATATACCTTAACTATAATATATTTAGTATCTTAAAATCAATCTCATAAAAGTATAATTTTAGAAAAAATATTTTTTTAAGCATAAGGTGATCTTATTATTTATCTAAAAACACTAATTGAATTACATCAATGCATTAGTATTTAAAATGATCATTATTTCAAAATATATTTTATGAGGTGGTTACCAATATTTATATTAAACAACTTAATGACTATATTATAGATGTCATATAATGTTTGAGGATTTTTTTCATCCTTTGTTTCATGTGAAGATAGTTATTAAACACATTAGGTTTTAGAGGAAAATTTATATAGTAAGATCTTGAAGAATTTCCTTCTCCTGGTAAAATAAATTTCATCATTTCCATTTTAATTATTACCTAAAAATTATATACTTAGGGGTCTATATAAGGTATACCTGAATTTGGATTTAATTTTTAATGAGGTTTCATCCTCAATATCTATTTTTGGAATAGTGAGCTCATCTTTTCTATCATTATAGGAATTTAACTAATTTTGTTTTTTTCATTCACCATTTGCGATACCTAACCTAATATAATTGGAGAAATTCTCATATTGATTTTATAGTCTTTATTATTCTAATATGTGGTCATGGGTTGATTTCTAGATGTGATTTTCCTATCATGGATATTTGCATGGGATCTATGTTATGAGAGTTAATCCATGACTAATATCACATCAAATTTGACAAAAGAAATTATATTTATATTTGATAGGAAGAAAATTAATAAGAATATCTACAAGAGATTATTTATATACATTGGATAAAATAATATTAACACTAAATGTTTTTATTAATAATTCAACATCTAGACATCTAGATTGAGATTTTATGTTCATATCAAACATTCTAGTTATAAAGAAGTAGGTTGAACAAGATTAAAATACAATACTCTTAGTTCTTGTATGGAAGATCAATTTTCCTCACTCCACATCATTTTCAGAACTCAATTCAGTAGTTGTGATTTCATATTATTTCCCTTATTCCATTGGCCATGGAATTCGATGATCCGTATCTTCCTTTTTAGACCTTATATTAGGGAATTTTCTTAGATAATGTCCAATTTACCCAAATTTAAGACATTGAATTATTAGTAGTACCTCTAAATGAAAACTATTTCCTTTCATAGTTTCCATTGAGATCTTTAATTTTCTATGAAAAATATTTTCTTTATTACCACCTTTTCTATACATAAAGAATATATGAGTTCCATAGATATGTTTTCTTTGGTCTGTCTTCCCATATTTTGATATTAAAAAATTAAAGCTTCTTCACTTCATCATATTCATAACCTAGACATCTATGATACCTAGTTTTTATCTTATTCGGTGTGTTTTGAAACTCAACTAATTTCACATTGTTAATCATAATTCTCAATGGATGGTTTGAAATAATCATTGGGTTTCTCACTCTAGCTCTTATCCTGTTTGGTTACTCATCGAGAGAATCTCTACATTATACGTGGAATCCATTTTAAACTAGGTTTCGTTATATATCCATTTATTACTAATACTAAAAGGAGTTAAAATTAGTTATAAACACCACAAGAGAATTATTTTAAGATAATTACTTTTAAGAATCACCTCAAAATAGATTACTCTTTGATATTATTACATTAGATTTTAGTTTAACATAAATCAATCTCAGGACAATATATGTTTCTTTATGTTGGTTTGTATACTATTACGTAACCTAATTCCCTAACATAAAAATTTGCTCATAATGGATTGTAAATAGTATTTAATTAACCAAATCATATACCCTAAGAGTGTCTATCTTGGAGTGCAGTCCAAGCCCACTCATCATGCATCAGCAAAAATATTGATTTGATACTCAACCATTTTTTTATAGGTTTATTACCCTAAGTGAATCTATTCCATGTCTATATCAACATTCTAGTATCCAGATAGATATGTAATTACTAAGATAACCACACATTTTTTACTTTACCAAAAGAATCTAGAATTTATCCTATAAATATAATTATCCCTTATGCATACTGATGTTCACTTATCTTAATCCCTAAAAAATTAAAATATTCAATATAATCTCAAATAAACTAAAGGGTTATCTATAAATGTGAAATTATTATTTACCTTAACTTATCATCCCTTAAATTGTCCCTAGATAGCATCTTGACCTCTAAAGTTATCTAAAACCTGATCTAATACAAAAAATATAAATACCTATATACAATACCATCTTAATTACACGAGTTAGTGAAAATATATCATTACATGGATTCCGAATACCTTTTAGGTTTATAGTTTTAGATAATTAAGACAAAATATTAACTAACTAAACTTATGTATTTTTCAATTAATTGACATTTTACCTCTATATAAGGAATTTCTTAATCCATAACATGTCTTCAAAATCTCTCACTAATTCTCTATATAAGATACTCTTCTAGAAATTTCATACTATTATTATGTCCATAACCTAGGTAAATAGAAACATATGAAAGGGATGAGATCAGATGCTTGGTAAAGGTAAACATAAGAAATAACGATCGATGATCATAAGGGTGAATAAGATTATCATTTGTATATAATTAGGATATATAAGAAAATTCATACCTAGTAAATTTTATATAATAAAAAATGAGTCATGGAATAATAAAAGGAATAAAATCAAAAATAAATTAAGGGAGTGTGCAAACATAATTTATTAAACATGATCCATGATATCATAACATGGTCACAAGAAAAAACATAAGACTTTGAAACAATCATTAGTATATGGAATACTACATTTAGGAGACACACCACCATTTACCATGCTTATGAGCAACTAAAACATACATATTAATAATTTTCTTATGAGATACAAATACGTAACCAATGTATTATAGAAGGATATAGGACCTCACCTATCATTCATTCATACATATATGTTCCACTTGAAATTAATATCTTCATCATTTCATAAATAACCTATAAGAATAAAAATGGGTGTTATTCCTCACATCATAAATAAACTAAGCAAATAAAACATGATTCATTAATAATATCAAAAACAATATGGGGAAAGATAATGGGTTTCATTCATCACATCCTAATGAACCCATGGAAATAAAATGGGTTTCATGTCCATTTTACATGGATTCACATAAGTGAATAATTCATAACTATTAAATTATCATAATATTATAAACCCATAGAAAATAAATGGGTATCCAATGATATTCGGTAACATTATCATTAAATAACCTTTAATAAAGATAACAATGAATATGGAATTTACACTGTATAGATAAAGAATATAGGTTTAAGTTAATACTTTACCCAATAAATTGATGTGGGGAATTTAGGTGAACACCCTTAAATCAAAGATATGGAAATCTAGGTATTCATAAAGAAAATACATTAGAAAAAAAGGTATGAATATTCTCAGAGGATGTTAAGGAAAGAGAGAAAGGTAGTGATGGGTCATATATTTGATAGAAAGAAATATTATATAATAAATATAGAGATAGAAGGTTAATGTAAAATTTTTAAGAGTATCATCAATCAATCCAAATATTTTTCAAAGGTAAATGACATAGATGAAGAATATATTTCATGAGTTTTATAAAAATCACTTTAGAAATATTAAATATCCTTTATGCTTTAAAATTATTTTAAAATAAATATTTTAAAAATATAAGATACAAATATTTTATTTTAGAATCCATGATAATTTTCATAGAATGATTCATATAAAATTAAAAATGTGGTGCAAAGATGTTTTCATGCTTAAAATGTTAAAAAGAGATATTGTTCACACTTCGATGAGAAAGTCCAATATTGAAAACATTGAAAATTTATTTAAAACTATTAAAATACTAAATTAGTAAAAAATGACCTTAATAAATTATTTATACATATATAAGGTAATTGGAAACATATTCAAAATAATATGGGTTGGGATAAAAGGAGGTTCCTTGTCGAAAATAAGAGATTGGGTTGATTTCAGTTATAAGAAAATCTTATGGAAAATTACGAATCAAGGGGAAATGAAATTTTTATAGTACATGTGAAACCCCATGGAAATCCAAATAAAATTATGATGTCATTTATAAATAATAAAAATTCTCTATATGGATTATATTTTATAAAAAATCATGATTTGAAAATAATATTTGAAATTAAACCCCTACAGTTTGACTAACATTGTAATAAAAACACCTTTATAAAGAGGGATTTAAATTAAAAATAAAATAACATGAATAAAATATAATTAATGATATAAAATCTTAAATTTTCTGTGTATAAAACATATAAAAAACGTGGTGAACAAAATCTAACATGTCCCATGGATTTGAATATGTAACAAATAAATAATTAAAACCATTGTATCCATTAAAAACCCCATTAAATAAAAAAATATATAAGGATATTGAAATCCCATGAATTACATAAAAATGGTAAAATAAATCCATGAGGTATTAATCACAAAATAAAATGGATTTTATGGTGAAAAATATGAAATATTTCTCAAAATATTTATTTTACGACAAAGAACGCAATACTTTAATTTCTGACTTACACTAAGGCACTTGAATCTCATGTATAACATAAAATAATAATCTTAATCACATACTTAAGATCTTAATTCGTATATCTAAATTTTTTATACCCTTTATTTATAATTATTCTATACATTTAAAGTAATTTTTTATTATTAATTTTCAATACATGGTATGAGTTGTCTTTATTGTTGTTGACAAGTATGGAAATAGCAGTGTAATTCTTCATAATTATCCCAAACATAATAATTCCTATATCATAAAAGATAATTCAATTTATTATATATACTTATTTATAACGTTATAATTCCATTCCATGGTAGTTTTAGTTACGGTTATTGTAGATGAAATTATATTCAAGCATGTTTTGGTGATTTTTAACAAATGAATGGTGGTATCTTAATTAATGAGTTTAATATTATTATTATCATTTTAGAACCAAAATAAAATAAATATTTATTTATGTATATAAGATAATATTATTATCTAATTTCAAAAATACATCCATGTTATTATTTTATAACATTGTTCTAGTAGGGTATTTGACCAACCCGAACATCAACATTCCAAAATTAATGGATGATTATGATTATGAATGTGGTTTATTTTAGAATAATATTACCATTATAGGTGTATAATGATATTTTTTATATATTTTTAAGGCATGGAATCATATTTTAATATATTTTAGTAAATAATAAAAAATCCTATAAAAAATGAGATACATTAATTTGTGAAGGAGACAATCCTCATAATACATGGTAAATATTTTCATTTCATTATGAATGAGAGGGAAATAAATACCATTATAATTTTTCTCTTTATAATCATGATTATATTATATATTTCAAATTTTTCTCCAATGTTATCCTAATAACTAGTGAAGAGAGGAGGTAGTCTACATAACACATGAATGGCGGTTTCATTTTTGATAATTTAATAGAAAAAAAGTGGTTAATTGTCACCCCATAGAATAATAAAATTAATTATAAAAGCAATACTTATTTAATTATATATTAACTAAAAAATTATAATTGGGAGAATAATAAATAAAATAAAACAAGTTAGGGAAAAAGTACTCACATTGAGGACTTAGTCTTTCCATTGAAAAACTCCCTGGAAATAGAGGTCTTAAGATAATCAATTTTGACTGGAGGCTCAAGGAAAAATAGGGGATACTAGGGGAATGAATGAGGGTAATGTTTCAAGAAGAATTATAAGTTTTAGAGTGATCTTGAAGGTGTATTGAGAGGCCCCTTTTATAAGTGGTGAGATTGGCATTTTTTAAAATATCTCAACTTAATATAAAGAGAGAACATGTTTTACATGTCAAGAATACACCCAAATGGATAATAATGGAGTGGGTTATGAGATATGTTCTAAAACTATAGAACAAATAATTTGAATCCATGTTTTAAACATTTTTATGTCCTTTATTCATTGAATTTTTACTTCTAACATTTTTTTTTACCTTGGTAACAAGTTCTTATCTAAGTGAACCATTTTTTTCCTAAAAAAATAGTATTTTTTAAAAAAATTACCTGGTGATTCCAAATATGAATTCAATTTTATTATATAACCTTTATATATGTAATAAAAATAAACTTTAACATTTGTTCATGTAACATGTAAAAACCCGTTTTTAGAAAAAGTTCATTTTTAAGCTTTAATTTTTTGTGTAGAATAAAATTACCATTTTATTTTATTATCATGTTATAAATCAATTTATTATAAAAAAATAATATTTATGTTTCTTAAAAGGAAATAAAATTAATATTTTACAAAAATAATAATTAATTAAAATAAAAGGCCAAACAATATTTCTATTTTAAAATATTACTTAAGTGCTTATAATGTTAATCATAGGTTTTCTAAATTCATCATTGTTTTTTTAAACGTATATTTTTAATTATTAAGTATGTATTTTAAAAATTAATAGTTTTATTCACTTTTAATAATTTTTTAGAAAGTCATAAAATTTATATTTTTTTGTAAAAACTATATTTTTCACTATTAACCTAATAATAAATTATTTTTAAAAAATAACAAAAAATTATCTGAAATAAATACCAAAATAACAAATGACAAATGAAGTTTATTTTTTCAAATTTAAATCCTAGAATTTTATATTTTTAATTATAAATAAAATCATAGAATATGATGAGAAACTATTTTCTAAAAGAATTTTTTTTCAAATTATAAACCATTATTCTTCTTATTCCCTTTAAATTACCAATAAAATAAGTTTTATTATATTATATTTATTATTTAAATCAATGATATACCTAACATATAATATATTTAGTATGTAACACCCTGGTATTTTATAAAATATATATTTATCAAATAAATTTAATTTCATTGGTAGCTTGAGTTACACACAACATTGAGAATGATCAAACTATGATATATTATTAAAATATTATTATGTGACTCTTATAAATAAGTTGTTAAATTGGTGGGTATGAATAGGATTAAATATATTATGATATATATAAAAATATCCTAATCAATATAAATTCATTCATTAATTATTATGAAATTAACATTAATTTTTTAGCAAATTTTTCTTTTGCTTAAAAAATAGATTTCATTAAAAATATTTTTTATTTATTTATATATTTCATTCAATTTTTTTTAATTTCATGGATGCCAAGCAGGAGCTTGTACCACTTGGGTACAAGCTCGTTGGAACCATGATTTTAATAAAGAAGTGTTAACAAAAGGGTCATATAATTTATAATTAAATAATATATTTTATGACATATATGTGTTTGGTTCTGTAATATACATATAATAAATATATATTTATTATAATTTAGGTTCCAACATATTGGAAGGAAGTAAGACCTAAGGTAACAGATTTTCATCTCACTTTTATTTATGTGGGACACATGCCATATTCCACACTCGATAATTTTTTGGAGTGTATATACTAACCATAAAAAAAATTTATGGTTTATATTATTCATTTTATGGGTATCTACATTTGACTATAGAATTATTTTTTTCATGGATCTTATGATTCAAATGTTACCAAATCATTAAGGGTTTTATGTTATAATCGCATTGTTCAACAAGATTGTTGTGATTAAGTTTCCAATGATGAAATACTATGATCTACCTCTCAAGAAAGTAATTTATTTCATTATCCTTGGGTTATTTATTAATAATAATTGTTTTCCTTTAATTTTACACACCTTAAGTACTCAAGTTACTTAAAATATATTTTTAACGAAATTTGACCTCATTTTTCTCTTCAGTTAAAAAACCATTTTCATCCATATCCATGTTTTATAAAAATGTTTTAAAGAAGGTTTTTACTATTTTTCTATGTTTTTTTAAATTATTTTTCCGATGTTTTTATTTTTAAAAAATGTTTTAAAAGTAATATTATTATCATTTTCAGAATGAGGTACTTTTTTAATTTTTCTACAAATGAGTGAAAAGAACGTTTTATTTTAATCTATATATCATGAATGAAATTTCTTATTATCCTAATTGATTAGTGTTTTTAATATTCCTTTAAATTTTTTCAAGGTTTATTTTAAATAAAATTTATTCTTCAATATTTGGTAAAATTTTAAATTTTTAAAATGTTATTTCAAATAAAGAGGATATTATTCTTAATAATGATTCAAGTGATCTTTCAAAAACATTTTCCATCTAAGATATCATCCCTTGATGTTACTTAAGTTTTAATGGGTGTGTTATCCAATGATAGCATCCTTATTATTTATCTTGATGTTTTTTACGAAACCTATTTATTTTCCTCAGGTTATACTGTGATAAAATTATGAAATATTAATAAAACCCATTTCTTTTCAATGGGTTATGCTTTGATGAAATGTTTATGAATCCCATTTATTTTCCACAGGTTATTCTATGATGAAATATTTATAAAACCCATTTATTTTCATGGTTTTTTTTATGATTAATGACTTATGATCTTGTGACACAGATATATATGGTTTTCATCATGTGATGGTGGTTACGTTATAACCAAGGATTTTGGTTTCATTATAAACAAGGACAATGGTTATGCTATAACGAAGTACGATGGTTATGTTATAACCAATTATAGGTGGGGCCTATATCTCCCTCCAATTAATTATTTAAATATTTATATCTACTATGATAAATTGGACTAAAATGGGGAGTGAATCCTGTTCAGTAAAGGAATTTGTCCACTATGATTATTAAGGGAGTTAACCATGTCTAATATGATGGTTTTGGGAGCAAGCCCAATCAAATATGATAGTCTTGGGAGTTATCCATTACTAATTTGATGGTCTTGGGTGATAACCCAATCCACTAGGATATCCTGGAATTAAATCCATGACTAATAACAAAACGGTTTTCTATACTTATGTGTATACCAAAATTATATTCCCTACACTAATGTTATGATCTCATGGATCGTATTTTTTTTTATTTTACGCTTAATATATTATGAACTTACAATATTTATTCCATCAATCAACATTATGATTTATGATATGAAGCACATGAATTTAAAATTTTATGATCTTATTTGTATACCCTTATGTTTATATTATGTTCAAGTGATCATTAATATCTACCTTGTTTACCATTATTGAAAACTTGAGGTCACCCTTTCTTAATTTTACTTTCCCCAAGTTATAAAAAAATTAATAATTATGATATTCCCCATATGGGTTCAAGTTATAATGATATTAATCGGAGATAATTTAGATCTTTTATGAACCAGCTGTTTATATGTCCAAGTTTCCAAAAGAACTGGACCAAAATGATTTTGAAATAGACCATTATGTTATGTAATAAATATTAATCTATTAACATGTGATATCTATGTATGATAAGTATGGGTTTTTAGTTGTTATCAAAGAAATTTTAGTTAACCTTTGAAAATTAGGACCAAATAACTTTAGTGAGAAATTAGGGATAAGTCTAAGTATATGATAAAATCCTAATGTTTTGGTAATTATCATGAATGAACTATGTTAAACATAATGTTTCATTTTTTAGGCATCCTATAAGTGATTTTTCATGATTATGTTGTTTTCTATGATATTTTTTGTTTCTCACGCTATTCATTTTGGTTGTAGTTAATGGATAAAAATCTAAGGAATCATTTTAATACTAAATGTGATGGATAATAAAACGATTTTACTCCTGAGAAAACAAATTTTATGGGAGATGGGACACTAAATATCACTTCTACGATCACAAAAATTTATAAATATGTAAATTATTATTAATGTATGAATTATAAAATAGAGGAATAATGTTCTATTGAGTCCTTCATGAGGTAACAACCACCTTGTTTTAGTCGTTAATCTGATCTAAAAGTTATGTAATAAAGGATTAGTACAACTGGAAAGTTATTTTCCATTCTTTAGTGCTTGAAACATAAGAATTTTATTCAATATATTTATCATTTAGTAGGTGAAGTAGATCAACAGTGGAATCTTATCAAGAACACGAAGCAATATTATGAAATTTAATTCATGGAGTGGGTTGTGTTTAAGAACTTATTTTTTAATAAGTAATTTCCTTTTATTTTCATGGAAATAGAGAATAAATTTCTTGAGATAAATTAGAAGGCTGACATATTTTTTTGGTACCTATGATGAAAATTTTAAAAATACTTATAATGTACACTTTTCGTAATATCATCCAACCAAAAATTAAAGTTGATTGACACTTCAGTGTCTTAAAACCTAGTCTTTGATTAGATTTATCCATAAAGTACTTCATCAATTATGAAGAAATCGTTTTATGTTCCATCAAGGTGGACATGGAGATTGGATTTACCTATCAATACCATGGTTTCGATAATATAATAAATATGTAATTCAAAATAAATTTTAAAAAACATAGAGATAAGAATATGAACTTTATTTTATGCTCAATGTATGAAACAAAACCTGAAGGAATTTTTCTTAAGGGAATAGGTAAATGTTTTGAGTGTGTAAAGTAAATTCTTCAAATAGTATAATTCCAAAGTGATTCGAATAATTTAGCTAATGATGTGAATAAAGATAAATATCCAAATAATACTCACACTATATTGGTATAAATGAAAGGATTTTTGGAATTACTTGAATCAATATCGTAATCCAATGGATAATGAGGATAACAAGACACAAAAACCATTTATGTAAAACGATAAATGGAAATATTTTTCAATTGTAATAGTTTAATTGAATCATAATAATTAGGGACCATTTATCCCCCACTCCAAGGTTGGGGATTTCATGTTGATGTTTTTTTTAATGTACACTATGAAAATTTTAGTATTCATCCATTAGTGATATTTGAAATCATTATGAGAATTGATTATGTATCTAAACATAGAATAAATAAATCACATTTGATATTTTGAATCAACTGATGATCGTCTATTGGTGTAAGGATAAACTCATACTTCTAATGGAAATTGTTTAAAATGTGAATTATATTCTAGAAAAATATATGATTTTATTGTGAATTTATTTTGCGAAATGATACTGGTATATAAATTTTGTTATGAAACTTTATGATTAATTTAAATTATTTCAACATGATCATTAAGTTTATCATGGAAGGATATGAGATCAAATAATTCCATTCTTTGAGACTCAATATTGGTTAGTCATATTTGGAAGGATCATTGAAGTTAACTATATATACATTGGATTATGTTTAACCTTGGATATTGTTTTATAACTTGTTCTACCCATTTTGGTTTTAGTAAATATTTATAGTTAGAAGTAATTACTTAAGGATCTTATGATTCGTTAAAAGTTGATTTCATTGCTTCAGACATAAAAAATATTAAACTTGAATATTAATTTATCAGAGTAAGAGATGAAGTGGAAATTGATCAAAGCACAAACAAAGGATGATATTATAGTAATAAATATTTTTTTTATTTTATCATGATAAATCAATGATATATAAATTTTGATCCATTTAATAGCACGTCAAGATATCTTAGAGTGTATAGAAAAGTTATGTAGACAATTGATGATGTGATCCTGAATTTGAAGTTAATGAGAAGATTTTTCTATGAATTTTTATATGAAATAAGGTTATGATATTCATAAATAAGGTAAATATTAAACCTAGTTATATTGGGTATTTCAATATTCTTGATCGAGTAGGAATAGTAGCTTATTATTTGGTGATTCCACCGATCCTATATCAAGTTCACGATGTGTTCCATGTATCTCTAATGAGGAAATGCATACCTGATCCATCAAATGTACTAAACATGGAGGATTTACCATTGGAAAATGAATATTATAATGACTAAAAACCATTATAAATCTTGTATAATAGAGATAATGTGATATGGAACAAGAATACTCACATGATGAAAGTTCTTTATAGAAATAAAAAATTAGAAGAAGCTATATGGGAACTAGAGGACGTAATGAAACAAATATATCCTCATTTGATTCATCAGATTGATAAATTTTGAGATATAAATTATTATTAATATTGTTTTAATATAACACCCTATGATTTTATGAAATATATTTTTTCAAATAAATTTAATTTCTTCACTAGCATGCGTTACATGCAACACTTAGTTTAAATGAACCATGATATCTAATAGAAATATTATTCTATTACTGTCATTACATAGCTATTAAATTTATGGGTATAAATATTATTAACTAAATTATGAGATATATAAAAATATCATACTAAATATAAATTTATTTATTAATTCTTGGGAAATAAATATTCATTTTTTAGAAGAGTAATATTATGTTTAAAATATAAATTTCTTTCAAAATGTTTTTTATTAAATTATTCTTGAAACTAATATATTTAATTTTTGAAAAAATTTAAAAATTTAATTTCATAAAAAGGATTATTTTTTTAAATAATAATCTTAGGGTGAATTTTTTATAATTTTTGAAAAAAAAATTATTTTCTAGTGAATTGTGAAAAATAATGATTTTTATTGAAAATTGTATTTTTTTCACGCATGTACCAAGTTCAAGTTATTTTTTAAAATGGTTTTAGATTAATCTTAATAATATTTTATTTTATATAATCTAATAAAGTTAATTTGAATCAATTTCATTTTTTGAAATTAGTAATAAAAAACTTTTTTATATGTAAAAAGGGATTTTCATGAAAAACTGTTTTTATGTATCCAATGTGTTATTATTTTAATGAATTAAATTAGTCACTATTTTTAATTATTTTAATAAAACATATATTATATAGTAAAAAAATTAAACTTTCATCTAATATTTTTAATATTCATAGGATAAGAATAAATCCAGCTTTATTCTTATAAACTGTATTTTTCTAATAGTAGGTTTCATTGCATTTTTCACATTTATTTAAAATTAAATTTTGATACATAAATTTGTTTAATATGATAAAAATTTATTCCATATTTATAATTATGTGGTTCTAATTTGGTAAATACACACCTATTTTTTCAATATTAATAGTCACCCTAATAAATTTATCACCTCGATAAAGAGTAAATTAGGTTAATCCTGGTTAAAACTAAGTGATAAGGCTATAATTTTACTTCTAAATTAATATTGGATTAATTTAATTATAAATTTATAATCTTGGTCTCAAAATTGAGTTATTGAATTGATAAATTTCCATGAAAACGGCCTATATAATATTTAATGTAAAAAAGGTTACAAAATGTCCCTCTCTTAGTTCTAAATATCTCTTATTTTTTAACATAAGGATAAAATAAAGTTGTGAATGAATATAAGGGTTTATATTGAGCTTAATAAAATTAATTTAATTATATAAATTTATTTCTAATTTTAGTAGTCACAACATTTATGCAGTAGTCCTCTAATAAATAAAAAAATATAATTGATGATTTTACAAATATTATAGTTTTTATAATTTGAGTAAGTTAATGTTTTATATGAATTTTTAGACTGATATTAAATATTAATGATATTTTATGTTATAATATTCTAATTTCAACTTTATTTTTATATCTTTTGAGTCAAATTAAATTAATATTGTCTATATTGAAAATAATGATTTTTTAAGAAAGTAGTATTTTTTAAAATTACTAAAAAATATATAAAATATTGAAAGAGGTGAATGGGGATAATATTTAATCTAAAGTTTATTACCTTAAACATTTATAGGCGATTTGGAACCATTTTACATGATAATGAATTTAATATATTTTTATCATCTAAGAAATTCCTAGGGTGCCCCTCCCCTCAACTATAAATGGGCACCCATACTTTATCTTATTCACACTACTTTGAGCCTTATAGATTCACCAAACTATAAATATTAATATTATCCAATTCCATATCCACTTTATATAGGTTTTTATCTTCCCAAAAGACCAATAGTATAGCCCTTAAGATGATATATAAAGGAGTTGTTCAAAAAAGATATAATTACCTTCACCGATCATTTTCTTTTTAATTAGTCTTTTTCCTCCTATAAATAGTATATATTATTAATAATATTAAAAAAATGTATCCTAAATATATTTAATTTTTTTATTATTTTTAAATCACCTTTATTCACCTTCTTACCGTCAAATGGGAAGTGAAAGTATCCCTCATGCATACAATCAGCTTAAAGTCTCCACGTAGCAATATAATATATATACTATCACAATATTTCATAAATTATTATTATAATAGTTTTAATGTTTCTATATGATATATATGAAATACTAATTATTATATAATGATAATATCATATCTACCTTCTTAACTTACAAACTGTTGGAAAATAATAATGACGTTCGTACGTACGTGTAGACTACCACCAACATAAAGCGATGTAAATTTTTTTTTGTTATTATTTTAATTGGATGGTAAGGAATATGTATTTAATGAATATATGTTATAAATATTATACAATAATTATTATGTAATTTTTCTATTATTTACCTTTATTTTGTTCTATCTATTGAAAAAATGAAAACAATGTTCATGTGTACCTTTGACCCACCCTCTCCATGAATAGTGTAATTAATTTTTCAATATATCTCATTTATGAATGACACTAAACATGTATATACTTAATATATGTAATATTTATATAATTATTAAAATTATTTATATGATTTAACCATGATCAAAATACAAGAACCAAAACTACATAACCAGAACATACATGAAAAATAAAGCAAGTATCACCATGAATATTGATTTTCATAATGAAGTGTTAAAAAATAGGTGATAAAAGGTAATAATTAAATAATATAATTTATTATATATATTATTATTCTTATTTAATATTGTTATAATTAATCTATATTTATTATACATGAGGTTCCACTACGTACGATGGAATTCAGACCTTAGGTAAGTGATTTTTGTCTCACTTTTATTTCCATGGGACACATGCCAAATTCGTCAGTTTATTAGTATATGTGGTGTATATAATTCCCAGGAATTATTTTTATGATTCATATTATTAATTTTTTGAGTATTTAAATATCTATTTAAATTTCTTTCTGTCATGGGGCTTAAGATCCAAATGTTTCCAAATCAGTAAGGGTTTCATGTTACAATCATATTATTCATAGGGATTATAATGATTATGTTTCCAATGATAAGATCCTATGGTATATCACACAATAAAATCATTAATTTAATTCTCCTGTGGTTATTTATTTATAATACATGGTTTACTTTCATTTTACATACCTTAAGTACTCATGTGACCAAAAATATTTTTTAAGGAAAATTGAATTCATTTTTCTCTTTGGTCGAATTTTTTTATTATATATCCTTGTTTTATTAAAAAAATCAAAGAGGGTTTTAAAATTATCCTATTATGGTTTCAATTCATTTTTATCTATATTTTAATTTTTACTATAATTTTTAAAATTAATGTTCTTTTCATTTTCTGAAAGAAGTTCTTTTTTACTTTTTCTACAAATGTGTGAAATGAATGTTTTATTTAAATAAATATGACATGAAAAAAATTTCCTACCATCGTGACCAATCTATTTTTTGAATATTACTTTACAATTTTTCAATGTTTTGTTCATAGAAAATATTTTCTTTATTATTTGTTATATTTCTATATTTTAAAATTAATATTTCAAAGTGAAAATGATATTTTCCTCAAGAATGTTCCATGGGATCTTTCAAAATAATTTTACATCTAATATGATATACATTTATGTTACTTAAGATTTTATGGTTATATGATCCAATGATACCATCCTTATTATTTATCGAGGAGTTTTTTTAATATACTCATTCATTTTACTTGGGTTATACTATGATGAAATATTTTTGAAACCCATTTATTTTCCATGTGTTATGTAGTGATGAAATGTTTATAAAACCCATTTATTTTTCATGGGTTATTATTTGATGATTTTTTTTAATCCAATTTTCTTTCAAGTATTACGATATGACGATTTATATATGATATTCTAGGATACCTATGTGTGGTTTTCATTATGTGATGATGGTAATATTATAAAAATGATGGTGGTTATGTTATAACCATGTATGGTGGTTAGGTTGTAATTCTAGATGGTGGTTAAATTATAACCAAGTTTGGGTGGGAAATATATCCTCATAAAATTAATTGGGTAAATATTTATATATCATGAGATAAATAAAACTAGAATTTAGAGTAAACCCATATTAGTAAGGAAGGTTATTCACGGTAATAGTCATGAGAATGAACCATAGATACTAAGATGATTTGGGTAGTGAAACCAATCCACTATGATAGTCTTGGGAGTGAACCATGATTACTATGATGGTTTGGGGAGTGACCCCAATCCATTATTATAGACATTGAAATGAATCCTTGATTACTAAGTAAATTAATTTCTATGCTTATGTGTGTGAAAAAATTATATATATTACACCAATGTTATTCTCTCAGGGATCATGTTATTTTATTCCTTTATGATTCATGTCTTATTAACTTCCATGATTTATTACATGACTCAAGATTATGATCTATGATATACGAGGCATGATTTTCAAATGTCATGACTAGGTTATCATACCCTTATGGTCATGTTATGATCAAGTGATCATTGATATATCCATTTTTTACCCTTACAGAGAATTTGAACTCACCCTTTCTTATGTTTTCTTTCCCAAGGTTATGAGGAAAAGTTATATGCATGATATGTCTAATAAGGGTGATATTTATGAAGAACTTAGTGGGAGACAATGTTGATCTTTTATGAAGCAGTTGTTTATATGTCTAAGTTTACAAAGGCACTAGACCTATATGTTTTTGGAATGGATCATTATATTATGTAACAAATATTCATCTATGAAGATGTAATATCTATGTATGAAAATTATGGGTTACTTTATATTATCTTAAATTAAATTTCATAAAAAGATAATTTTAGAAGAAAAAAATGTTTTTTAGAATAAGTTGATCTTATTAGTTATTAAGATGCATTATTTGAATTTTATCAATGCATTAATTTTTAAAACAATATTTATTTTTAATTATATTTCATAAAATTATTACCTCTATTTATACCAGCTAACTTAACATATAATTTATAATATATATATAATTTTTTTGTGATTTTTTTTCGGTATTATGTGTGAAGCAATTTTTTAAGTACATTTGGTTTTAAAAGGAAAAAGTATATTATAAAATCTTAGGGAACTATATTATCCCCATAAAATAATTTTTTTCCACATAATTTTAATTATTACCTAATAATGAAATCGTTTAGGGTTTCCATAAGATATACTTAACCCTGGATTTAATTCATAATGAGGTATTATCATCACTATAATTATTATGACTAGGGAACTCATATTTTTTCTCAAAATAGAAATATAAATAATATTGAGTTTTTCTTTTACCATTTTTTGGTAAATGCTGTAAAATACTGGGAGTAATTTTTCATTAATGTTTTGTATTCAGAAATAAATTAATAGGTGGTCACAAGTTGATTTTTAGAAGTGATTTTCTTATCATGGATATTGGCATGTACTCTATGAAAATATATTGAATCCTTGCCTAATATTTCATCAAATTTTTCTAAAGTAAGAATAATATGATTTTATTGGAATCAAATTCCTATAAACATATATTAGGGACGAGTTATATACATGGGATATAATAATATTACCACTAAAAGGTTTTATTAATAATTCAACATCGTGAAATCTAGGTGCTGATTTTATGTTATCATCAAATATTATAGATTTTAAGGAGTATTTTGAACAGGATAATAATACAATAATCTTGTTTCTCGTGTGGAATATTTATGTTCCTCACTCCATGTCATTTTTATAACTCACTTTAGTAGTTGGTATTGTATAGGATTTAAATCATTCCCTTGGTCTTGGAATTTTGTGATAGATATAATCCTTTTTATCCCTTGTATTAGGGATTTGTCTTCATTAATGTCTAAGTTCCCCTCATTTAGGACATTGAAATATTATTAGTTCATTTATACGAACACTATTTACTTTCACAGTGTCCCCTGAGATCTTCAATCTTCATCAAAATTTAGTTTTTCTATTCCCTACTTTTCTATATGTAAAACATCTCCCAATTCCTTTGAGTCATCTTACTTAGAACCTCTTCCCACATTTTAACATAAATGAAATTGAATCTTATTTCCTTCATCATATTCATCAACTTGACTTCCATGAGACTCGGTCCTTAACTTATTTGGTGTGTTTTAAAACTCAACTAATTTCTCAATCTTAATCATAATTCAAGATAGTTAGTTTGGGATAATCATATGATTTCTCACTCTAGCTCTTATCCTCACTAGTGAAAAAAAATATGTCGATTATTTTTAATTTTTAACGTCGGTTTTTAGCCGATGTTAATATAGACGATGTTATACATATTTTTTTTCGTCGGTTATTAAAAAACCGATGTAAAAAAACATAACTGAGTGGTGCTTATCACATCGGTTATTTAATAACTGACGTTATAAACCATTTCCTAGTATTTTATCATGTCGGTTATTAAATAACTGACGTAAAAAAACAAGGGGTAGGGTTTAGCACATCGGTTATTTTAATAACTGACATGATAAACCAGTGTGGTGGGGGTGTTTATGATGTCAGTTATTAAATAACCGATGTGATAAACCAGTGTAGGGGGTGTTTATCACGTTGATTATTTAATAACCGACATGATAAACCCATGGAAAATGGTTTACCAAATCTATTATATAATAACCGACCTGATAAACCATTTCCCAGGCTTTTATCATGTCATTTTTTAAATAACCAACGTGATAAAATAGAGGGGGAGGGTTTATCACGTTGGTTATTAAATAACCGACGTGATAAACCAGTGAGGGGGTGTTTATCACATTGGTTATATAATAACCGACATGATAAACCATTTCCCATGTTTTTATCACGTCAGTTATTAAATAACCGACATGAAAAACCAATTTTTTTTAAATAGAAAGAAGTCCTCTGCTCTCCCCAGAAACAACCAGAAACCAAATCAAGAATTCGTACCAGAAAAACAGAACTAGACCAAAACAAGAACCAAAGAAAAATTAAGCATTTAAATTGATAACATTTAAAACATACCCCACTGGACAGCCCCCCCACTATCCCCTCCCCCTGGATAGCCCCCCTCATCCAGCTGGACAACCACAACCACACCCCTGGACCCCCCCCCCCCCCCCCCCCCCCGACACACACACACCCTTGGACTGCCCCGACCCCCTGGACTGCCCCAAACACCCTTGGACATCCCCACCTCCCTCAGGACAGCCCCCAAACCTCTGGAAACCCCCTACCCTCATGTATACCCCCACCCCATGTACAACACTCCCACACCCCTAGACAACCCTCCCACACCACTATAACAGGACCAAAAAGTCACCAACAACAGACCAAAACCCCCTCACCCCAATGGGACTGCCCCCACCACACCCTTGGACACCCCCACACCCCTGGGAATCACCACCAACCCTTGGACATCCCCCACCCCTGCATACCCACCACCCCCTGGACAACACTCCCACACCCCTAGACAGCCCTCCCACACCCCTGAAACAGACCAAAAAAGTTACCAAAAATAGACCAGAACCCCCTAACCCCACTATATATCCCCCACCACACCCCCACACCCCTGGACTGCCCCCCACCTCCTGGAAAGCCCCAAAAACCCCTGGACAACACCCACACCCTTGAAACAGGACCAAAATTTACAAAAAACAGACTAGAAACCCTTCACCCCAATAAACTGCCCCCACCACACCCCTGGACCCCCCCCCCCCCCCACTCCCCTGGACATCACCACCAACCCTGGACATCCCCACCCTCCTGTATACCCCCCACCCTGACCCCCTATACAGCACTCCCGTACCCCTGGAAGACCCTCTCACACCCCTGAAATATACCAAAAAGTTACCAAAAACAAACTAGAACCCCCTCACCCCACTAGATATCCCCCACCACACCCCCACACCCCTAGACTACCCCCACCCCCTAGACATCCCCCAACACCCTTGGAAAACTCACCCCCTTCTGGACACCCCCCCCCAACACCCCTAGACTTCCCCACCACCCCTTGGACACCCCCCACACCTCTGGACTGCCCCTCACCCCCTAGACAGCCCCTGGACAGCCCTTGGATAGCTGGTGTTGGGAGAGGAGGCATCGCTATACCTCGGGGGGCATTCCGCTGGAAGGTACTCATCACTCCCACATGGAAAACTTGAGATCTCAAAATGTTTCACATGTGGGAGTGATGAGTGCCTTCCAGCAGCATTAAGCCCCCTGAGGGATGGCAGCGCCTCCTCTCCCACCCCCCTGAACTCCCCCCCCCCCCCATCCCCATGGAAACCCTATACCCCCCACCCCACTAGAAAACCCTCCCACACCCCTGTAAACCCCCCTCACCCCACAGGACACCCCTACACTCCTAGACACCCCCTGGACAACCCCCCACTCCTCTAGACAGTCCTTTCACCCTCCTAGAAACGTTCCGACCCCCTGGATTGCCCCCCCCCCCCCCCCGCCCACTCTCATGGACACCCAAGATACACCCCACCCTACATTACAGACCTCCCAGACCACAGGATACCCCCATCCCATTAAACACCCCCCACACCCTTGCAACCCCTCCCCACCAGACCAGAATCCATACCAGAAAAACCATCATAAGTAGACCAAAAAAAGATGTAGAGAAAAATTAAACATTCACATATATAACAATAAAAACATACAATTTCAACTTAAAAATAACTAAATCCAACCTAAACGACTACTAAATACATAATTACAATGACAGTATTCAAAATTACATTTTACACTACAAACAACTAAAAATCAATCAAAGCATTAAAATAAATTCACCATTCCACTTGTAAGTGTTTGACATCTTCAGCTCTATAGGGTTGAGGGTCATCAAATAGCTACAAATTAAAAGGATAGTAGTTAACGTGTATAATGAATAAATCAAATCAACTATTATGGCAAAGATAAAAATGAAATATTACTAGGTCAAAGTTCACAACTGTCCCAGTTTTTAGTATTTCATACATAAATTTTAACATATAATATCTGCATTCGATGACACCTTGTTGTTCATGACAATTCTGTTTGAATGATTGTAAATTCAATATATTATTTTTATGTAATAAATCAAATAGTACAAATTATAAATGGATATTTACCTTTACATTTACATATTTGATCTTCACACTCCTTTTCATTGTGTTTTTTCGAAAGTAGACCCATCCCCTGTTAGAAAATAATACGAATGGGATAAATTTAAAATTCATTATAATATAGAAAACTATTGAGATATTGAAACCTACTTTTCCAACATTTTCTTAAAACCTTCCCACACATCACCATGGACATAGCATATCCAATAAAGTGTCTTCTCCCTTGGAAAAAAAGTCCTAACATCCAATGATCACTGATAAAAAAAAAATTAAGGTTAGTGGTTTTTTATATTAAAAGATAATAAACTCTTTCATACATATGTTTTTCATACCTCTCACAAAAAGGCATTATCCAACATAGTGTGACTATATTCTGTTCAAGTATTTCAGCAATATAAACCATTATTTGTTCCACATCCAATGCACATGCTTCATGGGAAATCAAATGCGGGTCCATGAACCCATATACATCTGTCCACTCATTCTTCTCACAAATGTTATAAAGATACCTAATACAAAATAGAAATAAGTATACATTTGTAATAAATATAACAAAGGAAAAAGGTGTTAATACTTACATGAAAAAATCTGCACTACGTTGATTCCCAACTTATCTCCAGTAATAAGCTCCATGATATCTGCTTTCATAATCCACACAATTATTGAACGTCCACAAACATGAGCTTCCATTGGAAACTCATAATGATCCGCCAAAAAATTTGAATATCTTGATTATCTGTCAAGATTATTAGAATCTGTATCTGTTGTCATAGCCATTTGTCTTTGTTGTTGTCTATACAGTATTTATTTACCTTTTAGGTATTCATGTAAAAAAATATAAAAATATATTAGTTTTCAAATGATAAAACAACTTTAATAAATAAAATAAAATAAAAGATATAACATACATACCTCAATGGTAATGATTCGAAGAAGTCTGGATGGAAAAATTAAAAAATGGCTGATACTATGTCCAACTGTCATCACCTCATCTGTAGGAAATGGTACTTGAGCTGATCTATCTATAATATCCTGTACAGTGACCCTATGATTCTCTACCTCTAATTTTTTATGATGAACTGTATCTCTTATTCAATATACCAACCCATATGCAACTATATGATGTTGAGGATCATCAACATACAAATCGAAATAAGTGGGAAGTTGCGCTGGAGGAGTAGGATAAAAAATGGGGTTCGTGGGCTGAGGTGGGGGAGTGGGAGCTACTGGCGGAGGTGGAGGATAAATAATGGGGTCCGTAAGGGGAGGTGGAGGAGTGGGAGTTACAGTCTGAAATTGTCATTGTATGCCTTCAAACATAGACTGTACCGATGCTCTAATCTTTTCCTCCATCGTCACATTAATATTACGAACATCAGCCTCTAAGGATTCTATTTTTTTATAAACACCCTCAATGTAAGTAGTTTAGGAACATGGAAACACTATTCTTATCAATACACCTGTCGGATATCCTTGTACACGACCAGGATGTTCGGGATTTCCCAATGTTGAAGATAAAATATCTTTCCTCTCAGAAGCTATAAATACCCCTGTGAGCTCTACTCCTCAAGAGAATCCTGTATTAATTAATTGAACATTTCTGTAATGATTTAAATTATAAGAAGAAAATAGTTATCTTAAATAAATAAAATAGATATCTTACAATCCTCTCATCTATGATTCTTGAATCTTCTGAAAGATATTTCCCTTTTTTTCCCATCCGAGCTCTCTTCCATTTTTCATGTCTAGATAAAGGGGATGGAGGGGCCACCTCTCCAGAGTTTGAAGACTCATCTGTTAGTTTTTTTAATTTTTCTTCCATCATTTGTTCTTCCAATAATGTATAACCTCCGTAAGATAAACTATGAGGGTATACATTTTTAGATTGGATCTCCTGATAATATTTCCCTGTTTTCTGTAAATTAAGAATAATAAATCATTAACAAAACAGTAATAAGATCATTTATATAAGAAATCTTATAAAAGTTTACATTACCCTTACCAAAAATGATTCATTTCTTCTACTTTCAACAAAATGTCTCCATGTGTCTTCATCTACGAAAGGATATATACGACATGAATTTTCATGACTCCTATGACCAAAAATGAAATCATATGTGAGGGTTGATTTGAAATCCCTCTACCTCCTGGAATCCATCGATAAGCATTTCTTCCTGACACCTCCAGTGTCAGTAATATCAAATATTATCTGATAAAGAAGAGGTTAAACATATTATATATACTAGAAACATTTAAATAATAGTCAAACAATATCAAAAGATCTTACCAAAATCGTCTCCCAAAACTAAGAGATTATCGCTTTGTCCACACTTCTCTGGTCATCATACAAAATGCTTACTTTGCTCTTACCCTGAGTGGATAAAAAACTCTTAAAATATTTTTCATTTGGACCTCTGGGAATATCATCCTCATCAAACTCAATGGGTATCCTCTGATCCTGTGTACGGGCAAGTGATTATTTTGGTAAACATGTGCACCCATGTTTACCAACTCTTGAACTCTTTGTAGTAATGGGAGCACATGAGGAAGATTGGGGAACATCAAAAGGAGCATGTGAATGTTCCTCCCCAGAGGTATGACCGATATGCTCATCTCCAGAATCATGTGGTTGATCAACTGATTGATCTTCCATTATCCTTCAAATCAAAAAAAAACAAACATTAGTTCCCAAATATACAAATTCAAATATTTTAATACTACTGTAATCAGAAAATAGAAAATTTTACTAAGTTACGTAATAGTAAACATGGTTATTATGGTAAGCATGTTAAACAATGGTAATGATGGTAAAGATAGTCAAGATGGTAAACATGGTAAACATGGTAAACATGGAAAACCTGGTAAACATTGTAAACATTGTAAACATGGTAAAGTAATTGTCACTGAAAAAAATAATAGATATATAATTTATGTAATGGTAAACATGATAAAGTAAACTAAACAGAATTAAGACATGGTAAACCTAGTAAAAATGGTAAACATAGTAAACTAATTGTCGCTGAACAAAAACAATAGATATATAATTACTGTAATGGTAAACATGATAAATTAAACTAAACCAAAATAAAACAAACAAAAACTTATGCTTATTTTGTTTTAATACATGTTTTAATAATGAAAAATCTTATAATATCTACCATTTTATGAAAATAATAAATTTAAACCAGAAATAAAAAAAAATTACCTGTAATTTTAGGAATGTAAAAATGGATTGTTTTCCAAAATTCTTTCATCGTGGTCGTTCCTTATGAAAGAAACCATGTCTTCAACATGCTCATCATTATGTTATGTTAATCTTTCCATGGAAGTAGGGATCTCACATAAATTGGCATCTTTATTAAGTTCATCCTCACCAACATATTTTTTTCCCTTGTAAAAGAATATCCAACTGCATATCTGATTGATCTACTACATAGAAAATTTGTTTTACATGTGCTTGCATTATAAAAGAATCAGCTGTGTCTTCCAATCTATTTAGATTAAGAAATGTCATTCCAAATTCATTGTATCTGATACTATTGTTACCGATAAACCATTTACTGTTAAAAACACAAACTTTATGTTTAAAGTAATCCACCTCCCATATGTCTTCAATCACTCCATAATATACACTTGATACAGAAATTGGGTTTTTGTTCTTAGCACTTGAAAAATGCATTGCTTCTGCAAACACGAATACACCACTATTCTGAACTACAGTTCTGTTGTCCTGAGCTTTCATATGAAATGTATAGCCATTAATGTCATAATCGGACCATGTTATCACATTTAAACATGGACCACCCACTATCCATTTTAATGTCTCTGATACATCTGATCTACCAAGCAAGGTCTTTTTAAACCATGACAAAAATGTTTTGTTGTGCTCATTCAAAATCCACATTTCTTTTTTCTTTGGATGACATTGTTTCAACTCATTAATATGCAATGTGATATATGGTTGAGCATCAGCTATGTTATTCAAGATGTATGATTCTAACTTCTTCATCTGTTCAGCTAACAACGATTTGACTTTCAAGCCACGAATCCACTTTCCCTCATTATTAACTCGATCATGGATAGATAGAGACAAACATATGTGTTGGACCACATCCAAGTAGCTCGTACAAAACTCTGCAACCTCCTCAGAAATATACTTTTCAATAATGGAGGCTTCAGGTCGATATGAAATCTTAACATACCCCATCAATATTTTCATATACCTTCCAAAAGGATACATCCAACGAAGATATACTAGTCCACAAAGCTTTATTTCTCGAACCAGATAAATCATTAAATGCACCATTATATCAAAAAAAGTTGGAGGAAAATACATTTCCAATTGACAAAGTATAAAAATTTCATCCTTTTCCAAAATGTTCAAATCATTCACATAAATCACCTTGTTACAAATTGAATTGAAAAAATAACACACCTTTATTATAGTATTTCTAACAAAAATGGGAAATATTACACGCAATGAAACTGGTAGAAGTTGTTGCATCATGACGTGAAAATCATGAGATTTCATACCAATCAACTTCAAGTCCTTCAATGAGACAAATTTCTTTACATTTGAAGAATAACCTTGAATCACTTTGATATCATGAAGACACTAAGAAAATCTAATTTTCTCCCTCTTCAATAATGTATGACAAGCCGGGGGAAGAAATGTTCATCTTCCATTAGGAGTGGGAGCTAATTACAAACGTATTCTCATTGATAGTAAGTATAATCTTTCATTCAATACATATTTTTTCTTTTCCTTAATATCTAACAATGTTCTAATCAAACTATCATAGATATTCTTATCCACGTGCATGACATCAATATTATTTTTAACTTCATGATATCTCCAATATGGTAGCTCAAAAAATATTGACCTTTTCTTCTAAATATGTCTATCATTACCACATTTCTCTGTCATTCCCAATGTCACATCAAGGGTTTCACCCTCTCAAAATAAAGATCAGAGGATAAAGGTTTTGGAGAAATATCAAATTCTTGTGAGCCATTGAATGTATTTTTTAGTCTTCTATAAGAGTGATCCATATGCAAAAACTCTCGATGACCCATGTACACTGTTCTACTCCCATTATGCAACTGACAATATGACGTCTGTTGTTCACAAATTGGACATGCTTTATGCCCTTTAACACTATATCCAGAAAAATTTCCATTTGTTGGGAAGTCATTTATAGTGAACAAAAGAACTTCTTGCAGTTGAAAATATTCCATTTTATAAGAATCATACACCCTAATTCCACCCTCGCATAAAAGTTTCAAATCATCAATCAACGGTGACAAGAAAACATCAATATCATTGTCAGGATGCTTAAGACCAGAGATCATTATACTCAACATGACATATTTGTGCTTCATAAAAACTTTAGGAGAGAGGTTGTAAATTACTAGTAAAACAGGACATGAACTATGTGTGCTACTGAGGGTCTGGTATGGATTCATTGCATCTGTGCACAACCCTAGTCTGAGATTTATAATTTCATTTCCAAATGTAGGATACTACTCATCAATTTTCTTCCATTGTGGACAATCAGCTGGATGATGTATTTTTCCATCACATAACCGCTCATCAGCATGCCATATTAACCTTTTTACATTATCTAAATTAGCAAATAAACATTTGAAACGATGAATTATAGGAAGATACCAAAATACCTTTGAAGGGATCTTTGTAATCTCTACATCAGCCTGTGATTTTTCTTTCACCTTATACCGTGATGTCCCACATTTAGGACACTCTGACAGAAATTCATATTCCTTCCTATATATCATACAGTCATTCAGACATGCATGTATTTTCTTGTGTCCCAATCCCATCGGGCATAATATTTTCTTGGCCTTATAATGTGAATATGGAAGATCATTATCTTTTGGAAGAATGTCTTTCATCAATTTTAGCCGCTCTGTAAAACTTCTATCACTCCATCCATGTTTCGGATTCAGGTTAATAAATCTTATCACCACTGACAAAACCGTAAATTCTGTACAACCAGGATATAATGATTTTTCAGCATCACCATATAGACACGCAACTATCGGTTCTATCTCAATTTGTTATGCTGCAATATTGTGAATCATTTCTTCAATTCCATCAGATTCACCATCTGGAAAATCATCATCATCAGTGACATTCCGTCTAGTTTCACCATTCCAAATCCAAGGGCTATAACTCTGATTAAAACCATGACAAATCAGATGATATTTAATCCCTCTACTTTTTAACTTCTTAATATTCAAACATTTCAAGCATGGATAGAAAAAAATGCCACTACTTGGAACATTTCATTTAGAAAATTCCAAAAAGGCATCAACACCTTCCTCATATTCATTGCTTATTCGATGTTCCGTAATCCAACTTCGACTCATTATTACCTAAAACAAATATCAAAATTATACATCTTTTTTAAGATAAAAAAAATATATGCTTATATGAAAAAAATCATAATTTGAATGTAAAAAAATTTTGAAATATAAAACAAATATATGCGTATTTAAAAAAATATGCTAGAATATGATTCTAAAAAGAAAATATAGTTAGATATAACAGTTTTAAATTCCATGTAATCAAAGAAAAAAATGGGGGCTCCAATGGTTGATAGAAAGTTGGACAAAATGGAGTAAACATGAGAATCAAATAAAATTTAAAATAAAAACTCGGATGGAGAAAATCACAATGTAAGTCCAACCATCACGGCACAATGGAATCATATTACAACACTAATATCCATGAAAAAAATACAATCATCATATCATAATCTCACAAACCATGATGAAATAGTCAATCCCAACTGACACTTATCCCCCACCCCCTTGGACACCCCCTGGACACCACCATCCCCTTGGACATCCCCCACCCCCTGGACACCACCCCCACCCCCACCCCCTGGACACCCCCTGGACACCACCACCCCCATGGACAACCCCCCCCCCCCTAGAAACCACCACCACCCCCCTTGGACACCCCCTGGACACCACCACACCCTTGGACAGCCCCCACCCCTTAGGACACCACCCCCCCCCCCCCTGGACAGCCCCCACCCCCTTGGACACCCCCACCCCTCCTGGACACCACCCCCACCCCCTACCCCCTTGGACACCCCCCAACCCTCAGAACAACCCCCACCCCCGAAAAACCCCCCAAACCCTCTGAACATGCCCACACCCCCTTGGACACCCCCCCCTGGACAGCCCCAACCCCCTTCGACCCCTCCCCCCCCCCCCACACACACACCCCTGGACTTCCCCCACCTCCAAGGACACCTTGGACGGCCCCCAACCCTCTGGATAGCCCCCAACCCATCTAGACAGCACCCAACCCTCTGGACAGCCCCCCAGAACCATGGGATTTTAACCTCAAGCTACTAGTTTTGGAATATCTGGGGATTTTAAGCTCAAGATACTAGTTTTGGTATCATGCCATTATTGAAAATGATAACCATGAAATATATCTCCTACTACTCTAAAATGCTCTATTGTTTAATGAATCAGGTTTTAATAGCATATGAAGACTTATAATAGTCCACAAAAATAAGCGATGTAAATAGTTTATGGAACAACAAAAAGTGATACCCAAAATAGAAACAACCAAGGATTGAAAAAAACATTCCACCATAAAAAACTATATATACTAATAAAATAAATCAAACTTGTACACAGAATGGGTGTATCACAATTTTTTAGATATAATATGCACTAATATAAATTAATGAGATCATTAGTTGTCAATGAAAACAAATATTACCATAAATGTAGGGCATCCGCGAAACAAAAACAAACGAAATAGAAGTAGGTGAGGCTTACTTGAATATTGTGAGTTGATCTAATAGATCTAGTGATAATAAATAAGATGATGATGGAAAAATGAGGTAAGAGGGTTTGAAATTGAATAATCTTACCGAGTTTAAACAAAAAAATTGCAAAACGAAAATATAGACTATCCGGAAAAAAACGAATGAAATAAAGTCGTGGGAGGCTCACATGAGTGTTAAGAGTGGAGATGATAGATCCAAGGAGAGTAAAGATGATAAATGATGATAGAAAAACGAGTTTAGTGAAATGAGATCAAAGATTCTGTTCTAGGTTTTCCACGTGAGAGAGACATGTCGCAGGTCTGTCGATCGAAAAATCAGAAATGAGAATTCACGGGGCGTGATAAATTTTTTAAATGTTTTATAAAGTAGGTTATTTAATAACCGATGATATAAAATATTTTTATTACATTTATAACATCGGTTATTATAACAACCAACGTTATAAAAGTATCAGATACAACATTTTTTACGTCGGTTTTTTTATAACTGACGTAAAAAAAGTCACTTGTTGGTTTTTTACGTTGGTTATTCTATAATCGATGTAAAAACACATTAGAAACCATAGTGTTTACGTAGGTTATTCTATAACCGACGTAAAAACTGTAGTGTGTTGGTTTTTTACGTTGGTTATAATATAACTGACCTAAACAATTCTGCGGGTTTGGTTTTTGTGTCATTTATCAAATAACCGACGTCAAAAAGGCCTCTAATGCCACCTTTTTTACATTGGTTATAGAATAACCGACGTAAAAAATTCATTAGATGACTCATTTTTTACATCTGTTATCAAATAACCAGCGTAAAACATTCCACGCGTTTTTTTTCTACGTTGGTTATAGAATAACCGACGTAAAAACCCAACACGGAAGATTTTCTAGGTGGGTTATTAAAATAACCAATGTAAAAATTTACTCTCAATATTGTTTACGTAGGTTATTTTATAACTAACATAAAAAACCATATATCACAGATTTTCACGTTGGTTATATATAACCGAACTCAAAAATGGTGACATTAAAAATGTTTTCTGCACTAGTGCCTATTAGATTGTTCAATGGCCTAATATCTGCATTTTCCATGGTATCCATTATTAAACTGGATAATTCAGTATCCATATATTACTAAAACCAAAAGGATTTAAAAGGGGTTATGAAAACTCTTAGAGAATTATTTTAATATAATTACATGAAAAATTCAACCTTAAAAGGTATTACTCTTTAAAATTATTACATTAACTTTTATTTCAACATAAAAAACACTTAGTTAAATCTATGTTTATTTATATTGGGTTCTCTCATATTACTTAAACCAATTCATTAACAGAATAAATCCTTTATAATGTCTCGTAAAGGGAATGAGATGAACCAAACCATATCCCCTGAGAGTATCTATCTAGATGTTTTGTCTTAGGCCCACTCATCATTCTCCAAATATAATATTTATTTAATGACCAAACAACCTTTATTATAGTGATTTCCCTTAGGTGAATATATGACATATCCATATCAATATACCAGTATCCATATAGGGATGAAATTACTAGTAAAACCGAAAACATTATATACTTTACCAGAACTTTTAGAAGTTATCATATACATATAATTGTTCATTAGTCATACTAAAGTTTAGTAATCAAAATCCATAGACAAAAATAAAATAGTAAAAATTAGCTCAAATAAACTAGAAGATCATCTATACATTTGTAATTATGATCGACCATAACTTATCATCGATTAAATTATCATCATCTAATATCCTAACCTCTAAGGTTATCTAAACCCTTTTGTGATACCAACTATGACACCCCACAGATATGACCATCTCAATTACCTAACTTAGTGAAAATACAACATTACATACATTCCCAAGACCTTTTAGGTTTAGAGTTTTATATAATTAATAAAAAACATTAATAAATAAAACTCATATATTTTTTGAACTAATGGAAAAAATTTCCAATATAAGAAACTTTTTAATCCATAAAATTTCTTCAGTATCTCCCAATATTTCTCCACATAAAATACACTTCTAGAATTTTCATACTTTTCTTATTTTTTTAACCTGGTGAAATTGGAATATAAGAAAAAGTGTTATATTTGATACACATAAAGGGAAAACAAAACTGATAATGATTAATGATCATAAGTGATAATAATATGAGCATAATGGTATAATCAATATATATAATAAATTTCATAACTAGGAAATCCTAGATCATAAATAATGATTCATGGAATACGACATGGAATAAAATAAAAATTAATCAAGAGAGTTTTAAACATGATTAAATAATCATAACCCATTAGATAATAACATAGTAATATGATAAATCATATGAATAGCACAAACATTAGTATAGGGAACATTAATTTCATGAGACAGGCCATTGGTGCGCTCACTTACGAGCAACTAAAACACACCCATGAATAATGTTCTCATGAGATAAAAATACTTAACCAATGAATTGGAGGGAGATATAGGACTCCACCAGTAATTTATCCATTCTCACTTATTCCACCTAAAATAAATTACTCAAAATTTTATAAAGAACACATGAGAAGAAAAATATATTTCATTCCTCACATCACAAATATCCCATGAAAAAAAAAACAGTTTTCATTCATAAAATTATAAAGAACCCATGAAAATGAAACCAATTTCATTAATCTTATAATAAATAACCCCTGGAATGAAAATGGGTTCCATTTCTATTTTTTATGGATTCACATGAGGAAATGATTCATATTTCCTAAATATTCATAACATAATAAAAACTTGGAAAATAAATGGTATCCAATGATATTAAAAAAAATGTATAAGTAAATACCTTTAATAAAAGTTAAAAAATTATATGGAATTTAAACTATAAAGATAAAGAATATATTTTAAAGTCAATAATTTTATCGATCAATCAAAATATGGAATTTAGGTGAACACCCTTAAATCAAATAAATGGAAAATTGGGTATTCACAAAAAAATACATTGAAAAAAAGGTATGCCTATTCATGATCGATGGTTAGGAAATAAAAAGGTAGTGATGGATATTATATTTAATAGAGAATAACATTACATAATAAATCAATAAAAATAATGTGGATAGTAAAATTGAGATAAATCAAAAATTAATAAAAATATATTTCCTAAGGAAATGACTTTAAAAAAATACATTTTAAGAGTTTTAGACAAATCACTTTGGAAATATAAAATATCCTTCATCCTTTGAAATAATTTTTTTAAAAAATATTTTATAAATATATGAGTAAAATAATTTCATTTATAAACCATAAAATGTAGAGATAAGTCTTTATATAAAATGAAAAAGGTGGTTAAAATACGTGTTCACACTTAAAACATTAAAAAGTGATTATTTTCACAATTTCATGAGAAATACCAATATTTAAAACATTAAAAATTTATTAAGAAACTTAAATGATATTCATGAAATATATAATAAACATAATCAATTATTGTGGCATAGATAAGTCCATCCTCAACAACTTAAAAATATTATGGACAATGATAAAAGGATGTTCCCAACTAAAAAATAGATGGGGTATGTTTCACCTATAAGAAAAACTTATGGGAAAATATGAGTCAATGGGAAATGAAATTTTGAGGGGACATGTACAACCTCATGAATATAAGAAGAAAATTATGGTTATTTTTAGAAAGAATGAAAATTTCCCATATGGATTATCTTTCATAAAAAAAAATTATTTGAAAATAAGATTGGAAATGAAACCCTTACAGTTTGAGTAACATTTTAATAAAAAAACCTTCACTAATAAGGAAATAAATAGAAATTAAAGGATTTTGAATAAAATATAATTCATGATATAACATTACAAGTTCTTAGAGTATACAATTTATAAAAAACATGGTTCAAAAAATCAAGCATGTCCCATGGATTTGAAAATGAGACACATAAATACTTACAACCTTTGTATCATTTGAAATGATTTCCATTTAAATAAATAAAAAGTATTGGCTCTTAAAATTACAATAATTTCATGAATATGGTAAAATAAATTAATTAGGAATAAATCACACCATATAAATGATATTATGGTTCACAAAATTAAATATGTATCTGGAAATTTAATTTGAGACAAAGAACTCGTTACCTTAATTTTGGACTTCCATTAAAGCACTTGAATCCCCTATATGATAAAAATAACTATCTTAATAACATATTTTATAAAATTAGTCATATCTATAAAATATTTATAAAAAAAATTATAATTATTCTATAATTCTATATTAGTTAGTTGTTATAAATTTTAAGTATCATGTATGACTGATGCTAATTATTTTGAAATAAGCTCATAATTGAAGTTGTGTTATTCATTCTTCTCCATATTTTCACCATTTCTTGATCAAAAATGTGACAAAACAGTGTTTTTCAATGGAAATTCATGTCTTATAATTATTTAATTAATAAAATGAAATCACAACATAATTAATTACTAAGTGATATTTTACCTTTAAAGATATTTTTGACACTTTTATGTTTGGAATTTCAAAAATCTGACATTTACGGTTGTGATCAGTAAGATGTTTAGAGCCTGATAAGTCAAACATAATTTTTGGTGAATAGTAACATACCCTTATGAATAGTAATTTTACCTTTATGGATATTGAAATAACCTAATGGATAGTAACATTACCTATGGTAGTATATAAATAAGATTTAAGTGAAAGTATGATTTACCTATATTTTGGAATAAGTAAATAAATGTTTTAAAATTATTTTTTTAGAATAAATTAAAATTTTAATTAAATATTAAATTAATAATATTTATAAAAATATTTTTGAAAAATGGATTTCATTTTTGGATTCTACACATAAAAAAATGGTTAGGGTGAATTTTTGGGTTTTTTCTAAAATACTTGAATATTTGATGAATAGTAAAATATGATAATTTTCGATAAATGCTAAATAATAGATTTATTGAGTCATTGATGATGATATATTGATTTAAGCCCAATTGGTTCGAAATAAAATGCATTTATTACTATTCTTGGTCATTTAATCATCACTATTTGTTGCTAGATGGAAAAATAATAAACTAATGATTATAATATTATGAAAACCCTCCTCTCCTCTACTATAAATACCGCCCCTCCTTACCTCTTCTCTTCACTCCTGTAAAGCCTTGTTCCTTTCCTATATTCTGCCCAAATATCTCCTCAATATCCTACCTCACTTAAAAATCCCTTATACGTTTCATAATACAAAATACTCTCCCCTTAAGAGGCTCTCAAGGAAGGTTGAATCAAGAGGTAAATTCCTCTTTTGGTTTATTTCTTTTTTATTTTCAAGTTCATTTGTTTTATTTTCTATCCTTACTCGTCCTCATCCAAATTATTTAAAAACTCTAGTACCTTAAATTTGTTGGAATTTTTTATGATAATGGAATAATGTATTATCATATCTCCTTTCCTCATCTTTTATTTAAAAGAAATGAAAACACCGTTTTAGATGTGTTAATTTACCACATTCAAGGACAGCGAGTTTTTAATTTCCATTACCATATTAAATTATGGTCATGAAACCATTTTCATGGTTTAACCAGACAAAAATATATGTATTATTCATCATATATAGTTCTGGAATTATTTTTTACACATATTGTTGGTTTATAAAACAAAACATGTTCTATGTGGTCAAAAACCACCAATTAACCCAAAAGGTTGTGACTAAAGTTTTATATAATGATTTTACTTCACTCCAAGTAACAAAATTAAATTTAAAACCATTTAATCTCTTATATTTTCACTAATGTCATATAACATCAATTATGGACAACCAATTTCATCTTACATGTTTATCCATTCATGAAAATAAGCAAATCCATCATAAAAACCAAGAAAACAAACGAACCCGAATAATGAAATCGATCCACTTAAAACATTGAAAAAGGTTATTAATGAACTTAAAAAGGTTATAATAAATATTTTACATATATAAGAGGTTATGGAATTATTAATTAATAAACCTAATTTGTTTATTCAGGTAATTAATAACAAGTGGAGAACACCAACAGACTTAAGGTAAGGGAGCTTCTCCATTTCACTTTAATTCAAGAATGTACTCTATCCTATGCCATTTTATGTGTAATACCTAATGATGGAGTATGATTTATCACCTCCCCCATACTACCCTAATGATTTATAAATTATGATAAACCCATTTTTCTTTCGATAATTCATCTTAAGTACACCTGATACCATGCCAATAATCCGTAAGGAATTCTACTTGAATCGCCTTTATTCATTCGGGTTGCTCTATCATTATTTTTACCCAAATTATGTTGTCTTTTAATTGTATTTAAACCTTATACATGATTTTTATATGATCTAAAATCATGTTTCAAGATCCATCCCTCATTCTATTTTGGGGATATAATTTTTTTTAAGTGATTCCCTCATCGGTACTTCCCAATAAGCAAACTCGTTTTAAAGAAACTTCCCAATTTTTTACCCAATTTCAAGTACAATATATCCTCTGTTTTATGAAACCAATGTATTTATAAAATCATAATTTTTATTATCAAAAACTTCTTGGTTAAATTCTTCTTGTATATAAAATATTGTTTCTTTTTCTACTTTAAAATCTCTATAGCATTTTCCTTAAAACTGCAGAAAAATTTTTTAATTCTAAAATTTCACAAATACATTTCTTACATGTTGTCACTTTTATTTTACATCACATACCATGATATAAGCCTATTTTATCTTATGAACTTCCATGTCTGTTCTAATTCCTTTCTTTCATGGAAACATTCATGAAATGCTTACTGGTTATGCTTCATGTCATGTTTGTGGTACCCAATTATTTTCATGGGTAACCCTTTTGTTTATGTAAGATTGATTATGTATGATTATTTATGTGGAAAACATATTCATGAAATGTAATATGGGTGTGGCTAGATATAACTCCAATGCATTGGGTAAATTTTAGTTGCATGATACGATTATGTGTGACGGTCTTGGCGGTTAGTCTTGGCTTGTGCTACTATGTGCAACGGTCTTGGCAATTAGCCTTGGAAATTGATGTTATGGGATATGGTCTTGGAGGTTAGCCTTAAATCGTAAAAAAATTCATGTTTTATGTTTCTACCACAATTCTATGATTCCATGTTTAAATGATCCCATGTTTATATTTTATGATTTCATATGTTACATGCCTTTTTATATCATCGTGTAATGCCTTCTAACCCATGTACTAAATCCTTATTCTTATGTTTATTCCCTTGAGGTGATTTTTAGTTCATCCCTTTGTTCATGTGATCCCCAGGGTACCCTATGAAGATTTAAGGGCTCAAAATAAGTTATGATTTCATTATGAATACTAAATAATGAGATCTTATATTTAGTTCCATGTTTTCTATTTTATGTACCTAGTCCTAAAAAACACTAGACTTCAAGATCTTTGGCTTGTAATCTGATATATAATTATGATTAAAATCATTTAATGTTATATGTAAAATGTTAGGGTCTCTATAATAAAATATAATATAATTTATGTTTTATAAATTATTGTAATGTTATAATCTCATTCTATGATTTTTTTGTTAATCTTGTAGATAAAATTAGATATAAGTATCTTCTGGTGATTTTTAACAAACAAATTAAGATATATTATTTAATGAGTTTAATATTATTATTACCATTATAAAACCAAAATAAAATAATTATTGACTTATTTATATAATATAATATTATTATTTAAGTTCTCATAATCATTCATGATATTATTAGATTAGATTTTTCATGTAGGTGGTTTGATCAATCCAAACATGAACATACCAGAATTAATTAATGATTATGAATATTAAAGTAGTTTATTTTGTAATTATATAATTATTATAGAATCATAATTATTTTATTTAGTTATTTTAAAGCTTTTTAAGAAAATTTTATTTGAGTTTAATAAATAAAAAAGTAACTAGGTGTAAAATCAGATACATTACTTCATAGAGCCTATAGTTTTCCCAGTGTGAGGTTAAAGTTTTCATTCCAAGAATAATGATAGGGAAATAATTTTCATTATAATTTTATATTTATAATAATTATTATGTTATATATAAATTTTTATTCTTTAATTCAAAACTTATAACCATTAATGAGAGGCAGTGGTCTACACAACACATTAATGACATTTTTGTTTTTCTTAATGGGAAAGGGAAAAGGTGGTTAATATTCATCCCATAAGTATAATAATTTTTAGTATAAACAAATATTTATTTCATTATATATTAATTATAAAATTATACTTGGGAAAGTGATAAAGAAAAGAAAATAAGTCTGGGGAAAAAGTACCCATGTTGTGGACTTGGCCTTTCCCTTAAAAGACTCCATGGAAATTGTGGTCTTATGCTAATATCATGTGAAAAGAGGCTCTATTAAAAGGATTAGGATTCAAGTGTAAGCAATAATTTATTTTATTCATGGTGAAATCAAATTTTTAGGGTGGTGAGAGGCCTCTTTTATAAGTGGAGATAATGGAATTATGGGAAATATTTTAACTTAATAAAAAGAGAGAGCATTTTTTACAAATAAATAGGATTAAAAAATTTATAATAATGGAGTGAGTAAGGATATAAGGTCTAAAATATCATCACAATTATTTTTCAAACATTATTTAAACATATTTTTAAGTGATTTACTCTAAGAAATTTCAATTTTACAGTTTTTGGTTTTACCGTTGTAACTAGTTTTTACCTAAGTTATTAATTTTTTATGCTTAAAAATATGTGGATTATTGCATAATTTAAAAATAATAAGTAAAAATATAAATTCCATTTTATGATTAAAAAATTATATTTGAGATAAAATTGATATTTAACATTGGCGCATGTAATGCATAAAAACCCATTTTTAGAAAAAAAAAATGTATTTTTAATCTTATAATTTATGTGTTGGGTAAACTTAGCATTGTAGTTTGATTTTAATGATATAAATTTATTTATTATAAAAAAATAAAATTTATGTGGTGTTAGGAGAAATAAATGAAATAAAAGTTATAGAAATAATATTAAATTAAAAGAAAATACTAAACATGGTTTTTATTAGAAAATATTACTTAATTCATTAAAATGTTAATTATATGCTCTATAAAATCAATATAGTTTTTTAAAAATTTATAAATTTACTTATTAAATAAATATTTTAATAATTTAATGGTTTTATACACTTATATGTATTTATTATAAAGTCCAAAAAGTGTAGTTTTCTTAAAAACTACATTTATAACTATTCACATAAAAATTAATTATTTTAGAAAATATAAAAAATTAAACTTAAAATAATATTTTAAATCAAAATAAACAAATGATAGATACATTTTGAAATTTAATTTCATAAATTTTATATATTAAATTTTAAATAAAATGATAATATATAATGAGAGACTGTTTTTATCGGAAAATAACATTCCAAAGTATCTAACATTTTTCTTCTTTTTACCTATCGATTAATAATAAAATTATTGCTATTCTATTATATATATTATTCATACCAACAATATACCTTAACTATAAAATATTTATTATCTTAAAATAAATCACATAAAAGTATAATTTTATAAAAAATGTGATTTTAAGCGTGAGGTGATCTTATTAGTTATCTAGATACACTAATTGAATTTTATCAATGTATTAGTTTTGAAACTGACCATTTTATACTTATATTTAATAAAGTGGTTACCTATATTTATACTAGCTAACTTAAAAACTACATTATAATAATTATATAATATTTCATGATTTTCTTGGTTTAGTGTTATGAGTGAAGAAAGTTATTAAATACATCGTGCTTTAATGGAAAAACTATATAGTAAAATCATGGGGCATTAAATTATCCCCCTAAAAAATTAATCATCATAATTTTAATTGATACTTACTAATTAAATACATAAGGTTGTCTATAATATATAAAAGACTTCTGATTTAATTTCTAACGAGGTTCCATACTCACTATTCTTATTTTGACTAGTGAACTCATGTTTTCTCTCATAATACGAATACAAATAATATTCAGTTTTTATTTCACCATTTGTGATAAATACCCCAAAATAATTGGAGTAATTTTTCATAGTCATCCTTTTATTAATAGGTAATCAGGGGTTTGTTTTTAGATATTCTTTTTCTTTTATGAATATTGGTATGTCCTCTATTCCAAGAGAGCCAAACCATGAGAAATATAACATCAAATTTGACTAAAGGAATGATAATTGGATTTTATAGAATGCAAATTTCTATAAAAATATATTGCAGATGAGTTATATAATTGGGATTCAATAATCTTGACACTAAATGTTTTTATTAAAAATTCAACATCTGTACATCTAGGTAGCGATTTGATGTTATTATCAAACATTATGAGTAAAAAGGTGTATGTTGAATAAGATAAAAAAACAATATTATTAGTTCTTGAGTTGAAGATTGGTATTCCTTACTCTGTATCATTTCCATAACTCACTTCATTAGTTTTGATGTTTTGGGCTTTTCCTTGTTATCTTTCCCTTAGAATTTGGTGATGCCTATCATTCTTGTTCTTCCTTATATTAAGAAATTGTATTTGATTTGATGGAAATTAAATCTTCTTTAATTTATCATATTCATCACTTTAACTTCATTAGACTCACTCTATATCTTATTTAGGGTGTTTCCAAACTCAAATAAGTTCACATTGTTAATCATAATTCCTAATAGTAGGTTCATCATAATAACAAGATTTATCACACTATATCTTCTCTTTTTTGGATTCTCATTAGTACAATCTCTGCATTTCCCATGTCATCCATTATTCACTTGGTTCTTATAGGATCTATCCATTTATAAATCCAAAAGAAGTTAATGTGAGTTATGAAAAACATAAGTGAATTATTGTAGGATAATTACATGAAAAATTCAATCTCAAAATGTATTACTCTTTAAAATTATTACATAATCATTTAGTTCAACCCAAAAAACTCTCAATTTAATATCTGTTTAATTATATTGGGTTATCTTCTATTACATAACCTAATTACATAACATACTAAATACATTATAATTTCTTATAAATAGAATCTCATTAAAAAAATTATATCCATATGGAGTGTCTAGTTAGTTGTGTAGTCTTAGGCTCACTCGTCTTGAATTATATTGAATATTGAGTTGATACTCAAAAATCATGTTTTAGGGTGATTATCCCTATGTGTATTGATTCTAGAGTCATATCAACATGTTATTATTAATATAGGTATGTAATTATAGGGATAACAACACATTATTTACTTTACCAAGACTTGTAGAAGTTATCCTATACATAGAATTATCCCTTAATCATAATGAAGATAACTTATCATAATTCCTAAACAACATAAAATCCTCAATCTTGCCTTAAATAACTAAAGGGTTATTTATAACTTTAAAATTATGATCAAACATAACTTATCATCCCTTAAATTATCCTCAACTAATATACTAACATCTAATATTTTCTATACCCTTATATGTTACCAAATGTGAGGCAACATAGGTGTGACCATCTTAATTATAAGACTTGGTGAAAATATATCATTACATACATTGCCAATAACTTTTAGGTTTAGTTTCTTAGAGAATTAGGAAAAAACATTAACTAACAAAACAGATGTATTTTTCAACTAATTTTCATTCTTAAAATATATAACAACTTCTTAATCCATAACATGTCTTCAATATCTCCCACTAATTATCCACATAAGGTACTCTTCAATAAATTTCATTATTTTATTATCTTAATGTACTAAGTAAGGGTAAACATAAATGATAATGGGTAGTGATCATAAATGAGCATATGATGAGCATAAGGGAATAATCAGGACACATAAGAAAAATTATACCCATAAAGATTAGATCATAAAATATGATTCAAGGAAAAGGACATGAAACAATGTTAAAAATTAATCAATAGAGTGTGGAAACATGAGTAAATAAACATTATCCTTGAGATCATAACATAGTCATAAGGAAAATCATAAAACTATGGAATAAACATTAGTGTAGGTAACATTACTTTTATCATCCACACCATCAGTGTCCATGCTTATGAGAAACTAAAACATTCATGTGAATACTTTTAACATGAGATAAAAATATTTAAACAATGAATTGGGGGGAGATAGGGGTCCCCACCTCTCATTTATCCATAATTACATGTGCCACGTAAAATCAACTATTCATTATTTCATAAAAAATCCATGAGAATAAAAATGGACTTCATTCCTCATATCACAAAGATCCCTTGGAAGGAAAATGGGTTTCATTCATTACTTCATAAATAACCCAGAGATATAAAATAGTTTTCATTCAGCACATAATAAATAAATCATGGGAATAAAATGGGTTTCATGTACATTTTAAATGGATTCACATATTGAAATAATTAATATTTCTTAAATAATCATAGTATAATAAACCCATGGAAAGTAAATGGGTATCCAAATATATTTAGTATCTTTTTAGGTAAATATTCTTAAATAAAGATAATGAAGCATGTGGTATTTAAACTGTAGAGATATAGGGTATATGGTCAAGTTAATAATTTCCCCAATCAATAAATATGTAGAATTTAAGTGAATTCCCTTCCATCAAAGAGAAGAAATATTGGTTATTCACAAAGAAAAATCATTGGAGAAAAATGAATTCTTATTCATGATAGATGATTTAGAAATTCAAAGGAAATTATGGATTATATATTTGATACCTCCTCCAAAATAACTTTTTTATTTTCAAAACACTTTTAAGGGGGGAGTGAGAACCCTACAGAAAAACAGATTAAGCATCAAAGGTTATAGTTGACTTATTAAACATAAGTCTAAGATGATTATCATCTCCTTCCCTAAACAGTTTCTAGGGTAGTGAATTTACTAGGAAGTCTAGATCTTCCCCTATGTTATCTTCATAGTGCCTTGCTAGATGCTCCCAAGCCTTCATGTATTCTGATTTACTGATCTTCCTCCTATTGAAGCCTCTAATCAGTATGCGGTCATGCTTATGAATACGTTCAGCTTGCTCCCTAGTAACAACCACTTAGATCAGTCTTCCCATCATCTCATCAATTTATTCCCCTGCTGCCTTGATCACCAGGACATCCTCCTTCATTTCTTCGCCATAGTGCATGAGGAGTTCCATCTTATTATCCAAATCTGTATCCTTCATGCCCTGCAAGACGTCAGGGGTTCCTTCTACACATTGCTGTCCGGATGAAAGAGTATCGTCCCTTTCTATAATTTCCTCAGAGTGCATATGCATCTCTTGATGCTGGAAATTTTTCCTTGAGTTTCCTTCCACTTGCACTTGGGACATGGTGACAACATCCTGATGAACCACCTCTCTTCCCTCTTGGTGAATCCCGTGTTCCTTTAGTTTATCCTATTTTTTGGCCAACCGAGTCTCCATTAGTTTAGGAAGGTAAGAATAGTCTTTACAACCCTTAGATTTTGACTTCTTGGAAACAATATAGCTCATCGGGTCCTTTTATTCCCTTTCTTCTTCTTTTGGTTGTGAAGACCTTTGTCAACCCCTCTTAAACTGCTGTCATCTGAGGGTTGTTCATCAGATTCAGCCTCATAGGGATAGTTGGAGTTGCCTTATTCATTACATAGACTATAAAATATATTGTTCATCTTGAGACAGGACAACATCCTTCTTGAGTTGGTTCCCTGACTGGTGGTCAGCAGCCTGCCAACCTGAGCAGGCTTCTCCCACCCCTGCCCATCCTTGGACTTGCTCTTGCCAGATTAATGAAACCCCATGTCCGAATTGTTACTAGTGCCATCACGTACATCCATCACATAAGTTCATGTCCCTAGACTAGCCACACCCTTTTAGGTTGGTACATCAGCTCCTCTAGATCCCCCTGAATCCTAATAATGAACACAGTTCACATCCAGAGATGTCTCGACCACCACACTAGCTTGAGCACCCCCAAAAAACGACTTCATGCCAAGAGGGCTCTCGAAATCTCTCTGTAGCCTGTTGAAGACCTCTACTATATTGGGCTCTGGGAGAGAGTGCCTTAAAGGTTTTTGTACCATTACTACAGTTGGACATGGGGGCACCTTATCCTTGCTTGTCCCCTACCCATAACCCTCACAACCATCTCTTGATCCTGCTCCATCCCTAGCACTAAGTACATCGACATCACCTGGAGGACCACCCTGGACCCGATCTGCCTGGACCACCCGATTAATATCTTGTTGCCTTCCCCTTCTCCTACATATCACCATACTATGCCCATGAATCTTGCACAAAGAACAGTAATCAAACCACGATTAAAAATTGATGTTCTTCTTATACCTAAATTCCTTTCCCACAACAATCTAGAAGGCTTCAACCGGAGGCTTTGCAACATCAACCTCAATACAAACTCTTGGGGAAATCGGGTGACATAATGCACGAGTCCGATTATCAGTGCAGATAAACCGCCCAACCAGATTTCCAAGCAATAGAAGAATCGAGGGATTTTGAAAAGGAAGAGGAAGTTCAAGAAAACTTACCCAAACAGCCAGCTTTTTAGTGTCACGTTTCATGTGGATATCATGAACCAATAATCCTAATCAACATGGTAAGTTAAATAACTATGAAATCAATCCATTTTAATAATTGGATAAGGAATAATTAGTATGAAAAGGTAAATAACTGAAAAAACATTCTATTTAATCAATAAAATGTGAATGAAATACAACTATAGATAATATCATATTGAAAATATCATGAATAATAATAATTGGATTCTTAAGAAATGAAATTATTAATTATTGTATGTCATGCCTCAGACACATGATACCTCTACTATTAAGACCGTTCGCAAAAGAGTTTAACACTATAGGTAAAAACCCATTTAATGCTAGTTTAATAATTTCTCTCCTAATACCTACTGATGCATAAAGGGTTTAAAATATTCCAGGTCGCTCGTTTAACTTCAAGTTGAAAAAATTCCTTATATATTGAATAATGAATTTAATTCATGAATCAATATTCCTTAACATCAAATATCCTTATTGGGTAAAGGATACAGATTTATCAGTATTTCCATAGTCAATAAAATAACATGAAAAGTAAAACATTATATGTATAAATGAGATATATTTTAAGAAATAAGCATATTCATGATAAATAATATGAATATTTACAGTAAATTTAATTTCTAATAATCACAAGAAAGTGAATATTTCAAGGAAAAGTTAATGGATATAAAAATGAAACAGTGAAGTGAATTTAAAAACCATCCTTGGTCAAAATAATCATAGACAAACTAGAGAAAGATTAATGATGCTATCAATTCAACATATACCCATTGTATTAAAAATAAAGGGTTGTTTTCCTTGATGAAAAAAATACCATAAACATATCTTTAAAACATTTCTGATGAAAATATCCTATACATTTTTGAAATCAATTTTTAAAATCCAAATTTCAAAAAAAAATTTAAAAAAAAATTCTTTTCAAATATTATTTGAATCATAAAAAATATGGTTTACAATATTTGTGTGTTCATGAAGTATGGAAATTTCGTTCATGACTTACACATTAAAACAAATATTCCTTTACTTTTTTCGGTAAAATCTAAATGGGGATTTTTTTTTGAAAATGATATGAAGAGTCCTTTAATTTTTTTTATAAAAAGTAAAAATGGGTAATTATTTTTTAATTAATAATTTTTACAATTTTTAAAAAAAATTGGAAACATTTTTATAAAGCATGTTTTTTGAAGAAAATTAATTTCTAACTTAAGGGAGAAATAAGGTCAGATTTTCTTAAAAAAAATCTGGATTATTTTAATTACCTAATAGAGGGAAATGGTACTACTAATTTAAAAAATACTAAATAACTAGATAAGAAGAAAATTAAATGGGTTTGTTAGATAATGATAAAATAATTTATTTCAACTAAGATTTAAGAATAAACAATCTCTATTAGAATTAGATTGTAAAATAAACCCGTATGATGACCCAAAAGTTGAAGTGAGAATTAATCAATGAATAAATTATGTGTATCAAATATATATATATAATTTTTTAAAATATAACAAAAGATACTCAAAATTAATTATACACATAATCTTAGAATATGAAAGATGAGGACTATGTAATATAACTTAATGAAAAGAATTTGAGTTATGAAATTATTTACCATTTGAGAACTCTTAATTCAAATCCCACTGGATATAATAATTCAAATTGAAATTAAAAATAACATGAATTATTAATTAATAATTATATTAAATTTTGAAAGGGGTAGTATATACACCATATAAAATAAATTAGGTGCATAACATTATAATATGCCTTAATGGAATGAAATTGAGATGAAATCCCTTACCACTTGGCAATATTCAATAAAAATATAATTGGATGAAATAATTAAAATTGAAACCTTAAATAACATAATGTATAAATAATTAATGATATTACATGTGAAATTGTTAGTGAATACTCCATATAAAATAAATTGGTGTGTAACATAAAAATGTGCCTCAATGAAAAGAAATTGAGATAGAATCCCTTTCCTCGTGCTTACTTTTGGTTGAATGTTCTTTAAACTCATGTATGATGGTTTTATAAAATTTATTAATTTATAAAAAATTGTATTCATAATTATAATATCATATATATTACTTTGGTTACATTTTACCACACATTTTTAATAATATTTCATTATTTTCATTATTTCAGGTGTTAATTGCCTTATTTCTTCATGCGTGTTTTGTCCTAAAATTTTTTAGTTCACATTCTTATAATATGTATCCATTATTTTCAGAATTATATTAATGTTATAAATAAAGTATTTAATCTATTGATACATTATTATAACTATTTATGAAAGTTGAACATGGAAAATGAATCGCATCACTTCATAGTGACAGTAGGTCGTACGTACACACAAGTGACGATATCATTCCCTTAATGAAAGAATGGGTAAGGAAGTGGGTGATATTTTAAACTTATAGAATCAATATAAACTAATATATATCACATATATTAAATAATTTTATACTTATTACATTCCATATAAATGATAATTAAAAAATGAATCACATCGCTTCAGGAGGCGGTAGTCCCCCTTACACACGAGTAATGTTATCTTATTTTAAACAACATGGGACATCAAAAGGTATATATCATATTAAAATTATAGAGGTATAACAATATCATAAATTTCATATATATATATGTGTGTGTGTGTGTGTGAGAGAGAGAGAGTGAGTGAGTGTGTGTGTGTCTATGTGTGTGTGTTTTTAAAATCAATCCTTATATCCAGTCGTGAGAGGTGATAATAGAAAAATGAATGACATTGTTTCGTGAGGTGGTAGTACGGTGTACACATGAATGATTTCATTACCCATTTTATGGATGTGGAGATGGATAATTATTTTGAAATCTACATATTATTATCTTAGTATATGTTATATATTTATTTTATTATATTGTAACTGTTAAGAAATAACTGAATTTAGAAAATAAAGAAAGAAAATGAAAGAGATTTGTTAAGATAATTACCCTCTCTAAGATTAACCTTCTTTGGATCTCCTACTAAGGGCCCTAGGGATGGAATTTTGGGAGGGAAATAATATCTATAATATAAATAAGGATATTGGGGAGAGAAATGGTTAGGTTATGGTTAAGTAAATGATCTGTTCAGGTGCGAATAAGTGAGGTGATAGAGTTCCCTTTTATAAATGGGGAAACTGAACCCTCTAGGAAATTACATGAAAATTTTAAAAAATAATCCAAAATGTTAGTCATTCACATGAAAAATTCTTTCAAATGACAATTTATTTGATAATATGAATTATATGATGTAAATAATGTCATCCAATATGATTTTAAAAAGTTGGTAGGTCATTTTTACCCTTATCTTCTTAGCTCAACCCCATTGTAATCCCATTTTTTACCTTAACCATGGTGATTAATTTTTTTACTATTTTCACTATTCATTTTTTAAAAAATTAAGTAAAAATTATTAGATAACATAAATTATTTTTATTCTAAATATGTAATCCAATTTTCAAAATTCCAATCCCATAAGTGGTAAATTTTAATTTAAAATTAATCTATATATATGACGAGAAATAAACCTTTTTAATGAGAAAATGTTTAAAAGTTTACTATTGTTTTATAAAAAAATCACAATTAAAATGACTTGAATAACCTAAAATGGATTAATAATTGATATAATATTAAATTATAAAAAATAAAAAATATAATTTAACTTTATAAATAATTTACACCAAAGGTAGTTTTCAATAAAAATTTTGTATTCATCACTATTCATCGAAAAATGAAATATTTTAGAGAAATAAAAAAAATCGCCCAAAGATAATTTTCATATTATGATTAAAAAAAGTTAATTTTATCAAATAAAATTTCAAAAATATTTAAAAAATAATTTTAAATTATTTTTGTAAAGCATGAATAAACTGTCTTTTAAGAAAAATATAATTTTTCAAGAAACATATATTTTTATTTTAAATGATTCATATTTTATTTATAATCAGTAGATAACCATATTTTTCATAAATTAGTTAATAATATCCATACCCTCCATTTTAATGGATAATTTATAACTTTTATATTAAATATTAATATTTTAATAATATTTCATAGTTCATTTAAACTTGTTGTTTCATGTAACACAAGATAAAATGAGTGATGTGTGTAACACAATATAAACTTATTTTTGTATGTAATGAAAGATAAACATAGTGTTATGTGTAATTAATGCTATTGAAGTGAATGAATTTATTTAAAAATAAATATATTATAAAGTCTCTGAGTTTTATATTTTCTTTTATTCTTGGAATTGTGTGTCCTACATGCTATTCAATAATTTTTTCACGTTTTAGAAATCTAGGTTATTACATTCTCCCCACCTTAAATAAATTGCATCCCCTCAATTTAAACTTGATCTCGGTAATCTAGGGTTTGACATTTGGAAATACTATTTTTTAAAAACTCACATTGTAAAAAAGATTAATAAAACATCCTCTTAATAAGAGAGAAAGGGAAGTACCAAGGTCATGTGTAATAACACATAAATAGGTTTCCAAGTGACAACATTAGTGGAAAGTGAAGATATAGAAATGCAATAAATGTGTAAATAATTATAGAGAGTGATTGAGGTTATTGATTAGAAGTAAGTTAATGATAAGTGGAAATTTAAGGGCCTCAAAACCAATATGGTTAATATAAGTTATCCAATATAGTAAATTAATATTGAAACCAATGAATTAATACCATAGGTTCATCATTAATTTTTTTAACTAAAAACAATAAAGTATTTAGTAGTAAATTTTGTAGGCCAGTGGTAGGTGCTAAACCGTTATTAACCTTCTTTCATGAGTTCAAGCCCTGTGACATTATAGAATATAAGGGGATTTCACCTAGAATAAAGGTTATAAATTTTCTATACTATATTAATATATTTCCTATAACATTACCAAAATATGATGGGCATCCTTAAAATAAAATTAATTATTAAATAACATTTTTACTAAGGTTTTTAATAAAAGTTTTTTCTCACAATTTCTAATAACCATATTTGAATATTATTTCAATGTCGTTAATGATTATATTAACCCTAAAGGTTATCTAAAACATTTAACTTATGACTAAAAAATGTAAGGGAATTAATCCCCAAATAATGTTTTAACTAATACAATTGTTTTCCATAAATTTCAACCAAAATAACCTTAATCATGATAGATTCATATCACATAACACCTAAAAATGGGTATTTAAGACATTGAACTTATGATCAATCATTAACTCATTAACCCATATTGGTATCCATAACTATTAAGTTAATGAAGACATATATTCTTGTGAAATTTAATAAAACCCTTAGATGTTTCATAACTCTTATAGCCAAAATACCATTGGTAAAAAAACATTTATATATTTTAATTCATAAATTCCAAAACATAAATACTTCATTAGTTTTATATCAACACAGGTCCTTTATTTGGTCTAGGATTTAACTTTTAGATGGGGCAATCGACTCAGATAATTCCATAGTTCTCCATATTTTAGACAATAAACTATAAATGGATCCTTATGATTAGATTTATTTCCTTCCATCTTACTCTTCATTTTTCCTTAGAAATTCAATACATTATACCCTTATTTTTTTACACGTAAAAAATTTTCCCATTCCTTTGAGACCCCTTATTTTCAATCTAAGACACCAAAATTTTAAACTAGTTCATTAATTATCTTCATCTATTAAAATAATTCATAATTTTTTTTAAAGAAAATTTGAATTATCCAATTAATATCCTCGAGGAGTGACAAAACAGGTGCATAGTAAGTCCCATTTTCATGCACTATGTGATGATTTGTTTAATCCTAATGCACCCTTTTTAGAGTTTTTACCCTGATGTACTTCTATACTAAAATGAAATCCCCATTTCATATCAATATAGGGATATATTTCTCTGAAAACTCCCATGATATCTACCTTAACAAAAGATTATGATATTCTTCTATAATTATCCTCAATTTCTATCATTGGTTTACATTCTTTAATCTATATTTTCCTAAATCTAGGTCTAAGGGTTTCTACTAAACATCCTATGATACTAATTGTAGCGACCCAACTCTAGTATCTTTGTTCCAACGTCTTCTTTATTAAATTGTTATAATATATGAAGAATAAAATTCTCAAGGGCCAAATAGCTTAATTGTCTTCGTAAAATAGATACATGATTGAGTCTTACATTACATTTTAAAATGAAAATTACAACATAATACTTCTTGAGAATAACATTATTCCATATAGCATATCCTTCCATATAAAACATAGTACACTTAAAGTATATCTGAGAAAGAAATAAAAATTAAGGTGAGATAAAATGCTTAGTAAGGGTTAAGTACAGTTTTATCATGAATCAATAATCACAATCAACATGGAAAGTTTAATAATTGAACACACAAACTATTTAAATAAATTTATAATGAATAATCAATATGGAAATGTAAATAACTAAAAACACAGTCCATTTAATCAATAAACTGAGAATTAAATGCATCAAGAGATAATATAATAGTGAAAATATCATGAATAATAATAACTGAATTATTAATTAATAAAATTCATAATTATTGGATGATATGTCTGAGAAACATGACACCTCTACCATCAATACCCTTTCCAAGACTTTTTAAAACTACATGTAAAAACCTGATTAATTCTAGCTTACTGATTTTTCTAATGAGACCTACCAATGCATCATGGGGATATATAATATTGATCCCCTCCCATCACTACAAGTCTAAATAATTCCTGAAATATTAAATAATTGATTTAATTCATGAATCAATATTCCTTAACATTAAATATCCACATTGAGTAAATGATAGAGATTTATCAATATTTATTTTTTCAATATAATAAATTTCAATGTAAAAAATCTTATGCATAAATTGTATATAGTTTAAGAAATAAGAATATCCATGATAAATAATATTAGTATTTAGAAGAAATTTAATTTCTAATGATCATAGGAAAGTGAATATTTCAAGGGAATGTAAATGACTACAAAAATAAAACAAGTAATTGATTATCAATATTATCCTTGGTCAAAATAATCATAAACCATATAAGGGAATAATAAGGATGGTATTAATTTAACATATACCCATTGGAGTAAGAATAAAATTTTGTTGCCATTTATGAATATAAATACCATAAAAAGATATTTAAAAACATTTTTGAGGAAAATATTCTTTCCATTTGGGAAATAAATTTTTAAAACTTAAAGTCCACATAACATTTTGAAAATAATTTTCTTTTAAAAAAATATTTGAAACTTGAAAATTAATCTTTAAAACATTTGAGTGGTCAAGATATTTGGGAATTCTGTTCATATCGTACACGTCAAAAAAATATTTCTTTTACTTTTTCGATATAATCCAAAATCAAATTTATTTGAAAAGACATGAATATTCCATTAATTTATTTGAAAAAAACTAAAAATAGGTAAAATTTATTTAATAAATCCTAAGATTAATTTTAAAAATATTTTTGAAAACATTTGTAGAAAACATAGTTTCGGAAAAAAAATGAATTTCTAACCAAAGAGATAAATGAAGTCTAATTTTCATAGAAATATTTTCCAAATAATTTAAAGCATAAAAGTGTGGGAAAATTGTACTATACCATAAAACTTTCATGAATAACTATCGTAGGAGAAAATGGGTTTATTATATAATGATCATATAATTTCATTTAACTAAAATTCAAGAAAAACAATCTCGATTAGAATGAGATTTTGAATTAAACTCTTATGATGATCATAAAATTGAAGTGAAAATTAATAAATGAATCAATTGTGTGTATCAAATATAAATAAACATAAAAAATTGTATATTAAAAATAATATAATCAAATGTAATTATACACATAATCTTATAAAATCAAAGATGACTAAGAAGTAATATAATTCGAAGAAAAGAAATTGAGTAATTAAATTATTTACAACTTTTTAACTCTTAAGTAAAATACTGTTGGAGGTAATAATTAAATTTGAAACTAAAAATACCTTTAATTATTAATTAATTATTATATTACATAAAAATGGGTTGTATATACATCATATAAAATTACAATATGCCTTAATAAAATGAAATTGAGACGAAATACCTTATCATTTGGTAATATTTATGCCAGATCCACTAGGATGAAATAATTAATATTGAAACATTAAATACCATGAATTATGAATTATTAAATATATTACATGTTAAATGGTAAGTGTATAGTTCATAATGTACAAATTTTCCTCAATGAAAACAAATTGAGACAAAATCTCTTAACTCATGCTTATTTTTGGTTGAATGTGCTTTAAACTCCTGTATAATGTTTCTAATCATGTTACTAATTTATAAAAAACCCATATTCAGACTTATAATATTATATACTATCCATTTATTACATTTTACAACTTATTTATAAATAATATTTCATTATTTTTTTATTTTGGGTGTTAATTACCTCATTTTCTCATTCATGTTTTGTCAGGAAATTTCTGTTTCACTTGCATAATATATATATATATATAATATAAATAATGAAATTAATTTTATAAATATCATATTCACTCATAATATACATTATTATAATCATTTATGAAATTTGAACATTGAAAATGAATCGCATCATTTTGTGGAAATGGTAGGTTATTTGTACACACGAGCGACAATATCATTCGCTTATTGAATTAAAGGGTAAATAAGTGGGTGATATATTAAATTTATAGAATATATATCATCTCATATATATAAATTATATTAATTAATTTTATCCTTATTACATTCCATGTAAATCATAATTGAAAAACGAATTGTATCTCTTCACGAGGTGGTTTCCCATCGTACACACGAGCGATGATATCAAATTTTAAACGACATGGAACGTTAAGAGGTAAATATTGTATTAAAAATAAATATGTATAATAAGATCATAAATATCATATAAATGTGGAAATTCCATCATTATATCTAACTTTGAGAGGTGATAATGGGAAAAATGAATGATATCATTTCGAGAAGCAATAGTCTGTCGTCCACACGAATGATGATTTTGTTACCCATTTGATGGAAGTGGATATGGATAATTTTTATAACATTAACATAATAAAATATTAGTATATGTTATATATTTTTTTAATTATATATTGAATTTTAGGATATAATTTAATGTGTAAAAATAAGAATTAAAATGAAAGAGCTTCATTAAGATAATTTCCTTCCCTGTGAGAAACCTTCTTTGGATCTCCTCTTATGGACTCAGGGTATTGTATTTTGGGAGGACCATAACCTATAGAATGTAACTAAGGGTGTTGATGTTACGCCCCGACCCTAGTTACCCAGAGTCGGTGCATTATTACATAACATTTTCATGATCACAAGAAAGATCAAATCTCGAAAGACCGATTGGTTTAGTAGCCTTGGAAACAATAGATATATTCATAAAGTTTTACATTACATCATAAAGTGAAAAACTACTACAACAACATAGTCTCCATATTCCACACTCATATTCCCACATAAAATCCCTGCAGGTCATTCATAACTTACTTCATCACATCCTGGGAAAAATAAAACATAGAAAAGGGGTGATCTCAAATGCCCAATAAGGATAACAATATATCGGAACTTTAAAAAATAAGCATAAACACTTAAGGCAATGCATTACTAAAAAAAATCCTTTTAAACTTGAAATTCAACATAGTATGGAAAAAGTAAAATGAAATAATTCCATTTACTTATTCACATTGATATTCTAATAATCGAATAATCACATGCAATATCAATAACCACTTTCATAATGTTGTAATACATAATTCAAGACTATCATAATCACATAGCCAAGGCCTCGTGCCAAGACTAAAAATAAGATTTTGCCAAGACCTTGTGCCAAGACACTAGTTTGTCTCATGAGACCTACTGATGCATCGAGGATCTATAGCGGGCTCCACCCATCACTTATTAAGTCCAATGCATTCCTCATATGAACAGGTTTACACATAACATAAACATTCGTATTAAAACTATCATACAAAATGTCAATACTTTTACCACAAACCATGAATGGTATAAAAATAGCACATCCACAGTCAAACATAACTCATTCGATACAATATGGAAGATTGTATTGTATCACATTAACCTCAATCAAGAATAATGAAGGATGTTGACATAGATGAAAATAATCATCAAAACTATTTGAGAGAAATATCCCCCTTTTCTTGAAAACTTTTAAAAGTCACACTATTTGTCAAGAAGACATTAAAAAATAGATTTTTGAATCAAACTGTCCCATAACACTTTGGAACTTTTGAAAGGAGTTTTAATTTTAAAACATTAATGTCCATATAAATAAATCCTTAAAACCATTTTTAAAACATGGACATTAATGATCATGATTTAGAAGAATAATTATTTAAAACATTTTAAAATGGTATTTTGGTTAGAGTTTCTAACCAAAAGAGAGACACTTGAATATAAATAATTGAGGTAATCAAAACATTATAATATCATGAGAATAAAGTAATTTATGATATACTATGTCAAAGTACATTATATACACCATAAAAAGTGATTTGTTGTATAACAACGAAGAAGTCACAATGGAATGTAAATTGAGATGAAATCTCTCATAAAGGCTGTATATTTAGGTTAAGGATATATCAATGAGATAATTATGTGTGAAAAATATAAATACACTCAATATGATTGGATATTTAGTGTAAATCAATCAGATGACATTCACACATATTCTTGTAAAAACAACACCAATGAATTGGATATTTAACTCAACAAATGGAGATTGAGTTAAAATTACTCTTATCAAGTTCATACAGATCACTTGAGAATTTATCAATGGAGTGATTATGTGTATCAATAGTATATCCACAGAAAGGGGAGTGGAAAATATGACATAATAAAATGAATAGTAATTCCACACATAATCTTGGAGTAAAATAATCAATGAAGTATGCGTAAAGCCGAATGAGTGGAAATTGAAATATCAAATTCCCTTATCAATTTGGTAACTTACGAAACACACACCCATGAAAGAAGGATCATACAATGATGATGTAAATATACATAAATTAGAGTATATTACATAATGAATACAATCATGGGCAGTACACACACCACATGCAATAAATAAGTGGTGAATAATGGAAATCTCACGAAATTAAAAGTGAGATTAGAAACCCCTTACTTTGTACTTTTTCCTTGGTCGATGGTAGTTTAACCTCCTATATAATGGTGAAATAATTGTTATTGAATTATACAAGAATCATTTACTTTAATATGATATCATATATGATCTGTTAACATTGATTTGTTGATAATATCTTAGAATTATCGTCATTTCGGGTGTTAACGGGTTCATTTTACTTTATATTCTTTGTTATGTGATCCATATTCGTTATTAATGGGATGTATATTACTCATATCAAGAATTATATCAAGTACATAGATACTATTTTTTAATCATCAAATTATAATTATACTTGAATGGATATGATGGAGAATGAATCTCATCGTGTTCGTGGAGACGGTAGTCCGTACGTACGCACGAGCGACAATATCATTCTTTTTATATTAAAATAATATAAAATTGGATGTTATATCATATATAAAGAATCATTATCATGTTATATTAATTATTTACATGAGTTACACATCATTATTATACCCATCCAAATAGTAATATATTCAATAACAATTACACCACGACGTGGAGACGGTAAGCCGTACGTACGCATGTATGGTGACATGTTATTCAAAGGATGGATAGAATACTGAATATGGTTGTACCATATTTATAATAACATCACAGTATATATATTATACTGGAGTTATTATTTTATAATGGTAATAACAATGAAAGAAGAAGTGGAAGAAGAAAGGAACTTGAAAAGGGGGTGGTGAAAACATTACCTCTTCTTTGGGTTCTTCCTTTTGATTTGATCAAAAGGGCTCATTAGGTTCGCTTTCTGATCAAACTAAGGCCTCTAGGTTGTATTGAGGGAAGTTTAGAGAGTATTTGGGCAGGGGTTGTCCGAACCAAAAGGCTTTGAAGATGTTATGAAATGAGAAGGAGGAGTGCCCTTTTATAAGAGGGATGAGGGGCACCTTTGGAAAAGCTAGAAATATTAATTTATAATAAATTAATATTAGGTTTCTAATGGCTAAAATGTTGATTATTAAAAGGTTAAGGTGGGGATAGGTCGAAAACCATTCATCAAATAGAATTTAGACAGGTTTGGGTCGCTATAATAACCTTATATTTTAGTTTTAACTCTTAGTTATTTAGTTTGACATTTACCATGTCACTTTGTATTTTTATATTATATAGTTAATAAACTTACTATATACATACAAGCGACCCCCCAAGTGGTCCATTAATGATATACCTATCCTGATATAAGTCTCTTGGCCGAACCTTAGATTTTTAGGAATTTAATATCAATTAATAATATAATATTTTGTTTAAAAACTCTTTTATGTCAATTTTGACACTATTCAATAGTTGATTTTTGTGAAACACATAACAAAATGATTAATTAGAACAGAGTTAATTAAATCAATCCTAATATGTCATGTTATCCTAGAAAATTATTTTAATTCAATAAAAGTATCAAATTATATTTATTTGGGTATTTATAATATCAATTATTCTAATTTTTCACTATTATGGTAATTACTGCATCACTATTGTGTCATAAATAAATTAACTTATTTAATGTCTCAAAATTATAAATAAACTATCATTATATAGGAAATCGTTTTATCTTTCTAATGAATATTTATAGTCTAAATTCCCACATATATAACCCTATGTAACAATTGTTTTGCTAAAAGATATATGCTTGTGTCATTTTTGTATTTATTTTAACTTAATTAAAATAAAGTATCATTATCACTTACAAGTGGATACATGGGGTCCCAAAATCGACCCAAAGATTCACATGTTCTACCATGTATTAACCAATAGGGTTACGACACGTTTTAGGGTAATTTAGTATTATTATAATATTATTTTTTAACCCTTGTTTACCGGATTTACCCTTTAACCATGGTAAATAAAATATTTACTGAAGTAATTATCCAAAATGTCTAAAAATAAAAGATACCTATTTACACAATTTGAACATCCTGATTACAAATATGGAATCCATTTTTCCAAATTCAACACATAGAAGTGGCATAAATTAATTTAAAATTAATTCCCGTCGTTAAAACAAAAAAGCGTGTTTTTAAGAGATAATAACTATCAAAAGATTGGCACTTGTTTATGTCTGGTTTAAATGTGAAATTATGTTCAATGACCCAAATTGTATTACATGGTAAAAATATATTCTAAATATACTTTAAAACCACTAAACTTCATAATTTATCACTATTAATTATTTTGACTAAAAAAGTTGTTTTTAATTAAAATTTAGTAATTTTCACTATTCATCCAAATATGAAAGTTATCCGAAAAGTACCAAAATTTCACCCTAGGATAATTTCGCTATTCCGAATCCAAAAATGAAGTCCATTTTGAGAGATAGAATTTATAAAATTTCAAAAAGTAGGTATTACTATTCATAACGGCTAGTTTGATTGGTAGTGGTGTGTTAAAATCTCGAAGTTTCGTACAATGCACGCCATTTCATTATTCGAAGGGAAACGTACCGTGGAAGCTTGGGGTGTTACATTCTCCCCTCCTTCAATAAATTGCGTCCTCGCAATTTTTAAAATTGTGCTTGGGAATATAATGGAAAGTCCCACATCAGAAAAAGAGTCAATAAAACTATCAGTTTAAAAGAAAGAAAGAGAGGTATAAAGGTCATCCAATATAACCCATACTAGGATTACATGTAGGAAAACTTGGATATGGATGATAAACTAAGTGTCAAGTTCTGGTGGAGAGTGATATAAATCATGATCAGGAGAAAGTTAACAATAAAAAAAACCAAAAACTTGTGTTGGGACAAACGACCATTAGTCTCCTAGTAGGAAAGTAAACGGACAACATTTTTTTTGTTTTAAGTTACATTACATAAGGACGAGGAATTCATTTATGATATTGACTAATAACATAAAAAAATATACTTACTTTTTAAGTAGTGTTTCATTATTTAATAACTTTTTACCACAAACTTATTTTTTTTGAACAATGAGTATTCAAGAAGACTTGGTCATAATAAAAGAGCTAGAATAAACTTCTATAGAAATACATGATCCATGTAGGATAAACTATATATTTAACTTGTCTTTAGAGATTAATCAAAACCAAAATGGTTAGTATAAGATCTTATGATCCCCCAAATGTATATTCCATTAGATAAAGAAAAAAATACTAATCTTAATTTCTAAAATTAAACCAAAAATACCCCAAAGTTAAATAAATACCATTAAATAATAAATTTTCCTTAAAATTCTTCAATATAATCCAAACTAATATTGAAACCCAAAACTTATAAGAATGTAGTCTTCCACATTAAATTGTATCTCTAAATGATATCATCTACTCTTAAAGTCACATACATAAAAGTAATTAACCTAATCACATATTCTTTATTATAGGTTAATCATTTCCATAAATAACCCAAATCACTATAGATCCACAATAAAAACAAAGATAAAAATCCACCATTACTCCTCTAATGGCATCCCATAGTATTCTATTTTCCTTGGACATATAGTGTTCCTAACAAAGTGAACATCTTCCAAAACAACATTTATCACTTAATCACCAAATCATTTTCCTATACTAAGGGTATTCATTTTATAAGACATAAGAACCCAAATCAACATATTATTGATCAATAAAATCATTTAACTAAAATAAATAGTCACACTAACCAGGGACTTCACGTAGTCCAGTGGTAGGCGATAAATCCCAATCGCACTTTGGTTGTGGGTTCGATTCCCACAGCTTTTTCCGACACGATGGGTTGTCACACGGTCTATGTGTTGTCCTTTTTCAAAACCTATATTTTATAATATTACCAAAATGAGATAAATTCCATAAAATAACATAATTTAACCACAAATGTTATATCATACCTTGAATTTTCATCCCAAATTATAATAACTTATAATTCTCTCAAACCCCAATGATCATATAAAACCAAATGGATATTTATACCTATTTCCACAGGAGAAGAGATAATTCTTCCTCAAATATCATTCTCACATGGAAAACTGTGGGGTTACAAATACAAGAGAAAATTATTCCAAAGTAAACCCATCAACAAGGAGCACTAATACTTTTTAAACATTTCTCCAACCATTTATTTCCACATAGCTTCTTTTTGACCAATAAATTCTCCTATAGAATAGGACATCTACTCGGGTAATGGTCAGGTCCCCTACATTTACGGAAAATGACTATAAATGGACTCTTGGGACCATTTTTATCTTCGTCCATAGTACTCTTCATTTTTCGTCGTCAATTATTCACTTTATGTCCTTCCTTCCCGTACGTAAAGCATTTCGTTGTCCCATTGAGACACTTTCCTGGGTGTCTCCTTCCACATTTCCTGCATGATGAAAATTGAGGGTTCTTTTCTCCATGGTCTCCATTGCTGGAGCTCTTATCATTCATCACCTTTCCCTTCCTTGTTGAGTCTGGGAGTTGGTTAATATATATGTTGTTGATCATATTTTTGGAAAACTGATTTGGCATAAAGACAATATCTTTTACACCTATCAAAATTCCATTTTTTTGCTCATTTCCACCACCGTTCCCACCTTTTACATCATTATCAAAGTCACTATGACTTCCTTGGAATCCGGCCATTGACTAAAACCAGAAAGCATTGTGTGAGTAATAATAGTCGTAAAATCATTTAGCGATTAAAATATCACCATATTCTCAATTTGAAACATATTAGGATTAACCAAGTTCATTTACTCTCATCTTATAAATATATTACTTAAATCGGTTTGTAAAGAAAATGTAAATTATCCTAAGCATATCCCCTGGGAGTGTTGTAACCAAGAGTGCAGAAAGCCCCGTTATCGTGCACCAGTTCCCGTTCGAGTCTAGCTCAAATCGGTGTTTTCGGGTTTTACCCCTAGGTACATCTGTGCCAGAGACGCCTCTACCTACTCGTATCCAGACAGGTATGTATTTCTCTGAAAAATCACAAAATCTCTACAATACCAAAATTCTAGGAAGTTCATCTATACTAATCCTCCAAGTTCATCTTAGGTCTACGTGCTCTAATCAGTGTTTATCTAAATCTAGCTTCTAAGGTTTGTACTAAACTTCCTCTGATACCAACTATAACGCCCCGACCCTAGTTACCCAGAGTCGGTGCATTATTACATAACATTGGTATGATCACAAAAAAGATCAAATCCCAAAAGACCGATTGGTTTAGTATCCTTGGAAACACTAGATATATTTATAAAGTTTTACATTACATCATAAAGTAAAAAACTACTACAACAACATATTCTCCATATTCCACACTCATATCCCCACATAAAATCCCTACAGGTCATTCAAAACTTACTTCTTCACATCCTGGGAAAAATAAAACATAGAAAAGGGGTGAGCTCAAATGCCCAGTAAGGATAACAATATAGCGGAACTTTCAAAAATAAGCATAAACACTTAAGGCAATGCATTACTAAAACAAAATCCTTTTAAACTTGAACTTCAACATAGTATGGAAAAAAGTAAAATGAAATAATTCCATTTACTTATTCACATGGATATTCTACTAATAGAATAATCACATGCAATATCAATAACCACTTTCATAATGTTGGAATGCATAATGCCAGACTATTATAACCACATAGCCAAGGCCTCGTGCCAAGACAACAAATAAGCTTTTTCCAAGGCCTTGTGCCAAGACACTAGTTTGTCTAATGAGACCTACCGATGCATCGAGGAGCTATAGCGGGCTCCACCCGTCACTTATTAAGTCCAATGCATTTCTCGTATGAACAGGTTTAAACATAACATAAACATTCGTATTAAAACTAGCATACAAAATTTCAATACTTTTACCACAAACCGTGAATGGTATAAAAATAGCACATCCACAGTCAAACATAACTCATTCGATACAATATGGAAGATTTTATTGTATCACATTAACCTCAATCAAGAATAATGAAGGATGTTTACATAGATGAAAATAATCATCAAAACTATTTGAGAGAAATATCCCCCTTTTCTTGAAAACTTTTAAAAGTCACACTATTTGTCATGAGGACATTCAAAAATAGATTTTTGAATCAAAGTGTACCATACAACTTTGAAACTTTTAAAAGGAGTTTTATTTTTAAAACTTTAATGTCCATATAAATAAATCTTTAAAACTATTTTTAAAACATGGACATTAATGAGCATGATTTAGAAGAATAATTATTTAAAACATTTTAAAATGGTATTTTGGTTAGAGTTTCTAACCAAAAGAGAGACACTTGAATAAAAATAATTGAGGTAATAAAAACATTTTAATATCATGAGAATAAATTAATTCATGATATACTATGTCAAAGTACATTATATACACTATATAAAAGTGATTTGGTGTATAACAACGAAGAAGTCTCAATGGAATGTAAATTGAGATGATATCTCTCATAAAGGTCATATCCTTAGGTTAAGGATAAATCAACGACATAATTATGTGTGAAAAATATAAATACACTCAATATGATTGGATATTTAGTGTAAATAAATCAGATGACATTCACACATATTCTTGTAAAAACAACACCAATGAATTGGATATTTAACTCAACAAATGCAGATTGAGTTAAAATTACCCTTATCAAGTTCATACCGACCACTTGAGAATTTATAAATGGAATTATTATGTGTATCAACAGTATATCCACAGAAAGGGTAGTGGAAAATATGACATAAGAAAATGAACAGTAATTCCACACATAATCTTGGAGTAAAATAATCAATGAAGTATGCGTAAAGCCGAATGAGTGGAAATGGAAATATCAAATTCCCTTATCAATTTGGTAACTTACGAAACACACACCCATGAAAGAAGGATCATACAATGATGATGTAAATATCCATAAATTAGAGTATATTACACAATGAATACAATCATGGTCAGTACACACACAACATGCAATAAAGAAGTGGTGAATAATGGAAATCTCACGAAATTAAAAGTGAGGTTAGAAACCCCTTACTTTGTACTTTTTCATTGGTCGAAGGTAGGTTAACCTCCTGTATAATGGTGAAATAATTTTTATTTAATTATACAAGAATCATTTACTTTAATATGATATCATATATGATCTTTTAACATTGATTTGTTAATAATATCTTAGAATTATCGTCATTTCGGGTGTTAATAGGTTCATTTTACTTTATATTCTTTGTTATGTGAGACATATTCGTTATTAATGGGATGTATATTATTCATATCCAGAATGATATCAAGTCCTTAGATAATATTTTTTAATCATCAAATTATAATTATACTTGAATGGATATTATGGAGAATGAATCTCATCGCGTTCGTGGAGACGGTAGTCCGTACGTACGCACGAGTGACAATATCATTCTTTTGAAATTAAAATAATATATAATTGGATGGTATATCATATATACATAATCATTATCATGTTATATTTATTATTTACATGAGTTACACATCATTATTATACCCATCCAAATAATAATATATTGAATAACAATTACACCACGACGTGGAGACGGTAAGCCGTACGTACACACGTATGGTGACATGTTATTCAAAGGATGGATAGAATACTGAATATGGTTGTACCATATTTATAATAACATCACAGTATATATATGATACAGGAGTTATTATTTTATAATGGTAATAACAAATAAAGAAGAAGTGGAAGAAGAAAGGAACTTGAAAAGGGGTGGTGAAAACATTACCTCTTCTTTGGGTTCTTTCTTTTGATTTGATCAAAAGGGATCCTTAGGTTGGCTTTATGATCAAACTAAGGCCTCTAGGTTGTATTGAGGGAAGTTGAGAGAGTATTTGGGCAGGGTTAGGATGAACCAAAAGGCTTTGAAGATGTGAAGAAATGAGAAGGAGGAGTTCCCTTTTATAAGAGGGGTGAGGGGCACCTTTGGAAAAGCTAGAAAGATTAATTTATAATAAATTAATATTCGGTTTCTAATGGCTCCAAAGTTGATTATTCAGAGGTTAAGGTGGGAATAGGTCGGAAACCATTCATCCAATAGAATTTAGACAGGTTTGGGTCACTATATTAACCTTATCGTTTAGTTTTAACTCTTAGTTATTCAGTTTGACATTTACCACGTCACTTTGTATTTTTATATTATATAGTTAATAAACATACAATATACATCCAAGAGACCCCCAAGTGGTCCATTAATGATATACCTATCATGATATAAGTCTCTTGGCCGAACCTTAGATTTTTAGGAATTTAATATCAATTAATAATATAATATTATTTTTAAAAACTCTTTTATGTCAATTTTGACACTATTCAATAGTTAATTTTTGTGAAACACATAACAGAATGATTACTTAGAAAAACGTTAACTAAATCAATACTAATATGTCATTTTATCCTATAAAATTAGTGTAATTCAATAAAAGTATCAAATTATATTTATTTGTGTATTTATAATATCAATTATTCTAATTTTTCACTATTATGGTAATTACTTCATCACTATTGTGTCATATATAAATTAACTTATTTAATGTCTAAAAATTATATTTAAACTATCATTATATAGTAAATCTCTTTATCTTTATAATTAATATTTATAGTCTAAAATCCAACATATATAACCCTATGTAACAATTGTTTTTCTAAAAGATATATGCTTGTGTCTTTTTTGTATTTATTTTAACTTAATTATAATAAAGTGTCATTATCACTTACAAGTGGATCCATGGGGTCCCAAAATCGACCCAAAGATTCCCATTGTCGACCATGTATTAACCAATAGGGTTAAGACACGTTTTAGGATAATTTATTATTATTATAATATTATTTTTTAACCCTTGTTTACCGGATTTACCCTTTAACCATGGTAAATAAAATATTTACTGAAGTAATTATCCAAAATTTCTAAAAATAAAAGTTACCTATTTACAAAATTTGAACATCCTGATTCAAAATATGGAATCCATTTTTCCAAATTCAAAACACAGAAGTGGAAGAAATTAATTTAAAATTAATTTCCGTTGTTAAAACAAAAAGCTTGTTTTTAAGAGATAATAACTATCAAAAGATTGGCACTTGTTTATGTCTGGTTTAAATGTGAAATTATGTTAAATGATCCACATTGTATTACATGGTAAAAATATATTCTAAATATACTTTATAACCACTCAAATTCATAATTTATCACTATTAATTATTTTGATTAAAAAAGTTGTTTTTAATTAAAATTTAGTAATTTTCACTATTCATCAAAATATGAAAGTTATCTGAAAAGTACCAAAATTTCACCCTAGGCTAATTTCGATATTCCGAATACAAAAATGAAGTCCATTTTGAGAGATATAATTTATAAAATTTCAAGAAGTAGGTATTACTATTCATAACGGCTAATTTGATTGGTTGTGGTGTGTTAAAATCTCAAAGTTGGGTACAATGCACGCCATTGCATTATTCAAAGGGAAACGTACTGTGGATGCTTGGGGTGTTACAGTTGGTAAGATAATTTGGTAGGGTTTTTTCAATCCAAAGGTCTTAGTAGGTGTGATTATGTGAAGGGATGGAGTTCCCTTTTCTAAGTATGTAAAGGAACCCCTCTTTGAAATTACATGGAAATTTCCCAATAGAATAAAAAATGTTAAAGTCATTCCCTTAAAACATTCTTCCAAAAATAAATATATTAAAAAATAATAAATATAATATGGTAATATTTCCAACCAATATGTTTTTTATATGTTTATAGGTCATTTTAATCTGTATCTTCTTAGTTTAACCCCACCGTAAACCCACTTTTTACCATAACTGCGGTAATTAATTTTCTTAAGGATTTCACTATTTGTTTGGGTAAAAAATTAAATTTAACTAATGAGATATTATAAATTATTCTGATCCCAAATATGAATCCATTTTTAAAAATTAAATTCATAGAAGTGTAAAACATTAATTTAAAATTAATCATGCAGATGTGATGAGGAAGAAGCACATTTAAAACGAAAATGTTCAAAAGTTTAAAATGTTTTTATATAAAAAATACATTTTAAAATTATTCCAATGAAAAAAAATTGAGTAATAATTTTTCTAATTTAACATTAAAAAAATTAAAATTATAATTTTACTTAATAAATAATTTATACAAAAAGTAGTTTTCAATTAAAAGTCTGTATTTTTCACTATTAATCGAAAAATGAAATAATTATGAAAAATTACCCCTAAGATAAATTTGATATTATGATTTAAAAAATTAAGTTCATTATATCAAATAAATTTTCTATAAGTTTTATAATTTAATTTTATATTATGTGTGTAAAGAACGACTAAACCGTCTTTCTGGAAAAATACAGTTTTTATGAAAACATTTCTATTTTCATTTAAATGATTCTTATTTTATTTCTAATCAAACTATCACCATATAATTCATAATTTATTTATATCTATTCATACTATAAAATTTAATAGCTTGGTTATGACTATTATATTAAATAATAATTTTTTAACAAAATTTCACATTTCTTTTAAACTTGGTGTTACATGTAACACAAGTTAAACTCAGTGTTGAATGCAATGAAAGGAATACATAGTGTTGCATGTAACACAAGATAAACGTAGTGTTTCATATAATTCAAGATATTGAATAGATTGAATTTAGTTAAAAATAAATATATCATAAAGTTTCAGGGTTTTAAATTTTCATCTAAGTTTGGTGTTTCATGTCATACATGCTATCAAATACCATGTACTTATTCTATAATTTTGGGGTGTTACATGATAAAATTTGAATAATATCCTTAATAAATAATAATACATGTCAAAGGGAAATAATTTAGATGAAAAATAATTTTTATGGGTTTTTTAGAAAAATCAATTTGGAAATATGAAATATCCTTGATCCATTGAAATTAATTTCAAACAAATATTTTATAAAACTAGGAGAAAAATAATTTAATTTTGAAACCATGAAAACATATATAGAAAGATTCATATAAAACTATAAATGTGGTACAAATATGTGTTCACACAAAAAAGGTTTAAAAGATATTCTCTTCACACTTTAACGAGAATGGAAAATATGAAAAATGATAAAAATATCATTAAAACGTTTTATAAAATTCAATTAGTAGAAAATTACTTTAAATAATTATTAGGAGATATATATGGAAATTCATAATTATTTACAATGAATATGGACACAAATAAAATGATGTTCCAAAATGAAAAGAAGATATGGTTTCAGTTTCACTTTTAAGAAATCCTTTCAGGGAAATATGAGTCGAGGGGTATTTTTTTGGGACATATAAAGCCTAAAAAATATCCAAAAAATTATGAGGATTTTCACTAAAGGTGTCCATGGGTCAAGTTGGGTCAGTTTTAGGGATTTTTTGACCCATCCCAATCAAAACATGTTAGGTCATTTTGGGTCGAGTAAGGGATAAATTTTCATTGGACCCAACCCAATTTGTCTTGAATCAAGTCATGTTGGGCCAATCGGGTCTGTGGAAATTTACAAGAGGTAAAATAGAATACCATTAATACCACTTCCTTATCAAAAATATCCTCCAACTGTAGCTCGAGGTCAGAAATTATCATCTGGAAAATGGGGTTGATCTGTGCATCACCTTAGAGAAGTGATGACTCTAATGTAAATGGTCATAATGGATAGACTACTATGTACAACCATCTAGGTGTACGAGTAGACAAGTACAGTGTGCCTACGCTATGATGGTCATAATACCTTCATTGACAATTCAAATGGTCATAAAATTCATACTCCCTCCCTTTTTCTACCCCCATTATAAAATATCTTTCACTACCCTGATCAACATTAATCAAACTCCCTTCATTGACCATTCAAAGCCTTTGTTGTGCATGAGACCTACCCTACATAGTTTGCTGATAGAAAAACCTTCTTGCACTGAAGAATTATGTCAAAATTATTCTCACCAGGTGAACCCTCATTCATTATCACTTTTAATTACATTTAATAAACTATAATTAGGTCATTGGTTTGGTTGGTGTATGCTGGATCATTTATTTTCTAACTCATGACCTGAACCAACATGACCAAAGGCTAACCCAATGTAACACAATCTATATTTATACATTTCTAAACCTGACCCAAACTAGGCTGACCTAGAAAGGTAAATATATATCTATAGGGTTAGGTTGGGTTTGGACCTCCTAGTTTTTAAAAATAATACAAATTCTCTTGATGCATTATCCTTAGGAAACAACCTTGATTTGAAAATAGTATTTTAATGAAACCCTTATAGTTTGAGTAACATTTTATTAAAATAAATTTTATAGAGAGGGGTTTAAATTGAAGTTAAATGAACATAAAAAATATAATTCATGATATAACAACAAAAATATTCAGTTCATACACCATATAAAAAACATGGTGCGCAAAAATCGAACATGTACCATAGATTTGAAAATGGGAAAAAGAAACCCTTACAAACTTGGTATCCTTTGAAATGAAACCCATTTAAAGAAATAATAATATATATCACTTAAAATAACATTAATTTCATGAAAATTTTAATACATCCATTAGTAATTAATAACAAAATTACATAGATATTATGGTGCATAAAATAAAATATGTCTCCATAATTTAAATTTGAGAGAAAGAACACATCACCTTAATTCCCTACTCCCCCTATTGAAATTGAATATAATGTATAACAATTTTTTTATTAATAACCTATTATGGATCCTTATTAAAATATGTATAATTTTATAAACATCATTTATAATTATTCGCTACATGCATAATAGTTAGTTATTATCTATTTTAATTATCAAGTGTGAGTGATCTTGATCATTTTTAAATAGTTTCATATAGCGGTGGTGTTATTCATTCTTATACAAGAAGTTCATCAGTCCAAAATAATAATGGATAATATAATTTTTGTTTTATAATTTTTTTATTTTTTTATAATTTCATTTTATGGTTGTTTTGGTTGTGTTTCTTGTAAATGAAATTGGAGACGATCATGTTTCAATGATTTTTAACAAACGAATAGAGGTATCTTAATTAATGAGTTTAATATTAATGTAAACCTTCTCGAAAAAAATAAATTCATTATTTACTTATTTATATAATATCTTATTAGTATTTATGTTCTCATAGTCATTCCAGATATTATTCTATACAATTTTTCAAGTAGGTGGTTAGACCGACCCAGTCATGAACATATCATAATTAATGGATTGTTATTATTATGAAAGTGGTTTATTTTAGAAAAATATAATTAAAAAAGAATAATAATTAGATAATATAGATATGTTTATATCTTTGAATTGTATTTTAATATATATTAATAAATAAGAATAAAATAGAAGAAAAATATGATATGTTACTTCATTGAGGTGGATGTTCACACAATATGTGGTTAAATTTTTTATTTATTAAAGAATGATAAGGAAAGAAGGTGGATTATAATTTTTCTATTATTTATAATAATTATATTATATACTTCACAATTTTCTCCTATTTAATCCATGTAATTGGTTAATATATGTGGGGGTGAAAAATTAAAGTCGTTGCTTTGTAGTGGTGATAGTCCACACAATATATAAATGACAGTTTCATTTTAATTAAAGGAAAAGGGAAATTGTGGTTAAAAATTATTTCCCTGGAATGATAAAATTAATTATACAAAATATACTGATTTTATTATTTATGAATTATAAAATTTTATTTAGGAATGTAAGATTGAAAATAAAATAAGTTAGGTGGAAAAGTACTCACGTTGAGGACTTGGGATTTCCCTTGGAAGACTCCCTGGAAATGGAGGTCTTAGGATAATCTATTATGACCAAAGGCTCAAGTAAAATTAGTAGGAATATAGGGTAAGTAATAAGGTAATAATTTATATAGTAACCCTAATTATTATGATGTTATTGAATATTTGGTGATAGGACCCTTTCATAATTAGCGAGAATGACATTTTTTTAAATATTTCAACTTAATATAAAAGAGTAGCTATTACACATGTTAAGAAGACTCCAAAATAGATAATAATTGATTTTGGGATGATATAAGGTCTATAATACCTCAATGTTTTTATTCATGTTTTAGAAATTTTGTGAATCCCTTTAATATTTAATGTTTTTTTACTTTTACCAGTATTGGTATTACCATGGTAACTAGTTTTTACCTTAGAAAATCATTTTTTATCCCTAAATATAAAATGGAACTTATGACACAATTTAGAACTAATTATTCCAATTATGAAATAAATTTTATCACATTAAATTTCTATGTTTATGAAAAATCACATGTAACATTAGCACATGTAACATATAAAAAATCTTTTTTTAGAAAATGTTTATTTTCAAATTTAAAATTTATATATATGATAAAATTATAACTGGATTATATTTTTATTATATTAGGTGATTAATTATGAAATAAATAAATTTTATATGTGTTTAAAAGCAATCTGTAATCAAATTTAACTGAAATGATATTTAATTAAAAGAAAAGTCTTAAATAGGTCTTTATTGTAATATATAACCTAATTCCTTAAAATTTGAATCATAGGTTTTATAAATTCAACATTTTTTTTAAAATTTATAGTTTTACATCATAAATACATATTTGAAAAAATAAATGTTTTTATACACCTCTAGGACTTTCTTATAAAGTCATAGAATCTATAGTTTTGGTAAAAACTATATTTATAACTATTCAACTAGAAAAATTAATTTTTAAAAATATAAATAATTCCTCTTAAACTAATATTGAAATTTTAAATCCATAAATGAATTTTATTTTGTAAAACTATAATTATATAGTTTTATATTTTAAATTTTAAATGAAATCATAAAATATAATGAGATATTATTTTTATAGAAAAATTATTTTTTAAATCATAATGATTCTTATTATAATTTCATATCCATAAAAATAAAATTAAAAGTATTCTATTATATATATAATTCTTATAAAAATATACCATATCTATAATATATTTAGTTTCTTAAAATAAATTACATAAAATGAAAATTTTAGAAAAAAAAATCATTTTTAAGAATAAGGTGATATTATTAGTTATCTAGTTACACTAATTGAAATTTTTTTTAATTCTTTAGTATTTAAAATGATCTCCATTTCTACTTATATTTCATAATGTTATAACGAATTATTATACCCACCAACTTAAATGCTACATTATAATGGTTATATAATGATTCATGGTTTGTTTTAGTTAATTGGTGCATGTGAAGCAAGTTATTCAACACATTTGGTTGTGAACTAAAATTATCCAGTAAAAACTTATGGAATTATAGTGAAGCATGAATGGTATCCCAAACTAAATGTGAACATAGGGATAAATGATCTGAAACTATATAAACATTCTTTGGGACCATTAACATAGTTTATGTTTGTGATTATTGGGATATGGGGTGAGGTGGTTTTTATATTGTTGAGTGAAGATGAAACTTAACATAAATTAGAGAGTCCAAATGCTAATACAAATGACCTCAATGGAAAAAATGATGGATTTTAATCTCATTATGTGTGGACTGAATTCACATAGTTAAAAGTTGTGATGCTTGGACTCAAAAGTGTTTTGAGTGAGTTTGTGAGGAACTAAAGATGATATTAACCTACCATAAATTGAGGGACAAAGAGTCCCAGTGACACATAAACATCCTTATAATAGAATACACATAGTTTACGGTTTTGATAAGTGGATTTAGGGGTGTTACCATCTTAAAGTAATGGACCTTAAACCATTATGATGCTACCATTTTAAGGTCATGGAGTGTGGCCTATTACAAACATATTAAGGTATAACTCTAGGATGATATAGTGAGATGATTTACCCTATTGAATTATATTATACCCAACATGGATAGTGGGATAAGGGGACAAATATGCTCTTTCCTAGGATGTATCATCTCACACGGAGGATGTTCACATAGTTTAAGGGCATGATGTATGGATCGGGGGATGTTGTGTAATGTGAAGTCATGAAACTAGGTTTAGGTGTGTGACAATCCATGTGGTTGGAAGAGAAGAGAAACATATGATGAAAATTTAGATTGAACATCAACATAAACAACCTCATGAGGGGTAATTCATAGTTTAATGTTATGGAACTTAGACCATGAGAAAGTCAACCAATGTAGAATTGGGTGGAGGAAAAACCTGAAGTCAATTTCTTGACTTAATTCTAGTATAGAGAGTCTCAGAATAGAGAAAATGAGGTTGTGAATTTTAAAGTCGAGCCTCAAGGAATAAGTGGGTCTCTCTGCCCATAAATTCAGTGTCACATGATCATGTGAGGAGGTAATCCACTAAAACTCTTAATACCCCATTGTCCATTCTCAGTGTGGGTGGAAATTATTATAATAAGGAAACTAATTCCACTCAAGAACATGGAATAGGGGAAGAATGGTTAGGATCAAAAGGACAAATCAAGTATTGATAGAATACTTAAAAAATTTGATTATAGTTAAAGAAAAACTCATAAGACCAACTTTTTTACTGATATTTTCAAATGCATGAGCGGGGTAACACCAGGTCATTGTATTCAAATAGAATAAACTAGAAGTGGTGAGAGTAAATCATGACTTTGAAGACCTAAATCACAATGAGATGTGACAAGGGAGTTGAGGATGACTACTGAACATGTATTTAAAGTTAACATTCAATTAACACACTGTAAAGGATAGGGAAACCAAATTTTAGATCTATTATTTACCATTTTTGGATTATAGGATATATCATGGTTGTCAAAAGTCTATTGTGGAATGTTTTATAGATGGGAGGAAGGATTATTCGGAATTATGTCATCAAAATTGGGGAAGCTGTTTGGATGTGTAGGATGATGGGTATCAAAATTTATTAAATCCTAGAGTGTGATAGTAAAAAATATAGATATTTTTGTAGGGTTCAAAACATTGAGAGTTATTCTGCTATACAATTGTGAACATGGATGAGGAATGTCAGTAAAAGTGAGGTTGAAACCCATAAAATAAAAGGATTTTTGTCTCAATGTAATGTGATATTAAGGAACCCAATAGAATGGTGTTGGTCCCTAGGAAAATGTGAGTATGATGAGGTAAGGATGGTAATGTTGTCCACAACTGGGACCATAATAAAATATTTTGGTGTAACTAGGTGTCTCATGAGGCAGAATCAAGCCATATATTGTTCTTGTAACTGGTTTTATATGATTTTGGTCACCATAAAGAGGGGGTTATCCTCTCAAGTGAAAAAATGAGCAAAACATATAGTTAAATAATCTTACAATAATATTTTATCTATATAGTTTCAAGGTCATGCACCTAGGACCCAGGGGTTTGTATAGTTTAACATCATAAAACCATAATATTGATCACATAGTTTAACATCGTACAATATAGAAATTAGAAAATATAGTTTAAATATAGGATTCTTGGGAATGTAAAGAAGTTTTTTTATATGGTATAAATTTTTATAACTTGACCAAAGATTAGGGTTAATATGGTCAGCATATATGGAATAATAATGCAAACATGATATAAATGATGGGTCAAGGGGTTTCGTGCCACACAGACATCCACTAAAGGGATATTCCCAATGTTTAGGGTCATGATGCTTAGAGAAATTCAATGACTAATAGTTTATGTCCATGTATCATAGAATATAAGGGTGGAAAGATCTATTTAGATAGAGTAATACAACCCTAATTTTAATGGAGGGAGAAATGGGAATAATATGCTCATTTATAGTATAGATTATCCCATGTAGATGAGGTTTACATAGTTTAAGTTCATGATGCATGGATAGGTATTTTTGTATAGGTTAAAGTCATTATGTTTTTACCAAGGGGAATGTGGTGATGTTTATACCACATAACCTAGACTATAGTAGAGGCAGTCTGTGTGGTATAAAAAGAGATGGAACACCTGATGTGATTGGAGAATCAACATCAACATAGAAAACCTCAGAAGGATAAATTTATAGTTTAAGGTTAAAAAACATAGAATATAAGAGAGACAATTTAAATAGAGTTATGAAGAGTTAATCCTTGATATTGACTAGAGGACCCAGAACCAACATATAATTTCATAGAATAAGGGGGATTAGGTTATCATATTTATATTCATATTGTTAGTACTAAGAAGGGATCCATGTCCATAAATATAGATTGACTTAGTCATGTATGGAAACAATCTACTAAATCTCTTAATTCCATGTGAATCGTGATTGATGTGGGAAACAATGAGTTAAATAAGAATACCAATGCCACTCTAAAGTACAAAATAATGAAAAAATGGTTGGGGTTTGAATTAAAAATATACCATTTAGAGCATCCTATAAAATAGTTAGTCAGTTATCGAAAGTCTCTACAATACTGACTTTATTTACTAACATGTTCATGAATGGGAAGGATGAGGCTAAGGGAATTAGATTCTACCATATGGAATGATAATTGGAGAAATTAAATCATTTTAGGATCAAAATATGATTTATATTATCAAATACAAGAGGGGGTGAATTTTATTCTTTAAAAATTCCTTTGTAACCTTTAAAGTTGGTATAAAACATTCATTTTTAACCTTAAGGAAAAATATGTTTAACAAAGTTAAACAAGTTAATTTGACAAGACCTATTAGTTATACAAACTTGCTAGGTTCTGGAAATATAGTTATGGAAATGTAACTTAAGAAATGTTTTCAAGGAAAATATTCTACCTTAAATCCTACAGAATCTTACTAATAAGAGTATACAAAACTAAAAGGAAATATAAGATATTTATACTTTCCTTATTAATCAAAATTCAGTAGAAAATAAACATGAAACAAAACAAGTAACAAGTATGTAATATTTTCACCCAAAGAGTATGGTATCCCACAACCTTGGATAAAGGTACCTTGATTTATACTTTTAAGAAAGTCTGTCTTACCCACACTAGGTTATGACCATGATAGGAATATCAGAATTTTTCTTGCTATCCCCGTAACCCCTCTAATTCCAAGGTAATTTGAACCTATTTCTTCTTAACCAGGGAAATCCTCAAACTTTAAGGTAGTTGAAACCTATGTCTTCCTATCCAAGGTAGTTCTCGATCATTAAGGTAGTGGGCACCTCTGTCTTCTTATCCAAGGAAGTTCTCAAACATTAAGGTAATCATCACCTCTGTCTTCCTATCCCCATAAGCCCTTGATTGTACACAAAAACAATCAGATCCGCACGAAGCTATCTGAACATGATGTTTAGTACGCACTAAGCATACGAGTATCTCTCTCTAGAAATCACTTCTACAGCATGTGGTATCTAGAGTTCTAGAACTATCAGCAATTATTGAGCTCGTTCAAATGAGCTCCTATTTATAGAAACTTCTCCAATAGTCAGCTCCCTCCTCCAGTGATCATATTTTTCCTTAAATCTCGAAGGGACCCGTACACGTGTCACTCAAACAACAGTTAGTTAGAAACGTAATGTATGACATCATTTCATAACTATGACAAGGGTAAGAAAAATTTGGTTTCTTAACCAAATACATTTTTCATAGTAAGGAAAAATAAAGTTTTGAGTCTAATAAAATGAAAAATCAGATTCTATATTACAAGGATATTCAGATTCTTTTTATCAAGGAATTCAGAGTTTAAATTCTGAGGAATTTAGAGTCTGAATTATAAGGAATTATGTGTCTTAATTATGAGGAATTAAGAGTATGAATTTGGAGGAATTTGGAGTCTGACTTCTAAGTAATTAGGAGTTTGAATTCTATAGAATTCAGAGTCTGAATTCTAAAGAATTTAGAGTTTAAATTATGAGGATTTCAGAGTCGGAATTCTGAAGAATTCAGTGTCTGAATTCTGTGGAATTCAGAGTCTAAATTTTAGAGAATTCAGAGTCTGAATTTCATAGAATTCAAAGTCTGAATTTCAGAGAATTCAGAATCTCAATTTTACAGAATTCTAAGTCTGAATTTCAGAGAATTCAGAGTCTGAATTTCATAGAATTCAGAGTCTGAATTTCATAGAATTTGAAATCTGAATTTCTGGGAATTCAGAGTCTGGATTTTATAGAATTCGGAGTCTGAATTCGGATCCTGAAAATAGAATACTCTATATCTAAGTATTTATATAATTCCAGGGTTTTTAATGTGAATCCAATTTTTACACTTAGGAATAAAATGAGTTAGTTTTAGAGAAACCATAACATGAACAATGTAAACAATGGTGCGGAGAAAATTTATTTGGAGAAGGAATTTTTTCCTTATTTAGATAAATCTTAGGGGAAATGATATTTTCTTTAATATAGAGTGTTTGTGATTTTTAATACATGAAGTAATAGAAAAGTCATAAGGAAACCTTATTGACTCAACAATCTACCACTTTTTGTAAATCACAAACATCATAACGAAAAATAATATAAGGACTTAGAATTTTTATGAACTTGAAAATAAAAATTCATCTCCCTTTTCTTATGGATCATAGTGAATACAACTAACTCCCCCTTATGCTTTGAAATCCCTAAGGATTAGATTCTTGATTTTATGAATGAGATTTTATATATTGTTGCATACGAAAATATTTATTGATAAGAACTTCCCTTATATGGACTCCCCCTTACTTAAAAAAATATCATTACTTATAATTGTGTTTATCATTCCTTTCATCCCCTTTGTGATTTTCAAAAATGAATAAAGGGAATGGAGAAAAAAATTTGGTACCTGAAATATTAGTACTAAAGAACGATCTATGGAGTACAACCAAAATTTTATTAGGATTGAAAAGATTTGTAAAAGAAATTAAATTCAACAAAATATCAGATTTGGTAAAATTCATCCTTCTTTCTCCTTCAGCATGAGTTTATTCACAATGGTATTTAGCTTCTTGAGCTCCTTGTGATCCTCTTCTACATGCTTGAGTAGATGATCCTAATCTTCAATTTTCTTTTCTAAGGATTTAATTTTTTCTTTCTACGCCTTAAGATATTATTCTTGAGCCTTCAAAACTTCTTCTTACTTAAAAATTTTTCCCTTAAACTCAATTAGAAGGTCCCTTTCACTCTTCTAACTCATAGCCACTTAATTGATCTTTCCATTCAGATCCTTAACTTCCTACTTCCAAGTTGTCTATTCTAGAGTTATCTTCTCCTCAAAAACTTTTAGTTATATCATTAAACTTCCCATATTCAGTGTCAAAATCATCCTTCACATTTTCTTGAAATTCATCAAAAACTCTCAGGTCTTCGATCGTATTCCTTGACCAACTCGTAATATTCTTACATGATCTTTTTTGAGCTTTATATTCAATGAAGAAAGTTTTAAAATCTATTTCAATCTTTACAAACTTATCCATAATCATGGATATGGAATCTGATTTCTGATTATATGAATGATGAAGCATTTGGAACCTTGAGTCTATACTCAGAAATAAAGGAATAATATCAACTGACTTCTTTAAAGACACTACCACAAAATCATTTTCAAGAGAGGATGATTCTGAATCAGAGAGTTTGGTTTGTGGGGATTCTTTTTCTAGCTCAATAGCTTTCCTCTTCGATTAACTTCCAAAAAATTTCTTTCTCACCACAGATTTCTTAAGTGTAGGAACCAATACCTGCTTTCCCTTATCAACTTTTTGAACTATCTCTTCTACCTTGGGAAATTCATGCTCACTATCAGATAACTGAATGATTTTATCTTCCTCCATATCCTCTTTCTCTACGTCAACCACTTGATCTTTTGGATCAATGAAATCATGATTAGTGCTTTCTTCTTCGGATGGTTTTTTATTTATTCATAATGTTTCTCTTCATTCCATGGTGTAGAAAGCTTTGAAGATTCGTCTTGAGAAGTCCATATTGATAATTTTATTGAGGGAATTTCCTTCTCATGGAAATCTTCAACTTGCTTTATGACATCATCAATGTCACCACTACCTTATTCTTCTTCTTCTTACACTTATTCTTCTTTCACTATTTCTTCTTCTTGATCTGGTTCTGAAAATATCAACTTCTTTCCCAGAGTATGTGGAAGTGATTCTTTCAAAAATGACTCTGGTACTAGAATTTTCTCAGAGGCTTTCTTAGTAGCTTTGAAAAGGGATTGGATGATTTCAGCTTCCAAAAAGTTCTTCCTCTTATTATTTTCTTTCTATTGCTTTTCATGGTTCTCAACAGCCTATTCCTTTAACACTTTTTCCTCTGCAGGGTCCAAGACAAACTTAGGCTTCCCTTCCTTCATGATCTTATTATATACTCTCCACTTAGACACTACTTCATTAGGATAAGACTTATGTTTCTTTGGCTTTAGAGGTGCAGACTGGGTTTCCTTAGCCATTGATTTTTTTCCTTTCTCTTCTAGTTCATTGGCCTTCCTCTCCCTTCCACCTTTCTTAAAATTTTCATCCACATCTGACTTCTTTGAAAGAACTGCAACTTATGCTTCTAAAAAATCATAAAATTATCTTGAATCACTATAAAAATAAATTTTCATTCTCCTTAGAGTGTCATCACTCAACAATCACTTTTAAATTCATTGGCATCGAACTACAAGGGATTTTGAAAGACTGAAGGCAAAGAACTATAATCATTGAAAGAATAGCTGGATACATGATGATTTGGGATTTTAGAGTTACATTCTTGATATTATCAATTGTAAGGAAAATATACTTCATAAAATTTAGCTTACTTATATTAAAAAAAATATAGGGTGTAAATATCACTTTTTTTCAGGGTATCCTTGTCTCCTTTCCTTAGAATGAGAAATACCTGAACCCAAAGCTGAAGAATCTGGAAATTTGTGGAACGTTGTAAAAATTTCAGAGTCTTTACTTCCTTAAATCCAATACATTCTATAGACTTTTCCTTGTTAAAATATCGTACTACATCAGGTATCTTGTGAGAACAGAACTCTACTTCTCCCTCATAAGGAACTCTAATCAGGTTAGCAGCCATGTTGTATGAAAGAGAATAGGCATTTCCATAACTCTTGAAAAAAAATTTATCTCTCCCTACCTAATTGAAAAATCTAACAGTTTCAAAGAAATCTACCAACAACTCTGGACACACCGGATCCTATGCCTTCAGTTTTAAAATACAAAGGATCTCCCAACCATTCAACATAATGTTCTTAGAAATGATAGAATCATATTTTGAAAACAATTTCGGATCAAATTACCTCTCTCGGTATATTTTACATTCTGATATTTACTTTATTGAAGACATTTTTTTATGAGGAGAGGCTTTCACAGACTTTCGATGTTGAGAAATCATGAAAATTCGGAATGGACTTAAGTAGAGGAGCAGAACTTCAAAATGCCAAAGCTTGAAAAACAGATGTGGGAAAACCATCAAGAGGGGGGAGGGTTATATAGGCAATTGAGATGACATTTCATCTTCCTTGGTTGATCCAATGGTCAAAAAATCTCTGATTATATCTGATGGTTGAGATTATAGATGAAGAAAAATTTTGGTAGGTTCTGATCTTTTGAGGTTTTTAAGATAAAATATTTGGATTTAAGGAAAAAAGAATCCCAAATAATTTAAAACAAAAAAAATCTTAAGAAAAGAATACCAACATGAAAAAATATGATTATGAAAATTAAGAAAGGAAACATAAATTTCGGATTACAATGAAAATTATTCCTAATGAGGTAAATTCTTCTTGAAGAACTTTAGATTTCGGAAAAATTTCTTAAATAAGGAAAATTTAAACTACGAAAAATTTAATTACGAAAAATTTTTATTACGAATAAATTTTTTATTACGAAAAAAATTTAGATTACGAAAAAATTTATATTAATCAATCAAATGTACTCCCCATATAAAAAGGAGTTTTTTTACTGTAAGGAGATAGGTTTAAATAGGAAGTTAACAAGGAATATTACCTTATGGTTATCATTCCTAACTTCTGTTTAATGTATTCAAATCTATCAGAGGGTAAAGATTTTGTGAAAATATCAGTAAGTTGATCTTTCATTCTGATTAATTGAAGAATTATATCTCTTTTTTGTGTGTGATCCCTAATAAAGTTATGCCTAATATCTATGTGTTTTGCACAAGAGTGGTGAGAAAGGTTTTTAATTAGGGAAATGAAACTAGTATTATCACACAAAATTTTTTTTTTTGGTAAAACTCATGCCATAGTCTATGAGTGTGTATTGAATCCACAACACTTGATCACAAGAACTTCCAGCTACTACATATTCAGCTTCAGCGGTGGAAAGTGCTACTGAGTGTTTCTTTTTTCATGACCAAGAAACTAATGAATCTCCTAATAAATGAAAAGTTCTAGATATAATTTTTATATCCATTCTAAATCCACCAAAGTCAAAATCTGAAAATCTTTTCAAAACAAAATCATTTCTAAAAGTATAATAGAGTCTTAAATCCATGGTTCCCTTTATGTAGCAAATAATTATTTTCACTACCTTTAAATGATATTCCTTAGGATTGGATTGATATCTGGCATATAAACATACTAAAAACATTAAGTCTGGATGACTAGCAGTTATGTAAAGTAGACTTGCAATTATACCTCTAAAAGATGTTTCATCCACTAGTTTCCTACTTTCATCAAGATCAAGAGTATTTGAGGTACCAATGGGAATACTTATACTTTTAGTGTTTTCATATCCATACTTTTTAAAAAGATCTTTGATACAATTATGTTGAGATATATAAGTTCCTTCTAGTTTTTGAGAAATTTTAAAGCCTAGTAAAAATGTTAACTCACTCATCATACTCATTTAAAACTCATATTTCATTAGATCCACAAAGGAATCTATGAAAGATTGTTGAGTTAAACCAAATATAATGTCATCAACATAAATTTGAACAATAAAAACATTTTTCTTGTATTTATTTATAAAAAATTTTGGATCAGAATTTCCCTTTATATAATTCTTTGGTTACAAAAATATTTTAAGTCTATTAAACCAGGCTCAAGGGGATTGTTTAAGTCCATAAAAATCATTGGTAAGTTTGAAAACATATTCAGGATGTTTTATGTCTTCAAAACTAGGAGTTTGTTTAACAAAAAAATCTTCTTTAACATAACCATTAATAAAATCACATTTAACATCCATTTGAAAATGTTTGAAATTAAATAAAGTTATGAAGGAAAGTAAAATACGAATAGATTCAAGTCTAGATACTGTAGAACAGGTTTCTTCATAGTATATTCCTTCTTGTTGATTATAGCCTTTAGCAACTAATCTAGCTTTATTTATTACAATGATTCCATTTTTATCACACTTATTTCTAAAGACCCATTTTACTCCAATAACAGAAGTTTCCTTAGGTCTTTCAACCAAGGTCCAAACATTATTCATCTTGAATTCATTTATCTCATCTTGCATGTATTTAATCCAATCATCATCACCTAAATCCTCATCAGTGATTTTTTGTTCTAACTGGGAAAGGAAGGCTAAATGTTACACTTCATTTCTTAAGGAACTTCTAGTCCTTATAGTTTGATTTACATCACAAATGATACTATCACTGGGAATATCCTTAAGAAACAACTGATTTGGGTTTTTTAAGACTTGTTCATCAACATATGGTAGGAAATATTCTAGGGTAAAAGTTTCAGAAATATTTTCTTGAACATTTTCCTTATCAGAAGGATCTTCTATCAAGGGTTGAAAATCATTTTTTGAAAACACATCTGAATATGTAGGTTGAGGTTGTTAAAAAACAAAGGGATCAATTTTATCAATTTTAACATGTACTGTTTTTTCAACAGTACATGTATTTTTATTAAAAACTCTATAAGACTTAGAAGTTGTGGAGCAGCATAAGAAAATTCCATCATCATATTTGGGTGAGAATGTATGTAAATTATCTTTATTATTCATAATTAACACTTTGCAACCAAATACCTTGAAGTAGGAAAGTCTAGGTTTTCTATCATTGCATAATTCCTAAGGGGTTTTGTTAATAAAAGGTCCCATCAAAACTCGATTTATAGTATAAAAATAAGTACTTACAGCTTCATCCCAAAAGTGTTTAGATATTGAATATTCACTCAACATGGTTCTAGTTATCTCTTGAAGAATTCAATTTATTATTTCAACAACACCATTCTATTTAGGAGTTCTTGGTGCTGAGAAGTTATGAGTAATTCCATTTCTACTACAAAAAGTTTCAAAATCGGAATTTTGAATGTCTCCTCCATGATCACTATGAATAGTTATCAATGGAAGGTTTTTCTCATTTTTAAATTGGGATCTAAAAATTTTGAAATAAGCAAAAGCTTCAGATTTCTTTTCTAGAAAATAGATCCATGTAAATCTAGTGTAATCATCAGTTAAGATAAACACATAATATTTGCCTCTAGTACTTCCAGTTTGGGCCAGACCAAAAAGATCTATATGCACCAACTGTAATGTATTAGTGGTTGAGACTTCACTGATTGATTTTAAACTTGATTTATGTTTCTTTCCATATTGAAAAGGATCACAAACTTTTGAAGAATCAAATCTAATCTCTGGTATATCCTTAATGAGTATTTTCTTAGAGAGTTTGCATAGGTTCATAAGGTTTCAGTTTCATAACCTTTTATACCATAACCAAGATTGATCTTCCATTGCACTAAGACACGGTTGGTCTTGGCTCCTAAGGCATTCTAATTTTAGTGTGTACAAATTCTATTGCCTATGGGAAGATAGAATAAAATCTTCCTTGTAATTATGTACTAGGAATTTTTCATTCCTAAAATTCACAAGGTACCCTTCATCACACAATTGACTTATTCTAATGAGGTTGTTCTTAAGATCCTTGAAAAATAAAACATTAGAAATCAAAGTTTTTCCAAGAAGAAAAATGTTAGCTATAACAATAATTTCTCCCTGATCATTATCTCTTAAAGTTACTTTTCCTCCTTTTGTCTTGATAATATTTTCAATGAATTTTTTGTTACCAGTTATGTGCTGGGAACATCCACCATCCATGTACTATGTATTACTATTGGTACTATCTTTATTTTCCAGAAAATAAGAATGTTAGACTTTCAGAACCCAAAATTTCTTGGATATAAAAATTTAGAAAGAAATATTTTAGGTATCCACATTTTTTTAGAAAAATTAGCTTTATGAAAACCTAAATACTGAGTTTTTTTTAAAGATCAATTTTTCACCCAATGACCACCAAACTAACAATTAGTGTAGAATGAAGCACTTTGTGAAAAAAAAGTTATTAATGAAAACTAGATTATAATAGGTATAACCAAATCTAGAATGATTCCATATAGGTCTAATTTGAGAATACATCTTGCCAAAAATTTCCTTACCAGAGGTAAAGTTTGAAAAACACTTCCTTAAGGAACAAAATTCAGACTTTAGTTTAATAACCAGATTTTTATCCTCAAAAACATTAGTTTTAGAACTAGAGTTAGTCTCTAAAATATTTTTCTTAGAAATTACATTTTCAAGAACCTTAGAGAGTTTATCCTTCTCATAATTATCTTCCTCAAGATTTTTGGAAATACTTTCAAATTCAAAAGTTTTGTTATCAAGATCATTAGAAAGATCAGATACTTTCTTAATAAGAATTTTAATTATAGAATTTTCCTTATCAAGCCTTTTCTTGAATTTATCATTTTCATTCTCAAGAAGTTTAGAAAACCTAGAAACTTATTCATAAGTATGTAAAGTATTATCTTCATCAGAAGAATATTCTTAATCTGAAGTCTCATAATATTTATTATCACTATAATTTACATTTAAGGAAACATTTTTGATAGATTTATCATTGTGTACCTTATCCATTAGAAAATTATTTTCAATAGGTAATCTAGCTAGTAAACCAATATTCTTCTGACCAGAAGATTCATACTCTAAGGATTCATGAGAAGAGTTTCCACCACTGGCACTCCAGGTGTCATTAGCTTTCAAAAATTTCTTAGCATTAGCCTTATAGTACTTATTTTTATTCCTCTTAGAATTATTTTACTTTCTATCCTTTTTCTTAATCATAGGACAATCTGTTCTTATATGCCCTACCCTTTTACATTCATAGCAAGTAACTTCTGAGTCGTTCTTGTATTTTCTTTCTTTCTTCTAAATCTATACTGAATGTCTTTTTTCCCAACTATCTTGTTCATCCTTCAAGAAGGATTAGCTAGTTCATTCTCCAAATGTTAACTTTCACTAGATTATGATAAAACAGTGACTTTCTTAGACTTGAATATTGTAACCCTTTTAGGAGTCTTAGCTTTAGTAGTAGTAAAATATACAGTTCCATTTCCATTTTTCTTCCTATTCATATCATCATATCTTTTTATTTTAGTCTCATGTTGAATAAGAGTTCCAAAGAGTTAATCAAGAGTAATTTGAGATACTTTACCATTCTTATAAATAGCCGTTCTCTTAGATTCCCACTCATTAGGCATGATATATATAATCTTGTCCAAAAGAGCGTCATCATCAAGACCTTTTTCACCCATAGATTGTAAACAATTAACAATAGTCATAAACCTTTATTGCACCTTACATATTGGTTCTATATAAGGAAATATAAATCCATGATATTCTTCTCTGATCATAGCTCTTCTAGTTTCTATAACTTTGGATTTACTAAAATAAGTAATCTACAAATTCTTCCAGATACAATTTGCAGCTTCCCAAGAATAAATATGACTATATATACTCCTGGTCATGAAACACCACAAAGTATTGCGTACCTTATAGTTTAGTTGATATTCTAACTTTTCTTGGTTAGTAAAAGTTCTAACTTCTTTATCATGAATCTTGTAATCTCCAGTAATCATAACAAAGTTGTCTACTCTAGTATTAATAACAAAATTATTCATACAATCTCTCTAATATTCATAATCATTCCCATAAAAAATAGGTGGTCTCGTAGGATTTAGATTTTTAATCGAACCGAAATTCATTCTTTCTATCTAATTGAAAAATATCTTTCCACAAAAACTTATTAATAGTAAAATATTGTAAACAAGGAAAACATTTTTATGTAAAGAAAAATTAGAACAATGAAAACTTGAGCAAGAAAAACTTATATGTGAATATAAGTATTTCAGAGACCTTCCCTGATACCAATTGTAGGATCGAAATATGATGTAGATGCTCAAATATAAGAGGGGGGTAAATTGTATTCTATAAAAATTCCTTTGGAACCTTCAAAGATGTTATAAAACTTTCATTTTTAACCTTAAGGAAAACTATGTTTAACAAATTTAAAGAAGGTAAATTCACAAGATCTCTTAGTTTTAAAAACATTCTAGGTTCCAAAAATATGGTTCCAGAAATGAAACTTAAGAAAAGTTTACAAGGAAAAGATTCTACCTTAAAGCATATAGAATCTTACTAATCAGAGTATAAAAAAGTACAAAGAAATATAAGACAGTTATACTTTACTTATTAAAAAAATGCGATGGAAAGTAAACATGAAACAAAACAAGTAAAAAGTATGAAATATTTTAACCCAAAGAGTAGGGTATCCAACAACCGTGGATAAAGGTACCTTGATTTATACTTTCAAGAAACTCTGTATTACACACACTAGCGTAAGACCTCAATGGGAATATCAGAATCTGTCATGATATCCCCGCAAGCCCTCAAACTTCAAGGTAGTCGGAACCTCTGTATTCATAACCAGGGAAGTCCTCAAACTTTAAGGTAGTCGTCACCTCTGTCTTCCTATCTGAGGATATTCTCGAACTTTAAGGTAGTCGGCACCTCTGTCATCCTATCTAAGGAAGTTCTCGAACTTTAAGGTAGTCGGCAACTCTGTCTTCTTATCCCTGAAAGCCCTCAATTGTACACAACAACAATCAGAGTAGCACGAAGCTATCTGAACAGGATGTTTAGTATGCACTAAGAATGAGAGTATCTCTCTCTAGAAATCACTTCAACATCATATGGTCTCTAGAGTTCTGGAACTATCATGAAGTGTTGATCTTGTTCAAATGATCTCCTATTTATAGGCACTTCTCCAACGGTCATCTCCCTCCTTCAACAGTCATATTTTTCCTTGAATCTTGGAGGAACCTGTACACGTGTCACTCAAACAACAGTTAGTTAGAAAAATAATATACGACATCGTTTCATAACTATAACAAGGGTCAGAAAATTTTGGTTGCATAACCAAATCCATTTTTCAAAGTCTAAGGAAAAAATAAGGTTTTGAGTCTAAAAAAATAAAAAATTAGAATCTATATTACATGGATATTAGGATTATATTTATCAAGGAATTCAGAGTTTTAATTTTGAGGAATTGGGAGACTGAATTCTGAGTAATTCAGAGTCTGAATTCTGAAAAATTCGGAGTCCAAATTCTAAGAAACTAGGAATCAGAATTCGGAGTAATTTGGAGTCGTAATTATGAGGAATTTGAGTTGGAATTCTGAGGAATTCAGAGTTTGAATTTTAATGAATTTAGAGTCTAAATTATATAGAATTCAGAGTCTGAATTTTAGAGAATTCATAGTCTAAATTGCAGAGAATTCGGAGTCTGAATTTTTGAGAATTAGGTGTCTGAATTTTAGAGAATTCAGAGTTTTAATTTCAAATAATTCAGAGTCTAGATTTCAAATAATTCGGAGTCTCAATTCGGATCCTGAAAATAGAATACACTATATATAAGTATTTATAGAATTCTGGGGTTTTAAATGTGAAACTGATTTTTAAAATTAGGAATAAAATGAGTTCGTTTTAAAGAAACTATAAGATGAACAATGAAAATAATGATAAGGAGAAAATTTCCTTGGAGAAGGAAAATTTTTATTATTAATATAAATCTTAAGGGAAATGATATTTTCCTTAAGATAGATTGTTTTTTATTTTCAAAACATTAAGAAATGGAAAAGTCATAAGAAAACCTTATTGTCTCAACAATCATGAATTCTAATATCTGAATCATGAGATGAGTGACAAGAGGGTTGAGGATGATTTATGACCATGTCTTCGAAACACATGATCCACTACCTCACTATAAAGGGTGGGGTAAGAAAATATTGGATAAATTTTTGGCCATTTTAGTCATACGAGAACCATCACTACTAATGGAAGTCTTACAAGGTGTGTTCCTTTAATGGGAGGTGGTCCTTTTTGGTTTTCTTCCATCACTGTAGGTGATCCCGTTTAGAAATGGATGATAATGTGGTTCTAAATTGAGAAAGGTATGAATTGTGAGGGTAAACAAAAGGGTTTTTTGAGTAGATTTCAAATACTTTGAGTATCACACTATCATATTTTTGGGAATATATATGAGGTTTATTAGTAGATGTGAGGGTTATACATGACTCCTAAGAGGAGCATTATCCTAGTGTAAAGTGAGAGTAAGGAATGTATCGGAAGGGAATTGAACATCAATACATAGCGAGTATGGTGAGAAGAAAATGGGAATAGAAATCATGGCTGGGCCCAGGATAAGAGATCTGGGCATCCTTACATATCCCATGGGATGGTAATCAAGCCAAACATAGTTATATAAATTGGTGTAGTATGATAATAATCACCATAAGTATGGGGTTTCCCTCCTGGATACAGATGATTAGATAATTAAATAGTTTAAAATATCATATTGGAAGAAATCAAATATACAATTTGAGGTCATGAAACATGGAACAAATGTTGGATTATTATAACTTTGTACATCCATTATGTTGATCACATTATTTAATGTCTTTTGGTGAGGATGTGAGTACATTCAATTTAAATTCATGATGTTTGGATGGGGTCCATGTAGTTTAACATCATACAGTGAGGATGGAATGGGTTTGTTTCTTGTATTTTAAGGATATATAGATTAATCAATGAGTAAGATTAATATGGTATTCATATAAGAAAGGGTAACACAAACCGTATGTGAATGAAGGGCCAAGTGATCAATCACCACACAAACATCCTTCAAAGGGGTATGAATATAGTATAGGTTCATGATTCTTAGACTAAGGGGGTGACTAATAGTTTAAGGTCATTATGTTTGGACCATGACTACGTCGTTTAACATCATGCAGTGATGATGAAATAATGGTTTATTATATTCTTTAATTCATATATATTTCATTTTGATATGAGATAGGATATGAATCAAGGAGTATGAAGTAGAACATGAATTAAATTTATAATTCTAATGTCACATGGTGGATCTCATAAGTGGAGGATGACCTCTTCTAACATTTTCTTAGAACTTTGGGTTCATCGGGTACATAAATGATTATTCTAGGGAAAAATAATGAAACCTAAAATATTTATTCCTCATACATTTGTTCCCTTTTTTTTACTCGATTCACTGAAGGTAAAATTATAGACCGGTGGTCTAGATTTTACTCATTCCAACATTTGTCAGATTTTCTCTTGAAGAACCTTTTTTCATCTTTACTAGTGGGGTTTAGGGTCATTCTAGTAAAAAACATTAGGTAAAGGGTTTAAGGTTTAACTTATTCTATCAAATAGGTTTGTACTAATTTATATTCATAGATCTTGGACCAATAAAGAAGATACTTTCTAGGTAGGATGAAGATAAAATGGGACCTTCCATGATTGGGAAGTCCAACCCTACAAAGAAAACCCTAGAAGGGAATGCACACAGTTTAATTTTATGAATATTGGACTATGATGACATTCTATTTAATGTCATGTAACTAGGAAAAAAACATATTTAGAGAGTTTTTGACTCATAAAGGGTGATTTGAACCCGACGTTAAGGGATGTTGAAGGAATCCTGGTTCCACAAAAACATCCTCATAACATAATGGATATAGTTTTAGTTCATAATGCATTTTCCAAGAGGTCTGATCTGGTTAAGGGATATACATCTTCAATTAAAATGATGTTTGAAGTGCGAACATAATGTTCCTTGAGTAGGTTGGGAACAACCCACAAAGACCCCTAATCCCACTTGAGTCATTATCAGTGTGGGAAATAAGGAGTAGTTAAATATTACCTATTCTACATGAGAGCGCAAGATAGGGTAAAATTGAATCCACTTCTAGAAGGTCTCCTTGAGACTGACATACCTGGAAAATGTGTGAAAATTCATAAAGGGGTAATGTCGAGTTCTTTGAACCTCCACCTGAATGAAGGAGTGTGGATGAGAAGTAAATAAGACTTTAGAAATTTGAATCATGGAAAGGGGTATGAAATTGGTAAAGAATGACTATTAACTACATTTGGTACAAATGTTTCACCACCACATCGTGAAATATGGGGTAGAAAAATTTAGATCGACTGATAACCTTTTTAGGCATATAGGAACTATCACTGTTGTTGGATAACCATTGGGGTTTGTACCATATAAATAGATGAATTTCAATTTGTAATTGTGATATAATCATAGGGTAACCCATTTTGACATGGAGGATAACGAGGATCCAATTTTAGGTAATCCTTATGTGTGTATGTGAATTGAAGGGGTGTTCAGATGGATTTCAACACATTGGGTGGCATATCATCATGAATTTGTGAACATTGTAGGGCTGTATCAATTAGTGAGATTTGAAACTATTTCCAAAATTGAGACATTAACCCAATATCATTTAATTAAATGAAAACCAATAGTAGTTTCTTGGTCATTAAGATAATATGGGCAAGAAAGAGGGTGTTATTAGTTGGTCCTGGGATAAGACATTCATGTGTCCCTATATATCTCATGATGAGAATAAATCCACAAATATTTTTTAAGGGGGTACAATGTAAAGAAGGAACCAAATGAGTTATTTCTCTATCGAGTGAGGGAGATAGCCTAGATATGTGGTTATAGACTATATAAAAAAAGACCTTAGCTAGGTAGTTTAAATTCATACAACCTAGACTATATTACATATGGTTTAACATCATTTGACCAGGATGTTGGACATGTAGTTTGACGTAGTATAGTTAGGAATTGGTGTTATGAACTTTAGAGTCATATAGCAAGAACTAGTGTCATACAGTTTTAATTTCCATGATCAGGATATAACACCTTATAGTTCAATGTTATACAGAAGGAAATTAGGAACTAATATAAAGTCTATTCAAAATAATTATTAAGAAACCTTTCATTTGTGGGAGATGTGATGTGTTACCCATCCATGGTGGTCAATGGGTATGCACCCTAAGAGTGTAGTTTTTGGATTGTGAAGAGGAATTCCCACTTGGTCTCCATCTTCTTTAATTTTCTTCCATGTATCCTTAGCATTCTCAGTGCCCATACCAAGTCACCTTGGGGGGAAAGAGATAAAGAAACCCTCTCATTTAATTATCGGGCCACATGACTTTTATGAACCTCAATATTGTGAAGAACATGGATCCTGTTCTCATAAAGGAATTCTAGCATAACTAGACAAGCCTAGAACCTCTTTCTTGGCACCAATGTATCATAGATGACTATCTAGAGTGATGGAAAATGGACTTAAATGGGTAGTGCTGCTTATGTTCCATATACCAAGGAGTATGGAGTTTCTTGTGTGGATATTCAAGATTTTATTTGATTTCCCCATAGGTTCTTAAGATCATTCCATGATATTTTATCTTGTTTTAGTCCACCATTTTCTAAAAAATGTTGGAGATGTTATATTTTATTACCTCGATCTGTCTATTTTCTTATGCATGGTAGGGAGAAGTATGGCTGGACAAAATGTTTTCCATAGAATAAAACTTACTCATATATGTATGTTGGAAGTTGGTTATTTTGATTTTGATAATTTTTTAAGGAATACCAAACTAATAAATGATATTGGATTTCAAAAACATGATCATAGACCAGTATTTTTCCTCATTGAGGACAATGGCCTCAACCCACTTTTAAAAAAATATAGTGGTTGTATGGGTAAACATGTCCTGTAAAGTTGTCACTAGCGGGTAGGGACCAATGAAATACAATCCCATTATAGAAAAAGGACCGGAATACTCCATGAAATGGAGAAGCTCTTGAAGCTTATGTATGATGTTGAAGTGAATCTGGATGGTATGAAACATATTAGTGAATTCGACGCAGTCACGAACCATGGTGGGCCATACAAGACCAACATTTAGGTCTAGTGTGAGAGTTTCAATCCTAAATGATGATCCATGTATGACCCAACAATGACCTATTTCAAAATATTATAAATCTCCTTTACTCTTATAAAATGGATAATGATTCCATCAAAGTTGCATCAGTAGATGACCTGCTCTGAGTTAGGACAACCATAGAGGATAAAAATATGCATGCACTGATGCATTTTTATCATGCTAGTATTGGTCTAATGGATGAGTTACATACTAGGGATACTCAATGATATGATTCATTCAATTAAAAACTAATTTTATATTAAGTTCATTTTAGGGCCCTGCCTATGAAATTCAAATGGAAATTTGATCTACCTCTCAACTCTTTTCATTTTAAGTTATGTTGTTTGTCATCTTCTTATGTTCCATAAGGCTGAAAAGTCATCCTAGTCGATCTCTATGAGATATGTGTCTAATACTTACAAGGAATATTCTTGATTATTTTGGTATTAGAGGACATTATTAACCTTCAGTTCAAAGGGGAAATGAGACATTATCTCATTGGGGCACTAGAGAAAAGTGATAAGATCTTATTTTTTTATAGTGTAGTGAATGTTGGAGTTGGTGGCCTAGAACCAACTTCTTTGTACTTTATTCATTAATAAATTACTTATCACATCTTGATTTTTCTTCTGTGTTAAAATTCATGTGATAATGTCCTAAGGATAACTATTGCACTAAAAGGTCATAACAGATCTCTACTATATTGAGAACCCAAGAGTGCCATAACACTGTTCTTGAATATATGTTCTATGGTCGGATGCTATTTTTTGAGGGACAAAAATAATACATGCCTTTAGGGTTGACGACTCATAAAACATTGAGGCACCTTCTCATGGTGTACTCCCTTGGTAATATGTGAGAGGATATTATGAGAACGAAACCCACCAGTAGGAAATCCACATTTCATAGTGTCAATGGATGTTCCTATATTTGGATGTGTGTATTGGACCTTAGACTTTAAGATTATTATTAATGGTCATTAAAACATGCACACTTAGATATATTGACAAAAACTGTGACGACACACTATTTTCAGTGAGGTAGGATATGTTGGGTGTGTTACGAGTAATGATGAATTAATAGATAATGCAAGAAAGGATTTTCCTCTTATGTTCCATAATAGAAGTAGATATCTCAGTCCCTTTGATAGAATTTATATAGCCTAAATAAATACATGGCGATGGTAAGGAATGGGGATGTTCTATTCCCAGAAGTCAAAGAAATAATAATCAAGCACATGGGTTGATGGACCAATCATGCTACGTGTATGATTCAATATATCAAGAAAAATAGCTTACACTACTTGATAAGAATATGTAGGAGGGGACACGTCATTATGGTGTTAAATTATTTCTCTATGGGTGCCTTGGTGTGTTGTTAGATTCTAACCTTGGACTTTAGGTAGGATCTTCATAATTCTTCCGAGAGAGATACCTTGAGGGTCACACACTAAGTGTGTCCAAGTATCTCAGTTAAATATTAGTTTAAAAAGTTGAATAAAGATTATTCCTGATTGTGGTTTAATAATTATTCAAATATGTATGATCTCATTTATTTCAACACTAGTTATTCGAGAGAATATATTATGGGTGAAATAATATATTTATTAGTGAGTAATGTAGTGATATTTATTTGAGAAATAAATAACCATTTTTCAAGGTCTAATAAATGTGGTGGAGGAAATAAAGAAAATGGAAAAACATAAGTACACATCGTGTATATTAATATACACACCGTGTAATTTCTATAGGTATTTTTGAGAAATAATAATATTTATTTAATTAAATAACATTAGGTGGAATTCTTTGGGCACATGTCAAGTAATAATATTAGTCAATTTTTATTATTATACATGAGGTCTTACTAAGAAATAAATGAAATGAATAAATGATTTCAGGTAATTAATTCAATTTATTATTCTACGTAATTAATATCCCAATTATATAATTCTCATTAGCCTAGCCATTTTTTTGGGGTTGTGCACAACAGATCTAAAAAAAATCTCTCATGCCAAGAGAGAATCCTTTTCTTCCTATAATTATTTTAAGGAACGAGAGAGATCCTCCTCCACCAGATCATGGATAGTGCTTTTCAAGTGGCTCTCAAGGAGATTGAAGGCAGATGTCACAAGTGAAGTCTCTTCCACGCTAGCACACAGAGATCCCTTTGGTGATGTTCAAAGATATGTGTAGCATGTGTGGATCACAACAAGAGTAATCCTACACTTGTATTTTATGAAGTAATGACAGATCACATCAGATCATGACAAAAAACATCAATGGAGAGAGAATTCAATCAATTTAATTATTATATTTTAATTAAATTAATTATAACCAACATATGATGATCCTCTCTATGGTTCTAGGAATCCCTTCCTTTCTTTCATTCTTCATTCTATTTCTAAGATCCAGTGTTTTACTAATGTGAAAGATCTCATATTTATCATTGTTAATGGAAAAATTAAAGTTGGGTACACCCACCCACGTGCTTTTGTTGTTCCCAAAACCTTCAAGTATTATCAGAGCAGTCATATCATTGATTATAATTATTTAGTTTTTTGTTGGTTATTTACATATTTAATAATTCATTTGTTTCAATTCAAGTGAATCATTTATAAATCTGAATCTCGAGATCTATTCCTCATCTTACGTTTCTCGATTACCTTATAAAAATGTTTTTTTATTTTAATTTTGATTAAAATAAAATAGAGGATCTCATCCAAAGGTTCCAAATATTCCTGGTCGTACAACACCAGAACACATAGTGTGTATTTGGAAATACACGCTATATAGTATAGGTTCCATGCACCGAGACGGTCTTCCAAACCAGTCCATGTCATTGGATTCTATCTAAGTATTTAAGACACCGTTTTTTTACTAGGAACATGTGGCACACAGTTTTTGGCTTACACACTGTATGATCCACTGAACACGTTGTGTAGTCCCTTCGGGTTAGGGTTGGATCGTGTACCCCGTACATGTCTTACCTAACTAGAAACCATGTAATACGGATAGTACACGGTGTGTGTCCCACTGAAAACACCATGTACTCCGAAGATTTCCGAAGTACATCTACACGCCATGTCCCTGGGTGTGTACTTTGGATGGACAATGAACAAAAGTACACGCCATGTAGTAGGAACTATAGGCTGTGTACTCATCCAAATTACATAGATTTATTAAAATTTATTATTATATTATACAAACCCTTGAGATGTGTACCATAGTATAGGTGTAAAGCTGAGGCAAAACACATGATATTTGTTTTATATATATGTGTTTAATTTAAAATCTCTGTAATATTCATTTCTACTCATTAGGTAGCTATGAATGGGAATTCATCAGGTTTCCTCCAAGGTACAAGTTATATAAAATGATAATTTTAAATGAATTTATTTGTTTAAAATTATGATGGATGAGAATCTCAAGGAATTTCAGAAAAAGGGTTTAAGATAAAAGGATTGATTAATTAAATATAACTAATAGATTCGAGCGTGATTTATCTTAAACAAGAACAATTAAAAGAATTGAATTCTACTTTTTTTATTCTTAAATATCATTGCATGTATGGATGATCATGATCTAGAACAAGACCTTTTTATGCTAATGGTTTCCTTTTTATTTATTTATTTAAATTAAATTTGTTGGCCTGTGAGCCTTATCCTCATTAATATGTAAGGCCTGAATGCCCAAGGTTTCTTTTATGTAAAAACTCGTTTTACCCCTCACTTGTGAGTGAGATAAGAGAATATGTAATGGATGGAGCTCCCATGCTAGTGGAGGCGGCTCAAGTTAGTAGCCAAGGTGAAACCAATCCAAGGAGATACAAAGGTGGATAGGTGGAAAGTTATAAACATGAACTAAAAAGGTTCAAGGTGTTTCTCCCCTAGGTCTTGGGTTAGTTTATAAACTTCTAGATAAATTAAAAAATATAAAAAGATCATGGTCATACCATTTATTTTATTTCTCTCAGTTTCATGGATTATTTATTGTGGGTGTGTTGTCACTATCACACAATTAACGACTTAAAGAGGCATACAAGATAGAACTAAAATAAAACTGTCTTATGCGTAAATATTATCTTAGACATGGTTAATCATCTAATTATATCACACTTAATATTAAAAATCTTGTAATCAAAGATAATAAAATGGGAATTTATGTATAAGGATGAAATCCCTCAAAGAAATTTTAAGTCGGTATAGCCTTCCATAATCTTGGTTAGAATCAAACCACAGTTCAAGGTGCTTGACCAACCCTAGTTGGGGTGCTTTTAATTATTAGGAAATTATAATTCATGGTTTTGGGTTGACTTGACTTGGTTCACATCAAGGGTTCACTTCCACATTAGTTCTTAAGGTGACCAAGAGGATAAGGTTATGGAAATCCAAAATTAAAGGATTTTAGGGGTGGGGAGTCCACTCAGTGGATCAAGGAGCTACGAGTTAATGTAATTGGAATTTGGAATGCTTACTTAAAACCCTTAAAATTTGTTGACCAACCCTAGTTGTGGTAATGTGAAGGGAAATATGGATCCTTGGCACTAGAATATTCAGGAAACAAAATATTCTAAAGTCAATGGTGAGGGTTATTGGATTTCGATAAAATAGTGGGATACTAATAAGTATTAATTTATTTATTTGTCTCAGTTTTATCACAATAAAGTACAAAACCTTTGATCATCTTCATTTTTAGAAATGATAATAAAAATGACTTCAAACATATCATTAAGAACCATACTCAAGAATGAAAACCTTTTCACCGGCACCAATTTTTAGGAATGATAGAGACGTTTATGTGTCATCCTTCACCACGAGAAGAAATTATATGTGCTAGAAGAGCCTATTCTAGTTGTGCCTGGAAAAGAGGATAGTGATGAGGAAATATATCTATATATGAAACATATGGACGATTCCATTGATGTCCAATGTTTCATGCCATCGGCCATGTCTAATGAGCTCTTGAAGCAACATGAAAACATGGATGTGTATAGCATGATGTCTCACCCTAAGGATCTCTATCAAGAGAAGGAGAGAGAGGAAAGATATAAGGTCTCCAATGATTTGTTTAAAACTAATCTTGGAGAGTCTGCACTAGTTGGTCCTCCTGTAGTCAAGATTATTGGCTACATTGAACGCCTCTACATCTTAGGGATTAAGTTCATGGATGAGTTGCGAATATATCTCATCCTATCATCACAGACCAAGACCTTCCCTAGATTTATTGTCAACTAAAACATGAGCAACAATTAGAAGAGTCTATTGGAACTTCTTACCATAATTCAAAAGGTAGATAAGTACATAGGGATTGACCAACCCGCAATCCTTATGGTGAATAACAAAAGGAAGGACAAGGAAAATGGGTCAAGGACTTATATATGGTTTGAATCTCCTGAGCACCGTCCATCCAAGAAGTGGAAGATCCACAAGTAGGGAAAGGAATGGGAGGCGGTATGTTTTGCATGTGTCAATCCATGTAACTGGAAGAAGAATTGCACAGAAAAGTGTGGGGATGATAAAGGTGTGTTCGACATCGAGTGTAATCTTTCCATTTCTACACATTGGGTATTAGATATAGTTTTTCGGGATCACATCTGTATTTAAATGCAGGAACCAAGTAGATTTAGAAAGATTTCCAGAGGATAAGTGGACCTTTGAGCTGCTAATGGCACAAAGATGGCTACGTTTTCAATTAGCGATTACCATCTCTCATTGCCAACTGGAATGCTTTTGGTTTAACATAACTATTATTATGTGCCTAGTGTTACCAAGAACATAATTTTTGAATAATGTTTGGATATAGATGGATTTATTTTAAAATGTAGAAGTAAGGGTTATTTCTTTTATAAGAACAACATATTTTATGGTATTGTGCATTTAAATAATGATTTTTATGTATTAAATTAAAAAAACCATGTGTTGGAAATTGATAACAAAACAAACTCACATGACTCATACATCACCCAGTTGTGGCATCACCGTCTCGGTCATGTAAAAAATAAGCGCTTGAGAAAGCTCTTCCAAGAAGGTTATTTACAATCTTCAGAGCTAAAACCACTTGATAGATGTCACACTTATTTATATGGTAAAATGACCAAGCTTCCTTTCAGTGGACCGGGTGAAAGGGCCACATACCTTCTAGGATTGGTTCACATGGATATGTATGGAACATTTCTAGTAGAACCTTAAGGTTGATATTATTACTTTTTTACTTTTACTAATGATTTGAGTAGATATGTCTATTTCTACTTAATGAGGTATAAGTCAGAGTCCTTAGATAAATTTAAGGAATTCAAGAATGAAGTATAGAAGTATATTGGTAAGAAGATAAAGAAACTTTGAACAGATCAAGGTGGAGAATATATGAACCAAGAATTCATCGATCTTTTATGGAAGTATGGGATTCTATATCAGATAACTCCTCCTTATACACCATAGTGGAATGTTATCAGTGAAAGGAGGAACCACACCTTGTTGGACATGATGAGGTAAATGATGAGTCATGGAGATCTTCCATTTACCTTCTGGGGATACGCATCACAAACTGCAACATACACATTAAACTGAGTACCAACTAAGGCTGCAAATGGAATTACCTCTGAGTTATGGAATGGAAAGAAACCCATTTTGTCACACACACATGTATGGGAATGCGAAATGTTTTTAAGGCCTTCTCAGGAAACAAACTAGCACCCCAGGGAATGAGTGGTATCTTTATAGAATATTCCAAGGAAAGAAAGGTATATTACCTATATAACCCTTCAGAAAATAAAGTGATTGTCTCTAGACAAGCCTTCTTTATTGAGAGGGAACACATCCTCAAAAAGGATAGTGGGATAAATATTGACTTTGATGATGTTGATGCTCAAGATACAAATGAGTTGGTACAGGAACAAGTTCCACAAGTCCCCCTAGAAGAGGCTTTAGAAACACAAGTATAGCGTAGGAGCTCAAGATAGGTAAGGGAACTAAAGAGATTTGGATTCCTAGTCACCGAGGATGGTAAATCATTATTGTTGGACAATGATGAACCTCTATTCTACAAGGAAGCAGTAGAAAGCTAAAAAGCTGCAAGATGGCTAGAAGCTATGAATTCTGAGATGGATTCAATGTACTATAACCAATTCTGGGTTTTGGTCGATGAGCCAATTGATGTAAATCTTGTTGAATGTAAATAGGTATTCAAGAGAAAGTTGGACATGGAAGGTCAGGTTAGTACCTATAAATCAAGGCTAGTGGATAAATGATTTAGACAATGACAAGGTACTGAATTTTATGAAACCTTATCTCCATTTTCCATGTTTAAATCCATAAGAATCATACTTTCCATAGTAGCTTACCATGACTATGAAATTTGGTAGATGTATTTCAGAAACAAAATTCCTTAATGGGAACCATTAGAAAGATGTCTATATGACACAACCAAAATGGTTTGTGACACCAGGTAAAGCCAAACTGGTTTTCAAGTTGCAGAAATCCATTTATAGATTAAAGAAAGAATCCAGGTCATGGAACATTATATTTGATGAATCCATAAGGGAATTTGGTTTCATTAATAATGAATGTGAGCCATGTGTTTATAAACGGTTTAATGGGAATGTGGTTGTTATCCTAGTAGTATATGTTGACAACATATTGCTTATTGGAAATGACTTACCAGTCTTACAATCAATTAAGGACTAGTTTAACAAGTGTTTCTCCAGGAAGGACTTGGGTGAAGCAGCCTACATTTTTGGGATCAAGATCATTCATGATAGGTCCAAGAGGCTACTTGGACTAAGTTAGGGTACATAAATTGACCAGATAATAACGATATTTAGTATGGAATAATTCAGGAGGGGATTAGTTCCAGTTTCAAAAGTCCTATATCTTTCTATGAAAATGTGTCCTCAAACACAACAGTTGAAGGATAGAATGAGTAAGATCCCATACACTTTGGCTATAGGATCCATGATGTATACGATGTTATGTACCAGGCTTGATGTTTCCTATGCACTGAGCATGGTAGGAATATATCAAGAAGATCTAGGGGAACAACATTGGACTACATTTAAGACTGTACTTAAGTATCTGAGAAGAAATAACGATATGTTTCAGTGTATGGAGGAGATGAGGATCTTGTTGTCATAGGGTATGATTTTTCTGGTTTTCAGTTAGATCATAATGACATGAATTTGCAATCTGGATATGTTTTCTATCTCAATGGAGGAGTTGTGAGTTGGAAGAGTTCAAAGAAACAAATTGTTGTTGATTCTACAATGGAGTCTAAATATATAGCGGCTTCTGATGCATCCAAGGAAGCCATTTGGATTCAGAACATTATTTAGGATCTTTATGTGGTTCCTATCAGTAAAGATATTATCACATTGTATCATGATAATACTACAGCGGTGTCTCTTGAAAAAGAACCAAGGTCATATCAATGGAAAAAGAACATAATTTTGAAGTATGGCCACATGAGGGATTTCTATCAAAAAGGTGAAGTTAAAATGAGAAGAGTGTCCATGTAAGAGATTGTGGTAGACCCCTTAACTAAAGGCGTATCTCAACAGAAGCATGAATATCATGTGAAAGCTAACGGGTTAAAGGTTGTTGGTAGTTGGATCTAGTCCAAGTGGGAGTCTGTTTAAGCTGGTGGCCTAGAACCCAATACATTGTAATTTATTCATTAATAAATACCTTATCACATATTTATTGTTCTTCTACATGGCAATGCATGTGATAATGTCCTAAGGATAGCTGTTTCACTAAAATATCATAGAGGATCTCTGCTATGATGAGAACCTGGAAGTGCCATAACATTATTCTTGAATATATGTTCTATGGTCGAATGATGTTATTCAAGGGACATTAATAATACAGGCCATTATGGGTGGGGACTCATTAATGTTTGAGAAACCTTCTCCTCTTGTGCCCCCTTAGTAATATCTAGGAGGATATTATGAGAACGATACCCGCCAGTAGAAAATCCACATTTCGTAGTGTCATTGGATGTTCTTATCTTTGGACGTGTGTATTGTTCCTTAGACTTTAAGATTATTATTAATGGGTATTACAACTCATTCACTTAGATGTATTGTATAAAAATATCACAACACATTGTTCGCAGTAAGGTAGGATTGTTGGGTGTGTCACGAGTAATACTGCATTAATAGATAATGCGATAAAGGATTTGTCCTTTCTATTCCATAACAGAAGTAGATATCTCAGGCCCTTTGATAGAATTGATATAGCCTAAAGAAATCCATGTCCTTGGTAAGGAATGGGCATGTTTAATTCCAAGAAGTAAAATAAAGAATAATCGAACACATGGTTTGATGGAACCAATATGAAACCTGCTTGATTCGAGATATCGAGACATAGAGATTACATTACACAATAGGCGTTCGTAAGAGGTGACACATCATTAAAGCTTTAACTTCTTTCTCTATGGGTGCATTGGCATGTTGCTAGATGTTAACCTTGGACTTTAGGCAGGCTCCGCCTAATGCCACTAATAAAGAGGCCTAGAGGGTCACACACTATGTGCGTCCAAGTATCTGAGTTAAATATTAATTTAACAAGTTGAATAAAGATTTTTCCTGATTGTGGTTTAATAATTATTCAAGGATTCCTGATCGCATTTATTTCGACACTAGTTATTGGAGAAAATGTATTGTTGGTAAAATAATATATTTATTTGTGAGTAATTTAGTGATATTTATTTGATAAATAAATATCCATTATTCAAGGTTTAGTAAATGTTGTGGAGGAAATAAATAAAATAGAAAAAAAATGTACACATCGTGTATATTAATATACACACCATGTGATTTTTCTAGGGATTTGTGAGAAATAAAAATATTTATTTAATTAAATAATATTAGTTGTAATTCGCTTGATGCATGTTAAGTAATAATAATATTAAATTGTTATTATTAGACATTAAGTCTTACTAAGAATTAAATGAAATGAATAAATGATTTCGGGTAATTAATTTATTTTATTATTCTATGTAATTAAAATAACAATTATATAATTCTCATTATCCTAGTCATTTTTTGGTGGTTCTTGCACAATGGATCTAAACAAAATCCTTCAATCCAAGATAGATTTCTTTTCTTCAAAGAACTATCTCATGGTATGAGAGAGATCCTCCTCCACTGGATCAAGGAGAGTGCTTTTCAAGCAGCTCTCAAAGCGATTGACAGAGGACATCACAAGAGAAGGCTCTTCCACACTAGCACCCAGAGATCCCTTCAGGGACATCTAGAGATATGGGAGCACATGTGGATCACTGCTAGAGGAATCCTACACTTGGATTATACAACGCAACGACGGATCACATCCTATCATGACCAAAAACATCAACGGGGAGATAATTCCTTGAAGGAAATTCTTGTATTTTAATTACATTAATTATAACCAACATATGATGATAATATCTATGGTTCTGGGACTCCATTCCTTCCCTTCATTCTTCGATCTATTCCAAAGATCCTTCATTTAATTATCGTGACGGATCTTTTATTTTTATTTGTTAATAGAAAAATTAATGTTGGGTTTACCCACCCACACTCTTTTGTTGCGCCCGGAACCTTCAGTGAATATAGATTTTTCATAATTTCTAGTTCTGAATCAACTTTATTTTAAAACTACAGGATATCAATCTCAAGGTCCAAATCAAGACTAGTGAGGTATTGGTACCCAGCCTCATTCTTGTTACATTATTCTAACAATAGGAATGTGTATGGAATTAAAGCCTATGAGGAAGTGATGAAGACATTCCCAAGGATAACCTAGTTTAAATTAGGGTTATTTAGCCTTATCATATTCTAAATCTAGGAAGATATATCAAATATAATCTCTTAGTAGGGAGTGACCTAAGCATTGGAGATGATAGCCAAATTTGGGATATCAACATCTAAGGGAAACTCCCTTAAGGTTGGATGCACAACCAAGAAGTTTTCTAATGGTTGTACCGTGATGGACTTCTGAGGAATGAACCTAATGGAGAACTACTATATGATTACTAACTACCATGTCAATTTTATAATCATCATGGGATGGTTGGGGGTGTACCTCAACATACCAACATTGGAAAATTTATGTATCACTTATTTCTATAGATAATGTCGCAAATTCCTAACCATGAAGAGAAATGTGATGTTGTTATTATTAGTAGGGGAATATATTGTTTTACTGTTGAGAAACATTTGAATAAGATATTAGATACTAATATCCATGACATAGATGTTCTTAAGAGATTAAAATTTAAGGAGGGAGTATTCATGGATAGTTCTATAGAGGACCAAAGGTTTTCCGAGAATATGTGGAATCAATACCAGAGGATGAGGCCAATACTACTTGATGTTATAGAACATGGCCTTAAATTTTTTATTCCCATTTATAGGAGATTCATTTATTCATTATCTTTAAAAGTGGATTACATTTTCATGAAAAATTTGTATAAAATTCAATATATATGATAGATATCCCTAAATTCATCATAATTATCATAGGTTACATGGAGGAGGTATATTACCTATGGCTGTGATCTTCTCTAGGTCGATATTGATGTTTCAGTTTTGGAAATTGAAGCCAAAGAACTTATTATAGGTAACCATGAATTTACACATCAAGGGTTTTATTTTTAGATGGTGGATGTGGATTATACCAAACACTTTCTCAATATATTTTAGATATAAATGATGTTGGTAGGGTTTGGACACCATGTCATCTATGTAGCACTCCACCAGTTCCCTGAGGATCATCTTGGAGATGTTTTTCATGGCACAAAAATATGTTTGACTAGTATTATTTAATAATATGGGTGACACTCATTAGTAATATTTTATATAAGGTTCTCCAAAGGAAGTTTCCACATTATATTCTAGATCAATTTTGGTTTTATTGTGTCTAGAAATTCCAATCCATGAAAGAGATGTCTCGGAAGCCAATCGTTTCATCAATCAACAATTCCTTGACTAGGATATGAAACTAATACTTTGGGAATTGATTGTTGAGGTCTCAAAACTCAGTTTGAATCAGATCCAATAGTTTATCTTCCTGATTGAGATAATGTTATCTAGCCACTTGGGGTTATGAAATTCCCAAAAAATGTTATATTTGATAATCTTATCAACTTTTTACTTGACCATGGAACCATGGGAGGGATTTATATTCATGGTTACCTATTTATATCAACATTTGAAAATAGTAAGACCAATCTTATATTTTATCAAAACTTTTGGATCAAGACATGGAATTTACATATAGTTCCAAAAAATAATATAATGATTCCATTTTAGGAACTCTTTATATTATTTTTTCTCATTGAGATGAAAGATGACACTAATCAAAGTAATTCTGGGTTCTTACTCAGTGTCTAAGTCAATTATTGTCATCTTTTCAACTATATTGGAAAATATCTATTCCAATGTAGGAGGGGATTCATCCAAATCCCCTTCATCAAATGAATGAGGATAGGAGGGAGGAATAAATTCATTAGGAACAAGAGATTGTGGATTCAAATCATTATCTTTTGTAAGAGAAGAATCCTTAGAAGTGGGTTTATATCCTTCTATCTCTATAGAGACTATACAAAAAGAGGCTAAATACCAAATCCCATCAATTGACCTCCAATATTTAAAACATGCTATCTAAAAGATGTGGTGGTGACATTGAATTATAAGAAAGGTTAAAAATTTCTATTATTCAATGATGATGGGATTATTAGGATTTAGACTCACATTTAATTTATAGGATTATGAGGTGATCTAAGATAAATAGTTTTTCTTGGTAATGATGAAATCATTCCCAATATCTGGATTCATAGCTTCAAGGAAATGAATTGGTAGGATTAAACATTCCTTTATGTCATCCTAGGGATCTACTCAGGTGTGTCTCAAGTAATTGGTAGCATTGACATGATTAGCTTCATCAACCTGGGGAATCTTCCCTTCCATATTATAGTACTCAACATCAAAGTAATGGTATTCACATGAGTACAAGGATGATATGTCATCACAGATCACTCCTACTAAACTATAGGGGAGTACATGATGTACTAGAGGTATGAAGAGGGGACAAATTTATTCATATAGATCCAGATCTTTTTTTGTAATTCATTATAGGTAATGTCTTGTAAGACAACCATGCATTTCATATTTAATACCAAATCTCAAAAATAGGTTTTCATCTAAATCACTGCACATGTATTTTTCTTGATCTATTTGTATCCATACATTATAAGATTAGATACCGTGATATTAGCATTGGTGAGTTCCTTCTTTTTGAGTTTCTGAGTGGATATGATTTTGGTCACATTGCAAGTGCCTATGAGTCACCAATGAATCTGTAAACTATTAAACTCACCTGAGACATACATATGATATTTGTGACATTGGATGATGATAATATCATCTTCCCTAGATAAATATATGATGTAATGGTACTATTTATGATCAGAATCCTATACATGATATGCCTCAGTAGTGGATACCCTAGTTTTGATCTAGATAAAACTCTTTAGGGCCACAATGAGGGCCTTGTAGAGATACTTTGATAGGAGGGTGATTCCAATATCAAAATTCATACTGTAATTCTAACTAGGTACTTGATCATGTCATAATTATGATCTAGGGGTAAGTTATTACTCCCTAGGGGTATATCTTTTACAAAAAACATGCATGGACCAGGTGGTTGAGGTGTTTGGGCCTAACAACTACTTGTTGTATTCTGTTTTTGGTTAGACATATGAGGTTGAGCCTTTGTCAATTGAATTCCAGTTTTAGAGAGTTGTGGATAAATCATGTGGTCAAAAAATATGATAATCAATGAAGGTTTGTTGGAAGGTGATTACATAGAGGGTTATAATTCTTAAGACTTGAGTAATTATTTTCATTTGGTTTCATCAGGGTAAACCATGCTTTCAAGTATGGAACCTCGAGCATCCTTATTTACAGAATAGTTCTTCCTTTTTCCTCAATGTAATAATATATTTGTACCTAAAGAACTGACCAACATGTTTATTCACTGAGTTATTAATATTGATCACCCAATTTGATGGTATTAATAGAAGAATATTCTTTCTCTTCATTAGATGAATCATCCAGGATCAAACGGCTCAGAAGACCTCCTCCCACTATATGGGAATGAACTCCCTAAGCGTGAAAAAAACATTGGAACCAACAAAGGGCCTTGAATTCCCTTGTTCTTTAAACACTATATTTTTCAATACATGAATGGTTTTGATGATAATTATGTCACTAAATAAATGGTTTCGATGTGTGTGGTGTTGGTTGGGTTATTTAGGCATGGATGATCACATGGGATCGAACGACTAATATTTAGGCTATCTAGTCATCGAACTTGTATGTGTCCTGCTTAGAGACCTACTACCATTCCATAGCATATTAATAATTATCAAGGGTGGTAAATACTTATATAACCTTTGAAAGTGGACTTCCCTAATAAATTATTATATGGTATACCTAATCCTAGAGCCATTCCTTGAAGATAAAACATTCTCAGATGGTGCAACCTAGGAGTCTATAGTATGAGAAATAGTTATCATGATTCTTCAACTCTTCCTTTTGTAGCTTCTTGATTTCTGGAATCCCTCTAGCGTGTATAGGAAGAAACAGGGGACTTGGTAATCATTAATGTAATAGACTATGTTCTTTCATTTTAAAAATAAAATCATGGGTTTTTGAAACCCATTTGGTCCTTTGGATAAATTTATATTATAAGTCTACGCTGGAAGGGGTCTATTCTATGGGTCTACCTAAAATCAAATCGATTGAGGGGCCAAAGTCTATGTGACAAAAACTTTCTCTACTCAAGTGGGACTTTATACAATATAAAGATCTAGATTATGAGGTCATGGTGGAGGAATTTGGTTGGTATGTTTCATGGTTTCCTCAAGGCAATGATCCCTATTAGAAAATTCTCGTAATATGCCAAGATACTTTAGGGATAAGAGGGTTAGGACCAAATCACCAATGAATTTCTCCATGAACATTCTCCAAAACTATTCCTATGGAATATTTACATCATGGAATTTTTTTAGTACCATCCATTGAGCAATAAAATTAGTGAAACAATTATTATATCACTTTTTGATCTTGGAGAGGTCTGTAATGCTCATCCTTTATAAAGAAGAGTTGAACTTTTTGATGAAATGATAGAAAATATCCCCTCAAATTGTGAAGGATCCTAGTTATAACTGGTTTTACCAGGTAAAGTATGTCCTTATAATGTTTTGAAAAAACACTTGAGCCTAGAGGACTCTTCTTTATCTATAGTTACCTACATCAAGCTATGCCAGGAATGAAAAATGGAGAGTTGTTTCTCTAGATCACCTATATCATTGAAGGAGAAGATGCTCAAGTTTCAGAAATCGATGGGTGGAGGAGTATGATCTAAATATAATAGATAAATATTCATCTCATACTAAACTAAGGGTTAATATATTTCAATGAATTTTAGGCGAGTAGTATTAGATTTCATCCCATCATCTTGGGGGGAATCACAATGTGTATGACTTCTAATTGGGTGGGTGGAATGTGAGTTGGAGTGGACATGGTCCATAGTTATGAAATCACATGGTTCTATAGGATAAGGGACTATGGGATACACTATAATATTTCTTAATTAAGAAGAGGAACCATCCTCAAACCTAGTCGGATGGGCAGAACAACCTACTATGGCCCTAGATGATCGACCAAGGAGGATACATTATTGTGGTTCCAATGGGAGAATGACAAGAACATCAAAAATTTTATCCCTATCTGCATGATTCTTATTTGAAATCTTATAATTGAACCTATTATAACCCTTGAGATTAGGGATAAAAAAATATTATTATTTTCTTCGGTTCCCTATTCAATCTTAGATGTACTCGTGGGGTCAGTAATTTCTTTATCCCTTTCAAGGTGTTGATTAATAGCTAATATTGCTTTAGTAGAACCTTTTATGACCATTGAATATATATAGTTTCGAGTAGGTGAACCTATCAAAATTAACACATCATGTTTATGATCTTCCCAATGTAGATCTGAATCCTAATGTTCCTTATCACCATCCTAATGATCATGTTCATCAAGGGGATTGACTATGATGATATTTACCATTTTAGTAGTTGGTGGTGGAGAATTTTTGTTATTAATAGTAAAATCATATTGAGGGACCTTTTTTCATCATGGAAGAGGGATGAATTGATGGTAATTATACTTCTATGATTACCTACTCTACAGATTCATAGATTCATCTTTCATGATTCAATGGAGCACTATGTGACTCCCAATATAGGTCTATTGTAAAATTTAGAAGAACTAATATGAGTTAGGACGTCAAGACATTTGTAGTGTTGCAAGTTCAACAATTAAATAATGATGAAAGAGGAAATGAAGCTGTTATTTTCTTCCTAAATAGGTCATATGATGTTCTCATAGATGTTTTAACATCTCCCCTAAATTATAATAAAGGGACACTATATGGTCCTCAGTGAGAAAATATGGGATGGAAAAGTGAGAGGTTGTTATTGGACAAAACACAATCGATTACTGGTCAATATCAAATATTTCCAAAAAAATTTCTTCCGCTTATTCTAACTAGAAAGTTAATTCTTCATTTGGTCTCCAATATGAGATAGATGAGAAGTTTTCCTAGTAATTTTCAGAGACCTATTCAGTATCTAGTCCTTGGGAAAAAGAAGTAATCACAAGAGCGATTCTACCAAAGAATAGGGTATCCTCTAAAGGTGGTGAAATATTCATGATCATATCCATGTAGGATATATAATCTATTGCATCATACTGGTGTTATATCCCATCAATAATATTCACATCAATCAAATTCTCTTCATCATTAGTGTGCTCTAGATCGAACCCTCATGTATCCCCTATTTCAAGAGTGGAGTTTAAGATAAGGGATATATAAAGTGGAAGAGAAGGCTTAATGGTGAGTACCTAGTAGTAATGAAAAACATCCTCTACTTTTGGGTAGTATTTTATGTATTTTGGGAATTTTTGAATCTCATCCTTGGTGATGGTCATTCCTAGATAATGGGTTCTTTCTTCTTATTCTTGTGGTAATGGTGGGAGAATCTCTCCAGAATCATTAGTCACCTCAAATTTTGAGAGGTCAATGGTAACATGACATTGGAGTTCCTAAACATAGTTATTCTATTGATTCAGAAGTTCCCAATCATGATGTTATATGATTCACATAGAACTCTTTCATGAGGGTTTTATTTGATTCTGTGGGAAGGACCTCTATGAATTTTTGTATCCCCTCAGCCTTGGGGAGGACCTTTAGGGAATTGGAGCTCTTCTACATAAGGAGGACCTTTGAGTAGTTTGTTAGTATCATGGTTATGAACTTTTTAGTGGGGTTATATGTCATGGGGAGGACCTCTATGATAAATTTTATTGTTTATAGTGGTTTGGAGAGTTAATAGAGCATTCTTGGTGAGTGGTTGGGGTATCAATATCATCCTATTGAGAATGAACCCCTTTTGTTATAGTGAGTATGACACTAGTTTCAGCTGTGGTGGTAGGGGCCATAGGATCTATAGAAATGGAAATCCATCGAGCAATGTTGGAAATCTCCCTCAGTATGGGAATCATATAACCATGACTGGGGTAGGTGGAGGTGGGATGAAATTAAACTACATGTCTACTAATTGGTCCTCTCTACGTGATCTGTAATTCTATGTGGTGATGGGAGCCCTCCTAAGTTACTCATTGGTATTAGTTGTAGTTGGAAAATCTTAAAAATCCCCTACCTAGTCATTATATAGGGTAGATTTATCAGATTGTTTTGGTAAAGACTCCCAAATTTTTTGGTAGTGGAATCAGGGGGGGTCCTTATACATGAGCCTTCATTCTGATGATTGAGTCATGTGAATGCAACCTATAAATATTTTTGAACCATAAACTAGGTGGGTATGACTACTTCCTATTCATATAGGTAAAATATGGTGGTGTTGACCATATGTAGTAAGAGTTTTAGTGAAGATAACATGCAAGGGAACCTAGACGCCTTGGGAGAGGTGGTCACCGCTATAGGAGCATAATTGTGTGGGATTTCAACATGATTTGGTCTTCTACCCACAAACCTATTAGGGGTGGGTAGGTAATCTTTTTGAGTATGGATGGTGGCTATTATCCTTCTAGAACATATGTTTATATAAGGCCCGGCCTTAAACATATCTTTATATTGAATTAAATGAATAATTCACATTGAGGATCTTTTCAGGTTTAGAGTTTTAGAGAATTAGGACATAACTATTACATCTCAAAAGATTACAAAGTAGACTAAGTTTCCATAAAATAAAAACTCTTAAAAAGAAACATGTCTAGTTCCATGTTTTATATAGCATGAATTTCCCTTGATTCCATCCCTGACCCTATTCCACATTATATCCTGTGAAAAACATTTCTAAAAAACTTGGGGTGATCATAAAAAGGTCAGTAAGGGATACACAAAGAATGAAAACTATTAGTTTTTCAAACATCAAGTAAACCATGTATACTTAATCAAAGTAATACCTTCACCTTCATAAAGTAGTAAAAACTCTTCACTGAATAAAATATCATTACTTACCCTTTGGTAACCAAAGGATTACTATAAAACCCATATAAAGAACACATAACATATAAAGGTAACTTGGGACATAAACATACTTAAGTGGAATAACCATACGGTCTACTTCCACACACATCACTTAATAGAATAGCCATACAGCCAACTTCCCTACATACTTAATGGAATAGACATACAGCCGACTTCCATACCCAATTCATTAGAGGTTATAACGTAACCACCCATCCTGGTATTCACGGCACCACCCGTCATATGGTTTATCACGTAACCACCCGTCAAATTTCCAAGTACCATTATAAAATCATAAAACATAAAACCAATATAAAGGAATGATAAACTTTCCACATTTCAATCACAATATATCATTTAAATATATTGACATAATATAATCCTTTATCAAAACCATTTTCAATACCAAAATACATAATATAGTATATGGTATTTATTTTATTTTAAAAACATTACGGCTTGTTGAGGAAGCCAAAGACCAAATAATACTCGCGGCGGCGGAAAAGGTCGTTGTCACCTCGTACGTTAAAAAACATTCCTTTTTGTCATTTAGTAAAATGATTCGTAGAAAAAGATTCCTTTCGTATAAAAGTAAAAGTCAAAGGGGTTTATACACCGTATAAAATAAAGTTGTTTATAAAATGAAATACGCCTCAGTGAAAGGAGATTGAGACGAAGTCCCTTACCTCGGGTCCGACTTGACTCTATCGTTCTTTAACGTCCTGAATAATAAACTTGAGTTAATTTCTACTTGATTAAGAACCTTCTCAAAGTTCATTATTACTTTTATATCACTTATTACCATATTATAAACATTATGTAATCATTTAAGTTAATATTGTTTGTTTTGTTGATATTTTGTTCTTAAGTCGAAAGTGGACTTCTTACAATTACATGTTGTTCGTGTGGTCAAAGGTTCTTTATATCCAGAATGACATTCCTGATTTGGATATCATATATATCATATATATCCAGCATATACATATACTTATAATATTACTTAATCGTTTAGAGGTAATAAATGAAATGCATCATTCATGGAGACGGTAAGCCGTACGTACGCATGAACGCTACTTGCATTTCTATGTCATATTAATGGAATTAAAACTAAATGAGAGGTATGTATATTTTAATTCCATAATTATATTCATCATTTATATGTAACATACATTATATATATCGATTATAAATTTGTACTTATAATAGTACATTACATTTGGGGATAAGAAATGAAATGCACCGTTCATGGAGACGGTAAGCCGTACGTACGCATGAAGGCTACTTTCATGTATATATCATACATTAATGGAAAGAAATAATAATTATATATAGGTATATTATAATTCCAGTATATCTTCATATATAATAAATTTAAATCCATCCTTTATACTTCCCACATATGGCATTAACGAATCACATCACTTTGAGGGGGCGGTAGTCCGCACTTCCTCAAATGAAGATATCGCGTTTACCAATAATGGAAACCATAAAGTTATTCCCAAAATGAAAAATACATAAGATTAAGGAAAACATAAACATATTATATTTCATATATAAATATAGTGTCATCTTAATGGTCACCTTTGAAGGTGTTAAAATAATGTTGAACAATCATCGTTTCGGGAGGCCGAAATTCACCATCCACGGAAATAGTATGTTCTTTAACCATTAGATGTAGGTGTGTGTAAGTGTAGCTCGAATACTTCTTATAAAAACATCCTAGTATATTTATGATACTGGAGTTGTTACAAAAGAAATGAATAAAAAGAGTCTAGTGGGTTGGAGAAGCAAAATAAAACAAAAGGACTCAAGTAAAGACATTACCTTAAAATCGGGTAACTCCCTTTCGTTTGAGCTCAAAGGCTTCCTTGGGAAGACTTCTGCCAAAAGTGAGGCTTAAAGTAGTAACAGAGTGAAGTGTAGAGACGAAATGGGCAGGTTTTGGCCGAGCCAAAGGCTTTGGGAGTGTGGGTAAGGAGGTAGAGGTGTGGGCCTTTTATAAGAGGAGAGGAGGGGCACTCTGGGAATGTAAAGAAATGTTACTTTATTTTAAAATGAGTTTCGGATTTTAATGATCCCACATTGATGTGTTTCGAGGATAAGGTGATAAGGGCTCTAAATAAACCCATAAAATAGGTTTTGGACATGTCTATGTCTTAGATTTTACATTATCTTTTCATTTTATTTAAATCATTTATTAATGAGGTAATCGCTGCATCATCATGATGTCATAAATAATTTTATAAATTTAATGTCTAAAAATTAAAAAACAAATATCATGATGTAGGAAATATTTTTAGCTTTCTAATTAATATTTATAGTCAAATATCTGACTTGTATAACCCCGTGTAAAAATTGTTTTAGTAAAACACTTCATGTTTGTGTCATTTTTACTTTAACATTTAATAAAAAGTTATTTATGTCATTTCCCAAACAAAGTGGCTCCATAGGGTCCCCAAGTTGACCCATGGATTTTCTTGGTCATACATGACACATCCAATGAGGGTAGGACATGTTTCAAGATCATATCATATTATTAAAACATTATTTTTACCTTAAACTACACTAATTACCTCTAATCGCGATTAAGAACTTAAAAGTTACTATTCACCAAAAAAATTATTTTAATCTCATTGAACCACATTTTACTTCTTAATGACAACCATGTATGCCAGATTTTTGAAATTCAAAACAAAAAAGTGGTAGAATTTCATTTAAACGAAAAATCAGTTTTTATAAGTACCACTTAGTGGTTTCACTATTCATCAAAAATTGAAGTTTTTCAGAAAAATACCAAAAATTCCCCCTAAGCTATATTTGATATTCCGAATTCAAAAATGAAGTCTATTTTAAAAAATTCAAATAATATAATACACATTAATTAATTTAATAATTAATTCCCGATGTCATGACAAATAGCGTGTTTTTATGAAACAATAATTATCAAAAGATTGACACTAGTTTAAGTCCGATTTCAAAGTGAAATTAATTCCAACGACCACTATTGGATTTAATGGTAAAAATATTTTCTAATTTCACTTTAAAACCAATTCAAATGATAATCTAATCATATAAATAAATTATATTGAAAAGAGGTTTTGAATTAAAATACAACATTTTACACTATTCATTAAAAAATGAACTTTATCGGAAAAATACCAAAAATTTACACAATGCAATTTTGATGTCCCGATTCTAAAAAAGAGTTATATTTGGTCCAATATAATGTATAAGAGTGATCAAAACTATATTTAATGACGGTTCGCCATCAAAAGGTGATAAGTGAACCTTTAGTGAAAATTAGGGTATAAATGCCTAAAATTGAATTCTTTCTGTATTTTAAGCCTTTATCTTTTATTGGATAAATGTAAAAACATTTAAAAAAACATATATAATAATATTTTAGTTATTTCTATCCTTTCCCGCCAATACAATGGCTCTGTGTTAACTACCATTTAAAATAATATTATTATATTACTAGTGTGCAACGTAAGTTTTCAAAGAAACTCATCGTTGCGTATCGAGTACGCTATCGAACATAGCAACCCCTTTTAATTAAAATTAATATTTAATTCGCAAATATTAATAAATATGAAAATTTATTATTCTTTATTTACCCGGGATGTTACATCCTTCCCCCCTTTTGGGAATTGCGTCCTCACAATTTTATTCACTTATCCAAATAAGTGGGGGTATTTATCCCTCATAGCATTTTCAGATTCCCGCGTTGCCTCTTCAACAATATGGTTTTTCCACAAAACCTTTACCTGGTGAATTACCTTATTTCGCAACACTTTCTCTCTTCGATCAAGAATCTAGACTGGTTTTCCTTCATAAGATAGGTTCTCCTCCAGCTAAACTACCTCTGGACTCAAAACATGAGATGGATCTGGCATATACTTCCTCAACATCGAAACATTAAAAACATTGTGTACCTGAGATAAACTCGAAGGTAAAGCCACTCTGTATGCAACTGATCCAACTTTCTCCAGAATTTCATATGGTCCAATGAACCTTGGACTCAGCTTTCCTTTCTTACCAAATCATATCACACTTTTCCATGGATAAACCTTGAGAAAAACATGATCACCTACCTCGAAAGATAGATCCTTCCTCTGGTTATCCGCATAACTCTTCTGCCTGCTTTGAGCTGTTCTCATGTGTTTCTGAATCAACTGAACTTTTTCTGCCATCTCTTCTACCAATTCTGGTCCCATCAACTTCCTTTCACCCACTTCATCCCAGAAAGTTGGAGTTCGACACCGCTTCCCATATAATGCCTCAAATGGTGCAATCTGTATACTAGAATGAAAATTGTTATTATAAGAAAACTCAACCAAAGAAAGATGTTGGTCCCAACTTCCCTAATAATCCATAGAACAAGCTCGTAGCATATCCTCCAAGGTTTTAATTGTTCGTTCTGACTATCCATCTGATTGCGGATGAAAATCTGTACTAAAATTTAATTCAGTACCCAACAACTTCTGAAGGCCTTTCCAAAAGTTAGAAGTAAACCTAGGATCACGATCGGACACAATGCATAGAGGAACTCCATGTAACCTGACTATCACTTTAAGATACAAATGGGAAAGTTGATCTAGGGAATAATTATCTCGTATAGCAAGTAAATGATCCGATTTAGTCAAGCGATCAACAATAACCCAGATTGCATTATTACCTCAAGATGTCCTCGGTAATCCCACAACAAAGTCCATGGATATGTTTTCCCATTTCCACTCTGGCACTGGTAAAGGCTGAAGCATCCCTTTCGGTAACTGCCACTCTGCCTTAACCTACTGACAAATCAAACACATCACAGTAAAATCAGCAATATCCCTTTTCATTCCATCCCACCAGTAATACTCCCGCATATCTCTGTACATCTTAGTACTTCCAGGATGAACTGAAAATGGGGAACTATGAGCCTCACATAACAACTAATTCTTCAGCTGTGAATCACAAGGCACACATAATCTCTTCCCAAACCTCAAAAAACAATCATTATCAATGTTGAATTCAGGAAACTTACCCTTCTGAACCAGCTCTACCTTTTTCTACGACTCACTATCTTCCGTCTGTGCTTGCTTAATTCTGTCTGATAGGGATGATCTCACTAATACCTGAAACAAAACAGAAGAACTTCCTACAGCAACAAATTCTATGCCAAAGTTCATTAAATCAAAAACCAAAGGATCTCGTTCCAAACGTAGCATGGTTAATGAAGCATTACTTTTTCGACTCAAAGCATCAGCCACTTTATTTTCTTTTCCCGGATGGTAATGAATTGTACAATCATGATCCTTGATTAATTCCAGCTTTCTACTCTATCTCATGTTCAATTCATTCTGGGTGAATATATACTTTAAACTTTTGTGATCAGTATATATTTGACACTTTACTCCATACAAATGATGCCTACAAATTTTTAAAGCAAAAACAATAGTAGCTAATTCCAAATCATGTGTAGGGTAATTTACCTGATGAGTTTTCAACTGACATGAAGCATAAGTAATTACCTGATCATTCTGCATAAGGACATAGCCATGTCCTTTCAACGAAGCATTACTGTATATAACAAACTCACCATTCCTGGAAGGAAGTGCCAAAACTGGAGCATTCACCAATCTTCTTTTCAACTCCTAAAAACAATCATCACATTCTTTTGTCCAGATAAACTTAACACCCTTCTGAGTTAGCTTAGTCATTGGACTAGATAACCATGAAAATGTTTTCAACAAACCTTCGGTAGTAACCTACCAAACCAAGAAAACTAAGGATCTTAGTTACATTTGTGGGTCTTGGCCATTCTTCAACAACTTTTGTTTTAACAGGATCAACAGTTATTCCATCTTTTGAAACAATGTGACCCAAGAAAGAAATTTGTTGTAACCAAAACTCACACTTTCTGAATTTTCCATATAGTTTATTTTCTTTTAAGGTTTGCAAGATAACCCTTAAATTACTTTCATGCTCCTATTTACTTTTAGAAAACACCAAAATATCATCAATAAACACAACCAAAAACTTATCACCTGAGTCAACTGAGCCATCACTACAACAAACTCTTCAATTCTGATTCTGACCTTCTCAAGTTGCTGATTTAGAAGGTCATTTACCTATGTATGCCTTCCCAGAAAATATGTTCTGTTTCCTCTACGAAAAACCATTCTTAACAAAGAAATATCTTAGGAGAAGAAACATGGTAATCTTTAAATGCTATATCATTTCAATCGTACCATAAATTAACTTATAATTTTACACTTTTCTAACTCCTAAAGTTGTTTAAACTGACCTCTAATACCAACTATAAGGCCCCGGCCTTAAAAATCTCTTAATATTGAATTAAATGAATAATTCACATTGAGGATCTTTTTAGGTTTAGATTTTTAGATAATTAGGACATAACTGTTACATCTCAAAAGATTACAAAGTAGACTAAGTTTCTATAAAATAAAAACTCTTAAAAAGAAACATGTCTAGTTCCATGTTTTATATAGCATGACTTTCCCTTGATTCAATCCTTGACCCTATTCCACATTAAGTCCTGTGAAAAACATTTCAAAAAAACTTGGGGTGAGCATAAAAAGCTCAATAAGGGATACACAAAGAATGAAAACTGTTAGTTTTTCAAACATCAAGTAAACCATGTATACTTTATCAAAGTAATACCTTCACCTTCATGAAGTAGTAAAAACTCTTCACTGAATAAAGTATCATTACATACCCTTTTGTAACCAAAGGATTACTATAAAACCCATATAAAGAACACATAACATATAAAGGTAACTTGGGACATAAACATACTTAAGTGGAATAACCACACGGTCGACTTCTGCACACATCACTTAATGGAATAGCCATACGACCAACTTCCATACATACTTAATGGAATATCCATACAGCTGACTTCCATACCCAATGCATTGGAGGTTATAACGTAACCACCCGTCCTGGTATTCACAGAACCACCTGTCATATGGTTTATCACGTAACCACCCGTCAAATGTCCAAGTACCATTATAAAATCATAAAACATAAAACCAATATAAAGGAATGATGACATTTCCACATTTCAATCACAATATATCATTTAAATATATTGACATAGTAGAATCCTTTATCAAAACCATTTTCAATACCAAAATACATAAAAGATTAAATGGTATTTATTTTATTTAAAAAGCATTACGGCTTGTTGAGGAAGCCAAAGACCAAATAATACTCGCTGCGGAGGAAAAGGTCGTTGTCACCGCGTACGTTAAAAAAACATTACTTTTTGTCGTTTAGTAAAATTCTTCGTAGAAAAAGATTCCATTTTTATAAAAGTCAATGTCAAAGGGGTTTATACATCGTATAAAAGAAAGTTGTGTATAAAACGAAATATTCCTCAATTAAAGGAGATTGAGATGAAGTCCCATACCTCGGGTCCGACTTGACTCGATCGTTCTTTAACGTCCTGAATAATAAACATGAGTTAATTTCTACTTGATTAAGAACCTTTTTCAAGTTAATTATTCCTTTAATATCACTTATTACCATATTATAAACATTATGTAATCATTTAAGTTAATAATGTTTGTTTTGTCGATATTTGGTTCTTAAGTCGAAAGTGGACTTCTTACAATTACATGTTGTTCGTGTGGTCAAAGGTTTTTTATATCCAGAATGACATTCCTGATTTGGATATCATATATATCATATACATCTAGCATATACATGTATTTATAATATTACTTAATCATTTAGAGGTAATAAATTAAATGCACCGTTCATGGAGACGGTAAGCCGTACGTACGCATGAATGCTACTTTCATTTCTATGTCATATTAATGGAATTAAACCTAAATGAGAGGTATGTATATTTTAATTCCATAATTATATTCATCATTTATATGTAACATTAATTATATATATCAATTATAAATATGTACTTATAACAGTACATTAAATTTGGGGATAAGAAATGAAATGCACCGTTCATGGAGACGGTAAGTCGTACGTACGCATGAACGCTACTTTCATTTCTATCTCATAATTTAATGGAAAGAAATAATAATTATATATAGGTATATTATAATTCCAGTATAACATCATATATAATAACTTTAAATCCATCCTTTATACGTCCCACATATGGAATTAATGAATCACATCACTTTGAGGGGGCGGTAGTCCGCACTTCCTTAAATGAAGATATCGAGTTTACCCATAATGGAAAGCATAAAGGTATGCCCAAAATGATAAATACAGAAGCTTAAGGAAAACATAAACATATTATATATCATATATAAATATAGTGTCATTTTAATGGCCACTTTTGAAGGTGTTAAAAGAATGTTGAACAATCATCGTTTCAGGAGGCCGAAATTCTCTATCCATGGAAACAGTATGTTCTTTAACCATTAGATGTAGGTGTGTGTAATTGTAGCTCTAATACTTCTTATAAAAACATCCTAGTATATTTATGATACTGTAGTTGTTACAAAATAAATGAATAAAAAGAGTTTAGGGGTTTGGAGAAGCAAAATAAAACCAAAGGACTCAAGTGAAGACATTACCTTAAAATCGGGAAACTCTCTTTGGTTTGATCTCAAAGGCTTTCTTGGAAAGACTTCTGCCCAAAGTGAGGATTCAATTAGTAATAGAGGGAAGTGGAGAGATAAAATGGTCAGGTTTTGGCCAAGCCAAAGGCTTTGGGAGTGTGGGTAAGGAGGTAGAGGTGGGGGCCTTTTATAAGAGGGGAGGAGGGGCACTCTTGGAATGTAAAGAAATGATACTTTATTTTAAAATGCGTTTAAGATTTTAATGGTCCCACATTAATGAGTTTTGAGGATAAGGTTATAAGGGTTCTAAATACACCCATCCAATAGTTTTTGGACATGTTTAGGTCTTAGATGTTACATTATCTTTCCATTTTATTTAAATCCTTTATTAATGAGGTAATCGCTGCATCATCATGATGTCATAAATAATTTTATAAATTTAATGTCTAAAAATTATAAAAAAACTATCATGATGTAGGAAATATTTTTATCTTTCTAATGAATATTTATAGTCAAATATCTGATTTGTATAACCCTATGTAAAAATTGTTTTAGTAAAACATCTCATGTTTGTGTCATTTTTACTTTAACATTTAATAAAACGTTATTTATGTCATTTCCCAAACAAAGTGGCTCCATGGGGTCAACAAGTTGACCCATGGATTGTATTGGTCGGCCATGACACATCCAATGAGGGTAAGACATATTTCAAGCTCATCTCATATTATTAAAACATTATTTTTACCTTAAACTACACTAATTACCTCTATTCGCGATTAAGAACTTAAAAGTTACTATACACCAAAAAATTATTTTAATATCATTGAACCACATTTTACTTCTTAATTACAACCATGTATGTCGGATTATTGAAATTCAAAACACAGAAGTGGTAAAATTTCATTTAAACGAAAAATCAGTTTTTATAAGTACCACTTAGTGGTTTCACTATTCATCAAAAATTGAAGTTTTTCAGAAAAATACCAAAAATTCACCCTAAGATATATTTGATATTCTGAATTCAAAAATGAATTATATTTTAAAAAATTCAAAAAATATAAGTCACATTAATTAATTTAATAATTAATTCCCGTTGTCATGACAAATAGCGTGTTTTTATGAAACAATAAGTATCAAAAGATTGACACTAGTTTAAGTCCGATTTCAAAGTGAAATTAATTCCAACGACCACTATTGGATTTAATGGTAAAAATATTTTCTAATTTCACTTTAAAACCAATTCAAAAGATAATATAATCATATGAATAAATTAGATTAAAAATTGGTTTTGAATTAAAATACAACATTTTACACTATTCATTAAAAAATGAACTTTATCGGAAAAATACCAAAAATTTACACAAAGTAAATTTTGATGTCCCGATTGTAAAGAAGAGTTATATTTGGTCCAATAGAATGTATAAGAGTGATCAAAACTATATTTAATGATGGTTCGCCATCAAAAGGTGATAAGTGAACCTTTAGTGAAAATTAGGGTATAAATGCCTAAAATTGAATTCTTTCTGTATTTTAAGCCTTTATATTTTATTGGATAAATGTAAAAACATTTAAAAAACATATATAATCATATTTTAGTTATTTCTATCATTTCCTTCCAATACAACGGCTATGTGTTAAATACCATTTAAAATAATATTATTATATTACTAGTGTGCAACGTAAGTTTTCAAAGAAACTCATCGTTGCGTATTGAGTAAGATATCGAACATAGAAACCCCTTTTAATTAAAATTAATATTTAATTCACAAATATTAATAAATATGAAAATTTATTATTCTTTATTTACCTGGGATGTTACAGTTTATAACTATCAATACATATCTGTTGTAAGAGATTCCCAAAGAGCCCGATGTTTCTTATCCTATATTGGGTACAGAAGAAGAGATCCAACCCAATAATATATAAAGTTGGTCACACCTAATGCTACTAATGTAATCACTACTATATGATAGGCATTTCACATTAGGTTCACCATTTTAATTTCTAATACTTCCACTAGGGAATGTGTTTATGGAGGATTGTGTCCTTGGACTATTCGAGATCCTGTGGCCCTGCATTCCTAATTTCCAAAGGTATGCGACCTTAATTACCAGGGTTAATTATGTTGGCTCCATGATCAATATGAGAGGATGGGATGTTAGCTATTACTTCCATCGATTCTTACTTGGGTTGAATCATATTGTTTGAGTTATCCTTACAAATCTAATAAATATTCATGAATCTCATTCCTAACTCCATATTACAGTGGAAACTAGTTTATAATGACACTTTTTACCATAAAATAGAGGATACCTATGGTTGGAGTTGATGATAGTTTTAGGATTTTTAAGAATATATAAGTATCATCCTCATGTGAGTTTGTAAAGTAAACTTTTTTTCATCACATAATTAATCTCATGTATAAAAATCAATGCATCCCATGATCACCATGAGAAATTTTACTATCCTGAACCAATAGTAGGGGGTATCGTCCCATGACTATAATAACATCAAGGGTTTGGTTCAAGTGTTTTTTCATTATTAAATATGTTGATGTTGCCTCGATAATGCGGTGGACGGTTCATGTCATTGTTCAGACCGCCTAGGATGTGATTTGGGGCCACACTCCTAATGACTCCATGGCAGGATAAAACAAGTAAAACTCACATCATTAGAAGAGTTGTACATATGAATCCTTCAAGCTGAGGAGGGGTGGGGTGCTGCATGAGTGCCCTTCTATGATGAGATGTTATGCCCATGAAAAGTGGTATCAAAGAAGATTTTCCTTATGATGTTTGTGGAATGATGATAATTAGACCTTTGGGGTGGGAGTGTACTCCTGGGGATTTATGTGGAGGTGACACGATAGATACGGTTGCTCTCATTTTCATATCAAAGGCAGAAACACAACTACATAGGTTGTGTTTCAAGGAGGGGTTTTTTGACCCAAATATAGTGGGTGGAACATGGTTTTTGTGAACCTGAGAGAGTGGGTGGACAATGAAGACAACAACGAGGAAAGAGCATCCCCTTGGCCACACATGGTAGATGTTTAGTTGGAAGGAGAACATTTCGTAGACACCCTCGAGGCCATGATTCTACAAGAATGAGGGAATTCATGGAATGTTGGTGGGCGAATTTCATGACCCCATCATGGGGGTCTTGTACCATGATAAAAATGACATCAAGGATGTGGTTCATGTTTTTTCCCTTATTGTATATATGGAATTCACCCCGATAATGTGGATGATGATGTGTGTCAATCTCGACATCACCATGGTTAGGAGTTGGGGCCACTCTCCAAATGAGTCCATAGAAGGATGAAATTATTGAACCTCACATCATTCAAAGATTTGGAAAGTGGAACCCCTCTCACCGAGGATGGGGTTGGGGTGCAACATGGTCAAGCCATAGTGGTTAGATTCTTAACCCGTGACATTATGCTCATTACATAAGGCATACAAGGCTTGTCACCTCAGACATCTTGTTCTTGTAACAAAAGGTAGCTCTTGTTTCATTACATGAGTCATTTGGAACTCATCACGCCAAGAAACTTATGCGAATCACAAAAATGTTTCATATTCTCATCACCTAGGGAATCTGTTCTCTTTATATATGGTAAGAATGTTAGGCTTTTCACATAATTGGAGGATGAAGAGATCATATGCTCATCACATAAGATTCTTATGAACATCATGTAAAAGAAACTAGTTCTCATTACAAGAGAAATATTCTTAGGTTCACCACCTAGGTAGGTATAATATATCATATTCTCATCACATAGGTTTCCTAGGCTCATCACTTGAGGCACCATAGGCTCTTTTCCTAGGGTTGGGATTTTTTATGAATTAGATAGCATTCAAAAATTTATAGTAGAGTGAGGGTCATTCCTGTATACGCTAATCATTTATTAGGTTTGTCAAATATTTATAATTCAGTGGGTTTGGTACCATATATTATTTCCATGTATGGTTCAATTCATATTTAGAGTCTAGCGTGGATGGTCCCATTTAATCTATCCTCATAGGGGTCATCTCATGAGTATAAAATCTAGTGGGGATGATCACAAATTTAATAGAAAATTGAGGGATTCCTCCCACATACACTCACCACATACTATTCTAAGAACAGTTTATCATCATGTGGTGAATCAAAGGTCTATTGTGTAATTTGTTCTATATAGTGAGAGGTTTGGTATACTCCCTAAAGATGATCAAGATTTAAAGTCAACACCTTCTGAGGGATGGGGGAATCATTGTGATGTTGGGATTGAAACTCAAATAGGTGTCTTATGTACTATATTGGAAGATAGGGATAAAAACCCATGTAACTTAAGATTTATAGTTTAAGGTTGTGTAATAGTACTGCACTTTGCATTTCAACATCACGTGGTAAATATTATTGGGTCACAAAATTACTGGAAAAAAGGGATGGTGTGGCAATTACTCTTTCATCTTCCTAAGAAATTGAGGGAAGTTATCTCATTCTCATTACATGAGGCATCCATCACTTAGGGGTTTCTAGACTCATCACACTGGAAATCCTATGCTTGTCACATAGGGTAGTATGTAGTTTAAATACATACACTAAGGATGTTATTCTATATAGTTTAATGTATATTGTTATGATGTCATACTTTTAGTTTAACATCATATAGTTAGGATGAAGACTGTACAATATAGCGTTCTGAGGTGATGATGTTAATGTTGTGAAAGGGGTAAAAATAAGATAATTAATGGGGTTTATGCATTTAACTACTTAATTATAGTTAAAGAGTATTAAGGACATGAATGGGACTTACATAATGGTCTCTTTTTAGAGAGACCACAATTCTAGTTGGGCTCATGAAGCTAATGAATCCATATTCTATGGATGTGGGACCCATTTCCATCAACTTTTGAAAATGATTATGTTTATTAAAAGGATGCTTGATTTTGGTGTATATAACACTATTTCAAAAGAATTGGAGTTACATGAAAATGATTTTTCATGAGGCAAGAGCTATGATCAGGAATCCAAAAAACATTGTTCTAGTAAAATTTTAGAGTTGTGTAGAAATGAGTTTGTGTGAAGAATGGCCTTCGAGTGTGAATGTGAAAAACACTTTTTGAAACTTTATAGTTCTGTAAAAATTAGTTTTTATGAGGAATGGACTTTCAATGAGAATGTTTAAAACACTATTTCACATGAATTTTGAGTTTTATGAAAATTAGTTTGCATGAGGCATGGCCTTGAATCGTAAATGTGAAAAACGTTATTCCATGAACCTTTTTTAGTGGAATGAAAAAGATTTTTATGAAAGTTTTTTACTTTTAAGGAAATTAAATTCCAAATTGTTAAATTTATGTGAAAAAATCTCAATAAAAAGATAATACTTTAAAGGGATCATGTAATGAAATTCAACCCAAGTTTGAGATTTTTGTCTTGCATAATTCACAGAACCCCTGAGTTGCATGGGCAGGGAGATTTGGAACTATAATCCTAGAGGTATACCATAAAATTGGGGAATGATTTCATATTTATAGGGATTTTGGATCATAGATGTCTTTGGATCAAATTACTCTTGTTATCTTGTATAACTTGGGAGTTTTATTGCTTCCTCAACTCTAGTTCGCAAAACTTTAGAGTTGTGTGAGATGTTGGAACTTTCTTGTTGGGGTCCATATTAAGTATGTTTTAATATTATTCATTTTAAATTACCATTATAGAGAATGTTATAGTTTCATGAATTTACATGATTTGAGAAAACGGTTCAAAATTTGAGTGAAAATGTGGACTTTTCTCCAAATAATATTTGGTCGGTCATCTTTTAGAATTATGGTTTCAGAAAGTCATTAATTTTGATCTGTAAGTCCATTTTGGATCCATGAATAGTAAAATGGAATATTTTATAACAAAATACTCATATAGTTATGAATTTACACTATAGCTTCCATCTTTAAATTACAAAAAGTGTTTAGAAGTCCCATCAAATGGGGTCTTTTCCTAAACATTCATCTCAATCCTTTTTTAAAACAATTTTCAGTTTCAAAAATGACTATCAACCAAATATCCCATTTAATAGATGCATTTTTATTACATTATAAATTTTATATGGTACCCCCAAAATACATAAAACTAAATTATATTAGTTATATTTTAATTCATGATTGGTCAATAAACTACTTATCTTTACAAGTTTCAGCTTCGTAAAAATATCATGATTTTTCAAATAACATATAGAAGACATGTCAAAGGGAATTATGAATTTTATATAAATTCTTTTAAAAAAAATTAATTTTAAAAAAATTATAAAAACCCCATTTTTGGGTTGGGGAAAATATAAAAAAATACTAAGCCTGCCATTGTACATTGCTGGAGAACTACTATTACACCCACTCGTCACTAAAAGGGATTTGATGATGAATAAATAGAATGGATCCTTACCATTTTTATTCACCTCAAAAGATCACCTAAGAACAACATATAAGAAATGGTAATAACATAAACCTACTAAAAATGAATATAATAAGGTATAAATATAAAAACAATAATGACAAAAAATTGATGAACCACTAAAATAATTTTCTTTTTGTTTGCTGGAAACACTATTGAATCTCTCACTAGACATAGGGGATAACTAATTATCAAAAATTAAAGATAAAAAATATCTCTCACACAAGGATAAATAAACCATAATTCCACTAATAAACAATGTAAGGATAGCAAAAACATGCACAACTGGTGAAAATAAAAATAAACAGAAAAGGGACCTCATAGATAGTGTAAATTAATTTTGAGGGGTATTAATCTTTCAATTAATTTATTTTTATGTTTATGCATTAATGAAAACGTGAATATGTATTTAATTTCATTAAATAATCATTATACAAAAACCATAAACACTTCAAGGAACAAAAAAAATTGTCACAATATATTTTTACATGGTAAACTACTCAAGACAGGCATTTATATCCATGGAATGATCTGGTAAAACCCATGATCACACATTCAACTTGAATCACCATTTAGATTAAAAAATAGCAAGGATAATCCATGAAACCATGATTCAGAATGTTTATTCTAACTTTTGCAAATTTTTCTCATATAAACAAATATATACAATCATAATTTACATAAATGAGTCTACACCCAAGATACACTTCTATTACATTATCATTATTCTTCTTCATTTTCTTTCCATTATACCTCTTACTATTTTTATTATACTTTCACTATAACCAACAACCCACTCTACTCCTTCTCCCACTATACAAAAAAAATCCTCTATTATATATATGAGAAGAAACCTATCTATCTGTCTATAAATATTGAATTTCAATTTCAAATTCAAAGATGTTATTTCCTTCAACTTCCCCTACTTATTTTTTATCCTTCCTATCTTGTCAAGGATTTTATCCAACCTTGTATATAATTATAGGACTTAATTATTTTAGTTTGAGTAGCCTAAAATCACCAAATGATACACATGATCAAAAAATTAAATTTTAGTCATTAGAATAAGCTACAACACGACTTTATTGCAATGTGATAAAATAGATTTTTTAGAAATTCTCCTCAAATTATTTCTCCTTTTTTAGTGAAATTTATTTTTTTTATGGCGTAAGGATTCTCTAATTTTCTATAGTTATGTATGATTGTGATTTGGCATCTCTAATTGATGAATAGTCTGTCCAAGAAATCTTAAATAATATAGAACATAACTTTCATGTCTCCTTTTTGTGGTGTTAATTCTTCCCACAACGTGAAATACTTGATATATTATGGCATGGACTTCTCCAAGCAATATGACTATATCGAGTTTGTTAGAACCAGTTTTATCCATCTCAAATAATTTTATTCCTTTTACACTTTTATTCTAAAATGATCTTAATCTACATGTCATAATACTTCTTTTCTGTCTTATAAGTATATCATGATCAATCTTGAAGATGTTTAATACATGAAATAATAGTGAAGGATAGTTAAATTCATTATTATATCCTGACACAAAATCTTAGGTTTTAACATGATATATTATCCCTTCATTATAGTTTAATCTTTTACATCATTCATTTCAACATGATTTTTGTGACCAAATTCAGTGTACTAACCCAAAGAGGGAGGTGATCAAGCTTCACACATAATTAAATATTTTCTTCCTTTAAGTCACATTTTCCATGTATATACTATTACCTCATTGGAATGAACATATTAAATTTCTATTCGTCTCATCGTTGATCGCATGGAATGTTAAAAATGAATATATAATGTAAATCACATGCACACATAAAGATGTTACATATTTCACTACTAGGGTATAATTCAAGGAGAATACAAAGGGAGGTGTTCTAGTGTACCATAATCCTCTATCACACACTATTTTATGGATATGGATTTTAGGTCACATTCACGTTGCACCAAGGGGAACATCCCTTACAGGGATTTGGAAAGACACACTATCTATCCAAGGGTTACTTCCTCTTTTTATACCTTGTGAAATTATTCAGTAAATGCAATAATAAGTTTATATACCTGAGGGTATCATAAATAGTTTATAGAGAATAAGGTCTCTTCTAGATTAGAATGCGAATCTTATTTCTTTATAACACTAGAATATACAATCCATTATAGTCTAAATTATAAACTCTTTGAATCCTTAATGGCCTGATGAGAATGAAAACTCAGTTTGAGTGTCAATAAGTTGTCTTCTGTATGAACATAATAGAAACATCTTCCTCTTCTAGATAGTTATTAATCCCTATTGTGATAATTTTTTATTGTCACTTCTTCAATATCCATATATATTTATTTAACTAATTTTTCTTATTTGATCATTCATTCTTGAATAGAACTACATATTATCTATGGAAACAAAATTTTAAAATATTCTCTTTTACTAATATTAACCGAATATATCAATTTTCATTCATCTATACCTTTTCCATAACTCCTACATGAATTTTTTATTAAGATTCTCCAAGTATCTATCCTTTGAGACAATATTTGGGATAATTTATCTTTTTATAATCCTATTGAAGTTCATATGATTGGGTTAGTCCAATATAAAGGGGGTAATAATTAGTGGAGACCATTTTTAATTAATTCTTTACACATTAAATAAACCTCTATAGCCTATTAATGTTTAATCCACCAAAATATGAAATCTCAACCTCACTCACACATGAAAAAATGAAAGAGAAACAATCACAATAACTTTTACAAGGTTCATCTCCTTCCCATAATGTGTACTTTATACCTTGGTTTATAATGAACCACACATTTCACACATAAATTTTATATCTTATTAGATGAATATTCATTACAAAAAATTATGATCCACATAAAAACCATAAAGGTTTAGTTTCTTTGTAAAATTGAATTCATGACCAACTAGTTTATAAAATATCTACATCACATCGTACATAGTTCTTCATAACTAGAACCCTTATTATACGCATTATATGTAAAACTTTTCTTCATATCCTGTGGAAATAAAAACATAATAAAGGGTGATATTAGATTCTCGTTAAGGGTAAAAAAGGGATATATTAATGATAATTTGAACATAAAAAGACAATAAGGCGTGATAAAATTATATTAACATTTGAAAACTATACCCAAAAAATCATATATCATAATTTTAAATCATAGAATAAAGCATGGGAATTCATAATACAAAAATACTAGAGTAATCAAAGATAATGATCCATGAGAACATAACATTGCCATAAGATCATGTCATAAAAGAGTGGAATAATTATGGAATAATCAAAATCATTGACATATTAGGTAAAGGATACCCACCAAGACATTCCTAAGAATTTAGTCTTGTTAAAACCACCCATATACCAACTTACAGATTCAGATAACCTCTCGTGTTCCCTCTTGTTTTGGGATTGGGATAACCTCCTATGTTCCATCTTGTTTTAGTTTTGGTATATACTCTTATATATCCTTTGAGATCATAGAACATTAATCATTACTGAACTCATTTGAGGGATATATAAGTTTTCTCCCACCCATTATATAATCATAAATTCATTTATAAGTATTAACTAAGATCATAAAACACTCATTATAACATAACCCATTGAAAAGAAAAAAGGTCTCATCAATATTTCATCATCATAACTATAAACCATCCTAATAAAGAATAAATATAGCATCATTTTATTATAATACTTTTAAAAATTATGTAACATCAGTGGATGTTTTCTTAGATGAGAATTTCCTTTAAAAGAACACTAGAATATTTCATGAGGAAAATATACTTTTCATTTTTAAATAACATATTAAAATCTAAAAAAATTACAAATATAAAGGAGAGAATTTTATTTGAAAAGAACATCGTAAAATTTTAAAGGAATATTCAAATCATTAATCAGTCATAACGGTGGTAAATTCCTCGAATGTCATGTATATTAAAACAAAGATTCCTTTAAAAAAATATAAAAAAATAAAAGTACCACATTTGTAAAAATATAAGAATATTCATCTTAAATTGTTTTTAAAAAAAGTAAATCATGGTTAAAAATGGCATTAAAAAATTATAGGATAATATTAAATAAATTCTTGAAAACAGCTTAGAAAACATTTATATGGTAAAAAATGGATATTTGACTCAAGAGAGAAATCAAGTTAGTTTTCCTTAAAAAATTTCATTTGGCCTACTGAGAACATAAAGTGAGTAAAATGAAAGGAAAAAATTTATTATCAATAAATAATCGAATTAGGATAAAATTAATGAAATTCATGATATATAGATCTATAAATTTCATCAAAAAAAACTTAATCATAAACAATTTCGATAAGCAATGAGTTTGTAACCAAATTTTCTTACCGCTTTGGAAAATTTCAAATCAAAAAATCCTGAAAGAGATAACTTTTTATGTATATAAATATAAAAATAATTTCATTATTAAGAATCATAAAATAAATTCATGGGAGTTATATAGACAACATAAAAAACAAGTGGTGAATATGGAATGTGTCCCATAGAAATAAAAGTGAGATGAAAATCTCTTACCTCGAGGTACACTCACTTCGAATGTGTTTTAAAATATTTTATATTAAATATAAATTTATTATAATTATATAAAAGAACCATAATAATATATATAATTCCATATATTATTGTCTTATAAAATTTTATCACTCATTTATTGATAATTTGTTCCTAAATTCACTCTTCCAGGTGATAACTTCTTGGTTTTTCATGAGAATTTTGGTTTAGTAGTTTTGGTCCTTGTACTTTGATCATAATTCCATTATATCCATAATTTTATTCATGATAAAAAAATCATATATTTTAATTATAAAAATATTAATAGTAATCCATAAATTTTATAGATAGAAAAAGAAATTACCTGGTTCATAGAGATGGTAGGTCGTACGTACACATGAATGCTTTTTTCACTTTTCAACAGATGGAGCGAAATAAAGGATAAAAATAACCTTTAATGAACCATAATTATATATATAAATTCATATATATTTATTAAATTCATCACTATAACTTTACAAGAATTGCGGTGATGAAAAAAATATAGTGCAACCTGGAGACGGTAGTCTATACATACTCATGAGAAATGTTCTCTCTTTCTATAGAATGGAAAAAAGGGGGATAATAGTTATTACATAATCATAATAACAATTAAATATATTTACCATAATGAATTAAATATTTTATAAATTATACCATGGAATTAGAGGTGGTATATGATGAAATAAAATTGATAAGGCTCAGTTAAGAGTTATACCAATTTGTTGTCAAATATCTTTTTGGATCACACCCAAATCCTTGAAAGGATTATCTTTTGGAAATACAATAATATCTTGTTTGTGGTTAAGGAAGATAGTAAGGTATTATTTCTGGTATTTTTAGAGCTAAAAGTCTCAAAAGTTGTGAGGAATAAACGATAAGATGTGCCCTCTTATATGTGAGGGGAAAGGAATTATTGGAATTTCTTAAAGTATTAAATTAATATAAAAGAATTTTCATGGAAAATTGATCCAAATTGATATAATTTTAAGATAAGATGTGTACAAGTCTAAATAACATCATCCAATAAAATTATTAAATGTTTATGTATTTTCACCCTTATATCATTGTTTTACCCCCCTCCCCAACCCTTTCGATAGTTTCCACAATATAATTATTATTTACGCTTTAGGGGATAAGAAAGTTACTATAGAAGAACAACATACCCATAAATGGACCAAGGATGATTTTTTAACCACATTACATTATATTTAATGAATATAGTATTTTTCAAATTTATTTAATTTAATAAAATATTTTTTATTATGAAAATCATTAATGAAATTTTCGAAATACATGAAATATTATAATATAATATGTGCATAAATAATGTCAAATGGTTAAAAATGACATGTATTAGAATATATAGAGGATATGGACATAAAATAGTTATCTAATAAAATTTTTACAGAGTTTTATATCATTTTAAAAATTATCATTTGGTTTAACCCCTTGGTTAACTAATTTTCACATTAATTGTTGTAATTACTTTTTCAATATTACAGTTTTATAATTTTACTTATAAAGTGATAATTAGATCATGTAAAGGCCCATTTTTTTTGAACCAGGTTAAAATACAAAAGTTTTTGAACTGTTTTGTTTTCCTGGATGGGTTGGTCTTAAAACCAAGCTTCGGGTTGATGTTTTGTGAGTTTGGACCATTTAAAAGTGTTGATAACAGGCTTGGGTAAAGGTTCTAGGAGTTTTACATGTGGCTAATTGGGTTTAAGCTACACCAATACTAGCATTGTAATTTTCGCGGGTTGTGCACAGTTGGTCAAACCATACGGGTCCAACAGTGTAACTTGCTAAAGGTGAGACAGAGGTGCTCGCACGGTCTATGCACAGTTAGAAAAAATTTGCAGGACAAATCGTGAAAAGTAGGTTCCTTAAACCTAAGGTCCTTCATAGTTGGCGCACAGTTTTCCAGATCGTGCGAGCCAAATATTATAGCTTACCTAGTTTTGGGTTTTAGGTTAATTTTTTTAATTAAATTCACAGATTCAAGGGATTTAATTAAATTTCATGATATGGGTGTTTTTAATTGATTAAATTCTTAGTTAAATGGAATTTAATTAATTGATACAAAATGATGTTTCATTTAATTAAATTAATATTGAAAGGATTTAATTAAATGATAACGAGTTGGAGTTTTATTTATTTTGATCCAGGTCAATGTAATCTAATTTAATTATGAATAAATGTGGATTAGGGGTTTTACCTAATTAAATTCAAGGATATGAAGAATTTATTTATTTAATGAAAAGTGGGGGAAATGATTTAATTAAATTTCAAGTTGGAATAATTTAATTAGATAACGATGAGTTGGAGTGGTATTAATTAAATTAGTTGAAGGGAATTTAATTAAATGAGGTAAGGCGGAGTTTTTATTTAATTAAACTATCTGGAGAAGAATTTAGTTAAACGTGGTGTAATGGGGAGTTATGGGGTTTGTCAAATAATATTTTAAATTACAATTATAATAATAATAGGGTTATTATTATTATTATTGTATTAATTATTATAAAACTAATTGGGGTTATTTGAGGGAGGAAATAAGATGGAGGTTCACAACAGGGTGAGGTGCGACCCCCTCCCCTCATTCTCCCATGGTGGAGGCGCACCACTCCCTAACCCGTATCCCTCTCCGCATGTCAGATCATAGTGGTTCCTTCATAGAATATGTCCACCTCATCAAGGTAAGTCCTTCTCTGCCTGTTTCGTTCTGTGCATCGGCCATTTCAGCTCTTCCTCACTTGGTCTCTGTTAGGCCGAAACCCTAATACCCATGATTGTTTTTTATTCTTCTTATCTTCTGATTCTAGGTAGTGAAAAAAAATGTCTTAGGAACCGTTGGTCTATATTCCGACAACCGCCACCAAAGGCATGGCAGTTTGTCTCGATTTGGTTAATCGCTGTTAAAGCTGGGTAAGGATCAATAACCATTCATGGGGTTTTCACTCCTTAAATTAAGTAATTATGGTTTAAATGTGTTACAGTTAATTATTTGGTTGTGTGTTGGTCTCCTCTACACTATTTATAAGTGCTGGTTAATTTTTATTAGATGCGGTGATGAATTCCAAGTGTGCACGCGCTTTTCTGGAGGTGCGTGTGTGTAAGAAGTTTGGGGTTTATGTTAGAAAGTGTTTTCTTGGCCAATTCCTTGAGTTAGGGTCCCCAAAATTGATTTTATTTGTAAAATTGATGTTTTTGTTAATATACTACTTTTGATAAAGTTGAATTAAATATTGGAGAAATTTGCATATTGGTCTCTGTCGCACTAGTGGTTCTTGATATGTTTCACTAATCATTGGTTTAGTAAGGGAATAAAGGTGGATAATTCTTGAGGAATTTTTTATTGAGATTGGATTAATTAATTTTTGAATTAATTAATGAATGAGAATGTGGTGCTAGACATGGTTTTCTAGACCAATGTAGAAGTTGGTACTTGGACATAGCATTACTCCCCAATAGATATCTAAGCTCTTAGATGTAAGGGTGGTAGACATGAAGATCTACACTGAATGATAAATAGGTGTTAGACATGGTGTTCTAATACTAATAATATAAAAATATGGACTGGGTTTTTAGGTGCTAGACATGGCATTCTACACCAATAGCATATTATATGAATGAATTATGAAATGAATGAGATATGTAAGTCAAACTTGAATTAAATATGATTAAATAAAGAAAAATTGAGAATGATTATAATTACGGTATGATCCGAAGTTAGCATTGAGGTACGAGATACCATGGGATCCTTGGAGACAATAAATTATTAAATAGAGATTAATTGGTAAAGTGATTAAAGGTGTTTATGATTGATAAATATGCTTGTATGATTCTTATACATACTCTTATTTTGGCTACGGGCCAAAGTAGGTATCACTGTCAGGTGTCCCTTTGGAAACTGGATGGGTTGTTGGATATTTATTCAATTATATTATTTCCTTGTTATAACTGTACACTATTTTTTATTTTTCATTGTCTAGGATGATCTAGTGAATCGGGGGTCCTGACCTACTAAGATGTATAACTCACACCCTACTCGGGTCGCCATTACACTGGTGTACCTGAGTAGACTATTATTTGCTGGACTGTTGACCTTTTCTTTTGGTTGTTACATGTAATTGGGAGTTAGGAGAAAAGGACCGAGTAGGAGGTTGGGAGGCTGGTGGAGATCACCCTTGGGGCTTTGAGTCTTTTCTTTATTTCTGTATTATAATGTAAAGTAAGTTATTTTGTTTACTGATTTCTGATATGTATCACCATGACATGCATACATTGTATAAACTGGAATTGTCCATCTTTATTATTCTGTTGAATATTTTTTTTATGCTTCCCTTGTTGTCCGAGTTTATCTATTTCTGTTGTGCACTCTGAATTTGAGGGTATAGTCTCTACACTGAATATCCATAGACCCTAATTGCTTTTCAATAGCCTCGGGCATATGTGGAGACATTCTTGAGGTCATGTGGTGACCGTACCAGCTACCGATCCAAGGGTAAGATAGGTCAGGATGTTACAAAGTTGTATCAAAGGTTGATGTTTTTTTACTTTGTATATTTGTTTTAGGTTGTTAGAAATTAGACTGGGAAAGTTTCAGGGCTCTGTTAATGGCTGTGCATGGGACTGATCACCCCATGTACAGGAAATGACCAAGTGTCCAGGAATGGGAATTGATGTTTATACTATTTTTGGTTACAGTTGATATGATTTCACCTTGAGTGACTGTTGTATTTTCCACTGCTTATTGATTTTGAGAATTTTGAGAATTTTCTTTGGCCTGATATAGAAAGTAAATTACATTACATGCATCATCTTAGGAACTTATATATTCACATTCCATTCATATCACATGCTATGCAGTTTCATTAGTAGGATGCCTGTTAATTTTGATTGAGTGCCTTGGGTGAAATTCCATGTTTTGATTTTCTTTAGAATGCACTGTAAGATATCATGTTTTGATGATAGATATAACATTCTTGGGTGTTTATATGCCATGTGTTCTCTTTTATTAACATGTTTTTATGTTATTCCATTCTTCTATGTTATAACATTATATTGTGTTATTGGTAATGATAACATACTAGAGTAGTTTTGATGTGTAAATGCCTGCATGATTATAAAAAATAATTTTGATTGATTGCATTTTCAATGGGATCCAATTTTAGTTGTAAGGTGTATGGTCACCTTATAACTATTAAAAGGGTAACTTGTGTATTCAAACGATTGAAAAATTGGCTGCTAAAGTTAAAAATGCTAAATGAAAATTAATTATGATAAATGGGATCCTAATTCCAACGATATGGTGTATGAATGCCTTATATATTGGTAGATGGACACCCATGTGACTAAGCCTAGTATAACCATAGTGTGTTTGAAAATATTTATAAATGTAAAACTGTTGAGTTTTTATTGAAATGAACTATTATAGGGTTACATTTTTAAGAACCTAGATGTTTTGAATTAAATGGGACCCTTAGAGGTTTCCTTCTAATTAAAAGGAATTTAAATCCTAAATTTCCTATTTAAAATGAAATGACACTAAATGTTAAATGTTCAAGAGGATGTTTATTATAGATTTCCTGTTTTGGCCATGGATAATTGTTTAAAAACCATATTCCTTGTTGTGGAATAGAACTTTGGATTTGTTAAAATTCTTTCAAATTTTTATAGCTTGAAATGAATTCAATGAAATAACTAAAATTAAAGGGGGTATTTTGAGCCTAGTGATTTCTGTTTTGCATAACCAAGAGATAGGGTTGACGCTTATGCTTCGTAAGGGGCTAGCCCGTGGTAGGTAGAATGCTTAGAGCTTCAGATAATTTGTTTCAGTTGTGAGATTTTTGATGTTGGTACCATTATTATGTCTTTTCACTTACAATAACTTTTGGGACTTAGGTGTTTTGACAAGCAGATAGGTTTAAGTTGAGTCTTTTATATGAGATGTTTACGAGGTGGTCATGGTTCATGGAATGTCACACGTGCATTTAAAGTGTTTTTGAAATAGTGTGCTTGTGAGAAACTGATCTTTTCTTCTATGACATGGATACTCCTGAGGTGGGTAATGTCATATCGGTAAGTTTTTCAAATAGTTTTAGTGGTAAGATTTTAAGGAATAAGGATGCCTTGGGTGATGCAGTCATCGAGTTTTGGTTCATGACACGTCGGTAGGAGAGGCTGATTCTTTTTGAAAAGAGTCGAACGGTGATAGTTTGACTAATATTTTGTTATCTGGGTTGTATGTAGGATGCGTGGTACTTTGGGTTACATTTTTATTTGTGCTATAAAATGACAGTTTTAAAGTAGCCTTCAGATGGATTTACTTGGAGAGGTCACTAAAAGTTGAGTGAGGACTTTGGTTACATGTGGTTGGTGATGGAATCATTTTATGAGAATGTCATTGAGTTAAGGGTGACTTTAGGTTTTTGGGTTAGCTAAATCAATTAAGGAGATGATTATTGGATCAGGTATATAGTTTTTTGGGCTTGTTTATGGTTCGTTTTCACATTTTGGGTTGGATTTGGAGATTTCTCTCGGGTTTAAAAGGTTTAGGCTGTTGGGCATGTGATTTGGTTAAAGGTGTGTTTGGTGTTTAGAAATGCCATGTAATTGTTCAAATGATACTTTTTGACCTTGGTGGGTTGGTTAATTATATTGTAGTTCCCGATAGCTTCTTGGGGATGATAGGTTTTTAAGGTGGGTAAATTGTAAAGTCCTATGTTTTTTAATAGGGTTAAATTACAGATGTTTTTTAATTTTTTTTATTGAATGGTTCAGTATTAAAACCAAGATTTTATTTGATGTTCCATGAGTTTGGACCATTTAAAAGTGTTGATAATGGGCTTGGGTAATGTTTTGAGGAGTTATAAGGGTGGATCAATGGGTTTTGGGAGCACCGAGCCTGGCAGTGGCATTTGTACAGGCTGTGCACAGCTGGTAAAATCGTGCAGGTCAAACTGTGCAACATACTAAAGGCAAGATAGAGGTGCTCGCACAGTTTACACATGGTTATGAAAACCGTACGGGACAAACTGTGTGAAGTAGGTACCTTAGAAAGAAGGTCATGCATGGTTGGTGCATGTTTTTCCAGACCATGCGATCCAAACTGTGCAGCTTATCCAGTTTTGGGTTTTTGAGTTAATTCATTTAATTAAATTCCCAACTACAAGGTTTTTAATTAAATGTCATGATATGGGTTTTTTTAATTGATTAAATTCATGGTTAAAATAAATTTAAATAATTGATGCAAAACATTTTTTCATTAAATTAAATTAATGTTGAGATAATTTAATTAAATGATAACGAGTTGGATTTTTATTTAATTAGATAAAGGTCAATGGAATTTAATTAAATAAGGAATTAATGTGGAGTTGAGGTTTTACCTAATTAAATTTAAGGATAGTATGAATTTAATTATTTAATGAAAATTGGGTGAAATGATTTAATCAAATTTGAGGTTGGAAGAATTTAATTAAATAATTATGATTTGGAGTGGAATTAATTAAATTCATTGAAGGGTATTTAATTAAACGGGTAAGAAGGAGTTTTTATTAAATAAAATTAATTGGAGAAGAATTTTATTAAATGAGGTGTAATGGGGCAGTTATGGGGTATATCAGAGAACCATTTAAATTAAAATTATAATAATAATATGGTTATTATTATTATTATTATATTAATTATTATAAAACCAAGTGGGGTTATTTGAGTGAGGAAATAAGAGGTAGGCTCACAACAGGGTGAGGCACAACCCCCTCCCCAAGTTCTCCCATGGTGGAGGTGCACTACCCCCCAACCTAGCTCCCTCTCCTTACATCGTATCATGGTGGTTCCTTCACGGAAGATGTCCGTCTCATCAAGGTAAGTCCTTCTTCACATGTTTTGTTCTTCACATTGGTCATTTCAGCTCATCTTCACCCGATCTTCGTTAGCCCAAAACCCTAAGACCCAAGATTGTTTTGGTTTATTCTTCCCTTTCAAGTCTAGGTGGTGAAAAAGATGTATCAGGACCTGTTAGTCCGTATTTCAACAACCACTGCTGAAGGCATGTCGGTTCGTCTCAATTTGGTTCACCGCCATCAAATTAGGGTAAGGCTTAATAACTGTTCATGGGGTTTTCACCACTTATATAAAGTATTTATGGTTTAAATGTGCTACAGTTAATTATTTAGGTGTGTGTTGGTCTCTTTCGCACTATTTATGATTTTTGGTTAATTTTTGTTATGTACGGAGATTAATTCCAAGTGTGAAGACGATTTTCTGTAGGTGCGTGTGCATGAGTAGTTTGTAGTTTAAGTTATAAAGCATTGTCTCGGCCAATTCCTTGAGGTAGGGTCCTCAACTTTTATTTTATTTGGAAAAATAAAGTTTTTTTAATCCATTTCTTTTAATAAAGTTGACTGTAATATTGGAGAAATTTTTATATAGGTATAAAATAATTTTTTAGATTACAGAAGTCCATCTTGTAATAAAACCTATCCATCAAAGGTGTGATTATTTCATGCAAAAAACATAATGTTTAGAGTGACATATTTTTTTAGCTTGTTATTATGTGAAATGATATTTCTACCCTGGTTTGTTGATGCAGTTGGGTTAAGCGTAATTTATGAGTATTGGGAATGATAAGTTGAGATAATTAATCAGGGAATTAATTATGAGATTTTAATTGGATAAGTTAAGATAGTTAGTTTGTGAATTAATTATGAACCTATGGAATTATACTTGAGATATTGAATTGGTTGTGTTAAGATAATTAGTTGGGGAAAATTAATTATGATATGATGTTTTTATATGTAACACTACTAGAATTTTGGGTTATTTCCACACTTATATAGCCATGGTTTATAAAAACTATGGATGCATCATAAAATATTGCCACAGTTCATTAAATAACTAGGGCTCTATGCCTCCAATCCCACCCTTATCATGATTCCACTCTGTGTTTGACCGTCGTGATCTTTCCTCCCCACGAGTTAGAGAAACTTCTCACCCAATGTTGCCACCCGATCTCCCGCTATCCTCCTCCAACGGTGCAACCACCTCAAGAAGATCCTCCTCTGACGATGCGACCACCCAACCTTGGGACGATCCTCCTCCGACAATGTGACCACCCAACCACCCTTCAATCTTCTTATTTGGATGTGGCTATGACGCAGCTCTGCCTCCACCTCCACCTTCAGGCCACCATCCTCCTTAACTCACCATTGGATAATGTATTTCTAGTCTTGATACATTCCTATCACCCCTCCACATATCACCAATGGGCGGTCCATAACTCACAGCTTCTGAGTGGCCTACTATATGGTTTGTTAGGTTTTTTTTTTCTATTTTCGCAAATATTTATTCGATTTATGTTGTTGGGGTTTCAATTAACTCTGATTTTCTTCAATACTCAACCACATACATATGAAACAAGATGGTTCTAATTCTTCACAAGCCCTATGATTTCTTCCACGAAGAAGGGTTTCTTTGATTTCAGATCAATTGCCTCTTCAATTTTCATTGGGTAAGATTTTTTTATTTCTTAACTTCTTAATTATCACATTTGTCTTGGATAGGGTTTATTTGTTTTCACTTATTGTATCAGGTATGATTTCTTTTATTTTTTTATGATTTCATTGGGTTTGATTATCTTATAGAGTTTAAATCTGCAAATTCTAGAAATCAGAAGTTATGATGATATAGTTTTAATATAGATGAATGGCCTATGGTGATCTCTAAATTTTTTTTCATAAATATACAGTATTCATTGATTATTATTACTTTTGTTAATGTAAACCCATGTTTCATAGTGATGAATATATGACATATCATGATATTTTTATAGTTGTTTATTAGAAGTGATGTATGGAGGATTTACTAAATTGAATTTTGATTTATCAATTTTTTTTATAGAAAATCATTTTCCTATATAAATAAAATCCAATACTATTATGATGAGTCACATTGAACATGTATGTTCTGAAACCATGATGTGGTAGATACATAGGAGATTGTTTCCCCATAGGGACTTATTCATTTTCCATTGGGTGTTTGGTCTTTGGTTTTGCATCTAGAGGTTAATACACACTACCCTATACCTCCCTACCAATTCTTATAGAAAGAACACTTTGGGTTAATAATTGGTTAAGATAAGTGTTTAATTCAACCTTGACTTATCAATGTATTTAAAATAATAAGGATTTTACCATATTTTATTTTTAACACCTTAAGCTTAGAACCATGGGTTTTTAATGTAGATTTTCCATTACCTCTGTACTCCATCTGTCTCTATAGGTCCTTCATGGATGGATCATGAATTTGTACTTATATTAGGTAACATGTTTAAGGATGATAGTTTTTACTTACCTACTAAAAGTGTAGGGGATGATAAATCTGTTATAAATTCTATTAGAAAGGTGACTTGGATTGATATTTCATTCCAAATCCATATCAGACTATTGAATACTCCTTTAAACCTTGGTTTTTCATTGGTAAGAATTTTCTTTAGTTAATAGTGTCACATCTTTCAGTGTAATAAATTTAAGTGAAAAAGTCTATAAAAATATTTTAAGAAAATACACAATTGAAAGACCAATGGGGGTGTAGTTCATACTTATTTCACCTTTCTTAGCACTAATTATCTCATAAGGGAGGTCAGTTATTTAATTATAGACTCTAGTAAATGTGAGTTAAAACTTTTTACCTTATTCACACTTTTAGTAGTGGTCCATGTATGAAAATTTTGAGATTTCTAAGAGACCTTCTCTATCAAATCCTTGGACCCTGTTAAATAATTTTCCATGATATCTCCACCTGATGAAGAATCCAATACGTTTCTATCACTATTCATAATGCCTTGATATAATAAGTTTAAGAAATTATGATCATATATGATGGTTTGATGTGGATGACTTGCAGTAAACTTCTAGAACCTATCCCAATACCCATAAAGAGATTCTCCATTATCTTTCATTATGGAATAAATCTCATTTTTTTACTATGTGCTCCTTGAATCAGAGAATAAATTTTAAAGAATGGATCTCTAGGGCTCATACTAGCTTGTTACCTCTCCATGTTCTATTTTGTACATCCACTCCTTTGTTGAGGCCTCTAGAGAGAATGATAATTCTTTTCATTTTATTTGAGCTTATGAAATTTCACTCATTTTTTAAGCTAATGCATACAGTTCCAAATTACTTTATGTTCTTGTAGGGGTCTTCACCTACAAAAAAATGAAAAATAGGAAAAATTTGGATTAGACCATGATTTAACTGAAAGTGTACATGATTATGTGGCAACACCAATTGGGTATTCTAATAGTTAAAATTTTGTGCACACAAATCTCTAATTGGTTGATTTAATTGAGCTAGGTTCACTTCCATATTATCACTATTTAGTAAAAATCTAGAAGAAGTATCCAAGGATTAAGAATTTTTAATAAAATAGTAACAAAATATATCTAAATTATAAATTATTCTTAGATTTATAACTCAATCTAGGAGTGTTCTCTTAACCTATGGATCAAAACCAAAGAGGTGATTTTATTTAGGTCAGATCAGGTGATTGAAAAGTTTTAAACAATAAAACATAATAGAGAATAATGAAGGGTGGGGGTGCAATAGGGTTCATGGGGAAGTGGGGGGGTTGCAGTGGGGGTGAGGGGTGTGGGGGGTAGGGGTGGGGGAGGTGGGTAGGGGGTGTTGCAGGGGGCAGGGGGTGGGAGTTCAGGGGGACGGGGGAGGGGGGGTTGTAGTGGAGGTGAGGGGGTGGGGTGGGGGTGGGGTGAAGGGGAAAGTAAGGGTGAAATCATAGTATTATAAATTATATATATATATATTTTAAGGAACCCATTTTAATGTTTTTTTATTATCTTTATTAAGAAAATTAGATTTTTTATTATGAAATACATTTGACTTGTTTAGTTTTGGATTCTAAGGATTGTGTAATCTTTAGGGATAATTCTTGGTTTTGATAATTTGTTGGCATTCTTAAAGATTTAGTTTAGGTAACTTAATTTCATTTTTATTTTCAATGGTTTAGTTTAAGTTGGGTTGTCTCAATTCTAGTAGTGTTAGTTTAGTTCCACTTAATTTTGATTAGGCCAAATCTTGTTGGTTTAGTTTAGGTCTATAACATTACATTCTTATTTTAGTGTATCAATTTTTTTGGATTACATTGATTTAGTTTGAGGCTTGTTATTTTGTTCATGATACTAATATGCTAGTCTAAAATAGATCCCTCTACAACTAACTCTATATCATGAAATAAAACCACAATAGTAGGATTGGTCACATACTAGATTAGTTTTGAGAAAAGGAAAATATTCTCATGCCAAGAGTTGAAAAGTCCCAAATTGATCTAAATGATACAATCACTAGAGAAGATGAAAGACACTACTTACTCCTATCCATCTGTTCACCCAATAAAGTATTAACACTTCTGATGTTTTGATATATATCTACTTATAATCCCAATAAAGACACCATATGATCGAAAATAAAATAAGTGGGAACTTTTGTGAAAAAAGTGCATTATAAAGGGTAAAAGGCACTAGATATAATCAACCCACTCATCCACTCCTCATGGAGAAACTTCACCCTCAATAGAGGGTGGGGGGGCTGCTACTGCTGGGGTGTGGGAAGGGGTTGGGGACTGTTGTAGGGGGGTGAGGGTGGCAAGGGGTTGTGGGGGCTACTGCAGGGGTGTGTGGTGTGTGTGTGTGGGGGGGGGGGTCTGGGTGTGGGGGGGGGGTCTAGGTGGAGGTGGGGTTGGGGGTAGGGGGTGGGGTTGGGATGGGGTCTGTGGGGGGTGTGTGGGGGGGGTGGGGGGGGGGGGGTTATCCTTCAGGGGGTGGTGGAAGGGGTTAGAAGGGGAAGGGGGATGCTACTGGGGGTGGAAGGGTGTTATGGGGGCTGCTTCAGGGGGGTGTGGTGGGGGTGGGGATATGGGGGTGGGGGGAGGGGCTGTTGTTTCTTAGGGGTGGAGGGTTTGGGTGTTTAGGGGGGGTGCTATTGCTGGGGGTGTAACAATATGTCTAGTTTAGTTGGAAATAGATAAAAAATATGGATCGAGATAAGAAAAATGAATATACCTTTCTAGATCACGTAATGAATCATATTCCTTCTAAGAATAAAGCTAAAGAAAAATAGAAATTCATGCTGCCTAAAGATGTTCAGATATGGGAATATAAAAATAAACAATGAATTAAGGGTTATATACATTTTAGGGCTATAAGTAAGGGATTTTTTGGGTTGATATCCATTTCTCAGCCAAGTTTCTCTAACAAAATACCATCCTTATTTCTATATTGTATTTGTTATGCATCTTGGAAGAGGGAACTTAAGGTGAATAATGAATGAGGAAAAATGGTTAATATTGCATGTTGAATTATCATTTTTTTAGAGAACATAATTTTACCATATAATTAAAATCCAATATGATTATGAGAAGTCACATAGAACATGTACGTTCCAAAACCATGATGTGATAGATGCATAGGATATTGCTTCCCTATAGGGTCTTATTCATTTCCCATTGAGTGTTTAGTCTTAGTTTTTGATTCTAGAGGTTAATCCACACTACCATATACCTTTCTACCAATTCATATAGAAATGACATGTTGGGTTAATAATTGGTTAAGATAAGTGTTTACTCGAACCTTGATTTATTGATGTATTTAAAATAATAAGGGTTTTTTCATATTGGATTTTTAACTCCTTAAGCTTAGAACCATGGGTTGTCAAATTTGATTTTTGATTACCACTGTATTCCATATGTCTCTATAGGTCCTTTATGTATGGATCTTGAATTTTACCTTATGTTTGGTAACCTGTTGAAGGTTGAGAGCTTTTACATACCTACTGGAAGTGTGGGGGATGATAAATCTATTATAAAATCTATTAGAAATGTTATTTGGATTGATATTTTTTTCCATATCCATATGATACTATTGAATACTCCTTGAAACCTTGGTTGTTAAACCATAATTGATGTACCCACCATCAAGTGTCTATATTGATCTAGTGGGATCTATAATTTTTATGATAAAAAATTTCCTCTATTTGGATATATATTTTTTCAATTCCTAGCAATTCTTTTTGAAATATATGAACTAGAAAACAAAAAGTTTTATTGAATGTCCATGGATAGAAAACTCAATTTACATTCTTATTTAATTTTAATTGAATGTCTTAGAAAATACTTTGAGTAACATGATGAAATAAGAGGCTACAATTAAAATAAATAATTCTTAGGAGGAGGTGATTACACCACTATTTGAAGGCAATCAAAGTGGTTTTACTACTATTAAATCTATTGAGAATGTTTCTTGTAATGAATTAAGTTCATGTTGTGATGTAGTTATTTCCATTGAATAATTCAGTGATATTAATTATTAAATAAAGAATTGTCTTAAAATGGACCCTATTGAAGTTATTATATATGTGTGTGAATACATAAAGGGGGATAGAATATTAGAAACCATAGTTATATTTAGATTCTAATTCAATGAAATATAAATTCGCTAAAAAGTTAAGAAAATGTATCACTATCATAATGTTTATTTAAGCTAAGGATACATTTCAATCACTTTTCAATGGAAAATTGTTTATAAATGAATAATAAGTGAAAAAGGAGAGTTTTATAGGAGGTTGTTATTATAGAAGTAGTCTTCGCACTCAAAAAATTATATTGGACCTCTGTGGTTGTCAAAGATTTATAGCTGGATGTCAAATATAATAGTATTAAAGAACTAGATAGTTCTCTTATAAAGGATAATAATGTGTATGGAGATATGATTTTGAATAAGAACAAAATAAAAATTGAAGTAGGTAAGAAAATTAAATGAATCTACGTTGGGGAGAAAACAAAATAAGGATATTATATCATGTAATATCAATAATTAAATGAAGGAGGTTGAAGAGGATGTTAAAATATAGATGAATAACCTACACTATGAAAGAATAGTCCAGATTATGGACCATTGACAATTGACCATTAACGTCATGACTGATGGAAGTGAGCTAAAGTAACAAATGGAATAAATTTAGGAAATGAATCGTAGAATTCATTTAATTAAAGATATCCTAGGTAGGAATATACATATATAAGTTCCCCTTTATATATATTCACTCATGGTAGTATGAATATATATATATATATATATATTGAGGCTAGGTGTGCTTATATATATATATGAAAAATTCATACATATGTAAGTATAAGGGGGTATATCAAAGTATAAAACATATATCTAAGGACCCCCTTGTGCATATTAGTATATAAAAAGATGTACATAGGGGCTAGGTGTCCTTATATATATGTGAAGTTACATATTCGTGCAAGTACAAAAAAAGGAATATTCAAGTGGTCGTTGTCAAAAGTAGTGGACCTTGAGGTTGAGTTAAGTTCCCTCTGCCTAACCCATTAATTTGAATTCTATAATTTCATGATTATTTTAAAAACTTGTTTTCATTATTACATAATGTGTATATGCTATTAAAATTTGTTGTGTCTCTTTGAAATGACATTTTCACATATTTTACATGATTTTCCTAAGCCTTCAACGTGGACTAGTAGAAAGTTTCAACCAACTCAATAGTAGAAAATGAATTTTATTCACATTAGAGATGATAGTGCCCTAATTTTGAGAAAACATGAACTGATAATTCTCATAAAAATCTAAAACATAAAGAAAATAATTTTTTTTTATTTCATAAAAGACAAACAACCAACCTTGAAAACTTGACACTTTCCTCAGTAACATCACTGTGAAACACTTGAACTAGAAAAATATAGAATTTAACCTATTAAAATAAATCCACCTAGGTTTGATTCATAGTGTGACCAGAGGTTTCACGCCATGAATCCATAACCCAGGGAATTTCATGGCCTGAACTGAGGTTTATAGCTGGAAATGTTCGAGATAGGGGGTTGACCCCTCAACCAACACCATTCAAGTCACAAACCTGGTGAGTCACAACATGAAAGGAAATAATATATTAAATTTTTGTTTATACTCCACCCTCAACCTCCACTAACTTCCACCCAAACCTCAGAGGTTCCAACAGGGGACTAAAACCAAATCCAAATATACCATTTAGGAACATCTAATGTTCATATTTTTAATCCAAATTCAAATTTCTCCAAAACAATCATATTATTAGGGGGTGCATTGGGTGGGTAGGGGGTGTGTTGGGGGTGGTGGGAGGGGGTGGGGGTGGGGGTGGGGGGTCCCAGGGGTGTTCATGGGTAGTGTGTTGGGTTTTTTTTGCAAGGGTTAGGGTAGGGTGTAGGGGGGTGGGCATGGGGGTGTGCTTGGGGGGGGGGGAGGGGGTGCAGTTTGCATGGGGGGGTAGGGGTTGTGTGCAGGGGGGGTGGGCAGGGGGTGTGCTGGGGTAGGGGGTGTGTTGGGTTAGGGGACAGGGGGCAGTGAGGGGGGTGCAAGGGGAAGGGGGAGTGGTGTAGGGGGGGGGGTCGAAGGGGTGTGCGGGGGAGGGGGTGTGTGATGGGTTCTTTTGAAAGGGGTAGGGGTCTGTTGCAGGGGGTAGGGGGAAAGGGGAAGGGGGTGTCTAGGTGGGGGTGCAAGGGGGAATGGGTGTGCGGGGGGGGGGGGGGTCTAAGGGGTGTGCTAGGGAGTGGGTGGTGCTGGGTTATTTTGCAAGGGGAAGGGGTAGGGTGCAGGAGGGGTGTGCTGGGGGAGGGGGCAAGGGGTGAAAGGGGCAGGGGAGGGGAGTTGGGGGGAGGGGGAAAGGGCATGAGGGGTGTCAAGGAGGGGGTACAAAGGGCATGGGTATGAAGGGGGTGTTCAAGCGGAATTTCCAAGGGGTTCAAGGTTCACTTAATGAATTGAATGAGTTAAATGGAACCAAACATGGGTAACTTGTAACATGAGAGGTAATGCCTCATGTAGTGAATTATATTACAGTTATTCCTTCTTTATAAAGTTTAATTGGATGGAATGACACTAGATATCAACCCAGGATCCACACAATTGTGCCAAACAGTTTGGAAAGTCTTCCACCATATTGAATTCATGAATATGTATGAAGTGATATGACATTGAGATGCAATCCATAATCCCCCATATGGAATCCAATTTTCAAAACATTCTTAGTAAACCTATGAAAAAATGGATAGTTATTTTCTCAAATTTCCACATAGATATATGTTAGGTTTAAAACATGCAAGGGGGTGTTCAAGGGGGAAATCTAGGGGTGCAAGGGGGTTTCACAAAGGGGGATGTCTAGGTTGAGGGGATTTCCAAGGGGAGGGTGTGTTCAGGTGGGAGGGGTATTGTAGGTTCCGGGTGCAGCAGAAGCGCAGTGGTGGTGGTGCCCAACTTTAATTTTAGCATTAAACAACATTCAAACCGAGATCCGTCACGATATAAAACACCGGATCTTTAGAGTAGAACGAAGAATGAAAAAAAAGAGGGAGTCCCTGAACCATAGAGATATGATCATCATATGTTGGTTATAATTAATTTAATTAATTCACAATAATTACCTTGGTGTAATTCTTTCTTCGTTGACGTCTCCGGTCACAATCCGATGTGATCTGTCCTTGCATCATAGAATCCAAGTTTAGGATTCCTCTAGCGGTGATCCACATGTGCTCCACATATCTATTGACCTCACGGAAGAGATATCTGAGTGCTAGCACAGAAGAACCTTCACTTGAGATGTCTTCCTTTGATCACCTTGATCCGATGGAGGAGGATCTCTCTCGGTCTTGACAGTATTCTTGGAAGAAGTAGTTCTTTCAGCCTTGAAAGAATTCTCTGAAATTATTGTGCACAACGATTGGGGAAAAGTTTTGGGGTTGTGAGGATATTTATAATCGGGTTAGAGGTTATAGAGTTATGACAATAAATAAACATGTTGCATGTTTTATTTATTTCCTTAACTCTTATTGAAAACCCCCCATGTTGAATGATTAATTCATTCACATGATCCCATGCTGATTATAATAAATATAATTTAATAAAATGATATTTTTTCCTCAAAATCCCGACTAGAAAAACTACACGTCGTGTAATCATTAATACAAGTCGTGTACTCATTTTCCATAAAACTACACGGTGTTTATATTTAATATACATAGCGTGTAATTTTATTTCCCATTTTCCTTTATTTCCTCCACCACATTTATTAGTCCTTGAGTAATGGCTATTCATTTGTTAAATAAATATAACTGCGTTAATCACTAATAAATATATATTATTTCGCCCACAATATATTCTATCGAATAACTAGTGTTGAAATAAATGCAATCAGGCATCCTTAAAGAATTATTAAACCACAGTCGGGAATAATATATATTTAACTTGTTAAATTAATATTTAATTGAGATACATGGACACACTTAGTGTGTGACCCTATAAGCCCCTTACTCAGTGGCATTAGGCAGAGCCAGCCTAAATTCCAAGGTTAGAATTTAGCAACATGCCATGGCACCCATAGATTAAGAGGTTAACTCTGCAATGACGTGTCACCTCCTACGAACTTTTACCGTGTAATATAATCTCTTTGTCATGATATCTCGAATCAAGAGGGCTGCATGCTAGTGTCATCAACCCATGTGCTCGATTATTCTTTCTTTGACTTTTCGGAGTTGAACTCGCCCATACTTTACCATGGCCATGGATTTATTTAGGCTATATCAATTCCATCAATGGGCCTGAGATATCTACTTCCATTATGGAATAGAAGGGACAAATCCTTCCTCACATTATCTATTAATGCATTATTACTTGTGATTCACCCAACATATCCTACCTCATTGTGAACAGTGTGTCACCACAGTTTTTGTCAATACATCTAAGTGCACGAGTTGTAACACCCATTAATAATAATCATGAATTTTAAGGACCAATACACACGTTCACAGATAGGAACATCCAATGACACTATGAAATTTGGATTTCCTACTGGTGGGTCACGTTCTTATAATATCCTCCTAGATATTACCAAGGGCGCACACCATGTGAAGGTGCCTCAAAGTTTTATGAGTCCTCACCCCTAATGGCCTGTATTATTTGTGTCCCTAAAATAACATCATCTGTCCATAGAACATATATTCAAAGATAGTGTTATGGCATTTCCGGGTTCTCATCATTGTAGGGATCCGCTATGACCCTTTAATGCAACAACTATCCTTGGGACATTATCACATGCATTGTCACATAGAAGAACTATCAAGATGTTATAAGATGTTTATTTAATGAATGAATAAATTACAAAGTAGTTGGTTCTAGGCCACCAACTCCAACAGACTCCCACTTGGACTAGAGCCAACTGCTAACAACCTTTAAACCGCTAGCTCTCACGTGATATTCATTCTTCTACTGAGATAGGCCTTTAGTCATGGGGTTCGCCACGTTCTTTTTCATGGACAATCTGCTCACTGAAACTTCACCCCTCTGATAGAAATCCCTCAAGAGGTGATACTTCTAGAGTATGTTCTTTGTCCGTTGATGTGACCTTGGTTATTTTTCAAGAGCCCCCGCTGTAGTATTATCACAACACAATGTGACAGGGTCTTTACTGCTAGGCTCCACATCATGCTCCTAGACAGAGTTCTGAATCCAGACAGCTTCCTTGGCTGCATCAGAAGATGCTATATATTCAGACTTCACTGTAGAATCAGAAAAACTGGCTTCTTTAAACTCTTACATCTCACATCTCCTCCATTGAGACAGAAAACATATCCAGATTGTGACTTCGGATCGTTATGATCTTTCTGAAAACCAGTATCATCATACCCTCATATGACAAGCTCCTTGTCTCCTCCATACACCAGGAAAATATCCTTATTTCTTCTCAGATACTTAAGGATAGTCTTAATAGCAGTCCAATGTTGTTCTCTTGGATCTTCTTGATATCTGCCCACCATGCTTAGTGCATAGGCAACATCAAGCCTGGTACAAAACATGGCATACATGATGGATCCTATAGTCGAAGCGTATGGGATCTTACTCATTCTATCTTTCTCCTGTTGTGTCTTTGGACACATTTTCATAGAAAGATCTAGTCCATGTGACACTGGAACTAGTCCCCTCTTGGATTGTTCCATACTAAATCTCTTTAGTGTTTGGTCAATGTATGTACCCTTACTTAGTCCAATTAGCCACTTGGATCTATCACTAACGATCTTGATCCCTAGAATGTAGGTTGCTTCACCCAAGTCCTTCATGGAAAAACACTTATTCATCTAGTCCTTAACTGACTGTAAGACTACTACATTGTTTCCAATAAGTAATATGTCTTCAAAATATACTACTAGGATAACGATCACATTACCATTAAACCGCTTATTAAAACAGGGCTCACATTCATTCTTAATGAAACCAAATTCATTTATGGCTTCAACAAATCGAATGTTCCATGATCTAGATTCTTGCTTTAATCCATAAATGGATTTTACAACTTGAAAACCCATTTGGCTTCACTTGGTGTCACAAACCCTTCTGGTTGTGTCATATAGACATCTTATTGAAGGTTCCCGTTAAGAAATTCTGTTTTGACATCCATTTTCCAAATATCGTAGTCATGGAAAGCTGCTATGGAAAGTATGATTCTTATGGATTTAAACATGGAAACTGGCGAGAAGGTTTCATCATAGTCAATTCCTTGACATTGTCGGAATCTTTTAGCAACTATCCTTGCTTTATATGTGCTAAATTGACCTTCCATGTCCAGTTTTCTCTTGAATACCCATTTACATCCAATAGGATTTACATCATCTAGCTCATCGACTAGAACCCAGACTTGGTTCTGATACATGGAATCCATCTCAGAATTCATAGCTTCTAGCCATCTTACATCTTCTGAGCTTTCTACTGCTTCCTTATAGAAGGGAGGTTCATCATTTTCCAACAATAATGATAAACCATCCTTGGTGACTAGGAAACCAAATCTCTTTGGTTCCCTTACCTCTCTTGAGCTCCTACGCAGTACTTGTGTTTCTGGAACCTCTTCCATGGGGACCTATGGAACTTGTTCCTGTACCAACTCCTGTGTATCTTGAGCATCAACTTCATCGAAGTCAATCTTTCTCCTACTATCCTTCTTGAGGATGTGCTCCCTCTGTAGACAGATGGCTTGTCTGGCAATAGTAACTTTATTATCTGAAGGGTTATATAGGTAATATCCTTTTGTTTCCTTGGGATAGCCTATAAAGATACACCTCGTGCCCCGAGGTGATAGTTTGTTGCCTGATAAGGCCTTAACTAATGCCTCGCATCCCCATACATGTGTGTGCGACAAAGTGGGTTTCCATCCATTCCATAACTCGGATGGAATTCCATTTTCCGCCTTATTTGGTACTCGGTTTAATCTGTATGCTGCAGTTTGTAATGCATATACCCAAAATGGTAATGGAAGATCTGAATGACTCATCATCGACCTCAGCATGTCCAACAAGGTGTGGTTCCTCCTTTCACTAACACCATCCCACTATGGTTTATAATGAGGATTGAGCTGAGATAGAATCCCAGACTCCCATAGAATATCGATGAACTCTTGGTTCAGATATTCTCCACCTCGATCCTATCAAAGTTTCTTTATCTTCTTACCAAGATGATTGTCTACTTCATTTTTGAATTCCTTAAATTTCTCTAAGGCCTCTGACTTATACCTCATTAAGTAAACATATCCACATCTACTGTAATCATCAGTAAAAGTGATGAAGTAAGAATATCCACCTCTAGCTTCTATTGGAAATAGTCCACATACATCAGTGTGTACTAATCCTAGAATCTCTATGGCCCTTTCATCATGTCTAACGAAAGGCATCTTGGTCATTTTACATTGTAAACAAGAATGGAATCTATCAAGTGGTTTTAGCTTAGTATAGTCTAAATAACCATCTTGGCATAGCTTTTTCAAGCACTTCTCATTTACATGACCGATACAGTGATGCCACAATGGGGTGATGTATGAGTCATGTGAGTTTGTTTCGTTATCGATTTCCAACACTTGATTTTCATAATTTAATACACACAAACCATTATTTAAATTCCCCATACCATAACATACGTTGTTTTTATAAAAGAGACAACCCTTATTTCCAAAATTGAAAATAAATCCATCTATATCCAAACAAGATACAAAAATTATGTTCTTGGTAACACTAGGCATATAATAATAGTTACGTAAAAACAAAATCATCCCAATCAGCAATGAGAGTTGGTAATTTCCAATAGCCTATGCAGCCAGCCTTGCACCATTGGTAGCTTGAAGATCCACCTCTGCTCTATAAATTATTCTAAATCCACTTGGTTCCTACATTTTAATACAGATGCGAGCCCCACAAGTTGTATCTAATACCCAATGTGTAGAAATAAAAAGATTACACTCGATAACAAACACACATTTAGTGTCCCCACACTTTTGGGTGCAATTACTCTTCCAGTAGCCTTTCTTGTCACATGAAAAACACACCTCCTCCCATTCCTTTCCCTGCCTCTGGATCTTTCCCTTCTTCGAGGGACAATGCTCGGTGGTTTCAGACCATTTGCCTTGTCCTTCCTTTTCTTATTCACTATAAGGACTGTGGGTTTGTCACGCCCCATGTCCTTATCTACTGGGCGAATCAAGGTCAGAAGTTCCGATAAACTCTTCTCATTATATCTCATGTTGTAGTTGAAAATAAAGCTTGAGAAGGTCTTGGGTAGTGATGATAAGATTAGATTTGTACGCAACTCATCCAGGAATTTAATCCCTAAGATGTCCAGGCATTCAATGTAGCCAATAAGCTTGACTACATGAGGCCCAGCTGGCATAGACTCCCCAAGAATCGTTTTAAATAAATCATTGGAGATCTCATATCTCTCTTGTCTCACCTTCTCTTGGTAGAGATCCTTAAAGGCGAGACATCATGCTATACAGGTCCATGTTTTCATGTTGCTTCAAGAGCTCATTAAATAAGGACGATAACAAGAAACATTGCACATCTGTGACATCATCTATATATTTCATATAAAGAGTTAGTTACTCATTAATAGCCTCATTTCCAGGCACAACTAGAATAGGATCTTCCAGCACATACAATTTCTTCTCTTGGTGAAGGATGATGTGTAAACGCCTCTATAACTCTTGGAAATTGGTTCCAGTGAGAAGGTTTTCCTTCTCAAGTATGGTTCACAATGACATATTTGAAGTCATTTTTCTTACCATTTCTAAAAATTAAAATGATCAATGGTTTAGTACTTTATTATAAAAACTAAGACAAATAAATAAATTAATACCTATTAGTCTCCCACTATTTTATCGAAATCGAATAGCCCTCACCATTGACTTCAGAATAATCTTATGCATAAATATTATAGTGGAAAGGATCCATATTGACCTTCGTATTACCCCAACTAGGGTTGGATAAGAAACTTGAATGGTTTTAGGTAGGCATTCCAAATTCCAACTGCATTAACTTGCAGCTCCTTGATCCACTGAGTGGACTCCCCAATCCTAAAATCCTTTTATTTTGGATTTCCTCAACCTTTGCCTCTTGGTCACACCAAGTCCTGCTGTGGAAGTCAACCCTTGATGTGAACCAAGTTAAGTCAACCCAAAACATTGAATTAAAATTCTCGGATAATTGAAATCACCCCAACTAGGGTTGGTCAATCACTTTGAACTGTGGTTTGATTCTAACTAATATTATGGAAGGCTATACCGACTTAATATTTTTTAAGGTATTTTATCCTTACACATAAATTTCCATTTAATTATATTTGATTACATGTTTTTTAATATTAAGTGGGATATAATTAAGTGATTAACCATATCGAGATAATATTTATGCATAAGCCAGTATTATTTTAGTTCCATCTTGCATGCTTGTTTAATTAATTAATTCTGTGATCATGACAACACACCCAAAATAAATAAACCATGAAACTGATAAAAATAAAATAAATGGCATGATCATGAGATTTGTTCTATTGTTTAGTTTATCTAGTAGTTGATAAACTAACCCAAGACCTAGGGGAGAAACACCTTGAACCTTTTGAGTTTGTGTTTACAGCTTTCCACCTGTCCACCTTTGTATCTCCTTGGATTGGTTTCACCTTGGTTCTTGACTTGAGCCACCTCCACTAGCTTGGGAGCTCCATCCATTACATATGCATTTATCTCAGATGAAGGTGAGGGGTAAAAGGGGTTTTTACATAAAAGAATCCTTGGGCGCGCATGCCCTACATATTAATGAGGAGATGGCTCGAAGGCCAACAAATTTAATTTAAATAAACAAATTAAAAGAAACCATTCACATACAAAGGTCTTGGTCTATCTCATGATCATCCATACATGCAACAATATTTATGCATAAATAAAACTAGCATTCAATTATTTAATCATTATTGTTTAATATAAATCATGATCGAATCAATTAATTATCTTTAATTAATCAATCCTTTTATCTTAAACACTTTTTCTGAATTTCCTTGAGATTCTCATCCATCATAATTTTAAATTAAATTAAAATTATCCTTGTATGTAACTTGTACCTTGGAGGCAACCCGATGGATTCCCATTCATTACGCAGGTGTTAAATTAAACACATATATATAAAACACCTATCACGTGTTGTGACTTAGCTTTATGCCTACACCATGGTACACATCTTAAGGGCTTGTAAAATATAATAATGAATCATAATAAATTTTCGTAATTTGGGTGAGTACACGGCATGTAGTTTTGACTACACAACATGTACTTTTCTTCACCATCCATCTGATTTACATGCCCAGGGATATGGTCTGTTAATGTACTTTAGAAATTTTCAGAGTACACGACGTGTTCAGTGGGAAAAACGCCGTGTAATTTCTGCATTACACGGTTTCCAGCTAGGCAAGCCATGTATGGGTTACATTGTGCAACCATAACCCTAAGGGACTACATGTCGTGTTCTGTTGGACCAAACAACGTGTAATCTGGAAACCATGTGCCACCTGTTCATGGTCAACACATGGTGTCATTAATGACTTAGATAGGATCAATACATGGCCTGATTTGGCAGACCAATCCAATGCATGAACCTAGACTACACGGTGTGTACTTACGAATACATGTTGGGTATTCTCGTTTTGTACGACCAGGAACATTTGGCTCCTCCAGATGAGATCCTCTATTTTATTTTAATCAAAAATTAAAAGAAATGATCATTTCTATATGGTGAACAAGATACGATAGTGGATGAACAGATCTTGAGAATCAGATTTAAAGAACAATTAACATGAATTGAAACAACTAAATTATTAAATGCGTAAATCACCAATGAGAAACTAAATAATTATAATCAATGATATGACCCCTATAATATCACCTGTAGGTTTCGGGCATAGCGGAATCGCGTTGGTGGTGGTGCCCAACTTTAATTTTACAATTAAACAATGTTCAAATCGAGATCTATCATGATATAAAATGCCGGATCTTCAGAATAGAACGAAGAACCAAAATTAAAATATAGAATCCCAGAACCATAGAGATAGGATCATCATATGTTGGTTATAATTAATTTAATTAATTCACAAGAATTACCTTGGTGGAGTTATTTCTTAGTTGACATATCCGGTCACGATCTGATGTGATCCGTCATTGTGTCGTAGAATCCAAGTGTAGGATTCCTCTAGCGGTGATCCATACATGCTCCACGTATCTATGGACATCGCCAAAGAGATCTCCGGGTGCTAGCATAGAAGAACCTTCGCTTGTGATGTCCTCCTTTGATCGCCTTGATCCGATGGAGTAGGATCTCTCTTAGTCTAGAGAGAGTTCTTGGAGGAAGTAGTTCTTTCATCCTTGAAAGAATTCTCCATAATTGTTGTGCACAACAATTGGGGAAAAGTGTTGGAGTTGTGAGGATATTTATAATCTGGTTTGAGGTTATAGAGTTATGACAATAAATAAACACGTTAAGCATTTTATTTACTTCATTAACTCTTATTAAAAACCCCCCATGTCGAATGATTAATTCCTTGAAATGCACCCACACTTATTATAATAAATATCATTTAATAAAATGGTATTATTTACTCAAAATCCTGACTAGAAAAACTACACACTGTATAATCATTAATACACAGCATGTACTCATTTTCCATAAAACTACATGGCGTGTATATTTAATATACATGACATGTACTTTTATTTTCCATTTTCCTTTATTTCCTCCACCACATTTATTAATCCTTAAGTAATGGATATTCATTTGTTAAATAAATGTAACTGTATTACTATCTAATAAATATATATTATTTCACTGATAATATATTATATCGAATATCTAGTGTCAAAATAAATGCAATCAGTAATCCTTAAATATTTATGAAACCACAGTCGGGAATAATATTTATTAAACTTGTTAAATTAATATTTAACTCAGATACATGGACACACTTATTGTGTGGCCCTCTAGACCCGTTTCTCCGTGGCATTAGGCGGAGCCTGCCTAAAGTCCAAGGTTAGCATCTAGCAACATGCCAAGGCACCCATAGATAAATAAGTTAATGCCGCAATGACGTGTCACCTCCTATGAATGTTTACCGTGTAATATAATCCCTTTGTCATGATATCTTGAACCAATCGGGTCGCATGCTAGTGCCATCAACCGATGTGCTCGATTATTCTTTCTTCGAATTTTCGAAGTTGAAATTGCCCCTACCTTACCATGGCCATAGATTTATTTACGCTATATCAATTCCATCAAAGGGCCTAGGATATCTACTTCCATTATGGAACAGAAAGGAAAAATCCTTTCTTGCATTATCTATTAATCCAGAATTACTCGTGATGCCCCCAACATATCCTACCTCATTGCGAACAATGTGTCATCACAGTTTTCATCAATAAAACTAAGTGCGTGATTTGTAATACCCATTAATAATAATCATAAAGTCTAAGGACCAATAAACATGTCCACAGATAGGAACATCCAATGACACTATGAAATGTGGATTGCCTACTAGCGGGTCTCGTTCTTATAATATCCTCCTGGATATTACCAAGGGTGCACATCATGAGAAGGTGCCTCAAAGTTTTAGGAGTCCTCGCCCCTAATGGCCTGTATTATTTTTGTCCCTCAAATAACATCATCCAGCCATAGAATATATATTCAAGAACAGTGTTATGGCATTTCCAGGTTCTCATCATAGCAGGGATCTGCTATGACCCTTTAATGAAACAACTATCCTTGGGACATTATGACATGCATTGTCATGTAGAAGAACAATCAATATGTGATAAGATTTTTATTTAATGAATGAATAAAGTGCAAAGTAGTTGGTTCTAGGCCACCAACTCCAACAGGTGTCCCGGAGGGGAGAGGGGGAGGGGGATTTGCTGGGGGTGGGAAGCTGTAGGAGTGGGGCTGGGGTTGTGCAAGGGGGATGTCCAACAGAGTGTTCAAGTAGGTGCAAGGTGGATATCTAGGGGTTCAAGGGGGGTGTCCAGGAGGTTTGGTGAAAGGGGGAATGGGTTTTTGTGTGGGGGGGGGGGGTGTTCGAGGGGGTTGTCTAGGGGGTGTCAGGCGTGTTAAAGGGGGGTGTCCAGGAGGGGGGGATCTGAGAGGGGGGTCTGGGAGGGAGTGTCTATAAGGGAGAGGGGTGTCCAGGAGGGGGAGGGGGGTTCTAGGGGGGTGTCCAGGAGGGAGGTGGGTGTCCAAGAGGGGGGTCAGGGGTAGTCTAGGGGTTTTTACAGTGGGATGGGCTACTACAGGGGTGGGGGTGCAAGGGGGGTATCCAGGGGGTTGGGATATTGTAGGGGGGTGATAGGGGTGTTCAATGGGGGGAGGGGCTGTGTAGGGCTGTTCAAGGGGGCGTGGGTGTGAAGGGGGGTGTTGGGGGCATGGGAGTACAAGGGGTTATCCCGGGGGGCATGGGGTTGTAGGGGGGAGGGGATGTCTAGGGGTGAAAGGGGGCTATCCAGGGGGGACATGGGGGTGCAAGTAGGTTGTCTAGGGGGCATGGGGTGTAGGGGGTGTTCACGGGGCTATCTAGGGGGTGCAAGGGGGCTGTCTAGGGGGCATGGGGGTGTAGGTGGGGGTGTTCAAGGGGGTGTAAGGGGAATATCAAGGGGGTGCAAGGGGTTGTCTAGGGGTGAAAGGGGACAGTCCATGGGGGTATGGGGGTGCTGGGGGTTAAGGGGGGTGGTCCTTGGGGTGTAGGGGGTGTTCAGGGGGGAGGGGTGCAGGGATGAATTAATTTTTTATAACATATAAATTATAAACCCATTGTTTTAAACATGGCAGTAGGGGACTAGTTATTGAGTTAAAACTGTGGAACTTGGCCCCCTAATGCCATTGTTAAAACCATGGCAGTAGGTATGACCTACTGCCATGGCGATAGCAACCACGGATTTTTGAAACCATTTCCATAGGCTATTTCTATGGTTTTCGGGCCTATGACCACAGTTCCAAACCATGAACGTAGATGAATTTTATAGTTGTGTAAGATAATAAAGGATTAATTAATTATGTTACCTGAAATTGATTAAATATAATTAATTATGATAAGTTGAGATTGGATTTGGATAATTAATTGTGAACAATTTATTATTGAAATATGAGTTTTAGAATGGAATAATTAATTGTGAATTAATTATGTGCTTAAAATTGTAATATATATAATTAATCAGAGGATTAATTATAAGATATTGAATTGGATAATTGAGATAATTAATCGGTGGATTAATTATGATATTATTCTTTGGATAAATTGAGATAATTAATGGTGTATTAATTATGTGCTATTGCAGTAATGTTTTGGATAATTAATTATGGAGAATTAATTATGGAATGAGATTTATGTTAATAGATTAATTAATTGATGAATTAATTAATGGAATTGTGGACTTAGTTAATTATGGGGTTAACTAATGGTTCTTGATATGTTTCACTAATCATTGGTTTATTAAGGGAATGAAGGTGGATAATTCTTGAGGAATTGATTATTGAGATTGGATTAATTAATTTGTGAATTAATTAATTAATGATAATGGGATTCTAGACATGACATTCTCTACCAATGTAGAATTTGGGACTTGAACATGGAGTTACTCCTTAATAGTTATCTAACCACCTATATGTAAGGGTGTTAAACATGGCGATCTACCCCGAATGAGAAATAGGTGTTAGACATGACGTTCTAATACCAATAGTATAAATATATGAACCAGGTTTCTAGGTTCTAGACAAGTCATTCTACACTAATAGTTTATTATATGAATGAATTATGAAATGAATAAGATATTTGGATCAAAATTTAATTAAATATGATTAAATAAAGAAAGATTGAGAATGATTAGAATTCCAGCATGAGCTGAAGTTAGCATTGAGGTACGAGATACTATGGGAACCTTGGAGATAATAAATGATTAAATAGAGAATAATTTTAAAGTGTTGAAATGTTTTTATGATTGATAAATATGATTTTATGATTCTTATGAAGAATCTTATTCCGGATATGGGCTGAAGCAGGTATCACCGTCAGGTGTCCCTTTGGAACCTGGATGCGTTCTTGGTTATTTATTCAGTTATCTTATTGCCTTGTTATATCTGTACACCATTTTTTATATTGAATTGTCTAGGTTGAGCTAGACAACTGGTTTTCCCGACCTACTGAGATGTATATTTCACACCCTACTCAGGATACCAATACACAAAGTTACATGAGTAGACTTTTTTCTTTACAGAACTATAAACCTTTCTTGTGGTTGTTACTTGTATTTGGGTGTTAGGAGCAAAGGACAGAGAGGGAATTGAAGATGCTCATGGATATCACCCTTGGGGATTTGAGTATTTTATTTATTATTGTATTGGAATGTAAAACATAGTATTTTGTTTAGTTCTTTTTTATATGTATCACCATGACATGCATGCATTGTGTAAATTGGAATTAGCCATTTTCATTATTCAGTTGAATATTTTTTTATATGCTTCAACTATTGTCTGAGTTTATCTATTTCCACTGTGCACTCTGAATATGAGGGTGTAGTCTCCCCACTGAGTATCTATAGACCCTTTCTACTAGTTGGAAGCCTTTGTCATATGGGGAGATGTGTTTAAGGTCATGTGGCGATCGGTCTGGCTACCAATTCAAGGGTAATCCGAGTGAGGATGTTACAGATCATAAATGGGGAATGTATCAAATTTTAGAACCTTTATAATAATAATTGTAAAATTTTAATATTTTTATGATTTTTAAATTATTTAATAAGATATATTTATAATAATATACAATTAATGTCTTTTTAAGAACTATTCACGTGATTTGAATCTGAAAAAAAACTTGATAAAAATGGAATTTAGATATAATCCTTAAAAAATATCTAATATATAATATTCATATAAACATTTATTGGGAAACATTAAATCTCCCAAACAATATTAATTTTAGAGTTTTTAAAATTATTTACTTGATATTTCTACTATTGGTACAAACACTATGCCAGCATTGTGAAAGAATTTAAGGAAATTATATCATCACAAAAAAATTAAAAATAAACTACCATTATGAGAAAAAATTAAGTTCAATATAAACTTATATATTCATTAAATATGTATTTTTTCTAAAATCTATGTCATGTAATCTTATTTAATATGTTATTTTGACTTTTCTGGCATTTCTTAAACTTTGCACAAGAATTTGGGTAAATCACATATTATATAAATTAAAAATACATATATATCAATATAAATTATAAATAATACTTCATATTTATTAACCCAATTTATATTATAATTATTTATTATCAAATATCATCTTTAAGACACCAAATTCAACTCTTTATGTGAAATGAAAGCACTGTGTCGACAATGAAAATGATTTACATACTTATCATAAAATAATTTATAATTTATACATTTTTAAATTATTTTTGAATTATATTTTTATTATATAATAAAAAATTATTTTGTATATAATTTTAATAATTTTATATATAATTATTATGTCTTGTAGATATCATAAAAAATACCATACTTCATTAAAACTGTATTTTTATACTATTCACCAAAAGGTTAGCTTCTTCTAAAAAATATCAAAAAATAATGCTTGCAAAAATTAGACTTGATGAATACAAAAATCAATACCATTTAATCAAATAAAATTCCCATAAGTGATAGAAATGACTTTTAATAAAAATACGAAAAACATAATGAAAATAATTTTTAAGAAAAAATACTTATTTCAGCCAAAAAAACAAGTTCATACTAAAATCAATTATAATGTCGATTCCTATGTAATAAATTAGATTATTTATAAATATATGAGAACTATATTAATATAAGATAAAATTAAAATAATTATAGGACATTTAAATTAAAATAATTGATATTTTTATAAAAAACGTATAAAAATGATATTTTTACTATTCACGAAAAATCGATCTTTTTAGAAAAAAAACAAAAATATCACCATAGGATAATTTTGATATGCTGATTTAAAAAATTAAGTTAATTTTATAAAATATATTTTCTAAAAATTAAATAAATTAATTATATTTTTTTCTCACAAAAAGAAATATAAATTATTTTGGGAAGAACACATTTCCAAGAATAAAATGACTTTACTAAAAATTGAGTGCTCATTTCTGAAGAATTTATCAATAAATTTTTATTGAGTAATAAATTTACATATATATTTAATAATTTATTTAATCTTATTCATACTCTCCAATTTAATGGCTATGTTATAACTATAACATTTAAATAATAATATTTCATGGTTTGTTTAAGCTCGGTGTTGCGTGTTGTATATGTTATCGAACATTGTGTTATTTTAAAATATCCTGGTGTCACCTTCTACCCCTTTAATAAATTTCTCCCTTAAAATTATATCATGGTCATCAAAGAATTAATATTTGAGAATAAATTTATTGAAATCTCACATCATATAGAGGGATAATAAAACATCATTTAAAAGGGAATGTGGAAAGAAAAAATGTTACCTAAAATGAAACAGAATCAAGTTCCTAAATAAGGATAAAATTGGTGGAAAGTAAAAATATAGACAATTAAAAGAAAAAAATCCTCAAGGACTAATAAATAGTGATAGAGAACATGGCAATGTTAATGTTAATGACTAAAAAACAATAGATATATGCGGTGTAAAAAAACTATCGATTCATCATAAATAAAGGAAAAAAATTGAAAATTTTATTTTAATATCATTTTCCTAAATTTTATGGATTACCTTAATTTAATTATATAGATATTTATAAAATGTATTTACATGATTTAGTTCTATTTAATAAACTAAATTTTATCCTTTGGTTATTATTTTATTAATTTCTAGTTTTTCTCTTACTCTAAGGAATGAATATTCAAGATGAACTTATCAGTCCTATAGTTCTAAAATTAACTTTTAATATATCTTAAGATTCATAAAATAATGAAAAACCATTCCTACTATCTCTAGATATCATCAAAACCAAAATAGTTAGTATAAGTTATCCAATATGGATAAATATTCATATAATAAAATAATGCACTAATCTCTAAAACCTTGTCCAAAGTTCAATATAAACCATTCCATTTATTGATAACCTTAAAATGCTTCAAATATATGTCTAAAAAAATTAAAAGTCCAAAAATTTATAAATAAGGTCATAAATTTCCAAAATCAACATAACTTTAATCCCCTAAACAACAAAAAGTAACTATTAATTCTATTTACCAAATATGGTAAAACATTTATCATATATTCTCTGAAAACATGATAATAGCATAAATCACAATAGATCCTAAATAAAAACATACATGGTTTCAAAAAATAACTCTATCCAATATATTTTATAAATCCAAAAAATGATGTAAACTCCCATCACAGATATAGTAAACCATTTTTTCATCAAATCACTAATCAGTTCCATGATCTCAATATTGACCCACTTACTTTATCAATAATATCTTTGTATTAACTAAACATTATAATATTAATATTGGTAACATATTAAGGGTCACTATTCCGTCAATTAAATTTTTTCCATAAAATACCACAATAATACTAAATAACTATTCTTGGTTATCTGTATCATTCAAAATATTCTCACAAATCCATAATGAAAATATTTTGTAGCATATTTATTATATTTTTTAGGATTATTATACAAAAAATATCATTGATAAAAAATTCTTTATCATAGTTCTCTAGTTTCAATACATAAAACCTTTATTCATTCCCCTTCAAAGATCGACAAAAAATCATCCCTTCATTGGTATATGATTTAACCCTTAGATTAGGGCATTAACTTAGATAATATCCAACGTCCCCACACATAATCCATTGAACTATAAACGGAACATTCATATAAACTTCATTTTACTTCATCAAACTCTTAATTTTCCTAAAAAATTACTTTCTGTATGACCTTATTTTCCATGCATGAAATGTCTTCTTGTTCCTTCAATACATTCCCTTGAGTCCTTCTTCCCACATTCCTGACATGTAGAAAGCTAAATCTTATTTCTTTAATGGTCTTCATGGAACACTATTTTATCTTATTAGGTTTGTTAGGAGACTCATTCAATTTTAGGTTATTAATAATATAATGAGATATCTAATTATTCATAATCACAAGGTTTATAATTCTAGATCCTATTTCATTTAGTTTTTCAATAAGACAATCATTCCATTATTAATAACATTCTACATTAACATGGATCCTCTGGTTCTATCCATGTTGTAAAACCAAAAAATATAATGTGAGCAATAATAAAAATACCAATAATCCCCAAAATCATGAAAAATCATTTATATTTTGTCTAAATAATGACACATTATTTTAAAACTATGACACCTTAGGTTTAATCTGGGTTATTAATGATCATGATCTATTCAAATTATTCATAATGATTCATAAATAAAATTTTAATTAACCCAAGGATATCCTCTGAGAGTTCCAACAAAGGTGCACTGTAGGGGCACACTCATCATTTACTCGAATTATGGATGAGATATTCTCGACCAACTCTTATTGGGTTTATTACCCCTAAATTCATGTATACTAAAACAAAATTAACTTGTAATATTCAAACAAATATTAATTTCTAGGAAAATAACATAATCTCTTCCTTAGAAAAATATTTTGATATTATCCTATACATAGACCTATCCATAAAGTTTTCACTAATGTTAACAAATACAAATTTCCAAATATTGACTAAACATTTGACCTAATACCGACAATAGAAATCCATACATTTCATACATAAATATTAAATCTTATTAGTTAAATATCCAATACATAACATTAATATATACACCATAACTGTAAATGTTTAGTGTATTTGGAAACTTGGATCCATAATAAACTTGTTCATAAAATATCTACATCACCGCACAATTACTTCTTCATAACTAAAACCCTTTATAAACACATCATAAATAAAACTTTTCTTCATATCCTAGGGGAAAACATAAAAAAGGGTGAGTTTAGATTCTAGATAAGGGTAACCAATAGAGATATTATTGATCACTTAAACATAAAATTATCATAAGGGTATGATAACATGATCATAACATTTGAAAAATATTCCCAACATATCATAGATCATAATATTGAATCCTAACATAATGCTTGTAATTTCATAAGACATAAATTAGATAGGAATCGAAGAAATTGATTCATGATACCATAACATTGGAATAAGATCATGTCATGAAAGAGTTGAATAAGTATTGAATAATTATAATCATTGAAATCTCATGTCAAGATTAACCACTAGAAAATTCTAACATGTTAGTATTAGGTTAACTATTAATGTACTTATTTCGAGCTTGGGATGGAAAATCATATACCCTCTTTCATAATAAATGGGATAACCTCTCATGTACCCTCTTGTTTTAGGGTTTGGATAACCTCCAGTTTATGATTTCAGCTCATAGAACATTAATATTTTCCCAATTCATTGTAGGACTATATAATTTTGGTACTATCTGTCACATAATCACAAATCCATTCATATGTATTCAACAAGATCATAAAACAATCATCATAACTTATACTTTGGAAAATAAAATGGGTTTCATTGAAATATTATCCAAATAACCACAAACCATCCATATAAACAATTAATATGGTATAGTTGGATCATATACACTGTAAATCGTAATTAATATCAAATTATATTTTCATAGATGAATATATCCTTATAAATATTAATGGAATATTTCTATAGGAAAATATAAATTTCATTTTTAAATCACATATTAAAATCAAAAAAATTCCCACATTTTTAGGAAAAAAACTTCATTGAAAATAAAATTGGAAACTTGTAAACTAATCTTTAAATCATTAATCATTCATAACAGTGAGAAATTTGTTTTATTTCATGTAAGTTAAAACAACCATTCCTTTCAAATTTTATTAGAAAGTGGAAATTACCTCATTCAAAAAATTAAAAGAATATTCTTTTAAAACCATTTTTAAAAGTAAAATATGAGTAAAAATTGATTTAAAAAATAATAAGATAAAATGAAAACATTCTAAAAAACCTTCAGAAAACATGTATAGGGATAAAAAAGGGATTTTCAACCGAAGAGAAAAATAAAGCTACTTTTCAATTAAAATGTTATTTTTGTCCCTTTAGAACTTAAAGTAATGATAATGAAATAAAAAAATGTTTTATAAAGAAATAAAAAATTATAATAAAATTAATGAGACTCATGAGAGATATATCATGAAATTTCATTATTTGAAACTTAATCATAAACAATCCTGATAAACAATGAGATTGTAAGATAAATTCCTTACCACTTTGGAAACTTTTGAATCAAAAACCTAATTAAAGAGAGAAAATTATATGGATTAGTAAATACAAATAATGTTCATGAGAAACGTCATTATATAAATTTATAGGAATTATGTACACCACATTAAATAAACAAATGGTGAGTATAGAATGTGTCTCATAGAAATAAAAATGAGATGAACTCCTTATCTCAAGTTTGACTCGCTTCAGAATCACATTAACCACCAATACAATATATTTAAATTTATTATAATTATATAATAGAAATAAAATTATATATAAAACTATATATATTATTTTCTTAGGATATATCATCACACATTCATTGACATTTTTTAATTAAAATCATTGTTCTGGTTGATAAATGATTATTTTTTCATGAGAATTTCGGTTTGGTAGTTATAGTCCATCTTATTTGATCATAGTTACATTATCTACATAATTTTATTCCTAAAAAAATATCATATATTTTTATTATATAAATATTTTGAATCATATATAATGTTTATAGATAGAAAAATGAATTAGATTGTTCGTGGATACAATAGATCTTATGTATGCATGAACATCATTTTCACTTTTTAATGGGTGGAATGAAAGCAATTTAAATAAAAATTCACAATTACAGAACTAATATAACATCATAAATAATATATATTAATTAAATTAATCATTATACCCATCTAGGTAATGTGGTGATAAAAAATGAATTACACCACTACGTGGAGATGATATGTCGTACATACATATGAGAGATTTTTTCACTTTCCATCGGATGGAAAGAAGGTGAATAATGGTTGTTACGTCATAATAATAACAATTAAGTATTTTTAATTTAAAAAATTCTTTATTTTTGAATGTATAACATGTATTTAGAGGATGAAGTGGACAAAATAAAATTAAAATCACTATGTTATGATTTATAACTCTTTGTTGAAAAAAACTATTTAATATTACAACTTAATAATTGAAATAAAGGTATTTTAGAAAGAACAGAAGCTCTATGATGTGGATAAAGAATATAGTAAGGTATTATGGTAGTTATTGACTAAGATATAATGCTCAAAAGTTGTGAGGAATATAGTAGAAGAGGTTCCCTTTTATAAGTGAGGGGAGATGAATTCTTGGAATTTCATAACATATTAAATTAATATAAATTAATTTTTATAAAAAACTAGATAAATATATATATAATTCTAATATAAGTTGTATATTTTTATAAAACCTTTCATTGAATAAAACTTTGAATGTTTAAGTTATTTTTTCACCCGTAACACCTTGTTTTAACCCTCATTAACCCTTTTTACAATTACCATGACATCAATGTTTGTTTCTCTTTAGGGGTTAATAAAGTTTCAATAAAATAAAATTTGACCCATAAATGGACCATGGTTGATATATTCAACCATATCCCATTAAATTATATGAATATATTTTTTTTCTTAATTTTAAATCATTTAATGAAATATTATTTATTATGAAATATCTAAAATGTCAATTTTATAAATATATAAAATATTATTACAAAATATGTGCCTAACTCTAGTAAAATTGTCCAAAAATGGGATTTATTTGATTATAAGAAGGATACTATGTAACTATCCAATCATATTTTGATAGTTTTTATATCATTTTAAACCTTATCTTTTGGTTTATCCACTTTGTTAACCAATTTTAACCTTTATCATGGTAAATATTTTGTCAATATTAGTGGGTTACAATTTTACTTATAAGGTGAAAATTTTCTCATAAGTGGCCAAGTGTTGAAATTTTATACCGTTTATAATCCTAATTATCATATTCCAAGAATTTTTTTATTTAAATATAAATTAATAAAATATATTTAACATAAAATACTATTAATTTTATTTTAAAAACTATTTACATAATTTGACTTTGAAATCATCACGATAGAATTGGAATTAGAATATAAACCATTAAAACATATATAATATATAAAATATGTCTAAAAGTTTCATTTTAATATTTACCTTAGCCACAAAATATTACGTTTATACCTTTTAAAATCATGTACTTGATATTTATACTATTTGCGCAAACACTATGCCAGCGTTGTGTATGAATTTAAAGTATATATAACATCAAAAAAACTCCCCAATATAAAAATAAATTAATTAATTTTAATATAAACTTTTAAATTCTATTAATATGTATATTTACTCCAATATATTTCATGGAAACGTTTTTAATATGGTGTTTTTTCCTTCCCTGTCATACACAAACATTGCACATACATTTGGTTAAGTAAATTGTTTTATAACTCTAAAATTCAAATATATCAAAAAAAAGTCAATAATACATTATATTTATTAAATAATTCAATCAAGGACTTATTTCGTCTCAAATATTATCTTTAGGAAACCAAAATTTCACTTTTACAGTGTTGTGCTAGCACTGCATCAACATTGAAAATGATTTTCATACTTATCATTAAATAAATTATAATGATGATTCTTATATAATTAATTATATTATTGATAAATCAATGATACATAAGTTAATTTAAGATCAAATTCGAATAATAATTATACATCTCAATGAAAAATGATAGTTTTACCAAAAATTTTCAAAAATGGTATTTTCACTATTCAATTAAAGATCAATCTTTTTTGAAAAAATATCAAAATTTCACCCATAGTATAATTTCATATACATATTTTAAAAATAAAGTTAATTTTATAAAATATATTTTCTGAAATATAAATAAATTAATTATCATATTTTCTCACAAAAATATATAAAAATCATTTTGTAAGAAAATGTATTTTCGAAGAATAAACTATCTTTACAAAAAATTGAGTTCTTATTTCCTAAGAATTATTCAATAATTTTTTATAGTGTAGTAATAATATATATATATATATATATATATATATAATGATGTGGTAGACCCTTTCATTACCCTTCAATTTAACGGCTATTTTATAAGTTTATTTTTTAAAAAATAATATTTCACGGTTCATTTAAACATAGTGTTGTGTGTTCTATATTATATCAAACATGATGTTATTTTAAAATATCATGGTTTTTAATTCTCCCCCCAATTAATTTAACACTCAAAAATTTATCTTTCTCGTTGAAGGTTAAAAATTTAAAAATACCTTTTTAGAATACCCACATCGTATAGAGGGATAAAAAACATTCTTTAGAAAGGGAAAGTGGGAAACAACAATGTGACCTAAAATAACATATAATTTGGTTAATAGATAAAGATAATATTGGTGGAAGTTTAAATATAGACATGGAGGAGAAAATTAACACCCATGGACTAATATATAGTGATAGAGAACCTTGTCATGAGAAATTTAACGACCACAAAACCATAAACCTATGATGGGTGAAAAGATCATTGATTCATAAGAAATGAAGGTAAAAGTATAACATTCTTATTTCATTATATCTTTTCTAAGGATGAGATATTATTTTACTGACATTATAAATATCAAGATAAAATGTAATTAGTATATTTATTTCTATTTAATAAGTAAAATTTCATCTATTTGTTGTGTTTTAATTAATTTCTACTTTATCTCTTACTCCAAGGAATGAATATTCAAGATGAATTTTTCATTTTGGAACCACTAGAATTAACATTTAACATACCAAAAGATCTATAAAAGAATTAAATTTACTTCATCAAATCTATATACATCATCAAGAATAAAATAGTTAATATTAGTTATCTAATATAAATAAAACTTCATATGATGAAATAATTAATTTATCTCTAAAAGCTCATACAAAGTTAAACTTAAAGTAATCCATAAATATTTAACCTTAAAACTATTAAAAATATGTTTGGCCAAATTCAAAGTCCAAAAATTTATAAATATGGTCACTAAATTTCCAAAATCAAGTTAACATTAATCCCTGAAACAATATAAAGTAGATGTTAATGTCACATTAAAAATATGTAAAAACCTTGATCATATATTCTCCTCAAAGTTGGTAATAAATTTAATCACTATGAATTCTAAAAAAACATGCATAAAAAATCAACTCTATCAAATATATTCTATAAATAAAAAAATGTATTAAAGTCCATCAAATATTACATAAACTATTTTTTCATAACATCACAAATCATTTCCAAGATCATCAATATTATCCCACTTACAACATCAATCGTCCCTTTATCTCATCCAAACATTATCATCTCAACATTGGTCATATATTATGGGTTTCTATAAATCATGTGTTTTCTATAAAATATCACCTTACCACTAAATTACTTTTCCTAGTTATCAGTACCATTCAACATATGCTCATGTATCCTTAATGAAAAACATCTCTAGAACCTTACTTATATGTTTAAGGATTATTAAAAAAATAACATTGATGGAACACATATATAACATAGTTCTTGAATCACAATATATGAACACTCTAATCATTACACTTCAGTGATTGGAATCACATGGTCCCTTCAATGGTCTTGGATTTAACCCTTTCCTTATGGCATTGACTCAAATAATTACCGAGTTCCCCATACATAATACATTAAACAATAAATGGTACCTTAGGATGAAATTAAATTTCCTTCATCAAACTCTTCATTTTTCTTCATCAATTAGTTGATATGTGCCCTTATTTTCCACAAATATATTATTTTTTTCATTTGAGAAATTCCATTGATTTCTTCTTCCAATGTTCTTAACATGTTGGAAGTTGAATATTTTAACCTCTCTGGTCTTAATAGATCTTTATTTTTCTCTTTTTATGTGTGTTAAGAAACTAACTGAATTTGATATAGTTGATCATATAATGAGATAACTAATTAGGCATAATCACAAGCCCTATCCATCCAATTATTATTTTATTTAGTTTCTCAAAAGGAAAACCATTCAATTGTTTTTCACATTATGAGTTAACGTGAATCCTCATAATTCTAGAAATTGTCTAAAACTAGAAAACAAAGTGTAAGAAATAATAATCATAGTTTGAAATATCATAATAATAAAAAATCATTTATAAGATCTCTAAATCATGCCACCTTATTTTCAAACTAAAATAACTTAGGTTTAACCTATGTAATTTATAATCTTCATATATTCAAATCCTTCATAATGGGTTTTAAATAAAATGTGAATTAAACAAATAATATCCCCCAAGAGTGAAAAACTAGTTGTGCAGTAAGGGGACACTCATCATGCACCTAAATTATGGATGAGATATATCCATCCAACTCTTATTACCACTAGATTAATTATTCTAAAACCATTTCCAATTATATTATCTTAGAATGGATGTATTTCTAGGAAAATAACATAATTTCTTCCCTAATAAAACATTATGATGTTTTAAAAAACATAGATTTATACCAAGGGTTTTGACTAAAGTTATTTAATTTTAATCTCAAAATACTAACAAAACCTTTTATATGATACTAAATAAAGTGAAACATAATTTTCATACATAAATATTACTTCTTGTTAGATTAATATTCATTGAATAATATTAAAATCCATTCAATAACCATAAATGTTCAGTGTTTTTAGAAATCTAGATATATATAAAATAGGTTCATTAAATATCTAAATCATCACCAATTAATTTTTCATTACTATAATTCTTATAAAACACATCATTTAGAAAAAAATTCTTATCCCAAGGAAAGTAAAACATAATAAAGTTTGAGATATGATGATAAATAAGTGTAAAAAGGAAGATATTAATGACCACTTGAACATAACATGAGCATAAGGGTTTGTAAACTGATCTTAAAATTTTAAAACCAAAACCATCCTATCTTATATCATAATATTGAATCATGGAATAAATTTTGGTAGTTTATAATAAATTAATCATAAATGAATCAAAGAACTTGAGCCATGAGAACATAAAATTGGAATAAGATGATGTTATAAAAGTGTGTAATAATTGTGCCATAATTATAATCATATAAAACTTATGTCAAGGCTTCCCACCAATACATTCCTAACATGTTGTGCTTGGGAAATCTTTCTATATACCTACTTCCGAAATGGGATAACCTATCATGTACCCTCTTATTTAGGGATTCAAATAACCTCATGTGTTCCCTCTTGTCTCATTATTGGGTTAAACTCCCTTTTACCATTTGATTTAATATAACATTAATATTTATAAAATGAATTGGGGGATATATAATTTAGTACCACCCATAAAATAATCATAAATCCATTCATATTTATTCCACAATATCATAAAACATTCATCAAAACTTAACTTGTATAAAACAAAATGAGTTTCATAAATATTTCATCATCATGACATTAAACCATATAGAAAAATAATAAATACAATTTTCTTAGACCATATACCAAATAAATCTTCAGTAACATAAAATGATCTTATCATAGAAGAAATATTCCTTTAAAAGATCCTTGGAATATTACATGATAATAATAACATTTTCATTTTTAAATCACATATAAAAAATATATTTTTTAAAAATTATTAAATAGAACATTTTAATTTTAATGAAACATGGAAACTTGTAATTGAAGCTTAAAATAATTGATAATTCATAATATATGAAAATTATATTCGTCTCATGTATGTTAAAACAAAGATAATTTTCACATTTTTTTGTAAAAATTCAAATGTACCTTATTAGGAAAACAATAAGAATATTAATTTGAAAAAAAATAAAAATTAAAACATGGGTAAAAATGAATTTAAATAATGATAGTATAATAATAAAAACATCATTTTTTTTAAACAATTATATAGAAGAAAAATTAATTTTGATCGAAGATAGAAATGAATTTATTTTTCATTGAAAATGTTATTTGAATATATTGTGAACTTAAAATAAGGAAAATAAAATGAAAGAATTTATTATAAATAAATAAAAAAATTATAATAAAATTAATGATATTATAGATAGATATATAACAAAATTGCATCATTAAAAACTTAATCATAAACAATACTGATAAAAAAAAGATATTGTAACATAAATTCCTTACTACTTTGGTAACTTTAAAATAAAATAATTATGAGACACATAACCTTATATGGATTTTTAAATCCCTTTAATTTTCATGATAATTAAAATAAAATAAATTAATGAGAAATATTTACACCACATAAAAGAAACAAGTTGTGTATATGGCATGTGTCTCACATAAATAAAAGTGATACATAAATCCTTTACCTCGAGTTTGACTCACTTTGAAAATGATTTTACCTCTTACATAATACTATTAAATTTATTATAATATTATAAAAGAACCATAATTATATATATCATACCATATTTTATTTTCTTATAACATCTTATCTCTCTTTTATTAATAATTTCTTATTAAAATCACTACTCTGGGTGATAAATGATTAATTTTTTATGAGAATTTTGGTTCTGTAGTTCTAGTCCTTATAATATTATCATGTTTAAATTATCTATATATTTTTATTAATGATAAAAATATCATATATTTTCATTATATACATATTTATAATCATTCATAATAGTTATAGATAGAAAAATAAATGAAATCATTCATGGAGACGGTAGGTTGTATGTACGCATTAAGGTTTTTTTCACTTTTCACTGGAAATAAAAAAAAAAGTTGAAAAATAAATAATATTTAAATAACCTTAATAATATCATAAATATAGTATATATTTTTTAAATTCATCATTATAATCAACTAGGTAAAGTGGTGATGAAAAATGAATTACATTATTGCATGGAGATGGTATGTTTTACATACGCACGAGTGATATTTTCACTTTCCGTAGGATAGAAAGAAGGTGTATAATGGGTTTAAAATCATAATAATAACAATTAAGTAGATTTAATATACTAAATTAATTATTGTATAATAGTTAAAATGAATTTTAAGGAGTTATAAGAAGAAATAAAATTTAAAACAATTGGTTAAGAGTTATACCTCTTCGTTGAGAAATCTCCTTTCACTTACACCTTAAGCCTTAAAAGGATGGTATTTCAGAAAGAAAAAATGGTATAGGATGTAGTTAAGGAACATACTAAGGTATTATTTAATATATTGGATGATCTATAGGGATCATAATTTGTGAGGAAGAGATTATAAGAGGTGCCCTTTTATAAGTGAGGGGAGGGGAATTATTGGAATTTATTAAGGTATTAAATTAATATAAATTAATTTTCTAGAAAAAATGGTTCCAAATAGGAAAAATTATAATATAATATGTGTTTGAGCCTAAAAAATCTCATAAAATAAAATTTTTACAAGTTTAGGTGATGTTTTCACCATTATATCTTTGTTTTAACCCCTCGCTAACCCTTTTTACAATTATCATGATATCAATGTTCTGTTCTCTTTATGGATCAATAAATTTACTATAAAAACAAGGGATAAATGGATCATTGTTGATATTTTCAACCATATATAATGAAATTGAAAAAATGTAACAACCCATAATTATATCAATGAAATTTACCTCCTTATAGTTATTTCATATAATATGAATAACTTAAAATCAATTAGAGAATACAATAAAATCTTTATAAATGAATAACTAATGAAATAATAGGCATTTCTAGAAGTTAATGAACCTATACCAATGGAATAGTAACTTAAGCTTTGGAATAGTAATGTTACCATTAGGAATAGTAATATGACCAATAAAATAGTAAATTCACCTTTAAAAGTATAAATAAAATTTGGGCATATTATGAATGAATATATAATATATTTATATCTTGATATAAGTAACTAAATGTTTTTAAAATAATAAATTAACTGTTTAAATTTTTGTAAATCATAAATATTTAATTACAATATTATAATTAATATAATTATTTAAAAGAAATTTATTTTCATAAAATTTATTCATAAAATAATAATTTATTTGTCTTAAGATTATAAGATAATTTTATGAGACCTTAATTAAATTTTCAAAGTGTTATGAAATCCGTTATAATACTAAAATTGGTATTTTTCAAAAAAATAATTATTTATTTAAAAAATTCAATTTATCATATTTATAATATTATTTTCATAAAATAGAGTCTATTTTTGAATTCTACCTCTTCAAAAATGGTGAGGGTAATTTGTTTTTTAAATTTTTGAATTTTAGGTTAATAGTGATATATGGTAATTTACATTATTTAACAAAAACATGATTTATTGATTCATATATGATTTATGGCTGATTTAATCCCATAATATCTTACTATCCTTAATTATTTTATTATATTTTGTGATAATTTTAAAACTATTCGTAGTCTTGATCCAAAATAATAAAACAATGAATGAAATTTTAAAAAAAACACCAATCTCCTTCACTATGAATACCACCCCTCACCACCTCCTCTCCTCACAACTTCCAAGATTTGAGCCTTATCTAATTTATTCCTAATCCTCTTCCCAAGACCCTCACCCACATTAGATATCTGTTGGTCTAAAAAAAAGTCCAAAACCAATCCCTTTACGTAGGTTCTCAATGTTGACAATTCAAGAGGTAAAAATCCTCTTTCTTTTATTTTATTTTCTTTTCAATTTATTTTCCTTTCTTATCCTTCCATAACCTCTCCTATCAAAAATGAAATGATAACCCCAGTATATTTTAAATAATTTAACTTTATTATGTTAATATAAAATCCACCATCAATTATCTTCTCCTTTTCCTGTTATTTTAAAGATGAAAACATCATCTGTTAGGTGACGATTTACAGCTTTTGTGGATGATGTGTTTTTATTTTTCAATTCCACTTTCAAGACTGGTTATAAAAAAAATTTTATAGTTAAAACATATTATAATATATATATATATATATATATATTAAATCTTATATAATGTACTGGATCCAGTATATATACATAATATTAATTAATGAAACAAAACTAGTTTATGATGATCAAAAAATTGCCAAAATAATCTAAACGGTTATCACTAATGTCTTATCTAATGATTAATCCTCACCAAAAATAATGAAATTAATTATATAAACATTTAATCTTAATTATGATCATTAATAACAGATAATTTCAATTCTGAAAAGCTCTTTTAATTTTACAAGATCTTCTATATTTGTATAAAAGTAAACTGATCATGAAAACCAAGGAAAAGAACACTCTTAAACGCTGAAATTTAATCTTAAAACTCATAAAAAATTCCATAAACAAACTTAATAAAAATATTATAAATAAAATAAATGTTTAAAAAGTTTTAAATTAAATTGTTCTTGAATCTAATTTCATTATACCAAACATTAAGTGCAAGTAAAGAACACTTTCAAACATATGGTAAGAGTTTCTTCCTGAACTTACATTTTTCATTCGGGTTATGCTATCTCTCCCTTTAACCCAATGTAATTATTCATTATTTTTATATAATTCTTCTACATTTTGTTTATATGTAACAAACACACATATCTAGAAAAGTTTATATTTGTTTTATGGGATAATAAATGTTTTATTTGGTTTCCTTCTAAATGCTTCCTAATAAGAAAACCTGATTTAAGGGAACTTCTCAGTTTCTTACCCCTTTTTAGGTACCATACATAATCTATTTTAGGTCACCATTATTTTTCTAAAATCACTAATTTTTTTTATGAAAAACTATATTTTTAAATTAAGTATTTATTTAAAAAATTATGGAAAATACAAATGATTTTCCAAAAGAACTCTTCTTTTCAAAAAAGGGTATTTCTCTCAATAATTTCTCAATGATTTTATTAGAGTAATTTCATATATTATTATGATTCAAATATTTCAAAGTGGTATGGAACACTTCGATTTGAAGATATATTTTTACTAGACATATGAGGAATGAATTGGACTTAGTAAGTTATGAGTGAGGTCCATTATAGCCCATCGATGGATTGATAGGTCTCTTGTGACAAAAAAGATATGGGATTGGGTGAGTCCTTGACCATTTATTTTCATATATGGATTTGGATAAGGACTTAACCATTTATTTTAATATTCCTTGGATGAGGCCTTGATGGTATGTTTAAGAATTCCAACATTATGCATTTTCTCATCATGATATTATTAATTGATAAATCATGTGATTATTTAACTAATAGAATATTCATGGTTATGTTTAATGTGATAATTTATATGGAATTATTTATTAAGTTTTTATTCCTTCCATATTATGCTCAAGATTATGTTTTATTGTTCTGTGTTCCAATTATTCAACTTTCCTTATTGTTCATGGTTATGATAGTTTCTATTGTATTGTTTTCATTTACTGGACACCTGAGATCACCCCTTTATTATTAATTATTTTTCCCCAATATGTGAATATTTATATTATTAATTACTTGAAGGGATAATCTAAAAGATATGGATGTTTCCAATGTAGTTTCTATGTTCTATTTCCTTTTAGGTTATAACATAAAACTTATGTTTTTATCTAGTATTAAAAATTTTCTAAACTATTTGGTCCTTTAGGATATGATCTCTTGTTCATAATACCAATAAAATTAAGTAAAAAACTTTCTCTAGTTTACTAGGGTCAGGGTGATTATAGTTGGTATCACAGAAATTTTAGTAAAAACCTTGGAAACTAGATTTAGAAAACATAGATTAGGTAACATGAACCTAAGATATACTTTGAGGATAAGCATGGGATAACATCCTAAAATTTTGGTAAGGTTATATATTATGTGGATATTCCTAGAAACCAATCCCTTTATAGATACTATAAGTAGAGATTGGTATGGAACATATATAGATAGAAGTAACAACCCTGAAAAGGTGTGTCGGGCATGACTCGATGTAACCAGGTGCACAACAACGGGTCTAACTGTGAACTTGGTTTGACAATCCCAGAGGATATGCTTAGGATAATTAAAATTATTTACGAAATATTATAAAGCATTAAAAAAATATGTCCCCAATAAAACCATGTTTATGATTATGATATTAGTTATGCATAATTTTTTTAATTTATGTTAAGTTTAAAATTATTCATTATGATTTATAACCAAATTTAGAATATTCCATTTTTTAGAAATGTCACCTAGTGGAAGGAATGGAAACCATCTCAATGCATGTATCCCATTTAGGGATTTATCTTCTATGCAAGATAATGATGTTGGATTAAGAGACACTACATGAAATAATAAACTTATAACTATATTGGGAAAACTGACTTACGTTATGAATAATAACCTTACTAATATCAATAATACTAATCCACAATATGGATGAACAATGTTAGACTATTTCATGAGACAAAAACCTCCACCATTCAATGGGACTATAAAACCATTTATAACTGAGCAGTGGATAAGTTCCTTAGATAAGATATTTCTTTGGTTGGGATGTAACGAAGGGTAAAAGGTTATCAGGAAGGTTTATAATATATTAGGTGATGTTGATCAATGGTGTTTGTTGATTCAAAACAAAAAGAAGGAGGAATAAATTTTAAATATGGAATGGATTGTTTTTATGGAAATTTTGTTATAGAAATATTTCCCTTGAGAATAATGATTAGATATAGAGAGGAAATTCTAGATTTTAAGATAGAAAGAGGATAAAAAAATTTAAAACAATGAATCCATCTTTACAGGGTTAGAAAGTCATGCCATGTACTACATACATAATCCAAGGATCAATATTTATCGATTCATTAATGGTTTAAAACCATTCCTCTAAAGGGTAATGGTACCCAAAAATTTCTCATCATACTAAGATATAGCCTCATGTAGAATCAAGACAATGAAATGATTCTCTATGTTTTTGTGACTTTAAGGGAAAATAAGAGAAGAAGAGGGTGGATGAGTAAGGAATAGAAAAATGACGGAATAAAAAATTGAATTTTTTAATATGTGATAATTAGGGAATGAAACACTCTGGTGGTTCTTAAAAGAAAAATAATTTTGCTAAAATTTTGGTGAGAAAGGTCATCATGACCATGATGCAATGGAAAGAGAGAAGCTACCAATGTTTAATTCTACAATTTTATGGAGATGTGAAACTATGAAAATGAGTGTATAAATAATCAACGAAACTTTCCTTGGAAAAGGCCAATGGATTTGGGCCAAGCTTATGTGATCACAATTGAAGAGGTTGAAGTTCCAAATGATATGGGGGTGGGTACTTTAATCATCTCCTCAAATTTAGCTAAAGATTTATTTGATTATGTATCATCAAATTCCTTTATATGTTCCCAATTTTCTTTAAAAATTATATATTTATAATTCACCATAACAAGGGATTTGATAGTAAATACTACTAGTGGAAACCTTATTATAATAAAGATGTGTTGAGCAGTTCCTATTATGACACATAAACATTTTCTAATTTCTAATTTTATCATCATACCTATGTTCGATTTTGATATAATCCTTAGTATGGACTGGATTTAGAAATATAATGAAAACTTTTATTCCAAAGATAAGGAAATTATTATTCTTGATGAAGGTATAGAATTTTCCATCTTTAGATTGGAGACTTCATCATCTGAGTCATAACTGGATCCACCTCCAATAGCTCTTCTAAATGAAATTCATGGGGAATAAGAGAAAATACTATCTATGGATGAGGGAAAAAATATTCAGAATTAATATGTACCTATTGGGAAGAAATTAATTTATGTATTTCTAGAGGATTTTTCTAAACATCCTCTAGATTGGGAAGTTGAGTTCTCTATCTATTTAATCCCTAATTTCGGCCAATATCAAAGAATCCATATAGAATAGAAATTATGGAATTAGTGGGGATAAAGAAACAACTAGGTTAATTAAGTGATAAGGTATTTATCCTTCCAAGTGTTTCTCTATGGTGAGCCCCTGTTCTCTTTGACAAAATAAATATGTATCCATGGTGATGTGAATTGATTATAGAGAAATCAATTTTTTTGTAATTAATAACAAGTATCATATTCCATGAATTGGTTATTTATTTGATTAACTTCATGGAGCTTAATATTTTTCAATGATTGACCATTGATCTGAATATCATCAATTGAATATGGGGAATGATGATATTCCAAAGATAGAATTTCAAAAAAGGTATGGACATTATGAGTTTACAATAATGCCATTTGGACTGACTAATGAACCCTATATTTTTATGGAACTAATGAACTATGTTTTTAAGGAATATCTTGACTATTTTTTTATGGTATTTGTTGATGATATCTTTAAATATTTAAAAATATATGGAGACCTTTAGAACCACTTTATAATTTTTCTAAAGTCTTTGAGAAGAAAAAACAAATATGTGAATTTTAGAAAGTGTGAATTTTGGCTTCAAACAATTTTTATTCATGGAAATATTTTCTCTATGGATGGAATATCAGTTAATCATGAAAAATATAATTTCAAGAAAGTCTTAAAACAACAAACATAACTATGGTATGTAGTTTTATTGGTTTAGTATGTTACTATTGGTGTTTCATTCAAAAAAAAATTCTGATTATCTAACCTGTTAACTACAATTACTTGTAAAGTGCTTTAATTCATATGGATAAAAGAATGTAATGAATGTTTTGAAGAATATTAGAGGATATTAATGAATTCTATGATATTGACTCTCCATTAGGAAATGGTGAATTTTTGGTTTATAGTTATCCATTAAATAAAGGGCTTGGTTGTTTTCTTATACATAATGATAGAGTTGTTGCCTACCAATCAAAGCAGTTGAAAAATCATGAACAGAACTACCCAACTCATGATATTGAGTTAGAATCTGTAATCTTTTCCCTGAAGATATAGAGACACTACCTATATGGAAAATAATGTGAGATATATACAGATCACAAGAGTGTGAAATTTATCTTCTCATAGAAAGAACTCAACATGAGGGAAAAGCCATAGCTCAAGCTACACAATGATTATAATTTTTCAATACACTGTCACCCATGGAAGGAAAATAAGATAGTTGATGCATTAAATATAAAGGATCATAGAGTTGTAAAAAAAAATGAGGATTCAAAGGGATCCTATGTTCATAGATCTAGGGAATATGGATATAGGAATTATCAAGGAAGGTGAAAGAACATTACTTTTTTCAATTTGTTTCTGAACCATATTTATTGGAAATGATCAAAAGTTTTCAGTCTGAATTAGAGACTTTCCAAAATAAAACTAAATCTGTGATATTAATATATAATATATGTAAATAAATATAAATATTCATAATTATATTTATATATACACACATATATATACAATATATATATATGTCTGTATGTTGTATATATATATGTTTGTATTTATTTATTTATAAACACACACACACAAAAATAACATATTTTATAAATTTATTTTAAAATAATAATATATATATATATATATTAATATACCAATAAATATATGGATAAAAAATATTACTATATATATATCATAAATTAGAGAAAAAAGAAACATTGAGCAGTGGTGAAGGTGAAGGTGTGTGAGGGTGAGGTCACAAGTTTGAATCTAAGGGGAGGATATGTGGGTGTGGGAATGAGCGATAAGTTCTTTAGTTCTCATAAAAGAGAGGGGTGGGTGTCCAGTACAGATAAATTATGTGTTTCCTCCCTACTGAATGTCTAGTTATAGAAAAATAAATATTTTTTAACCCTTAATAGTTCTTTTTTTACACTCATAAAAGTTCCCCTTTCACAACTATTTTTTAGCACTAATAAAGCTTTCCTTTGTTATCACTTTTTTTAGTGCTGATAAAATTACTACTATTTAATGATTCTTTGAACAATATAACTTTTTTGGGAATAATAAATGATTTTTATAGCATTAATAAATGCATGATATATAGTAGTGAGTGTTGGGAAATATGAAAAGTGAAGAATGCACAAATGAAAACCAAAGAAACCATGTAAAGAAAATAAATTTATTTCCCTTGAAACAAATCAGTAGAAATAAATGTGGATGTCCAGCGACCAAAAAATATGCAGAGAAAAATAAAAATAGACACCAAATATTTATATCATTTAAAACCCTATGATGAAAACCCCACTGGAACTAGTTTTGAAAGAATAATCCACTAATAATCAAGATTTCAAGTAAGAGACTCCTAAAGATAAGAAGGATCTCAAAAATAATACTCAAATATAATAGTATGTCAAAGGAAGATAGTAGATTCAATCTAAGTTCATTCTAAAGTGAATAATGCATCCTAATAAAGAAATCCAAAAAGTATTAATGTGTAGTGAATGAATTAATTGTTCGACTAAAAGGTGAAAATGAAAAAAAATTACGATTAGATGAAATAACACCAAAGATGAATGCTAATTAGACCTGGAGAATTTCTCTAGTTTTGGATCTGAAAATCACAACATGAAACCCTAACTGCACAACACGGAAGATGATAAGAGAGCTACACTAATCCTAGAAAAAAATGACGTGGCACCTCACCAAAAACTTCCACTTAACAAAAAACCACTTAACCCTCTTCCAACATGTCTATTTATTTATTTATTTATTCTATTTAAAAAGGAATGTGAGGTAGCCCAAGTGATGAGGTCCCCAAAAAACTCCCCCCTCTAACTAAAAAATGGATCACAACCAACCCCACAATTAGTTGACAAGTGTTAAATTCACCTCTTAATAAAATCTTGGTAAACAAGTCTACCTCATTGTCATCAGTGCATATATTCTCAATAAAAATTGTCTTGAATCAAGGATGTTGTGGATCTAATGATATTGAACATCAATATTTTTTGACCTACCCTGAAAAGTGGGACTGTTTTCCAAAAAAAATAACACTCAGACTTATACAAATTAAAATATACCTATAATGATTATAGTTGAGATCTTTAATAATTGTTTTCATCTATAATAATTCATTCCATGCCTCTATATATGAAATAAACTTAGACTATGTGGTAGATAAATAATCACATATATGAAATCTATACTACCAAAATACAGATCCCCTTATAAGAGTAATCAAATAGCCTGAAGTATAATTTCTAGAATCCATATCTCCTACCATATCTAAATCTTTAAATCCCCAAAGCATAGGTTCCTCATTACTAAAACACAATATCAGATCATAAGTACCAGGAATATAATGAAATATACATTTCACTTATCTCCAATTCTCTCAACCACGATTAGATATAAAATAGATGACCACACCCACTGCATGAGCTATATCAGGTCTAGTACATACCATTATAAACATTAAATATCTAATGAAATATGAATAAAGTATGTGTTTCATCTCCTCTATCACTTTATTAGTATAAGGTGAATGACTGGTATTGAGATTAAAATGTAATGAATTAGAATTATTAACTACTTTTTCTATGTCTATAGAAAATCTATGAATAACCATATCAATATATCATTATTGAGATTACTATAATTTTCATCCTTTAAATCATGGGAAATTGACATGAAAAGAATCGATCATGGTGGACCCAAGTATTTCATCACAAAATACTGACTAATATTCTTCTTCAATAGATAATTTTTAGAGGCATCTTTTTTAATAATGTGAAATCCTCAACATAAAGTAACAATATAATAAAACCATCATCATTAAATCTATGAAAAACAATGATCAGAATATGTATTCATGAAACCCTGATGAGAAATTTCAAATTCAAAATACTTATACCACTACCTTGGATCTTTCTTCAAACTATAAAAACTCTTTTTCAACCATTATACACGATTCTCTTTATCGGTTTTAAAAAATCCCTCTGGTTACTCCATAGAAATATCCTCCTCTAAATCTCTATGCAGGAATGATGTATTCAAATCCGTCAACTCAATCTACAAATCCAAACTAGAATCCAATCCAAGAACAACTCGAAAATAATACATTTTGATAACATGTGAGAAAATCTCATCAAAATCAACACCTTTCTTCTAATAAAATATTTTAAAAACTAACCTTCCCTTGTCTCATAGAATAGAATTTGATTATTAATTTTTAATTCAATAAATCCTTTTATTTTGTAATGATCTCTTACATGTAGGTAATTACACCAACTAAGAATTATGGTTATCATGTAGTGATATTATCCCTACATCTATTATTGTAACCAATTTGACTTTCTCATCATGTTCCATCACCTCATCAAAATATTTTGGTTCTCCCCCTTCAACAATATGTACATACACATTAGGTGAATACCAAATTGAAATAGTTTGATGTTGATCTGACCTCTGGAGTGGAATTGCAGGATCTTTAATAATCCTATGAACTGGATCATCAAAAACAAAAGGTGCATCAAAAACATCAACTCTAACATGATTATAATGAATTCCATTATTCACATCAACACAATCATCATAAGAAACAATATGTGGTAAATGTGAATGAGAAAATAGATCATTATTGATAAAGCAATCAAAAGTTTGAGAAGTATATTTTTATCCCATATCAGTATCTGTAATGGTTTGATCCTCCTTAAACACTACTTTAGGGATTCTGACAAGTTTCTTCAAAGAAGGATCATAGAACCTATATCCAATCTTAACATGTCCATAGATAATAAAAATATAATTCTATAACTTACCATCTATCCTGTATATCTCATCTATAGGCACATGAACGAAATTCTTACAACTAAAAACATGTAAATGATCATACTTGATCTTTTTTCTATACCAAAAAATTTCAGGGGTGTCTACCTAGAAATAAATTAAAGGTGATAAATTCATAATATAAGAAGATGTAAATAAATTCTTACCCTAAGAATGTCAAAGAGACTTTGCTTTGGAAAGAAAACAATGAACTCTTTCCAAAAATTCATGTTCATCAACTCAGCTACACTATTTAGATGACATGTATTGGGGGAGTCTTTTTATACCAAATACCTTATTGACTATAATAATGATCAAATAGACCAAAAGGCTCACCCCATTATTAGTGAAAATACATTTAAACATCTGACCATATTTCATCTGAGTTGAAACCTAACATTTATTAAAAAACACTTTGCCCCAAAATTTTGGTATTCAAATAATAAACCTAATGATTACATGATTAGTAATCAATAAATTTCATAAAATAAATATTATCAATAAATTTATTAGACTTCAAAGGACTATAAACAATATAATGTACTAATTCAATTACCTATGACTTTATGTGAAAAATATTACTGCTAAAACTCACTCTGATCTATTTTCTAGCTAAATAGTGATCACACTTTTCCAATTGAATAATCATAAAATATATAAGTAGACTTATCTAGGAAAAATAACCAATAATATTCTCACTAATTGTCTAAACCTCTTATTCCATAACATAGATGACACACTATGCTCTACAGTGCAAGAAATATCACAAGAAATAGAAGTTGTATTCTAGTTAAAACCTGAATTATTCTTCTCTTGAGATATAATCAATGAAACCATAGAAATATTCCATTGGCCACCACTAAAAGTACTGATAAAACCACAATCATCAGGAACAATTTTAGAAAAAAAAATCCTAATAACCTCTGGCACATGTAAAACATTCCTCAAAATCTACTTACTTCATATGTTGGTCTCCGAACAAAAATTCTAGATACCTACAACATCTTAATAACCAATATTACCATATTTAAATCCCCTAAATTACTAGGGATATAATTTGTAAGAAATACCTCCTCGATGTCACATGAAAATTTGAACCACTGTCAAAAACCCAACAAGAATCATCAGAAGAAATATTAATGGATTCATAATCAATAATAAGATCCCCCTATAGCAGAAGTGACAGGATCATCTCCATCACCATTATTATTATATTAATTTTCCATCATTCTATTTTCTATTTTTATATGATTGAAAAAATTATTAATATGTCCTTTTACATGAAAATACTTCCATTCAAACTCTCTCTACTTCGGTATGGATTTGCTTCTGTCTTTTCTCTTACCTCGACTGCTCTGTCCCAAATGCTTTTCCTAGCTTATCCCTATGTTATCTATGAATAAAATCCTTGAATAAGATCTCTCCTGATTACATCTCCTAAAATACTCATTCAAACCATTATACTTAACAAAACTGAATGTCATAACACCATTAGGAGAAGAACCAGTTAGAGTAACATGTAAGTTCTCCCTTTGACTCAGGTAAAGTATTAGGCTACAAAAGCGCTAAAACCAGATCTTGAAAAGTAATACCCACACCATAAAATTTATTAAAATATCGCTAAAATTTACTCAAATTATTAAAAATAGATTTATCTTATTTGTATCTCAAATTCAACACTTGTTTGAGATGAAATAATTTATTATTTTCTGTCTGGGAAGCATAGGTTGTCTCAAGAATCTACCACAAGGTTATGGTGTGAGAAATGTTGAAATTACTATTCATAACTTTGTCTTAGACCTATTGAAGAATGAAACCACAAAACATAACATTTTGAAACATCCATTCTCCATAAAACATTCTATCTAATATTTTAGCACTAAACAATGGAAGATGCATTTGTTTAAAAAAATAGATCCTTTATTTTTAATCAGCACATATGATAGTTGGTACCATTCAAAAAAATCATTCAAATTTAATTCGATTCCATAATTTTTTTGAACAAAAACCAAAATATATGATAAAATATATTATGAAATAATACAAGCATTGAATGTGGAAATGAACAAAAAATAGAAAACACAACAGAGAAAATCTCATTCCATTGAAATAAGCCTAGAAAAAATAATATAGATGTGCATTAACCAAAATATATATATAGAAAATAAATGTTTATGCCATCAATTTTTAAATTTGAAAACACAATGAGGGATTAACCATGGGACCTAGTCCAAAAAGAAATATCCATTATTAATCAAGAGTAGAAGGAAGAGGCTCTGAAATTTGAGCGATATATCAAAAATAATACTCAAAAAAATAGTGTATCAAAGTCAGAAAGAAGATATAGTTTGAGATCATCTTGAAATGAAGAACACATCATGATAAGAAATCCAAAAATATATAAACATATATAGAAAGTGTTCACTATTCTAATAAATGGTTCTAATGAAAAAACACTAGGATAGGATCAAAGAACATCGTAGATGAAATCAAATCAGACTTGGAGAATTTATCCAATTTTATATCTGAAAACCATTGCTAAACCCCTAACTACAGCTTTCATAATATAAGAATAGAGATACGTCAAGATTGGGATGAAAAAGGGTGAGGCACCCTAACAAAAACTTTACGCTAATAAAAAACATGTAACCCTCTTCAAAAATATCTTGTACTTCTTTTTACATTTTTAAGGGCATGTGAGGCATCCCAAGTGAGGAGGTGCGCCAACAGTGAGTGATGATAAAAGATGAGGACTTTTAATATATCTTATTTTTTTACCACTTTTAAACACTAAAAAGATAAATTTTAATGATGTTAACAGAGAGTTTTGTAGTAATTTTAATTCTAAAATATACTTTCAATTTTAGGAAAAGAATGTTAAAGTTTCCTATGAACATAAGGATCAATTTTTTAAAAAAGGCATGAATGTATGGTTCATTGGATCTAATCATAAGGATTGTATCACATATTTATAAGGCCAAACCAACTTTGTATGGTACATCATAATGTTAGTGTTACATTATTATATGGTGTAGTTCCGAAAACGTAATGTGATTTTCATCTTCATAAGGTGTTTCCCTTTAATATTAATAATTGTTTATTTATGGAAATAATTCTACCTATATTAAAAGGGAAGGTTTTTAAGAAATATTTCAGCAACCTAAAAACATACATTAATTATCTATTCAAAAGAAATATTTTTTAGAAATGTTATAATGGGTTTTTATTTGGATTCAAATGTGATATTTTTTGTGTTATTCATGGATTTTTAAAATCAAAATAAATCAACCCATAAGAAGAAATAACATATGATTCTACATAGGAATGATTTAAAAAAAATCAATCAACATAGAGAACAAAAGTTCGTCAACATTTGTGGGAAGATAATTACCATAAAACCATCTATTGCGACCGTAAATGATTGGCCCACTAGTGTAGTAATAATTATGAGAGAAAAAAAATAAAATTAAAAAAATAAAAGACAACATATGTAATGTGGAAAACCCCCCAAACTAAAAGGGGTAAAACACCATGGGAATATATAAGGATCTCACTATGGGTAAAATGGGTACACACTCCCTCACTTTTACATTGAGAAAACCCTCATATATCTATCTAATGGACACTTAAGTAATCTGCCTCACAAAATACCACATAAGGAATGTTGAGAAACTGATTACTGAGTGCTAATGATACTCTAAAACCATTGTGGGAAATCATTTTTTTAGGCAAACTCCCCTACCCATTTCCTCTCCCTCTTAGCGGTTGGAGAGGAAGGAATCCAACCTCACGCCTACCTCCACCCTCACATTTTGACATATAGGGGGAATCAACTGAGGATATAAAATTCTTTTAACACATCTCTCACTTTGAGATTGATTAAGAAACAATAACATCTCCACACATCCTTTCAATCTGACAAACCATGCTGATCATGTCTATACAAGGCCACTCGAGGATCTATACCATCTAAACATATTAGAGTTAACCACATTTGTTCGGAAGTATACCTTATTTTATTTAGTGTGAATTTACTACATGTCCACACTTCCTTCATCCACCACATATCAGGAAAAGTGATAGTGTACCCCAATATGCTTCATTTTGGAATGAAAATATGGATTTCTTGTAATGTGAGAGATGCTCTAACTATCAAAAAAACAATATAATTGTCTCCTGTCTATGGATATGTTCTTCGAACAACCTTATCATCAAAATATACTCTTTGTAAGCCTATATAGCTTCCATCTACTCTTCCTCCATCTTGGATAAAGCCAAAACTGACTATGTCCTTGAAATCTAGCTCACAACTCCTCCTGCAAGAGTAAATACATAAGAAAAAGTTGATTTTATCTGGTCATAATCACCTAAAACATCTAAATCAACATAGCCTATGGTAGTGAAATATTATTCTCCATAACATAATGCAACATATGAGATATCATCAATGTATCTTAGGATCTTATTTGTTGTTCTCTAATGTTAACATCAGGAATTCCACATGTACCGACTAACTTCTCACACAATATATGAAATGTATGGTCTAGTAAAAACCATAAATAATATCATACTCCCAACTACTAATGTATAATGAAATCAAGACATCTATATCCTCTCGGATTTACTGATAGAGCTTATCATAGAGGATATGTTGAAATTAATTGGAAGATGGGTATATATTGGCTTACAGTATTTTATTTTGAATCATTTCAAGACTTTCTATAAGTAATTATTTTGTGATATGAAAATATTCCCATTATTTATATCTCAAAAAATATGAATCCCAAGAATATTGTTTTCTAGTACCAAGTCCATCATATGAAACTCTCTAACCAATTGCGCCTTCGTCAATTATATCTTATCATAGTTGGGCCCTGCAATAAGTATGTCAACCACATATAATAGAATAATGATAAAATAATTACCAACAAAACCCATAAAATACAAACAAGGATTTGAATAAAGTTTGTCGTATCTAAGTCTCATGATATAAGAATCAAATATTTTGTACCAATACCTTAGTGCTTGTTTGAGACTGTAAAAAATATTTTTTCAACATGAAAACCATGTTCTTTTTTCTTACCTATGAAAAAAAGTTCAGTTGGATAATATAGATATATTCATCAAGAACACCATGGAGAAAATATTTTTTCACATAAAACTATTGTAGATGTAAACTATATGTAATAAAGATCACTAAAACTATCCAAAAAGTTAGAAGTCTATCAAAAGAATAAAATATTTCATTGAAATCAATACCTTATTCATAAGAATATCCTTTTACCACCTGTCTTTCATGATATATATCCACCTATTACTTTCCACCCTAATTGATCTTAAAGGCCCATTTTTTATCAATATCCTTCCTTCAATTAGGTAATGGAACAAGATCTCAAGTCTTGTTCTTATGTAAGGATTAAATTTTCTCTTATATTTCCTCTATCTATAAGGATAAATTTTTCATCTTGGTCGCCTTAACAAAATAAGGTGGATCTCCATCCTCTACTAATAATAAGTACAATTTATTTATCTCAATGACATATTCTGAGTGTCATACTAGTATTATTTTCCCCCAAGGTGACCATCATGGTCCAGAATCAACCAGTATTTGATCATAATTCTCTGGTAATGCTTTAAAGGGAATTAGTTCTTCCTTGCATTTTTTCACCACCTCAAAATTTTTAGTTTCCATATTTACTTTATCGATGTGTCCATCAATTTTCATTTTCACCTTATCTTCAGAAAAATATGAAAAATATGTTGATGATAAGTTTGTGGGTAGTGGGGTCCCACAAATGATACCCCTTCAAACCATCAGTGTACCCTAAGAAGATACATTTCCTGGAACTCAAATCCAACTTTTATCTTTCATAGTCATTAGAAAATTCATATAAAACACTTGAAAAAGTATGTAACTGAGAATAGTTACTGGGTTTACCATTCCACATTTCCTTCGATGTATTTAGATCAATATGAATTGAAGGAGATCGATTGATGAAAAATCTTGCAGTATTCACTACTTCTACATATAATGTTTTTTCCATTTCTATAGTCTTCAACATTTAAATTATTCTATTCAATAGGGTTTTTTTCATCCACTTTTCCACTCCATTTTATTGAGTAGTGTACTCCATCATGAATTATCACTTTATGACTTCCCAATGACAAAAATTATCAAACTCATTGCTTGTATATTCTTCTCCATTGTCAGTCCTTAAACACTTGATCTTATATCCGAATTCAATATCATTTTGTGCTTTGAATATTGTTAATACTTAAAAAAAATCCACCTTCCTCTTGATTGGGTACACCCAACATCTACTAGGATAATCATCTATTAATGATAAAAATTAACTTTTCCCTCCCAAGGATATAACACATTCTTTCCAAACATCAGAATGCATAAACCTAAGATATCATTTCTTCTCGTTGTTGAAATCATGAACATTAACATGTGTTTATTTCTCAAAAAACAATTCTCACAAAATGGTATGGATACCTTTGTAATCCCATTAAATATATTCTGATCATTATCAATCTTCAGGCCTCATTCTGACATATGGACAATATTTTTATGCCATTATTTCATCAATGCTTTCATCGAGGTAATTGATGTGACATCTATCTCAGCATCTTTATATGTTTAATATCATAAGAACATACATATTATTTGAGATATTCTCTACCTTTATCACTACAAGTGCACCCTTCACAATTCTCATCACTCCATTCTCGATGTGTGTCTTTCATCTGATGTCATCAAATTGTACCAAAGACAACATGTTATTTATCAGGCCCTTCACTTGGCATTCTCCTTGGATGGTTTAAAAAACACCATATTGCATCATCAGTATGATGGTACCGACTACAATGATCTTCATGGTGTGATAGTTATACATGTACACAACACACTTCATGATAGTTTTATACTGATCAAACCATTCCTATTGAGACATCATGTTCCATGTTTCTCCTGAGTTGATTATCCACCTGCTTTTGAGATGTTTTCTAGTTCCAGCAGTCATCACTGCTTCACTGACTAGTATAACTTCATTCTCAGATGTACTTCCCACATTTTCAACCATGTCATAATTATGGCTCCCACTAGAACCATGGTTCATCATCACATCTTTCGTCCTTTCCTCAATTGTTAGTCGACAATTATCCTTCCACAACATTACTTACATCTTCATTTCCCAAAAATGGAAAAGTATCCCCATCGAATTTTTCAATCATGAATTTCCCCACCATTTGTTCATGTCATGATTCAATAACCTCCAATATTTCAAAATGTCTTATTTAATAATCGCAATAATTTTTTTCAGATGTGATAGATCAACCAGAGTCATAATCACACAATATACTCAAAATTATAAGAATTATTAATACCTAAAAGAGTGAAAAAACTCGGGATAGAACCTTCCTTAATACCACTTTTTAGGACCATAAATGATTTTTCCACTAGTGAAGCAATAATTACAAGATAAAATAACATGTAAACTGATGAAATAAATTACACTATATATAACATGGAAAAATCACCAAAATTAAAGGGGTAAAATACCATTGGAAAATAGAAGGATATCACTATGTGTAAAAGTGGGTTCATACTCCCTCACTATTAAAAGGAGAAAACCCTCATATATCCTTCTCTTGACTATTTGGGGAATCCACCTCACAAAACACCACATAAGGAATGATGAGAAACTGATTACTGATTGATGATGAGATACTAAAACCACCAGGGGAATTACCTTTTTATATGAAATCCCCCCTATCCATTTCCTATCCTACATGGTGGTTGTAGTGGTTGGACACCAACCTCATGACTACCTAAACCAACCCTCTTTTACAAATATGGGGGAGGAAATGACCATGGATATTATATTCTGCTGATATAATCAACAAATTCAGCTAAGAATCTTGAAGAATAAATTGGGTCTGTTTGACTAGAAATGAATTTATTTTAATATTTGAATATATGGAATATTACTTCAATCATTTTATTCTAGATAAATTATATAAATAATTAAGAATAATAATAAGACGAAACTCTAAAGACACATTCATATGACTAAGATATGAGGCATTCTGGTTCCTACTAGAAAGAGTAAAAATGTTCTTGACATGCCCTGGAATGTGGAAGGTAAAGGGAAGAAGTGTTCTATGAATTCTATCCCACTAGATGTTCATCAATACCATGAATATTGGTTGCACCATTTTAGGAGTATTATCTCATCATCATTCATAAAGAATAAGTTCATAGGTGGAGTAGTTTTTTCCAGTTTGGGAAGAAGAAAAGTGAGGTCTTCATTGTTTGGTGAAGAGTGTAACCCATAGGTCCATTGAAACCGGTCCATATTATAATTGAAATAAAAAAATGTGTGCTTACTATCCCATGTGAATCAGTACACTACTGATTCCATGCTTCTTGTTTTATTCTAGTATGTATTAACTATGGAAAAACACCAATGTTATATTAATTGCTTTCATCACTCTAGAGTGATAGTGAGGAAGAGAGAAGAGTATTTGACATAAATAGAGGATATGATCATAATCATGGAATAAGTTTTTTAAAATACAATACCCTAATTCACCCCTTAGGGTATTTTCCTTGATCTGGACTAATAATTATTTTTATGGATGTTGTCATGTGTGATTCTTTGATATACATATTAGTGTTTTATTTTTTTTGTAATTTATTTAATGAAATTATATAATCATAATTGTGGATCATTGTTTTATATATTGGATTGTTTATGTGTGTGTTAAATGTAAAGAAACATTATTACATACTATTCATATTTGTTAGGGGTTGAATTGCGGGGAAGTCCCCATTCAATAACCTAAGGAGACATGGAATATAATTTTGGTTTCAAATATTTCAAATGGAAATATAAAACATGTTTAAATTAATTCTGAAGATAGTGGATAATAGAAACAATAAATGAACATAAGAAACCATTCATTTAATTATCAACATCATAAGACAATATTAATGATTCCATCAAAGAAATAATCAAAAGAACAAGAGAAAGAACAAATAGATTCATGTAAACATATTTATAGAAGCTCCAAACTAGAAGCTGAGGGAAAAAACAATTGAAATTGATTAATTCCAAAACAATTCAAAACAAAAGAATTATTATAGCATACATTATCATAATAATTTTGTGAAAGGTGGTAAATCTATAAAAGGGGAAACCTTGATTTTTATGTGCATTGGATTTTTGACCTACGTAAACAGGGTAGGGTCACCAAGGTGACACTATAAATGAACTAGAATATAAAATATAAAAGCACCAAAAAATGGAACCAGATAATGAAAAAGACACATGAGGAAAAAAGATGAAATCTAGGTTTCTATAGCCCTAGGTCTCAGGATAAAACTGAACCAAATGTGTGGTATGCACCACACCATGGATAAACATGAAATTCTAGAACCACAACACTACAACAAAAAAAGAAGTTAGAAAATATGAGGGGTAATGAATGAAATGAAATAATGGATCGAAACACCCTTACCAAGGTTGGTCAAACCTCTATGCATTTTTTAAGGTCCTAAAAGTTAGAGGTGCTTGTTGTCTCCATCATAGTAGAAATCGTAATTCTCCATCCCCATCACACGGGTATAAGAAAACTCATGAAACACTAGTATCTCATTAGATCTACTCCCTAAGCACCGAAGATGATCGTCTATACACTTCTACCAGCATGTTGCTTCAATGGAAAGCTAGGCACAATCCCATGATGGTTCTACTAAGTACCTCCCTCTCGTTGAAGCCAAAATCACTAAATATGGAACCTTCCTACCCCAACACCAGACACTCCCAAAAATAGAGCAACACACCACCAATGAATGAAAAAAGGAACCCATATAGATTGGTAATGTTAGAGAAGAAGATATAATGAAACAACCCAAGATCACATTAACATATTGATGGTGGAGCTCATTCCTCTTATAACAAATTGAGGGAAAAACGGTAGCCTAAAAAATCAAAACAGAAGGGAGAACACGACAAAAAAGGGGAAAAGGAGAAAATAGATCATATGAAAAAAAAAATCTCCATCATTTAATCTAAAAAATGTAATTACAAACATAAATGAAATATCATTTAATTTTCAAAATAAAATCCATTTAATTTTTTTAAAAAAAATAGATTGAATAAAAAAATTCAAAAATATCCACCTTGAAAATTAAAAGTTCAAGCCTAAAACCTGATGTACCTACACCACCTAAGCTATCACGTTGATTTTGGAAAACATGAAACACTACTAAAAAACAAAGAGTACATCATCATGTTATTTATGTGCATATTAGTTACTCACACTTTCCTAAATAATGAAATATAATGTAAACTACAAAAACATGCTCAGAATAACATGATAAACTAAGAAAAAATATTAAATGAACTCATAAATTCACTATGGATTAACCATTCAGATTTGGATTCTTGAGAGGGTGTGACTTTTTCCATCAATACCAAGCTTGTGTGACCCTGCACGTGACAGCTAGCTGAGCGGTCATGAAATTTTGGAGGCTTGACATAAAGATTTAGTTGCTAAGGAGGGGTGTTTCTTGTAGTCTTTGTTTGGGATGAATTTTATTTTAATAGTTTTTATTGGATGAAGTTGTTTGGGTTCACACTTAGCCTTTAAAAGTGTCATTTGAAAATAAAAAAAATGGATTTTAGACCTAAAGGGAGTTCCATCTACAACTGGGTACCCTATAGAACAATATTAAGAGCTTAATTCCATCTCTAACCTAAAGGTGGACTAGGAATAGAACACCTAGGAAACACCTCACTATCTCTTAACTGTACTTATAATAGGAAAAAACCTACACAAGGTACCTAGACCCGCAAATAACAGTGAGGCATAACAGGGAGAAAGTACAAGAATACAAATCTATTTGTCAAAAGAATAGAAAACAAAGAAGGACCCATAAGAAAAAAAATACATGACCATGCAGATCAAGACAACAAATAAGCCTGATGTAAAATAATTCCACAAAACAAAATAATAAACATCAAATTTCAAGATGAAAAATCAATTCCACATTGGATCTAATACAAATTATTAGGGGTTGCGTTGTGGGGAAGTCCCCATTAAACAACCCTAGTAGAAATAGAATATAATTTTGGATCCCAATAATTAAAACAAAAATATAAAACAAGTTTCAATTAATTATAAAAATAGTGGTAATAAAAAATGAATTAATATAACCAATAATTATTTGAGTTACCAACAGAATCCAATAAAAATGATTTCATCGAAGAAATAAAAAAAGGAAGAAAATAAAGAAAAAACATATTCATGTACATGAATTTACGGTAGCTCCAAACCAAAATCATAGGAAAAATAAATTAAAATTGAATAATTCCTAATCAATTCTAAGAAACAAAATTATTACACCATACATTAGAATCAACAAGTTATCAAAATAAGTAAAGAAAAAAAGAAAATATGACACTGAGATTTTTACATACTTCATTCAATTATCCTATGTTCATGGGGTAGGGTAACTAGGGTTCCACTATGAAAAATAGGACTACAACATATACAAGAAGCAGTAAACAAGACCATTAAAAGAAAAAGTCACATGATGAAGAAACTGAAATCTAGGTTCTTGTAGCCTAAGGACTCATGATGAAACTGAACCAATGGTGCAGCATGAACCACACCTTGGATGAACTCAAAAGAACAGATACACAAAACAACATTAGAAATAGAATCTAGAAAATACAAGGGGTGATGAAAAAAATGTAAAAGTGGAAAAAAACCCATTACCAAGGTCGCTCAAACCAATATTTGTCTTCAAAGTTCGTCAAACTTGATGTTTTTTGTTACCTCCATCATCATAATCATCAATAATATTCATCCCCATCACCCAAGTATTAGAAACTCAAAGAATCACCAATTTCTCTTTCGAGATACTCACCAAGAACTGAAAACGATTGTCTTTGCTCCTCTATGGGTATGTTGCTTTAATGGTGATCCATGTGCTTTCCCGTGATGGTCCTTCTCCACAACTCCAACTCTCATAAGTAGGAAACCAAAAAATCTGGAACCTCTCCAACCCAAAACTAGATGCCGTCAAAAATGGAGTAGCACACCACCATGTTATAAAAAAAGGAACCCTTGTGGAGGGGTAAAGATCATGTAGTAGATCTGTTGAAACAACCTATGATCACAAAAACACAAGGACGGTGGGGAACATCCCTCACATAACTGATCGAGGGGTATATATCAGCCTATAAAACCAAAATAGAAGGGGTTACATGACAAAAAAAGGGAAAAACGAGGAAACTAATCTGGCCAAAAAAATTCCAACATTTAATATAAAAACAATCAATTAAATCCATAAATAAAATATCATTTAATTTTAATAATAAAATCCATTTAATTTTCAACAAGTAAACAAAGTGAATAAAAAAATTTACAATATTAATTAATTGAGTGTATTTATAAAGGGTAATGAGGGAATCATTTCCCCACTTATGGGGTTTTACCTTTGACTCCAGTAATAATCTTGATATATAAGGGGAAACATGGTTGAGATCAGTATAGATATAATTAATAAGTGGATTATTTTTTTACAGGCTCATTATTGGTAGATTTGGATGGGGCCCTCTACCAAAGGGTAGTGAAATGTAGACATATGATTTTTTAGACCTCTAGATTCAATTTAAATTTTTATATAATCTATTCGATAATATTTCCTATGTAAATTTTTAAATTTTTTTGATTCATTTTAGAGTGTCTCTTGTCAGTTCATCATTGATAAAGTCTTTCATTTCAGGGAAACCCTATTGATTTTTCCACTAGATCTTAAATTATCAAATAAAGGTTTAAGGTGGAACTCTTTAAATCCTAAAAAAATAATCAATCTTGAATAATGTTGAATAATGTCAAAGTTATGGTTAGGGAAATATCCCTACCTTAATGTGTTTACAAATTCAATCACTACTTAATATATGGATTCAACTAAATTATTTTTGAGTGATACAATTTTCAAAAAAAATAATTCACATCATATAATAAATTGATATCTCCATGTATTAAAGAAAAGTATGTACTTTTCACATTAATAATTTAAATATATAATGTTGATATATTTTCAAATCTAAGCATATCAGGTTAATATATGTGTGTGTGTGTGTGTGTGTGTGTGTATAAATAAATATACTAAATTATCATGGTTTCAAACATCAAAAATAGAAAATACACATGTATTCACTCTAAAAGTAATTTAATGAGTGCCTAAAAAGCATTGATTTCTCCAACAATGATAAATGACAGCCTTTGTCAGTGTTAATTTTAACATCAATAAAAGATACATTTTCAGAGTTCAAATTTGAACACTAATAAAAGGATTTAGATGTTTTTTTATATGATAATACACCCACCATCCACTGAACCCACTAGTGACCTACCTATCAGTCACACCGCCTAACTGATGCCACTCTGGAAAAAATTGAATTAATTCACATAAGTTCAGATTCAAACCATCGCCCAACCCCTCATGGAGAATCCCTTTTATCTCTAGGCTGGAAACTTTTTTTTCTTATTCAAAGAGATTTATATATTTCATTATTCATATATTCACCCCCCACACATATATATTTATTTATGTATGTATGCATGATTTAATACATAAATGTATACTTATATCCCAGCCAATGAATCTTCTACCCCCCAATTAAATTTAGGGGTGGTTTTGTGGGCCCTCAATATAGTCGAGGGTGATAGATGATAGACCCCCTTCTTGATGGTGGGGGGAGTTTTTTTAAATATTTATTTTTAAAAAAATGTTTTTAAAAAAACACCTAGGTTAATTTTTATTTGAAAATGGGTAAGAAAGGTGGAAGGCATGAGGCCACCTTTCGGTTTAAGGCCAAAGGTAGCAGCGGCGCTGCTTCCTTCCACTGAAAACTCCCAAAAAAATATTTTTATTTTGTTTAGTTATATATATATATATAATAAAAAAATTCATTAGAATTTATCTACTATTTAATATTTTCTAGTACTTACATTACACTAGTCAGAATTCTGACAGAAACTCTCACCCAGAGTTATCTTTTATAAGAGGGCTTTCCCTGGAAATCATTCAGGATTTCACATATGAGATTCAGGTTCTCCATTTTCTATGCAGAACATTCTGCATTTCCGATGTGGGACTCTGTTTCAAGTACGTGGTCATGAATGACTATAAAATATAAACTATAAGACCAATATAAATGAAACATAAAACATAGATTAAAAATATAATAAATAGTTGAAAACATAAACAATTTCTTAAAAAATGATGATAAAAAAATTTATAAGCTTTCAAAACCACCTACTTGAAACTTAAAAATGTTTTAAGTATGTGTCTTTGAAAGACTATAAAATATAAACTATAAGACGAATATAAATTAAACTTAAAACACAGACTAAATATATATGAAATAGTTAAAAATAAAAAAATTGTAGAAACTGTTGATAAAAAATAATTTATATGCTTTCAAAACCATCAACTTGAAACATAAAAATTATTCAGGTTTGTGACTTTAAAAGCTTATAAAATATAAACTATGAGAACAATATAAATGAAACCTAAAACATGGATTAAATAATATAATAAATATTTGAAAATAAAAATAATTTTGTAGAAAATGTTGATGAAAAATAATTTATAAGCTTTCCAAACCACCAAATTCAAACTTAAAAATGTTTCAAGTATGTGACTTTAAAAGCCTATAAAATATAAACTATAATACCAATATAAATAACAATTAAAACATGGATTAAACATATACGAAATAGTTGAAAACAAAAATAATATCATAAAAAAATTTAATGAAAAATAATTTATAAGCATTCAAAATCACGTACAGAAACATAAATTTTTTTCAAGTATGTAGATTTGAAAGACTAGGAAATATAAACTATAAGACCAATATAATTCGAAGTTAAAACAACGATTAAACTTATAAGAAATTATTTATTTAGTTAATTAGTAATATAATTCGTAATTATTTAATAATTAATTAGATAACTAGAAATTATTAATAATTAATTATAAAATATTTAATTAGTTAATTAGTAATTTAATTATTAAATATATAATAGTTAATTATTTAATTAGTAATACAACTATAAACTATATTTATTCATTATAATTAATAACTAGTAGTTATTAAAAATTATTATATAATAATTAATTAGTTAATTAGTAATAAAATAATTAATTATATAATAGTTAATTAGTTAATTAGTAATATAATTATAAATTATAAATATCCATTATAATTATTAATTAGTAACTATGAAAATTTATTACATAATAATTAATTAGTTAATTAGTAATATAAATATTCTTTATAATTATTCATTATAATTATTCCATTATAATTATTAATTATTAATTATTAATTATTAATTAGTTAAATAGTAATATAATTAAAAATTATATAATTATTAATTATATAATTATTAATTATATAATAATTAGTTAGTTAATTAGTAATTATTAATAATTAATTATATAATAATTAATTAGTTAATTAGTAATATAATTATTAATTATATAATAATTAATTAGTTACTTAGTAATATAATCATTAATTATATAATATGAAATTATTTAATTAGTAATATAATTATTAATTATATAATTTGTAATATAATTATTAATTATATAATTAGTAATTAGTTAATTAGTAATTATTAATAATTAATTATATAATGATTAATTAGTAAATTAGTTATATAATTAATAATTATATAATAGTTAATTAGTGAATTTTTTGAGAAAGATAGAGCCAATGCCTTTTTTATAATTAGTTAATTAGTAATATAATTATAAATTATAATTATTCATTATAATTATGAATTAGTATTTATTAAAAAGTATTATATAATAGTTAATTAGTTAAATAGTAATATAATTATTAATTATATAATAGTTAATTAGTTAGTTATTAATATAATTATAAACTATAATTATTCATTATAATTATTAAAGAGTAATTATTATGAATTATTATATAATAATTAATTAGTTAATTAGTAATATAATTATTTATTATAATTATTCATTTTTAATTAGTAGTAAATATTTATTGACTTTTAATTAGTTTATTAGTAATATTATTATTAATTATATAATAAATAGTTAGTTAATTAGTAATTATTGAAAATTAATTATATAATATTTAATTAGTTAATTATTAATTATATAATAATAATTTTGTTATTTAGTAATATAATTAGTAATTATATAATTATTAATTAGTTAATTATAAATATAATTAATTATTATAATGAATAATTATATTATTAATTATCTAATTAATTATTATATAATAAATAATAATTAATTATAATTAATAATTTTATTATTAATTAACAAATTAATTGGTATATAATTTATAATATTATTACTAATTAAAAAAATTAATTATATAATTAATAATTAATAGTTATATTAATGATTAACTAATTAATTATTAACTAATTAATTATTATATAATTAATAATTATATTACTAATTAACTATTATATAATTAATAATGATATTACTAACTAACTAATTAATTATATAATTAATAATTAATAATTAATAATTATATTACCGATTAACTAACTAATTATTATATAATTAATAATTATATGATTAATAATTATATAACTAAGTAACTAATTAATTATTAACTATTTATTATATATTTAATCATTTTTTTAATTTTCATTTATATTTGTCTTATTGTTTATATTTTATAGTCTTTTAAAGCCACATACTTGAAACATTTTTATGTTTTAAGTAAGTTGTTTTGAAAGTCTATAAATTATTTTTAATCAATATTTTTTATGAAATTCTTATTATTTTCAACTATTTATTATATGTTTAATCCATTTTTAATGTTTCATTAATACTAGTCTCATGGTTTATATTTTATAGTCTTTCAAAGTCACATATTTGAAACATTTTTAAGTTTCAAGTAGGTGCCTTTAAAAGCTTATAAATTATTTTTCATCAAAATTGTTTTTGTAATTATTTTTATTTTCAACTATTTATTAAATATTTAGTCCTTTTATTAGGTTTCATTTATTTTGGTCTTATAGTTTATATTTTATAGGCTTTCAAAGTGACATACTTGAATCATTTTTAAGATTCACGTAGTTGTCTTTGAAAGCATATAAATTATTTTTCATCAAAATTTTTTATGAAATTTTTTTTATTTTAAACTATTTATTATATGTTTAATTCATGTTTTAAGTTTCATTTATATTGGGATTATATTTTATATTTTACAGTTTTTCAAATCCATGTACTTGAAAGAGTTTTTAATCTCATATCGGAAATGCAGAATGTTCTGCCTAGAAAAGGTTGAATCAAAATCTCACATCAGAAATGAAGAATGATTTAGAGGGAACCCCTCTTATAAAAGGGAGCCATGTGTGAGAGATTCTATTAGAATCCAGACAATTATAATGAAAATATTACTGTATATTAAATAACATATAATTTATGCTGAAAAAAGTTGTTATTTATATATAAACAAAACAAAACAAAATAAAAATAAAAAATTTTAAAATACAAAAATAGTAAAATATTTTTTGTGGGTCTTGGATGAAAGGTGGAAACCGGGTTGGTGTCTTTAGTGTATATTTTTTTAATTAACCTATACCTTTTTTAAGAGAACCGGAACATATATTAAAAAAATACCTAGGAGGGGGTGGTGAGAGAGGGCTGCCTTTTAAAGAGGATGCATCAAGGTGTCACGATGCAAACAATACCCAGTTCTAAAATTGATGTATGATGGGAGAAGGCGATAGTAGATATATTTTGGTGTGCTGGGTTTGGCATTCGTTTGAGGGTGAAGTGTCTTCTCCATTACAGGTCAACGATCTGATCCATCAACGATGATGGTGGAATGATGCAGCGATGGCAGAAGGATTGCAGCGCTTGATTAATGGCTAACTGTTGGGGATGAACAACACATGATGGTCGAAGGCGGGTCTAGTCGGGGTGGTGCAAGGATGGTGAACGAATGGTTATGATGGTGGGGTCATTCAGTTGTCGTTCGTCCGTACAGTGCATGAGTAATGTGTTTTGATGGTTGACGGGCACCTCAGGTCTTCGATGGGGCTTCCCTGCCTATCGGTGGAGGCTGGTTACTAGTGTAGTACCATGGATTTGTGCCATTATGGATGGGTCAGATGATGGAAGGAGGGTGAAGTGTTCTTGTGAGCCAGCTAAGAGTGAGTGACGACCATTGTGGATGGAAAATAGGGGCAGTTCTGCAGGTTTACAAAGGCGAGCAGCAAATAATGGTAGCAGTGAGGATCGATGACATTAATGGAGGGCTACACAATGCTGTAGGTTGATGATGAAGGTAGGGATTTCAGTGGAAGTATTGATGAAAGGTGTTGTAGTGTGGTGATGAAAGCAGGACATAGCGCCTATGGGTGATATGGGTCGCATGGGACTCAAATGATCTTACAGGCCTTTTATGGGGCATAAAAAATATGTAATGAACATCTCGGTTTGATATGTATCGGATCTTTGGGTCTACTATATAGATAAAAAATAAAGGCTTGATGGGTAAGGTTTCCCTTGGGGGGTTATGACTTGCCCATTCAACATGTGGATGTATGACATGTGTGTCTTTCATTGTACTTGTACCCCAATCACCTAGAATGTATATATACACATTTTAAAAAATTTATATATAATTATATATGTATATTAAAATAAATTTTATATGTATATTTATATAGAATTTTTATAATTTAGTTTTATATTTTATAAAATATACATAATAATTAACCTAAATTTAATAATAATATTTCTTTGTATAAATTATACAAATAAATTTGATAATATATTATTATTCAAAAATAATTTTTTTTATATGAATATATATTTTATATATTTAACTATATTTATGAATATTTATATATTTAATTATATATTCTTGATTTTTTTTATTTCATAATATTGATATATAATTGTAATTATTTATATAAATATATATATATATATATATATAACAGATGCACATATAATTATAATTATATATGTATATTATAAATAATATTATATATAAAATGTAAATAAATATTTTAACATTTTAAAATATATTTATACATAAACACACACTTATTAGTGTAAATTATTAATGTTTAAATTATGTAAATTAAATTTAAAATATATATTATTCAATTGTGATTTCTGTAATTAAATATATAATTCATATATCTATATTTTATAGTATACATATGCGATTATGATTCCATATATAATTTCAATTAAGTATATATACAAATATATATTTATATAATATATATATATATATACATACTTATTATTAAATAAATCTTCTATAATAATATATTTTCATAGACCTGTTAATAACATTAAAAAAACACATATAAATGCTTATAAACACATTTTTCATGATTTTATACTAATGAATATTTTCAAAAGTAATGCAATTTTTACTAGTTTAGAAAAATGCTCCCTTGGATGGAATTATATTAAAACACTACTAAATAAACGGAATTTAAAAGTGATAAATAATGTCTTTATCAATGTTAATTTTTTTGTTGATCTAAGCATCGTTAAAAGAGGGCCACTTGTATCAGGTATTTTCTTATGGTGAAAAAGGGTTCCTTCATCAGCGCTAAAAGTAGCACTGATGAAGGTCGACCTGCTGAAATGTGCTATTAAAACTACAACACACTACAACACCAAATACACCTCTATATGGAAAATTCATAATTTAATTGAAATAAAACTTACATCACAAATTAAAGAAAAAAACACTATATTATACACTTTTCAAATATTTTTTTGTACAATTCCCTTAGAAAGTACTATCACAAACATTCAAAAACATCAATGGCTTCATTGTCTTTGGCACCTGACCCCCTCTCAAAAACCCCAAATCATGGTATCATTTGCCAAAAAACTACATCGACTCAAGAAAAATAATCCACCTGTATAAAAAACAATTATTTTTTAAGTAATACTATAATGAAATAAATTAAACATAAATATGAAAAAAATTATTAATAAAATGTCAATTATAAATAAAGGGACACACTTGGAGTCATACTGGTCCCGTAGTGCGTCAAATTCATGTTTGGTTGATTCTTACATGTAAACAATGACTTAAGAATCATTTCTCTAAAGTATCAAGTCAATCCGAATGTGTTTTTTCAGTTTTGAGTATGTCATGTGTCTTTTCATACTAAAATGTAAATTTAAACTAAAAACACACACTTTGAGTCATATTAGTCACATCGTGTGTCGTTTTGATTTGAGATTAATTCCTACACATCTTGAATTACTTTTGAACAATTTTCTTATAGTATCAAAAAATACACGCACATTTACATAGTTTTTAGTGAATTAAAAATGATTTAATATAAATAATCAATTTTAAGCTTATAATAGACACTTTGAGTCATATCGGGCACATCATCTATCAAATTGAAGTGCGGATGATTCCTACACATCAAAAATGACTAATGAGTCATTTTTATAAATTATTAAAATAATTAGAAAACGTTTTCATAGTTTTGAGTATATGATGTGTGTTTTGATCTAAAATGTCAGTTTAAAATAAAAGGATATAGCTGGAGTCATTCCACTCACACCATGCATCAGATTGACATGCGACTGATTCCTATATGTGAAAAATGACTTAAGGTTTGTTTTCTAAAAGTATCAAAATATTTTGAATGCACATTCTTGGTTTTTAGTATGTCACATGTATTTTTTACTAAAATTTCAATTTAAACAGAAAACACGTTCTTTGAGTCATACTAGTCACATCATGTGTTAGTCTAACATGGGACTAAATCTTACATGTCAAAAATTTCTTATGAATTATTTTACTAAATTATCAATAAAATCTAAGTATGTTTTTTCTATTTTCAATGATTGACACACATTTTCTACTAAATTGTTGATTTTATGATAACAGACATTTTGAGTTATATAGGGCACACTGTGTATCAGAGGGAGGTGTGGTTGATTCATACTCATCAAAAACAACTTATTGATCATTTTACTAGATTATTAAAACAATCTGAATGTGCTTCCTCAATTTTGGGTATATGACATGTGTTTTGAAATAAAATATCAATTTTCAATAAAATTTTCATGTGGATCATTTTTAACACTCTTTTCCACATTCTTTCTATATATTTATTTACTTTTTTATACCAAAATGTTGTTTTTTCTTAAATAATTGATAATTTTTGTGATTTTGTTCTTAATTTTTGAAATAAGTAATTTTAGTTTATAGTATGTGTATTAATGTGCATTACTGTCATTCTAAATAATTCTTAAATTAAATAAATTCTTTTTAATTTGACTTTTATTCTTTATTCTTTTATTTTTATTATTTTTCATTCTAGTTAGTTTATCAATTCCTTAATTTAATTAATCATTTATTTTTTTTAATTGTAAATAAATATATCACTTTATTTTAATGTTAACTATGTTTTTTTATTCAATTTATATTTTTATTCTTGTATTAATTCTTTAATTTATTATTTGGTTAGTTGATTGGTTGATTAAACTTAAGAAGATGAATTTCGTTTTTTTAGTTTGTTTTAAATTAAATTTGTTTATAATTTTTAATACAAATAAATTCATTATCTTAAATAAAGCATACATAATTTTATTATTTAATCTTGTTTTATTTATTTAGTTTTTGATCATATTATATTTAATTTAATTGATTAATTTATTAATCCATTTTTAGTTGTATTAAAGTTTTAATTAAGTTAATTTTTTTTAACAAATTATGGTGGCACGTCTTATCGTTCCACACCTCTCCATGCTGCCACCGTATCCCCCACCTCACGGTGAGACTGTGAGCATCACTCACGGTGAGTCCGTGAGAAACACTCACGGTGATACCGTGAGAAACACTCACCGTGCCACCCTCGCCCCTTCATCATGGTGCCACCCTCTTGCCTCCACCCACCATCACCCTCACTGCACCTCTTCTACTATATCTTCGTCCCACACAACACAGAACACACCAGTACACAAATGAACCAACATCACCAAATCACAACAGCAACAAGATCAAAACAACATAAAATCAACAGCGATTCAACAAATAAAAAAATCAACCAGCAGATAAATTCATCAATCAGTAATGTTCAAACACCATGAACCCAAGTTAACCCAGATCTGAAACCCTGTCCACCATGAGTCACCGAACCTGAAGAACTACATACCAAAGCCTCACTAGATTTTCTTCCGCGTTGCTACCCGAGCTCGCCGTTCCCAGATCTGGAGCTGCATCACCGGTACTTGAACGCCTCCCCCTTACATCCATTGACTGAAGAAGCACCGCACCCTAGTCGCACCTTTCCTCGCAGCCGCATCCCATACTTGACGCGACCACCCATCCTCGCCACGGAACCCTCATCTTACCGCACGCTGCCCCTCGGTTCCCCTGCTGAGCCGACCTCGCCTCCATCTGCACCCCTCTCCCTCTTCGCTGCTCCTCCCTTTCTACTCGAACCTCACCGAGGAACCACCCGCGCTGCTCCACCCTCCTCCTTGCGCCATCTCGACCCCGAGCCCCCCGGGTCGCTGCCCTAATACGCTGTCAAGGCCACCACTACTTGTGATCTTCTGTGAACCCACTGCCATCAGACCCTCATCCATTTCTGCCTCGAACCACCAACCCATTCCGGCCACCATCCCATCTCGCTGTTGCGACCTTCTCTTCTTCCCACGGCAAAATTTGCGGGATGGGTTTTTTTTTTTTTTTTTTAATGGGTCAAACGTTTAAATAATTAGGGAATTGGGGCTCTTGAGCGCCAGACCAAGTGGCGCTCAAGGGTTTCGGAATTGGAGCGCCACTTGAAGTGGCGCTCCACCATTTTGGCGGAAATAGAGTGCAGCGCCACTTGAAGTGGCGCTGAAAGGCTAAAGGCAGACCGTGCAGCGCCACTTGAAGTGGCGCTGCACCCTTCTTCCGAATCAATTCGGCGCCACTTCAAGTGGCGCCGAAACCCTCCCCCATCATATAAATAGGACCTCTCCCCCCACCCCATTCCTCACTTCACTCACCCACCCCCATTCCTCCCTCCCTATCCCTTCCTCTGTTTCTCTCTCAAACTTTTTTCTTGCGTTCTTCGATTGCGGTGAAGCCTTGCCTCTTCGGTTGCTCTGCCTGTGTACCTACGTCGTCACAAATTTGAGGTAACTCTTTCTTTAAATTTATTTAATAGTTTTATTTAATAATTTAGTTGTTTAATTTATAGAATTAGTATATAATGTTTGTATTTTATAAATAGTATGGTTTTTTTAAATGTAATTAGATAATGAAATGATTAGTTAGTTAAATAATTAATCATAATTAGTTGATTAATCAATGATAATTAAGTTATTAATTAATCATAATTAGGTAAATAGTTAAATGTAATTAGATTATTAATTAATGATTATTAGCTAATTAATTAATCATAATTAGCAAATTAATTAATCATAATTATTTAATTAATGAATCATAATTAGGTTATTAATAAATCCTAATTAGGTTATTAATTAATCATAATTAGGTTATTAATTAATAATAATTAGGTTATTAATTAATCCTAATTAGGTAATTAATGAAACATAATAGGTTATTAATTAATCATAATTCGCTAATTAATTAATCATCATTAGGTAATTAATGAAACATAATTAGTTAATTAATCAATCATAATTAGGTAATTAATTAATCATAATTAGGTAATTAAATAATCGTAATTAGGTAATTAATTAAGCATAATTAGTTAATTAAGTAATCATAATTAGGTAATTAATTAATCATAATTAGTTAATTAATTAATCATAATTAGTTAATTAATTAATCATTAGTAGTTAATTAATTAATCATAATTAGGTTATTAATTAAGCATATTTAGGTTATTAATTAATCATAATTAGTTAATTAATTAATCATAATTAGGTTATTAATTAATCATAATTAGGTTATTAATTAATCATAATTAGGCTATTAATTAATCATAATTAGGTTATTAAATAATCATAATTAGGTTATTAATATATGTTAATTAGGTTATTAATTTATCATAATTAGGTTATTAATTAATCCTAATTAGGTTATTAATTAATCATAATTAGGTTATTAATTAATCCTAATTAGGTAATTAATAAATCATAATTAGGTTATTAATTAATCATAATTCGCTAATTAATTAATCATCATTAGGTAATTAATGAAACATAATTAGTTAATTAATCAATCATAATTAGGTAATTAATTAATCATAATTAGGTAATTAAATAATCGTAATTAGGTAAGTAATTAAGCATAATTAGTTAATTAAGTAATCATAATTAGGTAATTAATTAATCATAATTAGTTAATTAATTAATCATAATTAGTTAATTAATTAATCATTAGTAGTTAATTAATTAATCATAATTAGGTTATTAATTAATCCTATTTAGGTTATTAATTAATCATAATTAGTTTATTAATTAATCATAATTAGGTTATTAATTAATCATAATTAGGTTATTAATTAATCATAATTAGGTTAATAATTAATCATAATTAGGTTATTAATTAATCATAATTAGGTTATTAATATATTTTAATTAGGTTATTAATTAATCATAATTAGGTTATTAATTAACCCTAATTAGGTTATTAATTAATCATAATTAGGTTATTAATTAATCCTAATTAGGTAATTAATAAATCATAATTAGGTTATTAATTAATCATAATTCGCTAATTAGTTAATCATCATTAGGTAATTAATGAAACATAATTAGTTAATTAATCAATCATAATTAGGTAATTAATTAATCATAATTAGGTAATTAAATAATCGTAATTAGGTAAGTAATTAAGCATAATTAGTTAATTAAGTAATCATAATTAGGTAATTAATTAATCATAATTAGGTAATTAATTAATCATAATTAGGTAATTAAATAATTGTAATTAGGTTATTAATCAATCATTACTTGCTAATTAATCAATCATCACTTGCTAATTAATTAATCATAATTAGTTAATTAATCAATCATAATTAGTTAATTAAGTAATCATAATTAGCTAATTAAGTAATCCTAATTAGCTAATTAATTAATCATAATTAGTTAATTAATTAAGCATAATTAGTTAATTAATTAAGCATAATTAGTTAATTAATTAATCATAATTAGTTAATTAGTTAACCATAAATAGGTAATTACTTAACCATAATTAGGTAATTAGTTAACCATAATTAGGTAATTAGTTAACCATAAATAGGTAATTAGTTAACCATAATTATGTAATTAGTTAACCATAATTAGGTAATTAGTTAACCATAATTAGATAATTAGTTAACCATAATTAGGTAATTAGTTAACCATAATTAGGTAATTAGTTAACCATAATTAGGTAATTAGTTAACCATAATTAGGTTATTAGTTAACCATAATTAGGTAATTAGTTAACCATAATTAGGTAATTAGTTAACCATAATTAGGTAATTTGTTAACCATAATTAGGTAATTAGTTAACCATAATTAGGTTATTAGTTAACCATAATTAGGTAATTAGTTAACCATAATTAGGTAATTAATTTATCATAATTATGTTATTAGTGAAGTAGTTATATTAATCAACGAAGTAGTTATATTAATCAGCGAAGTAGTTATATTAATTAGCCAAGTAGTAGTAAATTGCCTATGGAATATACTTTTGCATTACATTCTAGGAATGATAATGAATTTAGTTTTCAATCTACCTTGACCTCGGTTTGTAATTGAAGTTATGAACTTGAATTTAGTAGTTCAATATATTTTTTGCATATTAAGTGTTAGAGTTATCATGAAATGATTGCTCTCTTGAGTAAAGTATCCCCGGGTAGAGGGGCTTTGGGTCGGACCACCTACTTTCCTGGAGGCTTGCCTTGTCTAGGAAAGTGAATGGGGTTGGCTATCTGTCGCTCCGGGCTTACTCATGTGGAGACTTTCAATTTCATATAACTCTATGCTTTTACATGACATGTTCGTGTACCTCATGCATATAATGCATGTGGATATGTATAAATATATTTGACTTCTATTTTTGGGTAAGTAACACAAACTTGTGGGTTGTGTAAATAGTTACACATCAATATGGTTTGAACATATTGATTTGGTGGAGGGATTAGGATTCCAACCTAAATTACTAGAAGCATGCATACATAAATTGATTCTTTAATCAGACTTAATTAATAACAGTGGTTTCTTTTAGATAAAAAAGATGGTCGCCGCTTATATTTATTGCAACGGTCAAATAATTGAGACAGAACAAGGATGCAGTTATAGTATACATCCAGAAGCTGTTGTGATGCTTGGAGGATGTACTACTTTGGAAGCTGTGCAAAGGAAAATTCATCGGAGGTTAAAACTCGCGAGGAATCAAGTAATAGAGTCCATTACATTCAGACATCTTCAATTTATAGATAGGTTTTGGCATGTGCCCTATCCGGTAAATGATGATGATGATTGGGAATATATACTTTCATTGGTTAAGTATATACCTGAGAATCAAATGATGGAGTTGTATGTCACTATAGCTACAATGGAGGTTCCATCAACATTGGAAGTTGACCCATCTCAAATTCATGAAACTATGTCATATGCTCCTTCACATCAAGACGTTCCATCAGCATCAGTAGTTATTCCATCATTTGCATCAGCCACAGTTTCAATGGATAGTCCTCCACATACTTTAGATGCATTGGTTGATGAATTTGAGGATGATGACAATTTTGAACAAGATGAAGAGGAAGTTGAAGAAGAAGAAGAGTATGTGGAAGATCAGTATGTACCAACTCATGCGAGGTTCAACCGACCATTGAACCATCCTCCACTATTGGCTTCCTGGTCGACTGAAGGCATGAATCGCTTGCCAGAATTTGATTATTCAGTTATCACTCCCAGTTCAGAATTTCCAGGAATCATTGGTGGCATAAATCGAGTGTCAGATAACGATATTCTGTATATTGGTAGAGAGTTTGAGAGCAAAGAAGCAATGAAAAATGTGATAAAACAATATCACATTGAAAGACATTACTCATATGTTGTAGAAGAGTCAAATAGATCTTATTATTTGATCCGTTGTGACAAATCTGAATCGAACTGTCAAATGCGTCTGCGAGCTATTATTGATAACACTTTTCACAGCTGGCGCATCACTAGATTTACTCCACACACATGTGTGAACCCAAGCTTGGCACAGGAACACTCTTCATTAGATGTTGAGTTTGTTTCAACTATTATTGTTGAAATGATTAGAGCATGTCAAGATGTCCCCGTGGTTCTGGTCATTGAGCGAATCAAACAGCTTTTTGGGTATCGAATCTCTTACTGGAAGGCATGGGCAGCACGACAAAAGGCTATTGTGAAAGTGTATGGTGATTGGGATGACTCTTATCGAGTTCTACCACAACTGTTGGAGCTTCTACGCCACAATAATCAAATAGTCTATCGGTTACATACAGTTGAATATGTTAACCAACAGAACCAACTTGACCGCTCAATGGTTGTGTTTGATAGATTATTTTGGACATTTTTACCATGTGTGGCGGATTTTAGACATTGCAAGCAGTTCATACAAATTGATGGCACATTTCTGTATGGAAAGTATACCGGAACATTATTGATTGCCGCCACACAAGATGGAAATCGAGCCCCTCTGCCTATAGCATTTTCAATTGTGGAGAAAGAGAACTTCTCATCATGGAGCTGGTTTCTGGCATGTCTCCGAGAGTTTGTTACGGATGCAGAAGGAATTTGTCTTATTTCTGATCGCCACCGTGCAATCAAGGAGGCGATACAGTCTGAGGGTCTTTCGTGGAGACCACCATATGCCCATCATCGATACTGTATTCGACACATTGCCAGCAATTTGCGAAAGAAGTTCAAGAATGAGTCGATGAAAAAGGCAATCTTAAAAATTGGTATGAACATCCTTTTCTATTTAAAATGTTTTTGTCGTAGTTATTTTCATAACTGTTCAGATGACTGTTTGTATGATAGCATATGAGCCTCAACAACAATGGATGGAGGAGCGTCTTCAAGATATCCACAGAGTGAATCCAGAAGTGTATGATTACATGATGCAAATTCCAAAGCAGAAATGGTCGTTGGCATATGATGATGGGAGGAGATATGGTCATATGACGACCAACATCGTAGAATGTATAAATGGAGTTTTCAAGGGTGTTCGAAAACTACCTATCACAGGTAAATACGAATATTTCAATATATGTTACTCAGAAGAGTTACTATTATAATATAATATTTGAATAATGTCGTAAATCTAAATTTCAGGGTTGGTACAAGAGACCTTCTATCGTAGTGTAAAGTACTTTCTGGAACGAGGAAAGCAAGCTGAAGAGGGCTTGAATAGAGGGATGCGCTATGGACACCATTTCCAACGCGAGCTAGATACAGTTCTTCAGGAGGCCGCAACTTACCGTGTAACTGCATTTAATCGTCCAGTGCAACGATTTGAGGTCACTGAGCCCGGTGATGCTATGGCATGTAGCAATGGTCGTGTGCGAGTTGTTTTATTGGAGAAGCGTTACTGTGATTGTGGCAACTTTCAGGCACTGAGATATCCCTGCGGCCATGTGATTGCTGCATGTGCTTACGTACACGTATCTTGGGAGTAGTTCGTTGATCCAGCTTATCGACTTGAGAGCATCAACTCCTGCTACAATACTCCGTGGATGCCAATCGGGGAATATCAGAATTTTCAGCTGCCTGATGGTGCACCCACGCTTCTACCGAACAACAACAGACTTCGACCTAAAGGGAGGCCAAAGTCGACTCGTATTCGGAATGAGATGGATTGGCCTAGTGAACATCCAGCTGGACGGCGGTGCAGCATATGCCGCCAGGAAGGTCATACGAAGACACGTTGCCCTAGACACATAGGGCAATCATCTAATGGTTAAAATGAATCATGTACTCGATCAGTTACTGTAAAACTTTGTACATGTAATTATTTTTATCATTTCATCATTTTTAATCTTATTTGTCTATCTTGTAAATAGGGTAATTTTTTGAAAATGTACCATGATTTCACGTGACATTTTTTGTCGAACGATCAACATTACATGAGTAGCTTTAAACAAACAACACCAACTCAAAAAAAAGGAATGTACCTGTATAAGAAAACAAAACCATTTGAAGGGAGGTATTATACCATCAGGAAGAGAGATTCTAGAAATGTGCAATGTTATGACAAACCTTTAGATGAAATGTGTCAGTTCCCCACTATATGTGCATGTTTCTTCAAAATTTTCAGGCTGGAGATAATCCACCATAAGTTTCACATAGCCTTATGTCTTCCATGGATTAATGTCAAACACTTCAACCAATTTGTTTACTTTATGGGGAAGTAAAACCTCATTCCTTTGAATATGCACATTACCATGAACATATAAAATCATCATTTTGCAAGAAAAACTACTAATCTCATGTTCACACCACCACAGCTTCCTACATCCATATTAACCCCCCAATTCAGTTTCATTAAATGTGGACATCCCTCTTTTTTACCAAAGTCAATGATGCACTATTAAACCATCACTTTTCAACCCCCACCTCAAAAATACAAAATGCTTTGAGGGATGAGAAATGATTCAGTGCATTTTAGAACATTGAAATGTGTCGAATCATTTCTCATCCCTCAAAGCATTTTGTATATTTGAGGCGGGGGTTAAAAGTGGTGGTTTAATAGTGCATCATTAACTTTGGTAAAAAAGAGGGCTGTCCACATTTAATGAAACTGAATTGGGGGGTTAATATGGATGTAGGAAGCTGTGGTGGTGTGAACATGAGATTAGTAGTTTTTCTTGCAAAATGATGATTTTATATGTTCATGGTAATGTGCATATTCAAAGGAATGAGGTTTTACTTCCCCATAAAGTAAACAAATTGGTTGAAGTGTTTGACATTAATCCATGGAAGACATAAGGCTATGTGAAACTTATGGTGGATTATCTCCAGCCTGAAAATTTTGAAGAAACATGCACATCTAGTGGGGAACTGACACATTTCATCTAAAGGTTTTTCATAACATTTCACATTTCTAGAATCTCTCTTCCTGATGGTATAATACCTCCCTTCTCATCTCACCTTACCAAGAAAAATTATCTAGAGCTTTTGAGGTTGATTTATACTCAGGGGCATGACAAAAATTGCAAAGATGTTTCTATTGTTACTAGACACATAGGGCAATCATCTAATGGTTAAAATGAATCACGTACTCTATCAGTTACTGTAAAACTTTGTACATGTAATTATTTTTATCATTTCACCATTTTTAATCATATTTGTTGTACTTGTAAATAGGGTAATTTTTGGAAAATGTACCACGATTTCACGTGACATTTTTTGTCGAACGATCAACATTACATGATTAGCTTTAAACAAACAACACCAACTCAAAAAAAGGAATGTACCTGTATAAGAAACCAAAACCATTTGAACTATTAAATGAAAATGTCATCAGTTTTTTATAATGAAAGATGAACTTACAGTGACTACAAAACAAAAATGAGGAAACTCTGAACGTCTTCGCCCCAACACCCCAACACGGGAGACAACAACTAACCCAATGTGTTTATGCTTCTTTCAAAATTATATGCTAAATTACATATATTACATGATAAAAGTCATAACTTACATGAAATTAATGTTTTATTGTTTTCATATTCAGATGGAGCAGCCACTTTTATCTTGCCAGGAGACACACGTGTCACGCGATGTGTTGGCGCGACGACCTGTTAGACATCTTCATGTTCGGAGAGCGCACCGTTTCCATCATGAGGCACCGCCGGCAGCTATTTGTCCATACCTTAGACGTGCAGGCTTTTATGAGGTCTCTATGTGTGACTTCAAGACCATCGACCATCATTTGATAGCTGCATTGGTTGAGAGATGGCGGCCAGAGACACACACATTTCATCTCCCAGAGGGGGAGATGACTATTACATTAGAGGACGTCGCCTACATACTGGGGTTACCTATCCATGGAGATGCAGTTACGGGGGCCAGTACCGGTGATTGGGTTGCAGTCATACAGAGGCTGCTAGGCATTGACGTCATCGGCGCACGGGGTGTCCTCCAGGGTTCGCGCTTGCGAATGAGGTGGCTCGATCAGCATTTCGACGTCATTCCAGATGATGCAGACGAGGAGACGCTTCTTCAGCACACACGTGCATACATTTTGCGGCTGCTCGGAGGCATGTTGTGCGTCGACTACTCCACCGCTTTGGTACACATGATGTACCTCCCATTACTTGAGGATCTGGATCAGACTGCTACATACAGCTGGGGATCCGCTGTATTAGCACATCTGTACAGATCTCTCTGCACCAGTTGTCAGGCCGATTCACATCAGATTGCAGGTTGCATGGTGTTAGTACAGATGTGGGCCTGGGAGCGTTTTCCACGCATCGCTCCTCGAGTTGTCGCACCGCTTGCACCGGAGCTACTTCAGGACTGTCCTCGGGGACGATGGTATGTCTACGTCATTACTTTCGGTTATTTAGTAATTTTGTTATTGTTTTTATAAACTTACCGTTGATTACTCTTTTTTCACCAGGTGGAGTCAGTCTCAGAAGTTTGCACATACTCCGAGACATAGTGTGCACAGCTTCAGACAGATATTCGATGCTATAGTGCCGGCTGATGTAAGTTAAACAGTACTTTTTTGTAGGAAAATTTGTTTTGTTATCACTATTTTAAGTTATTTCAATATAATCTCAGTAAAATTATCATGCTACTATATGACTTATTTTTTGAGTTTACATTTCAGGTTTCATGGACTCCTTATACAGGTTATGTCTACGCATCACTTCCACTATACTGCACATCTTTGGCTGGAGATCGTGCTACAGTAGTACCACTCATTCACTTCCACATCGTTGAGTGGCACCAGCCAGACCGGGTCATGCGCCAGTTCGGTTTTATACAGCATATCCCCTTGGCACCACGACAGTCTACCGAGTTACATTCGATTGTGCTTATAGGTAGACAGACGACAGACTGGCGGCGACATCATGCATCTTATATCCAGCTTTGGGACAGGCGTGCCCGATTCAGTATCTTTCCACAGGGATATATCACATCACACTCTCATTTATCTGATCAGGGGGATTATGCACACTGGTATCGACGACATACCATCATGTACCTTACACGTCAGGGGATTGGCATTCAGCGATTGGTATGTTTACTAAGATTTATTAATTTTGTTTAACTCATTTTTGATATTAATTTGATTGTCATTTCATTTGCAGGCAGACGCCATTGGTCAGCTTGCACATTCCACGCAGCCTCAGGAGCATGCATATATTCTGCGGGAGGTAGTTCATCGGGATGTGGTGGCTCTATTGGATCATCTCCGGTTGATACGTGATAGTTTTTTTGATGAGGAGCCACAGATATATCCTGATCCATATCTTCAGGCAGAGGCACCTGAGGATGACGATGTCCCTGCTATGCCTGCTGAGGAGGATGCACCGCCACCACCGCCGCCAGCTGGACGACAGAGACGAGCACATCCGGGGGGGCAGAGGCGACCACATCGACATCCGAGAGCGGCTCCTGCAGATGTCGTCGCACCACAGACAGACGATCTCGCCCAGCCGACTGATGATTTTGCACAGCAGGGAGACATTTATATACCGCATATGGCGTCTCCGCAGACTACTATGGACTTCGATCTGGGTGCAGTCACACAGCTTATGGCGGCCCCCTCTCCTCCCGACGAGGCTTTCTTCAGTACCCCATTTCTACCATTTATAGGAGCTTCAGAGCCATATTTCACCCCATATGGTTTTGGGGCATCCTCACATGATTTTGGGGCGTCCTCACATAATTTTGGTCAGTCCTCTACACAGCATCATGAGGAGGCACCAGAAGCACCGGAAGAGGAGGAACCTGCAGAGAGGACACCGGAGCGACATGGACGTCGGACGCGGAGAGGACGTGACATTCAGACACCGCGTTGTGGTACCGGGGGGCATCGTCGTTGATGTTTTTGGATGCAATGTTGTATATATTAAAAAACTTATTCACTATGATAAGTAACTGTTGTTTAAGTCAAATAACAAGAAAATCAAAAATCTATTAAATACAAACTTATTTCAATTAACTATTAAATTATAAAGTAAAGGTACAATATAAATAAAATTTGTCACAACGAGTTAACCATTAATAATTAATAATTATAATGACAAATAATAATATATAATTATATTACTAACTAATTAATTATTGTATATAAAATAATAATATTTTATAGACGTTTAAAGTCACATAGTTGAAACATTTTTAAGTTACAACTAGGTGGTTTTGAAAGCCTATAAAATATTTTCTATCGACATTTTTTACGTAATTTTTTTATTTTAATCTATTCAGTATATGTTTAATCCAAGTGTCAAGTTTCATTCATATTGGTCATATGGATTATGTTTTATAGACGTTTAAAGTCACATAGTTGAAACATTTTTAAGTTACAACTAGGTGGTTTTGAAAGCCTATAAAATATTTTCTATCGACATTTTTTACGTAATTTTTTTATTTTCATCTATTCAGTATATGTTTAATCCAAGTTTCAAGTTTCATTCATATTGGTCATATGTATTATGTTTTATAGACGTTTAAAGTCACATAGTTGAAACATTTTTAAGTTACAACTAGGTGGTTTTGAAAGCCTATAAAATATTTTCCATCGACATTTTTTACGTAATTTTTTTATTTTCATCTATTCAGTATATGTTTAATCCAAGTTTCAAGTTTCATTCATATTGGTCACATGGATTATGTTTTATAGGCGTTTAAAGTCACATAGTTGAAACATTTTTAAGTTACAACTAGGTGGTTTTGAAAGCCTATAAAATATTTTCTATCGACATTTTTTACGTAATTTTTTTATTTTCATTTATTCAGTATATGTTTAATCCAAGTTTCAAGTTTCATTCATATTGGTCATATAGATTATGTTTTATAGGCGTTTAAAGTCACATAGTTGAAACATTTTTAAGTTACAACTAGGTGGTTTTGAAAGCCTATAAAATATTTTCTATTGACATTTTTTACGTAATTTTTTTATTTTCATTTATTCAGTATATGTTTAATCCAAGTTTCAAGTTTCATTCATATTGGTCATATAGATTATGTTTTATAGGCGTTTAAAGTCACATAGTTGAAACATTTTTAAGTTACAACTAGGTGGTTTTGAAAGCCTATAAAATATTTTCTATCAACATTTTTTACGTAATTTTTTTATTTTCATCTATTCAGTATATGTTTAATCCAAGTTTCAAGTTTCATTCATATTGGTCATAAAGATTATGTTTTATAGGCGTTTAAAGTCACATAGTTGAAACATTTTTAAGTTACAACTAGGTGGTTTTGAAAGCCTATAAAATATTTTCTATCGACATTTTTTACGTAATTTTTTTATTTTTATCTATTTAGTATATTTTTAATACATGTTTTAAGTTTCATTCATATTGGTCATTTAGATTATATTTTATAGGCTTTCAAAGTCACATACTTGAAACATTTTTAAGTTTCAAGTAGGTGGTATTGAAAGACTATATGTTTAACAATATTTCAATTTTTTTTATAAATAGTTACTTATAACTATGTAAATATATACATGTATAAATATATAATTATACATATACAAGTATAACTATAATTACAATATAATTCTAAATATAATTATAAATATAATTCTACACACACACATACACACACACATACACACACACACACACATATATATTTATATATGAATATTAAATATATTTATAAATAAATTTTAAATATATATGTAACAATATTTTCATAATTATATATTTTAAATATATTCATATTCATATAAATATATATAAATAGATTTATATTTATAAATATTTATTTTTAATTATATATATACATAATTATATTTATACACACACATATAATTATATATATACATAAATATAATGTCATAATTATATAATTATAAATATAATAATAATTAATTTAGCATTTTTAAATACATATTTATAAGATTATTTTTAAAATTTTATTTATTTATTTTGAAATTATTTATTAAAAAGAGATGAGGTGGAAAAAAACTAAAACAAAAAAAAAAATAAAACTAAAACAAAAAAAAAAAATAAAAAAATAAAAGGGTGGCAAAGCGCCACTTGAAGTGGCGCTAGCCACCCGAGTTGTTGAGCGCCACTTGAAGTGGCGCTCAACAACCCCTTTTACCTAATTAATCTAAACCTAGACCCATTAAAAAAAACCCCATCCCCCAAAATTATCCTCTTCCCACCCCCTCTCCCTGTGTCGTAAGAACGCAACTCCCCTCTTCATGTTTTTTTTCTTTCTTTTTTGTTTTTACTTTATTTTATTATAACCTATAATACATATATTATGTGTTATATATAATATACAATATAACAATAATAATAGCTATATTAATAAATGTATATAAGCTTATATATACAATATTAAGTTCTTATATATCATAATAATATATGTTAAATACAGTAGCTATTATATTAATAATAGTATTAGGTATTACAAAATATATATTCTTATAAGTATTTTTATTTATCATATGTATATAAATATATTAATAAGTATTTTTAAGTAGTGATATATATATAATTACATAATTGTTTAATTATATTTTTATTTGAATCACGAGCGTTTTTTGCAGAGGGAGGGTTGTGGATTGGTGTGTGCAACCCATTTATTCAGTTAGGAGAAATTGGTATGGTGACCAGAAAAGAAGAAATAGAACTATGAAAGCTCCACGTGGAGGTCAGGGAACACCTCGGGTGAGATTCCAGAGACTTTGATTATGAGCTTATCACCATTCATCACAGGCACTAGATCATTCATTCGCTAGAGGGCAGGACACGAGAGATTCAGTCATCAATCCAGATTGAGAGAGTGGAGGAGGAGGAACATACAACATCACAGTGGCAAGCATTCAGTGGGATTGGACGACACTTCTGGACTAGGACTTCATTCTTTCTAATCATCCATCCATAGGATCAGGCGATCCCTAGAGTTTTCAACACTTCCAGGAAGCGGATTTCATGCATTTGAGCAACAGATCAGCATTTCATACCTCAATTCCCAGGGTGGGACATCGAGCGCACTCCATCATTGCATCGACTATCGAGCAGTATGGATTGGAGCTTTCGGGAGATCAATCAGGGAGACGAACATCTTTATTTTCATGGTCCTCTATTTTCTGCAACTTATTTCAACATAAACATCATTGATTTTAATTATATTTTTGCACCAAAGCGAACTATTATGTCCAGCTAAACTCCTTTGGGGGTGGGGTAAGCTGGTTGGTTAGATTTTGTTTACTCTGATTCATGCGCTGCATCATTTTCTGGATCTTCTCTCTTACTGATTGCAGAACAGTTTTATTTTCAAAACAACAATGATGAGTGAAAACCAATCTTGTTTGAATCTGAATGAAAGATGTTCAATATGAGGAATTCACTGACAAGTGAATTATTCTCAAATGAGAGAGACATGATGACCTCAACTGACAGTTTGAGCCTAGTGACATCTGCCTTTTATCACCATTGGATGAAATGACTTTTATAGTTGATGAAATGTAAGAGTTATTTCACCACAAACTGACCAGATGAAAAATCTGGCCTGTTAATTTAACTCAGATCCAGAATTCTTAAACTTCTGTGTAAGAAACAGGCAAAGAAACATCAAAATCATCTAGTGGACTTCCCCTTACCCATCTATTGGTTGTTTTCACCACAATTTTTCTTCTTGTCTATTCTATTTTCGTGTACTCCCCAATTACTTATCCCTTCTTCACATCCTGAGTTTTCCCCACTTTTCTTCACCACCACTAACTGTTTTGGTTTGTTTTTGTGTGTGTTTTTGTTTATTTTATTTTATTAGATCACCAAGAACAACATTAGGACTCCCTGTGGTTCGACCCTATCTTACCACTGTTTTAAGTAGTAAGTAGGTTATAAATTTTAGTTTATCACTCGTGCCCAACGATACACGTGCCTGCAAATTTTGGTGCTATTTCCAGGAAGGCCAGATGCGATATAAAAAATAAAAACAAAAATTCACATATAAAAAATCACTAAAAATCACTAAAAAACACTAAAAAAAATCTGCAAAAAAATTGAAATTCAAAAATAAATTGTGAACCTGCCGCATGAAAACAAGGTCTAAGTCTGAATACTTAGTACCTAGTAATCCTGAAATTGATAATCACCTCAAGGAAGTGAAAAAGAAAAAATACAAGATCAAAATGGAAGATAACAGAAATGAAAACTTGAACATTCCACTTCCTGAGAATTTGAACCAACCTGGAATGATGAACCCACCGGAAAATGAGATAGCTAAGAGGACAGTTTGAGAGAGTTGTTGCTACCTTCAGTGTCTAGTAACCCTTCATTCATTAGACTCTCTCCTAGTTCCATGAATTATGAAATCAAGCAACCTATTCTTAGTCAGCTTACTACCTTCAATGGAATGCTTAGTGAAGACTCCCTTGACTTCATTAGAGCCTTCTATTGTAATGTCTAGAAAGTACCACTTAGGGGTCTCCCCGAGTAAGTGATTAAACTGATAGTGTTCCCCTTTTTCCTCAAAGTAAATTCTAGGAATTGGTTCCAGTAGTTAATAGAAAAAATCATTATAACTTGGGATCAAGTTTTTAATGCTTTCACAATGAAATTCTATCCTAGTAGGTTGACATATGAAATTAGGCGCAAAATAACTGGATTCATTTAGGATGAAGGAGAACTATTTCATGAACCCTAATCAGTTTAGTGTATTGCTTAGGTAGTTTCCATACAATCAATGCACACCCCAATTCCTCATAGACACCTTCTACAATAGTCTCACCCCTTATCACCAAACCTTGGTGGGTTAGTATTCTAGAGGATACTTTAGTGATATGACTGTTGAGGATCCTAAACAAATATTTAATACCATAGCTCAAAAATCCTAGCACAAATGCTCTAGGAGGAGAACCATTTTGAGAAAGGAAACCACCCATACTCCTCAAGCTGAATCCCAATCTGCTGGGTTCTTTAATGAGAACCCACATCATACCCTTAAGGAGAAGTGCCACAATTTTGGCATGTAAGTCCATTCTCAAACCTATTGTCCAAAATTCGATATGCCTGTCTAGCCTCATGAGAGTGCCAGATTTGCTGGCTATGGACCTCAGATGCAGCCCGGGGAAGATCCTTTTTTCCAAAACCTACAATCAGGGGTATAGAACCCATCTGAACCTATCATGGAGGGAGCAGGGAGTCCTCTAACCTACTACCCCTCCTGGATTCCAGCAGCCTCCTAGGAATCAATTCCAACCCCAACCCCAACCTTAGGCTGAGACATCCAACTCAAAAGATGAGGTGAGAGACATATTCCATCAGTTGATTGAGAGGTTTGATGAACAAAAGACGAAAAATTATTATGATAAAGTTCAAATGGATGCTAGAATGAAGAACATGGAAATTAAAATGGGGTAGTTGTCTAGGGATGCTAGTAATAGATAAAAGGGTAGGCTGTTCGACACCATTAGAGCCAATCCTCAGGAGAATTCCATGGCTGTGTCCACCAGAAGTGGTCTCCAAACTCACCAGGATCCTAGGAATGAACCCCAAAATGCTAAAAATGATAAACTGGATGAAGTAGGAGACTCAAATATGAAAAAACCTGAATCTGGAAAAATGGACAGCGCCACTGGAATCCCTCCAGTTCCTCCAGTTCCTTCTCAAAAACCAAAGAAAATGGAATGAAAAACAAAGATAATAAAGGGAAGAAATTTTTTGAAGAGGAAGCTGTAGAGATTCCCCCAATTGTGAGGTATTTTCCCCATGCAATCCCCTTCCCACAAAGAATTAAGAAACAAATTCATGATTTTTATTTGTTGAAATTTTTGAATGTTGTTAAAAAGATGAACATTGATATCCCATTCTTGGAAGCCTTGATTCAAAGCCTGTCATATCTAAAATCACTCAACAAAATCTGTTCAAACAAAAATCCATTGGAAGAATTTTCCACCTATAGCTTAACATATGAGTGTAGTACAGTCTTGCAGAATAGGATCCCTCCTAAGCTTCAGGACCTAGGAAGCTTTGTCATCCCTTGCACTGGGGATAGAGGTGGTACGTTAAATTTTTTTGTTTGATTTGGGTTCTAGTATCAATATGATTCCCCTATCACTTTTCATCACATGAGATTAGGAGTTCCCCAACCCACCATTATTGTGTTACATCTTACTGATAGGACAATTACTCATCCAGTGAGTAGGGTCAATGATCTGTTAGTGGGAGTAGACAAACTCTTTTTGCCTGCTGACTTTCTTATCCTTGATATGGAGTGTGACCAGGAGGTTCCTATCATTCTCATTAGGCCCTTCCTAGCCACAGGGGGAGCTGTGATAGTTGTATATAAGGGGAAACTGATTTCCAATTTGGGTGAACAACAAGAATAATTCAATGTGTTTAAGAAAATCGAAGAACCCACCCACCCAATTTTCCCCAAATATGAGATGTTAGTTGTTGAGAGTAGTGTCGATAAGGAGGAAGAAGAGTTTCCGAGAATGATAGCCAAAATCAATAGTGAAACTAAAATATCTACTTATGCATTCATGAGGATTAGATCAAGTAAGGAGAGATAATTTGTTGATGAGTATGAGGGATAATTCTTTGAGAACCTAGATGAATTTTTTTGGAGAACATTCTTACCCTGAGAGTAGAGTCTAAGTTTGAGGAGATTTTTTTGGAAGCACTAGTGATGAGGAAGAAGTCTTCTCATCTGCCTTCTTCAAGAGGCAGTATGAAGACCTTGGGCCACCCATGCCCAAGTTTCTTCCCTCAAGAAATTCACCACCCATCCTTGAACTCAAGACCCTCCCTTCCCATCTCAAATATTATTTTCTAGGAGACAGTTCCACCCTTCCGGTGATTATTTCATCCAACCTGTAGGTGAGTCAAGAGAAAAATTTGCTTAGTATTTTGATGACGTACAAGTCCGTCATAGGCTGGTCAATTGTTGATATTAAAGGGATAAGTCTTACCTTATACATGCATAAAATTCCCATGGAACCTGAGTGTAATCCTAGAGTAGAATCCCGAAGAAGACTCAATACAAACATGAAGTATGTTGTGAGTGAAGAAGTGATTAGGTTGATTAATGCTGGAATAATTTTTCCCATTTTTGATAGCCCCTGGGTTATTCTTGTCCAGGTGGTGCCCAAAAAGAGTGGAATGACAGTGGTCACTAATGAAAAGAATGAGAAAATCCAGACAACAACATTGAACAAATGGAGATTCTATATAGATGACAGAAAGTTGAATGCTGCCACTAGAAAGGACCACTTTCCCATGTCATTTTATGGATCAAATGTTAGACAGATTGGTAGGAAATTAATTATTCGACTTTCTTGATGGTTATTCGGGTTACAACCAAATTTCCATTTCACCTAAGGACCAATAGAAAAAAACCTTCACCTATAAATTTATAACATTTTCCAACTGGCGGATGCCATTTGGATTTTTTGGTTCTCCTTCCACTTTTCAGAGGTGCATGATGGAAATTTTTGCAGACATGATTGAAAGGACAACTGAAGTGTTCTGGGATGATTTTTCTATTGTGGGAAATAATTTTGAGAACTATCGAAAAAACCCAGAACTAGTGTTAAAATGGTTCTAAGAGACCAAATTTGTCTTAAACTGGGAGAAGTGCCAATTCATGGTCACTAAAGGCATATTTTTGGGACACAATGTTTCTAAGAAGGGGTTGGAGGTCAATAATGATAAAGTTGAGGTCATACTAAAGTTGAGCACACATGAAAATGTCAAAGGAATCAGAATTTTTTGGGTCATGCTGGGTTCTACAGGAGGTTCATTAAAGACTTTTCTAAGATTACTCAACCCCTGTGCTCCCTGCTGGTTAAGGACACACCCTTTGTCTTCGATGAGAAATATTTAGAGGACTTTAATCTACTCAAGGAGACATTGACTACTTCACTTGTAATCACTACTCCTTACTGGAAGCTTCCCTATGAGGTGATGTGTGATGCTAGTGACTTTACAGTAGGAGTTGTGTTAGGGAAGAGTAAGGATAAGAAACTACATGTTATTTACTATGAAAGAAAGCTGTTGGATGATGCCTAGAATAGTTATTCTACCACTGAAAATGAGTTGGCTACTGTGATGTTTTCTTTGGAAAAGTTTATGCCGTACTTGAAAAGATCAAGGATCATAACATTCACAGATCATTCAGCCCTAAAGTACTTGCTGGCTAAAAAGGACTCAAAACCCGGACTCATGAGGTGGACCTTGCAGTTACAGGAGTTTGATTTAGTGATTAAGGATAAGAAAGGGGTCAAGAATGTACTTGCAGATCACTTGTCTCAATTTCCCAATACCCCATGTATGGAACCAAGAGATATCAACACTTCTTTCCCTGATGAACAATTATTTTCTGATTCTGGAAATTAGTCTTCTTAGTTCACAGACTATTCCAACTTTTTGGAAGTTGGGGTCTTGCCCAAGGATCTCTCACACAACCAAAGTAAGAGGTTTATATCTGAGCTAAAATATTATATTTTTGGATGACCCAATTCTCTTTATGAGATGTGTTAATGTGATTTTGAGAAGATGTGTAGTTGAAGATGATATTTCTCCCATACTTTAGAGCTTCCATTCGTCACCTTTGGGTGGCCACCATAGAAGAGAAAGGATAGCTCAAAAGGTACTACATGCTGGTTTCTACTGGCCAACATTGTTTAAAGATACTAGGAGTATGGTTATTAGCAATGAGAAATGTCAAATGTTGGGAAATGTTGGAAGAAGGAAGGAACTACCCCAAAAAGGAATTTTGGAGGTTGAAATATTTGATGTGTGGGGATTTGACTTCATGGTACCATTCCCATACTATTATGGGAATGAGTACATTTTGGTTTTTGTGGACTACGTGTCCAAGTGGGTTGAGGTAGTAGCTCTGCCCAACAATTCAGCTGCTAGTGTTGTGAAATTCATCAAGAAAAACATCATTTCTAGGTTCAGTGTGCCTTGATCATTCATCCCTAACAATGTGACTCACTTCAATAATTATAAGTTCAAAGTTTTGATGGAGAAGTATGGGTGATCACATTGGACATGCACCAATTACCACCCATAGTCCAGTGGGAAAGTAGAAATTTCAAATAGAGATCTCAAATAGATTTTAGAAAAAATAGTGCCTAGCTCTAGGAAAGACTGGTCAAGGAAAATAGATGAGGTCCTTTGGACATATATAACTGGTTATAATACTCTTATAGGGATTTCACCATATAGGCTACTCTTTGGGAAAACATGTCATCTACCTATTGAATTACAACAGAGATCTTATTGGGTAGTGAATGCTATTAACTTTGATTTTCAGTCTGCTGGTGAGAGGAGACTGTTAAATCTGAGTGATCTCGAGGAGATTAGAAGAGATTCCTATGAGAATTATGAAATTTAAAAAGAGATAACAATGTCTTTTCATGACTCAATCATTCAACATATGAATTTCAAGGTTGGTGAGAGGGTCCTACTTTTCAATTCTTGATTGAAGCTATTTCCAAGAAAGTTGACGACCAAGTGGTCATGACCATTTACCATTGTTATAGTTTTGGTTAATGGAGTTGTTGAGATAGTTGGAGAAGAGAATCTACCATTCTTAGTCAATCGTCAAAGAATAAAGCACTTTTTTGATGGGCATCCCAAGGGCTTGTCTGCCATATCTCTATTGGAAGAATGAGCTGTTTCAAGTCTAACTAAGGACTATAAAATTAGTGTTTCATGGGAACTAACCCATGGTTTCTTAGTTTTTTTCCTTTTATTTTTTGTTCTTTAATAAACTTAACCCTTACTGATTTTTCTCCAGTTTAACCTCTTTATTGCTTTATGGTACCTCATGATCTGTTGTTGTTTGAGAGAGAGAGTTGTAGCTGCCAGAAACTTGGCCAAGAAACTCCATGGGAGAAATCCACTTCATCACATGTATAACATTTATTTCTAATCAATCCCTTGGGTTACTTATCTTGAACTTAAAACTCTGCAATGTTATTTTACTTATTTGATCTTTTAGATTCATGAAGAGGAGTAACCACTTGGTGCTGCTGACGAGGATCTGTCCATGAAATTCAGTGTTAAATCTCTAATAATTCAGGGAAGTGTTGTTTTTCCCTTTTTCAATTTTAATTACATGTTTAATCTTAACTGTGAATTAAGTGTGTGGGACTTCCTCCTGACCTATAAAAAATGAATATATTCTCTTTCATGGGTGTATAGCTGCTAGTATCTAGAGAGTTGAAAAAATTATTTTGAGCTGATTTGTGAAACATGCTTGCACCCACTGCTTTCAATTTCATTATGCTGCTTCTGCACATTATTGTTCATCATGATACTAATTTAATGTCCTTGATAAAATCTTTTGTCTGCTCACAATGATTCAAATCATGAACAATTTCAGAATAGAACTGAACTGGTTGCTGATGATGGTTGGACAGGTTGGGTTCTTATGTTTTTGTTTGTTTGTTGTTTTATTTTCTTTCTCTTTTTGTGTGGCAAAGAAATTTTTTGAACCTTTTTTCTACCCTCTCCATATATTTTTTTAATCTAAAATGTCCATATGTTTTGAAGTTAAATTGTCTCCCACCTTGAGATTCAACATTGGGGACAATGTTGGGTTTTAAGTTTTGGGGAGAGGGGTCATACTAGTGTAATTTCAAATTCCACCTTCTTAAACCTGAAGTTTGTGTTTTTTTAGATAATGGTCAATTTATTTTAAAAATTCTAAGAATTCCTTAAAAAAATTTCATATTTTTTAATTACATGATAGTCATTGGATGTTCACTGGTACTTCAGTTCTGTCCTGTTTAGTGGATAACTGTTTTTTGGTTGTTGAGAGTGACACTTAGTCAGAAACTGTTAAGCATGAATGATTTATCAGTGAAATTGTTCACTATCTCTACGAATATGTATATTTAAAAACTGAGGATGAAAGTGTGATATGATAGGTTTTGTGGAGTTAGGATCACGACTTAGGGTAACTAGAGGTTCTAACTGGAACCTAGGGGACTCACCTTTTGAAAAATAATAATATTCATTCACTTTAGGATGTCAACTCAATTGATTATTAATTATGTCCTTTTTATCTTGTGTAAAATGGGAAAATGGGATCCCACAGTAGGTATCTGAGACAAGGCGCACATGGTGAATTTATGTGAATAAATAAATCCAATTTCAAAATTAATAAGTTCTATGCATAGTGCCTTGAACATGGAATATGCTTGGGAAAAAGTAAAATAAAGTGCCCTTGTCCAAAATAAACTCATTAAGGTGAGGAGAATTTTGAACCCAGATGAAGAAGGGAGAAACTAACTTTGTTAATTTTCCTTTGAGTTGAATTAGTAAAGTGACCGAATTAACAGACTTTAATTTTTGGAACCTTGGGGAGGTAATAATGGAAGGTTCCCTTGGGTAAGTTTTGAGTTCCAATTCATCTAACCTGTCATCACTCCTTGAATCAGAACTTAAATTAGAAATTGAAGTAGAACAGTTAAAGAGTACATGTTGAAGGCATGTCATACTTGATAGTGTTGGAATCTGTGACACTTTTGATATCCAGTGGGTATTTGAAGGTAGGAAGAGCCTCATTATTGAATACCTTTGGATAGCCTGACCACAGTTTGGCCCTGCTGCTCTAGGTATTAATGTTTAATCATGAACTTTTTCAACTGAAATTCACAAATCATCTTTCAGTTTAAAAGGCATGTATTTGTTTGAGGGAAAACAAGGTTTTTTGTGTGGGGGAGTTTACTGTGGCTCATTTTTAACACTGTTTTCCACATCCTTTTTATATTTTTATTGAGATTTTTATACCAAAATTTTTTTTTTATTAAATGATTGATAATTGTTGTGATTTTGTTCTTTATTTGTAAAATAAGAAATTTTAGTTTAAATCATGTGTTTTAATAGGAATCACTATCATTCTAAATAATTGTTAAAATAAATCAATTCTTTTGAATTTGACTTTTATTATTTATTCTTCTATTTTTATAAATTTTCATTCTTGTTTGTTTATCAATTCATTAATTTAATTAATCATTTATTTGTTTTAATTTAAAAAAATACTTTATTTTAGTGTTAACGATGTATTTTTATTCAACTAATATTTTTATTCTTGAATTAATTATTTAATTTATTATTTGGTCAGTAATTTTTTTGATTAAACTTAAGCAAAAGTCATTAATTTTTTTTAGTTTTTTTTCAATTAAATTTGTTTATAATTTTTAATACAAATAAATTCATTATCTTAAATTAATGAAACTTCATTTTATTATTTAATGTTGTTTTATTTATTTTGTTTTTAATCGTATTCTCTTTAATTTAATTGATTAATTTGTTAATCTATTTTTAGTTGTATTAATGTTTTAATTAATTTAATTTTTGTTTTTCAAATTACGGTGCAACATCTTACCATTACACACCTCTCCATACTTCCACCGTATCCCCCACCTCACGGTGAGACTGTGAGAATCACTCAAGGTGAGACCGTGAGCATCACTCACGGTGAGACCGTGAGCATCACTCACGGTGAGACCGTGATCATCACTCAGGGTGAGACCCTGAGCATCACTCATAGTGAGACTATGAGCATCACTCACAATGAGACCATGAGAAACACTCACGGTGCCTCCATAACCCCTTCATCACAGTGCCACCATCTTGCCTCCACCCACCGTCACCCTCACTGCACCTCTACTCTTGTATCTTCTTCCCGCACAACACACAACACACCAGTACACAAACGAACCAACATCAACAAATCACAACAGAAACTAGATCAAAACAACATAAAATAAACAACGATTCAACAAATAAAAAAATAAACCAGTAGATAATTTCATCAATCAACAATGTTTTAACACCATGAACCTAAGTTAACCCAGATCTGAAACCTTATGAACCACGAGTCACCGAACCTAAGGAACTACAGACCAAAACCTCACTAGTTTTACTTCTGCATTGCTACCTGATCTCACCATTAAAATATCTGAAGCAGCATCACTGGTGATCAACCGCCTCTCCCTTCCATCCATTGACTAAAGAAGCACCCCACACTAGCCGCACCTTGCCTCGCAGCTGTATCCCCTACTTGACGTGACAACTCGTCCTCACCGCGGAACCCACATCTCACTGCACACCACCCCTCAGTTCCCCTACTGAGCCGAACTCGCCTCCATCCGTGCCCCTATCCCTCTACCCTCCTCCTCCCTTGCCACTTGAACCTCTCTGGGGAACCACCCGCACTGCTGCACCCTCCTCCTTGCGCCATCTCGGCCTCGAGCCCCCTACGTCGCTACCCTAATCCGCTGTCAAGGCCACCGCTACTTCTGATCTTCTTTTTTGAACCCACTGTCGTTGCACCCTCATCCATTTCTACCTCAAACCACCAACCAGTTCTGGCCACCATCCCATCTCGCTGCCGTGACCTACTCTTCTACCCATCCCCTCTCCCTGTGCCACACGAACACAACTCCCCTCTTCATATTTTGTTTTCTTTCTTTTTAGTTTTTTTTTATTTTATTATAATATATAATATAATATATATATATTATGTGTTATATGTCATATACAATATAATAATAATAATAGGTATATTAATAAAAGTATATAAGCTTATATATACAATATTAATTTCTTATATATCATAAGAATATATGTTAAATACAATAGTTATTATATTGATAATAAAATTTGGTATTATAAAATATATATTCTTATAAGTATTTGTATTTAGCATATATATATAAATATATTAATAAGTATTTTTATGTAGTGATATATATATATATATAATTACATAATTGTTTCATTATATTTTTATCTGAATCACGTGCGTTTTATGTAGAGGGTGGGTTGTGGCTTGGCGCGTGCAACCCATTCATTCTGCTAGGAGAAACTGCTCTGGTGACTAGGATGGAAGAAATAGAACTGTGAAAGCTCCACATAGAGGCTAGGGGACACCGCGGGCGAGATTATAGAGTCTTATATTATGGACTCACCAGCTGTAACACCCCAAGGTTTTGAAAATAAATATTGAATTCATTTTATGAAACAAGACATTAAATACAACTTTTCCTCTACTATGTTTTTAATTTTGAATGGTCATCTAGAGTTGTAACCAGTAAGTCATTTGGAGTCTGATAAAACAAACTCGATTTTTTTCTGAATAGTAACATACCCTTATGAATAGTAATATGAATAGTAATATGACCCTTATGAATAGTAAATAATATTATTATTTTATCTCCTTAAGGCAATAAGATAATGAGATCTTAATTAATTTTCCAATGTCATGAAAACTAATTATACTTTTAAGATTGTAATTTTTTGAATTAACTATGACATTATTTAAAAATTAAATTAATAATATTTAGAAAATTGTCTTTGAAAAACGGATTTCACTTTGGAATTCTAAATGTTGAGAAATGGTAGGGCTGAATTTTTGGGATTTTTCTAAAATTCTTGAATTTTTGATGAATAGTGAAATACGATAAAATACCGTATATAGAAATTATAAGTTAGAAACACTATTTATGACATCATAAGTGATGTAAGGCCACTTAGTTAGAGCTCACATGCACTTATTATTATTATGGGTCACATAAAACAACACTATTGGTTTTCTTGAGGGATATAATAAAATAATGAATTAAATATTCAAAATTTACCCCTCTCCCCCACTATAAAAACCCCCCACCAATCCCTCTTCTCTTCACACCTATGAGCCTTGAATCTCCTCAAAATTCTGCCAAAATACCCTTCTCTAGTCACTCCCCATGACCAGGAATCTCATAGTCGTTCCAAAATACCAAAATTCCTTCCCTTAAAGAGATTCTCAAGGAGGTTATTTCAAGAGGTAAAACACTCTTCTTTTTCATTTAGTTTAATTTCAATTTATCTTCATTTGTTATTCTCTCCTCACCTCATCTGCCCAAATGATCATGATAACTCCAGTATCATATATATACTGGAATTATATAATGTTAATAGAAGAACCACCATCAATATTCTTACTACCTCCCTTTTATTTTTATAAACGAAATCAACATCCATGAGGTTCCAATTTATAGCCTTCGTGGACGACGAAGTATTGGCCTTCAATTACTTCTTCATACTGGTCATGAAATTATATTTATGGCTTAAAAAAACTATAATATATATATTATAACCTAATTAATATTCATGAACTAGTATATGTACACATAATTATGTTATATGACAAAACTAGTTCATAATAATCCAAATACCGCCAAATAATTGAAGTGGTTTTCATCTAATGATTCGTCCTCATTACATGTAACCAAATGATAGAAATGACCATTATCAATTATTTATGCTCATAAATAATATGTAATTTCAATTTTGGAGAATTAAAACCATTCCACATGAACTCCATTACTTAAAAATAGATGAACCAATTATGAAAATCAAGAAAACAAACACACCAGAACGACAGAATTCAATATTATAACTTATAAATAAGAACATAATCAAACTAAACATAATGAAGATAGACTAAATATATGTATAATAGTTTATGAATTAATTTTTCTAATGATTATAATTTCATATTCCAATACCTTAATTTCAATAGGGGAATACATTCAGATTTAAGGTAAGGGGCTTTCCACTCGAACTTCCATTTTCATTCGAGTTACATTCATTGTCTAATTACCTCAATGAAATTATTATGTATTGTTATGTAATCCTCATATATTATATGGAAGTATTATATATATGTTTAAAAACTATAACCCTTCCTTATTTTACGGATATTTACATGTTTTAAAAAGGAACTTTCCAAATTGTTTCCAAGTACCAGCCCGATTTAAGGGAATTTCTCAAATTCTTACCTATTTTAAAGAGAACTCTATAATATGTTTTAGGAAACCATTATCTTTTTTAAATCACTCATTTTATTATGAAAATAATATATTACTTAAATTCTGGTTTTATACAAATATTTTTCCAAAAATAACTCTTCTTTTCAAAATAAAAGAGTTTTTATCTCAAGAGTTGCTTAATGATTTTATAAGAGTGTTTTCATCTAATTCAACACTCTTGTTTATTACATGGTATTATTGGATTTAATCATTTATGAATTCATATATCATATTTAATTTAATTTTTTATTACTAACTCGATTGAGGATGATCTATCCTAAAACCATTCACCATATTACTCATAATGGTTAGTGTTTTATGTTTAATGATTGGGGAAAGTTAGTTACATTTCATATGATAGTTTCAATATGAGAGTATATAGTATTTATGTTGATCCCCACTCATATGAAGAATGAATTGAACTTATTATGTGACGGTTGGGGCCTGCTATAGCCCCTTAATTAATTGGTAGGTCTCATGAGACAAATAGACGTGGAATTGGCCGAGGCCTTTCCCAATGTGATATATGGATTTAGACCAAGGCCTTAATCATTAGAAGTCTTGGCCGAGGCCTTGACAAAATGTTTCAAAATGTCTGGAATATGAACTTTCCTCATTATGAAGCTATTAATTGAAATTTCATGAGGTTATTAGACTAGTAGAATGCCCATGATTATGTTTTATTATGGAATTATTTACTCAGGTCATAATCCTGCCATAATGTGTTCAAGTTTATTATTAAAGGCATGTGTTTTGAATTATTCACCATGTCTAATGTTTATATTATCTTCTAATGCATTTCTTACTCTTACTGAGCGTTTGAGCTCACCCCTTTCTTATGGTTAATTTTCTCAGGACATGAAAAGTAATTTATGAATGAATTCCAAGCATAATCTTGGAGACATGATGTTTCTAGTGGAAAAAATTATTGTTGTATTTCTCTTCATGTTGTAATGTTAAACATATTTATGTATCTTGTTTCCAATAACACTAAACTACTCGGTCCTCCAAGATGATTATTCCTTGTTTGTATGCTAATGTAATCAAATAAGGCACCAGCTCCGGGCAACTGGAGTCGGGTCCTTACCGTTGGTATCAAAGGATGTTTAGTAGAAAACTTGGAAACTAGAATTAAAAAATGTAGATTAGGGAAGAGTCCCTAAGATAATACTTTGAGGATAAATATACAATAATGTCATGGTATTTTTGTATGGAATAGATTATGTGGATAATTCAAGCAATAAATATTTGTCTGGATATGAGCAGGTAGAGGTGGCTCAGGCACTGATGTATCTAGGGGTAAAACCTGAAAGCACCTCTTTGATCTAGACTCGAATGGAAACTGGTACATGACAATGGGCTTTTCTTAACTCTTGGTTATTACACTCCTGAGGGATATTCTTAGGATAATTCATATTTTCTTTACAATCCATTATGAAGGATTGAAATTAAAATACTCCTCAAAGAAACCATTTTTGTGATTATGGGATTGGCCATGCGTATGATTTCAATTTGTGCTAAGTATTTTGTTGTGTTAAGATTATACATTATGATTCATAAACTAATATAGTGTATGTCATTATCTAGAGATGTCGCCTAGTGGAAGGAATGGAAACCGCTCGAACCCACGTGTCCCCTGTAGGGATTTCCCTCTGATGCAATATAATGATGTTGGCTATGGTGTTGTGATTGGTGCTGAGAAACTCATAACTATACTAGGACAACTTACTCAGGTAATGAATAATAACCTTACCTGTATGGAACATCTGGATCCACCACGTGGAGGAGCTATGTTAGCTCCCTTTATGTAACAACAACCTCCATCATTCAATGGGACTACAAACCCTTTTGTAGTAGAAAAGTGGATATGTTCCCTTGAGAAGATATTTATCACCTTGGGATGTAATAAAAGAGAGAGGGTCATCATGGGAGTGTATCGTCTATCGGGATATACAGATCAGTGGTGGTCATTAATCCAAAACACAACAGAGGAGGAAGAAATAGAGGATATGGAATGGAGGGACTTTAAGGAAATATTCTTAGAGAAATGTTTTCCATGTGAACAAAGAGTAGATATGGAGAGTCAATTCTTGAATCTAAGGTAGGAGGAAGATGAGAATGTTTCAAATTTTGAAGCTAACTTCACAAGTTTAGCAAGACATGCTGTGGACAACATTCGGAATCGAAGGAGAAAAATCGATCGATTCTTTGATGGCCCAAAGCCATTCCTCCAGCGGGAACTGGTCTCCCAAAGTTTTTTATCATATGAGGATATAGTTTCAAGTTCTATTAAGACAAAAAAATAATTCTCTAAGTCTTATGACTTTAAGGTAAAGAAAGAAAAGAAGAGGGCTGCTAAAAACTCTCGGAAAGGAAATAAGGAAACATGGAAGAAGGGAAGAGTTGAATTTTCACCCTGTGATAATTGTAGAAGGAAACACCCTGATGCGTGCTTAAATGGAAAAGTAGTATGCTACAAATGTGGAAAGAAAGTCCATCTTGATGATGATTTCAAGGGGAATAAGGAATCCATTGATGTTCAATGCTATAATTGTAGGGAGATGGGACACTATTATAATGATTGTCCAAAGCATCAAGGGAATATGCAATAGAAAAGGCCAAGGGAGCAGGGAAAAGCTTATGCGATCACAACTACTGATATTGAAGTTCCTAATGATGTGGTGGTAGGTAATTTAATTGTTTCTTCAAATTTAACCAATACCTTATTTGATTCTGGATCTTCGCATTCATTTATATCTTCCTAGTTTTCCAAGAAAAATAGATATGTCCAATTTGATTTAATAAAGGATTTATCAGTAAAAACTTCAAGCGGATGTATCATTGCAATAAAGGAATGTCAATTAGTCCCCCTCATCACACATAAACATGATTTAGTTTCTAACCATATCATCAAACCAATGGTTGACTATGATATAGTTCTCAGTATTAATTGGCTATCAATTTAGGATGCAAAGATCTTTTGCAAGAGGATGGAAGTTACAATCTTTGAGAATGGTGTAGAATCCTCTATCTTTAGAGAAGAAACCTCTTCATTTGATTCTTATCTAGATCCACCCCCTGTAGCTCAACTAAATTCAATTATTGGGGAGGAAGAGAACGAAATTACTATGGGTGAGGAAAATAATGTTCAAATAGAAGATGTACCTGTTGTGTAAGAATATATTGATGTATTTATAGAGGATTTACCTGGACATCCTCCAGAGTGGGAAATTGAGTTTTCCATTGACATAATTCTTTATTCAAGGCCCATATCAAAGACCCCCTATAGAATGGACACTATGGAGTTAGTGGAACTAAAGAAACAACTAGATGAATGAGTGATAAAGGATTTATTCGACCTAGTGTTTCTCCATGGGGATCCCCTGTCCTCTTTGTCAAGAAGAAATATGGATCCATGAGGTGGTGCATTGATTACAGGGAAATAAATGCTATTACAATAAATAATAAGTATCCTCTGCCATGAATTGATGATTTATTAGATCAACTTTATAGAGCCCAATATTTTTCGAAGATTGATCTTCGATCTGGATATCATCATTTTCTTGTCAGAAAGGAAGGAATTCCAAAAACAGCATTTCGAACCAGTTATAGGCATTATGAGTTTACAGTAATTCCTTTTGGACTAACCAATGCACCATCTGTTTTCATGGATCTCATGAACAAAGTTTTCAAGGAATATCTAGATGACTTTGTAGTGTTTTTTATTGATGATATCCTGGTATACTATAAAATCCATAAATATCATGAAAATCACTTACACACTATTCTGAAGACAATTAGAAGAAATAGATTATATGGGAAGAATAGCAAGTGTGATTTTTGGCCCCAATCAGTCTCCTTTTTGGGCCACATTGTCTCTAAGGATGGAATATCTATAGATCCTATGAAGGCAAAGGTTGTGAAAGAATGGTCTACTCCAACGAACATAACTGAGGTATGTAGTTTTATTGGTTTAGTAGGTTATTATCGGCGTTTCGTTCAGAACATCACCCGTTTAGCCAACCCAATGACCAAGCTCACACAAAAGGGGTTAAGCTTTTATGGAAAAAGGAATGTGAAAAATGTTTTGAATAATTTAAGAGGAGGTTAGTAAATTCTCTGATCCTAACCCTACCATCGGGGAATGATGGGTTTTTTATCATTAGCGATGCATAAAAGAAAGGACTTGGTTGTTTCCTTATGAAAAATGATCGAGTGATTACTTATGCATCTAGGAAGCTAAAAATTCATGAAAAAAACTATCCAACTCTTGATCTTGAGTTAGAGGAGGTAATATTTTCTCTAAAGATTTGGAGACACTACCTCTATGGAAAAAAATGTGAGATATATACATATCATAAGATTTTGAAATATATATTCTCACATAAAGAACTCAACATGAGACAATGGAGGTGGATTGAGATACTTAATGATTAGGATTGCACAATACACTACAACCCGGGGAAAGCAAATAAGGTAGTAGATGCTTTGACCATAAAGGATCATGGAGTTTTAAACAAGATGAGAGTTGAAAGGGATCCTTTATTCATCGATCTAGTAAATATAGATATGGGAATTATCAAGGAAGGTAACACATCACTACCATTTTAGATAGTTGCCAAACCTTATTTACTAGAAAGGAAAAAAAGTTCTTAGAATGATAATGGATAATTTCAAAAGAAAATTACAACTGTGAATGATGGGATGTCAACTGACTTCGTATATGAAGGTGGTATTTTTAAATTTGGGAAGAGGCTTTGTGTTCCTACTATTCTTAAGCTAAAGAGAGAGATATTGGATGATGCACATAGCTCTAATTTCTCTATACACCTTGGTAGCACAAAGATGTAACGAGATCTCCGAGAAAACTTTTGGTGGGATAATATGAAAAGAGAGATTGATGAGTATACATCAATGTCACTGGTATGTCAACAAGTGAAGGATGAGAGGTAAAAGTCTAAGGGGATGATGCAACCACTACCCATTCCAATATGAATGTGGGAGAACATTACCATGGACCTTGTCACTGGACTTCCAAGGACATTCAGATGAAACAATGCTATATGGATCATTGTGGATCGTATTACAAAGACAACTCACTTTATCGCGATTAGAGAGGACTTCTCATTGGATCAAATTTCATGGATTTACATCAATGACGTGGTAAGGTTTCATGGAGTACCTCTATCTATTGTATCCGACCGTGATCCTAGATTCACCTCAAAGTTCTGGAAAAGTCTCCAACATTGTCTAAGCACGAAACTGAACTTCAGTATGGCCTATCATCCTCAAACTGATGGCCAATAAGAGTGGACTATTTAGACATTGGAATACATATTGAGAGCATGTTCTAGGGAACTCAAAGAAGGATGGGACCAACATCTTCCACTGGTTGAGTTCTCCTACAACAACAGTTTCCACTCGAGCATCCGAATGGCACCATATGAAGCCCTTTATGGGAAATGGTGCATAACACCGGCATGTTGGGATGAATTTGGTGAGAATAAGCTGCTAGGACCAGAAATGGTCGAAGAAATAGTGGAGAAGGTGAAAACCAATCAGCACCATATCAAGGCAGCCCAAAGTTGACAGAAGAGTTATGCGGATAACCATCGACGAGACCTTGAATATGAAGTTGGAGACCTGTTATTTCTATGAATATCTCCATGGAAGAAGGTCGTGAGGTTTGGGAATAAATGAAAGTTAAGTCCCAGGTATATCAGACCCTTCAAGATCCTTGATCGAGTCAGAGTTATGGCCTATTGACTGGAACTTCCACCTACCTTGTTGAATGAACATGATGTCTATCATGTATCTCTCTTAAGGAAGTACATACCAGACCCTTCACATGTACTCTGTTCAGAGGTGGTATAGTGGGAGGATGATCTTTCCTATGAGGAGAATCCAATGAAAATCTTGGATCATAGAGACAAGGTTCTACTCAACAAGACTACTCATTTCGTCAAGGTACAATGGGGAAACCATAAGTACGAAGAGGAAACATTGGAACTGGAGGAAGAAATGAAGGAAAAGTACCCCCACCTATTTTTGGCCAAGATAGTAAAATGAAATTTCAAGGATAAAATTTTTGTAAGGAGGGGAGAATGTAACACTCCAAGGTTTTGAAAATAAATATTGAATTCATTTTATAAAACAATCCATTTAACACAACTTTGCCTCTACTATGTTTTGAATTTCAGAAAACAGTTATCTAGAGTTGTGACTAGTAAGTCATTCAGAGTCTGATAGAACAAACTTACTTTTTTGGTGAACTGTAACATACCCTTATGAATAGTAATATGACCCTTATTAATATTATATAATATTATTATTTTATTTTCTTAAGGAAATAATATAATGAGATCTTAATTAATTTTTCAATATCATATAAAAATAATTATACATTTAAGATTGTTATTTTTTAAATTAACAATGAAATTATTTAAAAATTAAATGAATAATATTTAGAAAATTAGTTTTGAAAAATGGAGTTCACTTTTTAATTCTACATGTCGAAAAATGGTAGGGTTTAATTTTTGGGATTTTTCTGAAATTCTTGAATTTTTTGTGAATAGTGAAATATGATAAAATACCGTATATACTAATTATCAGTTAAAAACACTATTTATGACATCATAAGTGATGTAAGGTCACTTGGTTCTAGCTCACATGCACTTTTTACTATTAGGGGTCACATTAACCAAAAATATTGGCTATCTTGAGGAATATAATAAAATAATGAATTAAATATTCAAAATTTACCCCTCTCCTCCTCTATAACCCCCCACTCCCTCTTCTCTTCACTCCTCTAATCCTTGAAGATCCTCAATGTTCTGACCAAATACCCTTATCTAGTCACTACCCACGACTAGAAAGCTCTCAGTCTTTCCAAAAGACAAAAACCCCTTCCCTTAAGGATAATCTCACGGTGGTCATTTCAAGAGGTAAAACACTCTTCTTTTTCATTTTGTTTCATTTCAATTTATCTTTGTTTGTTATCCTCTCCTCACACACTCTATCCAAATGATCATGAAAACTCCAGTATCATCTATATAATGGAATTATATCATGTTAATTGAATAACCACCATCAAAATTCTTACTCGCTCCATTTTATTTTTATAAATGAAATCAACGTCCATGAGGTTCCAATTTATAGCCTTCGTGGATGATGACGTTTCATTCTTCAATTCCATTTTCATTACTGGTCATGAAACCATATTTATGGTTTAACCAGACTATGATATATTTATTATAATCTAATTTAAATTCAAGAACCAGTATATGTACACATAATTATGTTATATGACAAAACTAGTACATAATAATCCAAATACGTCCAAATAATCGAAGTGGTTTCCATCTAATGATTAATCCTAATTTCATGTAACCAAATGATATAAATGTACATTATAAATTCTTTATGTTCATAAATAATATGTAATTTAATTTTTTGGATAATTAAAACCCTTCCAAATGAACTCCCTTACTTAAAAATAGGTGAACCAATTATGAAAATCAAGAAAACAAACACACCAGAATGATGAAATTCAATATTATAACTTATAAATATGGACATAAATTAACTAAACATAATTATGATAAACTAAATACATGTATAATAGGTTCTGAATTAATTTATTAATGAGTATAATTTCATATTATAGGACCTTAATTTCAAGAGGGGGACACATTCACATTTAAGGTAAGCGTTTTTCCACCCGAACATCCATTTTCATTCGAGTTACATTCATTGTCTCATTACCTCAATTAAATTATTATGTATTGTTATTTACTCCTCATATATTCTGTGGAAGTATTATATATATGTTTACAAACCAGAACCCTTCCTTATTTTATGGATAGTTTCACGTTTTAAAAGGAACTTTCAAAGTTGTTTCCAAATACAAGTCCGATTCAAGTGAATCTCTCAAATTATTACCTATTTTCAAGAGCACTCTATACCTGTTTTTTTAAACCATTATATTTATTAAATAAATCATTTTATTATGAAAATACTATCTTACTTCACTTCTTTTTTTATACAAATATTTTTCCAAAAATAACTCTTCTTTTCAAAATAAAAGATTATTTATGTCAAGAATTGCTTAATGATTTTATAAGAGTGTTTTCATCTAATTCAACACTCTTGTTGATTCCATGGTATTATTGGGTTTAATAATTTTTTAAGTCATCTACCATATTTTATTTAATGGTTTATGAATAACTCTATTATGGATGATCTATCCTAAAACCATTCACCAAATTACTCAGAACGGTTAGTTTTTTATGTTAAATGATTGGGGTAAGATAGTTACATTTCATATGATAGTTTAAATATGAATGTATATTTTGTTTATGTTGATCCCCTCTCATATGAGGAATTCATTAGGCTTATTATGTGATGGTTGGGGCCCGCTATAGCCCCTTGATTCATCGGTAGGTCTCATGAGACAAATAGACGTTGAATTTTCCGAGGCCTTTCCCAATGTGATATATAGATTTCGGCCGAGGCCTTAATCATTAGACGTCTTGGACGAGGCCTTGAAAAAATGTTTCAGAATGTCCATAATATAAACTTCTCTCATTATGAAGCTAGTAATTTAATGTTCATGAGGTTATTCGACTAGTAGAATACCCATGATTATGTTTTATTATGGCATTATTTATGCATCTCATATTCCTACCAAAATGTGTTTATGTTTATTATTAAAGGAATATATTTTAAATTATTCACCATGTCTAATGTTTATATTATCTTCTGTTGTATTTATCACTCTTACTAGGCATTTGAGCTCACCCATTTCTTATGTTTCATTTTCTCAGGACATGAAAAAGTAATTTATAAATGACTTGTAATCATAATTTAGGAGACATGATGTTTCTAGTTGAATAAATTAGTGTTGTATTTCCCTGCATGTTGTAATGTTAAACTTATTTATGTATCTTTTTTCCAATAATACAAAACTACTTGGTCCTTAGGGATGATTATTCCTTATTTTTATGCCAATGTAATCAAATAAGGAACCAGCTCCAGGAAACTGGAGTCGGGTCCTTACATCAGCATTCATCACGGGTAATAGATCATTCATTTACTAGAGGGCAGGGCGTGGGAGATTCAGACATCAATCCAGTCTGGGGGAGTGGAGGAGGAAGATCATAAAACATTACAGAGGCAATAATTCAAGAGGATTGGATGACACTTCTTGACTGGGAATTCATTCTTCCTAATCATCCATCTCGTGTATCAGGCGATCCATAGAGTTTTCACCACTTCCAAGAAGCAGATTCCCGGAATTTGAGAAGTAGATTAGCATTTCATAACTCGATTCCCAAGGCAGGACATTGAGAACACTCCAACATTGCATCCACCATCAACGAGTAGGGATTGGAGATTTCAGGAGATCAAGCAGAGAGACGAACATCTTTATTTTCCTTGTGCTCTATTTTCTGAAAATTATTTCAACATGAACATCATTGATTTTAATTCTATTTTTTCATAGAATCCAACCATTATGTCCAACTAAACTCCTTTGGGGGTGGGGTAATATTTCTAGTTAGATTTTTCTTACTCTGATTCATGCACTACATCATTTTCTGGATCGTCTCTCTCACTGATTTCGGAACAGTTTTATTTTTAGAACAACAGTGATGAGTGAAAACCAATCTTGTTTAAATCTAAATGAAAACTATTAAATTTGAGGAATTCAATGACAAGTGAATTATTCTCAAATGATAGAGACATACTGAACTCAACTAATAGTTTGATCCCAATGACATATAACTTTTATCACCATTGGATGAAATGTCTTTTATAGTTGAAGAACTGTTAGGGTTATTTCATCACAAACTGACCAGATGTCAAATTTGGCCAGTTACTTTAAGTCAAATCCATAATTCTTAAACTTCTGTGCAAGAAAGAGGCTAAGAAACATCAAAATCGGCTAGTGGAGTTCACCTACTCATCTATTGGTTTATTTCACCACAATTTTTCTTAGTGTCTTTTCCGTTTTTGTGCACTCCCCAATTCCTTATCCCTTATTCACATCCCGAGTTTTCCCCACTTCACTTCACCACCACCAACTGATTTGGTTTGTTTTTGTATGTATTTTTTTTATTTTATTTTTTTAAATCACTAAGAATAACATTAGGGCTCCCTGTGGTTCGAACCCGCCTTTCCACTATTCTAAGTAGTAAGTAGGTTATAAATGTTAGTTTGTCACTCAATCCCAATGACGTGTGTGCATGAAAACGTCAAACTTGTAGTCATATCATTCAATAGTGTGTTATATTGATGTGTGGATAATTCATAAACTTCAAAAAAATGACTTAGGGATTATTTTACTAAAATATTTAGACAATCAAAATGAATTTCATTTGTTTTGAGTATGTCACATGTCTTTTTTACTAAAATGTCAATTTAAACTGAAAAATTTCACTTTGGGTCATACCTGTAACATCTTGTGTTTGTTTGACATGATACAAATTAATAAATTTCAAAAAGAAAATATGAATAATTTTTACATTGTTTCAAGATATCCCAAGAACATTTTCTTTATTTTCAGAGAGTGACACATTTTTTGAACTAAATTTTCAATTTTAAACTGATAACAGAATGTTTGAGTCATACCCAACACATTGTGGATCAGATTAAGGTGAATCTGATTCATAAATATCAAAAATGAGTTATAGATCCATTTCCTAATGTATAAAAACAATCAGAATGTTTTTTTCTATGTTTTAAGTATCTGAAGTTTGTTTTGAACTAAACCTTCAATTTTAAAGAAAAAGGAACACTTGGAATCATACATGTCACACCATGCATCAGATTGGAATGCATATGATTCCTATATATTCTCTAATGTATCAAGAGAATCCAAATTCATTTTTCTCAGTTTTTAGTATGCAATTTATTTATTTTTTACTAAAATTTCAAATTAAACTAAAAACGTTCTCTTTCAGTCATACCTGTCACATCACGTGTTTTCTTGATGTGAGATTGATTCCTACATGTCAAAAAACAATGTATGATTCATTTTACTAAACTATAAAGACAAATGAAGTGGTTTTTCTTAGTTTTCAATGAGTAAAATACTATTTCATCAAAATTTACATTTTAAACTGATGATAGACACTTTGAGTCATATTAGGCACACTATGTATTGGATTGAGGTGCGACCGATTCCTAAAAATTACATGTAACTTATGGATCATTTTCCTAAAGTATAAAAACAATCCAAATGAGTTTTCTTAGTTTTGAGTATGTGATTTTCAATTTGAACTAAAATTTAAACATCAAATAAAAATACCCCCTTGGATTTATACTTATCACATCATGTGTTAGATTGATGTGCGGGTGATTCCTACATGTCACAAATGAGTTATGGATAATTTTACTATATTATCAACTTGATTGAAATGCATTTTATTGGTTTTTATTATATCACATGTATTTTTTTTCTTAAAATGTCAATTTAAAATAAAATCATGTAATTAGAGGAAAACTGCTAACATTGTTTTTCTGTTTGTTGTGAGATTGATTCTTACACCTAATAAATGGCTTATGAATCATTTTCCTAATGTATAATGAAAATATGATCATATTTTCTTGGATTTTAGCCTGTGACACATCTTTTAACTAATTTTTTTATTTTAAATAGACAATAGACACTTTGATTCATATTGGGAACACCAAGTATCATATTGAGGTTTGGTTGATTCGTACACATCAAAAACGACTTATGGATCATTTTCCTAGTGTATCAAAACTATCTGAAAGAGTTTTCTATTTTTTGAGTATGTGATAAATTTTTTGAACTAAAATTCCAATTTTAAACTAAAAACACACACTTTGATTCATATTGGATAAACCATGTATCATATTGAGGTGTGGTTGATTTCAAAATTTCAAAAATTAATTATGGATAATTTTTCTAAATTACCAAAATAATTTGAATTTTTTTTCTCAATGTTGAGTGTGTGATGAGTTTTTTGAACTTAAATGTAAATTATAAACTGAAAACATCATCTTAAATTCATACTAAGAACACTATGTATTAGATTGAGGTGTAGATGATTGAGGTGTGACTGATTCCTCTATAATCACATGATTCTTTGAAAATGTTACTATAAAGGGAATATAATGTATTATATTGAGGTGCGACTGATTATTACATGTCACAAAATAATTTTGAATAATTTTCCTAAAGTATCAAAACAATAAGAATGTGTTTTATCGATTTTGAGAATGTAATGTGTGTTTTGAACTAAAATGTAAATGTTAAAATAATACCATTAAAATTAAGTCATATTGGGTATACCATGTATCATAATGAGTTGTAGTTGATTCCTACACATCATACTGCGTCCTTTTTTTTCACTACATTCAACATTCAAATTTATCTAAAAATATTTTTATTTGATAACCCAAAATTTTGAATGCATTACAGAATAAAAATAAAAGTGCATTATCATGATTGCATCATCTTTGTTGAGTACAAAATCATAGTGCATGAGTGCATCATTAATGTATAATACTTCTTTATGAACTTTATGAAAATTTAAAAAATAAGTATCAGATAATTTTTTCGGGAAATTAACTAATTAAAGTAGAGAAAATGTTGAAACAATATAGTAAATATATAGTTGGAAATCACCTCTTCATGATATTTGTACACAATCTGACACCATGTATTCTCTGCATTAAAATATAGAAATATATATTTCCTATTAAGAATACATGGACTATATATAGTCCTAGTAGTATGGTAAAAATATAAAGAAATAAATTATTAGTAAATATTTTATATTAAATTGTAATTATAATTAGAAATACCTATTTAGGGACGTTATTTTTTTAATGGAATATGATATCTTTCATAAATTATCAAACATAATAACCACATTATATTCCATTAGTTTGTTTTGTGAACTCTAAAAACATTGAAAAAAATATTCAAATTGTTTTAATATTTATTATTATAGTGTAATAGTATTATATATACCCTGATACATATATATTTGTAGAATTCAATAGGCTTTTTTTGCTTATGTACTATCCTCATTCCATGGTTTTGATGATATTTTAACATTATCCTATTAAAAAATAATTTTCATTAAAACATAACATAAAATTTAAAATTTGATGTTTATTTGTAAAAAGTTTCATGTTTCGTGTTAAAAATGATAAACATCACCACGTATCATTGGTTTGGTGGGTATCTATGCATTGAATCTGGAAAATAAATCTCTGTAGAATCAAAATTGATTATAATGAGTAACTAATGATATCTAAAGAACCAAAAAGGAATATGTAATGAAATGAATGAATATAGGTTCTACATGATTAAATTTTAGAGTTACCCTTGCATCATGGTTATTAAGAATAGTTCATCATCTATAAGTTTTCTTTGTCATATTGATTTGGTTCGGATAATAATTATTGTGTATAATTGATGCGAAGACTAATGAGTAAGAATTTCTATTCATAGGGTTCTCCCATCAAATAGTATTGATATATATGCCTACCAAAATTTTTAATAGGATTAATTCATAATTAACATAGTAGATCAACTATTGGACAATAAAATCATGAAAACACACCACATGTATACATTTAAAACACAGAATCCAAGAAATTTATGACTAAGGATATCATTTATAATCTCAATACCTGTATTGTTTTTAATATACTCTCTATACATGTATTCTTTAAAATCAATTATTTTTATATCACCGCTTTCTAACATTGTGTTCACATAAACCTTTAATTTTATTAAATGAGGAATATTAATTGGTGGTGTAAATGTACTTTTTGAAGATATTTTTGTTGGTCTATTAATCCTTTAAATAGTTTTGAATCGAGCTTCCATTTCACCCCTTTCCTTTTTCCATTTGTAATAACATTCATCAGTTTAGAAATTTTTTCATTAATTGTCAATGTTTTTGCATAAAAAATATATTATAAATGAACACCTCATTGTCGAAATGTGTTTTTACAAGATATAATAACAATGCCATGAAAGTTAAAATTACTTTCTTGATGATATGAGTATCTACATCATCATGTAGAATAGGTAGATCAACACTTGTCTCTTAAGATACATGAATACTCTCTCTCACATAACCTATTGAATGTTTCAGTTGTTTATAATATCTCCTTGTATATTGTATATATTATCCCTCACAAAAAGGTGATGGGTGGGTGTTGATAGATATAAATCCTGATCATTTTCACCCTGTAGAATATCATTTTAGTAAAGGCATTGGTTTCTATATGATTTAAATTTCATATAAACAAGTATGAGAATATTGATTACATATTCTAAGATAACCTTTTGAGGGGAATAGATCTCCTCAAATATGATGGGGGTGGGTGAGATCTTCATGTTATGGGTGTTCTTGTGTTGTTTCTTTTCTTTTATTCCTTCCTATAACATTTTCTTACAACTATGAATAGTAATTAAGTTTTTCTTCTAGAGAATCTTGTCATTCCTATAAAACATCCATTTTATTCACTTTATCCCCTTATTCATTTATTTTCTCAATGTATGTTTGGGGTTCCACCCCAAAAACCGCACCTCTAATGTGTTCATACTATTTTGGCTTCTTTAAGGTCACTGATAGTAGTTTTTTATCAGTCACAACTGATGTTGATTCCTATGTCTCAGCTAGATAAAAAATATAGTAAAATAAGTAATAATTATTATGTATTACTGATTAAAAAAAGAAATTTTTATTATTTCATAATTACACATACTTCCAAAACATTGTTTGTGCATTCATTAATTAGTATCCCATGTTTATTTACATATTTATCCTGCTATATAACATGACTCAGAATAGAAGTGGATTTGGATTTTATATCATAAATATTAATATAAAAATGAACATAATTATATTGTTGGTTCATGTCACATAAAAGTATTAAGGTATATTTAAAATACGTACAATTTTTTTCAGGTGAATCTTACCCCATACTTGTTTTATGGTAAGGGTACATTGGTTTTGCTGCTCGTTGATTATTTTTAGCACTAAGTTTATCTTTTATAAATTAATACTTCTTAATCAAATTTATTAATAAAATTATTTTCAATTAATTTATTACCATTCCAAATATTCCCGAAAAGATATCTCCTCACTATGACCAATAAATGCATCCAAATCTTGTTGGTTTATGAGGTGTGTATATATTTGTTGTGGGTAAAAGTTTATTTTACCTTCAGAATCTTTGAGATAATGCTTCAAAATAATTATGAGAAAGACTCTATGATCCTTTCCATTGTTCATTAATACAAATTTCATTCACGAGACATCTACTACAAATGAACACTTCAAGGGATAATTAAGATTATATCAAAAATTCATTTCGTTTTTAGTAAAGTAAAGAAAGTATACCATAATTTTACCATAATATATTCCTGAATTAGTGTCTTAAGAATGATAAATATTTTTTTCGATGAATCTACATCAATCGGAATGTGCTTGAAAGTGGTGAGCCCAATGTAACTACTGAACATGAACTTATTGGTGTTAACAATCTAGGCATGTGGATTCCATAAAACCTTGTATTTTATACCTTTATTTCTCATAATAATAATACTTTCTAACACTGCCATGATACAATTCTATTGTTTTTTCTAGGACATAGTTTGTTCACCATCAACCATTGCCTCATCTTTAATATCATCAATATTTTGTCCCTATGGATTGGTATCATCATCATTTTTATAAGGTTTCCATTCATTTGAATTGGGAGGATTAGAATTTTTAGAAACCTTTTTTCCCTCATAATTGGGAGCATCAACATGTGTAGAAGTCATTGTCTACAGAATTGGTTTATCATTTAATTTATATTACTTAAATTTAGAAGTGAACATATAATAATATGAGGTAATAAAACATATATTTAAAAAATATTGATTATTGAACCCAATTTTTTTAATATTTATGAGATTTCACCCCTCTGTCAAGTATCCAAATCCCTCTATTGTGGTATCCTTTTACATACAAGACCCCATATTTAATGGGACATTTTTAAAATGATTCCAACATCCAAATGAAAGGTTTTTCCTCAATTAAATTTACATATGACACTTCAGTTGTTTTGTTCGACAAAATAAAAAATGAACACTTTTAGTTTGTGATATTTTCGATATAAAATACTTTTCTTCATGTTATTCCATTATAAAGACTTCATATTTGTAACCATCCTTACTAAAATACACCTTCAGGAATACCAATTCATCTATTTTAATAGTAATCCTATTATAAACCCACTTTCATTGAAACATATGCACACGGAATGTTGTATAATTGAACTACCAAATTTTTATGATGATGCCAAAGTATAAAATATTTGCATAAATTAGATTTATTTCCTTGGTACTAGATACATGCATTTCTTTATCCAAAAGTGTAAATCCAATATTTTTATGGTACTGTGTTCATAATGTTTATTTATATAAAATGTATAACCATTAATTACATAACCATTATAAGATAGTACATGAACACTTGGCCCTCTAGATAACCATCAATGTCATTCTGAAATTGACAATGTATTTTTAGTTGACTCCTTAAGAATATAGTATCAAAATCATCCTATAAACTATTGATTATGTGTATTTGATATCCATATTTCATCCATTTATGGATTCAGATGACTAATAATTACTTTTTGGTGTCAACATATTGGGAAACCTCTAAAATATTAAGAAAAACATAAAGGTGTGCCTACTCCTACTCTGTAATAGTAATTGTGACAACATCTATTACTTAAATTACTTCACACCCAAGTCACCTAGTGTGGTGATGTTTTGGTAGAGTAATGATTTCCACATCATATAGGTAGTCAATACAGAATTCAATAGCACCCTAAACAACATGTTTCTCCACAATAAAACCTTCTGGATGAATTTTATTTTTCCCATACCCTTTTAGAATAATAAAATACCCTAATATGGGTTAAATAAATCTATAATTTATAAGACCACATTTTAAAATTTATCTAATAAATTGAACCATCAAGTAAACCACCATATCAAATAATTTCTTCATGAACATCTGCATTTCACATAATTTTTTTTTTCATTTCCATAGTTCTAAATTTATCTGGGTCCTATAGCATCTATTATTATAGAATTGAAAAATAAATAGATTTTCATTAATGTATGGTGGAAATTATTGTAAAAAATACAATGTAAATCTATAAGCATTATATCTTTCATCAAAACATGAGGGTCATGTGATTACATACCATTTAACTTTAGATCAGTCATTGAAATGATATTCTTTATAATTAATGAACACCAATATAAATACTTTACATCATTTAAGAATATTAAAAACATTTATCTCTCATTACTAAAAAGAGAGTAAATAGATGGAGGAAGAAAAGTCTTTTTTTCACTCTTCATTGGAATCAACTCCTCATGTGTTTCCATGTTAATCATGTCCAACATAGCATTAATTCTATCCTTTTTATTGAGGTTCATTTTTTAACATTCCAATGAAAATATCACATACATTTTTTCAAAATGTATAACATCAAAAAAATTCATGATGTACAAACAATTATATTATGCTAATTAAAAAAAATTAATATATTTTTCCAATAAGTTTTGAATGGTTTAAAAAAAACGTTTACCAAAATTATTTTCCATTTATTTTACTTTCTAAAATACTTGATCACCTTTTATTAGAGAAAGTGTTGTATTTTCCTCTGAAATTCTATAGAAGGATATCATAGAAGATAAGTACTTTTGTCACTGAGTTAGAAATATATGATGTCCTAGAAACACAGTATTATATGAATGTTTCCACCTACTTTATTATGTACCTTATTAAAAAATAGGACACTCTTCAGCTCCTTTAAGGCTATATCCTAAAAAAATTCCATAATAAAAAAGTTATTTATCATACGGTAGAACATGGCGCTTAATGTGAAATTTTCATTTATGAATGAATCATACAACATAACTGTTTAATCCCATAATAATTTCAAATCCTTTGTTAAATAGATTTATATAAACATCAATTTCATTACCCATTTTTTTGTCCAGATATAAGCAGAGATAACATAATGTATTTTCATTTCATGTAAAACCAAGTTGGAACGTTATAATTTACCACCATAACTGTCCATGTACTGTGAGTGATTATTTTAAAACCAGAAGGATTCACTCTATATATAGATAACTCAAGATGATGGTTTCTAATATCATTTCAAAATTCAGGATACTTTGGATCAATTCTCTTCCACTGAGTAGAGGCTACCAGGTGACGAAGTTTCCCATCTTTATTTCTTATATTTTTGTTCCACATCTTCCATATATGAACCAAACCATGGAATGATTAGAAAGTACAATAAAAATTTTGTAGGATCCAATTCATCTTTTTGTATTGAGAATCACCATTCTTTGGGAATTTTTAAGTTATTTGTAGTCTTTTCCAAATAGTATATATTCATTTGGACATGTATCTATTCTTTCAAAGATCATACCCATTGAACATAACATTCCTTTAGAATCATATATTCAGAAAGTAAGATCATTATCTTATGAGAAAATATCATTAAAGAGAGCAAGTAGTTTAGTAAAGCCGGTGCTACTCTATCTATTACTAGATTTTAAATTATACAGCTTCAATGTGGTTTACTATTCTATATATTTAGTACAACGAACATATAATAGAATCTTTGAAAAAAACTTTTCAAATTATTTTAGACAACCATGAAGTTCATATCTAACATTCATATTCATTTACTCAATTTGATATTCATCATCATTCACACATGTAAACACATCCTTGATATGGTATCCATCATTGTCCACACTTGTAATCATATCAGATGTTCCAAAAAACGTTGTCTTATCTAGTAAATATAAATGAACTTTTTCAAACATGATGAACAATTCACCCCATCCTCTTTCTGTTTTTTTTTAAATTTTAATCCATCCATTTTTTATTTGTATCCATCCTATTTGATTTGGTAATAATAATATTTAACAACATAAATAAAGCATAAAAACAATTTCATAGAAAAATTTCATTATATGATTAAAATATTCATGCAAGGTATGATTATTAATGGTTATGATTTTAAAGACATAAATTTTTTTATTAAATTTTTTTATAGATTTAAAATCAATAAAAAACTAATGTTTATGAAAATAATGTTTAATTAATTGAAAAAGAGTAATTTTTTATTAGATTTATAATATTACGATTAACAATAGGTTTTATAAATTTTAAAAAATGTTATAAAAAAGTAAAATATTATTTTACAAATATCTATTTGATTAATTAAAATATTTTATAAAATTAAATTCTTCTCTTTTATATTTTTAATGTAATTAAAGGCACCGTTTTGGAAGAAACTTATTTCTCACTATTCATTTACAAATTTATTTTTTTAGAAAAATAACAAAAAAATAATTCGTGGTCCATTTTCCAATGATGAATGAAAAAATAGAATAAATTTCATTATATTCAACTTATAGAAGTTATAAAAATATTTTTTTATATATAAGTTCTTAAAAATCAATAAATGCAATTTTTTGAAAAATATAACATATGATCTAAAATGCCTAATGTAGGTTTTTAAATAAAAACAATTTTTAAATAATAAATACAATTTTTAAATATATATTTATTCTTATAAAAAGGTTTCATGATGTTAAAATTCTTATTTTTATGATAAATATTTCATGTTATTTATAAAATGATATTTTTCACATTCACGTGGAAATCAATTTTTTAGAAAAAAAATAAATTCATCATAAACTAATATTGAAATTATAAAACCAAAAATGATTTTTATTTTTTAATAATAAATTTCTTGAATTTTATATTTTAATATTTATTTAAAATTATAATATACAAAGAGAAACTATATTTATATAAAAATAACTATTTTTTACATATAAGTTTTTCTCATTATCAATGTCTATAAAACCATAATAAAGGAAAAAATAATCAATTAATATTTTATTTTATTTATATTACAATTTAATAACAATATACCTATTTTTATTTAATAAAAATTTCAACACATAGTAGATAGATTCTTAAACATAATAATTAATTAAATTTGTATAAAATATTATATATATATATATATATGAACATATATATTAATATTTTTTATAATTTAGTTACTCTTACTATTTTTTATTAATTCAACAAATAATTATAAATGGTATAAACATATCACCTCTTCTTTGTAGTATGGTCTAGATTGTAGAGAAGGCTAGCAAATATATTTGATGTAATTGGACAAAAACAAATACTAAAATATTATGTCCTTATAAAGAATTATGTAGTAAATCATAATTTCCCTTTGAAAAATATGACATTCATCAATGTTTCATCGGGGTTTAAGGTGTGGAATGGGTTTCACTCTGTGGTTTGATTGTGGGGGGTTTTAAGGCCTCGATCAATCGCACACATTAGGTTTTCCATATGTTTCATTTTACCTAAAAACTCCCAATGATTCCCTTATCTTTAGCTGGGCACAAAAATTCCTTCCAAATGTTGACGGTCATTTGGGTTTTCAAGTCCAGCAACTCTTGGGGACTTATATTGGTTGAGAGGATGGGAGGTCTGGATCATCTCACCCTTTTGGGGTGAATTTATTCCTACTCCAGGACTCTCTTATAGATTTAAGATATGTTCATGAAATCCTTCCCAGACCCCGATTTGGGACTGATTACCCCTGTATTAATGACTTGATTAAGAACAAGTATTGATAGGGATAATACAATGTTTATCAAGGATCCATTATCACCCACCTATTTAATTATGATTCTTTTAGCCATGGCCATGTTTGAGAATTATAGATTTTATTGCTACCTAGGGAGATGGATGGTGTCTTGGAAATGGGATTAAACCCACAAGAGGATTCCTACATATCCTGTGAAAATAGGAATCAAAACCCACATAGTCTATTTGATATAGTTTAAGGTCGTATGACTAGACCCATCAATGCAGTTTAACATTATATGGTACGAATTTGAATATCGAGATCGGACCTCGATGAGGCATCATACGTGTAATATTTAATACATGAATCAAATTCCATTTTGTTCTGGTCATGGGAATCTATGTCGTGAGGTATATGATGATAGAGGCCCTAGGTGGGACTTATGCATATGAGACTGCCCTGGATTGCTTCATTGGTAATATTACCCTTTGAGATGAAATGGGATGTAATCATACTTACATCCCAATGATGGGTCCATAGTACGGTAATTCTAAACATGTTGTTAGTACAATCACCGGTAGTCTCTAATCCCACATGAACCATGCTCGGTGTGGGAAACAAGAGCTAGCAGTATATTGGACAATTTGCACAAGCGAATATACTTTTGAGGCTTACGTATTAATGTTTTCCTTTGAGAGAAATGATCAACCATATCATGAAGGACATGGTATAAATCTCAGGCCTTAGGAAGTAATCCTATGTATCCCAAATATGAAGGGAATTTGAGTTCTCATAGTTCACTGTATCCTTAACCTACTGATATGATAATATGGATGATAACACTCAGAGAGATTATGGCCATCCCTGAGGTTTTTGGAAATCTAGGGGCTTATAGCAAGGAGGATTCCCTATTGACCAGGGACATGTTATATGATGTCGATAGTTGGGGATTATGCATTGAGGCTTCCTGATTGGATGGGGATTACACTCTATGGCCTCCCAATGATTGTGTATTATGCACTGAGGCTGCCCGATTGGTTAGGGATTACACTCTGAGGATTCCCAATGATTGGGGCTTACATACTAAGGCTGCCCAATTGGCCGGTGCTTACACTCTAATGCTTCCCAATGATTGGGTATTACAGACTAAGGCTTCCCAATTGGCTAGGGATTACACTATGAGGCTACCCAATGATTGGGGATTATGAACTTAGGATTCCCATTGACATAATCATGTAATGTTGTTGGTTAGGGATTACATTCTAGGGTTTCCCAATTGGCATACTCGTTCATTATCTTCTGACAGATTAAAAAAGGTAGTAATGACCATGATGGTCTGTTTAAGATTATGACATTGGTATGGTCACATTAGTTTGTATCCTAATATCATCGAGAAGAATTTGAATATAAAAGGGGTATGCGGCTAGAGATTCCACACTAAGGGTGTATGTATAATCAATTGGAATTCCTTGGAGGCCTTCAAATGGGAAAAGAAATCATGCCCAAGATGCTTTGAATAACCAAATAAGGCATTTATGGGGTCTCACACATGATCAAATGACTTTTATTAGATGAATTCACCTGATCAAAGAAGACGTGTCTGGTGTCTCATGTATGATCAAAGTAGACATTATCATGCACTATCCTATGATCAACCATAATTTTACTCAGATTGTCGCATGTAAATTAGGACATGTCTTTAGAAAACCACATGATCATTCCAACATGTCAATGACTTATTCTCATGATCAAAGTTCATTTTCAAGGATTTATTCTCATGATCAATGTGGGAATATCCAAGGTTTTTTGTGAAGGATCTCGGGACACCCTGAGAGGGGAGGGGTGAATCAGGGTGTCAATTTTTTTTAAGTTGTAGATCTTGTTACCACATTGGTAAAAACTTATTAAATCTGTCAGTCAAATGAATGTAAGAAGATAACACAACACTTTTACTTGGATCACCGCAAAGGTCTATGTCTTTGGAGCATATGCTGACAATTTGTTAGTCGTACCTAAATCCACTAATATTCACTTGTTTTGGAGTACAAGAGTTTAGACACAGTCACTCAATTCCTGGAACAATGCCTTTACAATAATTCAGGGACATATCACTACATCCCTTGGAATACTTCCATCGACTCACCCTTTCTCACTTCCATGGGAGAAGTCTTACTCAGTTTAGTGACTTGAGGGTCTCTTCAAAAGATTTTCATTGAAGTATTTGTCTCATTATTGCACAAGACATTACGTGCATCAAATTCCTAAATTTATGCACTTGAAAGAGCTTAATACCCAAACTAGATATTCAAAATATGTAATATGCTTACACAAGGAATTGAACACAACAACTACCCTGTGTGTGTGAGATCTTACTTTTTCAGGCAAGATCCTCTATTGGCACACAATATTTTCCATTCATGTGGAAATCTTTCACGCAACTACAACCTTTACGTGAAACCTCAACTTTTATGCATAAATTGAATTTTTCCACACAAAGTTTACGTTTTCACATATCACCCTTTTCATGCAATGTTTACGCGCATTAGAGTTCATATATTTTCTACATCTTTAGCCGTTCCAAATGAGAGGGGTCACATATTATTTATAGGTGTCGCCGAACCCCGTGTGAAAAACCCACCATGTCGTGAAAACTCCGTTATGTGCGCAATAATCTTCACGTAATAACCATTTTTCATGCATATCTCTAGATTTTTTATGCACCTCAAGCCTTTTCCATTTTTCAGAGTTTTGATCCTGAATCGAGAAAATTCCAACATGATTTCACTATTTCATGAATTTTTTTTGGCACACATTCCATTTTATCCATGCACCACTTTAATATTTTTCACAACTTACTTTTCCAAAGACACATCTCTCCATTTTCCAATTTTTAGGCCCAAAAAATTGGAAAACACTAGAATAAGGCAGAACCTTTAGTATTTTTTCTTTCTTAAACTATATGACACCTTTCCTGGAAAACATTCTAAACTTCAAATGAGTATTTAAAAAAAACAAACCATACTCCATTTCCAGCATCGGTTGTGGTTCCAAAACTTTCTATGATTGTAATGACTTGACCTAGGATTTTCACATAACAATAGTGACATGTGAATGGGTTTTCACGAGATCAATCTGACCCATATGAGTTATATCTCACAATAAAAGTTACATTTCCAAAGCCACATAATGGCATCAAGAGTCTCATGGGGACTATCATGATTATGTGTCCTTGAATCATTCAAGTAGCAGGGTCTCACAGATATGTTTAGGGTCTTTGCGAATGATAAATGGATCACACCTTGGGATTAAGGAAATATGTTAAATGATTTATGACTAAAGTCTCATGATCAATGATGCATGCCTATGTGTACATGTATAGGGAATACATTATATGGATTTCATTGAAAAGAGAGGTTATATCCATAAGCTCGTTCTCATACTAAGGGGATGTTTTCATGATGCTCCTTTGTTCATGTGATTAGAATGAACTCAAAAGGGACTTGTGAGGGATCCTATTTGCATGTGAGAAAGCTTCCCAATGGAACTTCTAGCATGGGAGGGGGTTCATTGGTGCATAAAAACAAGGGTTTTCCCACTGGATGACCTGCATACTAAGTGGTGTCTTAATGACTTTGCATGATGCCTGTACATTTTCAAACAGCATGACCTTGATGAGGTATCATGATGAAATCCACACTTATGTACAAGAAGGATTCATATTAAAACAAAATCCTGTATGGGTGATGATGGTTACATGTATATGCGTGCATGTAATGTGGGTCACCCATCATCACTAGTTTCCTTACATGACAAGGGTGCATGTGGGGATCCTTCATGTCAAGGCAGCGACTTTCAAGGTCACACTCATATGTCACAAGACATTGAGGCTCCCTAAACTAGATTGAGAGAAATAATTGTGGGATATATTTTCTGGTTATCAAATTCAGGGGTGACATCCCGTGTGATTTGGGGTTCATAGGAATGACTTGGGCTATAGTGGGTTCGTTTGAGGTTCACTCGTTCATGTGATTAACATGAATTCTTATTAACATCTCATGAAGATCTTTGCAACCACTCCAAGGACTCATGGAAGATGCTTAGAGGCCAAGAAAACTATCTCCATGGCTATATGTGATTATCGTAAGACAAGGATGCTTGCAGTATTCATGAGACCCATAGTTCATCATACATGTTGGCTTTGAAGGTCCTCTCTAGGGAAGTCGTGAAAGTAATCAAAAAAGGAGAGGGAATTGTGTAACCTCAAGAACACCCTATATGAACCATACATCACATGATGTTTAGTTCATCATACAATCACCTATACATCAAAAGAATATGTGGTTGTCTCAAGTGATCACCTGAGGATGTTCTCCGATGGGTGGGGGTCGAAGCACCCTATTCCTCCACCTTAATTCCTTTTCAGAGCTCCTTCCCTATCCCATTTTCATACGTTTATCTAGATGGTTAAGGGTTTATATAAGCTGTGGGAGGCCTATTATGGGGTCGATTTTCATGGGATGGACATCATGTGTACAGTCAAGGTGGTAGAGGCCTTCACATGATCTTTATCCGTGAAGTCTCATGATCATAAAAAATTGATTTAAATTGAATGGAAGATACTTGAAGGACGACATGTTCACAGTCATAAAACTACTTAAAAATCCTCATCTTCAATTCAATAATGATCAAATGATGATCATTTGATGGCCTGTAACCTTTTCTATGAAGCGGAATGAACCTAAAAATCCGGGTTAATTTAGATAGAAAATACATCGAAGGTGGAAGGGGTTCACGATTATAAACTTATTATGATGCCTCGGTGCTTGTCTTGGGATCAGCCACATGATTTAAGTATTATAATACAACTAATTCGATCACCATCAGATCGTTATGGTAATCTAAGACTCTCTTAGAAAATATAAAAGTATTGAATATTTCTATGATATTGATCATAGAGTGATCATGCGAGCAGTGTCATCGAGTTGATAAGTTGAACTAGTCAGTGTGGTAGGTTGAAGATGGAGGTCCCAAACTACACGAGATTGGATGAGTTTGTATTTTCATGGCATGTTAAGATCTATTTTGATCAAGGAATACATGATATTTGAGTTGAAAACTGGGATTAGCAGGAGTTTTGATCAGACAGTCATAGATCATATTGATTTTGAGTTTGTGGAGTGTGAGATTGAAGAAAATGGTCGAGATTAGATGGCATAGATTTGATCCCCATGGAAAAATTCCGCCCCACATCAAAATCCTGATGTGACTCCACTCCGGTATATAACCCATGTTTAGGAATCCATTGGTTTGAGCTGGTGATGAGGTCAGCACTCATACCGCATGCTTCACTTCAATACTATGGGTCTCAACCCACCGAGATTATTGCTCGAGCTATGAACATTCCTACATGCTCATGAACCATTGACCCTATACATGATCCTGACTGCTTCTTGTGATAACTATGATTTTTTATCGGTCCTCTAGCTAGCCTAGTCTGAATCCCACTAGGCATAGTCAAATTGGACTGGATGGCTAGTGGATAAACATTATTTTTTTCTAAGGGTGTTAATAAAAACCCACATATGAGTGTCGGTATCTCCTGAAACCTAACCCAGGACTTCATATATGGAACTCCCAAATTCTTTCATAAAAAATATATCAATTTTTTTCATGGTCTTCACATCTATCAGGTATTCGACGACAAAGTGAAAATTTCACAAATATTGTTTCTAAAAAAATGCACCCCTTAGAATGAGATTCTTCAGAATGAAAAGAATAAAAATCTATGGTAAACATGGATAACTCTTCTGCATATTTTAATGTCTAATGATCCATGGTAATTAAATTCATGAGAGGATCTATCTCGTTTATGTCTGAGGAACTCTTATGTATTATAAATATGATACTTATAGCCATGAATTCTTGGATGAATCTAATATTGGAACTATATTTGAATCGGGGAACGGATACCGTAAAATTATAATGTATATGAATTACAGAATGAAACTAAGTTTGGGTGGAAATGAACTTTTGGTTGGATCTGAAGTAAGATACTTGGATTTATCCATGTATCCCATGAGGATGGAAATCAAGCCGCTTGTAGTTCTGAAATATATCACTATGCAGATCAAACTCATGCATAGAAGACATAGGTTCATAGATATAGAACTCTGTGACGAATTTACTTATGTTGATATATCTCACACATAGGAGGGGAAATATCACTATTTTTTTGATGATATATGAGGTAAAGATCCATGTGTTGGTGAAGATGTTGATTAGATCATCCATGATTCCAATCCTTTATGTGTAATATAAAATAGATCTGATTTTTTTGGATTTTTGTACATGAATTTAAATAGGTTTCTCTTTGAGAAACATTCTTGAATTACCACTAACATGAATGTTTTCATTGGTTCATCTACTCCATTAGTCATGAGATCATATGATTTACAAGGGACATTTGGAAATGATATCCTTCCCGAATTCTCTATCTTCTACCCGAGTTAGGGGAATTATCCAGCATACACTACTACAAACATGGACTTTATCAGCACTAGAAATGTCCATTTACAGAGCTAAAAAAGTGTTGGTAATCTAAACGAAGAAAAAGGGGGGTCCCTTTTATTTAATTTTATGAAACTTTTGTCTAATATTTATATGGAGGAAGACTTAGCGGGCATGGACTTGGATTTTCTCATGCCGCCTTCTTATAGGGTTTTCTTTCCTGAAAACACTATGTGCCTATACTATTTTATATATGCTCAATATTTCCTAGATTACACAATGTATATGTCCAAAAATTAGAAACTCAACCTTTTCCCAAAATTCCCTTATTGAGTTTTCAACTTGGTGTGTATTATGTATCTATATATTTTAGGGTCATGCAAGTTAGATTGTCATTATGCTTTATTTTAAGGTCTTCTAGATCAGTCCTTATTATTGATGTAGTTTAGGGTATTCTAGCTTGAAACATTTGGTGTACTATAGTTTATGTTCTTCTAGATATGACCTTTTGGTGTACTATATTTTAAGGTATTCTAGATCATACCTTTTGGTGTACTTTAGTTTAAGTTATTCTAGCTTAGAACTTTTGTTGTACTGTAGTTTTAATTATTCTAGCTTTGACCTTTATATAGTATGGGGATGGAAGACCAGGATGAATCAAAATACTATGAGGTGTTGAGTTCTTCCATGGTGCTACTAGGGATCACAAGTATTTGAGTTCCTTTCTTGTAAGGATGATATGACTTTAGTTGGTGGGTTAAATCCCTTATGCATCGATCACTTGGCCAAGTAAAGATGATCTCCACTCCTTTCCAAGGGTTGTGGAAGGTTTATGGAAGGAAGTATGGCTAAGGGTGAAATACTAGGTATATTATGCCTGCCTGGATAGTCAGAGTGTGGGTGATATAAATCATAACCCAAAAGGTTGATTCTGTGAACATGGGATGGGGCAGACATGCTGGTTATGTCCTATAACATTTTTAGATGTTCGCTTTCATGTCAGTATTGCTGAGGATCACAAGTATTATAGGATCCTCTCTTAAAAGGAGGAGATTCATTTAGATGGTAGGTTAAATACCTTATGTATTGATATCATGGCCAAATAAAGCTGGTCTCTACTTCTTTCCATGTGTCATGAAAGTTTTGTGAAGACACAAAAGTCTAGATGATGAAGTTGGATAGGAAGGAAAGCTATATAGGAAGGGCTCTTTCACCCTAGGTAAATATAACTCTTATGTTATGAAGACAAGTCCCTACACCCCATGGTTTTGAATCATGAGTTTTATTCCATCAAAGGTTAGGGAACAAAGTTTTTCATTCCATCCTTCATAATGGGAACAAAACATGGTGATGCAACATTGAGGATGTCAAATCCACCTGAATAGTCTGATATGGAGATTTCAAATCATAATCTAATGTGTTCAGGCCATGAGGAATGTATGGGGTAGTCACTCTAGGGATATCATAAAACACAATTGGTTTCTTAGTTTTTCCATGATGAAGCCATGTTCAAAATAATCAAAAATCCCTTTATATCAAACCCAGATGTCTCTGGTTGGTGGGTCTAAGCCCTTTTGCATTGATAGCATGGTCAATAAGAGATATCTATTTTATTCTTTAGGGTAAATGAAAGGTTTTTGATGACCTGATATGATTTAAATCATAAAGTGTGATTCATGGAAAAACTAAGATCCAAGAAGGTGTCCAGCACCCTAAAAGATGTGCCACCATCCAGTAAACATATTCACATAGCGAGGAAATGTGAAAAATCATTACTCTAAATTTTTCCAAGTTTAGGTGGTCCAGTGAGCCTATATTGTATTTTAGTAGTGATGTAGAGTAGACCCTATGATCTTTGTGCCATTTATTTTTACCCTATTTTTTCCTAAGATATAGAGGTGAAGAGTTTAACAGGTGGAGACTTGACTTTTTCTCAGGCCACCATTTGTGATTTTTCATCCTAGAAAGTTTTGTGTCTCTTTTGTTAGAAGTTTATGGTCTTGTGATTTATACCATTATAGTCTAGAGTTTAAATTCATACATCTTTGACCAAAGAACATGTAGTTTAAGGACATGACTCACATGAACCTAATATGGGAGATGTTACACAAGAGGATAATTAGGATACCCAGGGTTAAGAGTAATCCAACAAACATCCGAGTGGGAGGTGGAAATGTTGTAACTCACAACTCTAGTTCCTCAGGTTATGTGAAATGATATGGTATGATCATAATGGGTATGCCCCATAACAACCTAAGATGTTCAGTTCCTCCTCGGTGATGTCAGGATCACAAGAATTAGGGGGCCCTTTATATTGGACCAAGATGTCTCCAGTCAGTGAGACTAAATACCTTCTTCATCAATAGAATGGACAACTGAGAGATCTATTTTTCCATTTTCAAGGGAAATGAATGGTTTGAGGAAACCCGAGGCATACCAAAAGTGAAGTGTAGAACATGGACTGAGGTTATTTTAAAAGATGATAGAATCACCTCGTTCTTTGGTTGATCGAGGAAATTCTCTAGTGGTCCTCTGATAAGGAATGAAAATTAGGATATGGTATTCATAGTTTATCATCATGTAGTTGGGCCATCATTCATGCAATGTTAATTTCGTGAAACCATGAAATTTTACTTAAAGTTTAAAATCATGTTGCAAGTATATATTTTTCTTCAGATTTAATGTATCGTGACCAAGAAATTTTCCAAGAATTTTAACATCATGCAGTAAGGAAATACTTCTATGTAGTTTACCATCATGCAATAAGGATGTAGAAACTGACATGAACATATGAAAATGTTGCAGTTGGGCCCAAGGGTTAAGGTTTGGGCGTCACTATGTATCTCATGAAAATGAGAATCAGAAAATACATAGTTCTTAAATGAGAAACTCTCCCTTCACTAGTTTGGCCCATATAGAGAGGTGGAAATTGTTTTCATTGTTGGGTGTAGCTGGGATTTGGATTATAGGTCTATGAAACACTATATATCCAGTAATGATAGGAATCAAGCCACAGATAGTTCATTAAGGGACCATACATTTTAACGTCATGTATTAAGGACAAATATGGACCGGTGTGAAAAATGGTAATGTTGTGGATAGTCCCGCGAATAGACGTTCGAGCATCTCTACATTTCTCATGAAGAAATGAGAATAAAGCCATATGTAATTCTAGAAATTCCATATAGTTTAACATCGTGTTCTGAGGATGGAGGAAAACCGTCATGAATTTATTGGGAACATTGTGGTTGGGCCCAAGGGTGGAAGTATGGGCATTACAATGTATCTCATGAAAATGAGAATCAAACCACATGTAGTTCTGGAAAGAAATGTAGTTTAATATCTTGCAGTGAGGAATGGGGCCCATCTAGGCGGATATGGCTTTTTCGTGTGAGGAATCCATTGCTATAATTCCTATTCACATGTGAGTTATGCTCAGTGTGAGAAAAAATAAATGACAAGGGTCACATGCAAGACAGAGAAATTTTGTATCATGTGGTGGTTGGACTAAGATATAGGATCAAGGAATCTATTTGTATCTCATTAAAAAATGAGAATCAACCCAAACATAGTTATAGAGAGCTGTGAAGTTTTACATCAAGTGGTAAGGATGTGGGTTACACAATGTGAATGAAAATGGATATCATTGATCCATGTAGTTTTACGTCATGTGATAAGGATTTCAGATCACTTGAAATGAAAGTAAAGTAACCCTATGGATGGACCCATGAATTGAAACTCAGGCATCACTATATATCTTGTTATGATAGTAATTAATCCATACATTGTTCTTATGAAACCATATTTCTTAACATCATGAGTCTATGACGTACTCTCTATAGTTTATTGACATGTGGTTATGATAGATTTGTACAGTTTAACATCATGTACTCAGTACTAATTTTTATAGTTTAATATAATGTACCTAGGATAAATGAAGGGGATTACTCTGATGTGGAATCCCATACCATTCTTCAATGTGTGATATGGAAGATCACCTCTACCTGATCAGGGAAGGCCAAGACAAAGACCTCATTAGCCAATCAGTTAGTGAAAACATGATGTAACACGTTCTCATGTGGGAACTCAGTCATCAATCCCCTAGTATAGCCAATAATGGGGTCTAGTTACTCTTTTTAATGGAATATCCACCATTGATCTGATTTATCACTAACTCCTAGTCCCCTTTGATATTAAGGTAGGCTATGTGAAGCTGTAGGGCAAGTTCTAATCCAGTGATAAGGGATTGGTATTCTTTCATATTATTTTTGCAACCTTCAGATAGTGAGAAAGAGTAGGGAGAAATTTATTTATCTGGAGAGACAAATACAATCCCTAGATCAACCTGTTTGATATTAGAGTTTTCTATTATGGTAACGATATGACATCGGGAGGCACCATCAAAGTATATCTCCCATGTTCGGGGAGTGTCATGGGCATATAAGATTTCTTTATTAGGGATATTAGTGTCTTCTGGTGTATTTTTATGGGAAGGATGTGCTGTGGGGAATTCAGCCATGGCTTTTCCTTTCACTAAATTTTGATTAGATCAATATGAGAGAACAAATAGACTTTCTGGTGCTATCATTTTACGATATAGGTAGTTGAGAGTATTCTCACTTCCCGCATAATTTTTTGGTGCGAGGAGGGTTCCCAATGAGCATTCCATGGTATCCAAAAACAAGTTGAGTGGCCTCCCTTCTACTAGAGGAATAAAAACTGGCGGGTTCAATGAGTACTTCTTGAGAATTTTGATGTCTTTTTGACAGGAGACAGGTGAATCCTCTTAGATGCTTGTTCGAAGCCTTGATGCTCATCAGGAAGTTCGAGATGGTGTGTGGTCACATTTTTATTTAGTTTATGAATTTCTATATAGTTCAAAGAGAAAAATATTTATTTTTACTTTATAAATGCAATGTAAATATCTTTCTCATCGAGGTGTATGGTGGTGCTAATCAGAATAGAGTACATGTCTTCTTCTATTCCTAGATTTGTCTGCTCGAACTCATCTGTGATGGTAGATACACCTTCCATGAATGTGTGAGGGGAATTCATGAGGTTATCCTCATCCTCTTCCCATTTAGAAGCTATGGAAACATTTTATAGAGAATATGGAAATCTGTGGGCTTCTCCATCACCATCAGTGTAAGGGATGCCATTAGAATAGACATTATCATCCCATTGTATCTGAGTCATTGTAGAGAGATGTCAGAGCTCATTGTCCTTTTCACTTTCACTGAGGAAAGGATGGTGATCAGAAATCTGAGCTTAGGTCTTCTACCTTGACCAGACTTAAGTGGGCACATAGTTGTTGTGGATTATACTCCAGGGGTTCATGGGGGTGGTTACCAATCCATTGGGATCTGTAACCTATACATCATCATCTTCTGCTTTCTGAATTCCTCCATTCATGTAGGAACATGCTTCAACATATATGGCTCCATAGGTCTCAAAGGTAGAACTGTCTCCATGTAGAATACTAACATTTTTACCTGATTATGGTGATATCTCCCAGAGATTTAGATGTTTTAAATTTTATCATCCTTTGATTCGGACATGTTCTTTGGAGTTTTTCATCATGTGGTAAGGAAGTGAATATTGGTAGATGGGTCCGGATATATAATTTCGGAATACTTATGTATCTTATTAGGATAATAATCAATCCATACGTAGTTATATAATACAACTGTAGTAGGAGGCCAACACAGGAAACAGCTGTCCTCTCGGGTGAGATCCATAGGAACGTATAGTTTTATATTGTGTAAGGGACGTCAACCATGTAGTTTAATGTCATGTGGTGAGGACTCATGGTATTCCCTTTATCATTTTTAATTTAAGACTATAATGAGCTTATCTGAAGACTCTATGCATTGTTTTGTGTGGGAAAACCCCTACCAAAATTCCTAAGCTCACGTAAGCTATTCTCGGTGTGAGAAATAAGGAATGAAAAGGGATTAATTCACTATTCATAGGAAATGAAGGATAGGATATATGTATATTATATCATATGTTGGCTGGACCATGATATAGGATCAATACATCCCTATATATCTCATTGAAAATGAAAATCAAGCTATACGTAGTTCTAGAAGAACTGTGCAGTTTAATGGCATGTAGTAAGGAAAAAAATTTCACAGTTTAACATCTTGAAGTAAACATGTGATCCATACAATTTAACATCTTGTGGTAGGGACATCAGCCATGCAGTTTAACATCTTGTTGCCAGGACAATATCCATGTATCTTAATATCTTTTGGTAAAGATATGATCCATGCAGTTTAACATCTTGCGGTAGGGAATAAATCCATGAAGTTTAACATAGTGAGGTCAGGACGTGATCCCTGAAGTTTGATATCTTGCGGTAAGGAAGATCTCTATACATTTTAACATTATGTGTTTAGGATGAATGATGACAAACCTATAAGGAGGGTGGCTATTCTGAAGGATCTTGGACAACTCTTATGCATATTTCATGAGTTTTAGGATCTTTCAACTCTATCAAGCTTGTATATATGTGTTATTCCAAATGATCTTTGAAGAAAAAGAAGCTTTATATTATGTTCCCAATACATCGATGGTAGGGGAAATAGTTTTCATGTACTATCGACCCTGTCTCATGTGGTTTCCTTACTATTAGGAGTTACATCAAACTATTTTCTGTGGAATAGTCAAAATATTTGGAGACATGCTAATTTTGGAGGGAATATGATTTCTTCAATATGGATTTGAATAATGGTTGACTATCCTTGGGTGGTTATGGATTATGCCCCCTGCACAAATAGTGCATCCTGATTAGAGTGATCAGATGACTAGATTGGGGATTCAGGTTTTGGTGGGGAAAATATCCACATATCCATCTACAATTGAATCTAGTCTTTAAAGGAAAATGAACCTTCTATAGTGCGTATAATCCATCTATGGTAGGGGAAATTATTGTCATGGCCTGTCAAATCTGCCTCATTTTCCTTTCTCTTTATCAGGAGATCTATCCAACCATTCTCCTTGTGATAGTTGAAATACCTTGGAACATGTTTGGATTGGAGGGCATATACTCTTTGCACCAACTATGGATGCACATTCAGGTGATTTTTGATGTTAAGCTGAGGACCCATAGCCTTGAAGACATTATACTGGATTGTTTCAATCTGGAATGTAGCAAATAGATCCATGAAATGTTTTATACATTAGCCGATACCCTCATTTCCTTTATATAGAGAACACATAATTATCTTGCCTTTAATAAGAAAATTATTTCACTACATGTTGGAATCATGACTTTCTACAAGGAGGTTCTTACTGCCTCCAAAGTCCAAATAGGTACCATGAACAATTCTCTCTCTGACCTTGTTATTCTTAAAATATTTTGTGTTATCGGAAGAATAAACAAACATTTGGTGCTTAAGTCTATTAGATGGATACCCCCAATTATGGATTGGTTAAAAGTCAATGTGGATGGTGTGGCTTCGGGTTCACCCAGTCTATCGGGTTGCGGTGGAGTCTTTTGTATGCATCTAGGATTTGTTAAAGGATTATTCTATCATTATATTTTCATTCATTCTGCTATTAAGGTAGAATTATATGAAATTATTAAGGGCATCAATTATTTAGTACAACATAAATGGAGACATATTTGGGTGTAATCTAACTCCACAACTTCTGTTCATTTCTTAAAGACTCGATACTGAGGTGTACCATGGAGAGTGCCCCCATTTTGGAATGAGTGTCTTAATCTAATAGAGAAAATTGGACTAGATTTCACCCATGTATACAGGGAATCCAACTAGGTGGCAGATGCTCTATCGAAAAGGTAAATTCTTGAAACCATCTCGAGATTGTCCTTCATCACACTTGAATTTTGTTCTACTTTGGTTGAATCTAACATTTGTGGTGTCTTTCATTCTTATTTATGTAAACCCCTTTATAATTATACTTTACCTTTATTTTAATTAAATTTTTATAGGAATAGTCTTTTACCGGCTCCTAAACCTTGTTGTTATCCTAGTTGAGGAGGTGGAAAATATGGAAATTACCCTATCCCTGTGGGATGGGATGAGGTGGAATAGTATTTAGATTTTTCTCAATGAATGGATGAAAAATATGAAAATTTCCCCAGTCCTGTGTGCTGGGGCACTTCACTGCATGGTGGGATTTTATAGGTAGAAACTATCTCATCATCATAAGGTAGATACCTCAGGAGTATTCCCTAAATTATCTCCTGATGATTCCTACTATATTGTTGGAGTTGAGTGATCTGTTCTTCTATTGAAATTTCCCTATCATCCTCAAGGGGCTGGCTAACAGGATCCATGAAAATAAACTTTTCGTTATCGGTGTTAGAGTGAGTGGATGATGATGGGGGTTCTGATATAGACCCCAAATACTAAATTCACCATTTCCACTATCTATATGCTCTATTTATATGTCCCTAAGAAATCACAATGCGGTTAGTAACACCTTATACAGATGCTCGGAAAATACCACTGAGCCTTTCCTTTTCTGTGTAAGCATAAGAGGGTAGGAAAAACTGATGATTCTCATATGACTGCAAGAGGGTATTACTTTACCCTTCAAAATCATGCTAGTCCGAATCAAATGAGGATTATTTGTATCTAGCCAATATCATATTGACTGAGAAAAAAGTAAGTTGGTTCTATTCTTTTATGGAGCACTTTATTTAATAGGTTAGTTCCTGATATATATTTTGGAAGGTTCATTTCCATGATACCATTTTTGGGGTTGGATCCCATGAAGAAGATGATAACAAGGAAGAATATGTTAAATATTCTCTCATCCCTATGGGCTGGGGTGTTCACTTGGATTGAACAGTCCCCAAGGATAGCTATTTAGAAGTTAAAGGCTCTTGGTTAGCAGTGATATGAGATTGATTCTAGGCCACTTTCAAGATACACAGGTGGACCTCAGACTGATTGGAAGTAGTAGGGATATGAGACTGCTCTGGAACAACATTTTTTTTATACCCTAGGTGAGATCTCTTGTTGGGTGTCCCATCCTAGATAGTTGGTTTAAACACAACATCCTCTACCACTCCTTGTGGAGTCATGACCGGACATTGGTGATAATGATCATAATGGATGAGATCCCTCTTATGTAGCTATTGGGTGATTGATTTTTCATGTTTAATATACTCATTCACCTCCATTACAAAGGTAATTAGTATGTTGCTACATTATAGTGATAGGTTCCCAAAGAGGTTATATGTGGGGACATGGGACACTAACTCTCTCGTGGTCTATCATGAGAAATATGGCTGATGGGAACTCATCCTCAAAAGGATTTCCAAATCTGTTCCCAGAGTCATGATAGAGATGTAGATGTATTATTCCTAGACCAAGATGTTATCCAACCAATACTGGATGTGGTGTGTTGGTGATAATGCAGGCCAGGGTCTCAGGGATAAACCAACTTGTATATTGATCTATGAATCCATTACCACATTCGATGACATCATTATGATTTTAAGGAATCTTGAGAAGTCCTGAGAATAAGACAAGAAACATTATCAATGAATCATCATATATAAGAGTACATGATAGATCAATAACTTTAATAATTAAAAGGTAAAGAGGAAACCCCTTTCAGTGTGGTTAAAATAAACATGTCAGACTCATTGATTTGTTGTTCAATGAGCACATAATAAAATGTCCTGAGGGGCATGGGTCAATATATCCTTTTTGACCTTTGAAATATATGACATATTTAAAGAAATTCACATGAGGTTCACCATTTTATTTTTTCATGTTTTAATGCATGGAATGAGTTTTTCTCGACAGTTTGATCATGGGGGGGTTTTAAGGCATTGCTCAATCACACACATCGGGTTTTCCATATATTTTATATTCTCTAGAAAAATCCAATGGTTCAATCATCCATATGTGTGTACAGACATTCCTTCCAAAGGAATACATTCATCTAGGATTTCAGACCTTGCAACTCTTAGGGGATCTCATTGGTCGAGAGGATGGAAGGTCGAGATCATCACACCCTTTTGAGGGGAATTGTTTCCTACTTCTGGACTCTCTTATAGATTTAAGATATATTCATGAAATCCTTCACAATCCTCGATACGGAAATGGTTACCATTTTTTAATGACTTAATAACGAACATGTATTGATAGAGATAATCTTATGTATATCATGGGTCCTCTATTGATGTCTTATTTAATTATGATGCTTTGGTCCCGGGCCATTTCAGGCACTATGGATTTAAATGTTATCCAGGGAGATGGTTGGTGTATTGGAGATGAGATTGAACCTCTAATAGTTTTCCTATGTATCATGTGAAAACAGGAATAAAAAACTACATATTTAATTTGACATAGTTTAAAGTTGCATGATTGGACCCATTCAAGATGTTTAACATCATTTGGTAAGGACATGAATATCTAGCTCAGACCTCAATGAGGAATCATACATTTCCATTTTAATACAAGAATCAAATTCTATATAGTTCTTTTGATGTTAATCTATGTCATTATGGATATGTTGATAGAGGCCTTAGGTGGGACTTATGCATATGATACTGAACTAGATTGCTTCCTCGATAATACGAACCTTTGAGATGAAATAAAATGTAATTAGACTTATATACAAATTATTGGTACATTTTAGGATAACTATAAATATGCTGTTAGTACAATCATCGATGTTCTTTAAGCCCATGTGATCCATGATTAGTGTGAGAATCAATAGATAACGGTAGATTGAACACATTGCATGAGAGCATATCTGTTCGACGCTTACACATTAATGTTACCCTTTGAGAGGAATGATAACCCATCTCATGATGGATATGGTATATAGATCGGGACATAGGAAGACATCCCACATATCCCGAATATGGTGTCAATCAAAGTTCTCATAGTTTACTTCTTCCTTAACCCACTGATAGGTTAAGATAGATGATCAAACTCAATGACATTATAGCCATCCCATAGGTTTTAGGAAATCTAGGGGATTATACAAAGTTGGATTTCCTATTGATTGGGGACATGTTATATAATGTTGGTAGTTGAGGATTATGCACCGAGGCTTCCCGATTGGTTGAGGCTTCCACTTGCAGGCCTACCAATAATTGGGGATTACACACTAATTCTACCTGATTGGTCAGGGATTACACTCTAAGTGCACCCAATGATTGGGGATTACACACTAAGGCTACCTAATTGGTCAGGTATTACACTCTAAGGCCACCCAATTATTGGTTCTTACGCACTAAGGCTTCCTATTGACATACTCATGTCAAGTTTCTGGTTGGGGCTTACACTCTATGGTTACCCAACTGGCATAATCATTATTTATCTTCTAATATATTAAGGAAATGTTGTGATGACCATGATAGTCTATCCAAGAGCGTGATATTGGTAAGGTCACATTAGTGTGTATCCCAAGATCATTAAGAACACATCCCTTATAAAAGAGGTATATGGCTGAAGATTCCTGGATGGTGGTCCACATGACATGAGTCCAAGTAGGTCTGTTGGAAAAATTAGACATGTAATAATTAATTTTCTTGGCATGTATTGGCAATATACTAGGAAAGTATTTATTGTATTCTTGATATTTTGGGGAACCAATATTACATGGAAGACACCTAAAATGGTATCTTCCTAATCAATCGAAATTCTTTAGATGACTTCAAACGGGAAAAAAATCATGTCCAAGATACTTCGCATAACCAAAGAAGGAATGTTTGGGGTCTCACGGATGATAAACTGAATTTTCATAGATGCCTTCACCTTATCAAAGAGTACATGTTTGGGTTCTCTCACATGATAAAATAATACATGATCATGCACTATCATTCGACCAACCTGACCTATCCTTGGATTGTCTCATGTCAATGTGGAAATTTCTATCGAAAACCCCATGATCATTCTAACATGTCAATGACTACTTCGCATTATCAAAGTGTGTTTTCTAGGATGTCTTTTCATGATCAAGGTGGGATGCTCCAAGGTGCTTCACATGATTTTCAGGACATGTCCTAGTATTTTTTCATAATAATGGTGACATTTCAATGGGTTGTTGCGAGATAAATATGACTTGTTTAAGGTCTATGTAATGATAAAAGTGACATTTATAAAGACAACTAATGGTGTCGTGAGTCTAACAGGGACTCTCATGATCATTTTTCCTTGAACCATTCATGTAGCGGGGTCTCGTACATTTGTTTAGGGTCTTTTTGATTGATAGAGGGAGTACACCCGAGGATTGAGTAAACCTATCAAAGGCTTTATGACTAAAGTAAAATGAGAAACGATGCATGCTGGAGTGTACATAATGTGGGAATAACCTATAGGGATTTCATGGAAATGTTTTTTATGTCTATAATCTCATGAAAATGCTAATGGGACGTTCTCATGATTCTCCTTTGTTCATGAGATTCACATGAACTCAAAAGGGACTTGCGAGGGAGCCTATGTATATGTGTGGAGGATTCCCAATGTCACTTATTGCATGGGAGTGGGTTACTTGGTGCATATAGACAAGGGTTTTCCCACTATAAAACCTTCATACTAGGTGGTGTTTTTATGAAATCACGTGATTCCCACATATTTGTGATCCGCATGACCTTTAGGAGGTCTTGCGACAAGATCTGCACTTATGTACAGTGAGGATGTATTTCAAAACCAAATCATACATGGGAGATGGTGGTTTCATGGATAGGAGTTTATATCCTATGGATCTCACATCCTCACTATTTTACTTACATGACAATTATGTCCATGAGGATACTTCATGTCGAGGTGGCCACTTCCAAGGATGCACATAGACGTCGTGATACATGGAGGCTCCCTACATCAGACTGAGAGATTGCATTAGGGATATTTGTTTTGGGTATCAAAGTATGGGGTGAAATGCTACCAGGTTGTTGGTTTTCATTAATTACTTACATTACATGGGGTTTTCATGATTTTCTTGTTTTCATGTGATTCGTACGACTTCCCAGTAAGGTCTTGCGAAGATTTCTTTTACCACTCCAAGGAACCAGGTGGGATGCTTGAAAGATGAGATAAATATTTTTGTAGCTATATGTTTTCATCAGAAAAAAGTATGATTGTAGTATTTATGAGACCCTAAGGTCATCATGCACGCTGGCTCTGAAGGCCCTCCCTATAGAAGTCACGAAATCAATCAACAAAGGGGAGGGGATTACGTAATCTTGTGAACACCCTGCAATAACCAGGCATCTCTTGAAATTCATTTCATTATTTGATCACCTATCCTTTAAAATAAAACACGGTGGTATCAAGAAATAAATTGAGGATGTCCTCTGATAGTCAGTGGATAGAGCACCTTGTTCCTCTACCTTCCTTCATTTTTGGAGCTCCCCCTCTCCCATTTGCATACATTTTTTCTCAATGGAGTAGGGTTTATATAGGCCATGATAGGCTAAAAATGGTATAAATTTGAATTGGAAGAAAACTGTGTACACCATTGAGGTGGTGGAGCCCTTCCTGTGATCTTCATCTTCAACATTGCATTATCAGAAAAATATGATTTAAGTTGGATGGAAAATACTAAAAGGTGGTTGGGTTTGAAATTGTAAAACTACTCTTGATGCCTAATCTTCACTTGGGTCACATGATCAAAGGATGATGAGGAAATAGACCTAATCCCCTTATTTTAAGTAGTGCGAACCTGGAAAACCTGAGTTAATTTGGATGGAAAATATGTCAAAGGCAGAAGGGGTTTGTGATCATAAACATATCATGATTCCTTGGTTCTTGTCTTCGATTTGGTCACATGATCAAAGGATGATCATGCGGCGGATTTGATCACTATCAAGGGATCCTGAGGAAGCATACTAGAGTTCATGTTGGATCCTTTTGGTTATCTCATATTCACATAGACATCAGAAAAGTATTGAATATGTCGATGATGTTGACCATCAAGTGATCATGTGAGAAGCATCGTCGAGTTGGAATGTCAAACCAATCGGTATGGTAGATTGAATATCGAGGTCCCACGTTGTGCTAGTTCATATGAGTTTGGATTTTCTAGGAATGGGATGATCTGTTTTGATTATGCGATGCATTAGATTAGAGTGGATGGTTTGGATCATCAAGATGTGTGATCCAAAGATCACAGATAAAATTGATTTTGATTTCACAACACGTGAGATCGAAGCCGATGATTGATATCATTAAGAAGCATGATCAAACATAACAGATTTAATCCCTTTAAAAAAATTACTTCCCACATCAAATTCATGATGTGCCTCACTATGTTATATAATCCATCTTGCGACATCAGTTGTTTCAAGCCAAAAATGGGGTCAGCACCCGTACCACATGCATTGCTTCCATCCTATGGTCCTCGGCCCATCGAGCTTATGGATTGGGCTATGTGTGAACCTATGGGATCACAAACCTAGGGCCCTATACATGGGCCTAACTATATCTTTTTTTAGCTATTCTCTTTAGTTGGTCTGCTGGCTGGCCCAAGGGTACTCCCACTGGGCGTGGTCAAATTGGTCCGGCTGGCTAGTGGCTAGCCATTATTTTTTGCTAAGTTGGTAATAAAAACCCATGTAGAAGTGAAATTATTTCCCTAAACCAAACCCAAGACATCATATATGGAACTACAAAATATTTCATCCACACTATATCAATGTTTTTCATGGTCTTCACATATCTTGGGTATTTGATGGAAAAGTGAAAAATGAATAATTATTAGTTCTAACAGTCATTGATAATCTATATAATTATTTTTCTGACACGGTTTATCATTAATATTTAATATATTATATTAACTAAATATACCATCTCTTTCACTAATCTGGGTCCCAAGAGATAATTCCACTTTCATAAACCATCATATAGGTGATAAACATATGGCTTTTAATACAATGATTCAAAACTATCTATCCATATCAACGATTAATAAATATTTTTTTACAAGAATTGAAATATTTAAATATGATAACCTAATGGTCACTAAATATAAAATATACAAGGTAATGACATGTTTTTTAAAAAACATTACAGTTTGTTCTAATTGCAGTTTAGTTTCCATTTAACGATAAAATGTTCTTGATGTATATCATACTAATGTATTTTACAGAAAAACATTACTTGGTTTGGGAAGGAAACGAGACCATGATCTACATAATAAATGTTATGAAACACCATTTATAACCACATCACATTGGAAATTCAATCATGGAAATATACTATGGATGGTGAAAAAATTATAAGGATATAAAAGAAATAAGACCATAAATGTTAGATAATAATCTACCTCGATGCAACCAAACAAAGATCTTCGTGTTGGACTTTCAATACATTTGAAAAAAATGAAAACTAAAAAAGATATTCGAGGGGGAGCGATGGATCACAGGTGTTCACATACATTGGATTTTGACGGTTTCAATTCATCCAAAATGAATGAGAGGGAGCGATGAAAGGGATTTAGTTCCTCATAAGCTTCAATGGTGTGATCGAGGAGGACTCTCAAAGGGTTATATTTAAAATACCATGAAGTCTTTTATCAGATATTTCAAAAAACAAAACACCGATAAATGGTGGTTTTCTCATCATTAAAATAGTAATCATTGATAAAAAGTATCTTTATCAGGGCTAAAATTCAAGCGCTAATTAAAATAAGTCATTATTAGTGCTAAAAACACTTATAATAACATAGATTTAATAATATAATTAATATAATTATAAAAATTAAATGTAAAAAATTATAAAAAAATACTTAAATACTTAGAAATTTGAATTAATAAATATAATTGTAAATAAATATATTTATTATTTGATTATAATTAATTAATTAAATATATATATATATAATTATAATTAGAAATAAATATATTTAAATATATTTGTATATAATTATAAATATATTTATATAATTTTATTTGACATGATTTCTTTTGTCAACAATCTTTCTTTTGATCACCTGTATTTGATGAGACTTAAAAAGCATGGAGTTAAAAATAGGATGCCTCTAGGAATTGATATTTTAGTTCTTATGGACAATGAGGAGCCTCCAAATTTCTCTACTAAAGATGACACCATGGGATTCATGTAAACCATACAGCCTATGGATCCTCCTACCATAATTTCATCCCATGGGTAAATAGTAGGTGGCATGCGGGAAGAAATTATGATAGCCGTATATGAGAAGGAAAAAGTCTAAAATGACTTAGTTGGGGATAATGTGGCCATTCAATAAACGTCTGGAGAAAGTCCCCCTTCTAATTAGTCCTTTATTAAGGATAATTCCAAAATTCAAGATGGGTATGTTTTAACATGAAAAAATGATTTCACTGGAAGTCAAGACATTGACCCTCCTAATATGGAAGACTAATAATCGGGCATGGACGATCATTATGATACTTAGTGGGATCTTATGCAGTGGAAGAGAGGTAGACCCTTGATAGGTCAGGTTGAATCTAGAGGAAGTAGAGGGAGAAATAAAATAATTTTATTTTCAAATGATCTTTTGTTTTTGGTGGCATTGTTTGTGCCATTTTTTAAAATTGCAACCACTCTTGTCTTTTCTTTTGTGCTTTATTTATTAATAATAAAATTTCTGTGACCATGGGTTTTAATCCATGGTTCGCGCTGTTCTTTTTATATTTATATAATCATATATATTTATACTTATATATATATATATATTTTAATATATAATTATATATTAATATCTAAAATTATAAATATAATAAATATAATTATTATTATTTTTTATTTTTTTTAAATGTATATATCTATTTATATTTATAATTAAAATAAATATATTTAAAAAGTATTTAATATATAATTACAAATATATTTATATAATTATATATACATATAAATATATTAATGTAATTATATATATGTTAATATAAAGATATAAATAATTGTGTTTATATTAGGTTATTTGGGGTACAATTACATTAAAACACACATAAACCACACACACAAACCGAAAATGTATGTCATAGCCCCTCGAGGGGATAAAAAACAAGTCAAGCCCTCTTTATATAGTACATGGCCCATAGGCCCAGTTGGAATGAAGCTCATTACATGTCCCAAAAGCATGGTGTAACGTCATGCCTACATCATCATGCCTGCATCACCTGTCCTACGTCATGCTTATGCCACATCCTTCCTGCATCATCGTCTACACCACCACATGTACAATACATTAATAGTTACAATGTCTAATAGGGATTGAACCTAGGACATCCTGGATATGAAGAAGGAGCCTTTACCACTCTAGTACATACTCATTAGAAAATGTGTGTACGGTTTTTGTTCGACTCCCAATGGGGGGCCCTGACCAAGTCCAGAGTGCACCACACATTCCCCAACTAAAAAAATGCTTGGAATCACCCTTTACACAATACACATAGTGTCTGATTCTTGTGACACTCGAGCCTGTGCCAGTTCCCTTAGAGAGAAAGGGGGTATAACCAGCGGGTACCAAACTTGTGAATGGGTTACACTCCACTTCCAATGGGGCCCCAACCAAGCCCAGAGCTTGCTGTAGATTCGCAAGCTAGGCAATGACTTTAAATCTTCATTTTCATAATATGCATAGTGTTCGAGTCTAGTGGGACTCGAGCTTTCTCCATTTCCAATGGAGAGCAAGGGGTACAACCACTGAGTATATATATAATTATAAATATAATAAATATATTTATTTTTTAAATATAATTATTATAAATTTGTAATTATTCAAATATATATGTAAATATTTATAATATCAATTATAAGTAAATATATTGATAAATATTTTAAAATAATTATATATATATTTATATAATTATGTATATTTATATAATTATATATCTTTATATAATCATATATATATATATATATATTAAAATATATAATTATAAATATAATAAATATGTTTATTATGTAAATCTATTACTTATAATTTTATAATTGTTTATATATATATATATATAATTATAAATATAAATATAATTATAATTATAAATAAATATATTTATAAATATTTGTGCATAAATATATATATGACTACCTTTATCAAGCGATGATGGTGGCTACGGTGGATCTCTCATGGTGACTCCATGGATATATAAGGGTCTAGGGTTTCGAAGCTTCTATGGACTTTCCACAGGATCTTGAAATCAAGATTCTGGTAGGGAGGCTCCTAATTAGCCCATTTTCAATGGTGAGTAATTCGTGGGAGACAAATCATTCCACCACTTCTTTAATGAAGGAGGCTGTGATTAATGGAAATAGAAACTGAAGACATTTTCCTTCACTCAAATAAGGGGTCTCAGATCATATAATCAGAATGGAATTGATAGATCAAATTCAAGAAAATAATGAAAAGATTATCAAAAGGCTTAAGGTGTATATTTTTTTTATCATTTCTATGGTTGTCCTACCTTCAGGATCAAAACCATGGAGGGTGGATAACCTTTCCAACCGACTTGGGAAAGTTGATGTTTTGAAAATTGTAAAAGAATTATAATAGACCGATTCGATTTTCACATTCTATACCCGTCTAAAGATATGAAAAGGAGATATTGAGGGTTTGAATTGATATTTTTATGACCAGGTATGCTATATATCCAAGTTTGGGATGCCAAATTTAATCTATTTGTTGTTATAAATAGCAAATCACAAGTCTAGATTCACATCTTCAGTTTGAACAAGATCCTATGGAATCTGAGGATCTTGTTATAAATTACCTCAGTCATTGGTGCACCTATAAAGATAGACAAATATAATAAGGAATCCTAGTTTGGATACTTCTCATGGATCCCTTTTGAGGTATATTTAACTTCCACACTTACTAAAAAAATAATTATTTTGACCCATAATAACGATCTTAATCTCAAAATCATATATGAGAAGATGCCTGTTTATTGGGTTGGATGAAAGTTGACTAGGAAATCAAAGGAGAAGTGTCATAGTTATCTAATTTTTTATTCATGATCTAAAAAAGGGCATGGCATTGATATTTTTAGGAAACGAGATGAGGGAAAAATTCTTATTGAGGCACCGACGTGAAATAAAAGTGAAAATGGGTATGTTAGAGTTAATGTAATCACTACCTCTAACCATGTTGGTCCTTATTATTCTAAGGAAATGGAATTCCATAAGGCAAGACATGATGGTTCTCTTCTGGGTCTGGACATGATCTCACCAGGGGTTCCACATGATCCATGTTCTGGTTAACAGGGTATGGATGATGATAATTGTATCTCTATTTAGATTGTTAATCACTACCCCAGACAGGATGGTAAGAACACAATGGGGGATGAAAATCAACAACCTGGTGAGGAGATTCATTCTACGGGTCACTCTAAAAATGAGGTATCCAACTATTCCATACCATAGGACATTCCTTCACAACATTAATGGCATGGTTACGTTGTGCAACCACTATCAACTTACCTCTTAGTAAATGTTCAAAAGTAAGATGGGTCCAAGAAATCTGATGTTCAAAAAAATAAAAATTATTATTAAGAGATTTAGGATGTCCTAATTTCTTCAACAATTTATGGTAAATGGGGTAACAACTCAAATGATGAAAATGATCAACAAATGTTTTTATTGGACAGTACTCATCTCAAGCCTCTAAGTAGTGATGGATCTATTTATTTGAAGGGTATTATCATAAATGGCATGGTAAAAACGATAAAAAATGAATATTTAAGTCTAATTCCTCTAAAAATATGGCCATGGAAGGATTATTCCAATCTTCATCCCTTGAATTACCACATATCTACCCAATGTTCCCACGATGTTTTATAAATAAAAACCAAGTAAAATATTCACTATAATAAAATATCATAAAATAAAGTAACCATTTATAAAAACTAGATCAAGTAATGTAATTATATATACTCACATATCTCACACTTTCTCCCTTCACAAAACAACCCCTTCAATGTAAATATAATATTATTACATAATTTAAAATTCATTAATAATATAAACTATAACAAGGGAAATAATTTTTGTTTGAGAAAACAATAACCAAAAATAGGTCATAGACAAACATGAATTTAACTTCAAATGCGATTATCAAAACGATTAAATTTTCATTATAAAATAAATAAAAATTTCAGTCATGAAAATAAATTATATTTATATAATGATATAAACCATTGGTTTTTTTAAAACCTTATACAAATAAAGTCACATGAGCATAATTTTAAATAAAAAATACACATAAATAACCATTTATATAACAGCAATTTAACAAGTAAGAAATTAAAAAATAAAATAAAAAGCCATTATATATAATATATAGATTCATTATATAAATAGAAAATCCATTTGAATCACATAAGCACATATGAATTTGTAAAATAAATGGGTAGAGATAAAACCACCTACCTCGTATCTACCCAACCATGATTCCTTTACTAAAAAATGCATGAATTGGGGTTGGAAAATAGTATATTTCCTTGAAACACCAAATTACGTGGGAATTATGGTTGTTGTTTCTTGAAATGGAAAAATGAAAATCTTTTGTGAACTATAGTTGAGTGATACGAGTAAGAGGAAGATGAAGAAGGATGGAATAAGAAAAATAGAGAAGAAAAAAATGTCTATGATATTTCATGGAGTATCTTTGTTGAATATTGAAGATATGATAGAGAGAGGAGTGGTATTCCCCCATGATTGTTATGTTATATGGCCAAGTTAATGATCAAAATAGGAGGTCCACTCTCCTATGTCTGAAACCTCTAATAATAACTCCACTAACACCCCAACCAACAACATTCACACTCATTACCTAAGATTCTTCAATTATAATAATAAATCATAACATTAATATTTACATTTAATCTATCATTAATAATTATATATCTATCAATTTATTTCAGTGATAATTATTTTAATAATATCATATAATAAAAATTCCATAAAAATATATCACACATCACATACTCATATGTTTTATAAATGAATAAAACAAATACTAAAAAAAATTCATAAATTAGATATTGATAATAAATATCCCATACCATCTTTAACATATTCCATGAATCAATTACTAATATTCTTTGGAATATAGGAAAATAAAAAAATTATGTCAAATATTACTAATGCCTGATTATCAATCCTATTCTCTAAAATTGGGCACTAAAAATATATCACCAACTAACTATAAAATCATTTACTACATGGATAAAATTCACGGTTTCCTAAAGTGTTAATAGTGTTGAGACGAAGTGGTTTTTTTAGTTGAGGTGAGGAATCTGGTATGTATTAGTTGGTTTTGGTTTTATTGTTGGTTTTGTTGTCAATAACCTAAGAAGATTGAGTTTTCCATGATCATGTGACTGCATTATAGGTCATGTAGTCATGAGGAAGTGACCAGGAGGATGTGACAACATAATGAAATGTGGACACACATGGTAGGTAAAGTGACCATGAGGATGTGACCATGAGGAATTATCTATATGATGAAATGTGGGTATGCAGGACAAGTCAAGTGACACTGAGGAAGTGATCATGAGAAATTTACTTCATGTTTTGTCATGTTATCACATTAAGTAGAAAAAATCACACAGAAAAAGTGAAGTGACCATGTGAAGAAGAAGTGACCACAAGATCAAACTCATTAAGAAATCAAAAAAAGAAGCAGGTTGTTGGTAAATAAATCAATGCCAAGTGAAGTGATTTTCTTGTGATTAAATATAATGATAGATGTTATTATGATTCCTTATAAAGTGTTCATTAAGGAATTTTGAATAATCAAATAAGTATTATATGTATAAAAGATTACGTTTGATAATTGTGTTATAACTAGATAGCTAAATGATTATGTAGGGGAACCATGTAGGTGAATGATCACACCGCTCATTAGATCACATAATTGATTACGAATAAGCTGAATTTGTATACATATTTTGCATACATATTTAATGATTAGTTATTAATTATTTGTTAATGAACAAGGTTTTAGTTTTTTTCATAGGACTTAAGAATTATGGACTTAAGATATTTTTTTTTGAAAAAGTTTGAAAAAATGATTTACATACAATGTATCACATACATGACGTGTAGGCATCATTCATAACATACCTGTGGGGAAGTATAACTACACATGATGATTCTTCATAATGTGAATACATTAAACTATGTGTAAATCCATTACATGATGTGAAACTTTCAAAAATTCATAATCCCACCAAAAATGAAATCCCTACACGACGTGTAGAGATTGTATGGTGTGCAATATTTTATGGCTCACTCAGTAAAAGATAAAAAAAGATTATTCAGTGGGAAAAGTGGATCTGAATTATATAGTGTAAAATCAACTTTATTAAATATATATGTTGGGACCCTAGTCATTAAAGATAGTACACACCATTTAGGTCTTTCACACTATGAACTTTTTGAGCCTATTAATATTTATAGTTCTCCACATGCAACAGGTAGAGACACACAATTTTGTTTTCTCTCATTTTTTTCTTTTGTTTTTTATTCCCTCTCATACTAAAATAGATTACATTCATTCCATTCATTTGTTTATTGAATCAAAGTAATTTTTCATCATTCCTTTCTTTTTCTTCATCTGTTACAATCCCATATTTTTTTGAGGGTTTATTTTCCATATTGTGCCCTGTTCTTCACCAAGCCTCACATTGATATTCATCCATTCTTCAATCACAATATGTTTGTGATTATTTGTTAATTTTTTTGATTCTAGATTTCTCATTATTCACTATTTCATTGTGAAAAGTCAGTTCCTAGATAGTTTTTCACTTTTTCCAATTATTTGAAATTGATTCTTTCCTATTTTATCCATGATTGTTTCTTTTGTAACTACTTCTCAATTATACACAACAAGATTGATATTTCCTTTATTTTTATCCCCACTACCATGAATGACTAATACTCTTAGGGTTAGGGGTCGAGAGTTGGGGTGGATTGAACCCAATGAATATATAAAGATCAAAATTGGTTAACCCAATGGATAGTAACCAAGTTTAGAATAATGGTCACTCCTCATTATTTTTCACTATCCATTAACATTGGAGGTGAAAATCTATGACCATGACCCAATTAGAGAATTTTAGGGAATGAACAATAAGCTGTAATTTTTTTCATTCTATAATCCCAGATTCCTGATCTTAGTTTGTCGATTACCTTAGAAAAATGAATCTTTTATATCTTAGGTAGATCCATATGTCTAGACAACAACCAATTGGTGTTCTTTGCACTACTCCACAACCTATGTCATTGGTCTATACGAAGATATATTATGGATTATACCTTTTCATATGCCCTGAAATTGACCCTAATACCATCTTTAATATCTGAAGTAAAACCAAACCACCTACATTTAATAAACACCAAACCTAAAGAGTGAAAGTGATGAATCCTTTAAAATGGGTTCTTTAAAATGGTTGATGACCTTCTAGAAGTCTTCATGGGATCAATCATTCACTTCCACTTTAATACGACCTTATAGTAAGTGTATTTTGGGATTATAAAATTTTAATCTGACCTAAGCCTATGAGAATTAAATGATGCATGAAGGTGAGTTGATTTCTATATAAGTGTTTCATGAAAAAACCATATAGCTAATTCTAGATAGACAAATGAGATCCACATATCAGAATGGATACATAGAAGAATGAAGTAACTGATTTATATGTAGAAATTTTGATATGAAACCATGTATCCAATTTCGAAATAGTCGAATGGTTTATGTATCCCAATCCCCCACATAAGGTTTTTCTACTACATAGGAAATATGATGTAGATGATTTTAAAGCTGGTTCATTTTTAATAGGATGAATACCAATACTGAAGATAGAATAATTATCTAAAATTTTTATGCATAAATAAATGCTTATGTGTGGTTTTAATGGTAAAGAAACAAATATTTAATAAATAATTAAGAAGTTGTGACCCGATGTGGTTATGATCAATTATGTAATTTATTTCAGATAGAAGCCATTTCATTGACTAAATCTTATGTATTTGAATGATTTGAAATCAGCCATATTTTCGTGGAATCCTAAATATTTTAATTAAATGATAAAATTAAACTGTAGTTATCATTATATAAATATTGTAGTTTATTGATGACATTAGGTTGTTTTATAACATAAGAAAAATGATAGAGTAAGGGATAATTTTGGGAAGGATAAGAGGTTATATATAGTGTTATTCATGTAAATCAAAGTGAAGTATTAAATATAAATGAAGAGAAGAAGAAAAATATCCCAGCATACTAGACAACAATATTACTATCTATATGAGGAAGATGTATCTATTTTCTATTATTATTTAAATTCATGTATTAGTGAAGGATGAAATTGATGTGAAGGATAAAATTTATGTGAATTATGCAATTGATTTGAATGATTCATATAAAATCGGAAGAGTTGTATGATAGTTGTAAGGATTTTCCCTACTCACATCGGTTCATAAATAATTTTAGTGGATCATATAATAAAGGGTTTTACTAGATAAAAAAATGACTAGATACTCACATTGATTAGTGAACCTTTTAATTCCCCTATATGCTCTCTATGTTGTTGTGTTTTTATGAACATTGTGTTTTACTATAACCAGTGAATGAGGATTTTTTAAAAATAGAAAACATGAAATTACCGAATCACTGATTCAACCCCTCATAGTTATTCCTTATTCATATTTTCTCAAAAGTAGCATCATAGGGAGATTCCATTTTTTTTGTCATGCTATTGGAGATATAAAGTTGTCATAGTTTTTCTATTGTACTTAATTGATAATTTAAATACCTTAAATAAAAATTATATTACCATGTTCATGGGAAGGTATTTGTTTTATATAAGGAAAAAATATATCTATATCTCATGTATATTAGTTTTAAGGTTATGGAAGTGTAAACTGATGGATTTGTTCCCCGTGATAAAGATACTAACATTGCTATAGAAGATAAGAAGAATTTGGAAAATGATAGTCGTACTAAGAATTCCATTTTATATTCTCACCCAGAAGGTGAATTTCTGTATGTTAAGGGGATAAAAACTACCAAATATATTTAGTATAAACATTATAATGTATATGATGGAAAGATCAAGGTAAATCATGATAAGTTATTGTTCCATAGACTCAAATATGAAGATCTTTGGATGAATGATGATGATAATATTGATAGATTTTTTACGAGTTTTAATAAATTTGTGAGTACCATTAGAGGATATGATGATAAGTTGAATTATTTTATTATCATTGAAATGATTTTATGGAAATTACTAGATAAATTTGATGTTAAAGTATTGGATTTGAAAGAAAAATACACAAGTGATCTACCTCTTGATTATCTATATATAATTCTAATTTCAATTGAAATGAGGAAATTTGATGTTGTTAAGAAGAAGGTAAATGATGAAAAGGAAATTTCTTTTAAAGCCTACAAATATGAGAACAGAAAAAAGATTTTTATTTTTGGTATTATAAAGCTTTATATTTTAAATATGACACTAATATTGATACAAAATTATCTATGATGATGTCTCTCATCTCGAGAAATGTGAGAAGATGAAATGAAGAAATTTTTAAGTGTAAGTTACCACATTAATTCATTAATTACAAGGCTATTGGACATTTTTTTAAAAAAAATTATAAACTAAAAGAACACGAGGATAGTGAATAATGAGATGAAAGTTTAAAAATATCTTAAAAGAATAATTCACTTGGAAAAAATTATTTCATTAAATGAAGGATAAGAATTTCTCTATAAAAAATGGATTTTTTTATAAAAATATGAGGAATGTGAAAGTGGTAATGTGGAAGAAGTGGTTGATACTAAAATTGATTCTGGTGAAAATTTTCTTATTTCTAAAGTTAATGATGAATAATTCACTAGTGATAATGTTAGCGAATATTAATGAGATGACGAAGAAAGTCAAATGGATTTTATGCTTAAGAGATAGTTAATCGGTTGTCTCTAAAATATTTCTAAAGTTGATAAAGAAAATACGAAGTTGAGGACAATTGATTAGACTACCAACAATATGGTAGTAAATCATATAGAATAAAAATATAAGATATTGAAGTAGATTGATTATTTTGAAAAATTGTTTGAAAATTAGAAGAACTTTGACATCAAGTTCAGAGAATATATTGAATGTTTGTAAAATAATCATGATCTTATTCAACTAAAACACTTCAATGTAGAGAAATAAATGAGCATTATAAGGATTAAATTTATTAATTTTATTTAGGAATCCTGATAACATTCAAAGAATAATTAAGTCACAAGAACCATTTATGTGGATAGAGTCCCAAAAATCTAAAACTTCTGGTATTTTTTACAATGATTCAAAAAATACTAGTAATAGAAACAATAAAAGGGTTAAAATGAAGTATATTCTGTATAATTTTTTTTTTAAAATTTCCCCAAAAATATGGGTTTCAAAATGAATCTAAGATTTTTTATTAAAATAATCGATAAGGACAATGGAATTATTCTGGAAAACATGTTTTGTCCGATAAGAGATATGCCTTTTATGGGTATTGTTGGTTTTGTGAAGGTTTTAGATATACATCATAGTTTTTTTAGTTTAATTTCTATCATCATGATGATTCTAGGAAATTTGGGAGATAATATTTTCGGGGGAGTTATCCCAGTCCAAGAATAAATATTCAAAAGAAACTAGGAATATATGATTTTAAGACTAAAAATATATTTTATATGTTAGAAGAAGTTTTTGAATTGTGTGATCTTCTAATTAAAATTGGAATAGAATGTCTCAATATTATTCCACCCCAATAGAAAAATAAGTATCAATAAAAGGGTAAAGAAAATGATAATTTTTTAGAATTTTATCTTAAATCCTCAGAGGAAAAATGACTATAAATTTTATATTGGGTGATCTTTTGTAATTATTGGGAAGATAAAGTTGTTGAAATTTTTTGATAAATAAAAAAGAAGGATTAATGACCTTTGGAAATTATGGGTCTCTCAATTTTAAAGGACCTGGTTCTTCTAATATTAGAAAAGAAAAATTTAAATATAATAACACACTTTATGTTGACGAGTTGGAACAAAACTTATTAAGTGTTTCATAACTTTATGATAAAGGTAATCAGGTAATCTTAAAAAAATATAGATTTTATGTAAAAATAATTGAATATGGAAAGTTTTTTGAAAAATTATAGTAAAAAAATGGAAATTTATTTAAAATTGGAGACATTCAAAATTCATGTTATTTAAGTATAAGAGATGAGAATAAACTCTAGAAAATAAGGCTTGGTCCCGATAGCTAATGAAATATGAGAAAGGTGTCTCAAATATAATGTGTTTGTGGTTTTCCTAAATTTAAAAGGTATATTGACTAGATTTTCTCTACATTTTAGAAGGGTTATATCCCAAAATCCTCATAAAAAATGGATTAGATTCAGACTTTACATACATTGAAACTTTTCCATTTAGATATTTATGGGCCCATGATAAATCATTTAACACACTAAGATAAGCATCTTATTTTCTTTATTTATTTATTTACACTCATAAAATTTATTATGTTCATAAAAAATAAATCGATTTCTCTAATGATGCTTAAAAGGTTCATAAAGAAGTGCTAAACAAGATAGTGGTTACTCTCTGAAGAGATTTCAGACTTTAAATGAAGTTAAATAGGCTAATAACCAGTTTAAATATTACCTTGAAAAACTTGGTATTCATCTTGAAATCAGTATATCATACACACGACAACAAAATGGATTAAATTAAGAAGATAATTAAATATTAGAAGATATGTCTCGAACAGTGTTGATAGAAAGAAACTTCCCCAAGAATTTATAGTGAAAAGTTATTGGAGAAGAAATACATCTTCAAAATCGCTGTAACTATAGAGAAAATTTGAATATAAATCCACATGATATATACTACACAAAGTCTATAAACTTAAATAATATGAATTTTTTTGGAATCCTATGTATCATCAAAATTATAGGTTGAAATCTAGGTAAATTTGAGCAGGGCGGTACTGCTTGAATATTTATTAGTTACCCTCTAAACAGAAGAAAATTTCACTGTTAAAACAGTGATACAATTATAATTGTTGACAGTTTTTTCCTTAAATTCCTAAAATTTTTAAAGAAGTAAATTTTTTTTGATCAAACAAGATTTAGAAGTGATTCTTCTGCTAATTATTTTTATATATTGAAGAAGTAATAGAAAATGACGAAAATATTGAATATGTCATGTTTGAAGAAGAATATTTAACTAACTCAAGTGATGAGGAAAAAATATATTCAAATAATTATAGGATAAGAAGATAGGTACATATTTAAAACATGAATATAAATCATGAAAAAATGGTTCAAGCTATAATAAATCTGGAGAAAACATATCATACTTCTTTGTTTTCTCAAGTTAAACCTAAATATTTCGAGGAATATCTAGAGAATAAAGTGTTTCTTGGTGCTATGAATCATGATTTGGAATAAATTGAGAATAATGATACTAGATAACTTATTCCTAAAACTAAAAATAAGGATTTTTTTAAGCCATGTTTGATGTTCCAAGAAAACTAAATTAAAAAGGTGAAGTTGTGAGGGATAAATAAAGATTTGTTTGAGAAGGATAATCATATATTGAAGGTGTTAATTTCAATGAGATATTTGAAAGAGTTGCAGGGCTTGAAAACATTTTAATGATTCATAATATTGCTACATAATTTCATGGCAATATATATCAAATTAATTCTAAGTAAACATTCTTCAATGGAGAACTATAAGAATAGTTCAACATTAAACAACCATGTGCAGTTCTACTAAAAGAATATTAAAATTACATTTGTAGGTTAAATTTGGATTTCTAAGGGATGAAACAATCCCCAATAGGATGGTATTATAAACTTTAAAAATTATTAAAGAGGTTGAATTTTAGAAAATTAATGGTGGAAAAAATATATACATAAAATATGAAAAAATAGGTATATATCCTTGTTATTTCTTATGTATATGACATAATATTTTCAGAAACGATAAAGATATATATAATAAGTTTTATAGAGATATGAATAACTCATTTTAAATTTCTAAACATAGAGAGATGAGGTACTTTCTTGGTCTAAAAATCATTCAATATATAGATTAAATTTTTATTACACAAGAAAAGTATGAAAAAGAAATCTTGAAAAGATTTTTATGGAGGCTGAAACCTCTATTTACACACCATTACTATTGAGAAAAACTCTATCCATAGATGGATATGGAAAAAAAGTTTATCTAAGAGAGTTCAGAAAGTTGATTGTCAGTTTTTTATACCTTACAACTTCAAGTATAGATATTTAATATGTTCTGATTTCTTGTGCCAGATATCAATGTGACCCAATATAACCCCATCTAGTTTCTAGATAAATTATTCTCAAAATATAAAGTGAAAAAATATTTTTTATTCAAATATGAAATCATGGAAAAGTTTTATTTGTTTAGTTATGATGATTTAGAATGGCCATACTGTAATGATGATAGAAAATTTTCAACCTATTCAGATTTATTTGATGGAAATAGATGTGGGTGATGGCACAAAAAATAAGAATATTTTTCTCACATTGATAATTATTGAGGTAAAAAATGTTGGCTGAAACTCATGCCATAACATAATTGATATGGATGAAGACCTAGTTGGAAGATCTTCAAGTGGGTGCAAATTATCCGCTTCTTCTTAGAAGTGATAATAAAAATGTTATCAATTTTTAAAATAATCTAGTTAACCATTATAGGAGAAAATACATTGATATTAAATACTACTTCATCAGTGATCTTGTAGAGAAGAATGAATTGAATTTGGAGTCTATTCAATTAAGACAGAAAATTGGTGGCATATTCACTAAGCCATTTCCTAAATATGAATTTGAGAATCCGAGTTTGATGATGGGTGTTCAAACTCACGCTATACAAGGCTGAGTTATGACTAAATTTTCCCCTATCTCTTCTTATTTTTGGATTTTTTTGTTAAAGGTGGAAGAAATGTAAATATAATATATAAATTGATAAGTTTTTTTTAATTTTTTAGGGATTTCATATATTTTGAGGTAGTTTTAAGAGGGATAATATTTTATTTCCACATGTGTGAACTATTTTAATAGTTTTTTGAAGTGGATACAAGAAAAATTTTCTACAGGTTGATGGTTGAACTGGGTTTTTATTGTAATTCTTTTTTTAGAATATGTGGTTATAGATAAATTGTTTTATGGACAACATGGAATTATTTTTTCTTCAATTCTTGATTATTACACCAAGTACACCCATATAGACTTATAAAAGATGTATATGGATCCTTTCTTGATTTTTTAGAGCATCAATTATTTATGTTCCTTGTTTTATAAAAAAAATCCAATGGTGTATATTGTTAAGAAAAAGAGGCCATGTTTTTTGGTTGGCGTGAAGAAGGTGCTAAGTATGAATTGGTTTTTGTTTTTTTTGTTGGGTTTTATTGTTAATATCTTAAGAATATTAAAGGGAATATGAAAAAATTACAACACAATAAGTCAAGTGAGAGTGTTTAAGTTACAATTAAGATTTAACCACATGATGAAATAAAGACACGCATGGTAGGTCGATTGACCATGAGGAAGTGACCGCATGAATAAACATAGAAACACATGGTTGGTCAAGTCACTATGAGGAAGTGACTCTGAGAAAGTGATCACACAGTAGGTCAAGTGACCATGTGAAGTAGAAAACATGACATAAAGAAAATAAAGTGGCCATTTAAATAATAAGTGGCCACATGAACAACCTAATTAAGAAACCAACAAAAGGATATGTTTGTTGGAAAATCAGCTGACGCTATGTGAAGCACCCTTTAAGTGATTAAATATCATGATAAAATTTATAATGATTCTCAGAAATTGTTTATGATTTTTTTTAAACATATAAAGAAGGATTATATATGAGTAAGATGATGTTCTGGAAGTTTGATGGACTCATGTAATCGAATGACATTATAGCTGATTGGATCACATAACTGATTGCTGTGTGGGAATTTTGAGAAGAAATCTCATACGTGATTTATACGTAGAATAATGAGATCCATATAGAATAATGGTCACATAAGATGATGAAATAATCTATTTGATCACATATCTTATTGTTGTATATAATTTTTGAGAAGAAACCATGTAGCTGATTTTGATGTTTTTGAATTAGTAATTTAGCACAATTCTTCACATATCTTTTCTCTAATACATAGGTAATTGTAAAGTAGCCAAGTTTGAAGGTGGTTAATTTTAAAGTGTTTTAATTCCAAGATTGAATTAAGAGAAAAAATATATCTTTATCATTCCTTAAATATTTTTTATGGATGGATTTAATGATAGAGTAATGAAGGTTTAATAAATAATGACAAAGATATGACCTGAAGAAATTATAATCAGTTATGAAATCTATTTTCGATGGAAGTTATTTTTATGAACAAATTAGATGTTTTCAGGAGATTTTATTTAAAATATTTTTACATGGTATTGTAAATATTTGAATTAAATAAGAAACTAACACTATAATTAGAATCATATAAATATCATAGGTTATCAAAGAAAATGGGTAGTTGTTAAACAAAAGAGTGATGAAAGAGGGAGAGAAGTTTGTGAAGGAGAATCTGTAACATGTAGTGTTATGCATGTAAATAAATTTTTATTAATTCCTATTTAATAATATAAGAATAAGAAGAAGATCTCAACATAGTGTACAACAAAATTATTTTCTATTGGAGGAAGAAATATCTATTTTATCTTATCATTTGAGTTCTTGTATTAGTGTGGTATTCACATTATGTGTAGGATTGAAAAATATTCATGAGACTTGTAAGAGATTTATAATGATTTTACCTACCCACGTTGGTTCACAAATAATTTTAGTGGCTCATATGATCATGAGTTTTACTGGATCATTCCAAGGACTAACAACTCACATTGAGTAGTGAACCTTGTAATACACCTATGCTCTCTCTGTTGGTGGTTGTGTTTAGATCAATATCATATTTCACTCTAACCAATGATGATGGTTATTTTAAAAGTATTAAACATAAATAATTTTAATCACCGATCCCCAACCATTCTTATTGATTCCTTGATCCAGTGTTCTGACACATATACTGTGTATCCCCCATGAATTTTAAAAATTTTCAATTTTTTTCTAATTTAATCACATTAATAATATTATAATAATATATATTCCCAATAAAATAAGTGAGGTATCATGTGTCAAATTATTGTAATGAATTTAAAAAATAATTAGGTTTTAGATTTTTATAGTCTTGAAAAATTAAAAGGGTTACAGTTAAGGTACCCAAATTTTATGGATACCCAACTTTCTTATATACCTAATTTCTGCATGATAAATTTTGGGGGGTTAACTTTTTTGGATTATAATTAAAGTTATATCCCTATTCACTCGATTAGTAGCCTCCCACTTTCGCATTCCTTCTCTTGATTCACCCTAATATGTTTCCCTTATCAATCACACGGTAATTTTACTAAAAAATCATCTTATTAATCGATGCACTACTAGAACCTATCTAGATCATCCTTCATATTCTTATTAAACTTTATTTTACTTACATGTATATTAATAATTATTTAAATTTTTGAACACTATTACTATATAACATGAGTTTAGATAATTTTTCAAAATTATTTGGAACACTATATCAATATGATTTAATGACCAAGACCTTTATATATGAATTATGACCCATAAATATACATGTGTGTCATATATATATATATATATGATATAGTATAAATAAAACACATACACAACATACCAAAAATAAAAAATATTTATTTAATCAACATAGAACATTAAATATGAAGGATAAATGCATTATAAAATTAAAAATAGTGCAACAAAATAAAAAATACAAGTAAATGATACATATAGAATTTGTTATTATATAAAGACATGTACTCTTAGAGTTATCTCACCCATACAAAACATATGAAAGAAAAAATATTTATAATTTTGTAAATAATGAATATAAAATGTTAATACAAAATTATAGTGAATGATTAATGAATAAAATATAAATATTTATGTGATTTATTTGTTTTAACTTACTTTTGGAATAATAATTGACTATGAGAATATTAACTAACCATTTGAGTAGAAACTGATTATGGAAATCATAAAATATCAAATATAAAATATTTTTTCATGAATAAAATATTTATATAAAAACATAAAAATATCATAAAATGATTTTACAAATTATAAATCTCAAAATAAGTTTATGTGTAAATATATTAACACAACATTTTCTTCTTATTTATCAAAAACCTTTTTTATGTTAATGTATATGTATTAGAATTAATAAATTGAGACTATTTTTGATAAAATTGGCCTCATTTTTAGAATCAGCACCTTAAAATTATCATAGGGGGAATACATGGTATTTCCCTAAAAAAGTTGTATTTTTGTTGAATAGTGAAAATTTATTTTTGTGTATATCATATCTTTTTTAAATCATAATTATTTCAAAATTACTCAATAATTTCTTAATAAATTATTTTCATAAAATTAATTTAATGAGTATTATATTACCATTAAAAATAATCTTAATTTATAAACTTAGAAATTAATTTTTAAGGTCAAAATTATAATCTATTCTAATAGAATAAAATTTTCATAACTTTTCAATCGATTAAATATACAAATGATACCATTTAGTTTTGAAAATATTTAAACATAATAGTATTTCTATTTTATAATAAAAAAATATTATTAGCCGTTTGAATGAAAATTATTGATGATCTTTAGAAATAATAATAAATTAATAATTGTTTTTTTCCAAAATGTCCCCCCTTAACCTCTAAATAGAAACCTCATCTAAAAATTCCCCTTGTGTTCTAAAATCTCTCTATAAATATAAGAAAATGTGAATTAGTAAACAATTGATTTTCATTTTTGGGTATTAGATGTGTCAAGATAATTTTAGTGGTAAAAACGCGGTGTTGGAGACAGAATTTCAATCAGATGCGTACATTTTGGATTGGTGTTAAGTGTTTCACCATGAGAAGTTAGTTGGAGGAGGAGGTAATTTTATAAAATGGTGTTTTTCTTTGAAACACTCAATTTTTGAAAAAGTCTATATTTACCCCTAATTATCGAGTAACCCTTACGTTTCATTATATATCACAGAGTGACCCTTATGTATCAGGGAAACCCTTACGTACCACAATGCTACTCAATACTTGTCCAAATTCACAAAATGAAACTCCCACATACTTCTACATATGAGAATGGAAATGAATTCAAACATTACATATGATTTGATCACCCTTAAATATGAGTTGCATACCCTTATGTATATGTTGATTAAACATACATATGAATAGGAGAACCCTTATACACCACATTTTTTCTTAGTAATTTTTCACATTATAGTCTATAAATCTGGAATAAATCTTGCATATTTTCTTTTTCACGTATAGTTTTCCATTAACTATTATTTATAGACTGTAAATTCACGGTTACTCTTATGTATCAAGTAGTTTTATAAATTCTAAAAAACATGTTACTCTATGTGATTTGTAAGGGATACACATCCATAAGACTCTATTATTCTAGAAATATTATCTCATTCCGACTATTAATATTATGTTCTCATCTCAATGTAGTATTATATTAGTACTTTACTTTACATTGAGTGGGATTTACACTAGAAACCATAACATATAAGACTGATCCCTTTGGTTCTTATCTCACTTGATAATCCAAAAATCGAACTGAATTTTTATCGATTGATTCCCATGATCATTGTCTATAAATATGTTTTAAAATATTTTTTTATATCATAACCAAATTTTTCAATCCCTGGCGTTCATTAAAATTGTAGGTATAACTAATTACTGACTACAAGATTCATGGGAAGGATAAGGGTTATCACTATTGGTTGGAGTAGGATATTCAAGTGGGGGGGGGGTGAATTGAGATGCTATAAAAATTTCTTCGAAAAAGATTTATTTAAAAGTCCCCCAATATTGAAATAAAAAATGACCCAGTTAACTGAAGTAGCATATTTATAAAAGTTTTTATCTTATAAAAGATTTCTCAAAGAATGATTACATCTATATTAAAATATTAAGAAATACTATTTGAACATTTGAAATCAATTTACTATAAATTTTTTTAATATAAACATGATCTAAGATTAACTATAAAAGTGAAAGAAATGTTTTCTTTTATAAATAGATAAAGTATTGAACAAAACATTAAAGGTAAACATTATTTAAATCAAAAGGTTCAGTCTCATGTAGATACTTGATCTTCTTCTCTTGGTGATCACCTGCCACAATGTAGTTTATATAAATAAACAATGATCCACACCCAAGATCGGGGTGAAAAATAGTATACACACTGTCTAGGTCAACTAGTCCTCTTCTATAGTTTTCATGGGAGTGATAAAATAAATAGGCCACATGGGGTCATATTCCACTAATATTTATGGGAGTAAAATGATTAAAAGAATAGTTTGTGAAGGTATCTATGTATCTTCTAGTTTTGCATAGGATTCAGTGTGTGTTCATAAATCAGAGATACACACACTTCTATAAATGTATTAAATAGTACACAAATAGAGTAAAAATATATATAATATATTTAGAAGGCTCTATGTGATTGGAAATGTGGCTTGTGACTATTTAAAGTTATCCTAAATTGAAAATTGAGTCGATTTCTAGAAATAGACAGCAAAACAGAGTGTCGTTAGAGTTTATATCTTCTATTTTTAGTGAGGTCTTGATGTTCTCGATGACTTGTTATCCTTTTTTCATCCATTGTTGGAAAGTATTTTTTAGTTGAGTTCTTAGTAGTTAATCCATAACTAAAAGTCATTGAGTTGTTCTAAGGTACACGAGCATCTCGATAATGTTCCTTTTTGATCCAGTATTTTCTTTATACACAATATCCAAAAAGGAAGAAGTTCTTGATTATGTCGAGGTACCTCATACCTCATACAATAGTCTAACATCAATTAAAGGTTATCAAAAATTGATAGAAAAGGTAATTAATATAATTTTTAGTACTAAGTTTCACCAATATGATCGTTAAAAATATATTTGAATTTAAATTACAAATAATTTGCGGTGTCTTTGAAAGGTTTCTCGTGAATGGTGTCTCTAAATTATCAAATTCTGCAAATAGGATCGATAAGCCCAGTAGCCGTGACTTAGGAATGATAAGTCACCTGACAGTAGGTACACTTAATGGCCACTCATGTTATCAGTAGCTCATACTTAGAGATAATTTTGAACATCAGTAAGTCATTATATTGGAAGGTAGATGCAATAATGACTTAGTGTGTCAATATCTCAATGCAAAAATGTATCTTACTTTTCCAAAATAATGAACTATGATATCAGTAGGCTGAAAAATGGTGTCTCATCCTTTTTCAAAAATCAATGTTTGTAATGATGGTGAGATAACTAACAATAAGATGTATTAATTATAGGTCCATATTATTGGTAGTTCATACTTAGCCAATTTTTTTGCGAACAGGGAGTCCAGCCTAACAATGACTCATCCAGAATGGTGATAGTGAGTTCACATCAATGGAGACACATACTTCGTCAAATTTTTTTAACCAATCTTATGATATTAAATACTACCAAAATAGATTAAAATGAAAATTAAACATGATAAAACATAATTTAACTTAATAAAACATGATTTTTGAGCATTAAAACTAGATTAGGTTAACAATATCCCCCTTTATGATGACGACAAGTCATGGAGTTAATAAACCATTCATATTGATCAAAGTATAAAAGAAATCCATTCTACTTATGTTTTTATACACATCATGAGAAATTAAATTATAAGATAAAAAATTGAATAAAATTAAATACTACAATTGATCCCATAATTAACCTTATTCTCATATTAAATGAAAACTTATCCTAGTTTTTATCCACCTTTTAGGATTATCATAAAAGAGAAAAAATTAGAAAAGATAAATAACATATAAGAAAGGAAAATTGATAATTCATTTCATGATAAATGGATAATATATGGGATGATAAAAATAACAAATAAAATCCCTATAAAAGATCAAACCAAAATCAAATCTTCTCCAAATAAGGATCCATGAAATATTTTCCCTTATCAGTAGAAAAATAAGGTTTCATTAGAGAAACATTAGTTATATAATGAGTATAGGTATATAACTATTGAATGGGAACTATATATATAACCGTAGAAGTTTTAGTAGAAGAGATAGGGGTTGTAAATTCTCAATAAATAATAGTCCCCAGATGAATATGATGCTGGTATGGAGACATTGAAATGGATTAAGGGTTGTAGGAAGAGGAGTAAAAATGGTTTAAGTAATAGATTCTTTAAATTGAGGATCAACTGACGGATAGATTGAACCTTAAGGAAAAAATCTCAGTTTCTAGTCAAATGGGGAAGGCCTTATGAGTTATAATGGATGTACTATGGAAATTAAAATAGGGCTTCAGTAGTTTAATAAAATCCATTATTATCTTCCCACATTTCTTTATATCCTTGTTAAAATCATCCTTATTCTTTATGGAAATCTGAAGTGCAGGACTGAGCTCCTTGAGCTGTCTCAATTTTTCCTCAAATGGTTGGGTAATAGGAGGTATCCTCAGATTTTCAAGCATGTACTTAAATTGAATATCCAACCATTGTTTGGTATAAATAATCATAATATAGAAGTATAATTTCTTAGTTATATCTTATTTAGAATTAGTGGTCACTTCCGTGAAAAACTTTACCATTTCATATATATGATCAATATTTTTTCAAATTTTTCATAGGATATCTGGATCTAATCTACCCATAATAGTCTGCAGTTCTTAACGAATTACTGATTTGATCATATCACTTCCATAAGGTTGAGCATGAGAAGAAGAGGTTCATTCATCATTTACTACATCTTTGACAACTGATCTTAAAATAGCAAGGTCAAGATTTGGAGGTGGAGGAGTATCATCCTGAGAAGAATTAGAAGTGTTATCTTTAAGTATTTTCAATAAATTGTCCAAATAATCTCTATACTTAGTGTAAATGTATTTAAAAAAAGGTATGAGTGAAACCAACTCATAAATGAATCTTTTATTTTCCATCCTCACTTCTTGATGTTATGAAAGCATTTGAGTCTGAATCTGTGAAACAACCTTTTTGGAAACCATAGCATCATCAGTCTCAATAAGAATAGATACCGGTAAAATTTGAGGTTGAAGGATATTTCCAATAGTTGAGTACAATTCCAACTTAAAAACATTAAAGTCATACTGGGTCACATAATCTGTAACCACATGTGTAACTAAGGGAATAGGAGCAAGAGCTATCACTAAGACTCTTCCAACCTGAACTATCTGAACAAGATCCGACTCTTCAATCAGTGATCCCTTAGGATTAGATGAATCATCACCTAAATCTGGATAGTCTAACTCAAGAGTGAAATATCCAGTGTATATTTCCCAGTTAGCTACTATAGTCTAATCATAACGAGTAAGAGTATCGAACTTTACTATTCAAGATAGTTTCTCCCCCTCAACAGGTGCTTCCCTCTCAACAGGTGATTTCTTCCTAGTATGAACTTGTTCTTTCATTTAAAATTTTTTAACTTCTTCCTCAACTGGAACTAACTCAAGAGATTTTAGAGATTCTAACTTGGATCCTTTTATACTAAAATTATTTTATAATGATCTATAGGTTCTGTAGCAGGACATTGATCCCTAACAGGAGGGTCATCTTCACCATCAGCTTCACCACTAGCTTCACCACAATCTTTACCACTTTTTTATTCTTCTTTATTTGTATCACATTCACTTGAAATTTCTTACTCTTCTTTTTTATATTATTTTTCTTCCTATTTTAATTTAGGTTCCTCATTATCATCTTCATCATCTTCTTCATCAGAATCATCATCATCTTCCCTTCCAATTACACTATCATACTTAGTATCTCTAGATTCTTATGTCTCCTAATCATATTTACATTGGATAGGTTCTATTGAATGAAGAGTCATTGGGAAATAATATATCTTGAGGAAATTTCATCTGGGATTCTTGAAATACCAGGATCACTCCTATCATATATAAAATATTCTTTTCTATTTTATGCCTTAGCATATTCTTCTTCTTCATCAGAATATTTCACAACATCATCTGATCCTGGACCAGGGTCAACCATATCTTTTGGCCTTGTAGGATGTTTAAAAAAATTAATTCCTTATAAAGTTTCTCATTATCTTCAACCCACTGTCATTTCCTGGTATTTTAGCAAATCCTCATCCTTTTACATAATGCTTTGGTAATACAAAATATATCAAAATATATAAACATTTCTTCTCCATTATTTACCACTCCTTTAAATTTTATCATTGTATAAATAAACATTGAATAAAATAGGGAGTTTTAGTTAGATTGAGGAATAATCATGTAACTCATATGGACCATGAGTTTTCTTCATAAATTGATCTTGTTCCTTTTCTTCATCAGATACACAAATAAACTTCTTCATACTTCGAGGATGAAAAATATCATTTCTTTGAGAAAAGTTGGTGTTGAATAAATTTTAAAAGAAACCAACATTTTTTATATAGTTATGTTTATATGGGTCTTATAGTGATTCCATCACTAGTCAGTTCAGTTGGGGAAATTTCATAACTGAGGATATCACTTGGAGGAGGAGGACTGCCTTGGTAATAATCAAAAATACCTTAATGAGGAACCTTAAATCATTCAACCTACTACTTAGAAGAAAAACAAATTTTTTTTTCTATTCTCGACTTGATCCAAAATTCTTTTGTTCCCTCTATAATAAACTCAGTATATAAATAAAACTCATAATGTAGTTTCAGATAGATAGTCCATTCATTTTTGGAGAACCACTCCAGCCAACTTATTCTGACAACACTTTCAAAATGAAATACTTACTTGAAAACAAACAATCTTCTTGTACTTTCTTTTCTGGTATGACCATTTTACTTGTGAGATTAGGGTAAACAATTTCATGCCTTGGAGCACATGATTCACCCTTGTCTTATTCAGAGGAAAAGATTCGTATGGTGATGCCTCATAGATATGCTTCACTTGATCCATTGCGAAGGGTTTGAAGGGTTGGTTCGAGGGAGGAAGGTAGTATAGGTTTGGGAGAGAAAGGATCATGAGAAAGAGAGATTAGGTGAGAAAATGAATCATATTGATTCAATTATTATCATTTAGGGATTTTAAAATCTCAAATAGAAAATGTGGCTTAATATAAATTGAAATTAATAAAACTGAAACATTATGTTAGAGTGATAAACAATGACTAAGCAAAGATCTATAGGTCAAAATATTGGGTCCCATATGTGAGTTGTAAATAGTGAGTCATCCATAGTGAGTCATCAACTATGATTCATAAATAGCGAGTCATCAAAAGTGAGTCATCAATGGTGATTCATCAATGGCAAGTCATCAATGGTGTATCATTCACCATTAGTCATCAACAGTGAGTCATCAATGATTAGTTACTCAAAACTGATCATCCCCAAATCCTATCTGATTGAATTCATTTTCTCAAAATTTAATGGCCTAGTAAAAATATTAGCAAGATGATGTTCATTTCCAATGAACTCAAGAGTTATATAACCTCTTTGATAATGATCTCTCAAAAAGTTATGTCTTACATCAATATGATTTTTTATTGAATGAAAAACTGGATTCTTAGAAAGGTTAATATAACTTGATTTGTCATAGTTTATAGGGATATGTTTAAATGAATATCCATAATCTTGTAATGTTTGTTTTATCAAAAAATATTGAGCACTATAACTACCAGTAGCTATGCATTAATATTCAATGGTTGATAATGCAACATAATTTTGTTTCTTAGTACACCATGAAACTAGAGACTTTCCCAAAATTTGAAATGTTCTTGAGGTTATTTTTCTATCTAAATTACAACCACCAATGTCAGCATCAAAATAACTAATTAAGTCAAATTTTTGTCCTTCAGGGTAGAATAGTCCAAGTTTGGTAGTATATTTGAGGTATTGAAAAATTTTTTTAACAGTAAGTAAGTGCAACTATTTAGGATTTAATTGAAAATGAGCACACATAAACACACTAAACATAATATCAGGATGGATAAAAGTCAAGTGAATAATTTTTCCAATCATACCTCTATAATTGGTTTTATTCACAAATTTTCCATTTTCATCAAGATCAAATTTATAGGTGGTACTAATAAGAGTTTCACTACTTTTAGTGCTATCCAATTTAAAAGGATTTAAAATATATTTATTATATTTACTGTGATTCAAAAGAATACGTGACTTATTTTCAAAAATTTAAAATCAAGGAAGTAATTTTAGTTCATCCATTAAACTAATTTCAAACTCGTTTTGCATCTTTTTTTAAAAGTCAATACATAATAATTTTTTTGAAGATCCTAAAATAATATCACCAACATATATCTAAAAAACTAAAACATCATTATAAATTAATTTTATGAAAATATTTGGATCATATATACCTTTAGAAAAACCTTTATAAATATGAAAATCTCTGAGTGTGTCATAATAAGATCTTGGAGTCTATTTTAAACAATACAATGATTTTTTTTCATTTGAAAACATGTTTTGGAAAATGATTATTCATAAAATTGGGGGTTATTAAAAAAATAAAATCCTCAACTATATAACCATTCAAGAATGAACTTTTGACATCCATTTAATAATGTTTGAAATTTAGATGTGCTTTATAGGCTAGTAGTATTCCAATGCCTTCAAGTCCAGAAATAGGGGGAAATTTTTCTTCATAGTCTATACCTTCTTCTTGATTATAACCTTGTGTAACAATTCTGTCTTTATTTCTTACTATAATTCCAACTTCATCAAATTTATTTCTAAACACCAAGTTAGTGCCTATGGTCAATGGATATTTGGTTCTATAAAAAAGTTTCCATATTTTGTTTCTTTAAAACTAATATAATTCTTATTCCATAGACATCATTCAAAATTTATCATTGATTTCATCTTTGATGTTCATAGGTTCAAGCTATGTAAAAAAGACTTGATCTTCAACCTGGTTTCTTAGAGAATCTCTAGTGTATGTTCCTTTGTCTATGTCTCAAACTACATCATCTAAAGGATGATTCATAAGAGTCCTAATTGGCCTAAAAAAATAAGGGATAGCCACGTTAGACTCTTTTATAGGTTTGGGTTCCAGTTGGTCAAAATTTGGAGATTTTATAAAACCATGTTTTATGGATTATTTAATAACTAAATTAAAAGGTTTAGGATTTATGTCTAGAATAGATAGATTATCCTCAAGATTTTCTAAATAGGATTTGGATTCATGTGGATATATTTCATCAAATTTAACAAGAACAAATTTCTCCACACATTTGGTTCTATTATTAATGACTCTATAATATTTACTAGAGATTGAATACCCTATAAAATTTCCTTCATCACTCTTGGGGGAAAATATTTCAATATCATATTTTTTATTGATAATAAAGACTTTTCAACCAAAAACTTTGAAGTAATTAACCTTGGGTTCCTATTATTCCATAAATCATATGGGGTTTTCTTTTGGATAGGTCTAATTTAGACTCTATTGATTATATATAAAGATTTATTCACAACTTATACCCAAAAATAAACAGGTATGTAATATTCATTAAGAATAGTCTGAACTATCTGTTTTAAGGATCTATTTCTCTTTTCTACAACTCCATTATGTTTGGGTGTCGTAAGATAATAAAATTTATAACTATAGCCATTTTTTGAGAAAAAAGATTCAAATTCATGGTTTTCAAACTCATGTCCATAGTCACTTCTTAAGATTTTGATTCTAAGTCCACATAAGTTTATACTTATCTAGAATACTTGATGAAATAAGAACAAGACTTACTTTTTTTAGTTAAAAAAAGGTCCAAATATACCTAGAAATTTTACTTACTAGAATATGGACATAGTACTTCCCATTTAAACTTGAAACTATAGAAAGTCCAAACAAATACATGAAATATAACTCAAGTGGTAGAGAATTTAAAACTTTTTTCTTTTATTAGAAAGATATTTTATGTTGTTTTCCTTTTTGATAAGGACTACAAAATTTTTCATTTGGAAAATCTTGTTTAGGTAAGTCCTTAACAAATAATTTTCTAGTAATCATTCTAAAAGAGTGAATGTTACAATGGACTAGTCTTCTATTCCACAATAAATACTCTTTATAAAAGGAACATAAACAAAAAAAATTTTTGAGACAATGGAATCCAATTTCATAGAATAAAAATTTTCATTTATAAAAGTAGTAAAAACTAAATAATTCATAGAATAGAAAACATTACAAGAATCATTTTAAAACTTAACATGATGTCCAACATCACATAACTATGAAATTCTAAGCAGGTTATACTTTAGACCATAAAAAAATGAACTTTAGAAATTAAAACTATGTTAGTGTTACTGATTTGGATAAGGAAAATAAATTTCCCTTTTACAATATCACCCAAGGTGACATGTCCACCAACTATATTTATAAGGTTCTTGAAGCTAGAGTAGTTCCCAATAATGTTTCTTTAACCCTAACAATCCAAGTACCACAAGTTAAAATAATAACTCTTCAAACAACTTTCCTACAAAAATAATTTAAACAATAAAAGACTTTGGTACCTAGATTTTCATAAGTATAGTAATATTAGTAATTAAAGCTTTAGGAACCCACAATTTCATCATGGGTTTCCTATAAAAAGTTTCCAAGGTTTTGAAAAAATCAACTCTATTAGGTATAGAAAAACTAGAAGTAGTAAAAGATGTTCTAGTACTAGAACATGTAGAAACTTTCTCAGATTTGGGCATAAAATTAGATTTTCTAGACATGGATACAAAATTGTTTTTAAGAAAATTTCTTTTATGAGGTCGATAACCAATCCCATTGGTATATTTAGAATCAATTGTTTACAATTAATTTAAACTAAGGCATCGTTAGAATTTGTAAACTTCTCTAGATCATTCTTTAATTTACCATTAGAAATCATAAGTTCAGTGTTCTCATTGAGGCATTAAGAATTTTTTTTTCTATTGTGATTTTTGATTTAATAGTAGTAGTAATATCATGTTTTTTATTGAGAGACTTATATTTATCCTTCATCTAATTGTAAGTATCCTCAATCATTTTTCAATATTAAAACATTTCTTCATTGGTAATATTTTCAGAATTTTCATATTCAGATTCATCTCTACAATAGTAAGAGTTCTTTTTAAGAAATACTAGGGTTACCTTGAATAAAATTTTCATAAAATACATGATGGATTTGTCACCCTTTTCACCATGAGATGATACAGATTCACTGGAGTTGTCCTTATAAGCACTCCAGGTATCCTTCATATCCTTCTTGTATTTTCTATCCTTATTCTCATATTTTTCTTGTAACTTAGCTTTGGACAGTTATCCATCACATGTACATTTATTTTGAATTTATAGAAGGCTATCTCATTTGTATTATCACATATTTTTTCCAGTCCTTTTTTCCAGTTACCTTTATTTTCATATTTTCTATTATAGCTAGGATTTCTAAAGAACTTCTTATATTTTTAAAATTTATTAAAATCTCTTGTTTAATTGAGCCATTTACTCACTACTGTCATGTGATGTGTCTTCATTACTATAACTTTCATCACAAACTTGAACTTTCTCCTTCTATTTAGATGTAGTGGTTTTAAAATCCAATTTCTTTTGGGTTCGTCATCTTCTTCTATATTAACCTTCAGTTCTTCCTCACACATAATCATTTTACCAATCAACTCTATTATAGGAAGTGAATTAATGTCACAAGATTCTATTATTTATATTGAGGTTCCTATCTAGCTTTCTGGAAGACATCTCAAGATTTACATGATTTGTTATTTTATAAAGATTGTCTTTCCCCGGGAGAACATTGTACTTACAATCTCATTGAACCTGAGGTACATATCATAAATAGGTTTTTTAGGATTAATTTTAAATCTATCATATTTAACGGTATATGTGTTAAGTATAATTTCCTAAACATTAGTGTTTCCTTCATGTGAAATAGATAAAGTATCCCAAATTTCAAAGGTTCTTTTTCAAGAGGAAATCCTATTAAATTTTTCATCAACTAGATCATAGTACAAGGCATCCATAACTTTGAAATTATTTTTATAGGATTCCATAGTTGGGTCATACTAGGTTTTTATAGCAGTAGAAATAATCTAATACTCATATATAATATCATAAAAATTTTCACAACCCATGATTTCAAAATACATTTTCATTTTGATTTTCAACTGAGCATAATTTGTTCCATTAAAATAGGGAGTTATGTTGGTAGTATCACCTTCCTTTCTATTGTCAATTTTGAATAATAAAAACTAGTTTCAAATAAATAATTTTTTTTAGAAAATAGAAATATTTATATTTTTAACAAACAACTAAAATAATAGTTGAAATGATTTGAGAAACAAAAAAAATACTTTAAATTCGAAAAGTAAAAACCTCGGATACCAAATGTTAGCCAGAGTAGGACACTTAAGTGGGGGGGGGGGGTGAATTGAGTTCCTATAAAAAAGTTTCTCAAAATATTCATTTAAAAGTCCCCCAATTTTAAAGTACAAAATGACCTATTTAACCAAATTAGTAGATTTATAAAAGATTTTATCTTATAAAATATTTCTCAAAGAGTGATTAATTATCAGTTGAAATAATAAGAAATACTATTTTAACTTTTAAAATAAATTTCCTAAATAAAATTCTAATATAAACACTATCGAATATTTACTATCAAAGTGAAATAAAAGTTTTATTATATAAATATATATATAGTAGTGAAAACAAAACATTAAAGGCATAGTGGATTTAAAAAAAGATGTTCGGTCTCAAGAATAGACTTAATACTCTCCACATGGTGATCCCTGACCACCAAGAAGTATATATATATATATATATAATGATGCACACCCTGGATCAGGGTAAATAACAACATACACACTGTCGAGGTCAACTAGATATCTTCCACATTTTTTGTGAGATTGATAAAAATAAAAATCCACACTGGGACCTCTTCCACTATTATTCATTGGAGTGTAATTTTAAATGGATTGTTTGTGAAGATATCTATGTATCTTCTAGTTTTTCATTGGATTCAGTGTGTTTTCATTACGAAGAGAGACACACAGTCCTCAAACTGTTGAAATAGTACACAAAAAAGGAAAAAAATATAGATAATAGAGTTATAAGGATTTGTGTGATTGGAAATGTGGATTGAGACTTTTAAAATTTTTCTTGAATTGTAGCTTGAGTAGATTTCTAAAAATGGACAGGAAAAAAGAGTGTAGTGTGATTTTTTGTGTTCTATTTTCATTGAGGTCTTGATGTGATCAATGAGTTCTTCTCCTTTCTACATTTTTTTCTAAAAAGTGTTCTTTTTATAATAGGTCTCAGTAGTTCATCCATATCTAAGAGTCCTTGAGTTATTCTAAGGTACAAAAGAACCTCACTCACTTTCCTTTTTGATCTATTATTTTCTTTATACACTAAATCTAATAAGAAGCATGTTAATGATTCTTTTAAGGTGCCTTGTACGTCATACAACTATCTAACATAGATTAAAGGATGTCAGAAAGAGACAGAAAATGTCATTAATATAATTTCTAGTACTAAGTTTCACAAATATTAACATAAGAAATAAAATTTATTTAAAATAACAACGAATTGATGGGGTCTCTAAATAGTTCCTCAAGAATGGTGTCTCAAACATAACACATTCTGCGAATAAGATTGGTGAGTCAAGTAGCGGTGAATTAGGAACAATAGGTCACCCAATGGTAGGACTTGCTAATGGTGACTCATGTTATCATTAGCTCATACATAGCAATAATTCTGAGCATCGGTATGTCAATCTGTCAGTAGGTTTATGAAATTGTGACTCAGTGCATTTGTAGCTCAATGCGATGGTGTGTCGTCCTTTATAAATATTTTGAATTTAGTTGTCTATATTTTTAACAATGGTATCTCCTCCTTTTTCAGAGTTTTTCATTTATGGTGATGGTGAGACAACAAACACTAAGACATATCAATGGTAGGTCTGTATTACCAGTAGTTTATACTTAACCTATTTTCTTTTAAAAGTGAGTCTAGACCAATGGTGACTCATCTAGAATGGTGAAATGGAGTTCACCTCATTGTTTAATCATACTTAATCAAAATTTTAAAACATGTATTATGATATGAAATACTAACATTATAGATTAAAATGATTAGTAAACATGATAAAATATAATTTAACTCAATGAATCATGATTTATGAGCATTGAAACTAGAGGTGGACAATAATCACAATGATATTTATAGAGGTGTGCTTGACTTAGACCCATTGAGGAATGAGAATTCCGTTCCACACTATAAATCAATGAATTTAGAATTTGAGTATAAATTTGGAATACCATTAAAACCCCTCTAGATTTATTTTATTTTCCCTAACCCAAAAAGATTATAGGTGTGTGGTAAGATCCCATTTTTCTAGAAACAACCTTCTTTAATTTTGAATAAACCTTCATTGAGTCTAGTTTTTTTTTGGTTTTAAACCTTTTTAATTATGTATATAAGTTGGGTGGGTTGGTACTAGGTTGAATTATAAAAATGGGGAATTGAGATATGGATACAGAATAAATTCACGTTGTGAATTGAAAATTCAGGACGTGAATTATTTGGGGTAAATGTTGAAAAAACTATTTAATGGATGAAATATTTGGGTAGAACCTATGAAAACATTTTATTCTATTAATGTCATGGGGAAGAAATGGGAAATGAAAATTAAAATTATGAGATTTATTTAAAATATGACATGGATTTTCTATGTTTTTATGATAATGAATTAGGGTTTTCAGTATAAATAGAAAACTGATAATTCACAATGTGAATACCCTATTCACATCATGAATGAATTGCACCCAACATTATTTTAAAAACTACTATAGATTAATTTTTGATATCATGGAATCTATCTCTTGACTTTAACCCTACCATCAGTGATCTCTATAATCCTATTCAAACTAGATGTCATACTATCATGGATCTTGGTTTTCAAAACTTGGAGAGTAAAGGTAATCCTTTATATATTTCTTCGCCAAATTTTTAAGTCAGATTACCTTAAGGAAACCTCATGTTTGGATGACCAAGATAGACCTTGAACTCATGTATTGCATCAAAAAAGTTCTTGGTCTTTGTTAAAGGTAAGGAAAATCCAATCTCTTTCTTGTACATTGTGGAATTGTCAAAATCTACTCTACTTTTGAGGCGGGTGGTCTAGAATTACTCCCCATTGTCTATTTTATTTCCCTTTGTATATGAAATAAGCATGATCACATTATAATGAAATTATTTCAAACTAAATAAAACTTAAATCCACTACTTTGTTGAAAATTTATATGCTTATACCTCCCATGGATATCGTTTGGTCAGATAGTGTTATGACCAAGACCTGTTGCCACCAATGAGGTGTTCCATCAATTTTCTTAAATTGAAATTTTTGGATATTTATCTTGATATTATGAATTTATAATAACATGTGAATTGTGATAAATGGTAACTTATCATGATGTGACTTAAGTAATTTTTCTATGAAAGAGAATCCATAAATTGAGGATAAATGGATTATTAATTGGTAATTGGATGAATTGAACAATATAGATTATGATAACATGTGAAGTTATTGATTTTTGATTACTCGATGCAAACTATTTATGATATATCCTAGAAATTTAATCCACAAATTTATAAATAAATGTATTTTTATTATAATACTTGATGTTTGTTGGTAGGATTCTTGTGGGCTTGATTCATTTTCATGTGAGACATAATACCGATGATTCATCCTCGGTAGAGGAATCCAAAAATTGATATGAGTTTTTACATTCTATTTGGTGACATTTTCCTAGGGAAGACATAAGTGGTTCTAGAAGGCTCTAGAGACCAGCTATGTGGTTAATTTCTCCTTGGTGACGTGCATCATGAGATGATGTAAGTGTTTCTAGAAAACTCCAGCACCAAGTGAGATTGTTACTTTCCCCATGGTGATGTGTTCCATGGGAAATGTAAGTAGCCCTTGAATGGTTTAGATCCTAGAAAGATGGTTAATTTTCCCTTGGTGACCTGTGATATGGGATGACATAAATTTTTTTATAAGGGTCTAGATCCTAGTTAGATGGGTCCTTGAGACATGATATTGGTGATTCATCCTAGGCAAGAGAATATACCAATGGTTTGGGTGATCTGTCCTATGAAAAAGGATCCACCACTTGATAGGGATATCTGAAATAGATCTGAAGAAGGTTTGGCTGACCCTGGGTGTCAAACCATAGATCGATGGTTGGTAGGTTTATTTGATGTTTTAAATTAATTTATTAATTAATTCCCTAGTTTATCATACTATTGTATCCATTGTATGTTCATAATGGATTATTTTTGACATTGTGGGTGTTGGACTATTGTGTTTTATTCAAACCCTATTCAGGTTACCATTTGGTACCCTAGTAAATTTCATGTATGAAAGTTTATATAATTGAAAGGTTCTAAATATTCCTTTATTTTTTTTGTATGGGCTAGAGCATTGAGATATGACTAACTTGGGGTTTAGGACTGGGGTTTTTGGATTCTTTTTTTAGTCTATGAGTATTTTACTTGTATGAATTTACAAAAACCATTTAGTTACATTCAACATATAATTACATGATATTTATTGTTATTTATATTGTTTGGTTATCAAATTTATTTCATATGGGTTTAATGTTGATTATTTGTTTGTATTGTTTTCTCTATTTCTAATACATTTATCATAATGGTATAATATCTCAACTATGTTCCTTACATGATCACTTCTTGTTGGAAGCCTTTATAATATGAGGAGGTGTGTTTCAGGTCCATGATCCCACCTTACCTTGGTCACATGTAGGAGTACCAGGACATGGGATGTTATAAAGTGTTATCAAAAACTAGATTTTTTTTGTTTCTTCACTATTTTGGGAATGTTCAACATGATATTAGGACTTTTTTGGGGTTGGTAATGAGGTCATGCATGGGAGTAACATACCCATTTTTGGGGGAAACCTTAGTTCCCAGGGATGGGATTATTTACGAATTTGTTCACTTGTTATATTTTTTGTGTTATTTTACCTCAGGTGATTCACTTGTTGTGTGATGTTACTGTTCACTCTGATTTTTTTCATGGGTTAGTATGACATGATATGAGTATGCATGCATCATAATAGGAATGCACTGATATATGTTTACATTCATTTTTCTTGCTAGGGGCATATTTATTACATGTTACATAACTACCTTTATGAACTTTAAAAATAAATAAATTTTTAATCTATAAAAATGAAATTAAATAAACTATTATGTTATGAAAATTTACTAATTAAGACATGAACAAAGTAACCTGGAGCCAATGGTTCTATATTGTTTTCACCTTTTGAGGCTGACCTTGTTCTGTATCCAATATTTTATGAATTTTATTAACCTTTGAAGAGAAAATACATCCTCATTGTCTTCAAGTTGAGAATCAGGAGAGTGGTAAACATCATACTCCCAACATAGCTCAGTGAGAACAACCTGATGCTCTGGAGAAATAGATGGATGACCAACTTCATGTAAACATTGTAAGGGTTATGTGGTCTACAAAGAGGGAGACTGCTCGTGTCGTACCATTGATTTCTGATCTGACTAGAGAGTTATATTTGTAGAATATTCTTATGTTAACTGTAGTATGAGGCCTCTAGGTAATTGATTTATTGATCGAGTCAGTCAAGATGATCATTGAGTTCCCCAAGACACCCATATAGATGAGGGTGAATCTTTTGAACTATATATTATATGGACCAACCAAGAACTGGTAGGAAATTGTGAAGAAATATGATGAGAAGGAGGATCTGACCTAGAAGTAATTTTATGAGAAGTTATTAAGTCAATTATATCTAGGGAAATTAAATACTTATAGGTCTTGAAAGTTCATTCACTTTCCAAAGGAGGACTTTTTATGGATGGACTACAACATATTTTTTACCTACTTGTAATGATTTTCTTTATATTTGAAAACTGATGAGGTTTCTAGGGTGAAACATTTCCTAGAAGGAAATCACTACTATGTAAGGTCACATGTGAATGTATTTAACCTAATAAACTTCATGGATATGTTGAATATAGATCTCATCACCAAAGGGAGCCTATAAGAGGCCCTGAGTAGTGTCCAATAATTTTCAATAAGGTGATCTCGAATTACTTATCTTGGTAGCAGGAAGTGCCTATATGATAAGTACCTACAGGGAAGTTTCAGAAAGAGTAGTTAGGGAATTTTACATAATCCTTGTATCAAATTATATTATATTGATGCCAGTGTGTGAAGGATAGCCTTAAGAAAGACCATATTCCATTACACGATAAATATTGACCTGCCTATGGAAGGATGGGCCACCTCTAGAGATTATGTAGGTTCTTGTAGTAGAAGAGTAGTGTGAGGGTATTAGGAAAGAAATTTGAGTCTATAAAGGACTTAGCTACCCCTCAACGGACATGTATCTAGAGTTCCATAAAATGTTCTAGATGAGGTAGGAGATGCTATATCCCTATCCAGCAGTAGTAATACCAACCATAGAGATTATTAAATGATAGATATACAAGATATATTGGCATAGGGATGAGTTAGATTCATTATATACAATCTACTTCAACTAGTATTGATGTAACACCTTATACCATTAGAGTTATGATTCTATTATCATCTACAGTTGTCTATTTTTTTTTTGATACAAAAGTATCACATTGCTTTTTTATTTAGTCAATTTTCAAATGTATTGTGTTTGGATGAGGATATATTAAATGGAATCATGACCCTTGAAACATCTTAAAGGGTGAGATCATAGGATATTAGATATTTCAAGGAATGTTCTCTTGAACTTGGTGGCTAGTATTTTCTTTAGGAGATATTTCTTCTAGAACTGACAGACTTTGATTTGATTCAATGTATTAATTAGATAGATCCTTACCATGATCATATAAATTATTATCATAGAAGAGTTACCTTTTTATCTCTTGAAGGGGGAAACTATTATCACCCAAGTTAATGAGATCTTTACACTGGTCATGTTGAACCAATTCTGTATAGATTGGATTATTTCATAGCATAGATAACATTCTTTGTTCTGGATGATGGTAAGTTATAGTTGGATAATTTTCTTCTAGTGGTAGGATATTATAATGAATTTTTCATTGAATAGTTCTTCAACATACCACCCAGGTGGGATATCGAGTTGGTGATGAGAGCTGAGCTTATTTATATCTCACTATATAGGATGCCACTAGTAAAGATTCTTGATTTTTATGTTCATTTTGAAGACATTGAGGCTAAAGGATTCATAAAACCTAGTAACTCACTGTGAGGTTCTCTTATGGTGTTCACCAAGAATGATGATGATACTTTATGCTTATATGTGTATTATCAGAGGATTAGAAGGATGATTGCTAGGAACCAGAATCTCATTCCACGTATTGATAATCTCTTTAACAAACTGAGAGGTGCCTCAATTTTATATAAGATTGACATGAGGTCAAGGTACCATCAGTTGAGATTGAGACAATATGACATACCCTAGATTTCTTTTTGGGGAAGTGATGACTTTTATGAGTTTTTTTGAAATATTTCGATCCAATGAATGCACAACAAATTTTCATATTAATGATAAAGCGGGTATTCTATCCTTTTTTGGATCAATTGGTGGTATTTTTCAATTATAAAATCACGGTGTACTCTGAATCTACAGTCTATCAAGATTAACATGTTAATAACTTCTAGAGAATATTGAGAGAGAATCATCTTTATGTCAAGCTATCCAAATGTAGTTTTTGGATTAAAAAAGTGTACTTATTTGGTCTTGTGATCTCATAGGATGGAGTTTCATTGGAACCATATAAATTAGAATCCATAGTATCTTGGGAGCATCCCATGAATGTATTTGACTTTCAGATCATTCTATGCCTAGTAGGAAATTTCCAATGATTCATCTAAGACTTATCCCATATGTTAGTACTAATATATATTTGGACCAACAAAGGGGTAATTTTTTTTGTTCATATTCTTGTGAATGTTCATTTCTATAGCTGAAAATAAATCTATCCTTATCACCATTCCTTACCTTTCCAATTCAAGGTTATGGAATATACTGTGTACTAAAATGAATTTTTAGTCAAAATTAGGGTCGTCCTAATGAATGAGGGATGAGTGGTTACTTATAGATTCAGATATCTTAGACCATATGAGATGAATTACCCTACTCCTGATCTAGAGTTAGTTTCGGTAGAACATGCCCCAAGATTCATGAGATGTATCTTTGGGGTGATAGTTTTGTGGTTTACACAGATCATGTGATCCTTAAATATATCTTTTCATAGTGATACCCAAACCTTCAGTAGGGGATTTGGGTCGAGTATCTATTGTATTTCAACTTCTATCTGGATTACACACCAATAAATTGATTTTTTTACTGATTCCATTACAATAAAGGAATATATAGAAGAAATCTATGGGACTTATAATGAATAGTTGATGATTTAACTATTTTAAAACATGAATCTAGATGTTCAAGAGTCCTTGGGATAAGTATATCTATATTTGATATCTTCTATACCCCTCATTCTAGACTATAATAAGATAGATAAGAAATCTGATCAAGAGTGATTAGACATGAAAGACAACTTATATACTAGGAAGCCACCATTGGGTTTGTATCTTGGTAACAATGATTTTCTTATTATCCATGGTTGTGTATGGGAACCTGAATACATACTCAATAATCATTTGAGGGAGTTTCATGCTCATATATGGGTGGTAAATTATGGTCTAACAAAGTTTTATAGCGATATCAATGGATGGTACTACATTCTAGGAATGGAGAAATGGATAGTGGGATTCATAGAGACATGTTTCCCCTATCGAAAGGTGTGGGATATGAATTTGAGGCATAATGGACTATTACAGCCTATTCGAATTCTTTAATTTAAGTGGGATGATATTAATATAGATTTTTTTATAGGACTACCCATGACACCTCATAAGAATGATACATTATCAGTGATAATGGATAAAATTATTGAGGTAGCCCACTTCTTGCATATCAGGTAGGCCTTCACTATCGATGATCTAGGTAGATTATTGATACATAAGATAGTTCCTCTAAATAGTATTTTGATAAGTATTTTTTTAATAAAGATTCTCATTTCACATCTGTGTTATGGAAGAAACTTTAGAAGGAATGGGGATCGTAGGTTCACATGAGTACAACCTATCATTCCCTAACTGATGACAGATCTAAGTATAAGATTTAGATTCTAGAGGATATGTTTTGAACCTATGTTTTGGATTTCAATGGTTATTGGGAGAAAAATATAGTACTTATTGAGTTTTATTATAATTATAGATTCAATACATCAATCAAAATGGAACCTTTAAAGGCCTTTTATGGAAGGTCTTTTTGTTCGACTCTTTGATAGTTAGAGGAAGGTGAGTCAATGCTTATCGGACATAGTTTCATATAAGAGATGTTTAAGGATTATTAATTGATCCAAAATTGGTTGGTGACCACATAGAGCAAGAAGAAATTATGTGATGACAATCAGATATTACCTTTGGAGTTTGTGGTTAGTCATCATGTTTTTATTTCGGTGATTCCTAGGATAGGGAAATCCTGTATCAAGAATATGGGGCATCCATCACCCAGATTTTTTGTTCCCCATTTAAGATAGTGAAATAGGTAAGTCCAGTTGAATTCCATTTGTCCCTTCCACTGTACTAAAACTCCAGGAATGATGTTTTCTAGTGTCACATATTTAGAGATATCATCATAAACCTTATCACATGATAGACATTGATGACGTAGAGATGTATGTTGATGTATCCTATGAGGAGTATCTGATAAATATAATGAACTATAGTGAGATTAATATCTAGGGGAGGACTATGAATTTACTTTGAATGTAGTGGAGGTTTGGTTATGTTCAATAGAAGAAATTTACAAGGGAATATAATATATAGACATAGTGTTCAGATTTTTTCACTGATACCCAACGAGACACTTTGGATTTTAGCCTAGGGATGAGATGTTATATGATGGGGAGGTTTTAAGATCCCATTTTCTTCGAGGTAAGTCATTCATTGTGTTTTGTTAGACCATCCTTGAGTTTAGTGTTTTTTATTAAAACTTGTTAATTAATTTCATGAGATGTTTGGGTTGGTTATAGGAGGAATAAGTTTAAGGGGGGATAGAAATATGACTAAAAAATTCATTCATGTCATGAATTAAAGAATTACAACATGAATTATTTCAGATATATCCCACAAAACTCGTTCAAATAATGAAATTTTTAGGAAAACACTAAAAACCATACATTCCTTGAATGTCTTGGTGATGAATCGTGAAAAAAAACTCACATAGTGATTTTTATTCACAATGTGAAAATTATTTTTTGTATTTTTTTAAGTTGTGAAATTTGGTTTTTTGGAATAATTTGAAAAACATCATTTTACCATATGAATCCCCTATTCATGTCATGAATTTTATATACATAAAATTATTTTAATATCAAGTGAATCCATGTTTCTAATACTGTGTCCCATTTCGCTTGATTACAAACCTTTTATCATTGATATTTAGAATCCTCTTCGAACCAGAAGCCATACCCCCTTAAATAATTCTATTATGAATTTAGATATTAAATGGAATCCTTTCAGTCTGTATTTCTCATATCGTTCCCTTATTTTACCTTCAGAATATGATGAGTTCAGATAACCAAACTAGTCCAATATTACATTTGTTTCATTGATGTAGTTCTTTTTCTTAGTTTAAGGAATGTACGAATCCATTCTTTACCTCTGGTGTTGAGTAATTGTTGGAGTCTACTTTTTTGTTGAGGTGGATGGTATTTAAAAACTCCACTTTAGTTGTTAAATTTACTCTAGTATATGTTATAAGTTCGATCACATTATAATGAAATGAACACAATAAAAATAAATTGTTAATCCTATACTTTTATGAAAATTCATATACTTATATATCCCATGGATCCCGACGATTATTATGGAATTTAGTCCAAAACTTATGGCCACCCATGAGGCATGCCAACTAATTTATAAAATAAAAATTATTGGATAATTGGTTTTCTAATATAAATTTTTAATAACATGTGAATTGTGATAAATGGTTACTTAGCCTGATGTGACTTGGTTTATTCACCCAACATAGAAGAATCCACCAACTGAGAATAAATATATTATTAATTGGTAATTGGATGAAATGAATAATATGGATTATGATAGAATGCATGTTTATTGATGTTTGATTACTTGATGAATAATATGGTCAATTATTTATAAATAAGAGAATCCACCAATTGAAAAATATTTGAATTTTGGATTGTTATACCTGATGTTTGTTGGAATGACGATGAAAGGGTTGATTTATTATCTTGTGGGACATGATAACGATGATTTATCCTAGTAATTATAATCCACTAATTGATAAGTGATGCTTATTTTCCCCTTCATGATGTGCATTATGGGATGATGTATGTGGAACTATCAAGGTGTAGAGCCTAATGAGATTGTTACTTTTCCCATTATGGAATGCTCTATGTGAAGATGTTTGTGGTGCTAGTAAGGTTTGTAGCCTAGTGAGATGGTTATATTCAACGTAGTGACATGTGTCATGGGAATATGTATATAGAGATACGAAGTTATAGAACCCCATGAGAATGTTACTATCCAGTTTATGTTGTTCACCATGTGAATATGTATGTGTCTATAACAAGGTATAGAGCCCAAAGAGATGGTCACTTGAGACATGATACTAGATATTCTTCCTAGAGAGAAGATTCTGTCAATAGTTTAGGAAATTATTCATATGAAGGAGGATCCAACACATGATAGAGATATTCAACATGGGATCTAAGTGGGTTTGGATAACTATAGGTGTCAACCTGGATCTCAAAGGTTAGTGGGTTTATTTGATGTTCTCTATTAATTTTTAAGTAATTCCAAAATTTATCATACTATTATATGAACTATATATTAATAATAGATTGTTTAGACAATGTGGGTGATGACCAACTAAGTTGTACCCATTGTCTGTTCAATCCACAGTTTGTTACCCAGACTAATTTCATGGAAACACGTTAAGAGAATGGAAAGAGGAACTATGTTGATTGATTGTTTACTGGATGGGATAGAGCATGTAGATGGGACCGACTTAGTGTTTGGTACTGGGGATTTTTGTGACTTTATTGAGTATTTTCATCTTTTATATATATGAATTTCAACATGTCATTTAGATACATTCATCCTATTACTTAGTGGTGTTTATTATTATTTATATTGTTCGGTTTTGGCCATTATTTCCACTTGGTTTCATGTTGATTAGTTAGTTTTATTTTTTCCACTAATCTATTCCTAAGGGTATAGTCTCCCCACTATGTTCCTTACAACCTCACTACTATTTATTAGCATCTAACATATGTGGAGGCACTTATGAGGTCTAGTATCCCACCCGACATAGTTTTATGAGGGATTAATGGGTCGAGGATATTAGATATGTCATTAGAGACATTTTAGAACCCTTTGATTGGGGTTTTCCATCACATTCAAGTGATTAACAACTTTTCGATTCCTTTTGAGTTTATTTTAATATATTCATAGTTCTCTCCCAATACATATTCTTATAAGGATGTGATACCATTTTGACATAGGTTTTATTGGATTTGGGTCATGGTTTTGATGTAGGTTATTGCAATCAAGGTTATTGAGGGTTTCTTTAGGTGTTCCTAGAGTTATGATCATCTCCCTCACCTTATTCTTGGGAATATATTATTTAATCTTGTGTTGAGGTAGGGTATTTGAAACTTCTACCTCTTTTATTTATGTGAAATTATTGAACTATCATGATAATATTTTCTTTGGGTAGATAATAATGTTTAACTTATGAAATATAATAGCCATACTAATGAAATTTAAATGGTTTTTTCACATTTATTTTATTTGATGCCATGATATTTCTTATGATTTATTTTTCTTTAAAATTTATATTGAGTTTTTTTTCTACATGATATATATATTGTTTTTATAATTAAATTGCTGGAATAACCTTCCATAGTAGTTTAATCACTTAATATTCGTACTGAACTATCTAAGAGGAAATATGGAATTTATGGTAATGTTTTTTAAACCCAAAATTTGGATTTAATATAAAAGGAATATAATTTGGAAGCACTACCATGTTAATTAATTATCTTATGTATTAATTTTTTATGTATGTGGAATATCTATTGCAATAATTAGAGGTGTTTTAAATGGTTTTTCTAGCTAGTTGGGAGGATGTGGTGTAGTTTGGTCAAGGTAGTGATGTATGGGTAGTTTTGTGGTTATGGTTATGGTGATATGGATGGTTCTGTGTAAAGGTAGTGTTTTTTGGAAATAGTGGAGATATTTGGATTTTTTATGATATTGTTAATACGGTGGTGGGCTTGTGTGACAACCCAGACCTGGATGCCATAAAATGGGTGCTCCAAGCCTGGTGGGACACATGGCATTAGCGCATCTTCCCAAAAGACAGAGGTTGTTGACTAGCAGTGAGGGCCTAGGGTTTGTCCATGGGAAGACTATGCCCTTATTAGTAAAGCATATCACAATGGAAGGAAGGTAAATTAATAGTAAATAGTAGAATAAATATAAATAACATAAATAAAAAATAGAAGCAATATAAATAACACAAATAAATATCAAAAGAAAAATGAAGCAATCGACAAAGAAAACTATATCAACTGGATAAATGATGATGTAATTTCATGTCACTAGAAAAATAGAAATCATGGATTAAATAAAACAAGCATAACATGTTCCACATGGTAAAAGAAAACAATGGCTACTCCAAGAATCCGGAGATCCTAATCAGTGATCTGCTATCAAGCTCCACCCTATCAGCAAGAAATCAGGTGTTGGAAGTCATATGCTTTACTTTGTTATTACCCAAAACCATGTAATCTACTCCGGGCACCAAATAATTCCTAGAGAGGGGGTTAGATAAATCTCAGTGGGCCACCACCAATGGTTTCTATAACATACAACCCATTTAATGGGATATAGCAGTGTGCATGCATGCATGTATAAGTAAAGAAAGCAGTGCAATATAACTTAATATCGAAGTACCTGATTCTGCCCTCGGTGGGTGTATGAACATATAACAAGATGATTAATTAAGAAATTACCGTTAAATGTTAATAACTCACATTAGGTATATCCATCACTGACATCTCCTCATGATAGTATAAGTAGTGAAGGTCCCAAGATGTAACACGAAAACCTGAAAAAGTTATCTAGTGAGGGAGATCCAGAGTAATAACCAAGGTAAAGTAAATCTCATGGAATTATAACTCAGTAGTATCTATGTGTAGCTAAGGGGTAAGAGTTTAATCTAAGGAGCATAATCCAAGGCATTCCAGAATAAGGAACCCAGCTAGTCCAAGGTGATCGACCAAGGTAAAATGAGGTTAAGCAAAGACTGTGCCCAAAGGGATTTCACCATGGAACCTATTAGTCAATTCTAGATCCAAGGAGTGTATATGATGTATCATGTAATAATTAAAAGGACCCTGCAGTAGTATACCAAGCTTATAATGAATACACAAGAACCAGAGTCTAGGTGGGTAACAACCTAAGAAAACCGCATCTTTGAATCCGAATGGGGTTCTCGAGACCCATGGTATTATCCTATCAGAATCCAAGGTGAGATTGAGTCAGTCCATTCGTATTTGATATTGTAATCACATAGTAATTAATTTGGTTCATTTATTTCCTTTTATTAGTGTGGATAGGTTAGGTAGAGTTGAAACCATTTATTTTTTGGTCCAATACTGGTCTTCCATTATTTTGGATAGGCCATATAGCATTGCAACCATTAAATAAAGTATCTATTAACCATTAAGGAATATTCAATTATTGAGGTTCACTCAACTACCTTCAATCAACATGGGAAGGGGTGATAAATACATATAAACTTTATTCAATATCATTTTTAAGGCCAACTTATATACTTATTATAATTTCCATTCATCATTCCACATTTAATAATAATTTGAAAACACTTACCTAAGGCGGATCATGTTATGGGAATACATGGCACATGCCATTATGAAATACTTATTAAAAAACAAACCATTTATTATAGGAAGGCCCTCCATTAAGAAGTTCAAGAAAGGGAACACCCAAACAATGGATCAAACATGTCAAAAACACGAAAAACTAAATTATGGCATATCATTCGACATGAGCTGGATTGAGTTATGGGTGTAACCTCTAAAAACTAATCACATATTTTGAAAGATAATTACCATATTATTCTAACATGTATAATCATGGCATGTAAATTTAAGAAATAGACCTTGATGAAATTGGCGGGCCCCATAAAAACATTCAAAAAACAATAAACATTAGGGTTAAGTTACAGAAAACCCACCTTAAGGTTATACGATCCTTATCCTCTGGTATCGGCTCTTGATTTACCATAGATTGGAGTAGATCTATGAAAATATGAAAAATTATCACACAATGATATATAGGTCGAGAGTGAAAGAGAAGAAGAACAAATAAAGAGGACTCGAGTACTTATCGTTGCCCATCTAAGGTGATGAACGGTAGCTTGATCAGATGTTAGATGAAGGAGATGTCTTGATTCCAAGTTTAGACCTTCAAAAAGATACAAATGCCTAAAAATGGAGGAAAATCCTACTAGTTTATGAGTTGGGAAGAAAGAGGAGGATTAATATATCATTAAGGAAAAAATTATAAATTTATCTACTAAAATATCCCACGCATGGTTTGTCCACATAGTTTGTCAAAACGTGTGCAAACCATGTGGGACGGCTCTTCCCAAATGGTTTGGTCCACACAGTTTGTCAAACTGTGTGCAATCCATGCATGGATACCTATGAAATAGGGGAGTTCACACGGTTAGGCCGCACGACTATGTTCCAATTGTGTAATATGGATCTATTCAAAAAAAAAACAAGTCCATCACAGTTTTCCAAACCGTACAGAATTCCTTCACAGTTTTCTATAAACCATGTGCAAGGCCTATTTTCTCAAAAAAGATGGGTTCTGGGCTCCGAACAAGCCCAAAAAAACCTTATAACCTTTACTAAATCATTAGGCATCCATATTATCTCCAAAGTAAAGATTTACACTGAAAATTAAAGGATCCATGCCTTAGTGAAAAACTGGGTTCTTACAGTCTTCCCCCCCTTAAAAGAACTCTCCCCTGAGTTCTCCTTCCAAGGGTAAAGAAACACTATATGAAAATAACTGTTGACATTGGGCATGTACGTCGGATTCCCTCTCCCATGTATCGTCATATACTCAGCTATGCTTCCATAACACCCATATGAGAGGGACATACTTGCATCGGAGAGCCTTCGTGCTTCAGTCAAAGATGTTTACTAGATATTACTCAAAGGAAACATTAGAATCCTACTCAAATTCCTTAGGATCAAAGGTATGATATGAGTAAGCCTGATATTGGAGAAGCTATGAGACATGAAATACATCGTACATGGAACTATACCTCTAAGGTAGTAGAAACTGATAGGCTACCAAATCATCTCTCTATAGAATCTCAAACGACTTGATGAAACAAGGTGAAAACTTTCCCTGCTTCTTTAACCTTTTATGCCCTAGTCTGGGTGATACCCAAGGGAAAACACAATCCCAAACCTCAAAAACAAGAGGTATTATATAGCGATCAACATAAGATTTATATCTAGATTGAGTAGTAGTCATACACTTCTTAATTAGCCGGGTCTATTCTGAAGTCTCCTGAACGAGACGAGGACTTAGTAGGTCTGCCTCACCTACCTCTAGCCAACACAAGGGTGAATGACATATCCTACTATATAAGGCCTCAATATGATCCATCTGAATCATCACCTAGAAACTTTTATTATAAGAGAAATCAATGAGAGGGATACACTTCTCCCAAGAACCACCAAAATCAAATAAACATTCTCGGATCATATCCTCTAGAACCAATACCATCATTTATGATTTCCCATTGGTATGAGGGTGAAAAGCTATTCTTATAAGAACTTGAGTCCCCATAGTTTTTTATAAACACTTCCAGAACCGTGATTAGAAATGAGAATCCCTATCAGAAACGATAGTATGCCAAACCTTGTGTAGTCGTATGATCTCACATGCATACAGTCTTCCCTATTCATCAACTGAGAAAGTCTCATGAATAGAAATGAAGTGGGATGATTTCATTAGTCGGTCAGTGACTACCCATATATAATCGCTACCCCTCAGTGACCTAGGTAACCCAATTAAAAAATCCATATCAACATCTTCCCATTTCCATTCTAGGACTGAAACCAGCTGTAACAAGACTACAAATCTCTGGTCCTCTGCCTTCACCTATTGAAAGGTGGATCACCTAGTAAATAATCCTACAATTTAACATTTCATTCCATGAAACTAATACTGGCATCTCATAGCTCAATACATCTTTGAGATGCTTGGATGAACTACCCACTGAGAAGCATGAGACTCTTTCATCAACTCCTCTCTCATATCTGCAGGAACCAAGAAATGTCCACATAGACGCAGGATGTCATCTTGGTCCACAGAACAATTCGTAGGTGGGTTATCTCCTGATATAATCTCACAGAGAACCAAACCATTAGGATTTGAAAACTATCTACTCTTAACCTTCTCAAGGAGGGAAGAGGTAACTTTTAAGGCTGATAGGTAAGACTGCTCATGACTATCATGAAACCCCAGATGAAGTTCATAAAAGAAGTCCATTAGTTTCCACTCATCACTGGTTCCATTATAGTATATGTTTTAGTTTTCTGACTCAGTGCATCAGCAACTACACTGCGCATTCCAGTCATATAGTAAAGCTAAAAATAAAAGGATTGTAGATATTTGACCCATCTCCACTGTCTAAGATTCAAGTCACGCTGAGAAAATATATACATGAGGCTCTTGTGATCTGTATACACCACATAGTGCTCACCCAATAGATAATGTATCTAGAAATTTAAGGCATGGACAACTGCTACTAGATTGAGGTCGTGCATTTGGTAATTTCTCTCATGGGGCCTAAACTGTCGAGATCCATATACAATGACTTTTTCTTCCTGAAACAACACTGCTCCTAGGCCAATTCCTGATGCATCACAGAAGACAATATAACTTTTTCAAGGTTCTGGAAGAATCAGAATCAGCGCTAAGTGAAGCCTCCCTTTCAGCTCTTGAAAGTCTTTATCACATGCTTCTGACCACAGGAACTTGACACCCTTCTTTTTAAGTCTAGTATGAGGTGAATAAAGATGTGAGAAGTCATGTATGAAATGACTGTAATACCCAGCCAACCCGAATAATCCTCGTATATCAAACACATTCTGGGTATACTCCTAGGAAAATAAAGCACTAACCTTTTCAAGGTTAATAGATACTCCTGATTCTGATATAATATGGCCCATGATGTGGACCATGTCAATTCAGAAGTGTTACATAGAAATCTTGGCATAACTATGATGCTCTCTCAGTGTACACAGAACGATATCAAGATGTTTGGCACGATTGTTAAAAGTATGAGAATACATAAAGATGTCTTCCACAAAGGCCACAATTATAACGACGCATACTTTACATACATTGTTATTACTTCAGAATTGAAGCACACGTACTACAAAATATAACAAAACCAGGAAAGGACCGTATAGGTATAGAGTCTATTGAAACTGGGAAACATAAACAACCTGTTCATAAAGCATCTACTTTGCCTCCCATTTATTTCATCATATCTAGAGTCCCTTTTTGGTATATCCTACTTAATAACCTTCTTCCTGACCTGGGGAAATAAAATATACAAAAGGGTGAGCTCAAATGCTCAGTAAGGGTAAACAAAAGAAATATCAATCACATCATATACATAAGAACATAACTTTTGGAAATCTTAACCTGCAAAGAGATAATAATTTCATAACATGGGATAAATCATAGTAGTGAAATGTAATCCCAATAATCATAACCTAAAACTTGAAAGTTTTTTTAATACACACATAATCATATAGAATCATTTCTTATTAGTCAAGACTCATTGACAAGACTATCTTAGTGGACAAAGTCCATTTCTAAATTGAGTTCACTCCTCATTTCAGTCCTGTTTCACTAAACCGGTTTAACCTGCCGTTCCATCCATGTCTATCTCATGAGATATAAAATCTTTACCCAATTAATTGGAGGGAGATATAGGTCCCACCCATCTCATAATGATACCATTCTTATGTGTGCCACAAAATCATAAACCATACATCATAGCATAATCCATGTAATAAAAATGGTAATCTTAAACACAATGACATCATAAAACAATTCATATAAGATAAAGGAATTCATAAAAATATTTCCATCACAACATAATCAAATCCATGTAATAATAGGGATAGAAACAGAACCCTATATTATCTTAGATAGAAAATAATTTTGATAAAACTCTTGAACTCCATTCTTGAGGAAAATATCCTTTCTACTTCAAAAACATTTTTCCTTTCTTAACATGTCATACAATTTTAAACTAAAAGAAGTTGATTAAAAATAAACTTGAAAACTTGTAAAGGAAGATTCTTGGAAATATTTTTTTAAAAATCCATTCATGCCGTATAAGTTAAAAAAACATTCTTCTCGTACTTTTGTCGTAAAAGTAAAAAAGTACCTCGTACGAAAAACGACAAAAGATTCCTTTCATATATTTTACTAAAAACTTACCGAAGGGTAAAATTGGATTTGAACAATTTTATGTGGATGGAAATAATATTAAATATTGAGGAAACATGGATGTGGATGATAAAATACACCCCCGTAAATACCAAAGTATAAACAATCTCGGATAAAAATGAGATTGTGATATTTCCCTTAACTTAGGTCTGATTTTCTTCGTAAGTGTCCGAACATCCTGTATAATGATTTAAATAATGTTATTTACTTATTCCAGAATCATACGTATTTTTATGATATCATATATGGTCATATTCTTAGCTTCTTATTAGTAATATTTCATTATAACTTGTTATTCGGGTGTTTATTACTTTTTGTTCTTATACGTGTTTTGTCGAATAAATTCTTATTTTTCATTTTAGGTTATAGATAAATCATTTCCAGAATGTTATTAGTGTAATATATATCATATTAATTAATTCAATTCATTTGTATAATCATTATGCAATGAAGATCATGTAGAACGAGTCGCATCACATCGTGGAGACAGTATTCCGTACGTACGCACGAGCGATGATATCGTTCCCATGATCATGGAATTGTATTGGAGTGTATGTATACTATTTCAGAATCAATATCACCTTACAATAATAATATATAGTCATTATTTACACCATTATACCCATCCAAGTAAGGTGGTGGTGGAAAATAGTTTACACCACGGCGTGGAGACGGTATTCCGTACGTACGCACGCGCTGTGATTTTGTTTTCCGTAGGATGGATAGATGGTGAAATAGGGTTGTTTCATACTTATAATAAAATATCAGTATATGAGTGACACTAATGTTATTACTTCATAATGAAACAACTAAAGAAGAAGAAGTGGAAGAAGTAATAAAGTTGAATGAATCGGTAACGGACATTACCTCTTCTTTGAAGCGCTTCTTTGAGACCACATTTTAGGGCACTAAAATTGGTCTTTGAAGAATACCAGGACCTCTAGGATGTCTATATGGAAGTGGAGAGGAGAAATTGTCAGGTTTTTTCCGAGATTGAAGGCTCAAAGTGGTGTGAGGAAGAGGGGGAGGAGGTGCCCTTTTATAAGGGAGGAGAGGGGCTCCTTTGGAGAAACTAAAAGTATTATTTTATTATAAAGCCAAATTCGGTTTTAAATAGCTCCAAATTGATTTATTTAGAATCTAAGGTGGGGATGGGTTGAAAGCCTCTCATCCAATAGAATTTATACAAGTTTAGGTTCCTATTTTAACCTTATCATTTATATTTAACTTTAAGTTAGACAATTTTACTTTTACCGTGTCTTTTTGTGTTCTTACACTATAAGCTTAATAAACTTACTATAACAAGACAAACGAACCCCAAGTTGTTTATTATTAATATATATAACCTTATATAAGTCATTTGGCCGAACCTTAGATTTTTAGGAATAAAAAAACAATTAATAATATAATATTTGTTTTAAAAACTATTTTATGTCAATTTTTACAGTATTTAGTAATTGATTTTTTTGAAAATCATAATAGAATGATTAGTTCAAAAGACATTAATTAAATCAACATTAACATGTAATATTAATCTATAAAATTATTATAATTCATTAAAAGTCTCAAATTACATTTATTTGGGTATTTATAACATCAATTATGTCAATATTTCATTAATAAGATAATTACTGCATCATCTTTGTGTCATAAATAAATTAAATTATTTAATGTCTAAAAATTACAAATAAAATACCATTATGTAGGAAATTTTTTTTCCTTCTAATTAATATTTATAGTCTAATTTATCTTATGTATAAACAAATATTAAAAATTATTTAGTTATTAAACTTTGATTTTAACTATTTAAACCCTTCTTTAGATAAATTAATAATAAATGTTCTAATCTAATCCAAGTGGGCCTAAATGGTCATATTTTCTTCATAAGGTTGTTTCTTGTCTAATTACACTTATCCAATAGAATTAGGACATGTGTTAGGGTAATAATAATATTATTTTTACCCTTAATTACCCTATTTACTTTTAACCGTGGTAAATAAAAGTAAAAAGTTACTATTCACCAAAAATTATTTTCATCTCATTGAACCACATTTTACTTACTGACATCAACCATGTCTCTCGGATTTTTGAAATTCCACTCAGAGAAGCGGTAAAATTAAGTTTTATGTAAATTTTCAAATTCTCATAGGAGGTGGGTAAAAGACGGTGAAAAGTTCAATTAAATTTTTATATATCTAAAATTATTATAAAATGACTCCAATGAATTGAATTGAACTTATATAGGTATTATGTATCAATTTTTCCCTAAAAGAAACTTAGTTAAAATAAATAATTATTTAAATAAAAAGTCAGTTTTTAAATAGTAACCTAGTGTTTTCACTATTCATAAAAAATTGAACGTTTTCAGAAAAATACCAAAATTTCACCCTAGGCTAATTTGGATATTTCAAATCCAAAAATGAAGTCCATTTTGAAAAATAAAATTCATAAAATTTCAAAAAGTGGTTATTATTATTCATAACAGCTAGTTTTAATAATATCTTAATAACATATCGTTGTTTAGTGAAACTCGGTATTGCGTACGATGCAAGCTATCGAGGAAGGTCGCGATTGCGTGTAAAGCAAGCCAAGAAAGTGTTGTGTGTATTGAAAGATTCCTTTGATGATTTATATAACATAAAAACAAAATATTTCTCATAAAAGTCTCAAGTGTTACATTCTACCCACTTAAAATGAATTTTGCCCTCGAAATTCATCACTTTGTAACAAACAGATGAGGATACCTCTCCCTCATCATATCCTCAAGCTCCCATGTAGCTTCTTCTAATTGGTGTTTCCTCCATAAAACTTTCACCAAGCGAGTGGTCTTGTTTCGTAGGACTTTTTCGCTATGATCCAGAATCTATATCAGTTGTTCTTCATAAGAAAGATCTTGCTCCAGCGGTACAACTTCTGAGATGAGTACATGTGAAAGATCAGGTATGTACTTTCTCAGGAGAGATACATGGAACACATCGTGAACTTGAGAGAGATTCGGTGGAAGCACCAATCGGTAAGCTACCTTCCCAACACGATCCAATATTTCGAAAGGACCGATAAATCTAGGGCTCAACTTCCCCTTCTTTCCAAATCTCATGACCCTCTTCCAGGTAGATATTCGTAAGAACACTTTATCACCCACTTCAAGCTATAGGTATTTTCTTCGGTTGTCGGTATAACTTTTCTGTCGACTCTGAGGTGCTCTTATGTGTTGTTGAATAGATCGGACCTTTTCTTCCATCTCATCAACAATATCAGGTCCTAATAGCTTTCTTTCCCCAACTTCATCCCAGCAAGTTGGAGTCCTTCATTTCTTTCCATAGAGAGATTCATAAGGTGCCATCTGAATACTGGAGTGAAAGCAATTATTATAAGAAAATTACACCAAAGATAGGTGTTGATCCCAACCACCTTTGAAATCCATAGAGAAAGCTCTCAACATATCTTCTAGAGATTGAATTGTTCTCTCAGACTGATCGTCTATCTGAGGATGATAAGCAGTGTTGAAACTCAACTCTGTATCCAAATTATGTTGAAGACTTCGCCAGAACTTTGACATAAACCTCGGATCCTGATCAGATATAATAGAAAGTGGTACTCCATGCAATCTTACCACTTCCTTTACATATATCCTGGCAAGCTGATACAGAGAGAAATCCTCTCTAATAACAATGAACTGTGCAGACTTTGTAAGACGATCAACTACGACCAAGATAACATTATTGCCTTGGGATGTTTTAGGAAGTCCGGTGATAAAGTCCATAGTGATGTTTTCCCATTTCCATTATTGTATGGGTAATGGTTGTATGATCCCCTTAGACTTCCGTCTCTCAGCTTTAACTTGCTGACAAACCAAGCATCAAGAGACATATTCAGCAACATCTCTTTTCATGCCATCCCACCAGAAGTACTCTTTCAGGTCCCTAAACATCTTCGTGCTTCCAGGATGAATAGAGAATGAAGAACTATGAGCCTCATCCAGCAGCTCCTTCTTTAATTCGGGGATGGGAGGAACACAAACCCGATTCCTGAACATTATTATCCCATCACAATCAAGGTTGAATTCAGGAACATTTCTCACCATATTTTGTAACTCGACATCTTCTTTATGTGCCTCTTTAATGTTCACATGTATAGATGGTTGAACATTCATTTGAGAAAGATAAGATTTTTCCCCTTCTATTATAATTCCAAGATCCATCCTTTGTAAATCCATAAATATTGGATCTTTTTTGATCCTCATCATGGATAAACTGGCATGGTCTTGTCGACTTAATGCATCTGCCACCTTGTTTTCTTTCCCAGGGTGGTAATGGATTGAGCAGTTGTAATCCTTAGTCAGCTCCAACCATCTTCTTTGGCACATATTCAGCTCCTTTTGTTTGAAAATATACTTTAAACTTTTATGATCAGTATAAATGTTACACCTTTCTCCATAAAGATAATGCCTCCAAATCTTTAATGCAAATATTACTGCAGCTAACTCCAAATCATGAGTTGGGTAATTTTGCTCAATGATTTTAAACTGTCATGAGGCATAAGCTATCAACATATCATTTTGCATAAGAACACCCCCAATCCCTTCTTGGATGCGTCACTGTAGATCACAAACCTTTCTCCACTACAAGGCAGTGTGAGCACAGGTGCGCTGGATAACCTTCTTTTCAACTCTTTGAAATTCTCTTCACATCCCTCCGTCCAGACAAACTTAACTCCTTTTCGAGTCAACTTGGTGAGTGGATTAGATAATCGTAAAAAATCATTCACAAAACGTCGATAATATCCAGCCAAACCATGAAAACTTCGGATCTCAGTTACTGTTGTTGGTCTCAACCATCTTTTGATAACCTCTATTTTTGCTGGATCCACAGATATCCCCAATTTTGAGATTATGTGACCCAAAAATGAAACTCTTTGAATCCAAAATTCACACTTTGTAAATTTGTCATAAAGCTTCTCCTTTCTCAGGGTCTTCAATATAATCCTCATGTGATCTTCATGTTATTCCTTGATCTTTGAATATACATGAATGTCATCTATAAAGACTACCAAAAACAGATCAAGATAGTCTCTAAAGACTATATTCATCAGATCCATGAAGATAGCAGGGGCATTAGTAAGACCAAATGGCATCACTATAAATTCATAGTGCCCATACCTTGAACGAAAATTCGCCTTTGGTATATCCTCCCTTTTGACCCTTAATTGATGATACACTGAACAAAGATCAATCTTGGAAAAGTATTGAGCTCCGCGTAGTTGGTCAAATAAGTCATCAATGCGCGGGAGAGGATATTTGTTCTTGATAGTGATCTTGTTAAGTTCTCTATAATCAATGCAGAGTATCATTAATCCATATTTCTTCTTAACAAAGAGAACAGGTGCTCCCCAAGGTGACGCACTAGGGCATATGAATCCCTTATCAAGATTCTCTTGGAGTTTCTTTTCAATTCCTACAACTCAATTGGGTCCATTCTATAAGGTGTCTTTGAAACAGGAAAAGCACCCGGTACGAGTTCTATTGAAAACTCAACTTCCTGATTTGGTGGAAGACCCGACAATTCCTCCGGAAAGACATCATCAAACTCCCGTACAATGGGAATATTCTTAATCGTGAGTTTTTCACCAACCATTTGTGATAAATAACCTTCATTTAGTGGAATCAAGACCCATAAGATGGAAGAAATTTCTACTGGAAGGTTGTGTTCATACTTTCATCAATAGACAATCATATATTGATCTGGAATATGAAATGTAACTTCCCTTCTTTGGAAATTGATATGAGATCCATATAAAGAAATCCAATCCATGCCAAGAATCACATAAAATTCCACTATAGGAAGGATCACAAGATTTACAGGAATCACTTTCCCACAAACTTCAATTGGAGAATAATTATAAGCTTTTGATGTGACTGTTGTGCCATTAGGGGTTGTCACAACTAACTCTACATCTAACTATTGAGGTAATACGGTGATACCCTTAGAAAATTATTCAAAAATAAAAGAGTGGGTGGATCCAGAATAAAATAAAACATTATCTACTTTAGAGTGGATGGTAAGTGTACCTTTCACCACATCGTTATCATACTCCACATCACTGATAGAAATTGCATGTGCCTTTCCTTTGTCTTTAGCCTTAAAAGTTTGTTGACGTCGACCATCATCATCAACCCTTGGATTTGGGCATTGATTGGAATAATGCCCCATCTCCTTGCATTTGTAACATTAAAGTGTAGTAGGTTCATTATGTGTATCCCTTCCTTTGTTTGCATCACTAGACATGTTCTTCCCATCATTGCGAAATTCAAATGCCCGATGACCTTTCTTTCCACATTTGAAACATTTACTTGTCCCTTTAAGACATCTCCCTCCATGTTTCTTTCCACACTTTGAGCATAAGGGAAAATTCATCTTCTTTTCAGTGTGCTCTTTAGATTTTCCTTTGAATTCCATTTTCCTCTTCTTATCAAACCCGTATGACTGATGGGTTATTCCAATCTCCATCTCAACTTTGAGAGCACATCAAACGATTTCCTCGTAGCTATTGAAGTCCCTTATGGCTAACTCCCTTCAAAGACTTGGTTTTAAGCCACTAAAGAATCGATTGATATTACTCTCATGTTGGATAATAATACCAGAAGCGTACCTTGCAAGTCTTGTAAAATTTGCTTCATAGGTACCAACAGATTCATCATCCTTTTGCTTTAGTTCATGAAACTCCTTCTCCATCTTTGTTAAGAGAATACGAGGGAAGTACTTATTGAAAAATAAGTTCTTGAACTCGTCCCATTCCATGGACTCAATTTCATCTATTGGCCTCGTATTCTTGATAAGATTCCAACATTGATCAACATAACCTTGCAAATGATACACTGCTAAGATGAATTTATCATGTTCAGAACATTGAAGAACTGAAAATATCTTTTTAGTAGTACTGATCCATTTTTCAGAAACTAATGGATCAGTAGACCCGCTGAATGAGGGTGGACACTGCCTCATGAAGGATTCAATAGAATGTTGCTCCTTCCTTTGCTCGTTTAGAAGTCCTGCATGATTCATAGCTTGAGAAAGTTGTGTGAGCATGGATATAAGATTTTTCATTACATTTCCCATAACGTTTGGTTGCTCAGGGGGACAATCATTGCATTGCCCGTCGCATTCCACATTAACACGGTTCCTTCGGGTTCCAGCCATTGACTAAAACCAAGAAGAATAGTGTGAGAAACACTAATTATAATAGGAAACCCACATAATTAAGAATAAAATTTCACACTTAAGGTCTTATCATAGGTTTCTCATGGCCATTTTTAAAACACTAAGATCGTGTTCTATGCTTAGACTTATCCTTAGGGTTCTTACTAAGGCTTTCACATCCTAGTTTCCAAAGGTTGACTATACCTTTCCTCTGATACCAACTATAACGACCCATACTTTACATACATTGTTATTACTTTAGAATTGAATCACACTTATTACAACATATAAAAAAACCAGGAAAGGACCGTATAGGTATAGAGTCTTTAGAAATTGGGAAACATAAACAACTGGTTCATAAAGCATCTACTTTGCCTACCATTTATTTCATCATATTTAGAGTCCCTTTTGGAATATCCTACTTAATAACCTTCATCCTGACCTGGGGAAATAAAACATACAAAAGGGTGAGCTCAAATGATCAGTAAGGGTAAACAAAATAAATATCAATCACATCATATAAATAAGAACATAACATTTGGAAATCTTAACCTACAAAGAGATCATAATTTCATAACATGGGATAAATCATAGTAGTGAAATGTAATCCCAATAATCATAACGTAAAACTTGAAACTTTGTGTCATACACACATAATCATAGAGAATCATTTCTTATTAGTCAAGACTCATTACCAAGACTATCTTAGTGGACGAAGTCCATTTCTGAACCGAGTTCACTCCTCGTTTCAGTCCTGTTTCACTGAAACAGTTTAACCTGCTATTCCTGCCATGTCTATCTCATGAGATATAAAATCTTTACCCAATGCATTGGAGGGAGATATAGGTCCCACCCATCTCATAATGATACAATTTTTATGTGTGCCACAAAATCATAAACCATACATCATAGTATAACCCATGTAATAAAAATGGGAATCTTAAACATCGTGACAACATAAAACAATTCATATAAGATAAAGGAATTCAAAAAAATATTTCCATCACAACATAATCAAATCCATGTAATAATAGGGATATAAACAGAACCCTATATTACCTTATATAGAAAATAATTTTGATAAAACTCTTGAACTCCATTCTTGAGGAAAATATCCTTTCTACTTCAAAAACATTTTTCCTTTCTTAACATGTCATACAATTTTAAACTAAAAGAATTTTATTAAAAATAAACTTGAAAACTTGTAAAGTAAGATTCTTGGAAATATTGTTTTAAAAATCCATTCATGCCGTATAAGTTAAAAAACATTCTTCTCATACCTTTGTCGTAAAAGTCAAAAAGTACCTCATACGAAAAAGGAAAAAAGATTCCTTTCATATCTTTTACTAAAAACTCACCGAAGGGTAAAATTGGATTTAAAAAATTGTATGTGGATGGAAATAATATTACATATTGAGGAAACATGGATGTGGATGATAAAATACACCCTTGTAAATACCAAAGTATAAACAATCTCAGATAAAAATGAGATTGTGATATTTCCCTTACCTTAGGTCCGATTTGATTCGTAAGTGTCCGAACCTCCTGTATAATGATTTAAATAATGTTATTGACTTATTCCAGAATCATACGTATTTTTATGATATCATATATGGTCATATTATTAGCTTCTTATTAGTAATATTTCATTACTACTTGTTATTCGGGTGTTTATTACTTTTTGTTCTTATAGGTGTTTTGTCGAATAAATTCTTATTTTTATTTTTAGGTTATAGATAACTCATTTACAGAATGGTATTAGTGTAATATATATCATATTAATTCATTAAATTCATTTATATAATCATTATGCAATGAAGATCATGTAGAACGAGTCGCATCACATCGTGGAGACAGTATTCCGTACGTACTCACGAGCGATGATATCATTCCCATGATCGTGGAATTGTATTGGAGTGTGTGTATACTATTTCAGAATCAATATCACTTTACAATAATCATATATAGTCATTATTTGCACCATTATACCCATCCAAGTAAGGTGGTGGTGGAAAATAGTTTACACCATGGCGTGGAGACGGTATTCCGTACGTACGCACGCAAAGTGATTTCATTTTCCGTAGGATGGATAAATGGTGAAATAGGGTTGTTTAATACTTATAATAACATATCATTATATGAGTGACACTGATTTTATTACTTCATGTTGAAACAACTAAAGAAGAATACGTGGAATAATAAATAAAGTTGAAAGAATCGGTAACAGACATTACCTCTTCTTTGAAGCGCTTCTTTGAGACCTACTTTTAGGGCACTAAAATTGGTCTTTGAAGAATAACAGTACTTATAGGATGTCTCTAGGGAAGTGGAGAGGAGAAAGTGTCAGGTTTGGCAGAGCATGAAGGCTCAAAGTGGTGTGAGGTAGAGGGGGAGGTGGTGCCCTTTTATAAGGGAGGAGAGGGGCTCCTTTGAAAAAACTAAAAATATTATTTTATTATAAAGCCAAATTCGGTATTAAATAGCTCCAAATTGATTTATTTCGAAGCTAAGGTGGGTATGGGTCGCAAGCCTATCATCCAATAGAATATATATAAGTTTAGGTTCCTATTTTAACGTTATCATTTATATTTAACTTTAAGTTAGATAATTTTACTTTTACCGTGTCTTTTTGTGTTCTTACACTATAAGGTTAATAAACTTACTATAACAAGCCAAAAGAACCCCAAGTTGTTTATTATTAATATATATAACATTATCTAAGTCATTTGGCCAAACCTTATAATTTTAGGAATAAAATAACAATTAATAATATAATATTTGTTTTAAAAAATATTTTATGTCAATTTTGACACTATTTAGTAATTGATTTTTGTGAAACCCATAACAGAATGATTAGTTAAAAAAAGTTAATTAAATCAACACTAACATGTCATATTAATCTATAAAATTAGTGGAATTCGTAAAAAGTCTCAAATTACATTTATTTGGGTATTTATAACATCAATTATGTTAATATTTCATTAATAAAATAATTACTGCATCATATTTGTGTCACAAATAAATTAAATTATTTAATGTATAAAAATTACAAATAAAATACCATTATGTAGGAAATATTTTTAGCTTTCTAATTAATATTTATAGTCTAATTTATCTTATGTATAAACCTATATTAAAAATTTAGTTATTAAACATTGATTTTAACTATTTTAACCCTTCTTTAAATAAATTAATAATAAATGTCCTAATCTAATCCAAGTGGGCCTAAATGGTCATCTTTTTTTCCTAATGTTGTTTTCGGTCGAATTAAACTTATCCAATAGAATTAGGACATGTGTTAGGGTAATAATAATATCATTTTTACCCTTAATTACCCTATTTACTTTTAACCGTGGTAAATAAAAGTAAAAAGTTACTATTCACCAACAATTATTTTATCTCATTGAACAACATTTTACTTACTGACATCAACCGTGTCTCTCGGATTTTTGAAATTCCACTCACAGAAGCGGTAAAATTAAGTTTTATGTAAATTTGCAAATTCTCCTAGGAGGTGGGTAAAAGACGGTGAAAAGTTCAATAAAATTTTTATATATTTAAAATTATTATAAAATGACTCCAATGAATTGCATTGAACTTATATAGGTATTATGTATCAATTTTTCTCTAAAATAAATTCAGTTAAAATAAATAATTATTTAAATAAAAAGTCGGTTTTTAAATAGTAACCTAGTGTTTTCACTATTCATCAAAAATTGAATGTTTTCAGAAAAATACCAAAATTTCACCCTAAGATGATTTCGATATTCCGAATCCAAAAATTAAGTCCATTTTGAAAAATAAAATTCATAAAATTTCAAAAAGTGGTTATTACTATTCATAACGACTAGTTTTAATAATATTTTAATAGCATATCGTTGTTTAGTGAAACTCGGTATTGCATACGACGCAAGCTATCAAGGAAGGTCGCGATTGCATGTAAAGAAAGCCACGCAAGTGTTGTGTGTAGTGAAAGAGTGCTTTGATGATTTATATAACATAAAAAAAATATTTCTCATAAAAGTCTCGGGTGTTACAATAATAATGGAATCCAATTATGGGTGAAAAAGCCTATTCATCAAATCCATGAAATCGGTAGGAGAATTTGTAAGACCGAATGGCATAACAAGATACTCATACAGACCACACCTGCTATGGAATGATGTCTGAGGTATGTATGATGTTCTGACTCACACTTGATGATAACCTGATCTTAGGTCAATCTTAGAGAACACCTTTTCTCCTTATAGCTGGTCAAAGAGATCATCTATTCGAGGAAGTGGATACCGGTTCTCAACAGTAAGATAGTACATCCTTCTATAATTCATGAATTGATGAAGAGTTACGTCTTCCTTCTTAGTGAAAAGCACATGTGAACCCCATGAGTATGTACTATGTTGTATAAAGACTTTGGCCTCTAGGTCCTCTATCTGCTTCTTGATATCTTGAAGCTCAGTAGGAGAAATATTTTACGGAGAAATGGACACTGGAGATGCTCCCAGAAAAAGATCAGTTGTAAACTCTACCTCTCTCTTAGGAGGTAAGCCATAAAATTCATTAGGAAAGACTTCCCTAAAATGATAAACTACTGGAGGCCACCCAATTTTTAGAAACCCTAATCCTACATGAAAAGATTAGAAATATGGGCGGTCACTTAACCTAGCCCATGATGCTTTGGTCTAGCTCCCCCAGCCTAGACATCCCATTCATCTTTGAAAAGATAACCACTTCCTTCTGGTGATTTAAATATAACCCTATGATGATAACAGTCAAAAAAGCATGATATAGGACTAATGAGTCTATCCTAAGAATGAGATCGAAACCTGTCATCCTAAAAACAAAGAGACTCCCCAAGAAAAGGTAACTGCCTACCTCAAGGGGACAGTCCCTGCACTGGCGTATACCCTCCATCCATATTCCCAATGGTGTATCAAGGGTCATTAAACCATAGTGATACTGTATCTCTTCTAAGAGACATTCAACGATAGAAATAGAAATAAAAGAGTTTGAAGAACCTATATCAAAAAAAGAAGAGACAATAGTAGAGGCTACTAGAAAAGTACCTCGCACTGCAGATGGTCCCACAGCCTGATCCTCAGGTATTGGATGTATGGTATTCAACTAACCTGATACACAATCATGTGCAGTAGATGGACTACCACAATCATGACTGCTCTGTTGGTGCTGCTAATGATTTGTGTTAAGACTAACATAGCCACAACCTCCTCCTCGTCAAGACCTTTCGGTGCTATTCCAACTCCCCATCTGATGTGGCATAAAATAACTCACTCTTGTAGGTGGAGCGGATGCCAAAACTATTCCACTCGAAGATGGTGGAAAGGTCCTGCAAAAACATTGAAGATGACCTATATGGCTGCAAGATCGACACTCCATAGGGCCACTATCACACAGGGGCTTCTTATGCCTCTGTCTTCCACACTGATGACACACTACAGAGCTATCAAATTAGATACTCTGGTTGACGCTACCCTGATGAAAAACCTCAAGGGAATGTTTTTTACCACTGGAAGAACTAATGACCTGACAAAACACTGATCCTTTAAATATGGTGCTTGTGTTTTCCCTTAGGTTACACTCAATGTTAAGGGCCTAATCATCTATATAAAAAAAGGTAGGAAGGTGAAATACATTCACCTAAGTTCAGATGTTGTACTAGAGCCCATCCTCAAAATGTTTATCACATGAAAGATAACCATTGTCTAGAAGTGGTGGAAAGTGCTATAAATTAGTGAAATGTGTTGAATGTTCCATAACTAACATAGAATCCTGATCGAGATGCATGAAATATATGGATTTTCCCTCTCTCAGTGCCTGAGGAAGGAACTGATCATAGAAGGCAGTTCAAATATCATTCCATAACATGCCCTGATGATGACCGACCTGGGTAAACACATACCTCCAATGCTTGAAAAAAATCAGAAATAATGTATGTAGAAAGCTTGAATATCTACTCCGGAGGGGTTTCTAGATTCTCAAATATAGACAACATGGCCTCTTTCCAAGACTCAGTATCCTGAGAACTTCTATCCCCTGAAAACGTTAGAGGATGCTGCTGCTAGAACTCGTAGGTTAGACCAGCCATCATATGTGAAACTCATGGAGCACCATGCATGGATAACATGAGATGTAAGAAACTATCATAGACTTGCGATTCAGTGCCCAGATTAGTTACAATAGGCACTACCTCATGTGGCACTCTAGGAAGTAATACTGGTAGCTCAGGGCTCACCATGTCTGGAGCACGGTCGTCACCACCTTCCTGGTGAACGACTCAAGGACATCGTGGTGACATTGGTCTACAAATTCCACGCACACACATCAGAAAAAACATAGAAGCAATAGGATTTCATCACTAACAAAATATTAACAAAATAAATCTCACTACTAAAGGCATACTACCCCAAACTACCTGCTTATAAGTCTAGGTATTAGTAAGTGCTTAAGTATAAGTTTCATGTCATTTTTTAGTTAATTTCTAGGTTCAATCCTTTAACTTTCATAAACCTAACAAGGTGGGATAAGGATGTGAGACCAATTCATTTTATATTCAAGGATTCAATTTATAATGGATAGTCATTTCCGATGAAACATTTCCCATACAACTATTACTAGAAATGACACCCATTTACTTATAACATAATGACTTGACTCGGTAAATTACTCATACCAACCCATGAGGGCCCATACACCTCATGAATTGAGAAAGTCAATCATTCAATCAAAGCCAAAGTAATACAAGTACAAGAAACTATCACATCATCACTCAACAATTATAGGAATATCAAGTAATGAAAAGCAGTTAAATGCACCTATATGGCATGTCAATATGCATAACATGTGAAATATAGGTGCATATAATGATGCATGTAGAAATGTTCTTTGCCCTCATATGATCAGGCTAAAGATGAAATAAATTCTAAACCAGAGTAAAAATCAACAACAACACACGACATGTGCATCACCCAACGGTGAAATAATATCAAATATAATAGGGAAAATAGAACAACAATTGTATTTTAGGTAACTTGGATTTTACCCTGATCATGGGTTCACAATGCCCAATCATGACTTATGACTAATTCCCAAGCATTCCTATTTTCAAATATATTGTCTCCAAATAGTAAATTAAGAAAAGAAACTACCTATGATACCACTTTTTGACGACCCGGACTCGGAGGCCACTTAACGGGTACCCCGATCCTGGTTGGCCACATGACCTCAAGCGCATCATACCAAATGCCAAAGGATACCGACTAGTATCGAGGGCCTAGGGTGTTTCTATGGTAAGACTATGCCCTCATTAGTAGAGCGTAGCACAATAGAAGGAATGTAAATTAATAGTAAATAGTGGAAGAAATATAAATAACATAAATAAATATCAGAAGAAAACTAATGAAATAAATATACAAAAACAATAATAACTGTATCAACTGGATAAATGATGTTGTTATGTAATGTCACTAGAAAACTGGAAAGCATGGATACAAGACAGAAGAAACAACATGTTCCACAAGGTAAAATAAAACAAAGGCTACTCCAAGAATCCCGAAATCATACTCGATCATCTGCTTTTAAGCTCTATCCTATCAGCAATAAATCAGGTGTTGGAAGCCGCATGCCTCCCTTTATCAATACCTGAAACCACATAATCTACTATGGGTAACGAACCACACCTAGAGAGGGTGTGAGATAAATATCAGTGGGCCACCACCAATTGTGTCTATAACATTCGGCCCATGTAATGGGATATAGCAGTGTGCATGCATGAATATATAAGTAAAGAAAGCAGTACAATATAAATAAATACCCAAGTACCTACTACAGCCTTCGGTTGGTGTCTAAACATGTAACCAATTCATTAATTAATAAATTACCATTAAATGTTAACAGGTCATGTGAGGCCCAACCTATCACGACCCGTCCTCGGGGCCCATGTCGTGACTACCCCAAGCCCGCCTTCCATAGGCCAGAGGCTGGAAACTAGCACCAAGGCGTAAATCCCGATAAATAGAGAAGGCATTGCCTTTGTAAAGTAAACAACCATCACAGAGTAAGCAAGCGGAAAGAGTAAACACTAAGTAAAAACTGTAACAAGCTGTGCTGAAAGAAAAAGGGGCCAGAAATACAAGCCCAATTGTAAAGTACAACTGAAAGGGGAAAACAACATCTGAAAAGAAAAGCCACAGCGTCGAGCCGTCCTCTGGAAGTCCCACCTGAAGGGAGAGCACATATAGCCTCCACAGCTCCTCGGTCCAGCCGTCCACCCCGAGTACGTCCCGCCCAGTTGTCCACCTCCAGGTGCCGTCCTGCTCCGCAAGCCTCCACCATGATCAGCGCTGTCCGTCGCCTGCAACCAACACAACGAAGTGCGGGAATAGCCCGTGCAGGGGTGAGTATAAGCTACTCAGTAGGGACCCCGAGACCCCCAAAGGTCTCCCGAAATCCACAAAGGATACACCACAAAGTAAAGATACAATCACGAAGTAACAACCGACACTGCTTAGGTATATGCCCATACATATACCTAAGTCATTGATTCTCGTTTGGCTCCAACATCCGAGCCCAAGCACAACCCAATCCACACAAGAAATCAAAACGTATACTCACACAGAATAGCACAACACAATCCAAGAAGGAGAGTAAAAGTAATCCACATAGGATAGCTCAACACGATCCACAAAGGAAAGTAAACAGTAAATCCGCCCAGGATAGTTCAACACAATCCACAAAAGAGAGTAAACAGGATTCAGCTCACACAGGTATACTTCGTCGAAAAGGTGAAAGGGATGATCAGATAAAGATACTGAATCATCTAAGCTGGGACCCACTTAGGATACAAGACCAGCTGTCTTCATTGATTCACCTATGCTGGGACCCACATAGGATACCAGACCAGCACTGAATCATCTAAGATGGGACCCACATAGGATACAAGACCAGTATTCTTCATTGGTTCATCTATGCTGGGACCCACATAGGATACAAGACCAGCACTGAATCATCTAAGTTGGGACCCACATAGGATACAAGACCAGCACAGCTGTGACCCATATAGGATACAAGACCAGCATTCTTCATTGGTTCATCTTTGCTGGGACCCAATTAGGATACGAGACCAGCACTGAATCATCTAAGCTGGGACCCACATAGGATACAAGACTAGAACGGCTGGGACCCACATAGGATAAAAGACCAGCACTCTTCATTGATTCATCTATGCTGGGACCCACATAGGATACAAGACCAGCACTGAATCATCTAAGCTGGGACCCACATAGGATACAAGACCAGCACGGCTAGGACCCACATTGGATACAAGACGAGCACTCTTCATCGTCGTCGAAGTCGCAGCCAGCACTAGGGTTCCCGCACACAACAAGCTCGTTTGGGAGGGTCCGCTCCATGAGCCGAGAGGCTGATACATCAACTGACACATAGTCCAGAGTTGATATATCCAAAAGTTCCGTATCGTCAACGGGAACTCAACGTCGTAGACAGCGCGTCAATCGGACGCCCGGTCTGAGAGTTATTGGCTTTTTCGTCCCAGGGGCCCGGTTGGTTTTTAAGGAAAAACCAACCCGACTGTACTCCACCTGCGTCCAAACCTTGGGCGGAGTATGCCAAAATATTCTTCTCACTTAGAGGAATTCAACGAAGTCTACAGCACGTCAATCAGACGTCCGAAGCTCAAGATATGAGCGTTTCTGCTCCGAGGGCCCGGTTGGTTTCGTGTACGAACCAACCCTGCTGAACTCAAATTATCCCGAAACCTTGAGTGAAATATAGCAAAACGACCATCTCGATCCAGGGATCGCATCGCCACTGATTGTACGTCGTTCGGAGGCCCGCAGCTCAAGTTATGACCAAAAGACCGAAAATGTTTGGAGACGGGGGGTCTGGGCCCGGACCGACCCGGCCCGAACCGGGTCGACCCAGCTGGACCCGGCCCGGGCCATCCTGGGTGCAGCCCGGCCCGGCTCGGCTCGGCCGAGCGGCCGAGCAACGCGGGGGGCGCGCTGCCCCCATGTGACAACACCGCGGCCCCCGCGGGGGGCCGCCCTAGTCAACGGATGCAGCAAGGCCGCGTCCTGTGTGCGCCGGACCCACGCGGCCGAGGGTCCGCTGGCACCGCCGGTGGCTTCTACGGGCCACCAGAGTCGCTCCGGTGGTCCGACTCAGTTCCCGTCTGCGCCACTACTCCTCCCGGGTTCTGTTCTTCACTACGAAAACATCAAATCGCCTTTGCGGCACATTTTGTCGTCGCCCGCCAAATCCGCACAACAACGAAGAACTGCGGAGGGTTGTCTGGCCGTATTTGTTTGGCCCGCACCCTCCGCGTTAGATGATAACAGTCAGGAGAAAATATTCAACACAGAAAACATAACAAGAAAACAATTTTAATAAATTAAAATTGTTCTTATGAAACCGGGTTCTTTGTTTTGAACGGAAACACCCACAGAAATAAAAGGGTAAAATCATTCCCAATAAAACCCCTACCTCGTCAAGTCGTCGCACGCGCGTTCTTCGCGGAATTGTTCTTCGCGGAAGGAGGGGACCGTCACGTCGTCGCGGTATCCGGCGTTGTGTCGACGAACTCCGAGGATCAAGAAATAACAGATTTAATTATATCGACTAAATCCATGTGTTTGATATAATCCGCAAATAAATTTAAAGAACCACAATCTTTCACCTCAACGGATGATCGGAGATCTTGTTGCGGATGAAGGAACGTCACAGAAGAACGTCACGGGAGAGGAAATGTCAGTGTTGCGGCACACGGCGTCACATCGTCGATTTCTGCGGGTTTGGCGTTCTTCATGGGAGGCCGGCGTTCTTCGCATTCTTCGCGTTCTTCGTGAAGGAGGATGAAGGCACAAGATTTCTGTCAAAAGCCTCTCAACGAGCAATCCTCAAGATGTTGTGCGTTGGTATTATTTTATTATTAGGCTAACGGATTTCAAACAGGTTAAGAAACGACTAAATTAATTCATAGAATTAATTCAACGAAGAAAACCGCCCAATTAATTGGTGCGTTAAAAATTTAAGAAAACGTGTCAGTTGACTTTCATAAAAACGGGTTTTTGCGGGTGCGTTACTTAGGGGAAAAGAAATGGTGGGATCGTGCGGGCCCCACTTCACAAATATCCTACCAAGTGGGTAGGATATTTTGGATTGCACCCTATCCGTTTCAACTGAGCTTAAGCAGCTTAAAGTGGTCTTTAGGCGGCTTAAAGTGGTCTTTAAGCGGCTTAAAGTGGAATAAAAATAAAATTGTCGCACAACTTTATTTTATTTCATAACTTAAAACCCAAAAATTAAAAACCACAACAGAGCAAACGCAACTCCGAAAGAGGCATATCTAAAAAAATACCGGTGATGCGATTCCATCGGTGCCCTCAGAATTCGATTATGAGCACCGGTTCAAAAGTTATAAAACCCCGCTCGTCCGTTCACTGAACGTACCCGAGCCAAACTTCGGAAAGTGATTCCGGGCACACTGGGCCTCGGAATCAGGTGCTGTCAGAAACTGTGTTCTTGTAAACTTCCAAAGAAAATTAAGCAAAAAATTTCCTTGAAATTTACGGGTCTTTACATTACTCCCACAATAGGTATTTACGTCCCCGTAAAGCTTCACCATAAACATAGGGATACAAAGGCAGTACTGAGCACGCATATGAGCCTCCCGCTCCCAAGTGCTCTCCTGGAGGTTCCCGAGTTGCCATCTGAAGTGCACTAGAGGAATCTATCATCCACGTAGGACCCGCTCCTGTTGATCCTCGATCTCCACTGGGACCTCCGCAAAAGTCTCCCCATCATCAAAGACCATCTCTCCATGGTCAAAGATTTACATCGGGTCGTGCACGTATCTCCTCTGCTGAGATACGTGGAAGACGTCGTGCACCCGATGCAACTGTGGTGGTAGAGCCAGGCGATAAGCCACCTTGCCAATCCTTCTGAGGACCTGGAAGGGTCCGATGAAGCGTGGAGACAACTCGCCGCTTCAGGCAAACCTCCGTAATCCACGTCGAGGTGAGACACACAAGAAGATGTGGTCGCCATCCTCGAACTATAGTGGCCTCCACCTCCTGTCAGCGTATGACTTCTGTCTGCTCTGAGCTGTCCTCATCCGCTCCTGGATGACCTGGACCTTCTCTGATCCCACAAGAACTGCTAAGATTTCTTCTTTGCCGATAAGAGTAATCTGGTCTCATCCCCTGGACGAACCAATTCCTTTTCCTAATACAGTCAATCCCGACAAGGATGATACTAATCCATACCAAGGATGACGTCGTAAGGCCTCGACACTACTACCAAGAGATCCAACCGTTACTCTCGCCTCCAAGGGTTGAGTCACACTGTCGACATCAGTGTGTGGTAACTGGGTATCCTCCAGTAGATGTCTCACAAGTGAGGGTCAAGTCAACAGTCTAAACTGGAACCTCTTAGTAACAACACAAAAGAGGACAGGAATGAAAAAAATCACAAAGGTAAGCGTCTTTTACTATTGCAGCTCATAATACAAAGACACTACACAACAACAACAAGGAACTACAAGTACAAAGGATGTATCCACTAGTTCTGTAACACCCCGAGATTTTATGAAAAATATTCTTTTTGATTTCATTAATGTCTTGTGTTATACGCTACACCAAAAGGAGCTTCCACAACATGCATCCTTTACTTTCCTTGCATTACACGCAATCACGACCTTCCTTGATAGCGTGTGTTGTACGCAATACCGAGTTTCACTAAACAACGATATACTATTAAAATATTATTAAAACTAGCCGTTATGAATAGTAATAACCACTTTTTGAAATTTTTTAAATTTTATTTTTCAAAATGGACTTCATTTTTGGATTTGGAATATTGAAGTTTGCTTAGGGTGAAATTTTGGTAATTTTCGGATAACTTTCATATTTTGATGAATATTGGAAATTACTAAATTTTAATTAAAAACAAATTTTTCAACCGAAATAATTAATAGTGATAAATTAATAATTTTAGTGGTTTTAAAGTATATTTAGAATATATTTTTACAATTTAATACAATGTTGGTCATTGGATGTAATTTCACATTTAAACCAGTTATAAACAAGTGTCAATCTTTTGATAGTTATTATCTCTTAAAAACACGCCTTTTGTTTTGATGACGGGAATTAATTTTTAAATTAATTAATGCAACTGATATGTTTTGAATTTGGTAAAATAGAAATCATTTTTGAGTTCATAATATAAAATATAGCTTAGGCCTAATTTTTGGCTTTTTTCTGAAAACTTTCAATTTTTGATGAATAGTGAAACCACTAAGTGGTAGTTAAAAAACTGAATTTTTCATAAAACTTAATTTTACCACTTCTGTGAGTGGAATTTCAAAAATCCGAGAGACACGGTTGATGTCAGTAAGTAAAATGTGGTTCAATGAGATGAAAATAAGTTTTGGTTAATAGTAAATTTTTTCTTTTATTTACCATGGTTAAAAGTAAATAGGGTAATTAAGGGTAAAAATGATATTATTATTACCCTAACACATGTCCAAATTCTATTGGATAAGTGTAATTCGACCAAAAACAAGCTTAGGAATAAAATATGACCATTTAGGCCCACTTGGATTAGATTAGGACATTTATTATTATTTAATTCAAAGAAGAGTTAAAAGAGTTAAAATCAAAGTTTATTTATTAAAAAAATTTTAATATAGTGTTTTACATAAGATAAATTAGATTGTAAATATTCATTAGAAAGATAAAACGATTTCCTACATAATGGTATTTTATTTGTAATTTTTAGACATTAAATATTTTAATTTATTTATGACACAACGATGATGTAGTAATTATATTATTAATGAAATATTGACATAATTGATGTTATAAATACCCAAATAAATATAATTTGAGACTTTTTATGAATTCCACTAATTTTATAGGTTAATATGACATGTTAGTATTGATTTAATTAACTTTTTTCGAACTTATCATTCTGTTATGAGTTTCAAAAAAATCAATTACTAAATAGTGTAAAAATTGACATAAAATAGTTTTTAAAACAAATATTATATTATTAATTGTTATTTTATTCCTAAAAATCTAAGGTTAGTCCAAATGACTTAGATAAGGTTATATATATTAATAATAAATAAATTGGGGTTCGATTGTCTTCTTATAGTAAGTTTATTAACCTTATATTGTAAGAACACAAGAAGACACGGTAAAAGTAAAATTATTTAACTTAATGTTAAATCTAAATGATAAGGTTAAAATAGGAACCTAAACTTGTCTAAATTCTATTGGATGAGAGGATTTAGACCCATACCCACCTTAGACTCGAAATAAATCAATTTGGAGCTATTTAAAACCGAACTTGACTTTATAATAAAATAATATTTATAGTTATTCCAAAGGTGCCCCTCTCCTCCCTTATAAAAGGGAACCTCCTCCCTCTCCTCCTCACACCAATTTGAGCCTTCAAGCTCGGCCAACCCCTGCATAATTATCTTCTACACTTCCCTATAAACATACTAGAGGTTCTGATCTTATTTAAAGACCAATCTTAGTTCCCTAAGAGGAGGTTTCAAAGAGGCGTATCGAAGAAGAGGAGGTTCAGACACTTACGAAGCAAATCAGACCTAAGGTAAGGGAAATATCACAATCTCATTTTTATCCGAGATTGTTTTTACTTTGGTATTTACTGGGGTGTATTTTATCATCCATATCCATGTTTCCTCAATATGTAATATTATTTCCATTGACCTACAAATGTTTAAATCCTATTTTACCCTTCAGTGAGTTTTTAGTAAAAGATATGAAAGGAATCTTTTGTCGTTTTTCGTACGAGTTACTTTTTTGACTTTTCTGACAAAAGTACGCGAAAAATGTTTTTTTAACTTATACGGCATGAATGGATTTTTAAAACATTATTTCCAAGAAGATTCCTTTACAAGTTTTCAAGTTTATTTTTAATCAACTTCCTTTAGTTATAATTTAATGACATGTTAAGAAATGAAAAGTGTTTTTGAAGTAGAAAGGATATTTTCGTCAAGAATGGAGTTCAAGTGTTTTTATCAAAATTATTTTCCATATAAGATAATAAAGGGTTCTGTTTCTATCCCTATTATTACATGGACTTGATTATGCTGTGATGGAAATATTTTTTATGAATTCCTTTATCTTATATGAATTGTTTTATGATATCATGATGTTTAAGAATCCCATTTTTATTACATGGGTTATGATATGATGTATGGTTTATGATTTTGTGGCACACATAAGAATGGTATCATTATGAGATGGGTGGGACCTATATCTCCCTCCAATGCATTGGGTAAAAATTTTATATCTCATGAGATAGACATGGCTGGAACGGTAGATTATACCGGTTCAGTGAAACAGGACTGAAACGAGGGTGACTCAGTTCAGAAAGGGACTTTGTCCACTAAGATAGTCTTGGAAATGAGTCTTGACTAACAAGAAATGATTCTCTATGATTATGTGTGTATGAAACAAAGTTTCATGTTTTATGTTATGATTATTGGGATTTCATTTCACTACTATGATTTATCCCATGTTATGAAATTATGCTCTCTTTTGCAGGTTAAGATTTCCAAAATGTTATGTTCTTATGAATATGATGTGATTGATATTTATTTTGTTTATCCTTACTGAGCATTTGAGCTCACCCTTTTATGTTTTATTTTCCCCAGGATATAAAGAAAGGTTTCAGGTAAAAAAAAGTAATATCTTTATGGGAGATTTTGAAGATCTTTCACCATGATTAGAAGATTATATTCCGAGTTTCCAAAGACACTAAATTATTACGATCCTTGTGTATGTGTTTTTGTTATGTACTAATTATTCCGCAAAAGTAATGTAAAGTCCATGTATGTCAAGCTTCGGGCCTCTACAAGTTCTGCTCCTGTCCATCTGCTCCCAGAGCTCCATGATCGAAGGCCTCAGCTGCCTGAAGCTGAGCTCTCGCATGTCCACCAACTCCCTATGGTCGGGGTGGACCTCCTGGTGGTGGTGGTGTCAACACCTCGAAGTGTCGCCCACCATCTGCTACTTGGCCAGCTCCTCTGCCTCCTCCGCCTACACCCTGCGGACCACCGTGGCCAAACCTCTGTCTGGGAGGTCCCCCTACCACCTGCTGCTCATCTGTAAGACGAGTCGGGAAGTCTCGAGCCATGTGACCATGCCCGCTGCATGCATAGAAATGCTTTCCCCTCGTGTAGCTGGCTCTCCTTCCGGTGCCCCGCACAACCGAATATTCATCCTGAGACTGCCCATCTGATGGTCTGGCCCATTTGGATCTCTACGTCACCTGTCTACTGCCAGCTGCAGAAGATCCTGCTACGGGCCGTCCTGCGGAGGGCCCTGTCACGGGAGCCTTCTCGGCAAGAAAACTCTCCACTAGAAGGGCTCTCTCCAACACCTCTGCCTGTTTCAGAATGTTGAGGGAGATCATCGAAGCCCTGATCTCGTGCCTCAGTCCCTGCTCGAAGGTCCGGGCCCGGAAGAACTTGTCCCATACCATATCTGTGGAGTAGCGCGAGAGATCAGTAAATCTCACCGAGTACTGGGCCACTAGCATGCTGCCCTACCGTAGCTGAAGCAGCTCTTGTATGCGCACCGCACGGAGGGTGGCTGGGACAAACTCTGAGTGGAAGAGGCTCTCAAAGTCTGTCCAGAGTAGAGATGCCTCATCATTCACCTAGAGCATCAAGCTCTACCATCGGCCCGCTGCCGCGTGCAGTAGGCTCGCTGCGAGGATCACCATGAGGTCTGCTGGTGTCCTCACTAATCGAAAAACTCTCACTACTACCTCCAGCCAGTCCTCTGCTGCCTGGGGGTCCGTCTCCCCGCGGATCCTGGGCGGTCGTTGGCGCTGGAACTCATGCAGTGCACTAAGGCGACGTGCATCGTCAGCGGCTGGGGCTGGTAGCATTGGTGGCTCGGCAGGTAAAGGTATCGCCGATGCCTCTGCTGATAAGGAGCCCTGCACCGAGGCCTCGTCGCTCGGTGGGCTGTCATCACGCTCCACTCTCGGAACCCCAGCTGGCTGCTGTCGTGGGTCCATCCTGAAAAGAAACAGGTGCGCCATGGTCAGAACTGTATACCTGGTGAGCTGACACAAGTAATCACAAAGAAAACTTGGACACACATGCAATCAATGTTTTCGTGCATTATGTCAGAAATCAGAAGTCAGGGACCTGGTGTATGGATACGTCGGCCGCCGCACCAACACTTGAATCCCTGGACTGATAACCACACCCAATACGCTGAACACTATTTCATCACATAGAAGAAAGATCAGAGTCTGCGGTAAGACCGAACTCCTCTGATACCAATTTGTCACGACCCGTCCTCGGGGCCCGTGTCGTGACTACCCCAAGCCTGCCTTCCATAGGCCAGGGGCTGGAGACAAGCACCAAGGCATAAATCCCGATAAACAGGAAAGGCATTGCCTTTGTAAAGTAAACAACCATCACAGAGCAAGCATGCGGAAAGATTAAACACTAACTAAAAACTGTAACAAGCTGTGCTGAAAGAAAAAGGGGCCAGAAATACAAGCCCAACAGTAAAGTACAACTGAAAGGGGAAAACAACAACTGAAAAGAAAAGCCGCAGCGTCGAGCCGTCCTATGGAAGTCCCACCTGAAGGTCGAGCACAGATAGCCTCCACAGCTCCTCGGTCCAGCCATCCGCCCCGAGTACGTCCCGCCCAGTGGTCCACCTCCAGGTACCGTCCTGCTCCGTAAGCCTGCACCACGATCAGCGCTGTCCATCGTCTGCAACCAACACAATGAAGTGCGGGCATAGCCCGTGCAGGGGTGAGTATAAGCTACTCACTAGGGACCCCGAGACCCCCGAAGGTCTCCCGAAGTCCACAAAGGATAAACCACAAAGGAAAGATACAATCACGAAGTAACAACTGACACTGCTTAGGTATATTCCCATACATATATCTAAGTCATCGATTCCCGTTCGCCTCCAACATCCGAGCCCAAGCACAACCCAATCCACACAGGAAAGAAAAATGTATACTCACACAGAATAGCACAACACAGTCTACGAAGGAGAGCAAAAGTAATCCACATAGGATAGCTCAACACGATCCACAAAGGAAAGTAAATAGTAAATCCACCCAGGAAAGTTCGACACAATCCACAAAGGAGAGTAAACAGGATTCAGCTCACACAGGTATACTTCATCGAAAAGGTGAAAGGGATGATCAGATAAAGATACTGAATCATCTAATCTGGGACCCACTTAGGATACCAGACCAACTGTCTTCATTGATTCACCTATGCTGGGACCCACATAGGATACAAGACCAGCACAGAATCATCTAAGCTGGGACCCACATAGGATACAAGACCAGCACAGCTGGGACCCACATAGGATTCAAGACCATCATTCTTCATTGGTTCATCTATGCTGGGACCCACATAGGATACAAGACCAGCACAGCTGGGACCCACATAGGATACAAGACCAGCATTCTTCATTGGTTCATCTATGCTGGGACCCACATAGGATACAAGACCACCACTGAATCATTTAAGCTGGGACCCACATAGGATACAAGACCAGCATGGCTGGGACCCACATAAGATACAAGACTAGCACTCTTCATTGATTCATCTATGCTGGGACCCACATAGGATACAAGACCAGAACTGAATCATCTAAGCTGGGACCCACATAGGATACAAGACCAGCACGGCTGGGACCCATATAGGATACAAGACCAGCACTCTTCATCGTCGCAGTCCACTGAGAATCTCGGCACAGTCGTCGTCGTTGAAGTCGTAGCCAGCACTAGGGTTCCCGCACACAACAAGCTCGTTCGGGAGGATCCGCTCCATGAGCCGAGAGGCTGATACATCAACTGGCACATAGTCCAGAGTTGATGTATCCAAAAGTTCCGTATCGTCAACGGGAACTCAACGTCACAGACGGCGCGTCAATCGGACGCCCGGTCTGAGAGTTATTGGCTTTGTCGTCCAAGGGGCCCGGTTGGTTTTTAAGGAAAAACAAACCCAACCGTACTCCACCTCCATCCAAACCTCGGGCAGAGTATGCCAAAAGATCCATCTCACTTAGAGGAATTCAACGAAGTTGACGACACGTCAATCGAACATCTGAAGCTCAAGATATGAGTGTTTCCGCTCCGAGGGCCCGGTTGGTTTCATGTACGAACCAACCCGACCGAACTCAAAGTATCCCAAAACCTTGAGTGCGATATACCAAAACGACCGTCTCGATCCAAGGATCGCATCGCCGCTAGCAGCGTGTCGTTCGGAGGCCCGTAGCTCAAGTTATGAGCAAAAGACCGAAAACGTCCGGAGACGGGGGGTCTGGGCCCGGACCAACCCGGCCCAACCCCCCCTGGGTCGGCCCAAATCGGGTCGACCCAGCTGGTCCCTGTCCGGGCGGGCCAGGGCGCGGCCCGGCCGGCCCGGCTCGGCTCGGCCGAGCAACGCGGGGGGCGCGCTGCCCCCGCGTGACAACACTGCGGCCCCCGCGGGGGGCCGCCTTGGTCAACGGACGCGGCAAGGCCGCGTCCTATGTGCGCCGGACCCGCGCGACCGCGGGTCCGCTGGCGCCGTTGCCGCCGTCGCATCGGTGACCCGCGCCGCTGGTGGCTCTCGTGGGCCACCAGAGTCGCTCTGGTGGTCCGATTCCGTTCCCGTCTACGCCGTTGCTCCTCCCGGGTTCCGTTCTTCACTACGGAAACATCAAATCGCCTTTGCGGCACATTTTGTCGTCGCCCGCCAAATCCGCACAACAACGAAGAACTGCGGAGGGTTGTCGGGCCGTGTTTGTTTGTCCCACACCCTCCGCGTTAGATGATAACAGTCGGGAGATAATATTCAACCCAGAAAACATAACAAGAAAACAATTTAAATAAATTAAAATTTTTCTTATGAAACCGGGATCTTTGTTTTGAACGGAAACACCCACAGAAATAAAAGGGTAAAATCATTCCCAATAAAACCCCTACCTCGTCAAGTCGTCGCACACTCGTTCTTCATGGAATTTCTCTTCGCGGAAGGAGGGGACCGTCGCGTCGACGGGGTATCCGGCGTTGCGTCGACGAACTCCGAGGATCAAGAAACAACAGATTTTATTATATCGATTAAATCCATGTGTTTGATATAATCCGCAAAAAAATTTAAAGAAACGCAATCTCTCACCTCAACGGATGATCGAAGATCTTGTTGCGGATGAAGGAACTTCGCAGAAGAATGTCGCGGGAGAGGAAACCTCGGCGTCGCGGCACACGACGTCACGTCGTCGATTTCCACGGGTTCGGCGTTCTTCGTAGGAGGCCGGCGTTCTTCGCGTTCTTCGCGTTCTTCGCGAAGGAGGATGAAGGCACAAGATTCCTGTCAAAAGCCTCTCAACGAGCAATCCTCAAGATGTCGTGCGTTGGTCTTATTTTATTATTACGCTAATAGATTTCAAACAGGTTAAGAAATGACTAAATTAATTCATAGAATTAATTCAACGAAGAAAACCGCCCAATTAATTGGTGCGTTAAGAATTTAAGAAAATGCGTCATTTGACTTTCATAAAAATGGGTTTTTGCGGGTGCATTACTTAGGGGAAAAGAAACGATGGGGCTCGTGTGGGCCCCACTTCACAAATATCCTACTAAGTGGGTAGGATATTTTGGATTGTACCCTATCTGTTTCAACTGATCTTAAGCAGCTTAAAGTGGTCTTTAAGCGACTTAAAGTAGAATAAAAATAAAATTGTCGCACAAATTTATTTTATTTCATAACTTAAAACCCAAAAATTAAAAACCACAACCGAGAAAACGCAACTCCGGAAGAGGCGTCTCTATGAAAATACCGGCACTGCAATTCTATCGGTGCCCTCAGAATTCGATTCCGAGCACCGGTTCAAAAGTTAAAAAACCCACTTGTCCGTTCACTGAACGTACCCGAGCCAAACTTCGGAAAGTGAGTCCGGGCACACCGGGCTTTGGAATCAGGTGTTGTCAGAAACTGCATTCTTGTAAAATTCCAAATAAAATTAAGAAAAAAATTTCCGTAAAATTTACGTGTTTTACAAAACCAACATCGACAACTCCTCATGATAATATAAGTAGGGAAGGTCTCAAGACGTAACAAGGCAACCTGAGAAAGATATCCAGTGAGGGAGTTCCAGGGTAATAAATAAGGTAACATAAATCTCATGGAATGCTAACTTAGTATTATATGAGTCTATATAATGTTTAAAAGTGTAATCCAAGGATCATAATCCAAGGAATTCTACAATAAGGCACCTATGAAGTCGAAGGTGATTGACCAAGGTAAAATGGATCAAAGCAAAGGTAGGGCCCTATGGGATTTCTCCACGGAACCTTGCCACAATCCATATTTTTGTATTTTCTAATAAAACTTTTAATGGGTAAGTGTAGACCCTCACAAAACCACCAGATTCAACCCATCACCAGAATTACACGGGAATTATGCAAGATTCAAATTTCAAACCAAACACTGCAACCAACCCCATCGGTACCACTATTGCCACCTAAAAGAAAACACAACATTCAAAAAGCAAAACCCTTCCATCATTCACGCTCCTTCCTCGAGATCACAAAAGATCCACCTCAAGATGCATAAACATTGATTCGGTCACCTTCCTAGATTCGTTCAGACTTCTCCGTCGTCATCGCTTCTCGGAACCATCACCTTCATCATCACCATAGTCATCGCCGGAGCATCCATCACCATCGTCACCGTCCTCATCACTCGACACCGACATCCAGATCGTCGACATCGACCACAAAAACACCATTTACCTTCAACATCCACTCCATACGCATCGTATGAACACGAACCACCAGACGAATCGCCAGAATACCCAAAAAACACAGAAAGGAACTCCCCGATGACGAAATAAACCAAAGAGGTGAATCAGACGCAGCACCTTGTATGCCCATACGCTTGCACGAACACGTCCCAAAGTCTCCTCAGAAGTAAACACACCCAACCATCCTAGATGGGTGCAAAGAACTTGGAAACCAGAGCAGAGAACAAGTGACGGGGCCTCCCGCAAGCTGAACCGCGAAGCCAACACCCTCAACCAACCAGGGCCTATGAAGATGAAGTCTCCACGTGAAACCGAACCACTCGAACTCACATCCCAGAGCACCGGGGAACCTACTAGTCAATGATGGATCTAATGAGTGTATTTGAGGTATCATGTAATAATGAAAAGAACCCTACGGTAGTATATCATACATACGAGGAATATAAAAGACCCGGATTCTAGGTGTGTATCAACCTAAGAAAACAACATCCTTGAATCAGAATGGGGTTCTCGAGACCCATGATATTATCATATTAGAATCCAAGGTGAGATCTAGTTAGTATGTTCTTATTTTATATTTTAATCAAATTGTAATTCATTTGGTTCAATTATTTCTTTCAATTAGCATGGATAAGTCAAGTGGAGTTGAAACCATTTATTTATTGGTCCAAGCCTTGTCTTCCATTAGCATGGATATGCAAAGTAGCTTTGTAACCATTTAATCAAGTCTCTATTAACCATTAAGGCATATTAAATTATTTAGTTTCACTCTTCTACTGTCCATCAACATAGAAAGGGGTGATAAGGACATGTAACGTTTATTCAATCACATTTGTTAAGGCCAAGTTATATACACAGTATACTTTCCATTCCTCATTACACATTTAATAATCATTTGAAAACACTTACCTTAGGTAGGTCAAGTGATGAGAATACATGGTACATGCCATTATGTAATCCTCATTAAACAACAAACCATTTATTATAGGAAGGCTCACCATTAGGTAGGTCATGAAGGGGAATACCTGAACAATGGCTCAAACTTGTCAAAAACACTAAAAACCTAATTATGGCATATCCTTTGACATGAGGCAGATTGAGTTGTGTGTGTAACCACTAAAAAATAATCACATATTTGGAAAGAGAATAACCATATGATTATGAAAATTATAATAATTGCATGTAAATTCAAGGAACAGTCCCCGATAAAATTGGTGAACCCCACACGAACATTCCAAAAACAACAAACTTTAGAGATATATTTTATACCACCCACCTTGGGGTTGTAAATTATTTCTCCTCTAGTATCAGCCCTTGATTTTCCTAAGACTGGAATAGATATAAGAAAAGGTGAAAAATGATCACACAATGATATCTAGGTTGAGAGTGAAAGAGATGAAGAATGGATAAAGAGGTCTCGAGTACTTACCGTTGCACATCCAACGTGATGAACAAAAGCTCGATTGGATGCTTGACAAAGTATATCTCTTGATTCCATGTTTATATCATTAAAAATCTCCAAATGGATGAAAATAGAGGAAAATAATGCTTTTTTATGAGTTGGGAATAAGGATGAGTATTAATAGATTACTAAGGAAAAAACCAGAAATTTATCCAGAAAAATAGAATGCGCACAATTTATCTACACTCTTTGTCAAATAGTGTGAAAACCATTCAGGATGGATCTTCCCGAACTGTTTGGTCTGTATGGTTTTTAAAATTTTAAACAAACCATGCATGGATACCTTGAAAAAATGGTCTCTCAAACGGTTAGGCCCCATGGCTGTGCGCCAACCAATCAATGTGGCTATTTCTAAAAAACATCTTCAGTATAGTTTTCCAAACCGTGCGGAATTCCAACATGGTTTTCTCTAATCCGTGTGCAAGGATTATTTTCTCCAAAAATATGGGTTCTAGGATCCAAAAAATCCCCAGACACCCTGTTAACCTTTACTAACTCATTAGGCATCTATATTAGGTCAAAATTAAAGATTTAGATACAAAATTAAAGGATCCATACCTGGGTGAAAAACTAGGTTCTTACAGCTTGGTTGTCATGGGGTTTTCTTATAGTTTCCTAGTGCCATGGAATATGTTTGGAATAATGAATAAGATAATTATAGGGTATTTAATTAGTATTAAAAAGTTAATTAACTACTAATGATTTAAATGCAAAATTATTAGATGAGATAAACATGGGTTATAGATAATAAATGGTTTGACATTAAATATGGATTAATTAATGGTATAATAAATTTAATGTGTTTGGTAAATTATTAAACATATAAATGTATAAATTATATAATTAAATTAAATTTTAATAATGATTTCATGGTTGTATTGTGTGTAAATGTGGGACTATCTTGTGGATCTATTTTGGAAGAAGATGGTAATTATGGTAGTGGTTTTGAGGAAATTTTGATGGGTATTAATATTTTTGTTTTTTTAAGAAACCTAGGGGTTGGATTTATTGTGTTCATGATATATATATATATATATATATTTGATTTCATATACACCACCACCCAAGTAACATAACCTTACTGACCAAAATATGTTTTTTTGTTTTGACTGTTTTATTTGATATCTAGGTTTGTGAAGGGATAAATGGATGACTTCTCTATCTTCCCTTCTCCCCCTTCATGAAGTAGTATAAGTAATGATTGATCATAGTAGTTAAATTCATATGAAATGTAATGTAATAAGGTTAAAATATGAAATATATTATTTAACATGGTTATGTTGTTTATAGTGTGGATACATGGTCGGTGATGTGTGTGGTAGGAGGAGGACATGAGTTTTATGTCCGTTATATTCACATGAACCAACTATAATAAGGTTGTGATGATTTTTTTGATATTTGTGGTGTTTATAAAATAATGGATATGTAGTTATATGTAGTGGTTGATATGTGATTATGACTTGGATATTATGCTATATGTGTTTGTGAAATGGGATATGATGTGAAATGGCATGGATTCAGAAGGGTGGAGTCACAAGGAATTTCCTAGTTCAAAAAAGGATGATAAACCTATAAGGAAGTGGTTTTTGGGTAACTTTCTTCAATATTATATCAGTATAAGGTTTTTATACTTGGATTCAAAATTGGAAGAGTGATCCTTAGTGATATTGGGTGATATTTAACATTAGATCGGATCATGGTGGTTCTATTGTTTATTCATCTAGGCAATTGTATGATTCTTCTATTTTTTCATGAGACATTTTGAGGATCATCATACTATGTGTACTTCTATTATCACCCCAATATATATATATATATATGTATGTATGTATTTTATGTTTCTAGAATGACGTTGGTGACTGATAAAGACATTACTAGATCTAGGAATTTGATTACAAGGGAAATGCATCCCATTTATGAAATTTATACCCTCAATTATAGTGACACAACCCATGACTTATCAGAGGTAGGATTTAGGTGTCCCATTCATCTTCATTATTCAACTAGGATGGGTTCCCGGTGGTAAAGGTCCTGAATTTTGGTGTCAAATATATCCTTTAAGGTTAGGATAAAGTTTGGAGTTAAGTACTGGTGAGGTTTTAATGGTATTTGTAGTGAATCCTCATTAATCAAACCTATCTCATTCCATAATAAGGGAGGTTATCTTGGTCATGTGAATTTAGGACCCTTTGTGGTCTGACAAAAGGACCCTATGCACACTAAAAATATAATTCAAGACGACACTTCTCTGGGGGTACAAACCTTGATGAGGTATATACATCCTGATGGTTATGCATGTGTTTATATTATATTGATTTTGGGGAATGAGAATTAATACACTTAAATAATATTATATAAAATTCCATGCTCTGGGCTTAAGGATTCAGGTCATACTGGTGAATTATGTTATGTATTTAGAGATATAAAGGGGTTTATTGGAATTTCCAATGCAATTCTCATTGCTTTGTCTTCTACTATCTTGATATTTTATTGGTGTAGTTTTTTCCTTATGTAATGTGTAAATTATTTTCTAGATTTATTTGTATATATGGTAACACTATTTATACTAATAATATTATGATTTATATTCTATTATTGTTTAAAGGGGAAAATGTAGTATTAATTTAAAAATCAATGGATTAATGAATTTCAGTAGAAGTAAATGGTTAATGTAAATCTTTAAAATGTTAATAATAACTTCATATTTTTTATATTTTCTTACAATATAAAATTGTAGTGTTTACATTGGTGAGTTACTACATTATTTAATGTGTTAATAACCGAAGGAACATTGAATGGAATAAGTTGAATTTTTAGAGCCTCATGTTTTATTTTACATGTTAAATGTAAATCTAGATTATCTTAGTTTTGAAGTTAAATATGTTGGAACTAATTAGAAAAAATAGAATATTAGTATTGTCCGAGTTCATCAATGAATATGATAAAATCATATAATATTTTCAAAATTGAGATATATAAGTTATTAAGGGACAATATGGTAGTTAGTCATCATGATTATTATATATTATATAAAGTTGGTTTTCCAACTGGTTTAACAAGAATTATGATAAATTATTAATGAATTTATTTATGATCTATTGTTACCTCATTATGGATGATAAGTTAAATTGGAATATTTATAGAGTAATTGAGTCTATTTAATTTTAAATTAAATGTATCTATAAAATTTATTTTAAATTTGAGCAATCTAATTTTGATAACTTTACTCATATTGTATAATAATGTGCGAATTAATTTTTAATAATTTTTACATGACTTAATTAAATATTGATGTCCATTATTAGTAATAAGTTTTCTTAAATTAATAGAGGATTTAATTTATATGAAGGCTATGTTGAATTAAATATTCTTCTTGAAAAATGGGTTGGGAGTGTATTATAAAGGATTTTTCAAACTTTTTTTAAGATAATGAATAAAAGTTTTGAATTTGAATTGTTTTTGGGGAAAGAAAGAATATTTCAGGGAAATCATATGGTCAATTTGAAAAGCTTCAAATATGTTGCATTGAAGGAAATATTTTAATATTTAAAATAATTTTTTGTTTTAATATCTTTTCAAACATGATATAGGTTATTAAATTTATGTAATGTGAATTTTTTGTTCCCAAGAGGGTATTTTTGAGGTCCGTCCCTTAACTAGGATTATTAGTAATGTTATGTTGTATACATAAGTACTAGAGAGAAGAAATGGGTTATTTTATTTTTTGTTGGTTTTATGGACAGTGGTGTGGGAGTTAAAAGATAGTTTTATTGTTAGAGGTAGTTATGATGTTTTTTTGGGAGGAACATGAGATTATATCAGGAAAAAAGAGTTTAAAATTTTGGCATATATGATTAGATGTGATTCTTTCATTGTGTTCAGGTTTTCTCTACTATTAGTCTCTGAATTTGTCTCTTAAAATTAACTTATTGAATTTGATGTTTGGGTTGAAGACACAATTCTAAATAATCATCAAGGGGTTGTTCTTGGGAAGTAAAAGAAGAAATTGAATGAAGTGTTTTTCAGATTTTTGTAGTAATAATTTATAAATTTCTTTAATGAAGAGTCGATTCTTGAGGATGAGGATTGGTTGTTGGAGGTTCATGTTTCCTATGAATTGAAAAGTACTCCAGATCAACTCTGAATTTCCTTAGTAAGGGGTTCACTATGAGGGGTAGATTGAGTGTGGTGGAATAAAAATCATGGTGGTCTAATAGACATTTCTTGGGTAGAATTACCTCTATTTTTTAAGAAGGATTTCTTTCCCTAGTTATAGTGAGATGAATGTAGGAATGATCTATTTGATCTTGAGAAAGGGGAGTCCAATATTCATTATCTTTGGAATTTATTTTTCATATGTTCTAGTTTTTAGACGAATTGTATGATGAATATATGAAATCATGATATTTTTAGTTTAACTTGATGTTAGAGATTCAGTTATAGGTGGTGAGTTTATTGTTTAAGCAAAGTGGTACTCATTCTGTGGCACCACATCACGTAGAAAGGGATCAAATCCTATATGCATCAATATTTTCCCCCATTTTAGTGGGAGAGGTGGTCTTATCTCATATGTGAGATACTAGTAGGAGAATATGGAGCACAATTAAAAAATGGTGTAGGGCGTCTCAATGGATTTAGTGGTGGTGGTCTCTGGTTTGTGGCAATTTTAAAGGGCATCAGTGATGACAAACATCCATATATGGAACACCATGGGTGGTGTAAATATATGATGGATGTCTTTCAGTGGGGTGCATAGAGGAGATGTCAATATGAATCAGTGGTGATGGGATGAGGCCTTCAATGTAGTGCCATTGATGGGAGTGTGACTCGCTGGCGGGAACCTTGGTGGTGGGGTCAATGTTCGGAATATGATAGGACCACATCTAGGTGTTTTAATTGTATAAGGGTTCATAGAATGACTTAACGGTCTAGGTATAATTGTCAGTTTTTATTAGTATTTCATCTCCCCTTGGCATGTTGGCTATCTAATGGATTGCCTCTGCCTAGAATCACAAAATGTTTTGTTTGGTTCAATAAAAAGGGCGTACTTTCCCCTACCTATTCAAAAATTGTTTGAATATGAGTGGTTATACTAGGGTGATCTAACGGGTTCACTTTAGGCTATAGAGTTGGTTGAAGATGAGACATTGAGTTATGAAGCATGCAAAAAGTGAAAACAAAAAGTGAGATGATTCTTTAGGGTTCATTAATGACTTTTAACTTGGTGTTGGGGTAGCTCTAGGAGTCCTATTTTAGGAAATATCATCTATAATAATTATCATGTGGTGTTCCTTCAGTAGTATGTCTACTCTATGATTAATTTTATTCCATGGTTTAGGTAGGTTGAATGATTTTTTGTTAGGGTGGTCAAATTTTAGTGGGTAGTTAGTTAAAATTAAGTGAGTTTGGTTTGTTAATTAATGATTTTTTTTATTTTAATTTAGTAACCATATTCCTTTCATATAAAATTATTTCATTTTTTTATTTTAGTATCATTTTTTTGGGAATATTATCACTATAATTCTCTTAAGTTAGTATTAAAAATGCAATATTTGTATTATTTTTTTAAAAGACAGATCTAATATAACATTGTATGAGTTAAAATGAAAAAAATAAGTGTTCTTATTTACTATATAACTTTAATAATTTTAGAAATATTAGAAATATTTAAGTATTTAAACATCCATATTTAACAAAATTAATTGGAATAGATTTTTGTTTCCAATTTGTTTTGTTTATTAAAAGAGTAATGGCTGATAAGGAGGGTTAAGTTCTGATATGTTGTTGTGGATTATCTATTTATTCATTCTCTTTCTTGTTAATCCCCTTTGGATATAATAATTTCGTTTTATGATATCCCATGTATTGTTTTTTTTTGAAAGGAATAATATTATATTGTACTCTACTAGTCATGTGTGTTAAGAATGTATAACTCATTACTCTGAGTGTTGTAATCATTGGTAGTTTGAAGATAGTTCCTAGAATGGAATAGTAATAATGGGGTATTTAGAGAGTAGATCCATTGGAGTAAGGGGTTCTTGTTTGTGAGGTTTATACCTTGGATGTTTAGTTTTTTCATCTTTTAACTTCTTATTTTGGTTTTCATTTTATTTTTAATGATGCATTGTTTTCAGAGGTATCAAATATTGTGGACCAAACCTTCTTAGATCATTGAATTTAAAATTTTTATTATCAAATTTTTCGAGAGAAGGTTTTAGGGAGGAAGGAAGATTTAGAGCTGTCATTTTAGCTTAATGGGTGTGTTGAAAGTTGGTGTTAAAAATTTCACTATTGGAAGATAACTAGAAGAGGAGGGAGTTCTATAATATTGTTTGGAAACCTGTTACACTCATTTTTTTAAATTATTGATTTATCATTACTTATCATGTAACGTTTTCATATCACTTTGTATCATAGTGTAATTCTTATGTATTAAGGTATACCTTATATAACATAATGCTTCTCAATACATTTCCAAATTATTAATTTGAAAATTTGACAAAATCTCATGTATCCAAATGAAAAATTGATTAACCCTTATGTATGAGTTTAGTGCCCCTATATATGAGTTGAGTTCCCTTACATATTAGATGGTTACCCTTATGTATGGGTTGGATAAACATTACATACCACACTACAACCATGTAAATTTATCAAATTTCAATCAGAATGGTTTGGACTAGAAATACGAATTTCCTTTTCCATACATACATCCCCATTATCACTTACATTCATGATGTAAATTCAAAGTGACTCTTAAATATAGATTTATTTACTAAATGTTAAATAACATAAAACTTTGATTGATGTGTAACAATAACATCGATAAAAACATTTTTTATTTTTTAGACATTGTGTTTTTATATCAGTTAATATTATGTAATTAGATCAATATAGTTTCTTATTATTAATTTACTTTATTTTTAGTCGCCTTTCCACCACAGATCCTAATAATTAAGTTTAATACATTTTCATTGCACTATATTGATAATACAAAACTAAAATTGAAGATGCGTGGCATGAATATCAAGATATATTTCAATAAAGATATTTTTAAATATATTTTTTGTGGTGTGAACACCATGTTTTCACTATAAAAATCATCTAATATATAGTCAAAATGATGTTTTGACCACAAGATTAGGGGGAAAATATAAGGGAGATTGATGCATGATTTTTATAGATGTGCTTGACTTATCCCCATTACATTATGACCATGACCTATTATAAATTATTCCATAAATGTCTAGTTCTAGTATAAATTCAAATGAAAATTTGAAAACTTATAGATTTATTCACACATCACTAAACCCTAAATTCCTTGAGGTATTTATTTAGTGACCTTTGAGCACCCCAATTGGTTTTGACCCTCTGTTTTTATAGATCGATCACTTTGTGATTCTTTAATGGAAACTTTGATGGTGAAAATAATTGAGAGTGAGTAGTGAATCATTGTTTATTTTTCCCTCATAATCCATTCAATATCATACTTATTTGGCACTTTTATGAAATCTCAAAGTTTATGAATGTAAAATAAAAGAATAAAAATTACTCTCAATGAGGTTAATATCTAAGAAATAATGAATAATTCCCTAGTGTGGGGATTTTTTATCCCACAAACACAAAAATATTTTCTTATTATCATGAAGTCACTACAAGAAAGGGTATGGCCTTGATAATGTTATAAATGCAGGCTACAATAAGACTTATGAGTCAACACCAAAATAAACCTAAAAAATTCTTTTAAATATTTTTCATTTAAAGTAACACTCAGAAATGAGATAAATTTTTTAACTTATTCATCCTCTTTTAATATAGAACTATTAACATATTTTTTCAAAGGTATACTAAAAATTATCCTCTAAAAGTCTTAGTAATATTAAAAAACTAATTTTTCTATTTCCTTCTCACCTATTTTATATCTCTAAGTGATGTGAAGAAATTTTAAAGTTCAAATATGGGAATTATTATATGATTTGGAGTAAAAGAATGTTCATCATTCTTATTTATTTCCAAATAAAATATCTCTATTAAAACATCCAAAAACCTTGATATATTATTTTTGACATGTTATTCAAATATACCATGAATCTTCTCTACACTATCTTATGAATTATATTTCTTCTATGTTCCCTTATCATCATGTAGTGTTGTATTGTTCAAGTTATTTTATAGTATTCTGCATTTAATTTCAACAGGAAATCTTCAGTATATTATTCATTCTTAGCTAAAATTACAATTCTTAATTCTTTAGAGTATATTTTATTCATTGTATAGTTTATCTTTAAAAATTTTAAATTATAAAACAAAAACCTTTCAAATATTGTCTAGCTGAAGACCCTAACAAAAATAGTTTCAGTTTTTTTTCTTAAGAGCCTAATGTTACTATGATAATTCGTTAAATTTACCAATTTCAGAAAGCTAATCATTCTTATGAATTAATGGAGAAATATTAGTAAAAACTCACAAGTTTTAGAAAAATTATATATGTATTAAAAATTATTCTATAAGTCTTATGAATTCACCACAAGTCTTAATAAAGATCATAGATTCTAATGAAATCACCATATATCATCTAGGATTTACACATGCCATCTGAAATATCCAAAAATCTTTTTAAAAATTCTATAGTCCTATGGAAATTATACATCTGTTTGGAAATTGTAATGACATATCCATTTTTAATCTCTAACATATAATTCATAAATTTCTTCAATTAATCACAAAATTTCTTCAATTAACCCTTAGTTATCTCAAACCACTCCAAATTAAGTCTAAACAATTATGAAAACATCAAAAAATGTTTTGAAAATAAATACCAAGTTATAAAAAAGTTGGTTTAACAATAATCCCCTTTGAATTTTTTATCAATACTAATATTATACATTATTAATTTATTATATCACAGCTAGAAAAAAAATTATAGATCCCTCTAAACTATTTAAAGGAATCTTAATTATGAATATTTTTTATCACCTTGTTGAAAATTATGAAAAAGATAATATAAAAGAGATAGTATCAACATCTTTAAAGAAATGAGCCATGAACCAATCAAATCTATGTCTTCATTGGTTATCATGGTATAGAAAGTATTAGTAATTATATTGGACATAAAATCTATCATTTGGTAACAAAACAAGAGATACTAAACAAATTTCGAAATTGAAAAGTGAGAAACTAATTTTATTAATCATTTTTCTACACTCACTCAAAAAACACATGGAAAGATTTTATGAACATAAAATTTCTCCCTTTAAAATTACTTATTTCCTTATCAAAATATTTATATATAAATTGTGATGTGAGGAATTCTAATACACATCATACCTCAACAATGGGATGTAGATTGTACTACTATTTACTTCCTCATCATCTCAATGTAATCAGTTATAAGTGTATTAGTGTGGATATAATCTATTTGTTACATGGATGGAACAAATTATTGTTTTAGAATACGTTCACCCACCAATTTCTTTAGAAAGTGATATTTAATATCAATATAATTGGATTATGAATATTGCATTGGATTCATGGAAATATTTATGAAACATGGATCATTATAACCAATGAAAATTGGATATTTGGAAACAAACATCAATGTCATCAATATTTGTCTTTATCTAGATTATATGAGTACTTTCTTGTGATGTTTCCACATATTTATCTTATATAGAGTTCAAGAGAACTGCTGTTTTCTTTATTAAGTTCCACAAAATTCATCTTTAACCGATAAAAAAATGCTCCACCTGATGTGGAATTCCTATAATCAACATAACCTTCATTATATACATTTTAACACCCATTTTGATCGAACTCATCCTTATTATAAAATATCAATACATAATTAAATATATTTTAAATTTATATAAGAATTATCTTTACTACAATGATATGTGATTATTTGGTATCTTATTGATACATAGCACAAAGAGTGACTATATAGATAACATCTTGATGGATACAAACATAAGAGACTTACAATTAATCTTTGGAATTCATTTTCATTTATAGTTTCCCATCATAATCTCAGCTATTTTTTCCAACTTGAATTAGAATAAAAACCACACTAGACATCGCTATGAAAAACCTTTTCAACAATTCCCTCACATATTTTCCCTATTTTAATAAAATACGACCCCTAATTTTTGTTATATATAAAACTACAAAGAATTCAATTTCATTGAGTAATGAAATCTAAAACATCTTTTTAAACTACCTAGAAAATTCATCATAAAATTTCTCTTCATTATTGGAAAAAATAATAGCATCAATATAAAATGTCAAAAATAATGATGTGGTGTTATTTTTCTACACATATAAATTTCTATTTACCAACACATATATTAATTCCATTATCCTAAAATATTCATCCATCTTGAAGTAAAAAATTGGTGGAGATTATTTCACTATATAAATATTATGTTTAAATTAACAAAATTTTCTTCCATCCGTATCTAACATAAAACCTTTATGCTTTTCCTTCTCTACTTATTATTTTAATTCATCTTTAATATAATATTTATTTTAAATCCATTTGAAAGCCTTTAGATATTTATTGAGTATCAATGAGAAGAAATAATTTTTTAGTATCAGTCCTAGTTACTTGGGGAAAAGTGTTATTAAAATCAAAGACCTTAATCTACGATTACCCATTATACACAAGTATGTATTTATTTTTTAGAACAACACCATTATTTTCAAAAAAGAGTATGAAATAACATTTTTCCATAATTAAATTATTCTATATTATCCTAGGAATAATATCCCATGTTTTAATCTCTTGAAAATGATCTAGAAATTAATTCATATCATAGATCCACTTTATACTCAAAATAATATTCAACAGTTTTTGGTTTAATGATCAAAATCAATCTAGTATAACTGGTTTCTATGATCTTTATTCTTATATACACAACTCATTTAAGATATCCAATGAAATTTTCAACATTAACATGCTCACTCATTCTTGAATTAGTTTTAGTGATCTTCACGTCCTTTGAATCAACAATTATATAATAATACTCAACATAATAAATAACTATTAGTGTGTTTTCTTATATTAATATAGCTTTTCTAGAACAGAAAACATCACCATCATCACCTTATATGACTATACATTTAATTTCCCTTTAATTTTCATATATTTTTACATCAAAAATATCAAAAATACTCTCATATTTATTGTTGTAACATATACAAGAACTTACATTTCATTAATAAGAAAGAAACATTACATCTTATACATATTAATCAAACCTTCCACCACTTCTTTATTTACTATTAATAAATCATGGACTTATAAACACCATATCATGTTTTAAATTTTTATTTTTATTGAACTATATTTCATAGGGAGTCATGTTTTATTTTTTCCATAAAATAAATTATTTCAGAATGATTACGACAATTTTAATCACTAATAGACATAAATATATTATATTGTGATTCTCTGCAAGCATAGTATTACCCATATCCTCAAGAATTTTTGTCTTACTTTTATATACCCATTTATGTTGAGGAGTATAGGGTGCATTATAATAATTTATTTTTCCTTGATTATATAGATATTCTTGAAAATTATTGTTGGAAAATTATTAACCGTTATCATACTTCATCATTTGAAATATCAAACATCTTTTTATTTCATAAAGTCTTTTAAAATTTTTGAATCTTTCAAAGGCTTCTGATTTATTATTCCTAAATATAATGCATGTCATTCCAGATAAATCATCAATTAAAATTATGAAATATTTGTATTAACTAATTTACTCATTTTTCATATGTATACAAAAAACAATGTTAATTAGCTCAAATGGTTTCTTAGTTTGAATATCAACTCCCTTATGGTTTTTTTTCAACATTTTTTCTTTCTTAAACTATTAAAAATAATAATAGTGTACTATTTAAGAATATGAATATTTATTATTTCAACTTCTAGGCTGAAAATTTTCATTTTATTTTGTCCAAAAAGGCTATGATTTTTATGCCATGAGTTATTTTCTACTTCCATACTTATTTTTAATCTTCATTGGCTTCTCTGATCTAAAATAAGTTAAATTGGTTTCTCAACCCACTTGTTATCAAAACTCTATCTATTAATATTTTAACAATAAAACCAGTCTTTCTAAATATTACTTCTTTACCATCATAACATTTTTTGATAGACTCAACAAATTATTTTAAAGTCCACCAACAAATATTACATTATTAGGATGAATCTAATTCATTCCAATATTATCCTTTCCAACTCATTTAATTTTCAATTAGCCATAATTAATATATTTGAAATCTTATTCTTAGTATTGTTCACCATTTTAATTTTTTTTAAATCACCTTTCATGTGGTAAGAACAACCAATATACATAATCCATGGATTTAAAAATATACACGATTCAAAAGAAACTCTAACCAAATTTTATTGTTATTTTGACCAGATCTTACCTTGAATATTCCCATATTTATAATAAGGATTTAGTTTAGATGATATAAATGTGACACATTCATTTGAGATGTTTTGTTCTTGATCACTCCTTCCAAAAACATCTTATAATATATAAAAACAATTTTGACATCAATCTTCTTATTATCATGTTTCATCATTGATTAAGTCCTCACATGTTGCTTCTATGTTCTCCTTAATTCATTCAACCTTGTAGATCCGGGTAAAGATATATTATACAATAAATTGTGTGTTTGTGGAAGAAAACACCACAACAATAGCAGTATCCTTGAGACCTTATTCTTTGAAAAAATATCTATTATTGCATGGGTTTATTTTTAAATCCCACATCTAGATTCTAGTTATTTTTTACAACCAAATCCTTTTGTGATTCTTACCCATGGTTTTTTGTGAATGTTTTTCATAATTATCATAAATGTTTATCTATATATAAAATGATATTTTTATTTCTATTATAAATTTTTAGTTAATAAGGATGGCTATTTGAAACTTTATTCTTCTAATATTGACCCATTATTAAGAATTACATAATCTTGAGTTTTTATTTAATAATTAATTTGATGAACTTTTATGGTTTAGAGTTTTAGAAAATTGGTCCACATCCCTTATGTATATATTAAATCACAAAGTGGACACTTATACTCTATATATTTTTCCCATAAAACAAAACATTCCAGATTTAAAATGGTTTCTTTTCATGATATATATTTATAATATTTACCTTGATCTCATCCCCATACCTTCTCATCCTTAGAACCCTATGAAAATAATTTTAAAATGTGGGATGAGAAAAAAAATATTAGTAAGGGATGTATAAAAAGAATGAAAGAAACCAGTTAGTTCATAAATACTTATAAAATATTTTTATTATCCAAAATTTAACATTATACTCAAAATAGACATTTTATTATGAAAGAAATTATATTTTCTTCCAAGATATTTTCATAAATTTTTATATAATAAATCTTAATAGAAAAATAAATCTTTTAAAGGTTCTTTTATATCATTAAAATTTTATAAAAACCTTTCCAACAAAATTCATACATTTCACCCTTATAAAGTATAAAATTCATTTCTTTAAACATAAGATCATGAGTAATCACATAGGATCATAATGTAATGAACATGGTATTTTCATATTATGGAAACATAGGTAATTTAGAAGAAACAAAAACTATGACATAATAATTGGTAATGGATAACTACCAAGACAACATTACATGGTAGAATGTGTCTCCTCAGGGATTAGGTTTACTCCCTAATTTCTTGCACAATGTCTTACGAGACAAACTCTTTACCCAATGCAATGGATCTGTATCTGGATGCACCCATTATAACATGTTAATGATTATGTGAGTCATAAAATGAAATAAATTATACATCATAATCATAAGAATTACCAATTATAATACTTGGTTTTTATAATCATTCCTTATATCATAATCAAAGGAAATTTTATAAGTAAGGCATTTGAGAAATGAACATAAGGCACATATTTACCCATCAAAGAAAGAGATAATAAGCTAGGTATATATGTGAGATAAATTTATAAATAATTTATAAGTATTAAATAAAATTAATGAGAGAGAGAAAAAAAGTTAGAGAAATAAATGTCACATCTAAAAGAAAAATGGTAGTTCAAAGAGGTCCCTGAAACCCATAAGAAAAACATTTCTAGATATAAAAATATCCATACCTTTTAAAACCCTTTTTAAAAAAACATATAATAAAGGGAAATCTGTTTTTTTTATTATAGAATACATGGAATATTATAGAGGAAGTCATAAATAAAATAATTCATATAGAATTTGGAAAAACCAATGACGTCATAAATGTTAAAAAACAACCTTCTTCTTGTCTTTTGTAAATAAATTTGAAACATTACGTATAAAATACGTAAAAAGTTACCTTTTGAAAACCATTGAAAGAAAATCTAGAGAGACATAAAATATAATTTATTATTAATTTTCATCCATATCAATACATCAATATAATAATTTTAATAATATTTATATAGAATAGAAAATTTATAAAAAATATATTTAAAACATCAAAAATAATGTTTATAATGTAAAATATCCATTGCGTTAATTCTGAATAAACACTAAACATTTTTTACCCTCATTAATAACAAAATTATTTTAATTATTTAATTTCTTTAGAAAAATTTTCAAGTCTATTATTCATTTTATTTTAAGTATTTTAATGTTATAATCAATTACTTAGTCATTTAAGTTAATATCATACATTATTAGGATATCCAGCTCATATGTCCAAAAATGACTTCGGTAGGTTGAAAATGGTTAATAAGGAAATTATTACATCTTATAAATAATAATAACCATGAAATAATTATAATTTTTCTACATAAATTACACTTTTAAAACAAAAAATTAAATATTGTTATGAAAAATTAACTACATTACAATCATATAGATGCTAGGCCTTTGGTACACATGAGTAACATTTCCATTTTTGAATAAAAATTTTGGAAATATGGTAAGTGTTACTTTATATTTAAATAATGAAAATTATATCAAAAAAATATTATAATTTATTTAAATACACTTATAAATATCATCTATGTGATGTGGTTACGAAAAAAATCACATCGCTTTGGGGAGGTGGTAATCCACGCATATGCATGAATGCCATTATAATTTTCTAACGGATGGAGGTGTAATAAAATGGATTATATATTATATTTAAAAAAATTAAATAATTTTAATAATATCAAATATATATATATATATATTAAATATACCATTTTTATGAACCATGAAAGGTGGTATTGGAAAACTAATTACATTGGTTTGTGAGGCGGTAGTCTGGCGTACAGAAAAATGATGGTTTTGTTTCCCATTTGATGGAAGAGAAAATAAATATTGGTTATTAGATTAATATAAAAAAATATATGTATATGTAAGATAAGGGTTTTATTATTTCATCATTTTTGAAGAATATTTTAAGTAGTTTGAAGAATAAATAAAACTTAAACAATCTAATAAAGACTATACCCCTTCTTTATATAACTTCTATTACATTACACCTTAAACCCTATAAGGTATGAATTATGAAAAAAAACTATTCATATAGAAAACTATAAGTTATTTTAGGAAGGTATTTTGGTAGATATTTTCCAAACCAAATTATTCTAGAAGTGTGTAGATTTGAGGGGAGGTTTTTTACTTTTATAATGAGAGGAGGGTCATTCTTGGAGTTTCCTAAATTATTAAATTAATATAAATTTATTCTCATGTTAAAATGGTTCAAAATTAATATAAATTTAATATAATATGAGTATGAGTGTAAATAATTTAATACAAAAAAAATTAGAAAATATTATTTCATATTTTTAACCTTATTTTTTAACCCTTCGTTAACCCGTTTTACGATTAATGAGATAACACATTTTTTGACACTTTACGTGTCATTATAGTTACTATGAAAGATTTTTTTACTATAAATTGATAAGGGTTTATATTTTTAACCATATAAAAGTAACGTTTTTTAATATAATATTTATAGAAATTTTAAATCATTTAATAAAATATTATTTATAATAAAATATAATTTTATTATTTTTAGAAATACAAGAAATATTATAATATAATTTGTGTCTTAATCGTGTATAATGGTTCCAAAATGTATGTATTAGAAGATAAGGAAGATATGATATTTATAAAATTATAAAATAATTTTTTTATAGGTTTTTATATAATTTTAAACCTTATCTTTTGGATTAACCACTTGGTTAACCAATTTTAATCTCAACTACAGTAATGGACCTTTCAATATTAAAGAGTTATAATTTTACTTATAATGTTAAAATTAGCTCATAAATGGGAAATTGAAAAATTTTAGACCATTTACCATCCTAATTTTCCTTTTCATTATTTTTATCTCTTTTAAATAATTTAATAAAATATTATTTTCCATAAAATATCATTAATGTCATTTTTACCCTATTTATTAAATTTTACAATGAAATCAACTTCAAAGAAACTAAATTTGAATATAATAATTCTTAAAATCACCAACATGTTAGATTGAAATAAAAAAAATCATGTAACACAATAACTCATTCAAATGTTATTAATTATAATATATTAAATTCATTAAATTAATTTTTTTTATTTATCGAATAAATATTGTGTTGAAGTTGCGTAAACATTCAAGTTAATTATTTCATCACTAAAAATTATAAATAAATTTCCATGATAAAAAATAATTTATATTTAAAATAACCCTTTTATAATAAAACATCACACCTATTTATCCCTTTGTCAAAAATTTAGAGATAATAAAACAAAGAGAATGAATTTTTTGACCCGTTTTTACATAAAATAATATAAAATACAAATTCAAATAATTATGGCACCACGTTTCCATAATTTTGAAACTTGGAAGAAAAATTTCAAACTCCACTCATCCAATAAGACAAATGAAATTGTTTAGGTCATTTTTTATTCGTTATCAAATTATTTTTAACCTTAATTATCTGAATTACCCTTACCATGGTGAAAAATATTTATTGAGGTTATTATTCATAAAGGAAAAATTCAAAGGGAAATATTTAAAAAAAATTGGACACCATAATTACATATATGGAATTATTTTTTCATGATTGAATTTATAAAAGTGGCAGGAATTAATTTAAGATTAAAATTATTTAAGATTAAAATGTAAAACGAAATAAAAAACAAATTTTCCATAAAAATGCCTTCTTAAGTATAAGAATTGTTTTATACCAACTTTAAGAATAAAATTACTTATAAGGACTATAATTATATTATTTTTAATAAAAATTATATAATTAGATTTTATAACTAATCCAAAATTTAAACTCAATTTATAAATACATTAAAAGAAAATAAAATTTCAATAAAAATATATATCTTCCACTATTCAGTGGAAAATCATCCTTTTTAGAAAAATACTGAAAATTCACCCTATAAAAATTTTCAAATCCTAATTTTAAAAGTGATATCCATTTTATTGAATAAAATTTATAAAGTTACTATAAATTAATTATAATATTCTCTCACAAAAATTAATATAAATCATTTTTAAAGAAAATATATTTTTATAGAATAAAAAGACTTTACTTAAAACTGATTACTTATTTCCTATGCATTAATTAATAAATTTTATTAATTATGAAATTTATATATTTCGTAATGCGGTTAATTTTATTCATAACTATTAATTCATTGACTAGGTTATAATGGTCACATAATAAGTTTTTCTTTCGTAGTGGTTTATTTTTTGATTATTTTTTGATTTTTTTTAATTTTCATAATTAATTTATTTTATTATATAAATGTTGTAAAATTATTTTATTAATTTAATTATATCAATACACATACACCTTCACATTCCATACATGTATATTCCATATATTCATTATTGAAATTCTGTGTTGGGTGAGAAATTGTTTATTACTATGATGGTGCTTCGAATGGGAGGGAAACTATACAGATTGGATGAGTTATCTCATAGGGTTTCATGGATTTTATGATTTTTCATATTGTCATTGCATCTTAGTTTGTCATAGATTTTTTCACTATTTTCCCTCTAATTAGTTGAAGCAGCGTGCATGGAACTTCAGATCCATGTTTTGGAAGAAAAGTACCCTCCGCATTCACGATTGGAGTCCTGATTTCAATTTTTTTATTGCTCATTATGAATTTTCATAGGTCTTGGTTAGAATTTAGAGACTCAATTAGATCCAATATAATTTAAAAATACTCTATGATATTTTTATAGTGATTAGAGTGCCAATTCAGATGGACTGGTAGATTGAGTAGGTGGGTTTAGACACTTTCCCCGAATTCTTATTGAGGTGGACCTTAATACCATTCTCATTGACATGAAAATTACTTCTACTCATAGTTATGATTTGCATATAAATGTATAATTTGAGAAGCGACCACATCACTATGTGGGTTTCTACATCCTTGGTCATTCAATTGAGTAATTTCTCTGGGATTTTGTTTCTGGTAAATGAAATGTTAATGGGAATGTGGAGAAGGGGAACAAAAATGGTTTGAAATCTATGAAGGATGATGTTGTGCATGTCCAGAGGGGTGAATTTCCTAGTTCATAGGTGGTAGGGATCTCACAAGATCCTAAGAAAGTTGAAATGAAAGGGGAAGTGCAGGATGTTTCCAAATTATCTTTTAAAGAGGACATATCCAAGAATGTTGATGTTGTTCTAGTTCATGAGGCCTCATCTAAGCCTTTAGATCGTGAGACAACTGATCAAGAGGAATTTTACCATGAGATACAGAAAAATATACTATCTTCAAGGGGAAAGGAAAATCTAATATTTTGGATGAAGAGGGTTTCTAATTGGTTAATTATATAAAATAAAAGGATACTTCACATGCAAGGAGGATGTATGATTTATGATCACATGGGAATGAGTCCAATGCTAAACCCCATGAACTTATTCATGTAGAGATGTTGTGGCAGGAATCTATGACTTCTCTTCATGATGTGACTTTTCATGATAACTATCTGATAGCACAACATGTCCTCACTAATGCTGGATCATAGGATGTGAGTGTTGCTTTTGAGAAGGGAAACATAGCCATTCTGGACTCTAGTATAATAAAAATTTATTTTATTGACATATTAAAACAATCATGTAGTAATTATGTTTTATAAGAGGAGTTTGACAAGGTTCATGGATATTTTTGTTTTAAACCACATTTTCTTATGATGAAGATAAATTCTGATTTGCAGGATGCTACTTCAGATCACGATGAATTTGGTGATAAAAAACTCCATTGGTGACAATAAACTGAATGATGAAGATGTTGAGTCCTTGAGAATGGGTGGAAGCTGACATGCTCCCAAGCAATGGAAGAGCGGGAGACACACAAAAACTCAAGAAAACTCATAAGTAATAGGTGATAGATATAAAATAAGATGATGATTTTTATTTTGTGATGATGTTATTACATTTTATTGCAATGTTTTCACATTACCACCCCCTTCTCTGTCTATCAGTGTAATTTTTTTATTAATAAATTTTGGGTACCATGGATTTTAATCCAGGGTTCGCACCATTCCTAAATAAATAAGAAATAATAAACAAGAAATAAGGAAATCATATGATAAATATATAATATATAATATATAATACATAGGTAATGAAAATAATAAACTAATTAAAAAATAAATAAATAAATGATAAATAAATAATAAATTATTAAATAATAGATAATAAAAAATAAATTGTCAATAAATAAATAAATAATAAATAATGAATATATAATAAAATAGTAATAAAGAATATTTTAATAGTAAATAAGTAAAAAATATATGTTAATAATAAATTAATAATAAAATAATAATAAAAAAATATTTATTAAATTATTAATAACATATTATTTAAAAATACATTTCTATGTAAATATGTATTTATATAATTGATATATTGTAAATAAATATAAGAAAATATTTATATATTGAATTATAATTAAAACTATCCATAATGATGACTTTTATTTTATAAAATCCCACTAAAGAACAAGAGCATCACAAAAAATAGTACAACATAAGAAATGAAATACACAAGCCCAAAATAAAATATAGAAAGTTCATAGAGGTCTAAAACAATGGATAATAAGGGCATCTGTAATGAAAAGATTTTCCCCCTCACTAGAAAAAGATCCGAGGCTTGAATAACAATTAATCCACTCACCATAGTTCACCTTGGATGCCAGAAAGCCAACCACTATATTCCCTTCACACCACGTTTGGAGGACATTCAAGTGGTTAAGAAGAAACACCATGCACATGCGAATAATATACCCAACTGACTTGGGTGTAGTGTCAAGTCCAAGCATGTAATTATAAATCACGAGTGAATCAGTCTCAACTGTGATGAGGTGTATATTTTTATGAGTACCTAGAAAGAGTTAAGTGATAATTGCATAAGCATATTGTTAGAGGAAGTCACATATTTCAAAATATACTGAGAATTACAACACCACAGTTTCCCAATAATTCTAAACAATACCTCTACCCCACATAAATCTTGTACTATATGATCTATCAGTTTTAATTTTTAATCCCATACTATGATGAAACCAACTAACCCATCATACCTACTTAAGACTGCAATAACTATTTGGAGAAGTAATTTAATCCAAAAAAGGTCTCAAAGAGGGGTAATCATTTCAGTCCTTACAAAAGAGACCAAGGTCGATCAAGGTGGTTTTAGTTTTCATAATAATACTTGCTTCGGTGCCCATGATCCCCTTGTGAGGGGGTTCATTTCTCATTTTCCAAAGACTCCAAAATTCCACCACAAGAATAAGGGTCCTTGCCTTCTTTTATGGTCCAAGACAAGCTCCATGGAACCACAAACACAAAAAGGACATGTATGGAGAATCATAAAATTGTAGACGTGTGAAACCACCGAACGAGCACTATACCCTGCTTGCCGAATCTCCTTCGATGAAAAGGTGGCCAGATTTTTCAGATCATGGCTCCCTACAACAATAGCATATTGAGACCAAGATTATAGGGACCCATCCTTAATCATTACATAGCATAGAACCTTTTACCGGTCTAGGTTTAGTAGAATAGATACAAACATATAATTTATCAAAGTTGCAATAATATAAAAACAAAGCAAACAAAAGACACGTCATGCGCTAACTCCGTAAGCGACGAGACCACCTTGAGAAATCTCATCTAGGCCTGTAAAAAATTTTAAAACGAGGTGTGATCACAAAATATGCTCAGTAAGGGGTTTTGAAACCATTAATAAATCCTTTCTAAAACATTATTTTTGAAAATAATTTTAGGAAATATCATTTTTAAAACATAGTTTTAAATTACTTACTATATCATTTTAAAAATTAATTACATTCAAAATTGCATGAAAATAATCCAGTGTTTTTGTGAAAGAAATACGCAAGCTTCTAAAAACAAAACCTCATACTGAGTTAGCATGAATCGTTGAAGGCTGTCTGGGCCTACCCACATAGCGAATGATGAGTTCACTTACCAATTCCTTCATGTTTACAACAGTCAAGCACCGAGTTTTCCAAAACACGTTAATCTTTCTTTACATACGTATATATTTTCAATGGATTTTTCTATTTTGAGAACATGTTGTTTTTTTAAAATTCACTTTCATAATGATTTATATATATATATATATACATATATATATATATATATTTATATCTCTATACATAAAACACATGAACATCCATTGCATCACTTGTATGTTTGGTTACAACCAATACTTCTACCACATAGGCTTTGCATGGACTATAAAACTTTTTAATATTACAAATTGGAAAAGGGAACATATTAAATAATATACTTTCAATAATATACATGTACTTGTTATTTTGGAATTAAAAAAAAATTGAAACCATGATTTTATTATAATTCAACGAGAGTCGATGATGTGCATAATTGCATGACCATGTTTATATGCAGATGTGACGTCCATAATGTTAACAAAACGTGATGATATGCTATGCACATTTTTTAGAAACATGATGATAAACTATCAATAAAATCTAAACATAAGAATAACCATTTCATCCATATGTATATAATATATATATATATACATATATATGCTTATCAACGTTGAATTTACATCACTATCCTCACAAATTTATTACATATGGTGTTGCAGGACACTGATAAATGAAATTATTGATTGGAAGAATTAATATGAAATTGTATTAAAAAAATTTATATAATGCATAGTATCAAACAGAAAATACAAGAGAAATCAGAGTTGTGGGCATATGTAGTGCAAAATTCAACTTTAAAAAAAATGAACTCATTTGAAATGAAAACCCATAATTGAAAAATATAATTTCCACCCTTCCACAAAACCAAAAAATAGAGTATAACTTGAGATAAATAAATAAATTCAATTAATTTCTACCCTTCCACAAAACTAGAAAATAGAGTATAACATGAAATAAATAAATAAATTTCCCTTAATACAAAACCATAAGTTATAGATTATATCTTAAAATCCAGAAAATATGGAGTATATCTTGAAATAAAAAAAATAAAATTCCCTTACCTTTTAGAGAAACCTGAAGGGTGATGGAAGGCATCTACATACTCACAAATATGAACCAAAGATAGTTTTTTTGCTTCATGCCTTATATCCATGGAAGAGGAGTTCTCCATGGTTTATATTTTTATAAAAAAACCGGTGGTTTAAGATTCTCAAAGAAGATGAGTATTTTTTTAATATTTTTTTTATCTAAACACAACTAACTAAAGACCCAAACCCATGGGTCTACATTGATTTATTATTTTATGCAAATCTATTAAATAATTATAATATTATATTTACCAATTATTTTTAATCAACTCACTTTTCCACATTTTCATTTTACTATTATATTATTATATTTGAAATCACATTTCATTGTTTTGTTTTTTTTAAAGAATTTAATGTTTTCTTACTTTTTCCCACCTAACGTTTTTTTGACTTCTTTCTCATTTTTGTATTCTCAAATTTGGTTTTTTTACAATCCTCGTGTTTAAAAAAATGTTATATATATATATTAAAAAAGTAAATAAAATAATATATATATAATTACATTATATATGTGTTAAAAGTTTTACAATATATATGTATATATATATATATTAAATGTTATAAACAAAAACATTATATATTTATTAAACGTTTTAAAATTTTCTTTTTATTTTGCAACACACATATATATGATAAAAAAATAAAGACAATATGCATATATATTTAGAACATATAACTATAAATATATATATATATTATAAAAAGGAAAAAACATGTATATATAATTAAAATAAAATTATAATATTAAATATCTAAAAGCATATACATATACATATTTTTTTTAAATCACAATTTTCCATTTTGTAGTCAATACCACTTTTTTTCTACCACGTCATTTTTTATCTCTTATATCCATAATCCTTTATATTAACATATTATTATATTAAATGGTTAGTTATTTATAATAATATATTATTATATTATATATGTTTTAAATAATTTACATCTTTTTAAAAAAAAAATTCAACACATTATATCATATATCTTACATTTTTTTTCTTTTTCCATATCATGTAATGATTGTGTTTATTATATTTTATTCCAATATATATATATATGAAAATCATTTTTTTACAACACATGTGGCGTTTTTTTAAATTTATATATATATATATTTATAAAAATAATTTTTTAAGACATATATAAAAAGTGTGTTTTATAATATATATTTAAATATATAAACATATTCCTTTATTATAAAGATAGTATTAATAATAATATTTTGTATACATATATTAATAAATGTCATAATTAACATTAAATTGATTAAAACACTTAATTCTAATTATTATTTTCAATGAAAATTGGTGTAAAAATATTATTAGTTTTTTAAAATAATAAATAAATCCATTTTTTAAATAAAACTAAGTTATAAATTTCATGGTTTTTACAAAGATAATACCCAACCACTTGATTTTACAATCGATTAGTAGTGCACGATTCTTAAATCTCCACCAAAACAAATTGAATTTTGTTGGGATCTAATTTCACCAAAACGTTTCCACCAGTCATCATGGTCATTGGATATCATCCACATTATAATGAATTCTTTAATGGAAAAAGCACATGAGTAAGATCCTTTAAAAACACATTGTTTTGTATCCTGGCTCAACACAATGCTATCAAAGATAGCCTATTGGACCTCATCCAAAATTGAATCAATGAACCTAGGATTCTCACAAGATTTCTTAAAATAATTTTCATTTGTGGGATATCTCTAAAAACAGAGGGTTACACCCACCTATTGTGTCATTTATAAATTGATATCTCTATTACCCACAATCCAGTGAGAGTAATGTTGCAAGACTGAGAGAATAGGTTGGATGATGTTCCAAATATTATAACATATATCTCTCTATATGATAGTGTCAACCCCATAATTATTCTTTATATGACTTCCCCACAGATTCCTCGTCTAAATTAGTTCCCATGGCAATTTTTCATGTAATCCTTGCATAGGCTTGACAACACTCATTATATTAAAACCCCTTTCCGAGAGAGGTCTAGCCATCCTAGACCAATACACCTATAAATTTTTTACTCTCTAACTAGGAGTCCAATAGAAAAGAATCCATGATATAATCCAGTTGAGAGACAAACCCTTTTGTAACCTTAAAGGTAGAAAGAACATGCACTATGACCAAAGAGAGCATAGTGTTCAGTAAAGAAATTCTTCCTCCTAAAGAAAAAACTTATTTTTCCAATTCAAAATTCAACCTGTAATTCTATTTTCAATCATGTTAAAGTGATGTATATAGAGCTTCTTTGGAGATATTTGGGAACCAACATATTAAATTGGGAAGGTCGGTATTTTCATATGATGACTCCTCTCTAAGACCCTAAGACATCTATATAAACAATTGTTAAAATCATAGAAATGGCTCATATCACAGTTCACCAATTGACCACTCCATTTTTAAAACACTTTTATGATGACATTGACTCTTCAAATGGATCTGTTTCCACCACGGAAAAAAATAATCTATCATAAAAAAACATGATATGGGGAACGAAACATGAGTGGTACCTGGTGTGGTAGGAGAGAACACTGCTCAACCCAATGCATTTATTAAAGTATCTTTTGAGAGTATCCTTAGAGAGAATTAAGATGGTGGGATAAAGGAGGTATTCTTTCCATATACCTCTAAATTCCTTGAAGAAGCCATATTGTTTTCCCAAAACTGATGTTGAAATCCATGATTATATAAAGCATCTAATTAGGTGTTCAACCATCTACGATGAGAATCCCATTGGGTCAATACCTTGAGGATGAAATTTGGTTTGAGCCTATCGTAGACATTTCTCATGTACACCATGATAACTACATTGGAACCAAATTACTATTGGTTTATGTCCTCTATGGCCTCTTATGGGAGACCAATAGCCCCTAGATTGTCCTTCCTTTAATGAATCCATGTTGTGATTCAACAATTCAAACAAGGAGATGAAGTACCAATATTTTATTAATGATACTTTCCAATACATTTTTGAAGAAGTTACACATGAATATCAGCCTATAACGATACAATAACTGAGGTTCCTTGACCTTTGTAAGCATTACCATCTTTATAGAACAAGAAAACCATGGAATATGGACACTAATAAATACAATATAAACCCCTTAGAAAGGAAACAATGCCCCCTTAAATGAGGATAAAATTCAATCTAATGTAAAAAATTTTGGAAAACCTAAGTAAAAACTCAATTTTTGAGGCCTTATGGGTCTTATTATGGCCGAAAATGTGACTGAGGTCCCCTATGTCACTAGAATGTAGAGGTCATCATATACTCTGATTTTATATGTGGTAGAGCCGAAACATACACCCATATCAAAAGTTATGGTTGTTTTTATTTGAGTTTTGATTTCCAAATTTTCTTAAAATTATAAAAATATTTTTCTTTTAATTATTAAAAAATTATTATCTAATATTCTTTTAGTTCATTTAATTATCTTAAATTTTACTAGTTATAGAGCTAAATGAGGCTCCCAGATCAATAGATATTTTCATTTGATGTCTAAGTCAGATTTTAAACTTATTGAAGAATTAATTTAACATTAAAATTATTATTTACAAATAGTTATAAATATTTATTAATTAAAATAATATAATTAATTAAAATTATAAATAATAAAAACTATATGATAGGAGATAATAAATAAGAACTTATTAATAATAAATCAAAATTGTATATTTTTTTTATTTTTATTTTTCATTTAATTTATAGGAACTTTTAAAAAAACCACTGCAATTTTTCAATGGTTTCTAGAAAACAGATGCAAAAAAATGTTAAAAAATGTTAAAAAATAAAATTATAAAAAAAATTAAAACCACATTTAGCCGAATATTTGAAAAATGCCTCTAAAAACCACTGTGAAATATGTTTTTTCATATTTTTCCTATTCACACAAGTCTTGATGGTACATGATAATAAATATATCAAGTATTGTATTCTTTTAAAAACTTTGGGTGTTACATTATCCCCACTTTAATAAATTTTTTCCTTACAATTTGAACCTAATCTCAGTAATCAAGGGTTTGACATATAGAAATACCTTTTTAGAAATCCCTTTTTATTAATAAGGTTTATAGAAATTTCACTTAAAATAGAAAAAGGGAAGTGCGAAGTTCATATGATGTAACACATTCTAGGATTCCTCCTATATTTTTATATTAACAAAAACCAAAAAGGTTAGTACAATGTAATATAATTATGAAAATTAATAAAATTTCCTAAGAAAAAATAAATCATTAATCTCCAAAGCCTCAATGATAGTAACCAAAGATCAAAATAGATTATTTGATACCAAACTAACCTTAAAATTCATCAAACTACACCTGAACAAGTTTAAAACCCAAAAAAATGTATTTTATCCCAAAGTATTTTGATATTAATTTAACATTTATCTCTAATTTACATTATTTACTCATAAATTCATGTAACAAAAAATTTATATTACCTAATAATATAAAATAAAAACTATGTTAATCATTTCCATTAATAACCTAAGTCGCCATGAAGCCACATTAAAAATAATATATACTTCTAAATGATCATTCAACCATTATTCCTCAAGTAAAAACCCAAAATATTCTGTTTCACTTAATCATATAATGTTCCTCAAAATTATAGTGATATTATTCCAAAATAACATTAATCAGTTAAACACCAATTAAATTTTCAATCTCATGGTTATCCATATAATAAAACATATGTTCACAAATTTCAATAATCCATAATTAAATCAATTTTAAAGATCATATAAACCTCCAAGGTTATCAATACCTTTAAAATCATGTCCAAAAAATTTAAATTCATTCTTCCTCAGATAATTTTTTAATAAAACCCATACTAAACAAAATGGTTATATTAATAAAAATATCTCCTAAAATACTCATAATAATCTTAAACTTCTATCACTAAAAAATTCAAAATGGGTTTATAATCCTTTAATCTATTTATTAACCCTAAACTTATAAAACTATTATTGAAACTATTACACTTTGGTTACCCTGACATGAAAATATACTAATATCCAAAGTTATAGAAACCTTTCTTCTTATACAAACTGTAAGGAACCATCCTTAAAAATTCTATAATTGTTAGTTTTAGGTATAGAATTGATTTTATTACATTTGATGATGTTATAGAGTTTAGAGTTTCAGAGACTTATATAAATATTACATCATAAAGTGGAAACTTCCACTTATCATCCACTTTTCCAAAAAACTTTATTAGGTAAAAAGTATTATTTTTGTGAAGTATCTTCAAAATTTTCATCTTTAACTCATCCTTATACATAATAATCCTTATAGCCCTATGAAAATCATTTTATAAAATGGTATTTTAACAAAACATTTAGTAAGGGACATTCAAAAACAAAGAAAGAAACCTATTTGTTCATGAATACATATATAAGAATTTTATTTTCCAAAATTAATCATTGGTCTCTAAATAAACATTTTATTTCACAAGAAATGGAATTTTCTTCCCAATTATTTTCATAAAACATTTCATAAAATGTATTAATTGAAAAATAAAACTCATAAAGGTTCGTTTGTAATTATGAAAAACATAGGAAATATTTTTCCAAAAAGTTATATGTTTCACCTTTATGATGTAGCATATAATTTTTTAAACATAATACAATGAGTAATCACATGGGATCATAACATAAATAATAAAATATCAAAACATCATGGAAACATAGGAATCATGGGAGAAATAAAAAATTCCATAACCATAAGTCAAGGATAACATCCAAGACAATATAACATGGTAGGAAGAGTCTTATCATGAATTTTGTTTACTCTCTAATACCATACGGAATGTCTCATGTGGACACATATTTACCCAATACATTGGAGAACTATCTGGTCACACTGATTATTACATGTTCCAAAAAGGGAAATATGTAATAAGGTATATTCACATGAATTACCCATGTAATGAAATGGGTTTCATAATCTTTCCTCATATCATAATTAAAGGAAATTTCACAAGGAAGTAACTTTAGAAATGAACATATGGCATGTATTACCCCATTAAAAGAAGAGAGAAAAGATAGGTATATATGTGAGAGACATATATTCAGAATTTTTTGGCAGTGTATAACATTAAAAAGGAAAACATGTGAGTTAGAGAGATAAAGTTGATAACCCAAAGAAATAAGGTTGTTCAGAGGAACCCCTTACACCCATAAGAAAAACATTCTCAAATATCGAAATATCCATTGCATTCAAAACTATTTTTGAAAATAATTAGACCAAAGGGAAAGATAAATTTTTTTCATTGAATAAAACATGGAAGATTATTGAGGAAGAAAATTATAAAATAATGGTTTCAGTGATGGGAAATCCCTTGATGTTGTATGTGTTAAAATAGTCCATTCTTCTTTTTCTTATGTAAAAAAAGTTAAAATATTCAATATAAAATATAAAAAAATACTTTTCAAAACCTTTTAAATATATTAGAAAAATATAAATAAAATTTACTTTATAATTCATTTATTTCTATATAAATATTTTGTTAAAATAATTTTAAGAATATGTACATATAATAAAAATATTTTAAAAATAAATTTTAAAAAAATTTAAAACATGGTTTTAAAGTAAAGTTTCTTTTACCACGAGTCTTTCTCATCAAAAATGTTCTATATCTTCCTAAATAATAAACATATGTTAATTATTTACTTGATTAATAAACTTTTTAATTTATATTATTACTTTTATTCTATCTATTACAATGTTGTAATCAGTTGCAGAATCTTTTAAGTTCATATTATACGTTTTGATAAAATTCGACTCATATATCCCGAATGAATTTGGTAGGTTTAATATGGTAAATGTGGTATATATTACATCATTTAAATAATAATAAAAATGAAATAATTATCATTTTTATACATTAATTATAATTTGAAAACCAACCATGAAATATGGTTATGAAAAATGAAGTATATTACAATCATGGAGGGAGATGGTCATACGTATGCATGAGTAATGTTTCCTTTTTCAATATTCACGATGAAAAAAATTTAAGTGTTATATTATATTTATATAATTATTGTTATATCATAAATATAAAATCATCTATTTTAATAAACTTATATATAGCAGTCATGTGATGTGGTTATGAAAAACAAATCACATCACTTCATGGAGGTTGTAATTCACATGTACGCATGAACGTCGTTATTGTATTTTAATGGATGAAATGTTAAGAAAATATATGATATATTATTTTTAAATAATGGTAATTTTTTCCTAAATACTATATATATATAATCCACTATTATAACCAGCTATGAGTTGGGGTAAAGGAAACAGATTTCATCGGTTCGCGATATGGTATTCCTCCGTACACACAAACAATGGGTTCATTTACCATTTGATGGAAGATGAGAGATATATAGGTTATCAAATTAGCAAAAAATAATAGATATAATATATTAGTTTTATTATTTCCTCACATTTGAAGAATATTTTTATGAGTTTGGAGAAGAAATAAAACTAAAACATTCCATTAAATAGTATACTACTTCTTTGAAAAACTTCCTCTACTTTACACATTAAACCCTATAAGGTTGGTATTATTCCAAAAATAGGACCTCTAGACCATGGTAATTTATGTTAGGAAGGTATTTAGTTATGGATTTTCTGAACCAAATGGTTCTTGAAGTGTGTAGAGAAGAGGAAGGGGGTTCCCTATTATAATTAGAGGAGGGGCATTTTTGGATTTTTTATGTATTAAATTACGATAAATTAATTTTAAAGTAAAAATGGATGAAAATTAATTAAATTAAAATATAATTTTAGGATTAGTCTAAATTTTGTCATCTAATAAAAATTATACAAGTGTAGTTGATGGTTTCACCCTTAACGATTTCTATGATAACATGGCTTTTTACTCTGTAGGGGAAAAGATAGTTACTATAAAAGGAAAAATAGACTATAATTGGACCCTAGATGATATTTTAAACCATTTCCCAATCCATTGGATGAATATTTTATTTTTATTGAATTTAAATCATTCAATAAAATATTGTTTATTATAAAATTTCCTTTATGTCATTTATGGAAATACATTAAATACTATAATACAATATGTGTCTAACTCACGTAAAAGAGTTCCCAAATTAAATTGATTTAAATATAAGGATGCTATCATATTAATATAATCATAAAAAAATTACTAAATTTCTTGATATCATTTTAAACCATTTCATTTTGATTAACTCATTGGTAAACTAATTGTTACCATAACTGCGGTAATGAATTTTTCAATATTAAAGGGTTATAATATTTATTATAAAGTGAAAATTGGAATATAAATTTATAAGGAATGAAATTATTTACCATTTATAATCCTATTATTTCTTTTTCATGATTTTATGACTTTTAGATTATATAATAAAATGTTATTTAACATAAAACATCATTAATGACATTTGTGTCTCTTCTAATTTAATTTGACTTTGAAAAGAACATGGCATCAAATTAATTTGAACATAATCATTTAAAAAATCAATAACATTTTATATTTATTTATACAATTCACAGAATATTATAAATAAATAAAATTATATTAATTTTAATATATTTATAATCATTTTTTAATTTAGTAAATAAATACTTTTTGGGTGTTACATAAGTATTTAAGGTAATTATTTAATCAATAAAAGTTATAAATAAATTAAAATGATAAAAAATTAATTTATGTTTTAAATAAACCTTTTTCAATTGAACTTAAACTCTGTTTATCCCTGTTTAAGAAATTTATAAAAAAAATCAGAATGACATTTTTGACATGTCTTTACATGAAATAAAATAATGGTCAAAATGAAAGAAAAATGGTAATAAATTTCCATATTTTTGAACAATGGATGGAAATAGATGAGCTAAAATCATAAAATATGATAAATGAAAGTGTTAGTTTCATTTATTAGTCCTTATTAAATTATTTTTAACCTTAATTACCTGATTTACCATTACTGTGGTGAATTTGTTTTACTAAGTTTAATATTAATATTGAACAAAGATAAAAGGCACCTATTTACCAAATTTGAACCTCATGATTCCCAATATGGAATAAAATTTTCGAAATTCATTTTCTATAAGTGGTAGAAATTAACTTACTATTTAAATGATAAATATAACGAGAAAGAGTTTTAAAAAAACAAATTTTTATGTATTAAAATGTTTTTATAACAAATTCAAGAAAATATTTATTCGAACGAATATAATGGGATTTTTTTTCATCAAAATTTGGCTATAAAATTTTAAAATTAATCTAAAATTGAATTTTAATTTGTAAATAATTGACAATAAAATACAATTTATAATATAAATCGGTATTTTTTACAATTCTCTAGAGAATCAAGATTTTCAAGAAAAATCCCAAAAAATTGTATCTAAAATAAGTATTACATAATTAATTTTTAAATTATATTATTTTTTCCAAATAAAAATTAGAAAATTCTTAAAAAATAATTATAATATTCTCTCAAAAAATGAAATAAAAACCATTTTGAAGAAAACTAATTTTTGAAGAATAAAATGACTTTACTAAAAATTGGGTTATTATATTCTAATAATTAATAAATAAATTTGTATTTATTATGAACATTATATATATTTCATAATGTGGTTAATATTATTCATACACTTCAATTTAATTACTTGGTTATAACAGCGACATAATAAAATTTTTACAGTATATCACAACTTGCTTAATACTCGGTGTTTTGTGTTAAGAAAGCTATCAAGTATTGTATTATTTTAAATACTCTAGTTGATATATTTATAAAATAATTAATTTTTTTAGATATATCTTTAGTGAAATTTTCCTTCTCATGTCTTATATCTTGTACACAATAGGCAGATAATTGATGTTTTATAGAATGTTCTCATATTTTTAGAGATCCTATCTTGCAGTCAAAACTGGAATTTTCTTTTTTTATTCTCAGTTTCAATAATATTCATATTTATAATTTCAAATTCTCAATCCCAAATAATTATATTTTTTTATATCCATAATTATTTTCCATTTTTTTGTATTCTCATGTGTTAGTTAGAGTGGGCCACTCAAGAGGGGGTTGTGAATTGAGTTTTTATGAAACTTTCTGTCTAAAATGCTTTTTTAAAAATTCATTAAAATTTCCCCAATTTAAAACAAAACATTCCAGTCATCCAAAGTAGAATATTTATAAATTTTTTTTATTTAAATAGTTTTTAATGATTTATTAGTTCTTAGTGAAAACAATGTACTTTGTAATTTTTACTTTTGAAATCAGACTGCTAAAAAAATTCTAATATAAACACTATATAAGATTAACTATCAAAGTAGAGTTATGTTTTATTAAATAGTTATAACGACCTAGAAAAAAAATTTAAAGCACACAATAGAAGTAAACAAGAGGTTCAGTCTCATGCCAAGACCTAATCCTGTCCACTTGGCGATCAATTTCCACAAAGAAGTTTATATTAAATTAACATGATCCACACCCTGGATCATTAATAGTATACAAATTGTTTAGGTCTACTATACCTCTTCCATTGTTACTTTGGGAGTTTAGAAACGAACATTCCATTCAGGGACCTCGTCCAATATTTTTTGTGCGAGTTTAAATATAAAAATATGTAAAGATATATAAGTGTATTATAGTTTATATTAGGAGATAGTGTGTATTTATATAACAGATAAACAAACTACTCGAAATGAAAATAAAGTATATATGTAGAGAAAAATGATTAAAATTGTTTAGAATGCTCAATGTGATGTTCTATGAAGCTTCTGGAATCCTTCAGGATAATATAAGTGAAGATGGAGTCATCTTCCAGAAACAAATAGCAAAACAAGGAGTCATTTTTTCTTCTATATTTTATTTAAATCGTGGCTTTGAAGTGTTATTTAATTTAAATTTGTTGCTACATAGATTTTTTTTCTTTTGGTTCTTTGTAGTATCTTCATGTCAGTATAGTAGATATGTCTTTTGTTTTTCACTAAAGTTTATGAGAAGATCTGTATGTATCTTCCAGGACACCTCTTTCTCACTCTAATCGAGATATTCTCTTTATACAAGTAGGCAACATGTTTTTTGGTACCTCGTACCTCATACTGGTCTTTGAAATTATTAAATTGTGTCTAAAAAAGACCGTCATGCTTATTAATATAACAAGAAGTACTAAATTTCATAAATTTTACTATTAGAGGTAATTTTGAATTTGATATATAGATCATCTATAATTCGGTATGTCAGTAGCTTAGAGTGTTGGTGACTCATGTTATTGGTGAGTAAGTCTATCAGTAGATCATTACATCAGTAGATGATTTTTGTTAGTAGATCTGAGTATTGGTGTATCACTCCGTCAACTGGTCAAGCTTGCATTAGTCAATCAAGTTGTATGTAGATGTTGTGTCAGTAACTCAGTTGTCGGTAGCTCCTAATTAGAGAAATTCTGAGTGTTAATCAATCACTATGTCAATAGGTCGGATGTCAGTATTTCAGACATCAGTAGGTCAGACATTGGTAGTTCATGATTTTGGTGACTCATATTTAGCATAACTTATGAGTTGCTTTGTCGGTGACTCAGCTTATCGGTAACTTATATCATCATAAGCTCATGAATCAGTGACTTTTCTATTAGTAGGAAAAGTATTAGTAGCTCATACTTAACCAAAATATGTAATGATGTCTTATGATATACACACTAACACCAGAGGTTAAAAACATAATTTAACTTGATTAAACACAATGTATCTAAATAAATAATTTTTAACATAGTTTATCATGCTTTATGATCATTAAAACTTGAGGATGAAAAAAATATCCACCTTTTTGATGATCAAAAATCATGGAATTATATAACAAAATAATTGAATTGATTTATAATGATCAGAGAAAAAATATTCTTAATATATTTCTCAAATTACTAAGACAAAATTTTAAAAGAAACACAAGTATAGATTAATTATTAAATGGAATTTGTCAGTTATATTTCATATTATTTCTCCCCCTTTTGGGATTATCATGAAGGAAATAGTAAATGAAAAAGAAACTACATACAAGGAACAAACAATAAGATGAAATATTAGAGGATATTCCATTAATCAAGTAGTATAATGGATAATACAAATAGTAAAACAAAATGGTCACCAAATCCTTATCAAAAAGTGATCCAACTACTTCCTGTACACAAAAGAGTCTATTACTTCCTTGAATTTTTCATAAGTAGAGGACGGAGGAGCAGAAGGTTAAGTAGTAGCAGTGGTGGATGTCACAAAGTGGATACTGGGGGAAGGAAGAGAAACTATAGTAAATACTAAAGGAGAAAGGTTGGGTCTAGATGAGGAACAATGTGGTTTGAGTTCCTATTGAATTATAGGTCTAATTTGGCTGAGATATTGAGAATGTTTCATAGTTAAAGGTGAGAAAAGGGTAGAATAAGAGGTATTGATAGGTAGGAAAAGTCTAATAGGAGCAGAAGATGGAGCAACAATGGTTGTGCTGTGATGGGGTATGTATGGTTTTGGATATTTTATGAAGTCCCTCATGACCTCACCACCATATGTCACCGCCTTCCAAATATCATCTTTATTCTACAAAAACTTATCAAGGTAAGGATTAATCCCTTTAAACTTTATAACTTTCTCTTTAAAGGAATGATACACTAGAGTTAGCCTTAAATTATCCACTAAATACTTGATATGACTGGTTAACTGGTTCTTTGTATAAATCCTCTTAAAATAGAAATCTATATTCTTGGTTATTTCCTCTTGAGAAGTAGTGGTTTATTTTGAGTAGAATCTTACCATGTCATGCACATGGTCATAGTTATTGCTGATATTACTGAATCTCTCATAGTCATTACCACCCATCATAGTCTGAATTTCCAATATAATAACATTTCTGAGCATTTGAACATCAATAGAGTGAGAAATAGGAGAAACTGAGCTGGAGGAACATGCAATATATCTCGAATATCTGATCTGAACTGAGTTAAATAAATATTTGGAGTCTAAGAGGGAGTAGCTTCCTTAAAAATTTAGATGTATTGTAACCAAGACTCTTTATAACTTTGTATAATTAATTATATATTCAATTTACAGTATGTTAATGGAAAAACCCATAGCAGTTAACTCATCAATCATTTTATGATTATCTCAAACATCAGCTTCCACAAGAGTGATCAACCTTGGATAAAATTGAGATACAACACTCTTGGTAATAAATTCAGCATCTCTGGAAACCAATGCAGGTGGTTGTGAAGGGGTTGATCAAACAACATCAATCAGATCTTCCTTGAAGTCATTAAATTCAGTTTGATGATATATTCAACATGTTCTGAATCATCTATAGGAGTAGGATCAGTCCTCTCCTCTTCATTATGATAATCCAATCTTAGAGTCACATACCCTAGGTCCTCCTCTATATAGGTACTATAATATTATCTAAGGGAGAAATCACATCAAAATTTGATCTTTTAGATTGTCTCTCCCCCTCAGCAGATGGAATATTTATTTAATAAATCAACTCCCTAAGTGGAGTCATAGATACTTTCTAAATAGTCTAAACTTCCTCTTGAACATAGAAAGAAGGAGTTATCTCTTGAACCTCAGTTGGTTCAATATGCACATTAAGAACCCTTTCCTCAATCACAACCTATTTAGTAGCCCCATGGTATTCCACAATATGTTTTTCTTCCACTAAGGTAGGACTCATAGGATTTTCATGTTCAATCAGATTTAGGAATAAATAAATAGTTTCTCCACTAGAACCATGGTCATCATCACCATGGTTTGATCCAATATCTTAATGATCATATTATTCATCTTTACTTTAACTTTAATTTCCCATCAGCCTCTCTAGATTCTACATCATCATCCTCATCTTCATCTTCATCCTCATCCTCATTTTCATCTTCACTGCCACTTCTTTCTTCTCCACCAAATTCTCCCTCACTACCTGATCTTCTGTCATACTCAGCATTTTTTGACTCTTCTATCTCATCACAATCATTCTCATGTAGAAGTGGTTCCTTATAAGGTATAGGTCTAGATGGAGTTGCAGGACTATAAGTCATTCTTGTTAGACTATACGCAATATTAGGATCACTCTTGTAATCTATTAGCGATTCATCTCTTTGAACTTCCCAGGAACATCCTCATCATAACAAATAACAACTTCATCTAGTTCTAGACCAGGTTCAACCAAGTTCCTCATCCTTGAGGGATGATCAACATGATAAAATGTATCATAAATCATGTCATTTTTCTCGACCCACGCCTTCTTCTAGGAGTTATAAATAATTTTCATCATTTTATAGATAGTCTTGTTGAGAAAAAAACCATCAAAATTAGTGGCTGTCTCTTCCCATTAATTTAGAAATCCCATGTCCTTTAAAATGGAAAGGATAATTCTAGGGTAAAATCAATATTTTTTCTTGCAATAGAGATTGATCATATCACTGATATGAAAAATCTGATATTTGTAAACATTTACCTTATAGAATTTCTTTAATAGATACATCAATTACACTTCCTGAATCTTAAGAGAATAAAGTCCCCTTTCCTGGCACATAATTGATGCTGTATGAATTAAAACAAAATCCAACACTCACCATCACGTTCTATAGCAGAAAGCCTCATATGATCCTCATTTCTTGTAAACACAGACAAATATGCCTCATAAATGAATAGGTTACTTGTTGGAGGAGAACTTCCTTGATGGTCATCACAAATACCCTCATGCAACACCATCAAGCATTCTTCCCAATGCATGGATGAAAAAGACACTATCTTTCCATACACTATATAATTTATAAAAAACACCTCAAATCCTTCTAGAAGAAACTCAACATATTGGTAAAAATTATGTACCATACTTGGATAATACAACCTATCATTTTTGCAAAACCACTATAGCCACCCTTGGGTTTGGAACACATTCAAAAAAAGGGAATTACTGGACAAAAACCATTTCGAATTCACTTCCTTCTCAGGGGTTATGATATGGCTTGTGAGTTCTGGATGAATAGTTTTAAGATTGGGCTAAGGCTTAGTAGATTCAATTTTTTTTTCTTGGATGGATGCAACTCATCCTAAGATCAATGAAGTTCATGATTAACACGATCCATTGAGAGAGGTTTGAAGGGATCAATTTGAGAGAGAAAACGATAGCAGCTTCAGAGAGAAATGTTTGAGGGTAAGAGTCTGAGAGTAAGCGTGTGGGGGTAAAAAGTATTGGATGGACCCGTAATTTTATAACATAGAGATTTGAAAACATAAAATACTAAATGTGGGTTAAGATAAAATAAAAAAATAAAAAAAATTATGTTTCAAATTTTAGATAGATAAATAAATAAGTATTGATTGGTGAGACACATCGGTGAGAGCCATTGATAATTCAACAACAATTATTCATGTCGGTGACACGTCATCAATGAGTCACGTCAGTGAGACATCTTCTTCAAGTCATGTTTGTGAGACATCAATGGTGGGTTAATGAAAATTAATCACCCCTAAATCATATGTGATGTATCTCGTCCTCTAAAAATTTAAAGTCTTAGTAAAAATATAAGCAATATGATGTTCTATGCTAATTAATTCAAGAGTTATATCAACTTTTTTATAATGATATATCAAAAAGTGATGTCTTACATATATATGTTTAATTCTATATTGGTAAAATGGATTCTTAGAAATATTAATTGAACTTATGTTCTCACAGTTTATAGGGGCACACCGAAACTAATTTCCATAATCTAGTAATGTGTGTTTCATCCAAAAAATATGGGCACAACAACTACCACTAGCTATGTATTTATATTATATACTAGATAATAAAACAAAATTTATCTTTTTACTAAACTATGATATTAGAGACTTTCCCAAAAAATGACATGTTCCATAGGTGCTTTTTCAATCTAACTTACAACCACCAAAAATCTATATCAAAATAACTTACTAAATCAAAAGGTTTTCCTCTATGATTGAACAATCCTAAGATGGTAGTATATTTGAGGTTTTTGAAAATTATTTTAACAATACTTAAAATGATAATCTTTAGGATTTTCTTCAAAACATGCACGCATACACACACTAAACATAATATCAGTCCATATATTTTTTAAGTAAGAATACTTACAATCATACATCTATAATTGGTTTTATCAACATATTTTGCATTTTCATAAAGATCCAATTTATAGGTGGTACTCATTGAAGTATCCCTACATTTTATACTATAAAATACAACCCATTTCAAAATATATCTAGTGTAGTTACTTTGATTAAAAATAATACCTTCTTTATTTTGAAATATTTTAAATCCAAGAAAAAATTTGAGTTCACCTATTAAACTCATTTCAAATTCATTTTTCATCATTTTTTAAAAAAAATACACAAAGAATGGTTTTAAGATCCAAAGATAATATAGCCAACATATATTGTAACAACTAAAATATCTTTAGTAATTCTTTTTATTAATATAGTATGATCAACATTACCTTCTGAAAATACTTTTGAAATTAGAAAAGTGCTGAGCCCATCATACTAAGATCTTGGAGACTGTTTTATACCATAAAGAGCTTTTAATAATTTGAAAACATGACATGGAAAACAAGGGTTTCTAAAATCGGGGGGTTGTTCAACAAAAACATCCTCAACTATATACCAATTTATTAATTCACTTTTAACATCCATTTGATGTAGTTTTAAACTGATATGTGCTATATATACTAGTAGAATTATAATGGATTCATGTCTAGTAACATGGGAAAAGTTTCTTCATAGTCAATTCCTTATTCTTAACTATATCCTTGTGCCACTAGTCTATAATTATTTCTCACTATGGTACCATATTCATCTAATTTATTTCTAAAAACCTATTTATTTCCTATAGTCAATGTATCTTTGGGTCTATCAAGAAGTTTCTAGAATTTATTTATTTCAAACTGATTCAACTCTTCTTTCATTCCCATTACCCAATATTCATCATTTATAGGATCACTGATATTTTTAGGTTTATGTTGTGACAAAAAGTCTTGATGCTCAACCTGATTCCTTAGAAAATCTGTAATATTTGTCCCTTTATCTAAGTCTCCAACTACAACATCTAAGGGATGGTTCTTAAGAGTTTGAATAAGAAAAATAAGGTCTAGTTATTTCAGTTTATTCTATAGTCTCGGGTTCTCTACGGTCAGAATCTAAAGATTTTACAGAACTAGAGTATTTTTCTTCTTGCTTAATAGCAGTGTTAGAGGGTTTAACATTTATGTCCCGATTGGACAGATCATCCTCAATATTTTCTAGGGAGGTTTTTGTTTCATGTGGATCAATTTCTTTAGTTTTTATATGTAGATATTCTTCCAAACAATTTTTTCTTTTATTGAATACCCCATATGATTTTCTAGAAGTTTAATAACCTAAGAAAATTCCTTCATTACTTTTTGAGGCAATATTTTCAAGATTTTTCTTTGTATTAAGGAAAAAGACATTTTATCCAAAAAATTAAAGTAATTAACCTTGGGATTTCTATTATCCTCAATTAAAAGGGTTTTTCTTAAGGATAAGTCCAATTAAAAATACTTTAATAATATAAAATGTTTTATTCACAGATTCTACCCAAAAGTAAACAGGTAATTCATACTCCTTAAGAATAGTTTGGGAAATTTCTTGTAATGTTATATTCCTTCTTTATATAAACCCATTCTGATGGGTGTCTTAAGAGTATAGAAGTTATGAGGATAACTAATTTGTGAGAAAAATGATTCAAACTCATGGTTTTTAAATTCAAATCAATTTACACTTCGTACGATTTAAATTCTAATACCACTTAAGTTCTTTATAGTTCTAGCATACTTTGTGAGTTAGGAATAAGCTTCACTCTTGTGAGCTATAATGAAGGTACAATTATATCTTGAAAATTCATCAAGTAGAACATAAAAACAATGCTTCTTGTTTAAACTAGGGACTCTATAAGGTCAAAAAAATCCATATGAACCATCTTAAGAGGTTGAGAAGTTGAAACTTATTTATTTGGGTTGAATGATATTTTATGTTTTTTACCTTTTTGAAAAGGATTATAGACACTGTCATTTCAAAACTGTATTTGAAGTATATACTAGAATAGTACTTATCTATTAAATTTTATAATCTAGTGAATATTTTAGTGTCATAATCTTCAATTCTAGAGCCCACACTCTTTGTGAAAGGAACTTAAGCAAGATATGTAACAACCCAAAATTTTATTAATGAAAGTTCATACTGATCTTATTGAATGAGTTATTTTGTAAAATAGTTATATAAAACATATTAACTTCCTTGGTTTTATGTTTTTGGATTTTAAAATAATGTTAATAATTGTTACCATTTCTAATATAGCCATTGAACAGTGATCACATGATTAGTATAAGTATAGGTCTTGAACAAATCCAATTTACTCAGAAAAAGGAAGAGATGGACTCGTCTAGTAGAGTTACTCTATAGAAGACCATTTTTCAGATCTCAAAAAATAGGTAGCATCACTGGGCTTCACTCTTGAGCAAGCCCAATCTGAGCTTTAACACGTTAATCTTAAACACAACTGCATTCAAGAGAAGTGGACGTTAATAGAGATTACCAAATGAGCGATGTTATCCGATCCGCCCTAAGAGTCTTCACCATCGCACACCTTACCCTTAGGTATTATGAAGGTGTTTTAAGTGGTTGTGTAACAATACCGTAGCACTATGATTATGTGCATTATTTTTGTATAAATACTATACATTCATCTTATTATTGTTACTTTGTAAATGGGTTTAAAAAAACAAATAGTAATTTTAGTTAATATTCAATTAGGAAATATATTTTGATGAATTAATGGATTTTTTAATTAAATGTTCTTTTAATAAAATATAATTACTAATTTACTTTTTATTAAATATAAATGAACATACAATTTTTATTAAGGTTTGAAAAATGTTTTTTGTCAAAACCCATGAATTTTTTATAGATGTTGGTTTTTATTTCAAAATGAAAAATTAAAATATTTAGAAAATTATTCGGATAAAATTAATACTATTTTTTGATTTAGGACATCAAAATTATCTAATGGGGAATTTTTCATAATTTTCTGAGACAATTGAATTTTTGGGAAAAAAATTAAATACCATTTAAATATATACTGTCTTTTATGACATCATAATGACCTAATAGTTGTGTAATATTATACTATAAAAGGTATATTAATCCAATATATGTTTTATCTTTAAAATAATGTGAATTTATATTTTTTTTTATTTATTTTATGGTGACTTAGTGAACCCTCAAAGACTTATAAAATATTTTAACGTTTTAAAATGATTTCCTTGAGAGTGAAACTCACCTCCACATAAGAAAGCCTAATATTTTAATAAGTTCAGCCATTGGCCTTATAAAATAATTTTTTCCACTCCCCTTTAAAAAAAACCATGGTAAAAAATATGGGATGGTTTGTGGCTTTAAATATTTAATTATATAGATTCCAAAACCTAAGTTTGTGAAATATTAAAGAAATCCCCTCTTTTTTCATATATAAACACACACAATATCCCACTTACCTTCACTAAAAACCCTTGGATCATGTACCTAATCTTCCCTCCCTACTCCAGAATCCTCCCAAAGTGCCCTAGTCTCACATGAATCCCCTCCTCAAGCTCTTTATGTCACACACTTCCAAGTAAGGGATCCTCACTTTCCTCTGTTCCATTCAAATTCAAGCATCTTATTTGAAAGTAGTTCTTGAAATTTAAAATGGTTATAATTTAATTATTATATAATAATTCTATTACTATCGATTTTATTTTATTTTAATTATTTATTATTTATCCTCCCTCATTTTGACTGTTACCTAAGCCGTTACTGTGCCAAAATTTCATAAGGTATTTCACTCTTCTAATTTCCATTCAAGTAACTCTTTCATATTATGTTTCTTAATTTCCATATTTATATGTTGGGTTATGATTATCCAAGACCTCCATAATTTCCATTTGATTTATATATGATGATATATTTCTTTCAATCTCATCAATCCCCCCTATGATCCTTTAAGCACACCCGTTACTATGCTAAAATTTCATAAGGGATCTTCCACCGTCCTCTTTTATCAAGCATTATTCTCATGTTTTGTATTTGAATTTATTTTATTACTATTTTGGGATATGTTATAATATATCCACCTCACTTCCCATTTTATTTCTAAATAATGACATCCCCTTTCACTCTCATTTATCCCTCTTATGAACCCTTATGTATAGTCATTACCATACTGAATTTTCTTAAGGGATTTCTTCATTTATCACTTTTGTCCATGTTTTTTTTATGTTTTTATGCCCTTTTATATTCAATTAAAAATTTTTGGGTATGATTTTTAACCTCCCCCATACTTCCCTAATTATTTTTGAATGATTAGAGACCTCTTTCTCTCTCATTAATCCTTCCCATGTACACCCGTTACCATGCCAAAATTTCGTAAGAGTTATTCCATTTCTCCTCACTCTTCAAGTTTATTTATTATGTTATGACTTCTATTTACAAATTACTTGTGTTAGGAAATGTATATTTATGACCCCATTACTGTCTATTTCATGTACATATGATGAGATACTTATTTCTCCATCATCAACCATTTTTATTAATTTTTATATCACGTCGTTAGGCTTCCAAAATTGCACCACAATTTTCCATGCCAAAATCATAGTGTAGTGAATACCATGTACTTTTCTCTATAAAGGGTATTGAACTTTATGAATATATACTTTTTGATTATATAATCTCATTTATGAATTCCACATTACTTTATCATGGAATAAATTATTATTTTGAATGATTCCATGTTATATGATCCATGTGGCACACTTATGCATGAAATGAAATGTTTATAAAGGGTGCACCCTGATAACACTCCAATGCATTGGGTAAAGAATAATTTCATGATAATCCATGTTCAATTAGTGTTTAATCAATATAATTCAAGTTAAATTAGGGTTTAATCATGCTAATTAAAGTGTAATGAAGGTTTACTCATGCTTCATGTGTAATGAGCCTTAACTCATTCTAATATGATGTTAAATGTTGTTTCAACATATCCATGTTATGATAATCATGATATATCATGACTTTATGTTAATATTTATATTATTATCCATTTATATGCCTATTTCCTAATATTTAGTGTATTCTTCATATTATTCATTGTTTACTCCCTTACCATGCTTTTTAACTGGCCCTTTTTAATATATGTCGTCAGGTTATCCCATGCAATGCTTAGTACGAAGGAATATTGTTGTCTTGTAAAATAAGTTTTCAATAAATATATTGTATTTTTTTCCCAAGTTTTCAAGTAATGTTCCTAATTTCCCAAGACACTAGACCTCTCAATCCTCATAGTTTTCTTAAGTGAATGTTTATGTAACAAATAATGTTTATGAGTGTAATAAATAGCAGGGTTGTTATAGTTGGTATCAGAGGATATGTTTAGTTATTTTTGGTATTAGGATTAGAAAACCCTAGTGAAAGACTTTGGGATACGACTAAGTATAATAAAAACATCCCTAATTTTTTTTAAGTATAGATTAAGTGGTTTATCAAGAAAATAAATCTCTGTCTGGATACAAAAATGTAGAGGTGACTCTAACACAAATTTATCTACCTGCAAAACCTGAAAATAACTATTTTATCTAGACTCGAACAGGAACTGGTTCATGAAAATGGGCCTTGCTGCACTTTTAGTTTGGCACTCCTGGGGTATATTCTTTAGTAAATTCAAAATCTTAGTATGAACCATTATTAAGGGAATAAAAAATTCCCCCAAGAATATATGTTGGGAAGTAGATCATGGATAACATATATTAAAGCCTGTAAATGCATAAGTTAAGGAAATAAATTTCATTTATAAATTATCCCTTTTTGTATTTGGATACCCCTTTATGTGTTACCCCTAAATTTCCTTTTATTCTAGCTAATGGATGTTAATAAGGGGGCTCGGGCTAATAACCGATAAAAAGATCAATGTGATGAATATTCTAATGAAATTCCCAATCTGATGGGAGTGGGAATCACAAACATTTTCATGATAATCTCACAGTTAAATCTTGTTTTGAATAGAAATATGGGTCAAGAGGATCATCCAACCCCCCTTAACAAAGAACAAGTCAGAATAGAGAGCTTCATGAGGCAAATTACTCCTACTTTCAATGGATCATATTATCCCTCAATCACCGAACAAAGGATAAAATCCATTGAGAAGATATTATCCATCCTTCAATGTTAATAAAAAAAGATAGTTATCCTAGATTCTTATCATATGGAGGGTGAACCTGATCAATGGGGAAAATTGATCAAAAATACAAAGCCATAGAATGAGATTGAGGTGTTAGAATGGAATGATTTCTAGAAAATATTTTTCAACAAATATTTTCCTCACACCCTCTGACTTAATATGGAAATGGACTTCCTTTCCCTCACGAAAAAAAGACAACAAATCCATTAGAGAGCATGAGGAATACTTCTCAAGGCTTTCCCGATATTCCTTCATCTTTGTCGTCACCCCCAAATTCAAGTTTGACCACTTCTTTGGTGGGATAAAACCTAGCCTATAGAAATCCCTAGCGATATTTGACTTCGCACTACTGGAAAAAAGGCCTATACCCACAGTTCAAAACCGTGGGTATAGCCCCCAAAACCGTGGGTATAGGCTATACCCACGGTTTTGGGAACCGTGGGCTGGAACGCCGTCGGTATAGGTCCCCAGCCTATACCCACGGTTTTCCAAAACCGTGGGTATAGGTGTTCTGCCACCGTGTCAACAAAACATTCCCAATTTCCATGGTGTCAATGGATTTTACCCACGGTTTCAAAACCGTGGGTATAGATCCTAAAATAAAGCTGCAGGCGGGTTTCGATCCCACGACCTCCTCGCTGCAAAGTACCGCGTCTACCACTACCCTACTATCAATTATGTATATATATATATATATTTAGTTAAATATAGTTATATAAACCGTGGGTATAGAGGGAAGAACCGTAGGTATAGGACTCCCGCCAAAAAAAATCTTTCCCGCGGAAAAAAAATTTTGCCGCGCACACATGGGAAACCTATACCCACGGTTTTTCAAAACCGTGGGTATAGGTTTTTTATCCTATACCTATCCCCACGGTTCTCCTCAAAACCGTGGGGATAGGTACCCCTATACCCACGGTTCTTGAAAACCGTGGGTATAGGTCAATTTTCAAGACCTATCCCCACGGTTTTGGAAAACCGTGGGGATAGACCCCCCTATGCCCACGGTTTTTGAAAACCGTGGGTACAGGTCTTGAAAATTGACCTATACCCACGGTTTTCCAAAACCGTGGGTATAGGGGGTACCTATCCCCACGGTTTTGAGGAAAACCGTGGGGATAGGTCCATTTTCAAGTAGTGTCGATAGCTATGCGAAAATTGTCAGATGTTCCCTAAAAGTCGAAATGTAGATCAGTGAATCTTAGGGGTATCATGGGGATACAAAGCAGAAAGTGGACTTTAATTCATAAAGTTCGATGGATAAATCCAATGGTGCTAAGAAGTTTTATCACCCCACTTTCCAAAGGTGCAGAAAGAAGAACCCTGGAAATTTCTTGAAGGGGATTAGGAGATGCTTTAGGTGTGTAAGAAATGGGCACCTAGACATTGAATACCAAAAATAGAAACCCGCTAATGTGATAGAGGAGTGGAATGATCTATTAAACCCTCAACTCATTGTTCATTACTTGAACTACAAATAAATAGGTCACTTTTCAAACCAGTTACCTATGCCAGGGGTTTTTTGAGGCAACCAATAACCTCCTAGGTAGCAAGAGAGTGATTTTTTCCATCACTACCACTGAAGCAAATCCTGACAACGAAGTGGTTACTGGTAAGTTGGTTATTCATTAAAGATTAGAGAACAGTCTTTTTTATTATTTTTCTACGCACCATTTAATATCACGAATGTTTATTAGAAAAATACCAACACTAAAACAAATCATGTAAGTAGAGATGTTTGTGAGAACGACAAATGGGGAAATTACTGCATCCCATGAATATAAATCTTCTCCTATGAAAATTTATGATTGAACTTCCCGGAGAACCTCATAATACTCTCTCTAGTAGAATTTGATGCAATTATTGGCATGGATTTTCTTTCCCTATATAGATCCAACATAAATTTCCATGAGAGGGAAATCACTCTCCATATGGAAAATCGACCCCCCGATTCTATACAAGTGAAAGGAAGAGGATGAATCTTCTTTCTCACCCTCATCTCAAGCATGGATGTTACTGCCCTATGATCATGCATATCTTTCTCAGATTATGGAGTCTATGGAAGCAACCATCCTTGAAGACATTCCTATTATGATGGAATTCACTGAAGTGTTTCGCGTGGAATTGCCTAGTCTTCCTCATAGAAGTGATGTTGAATTATAGAATGATCATATACTTGGGGCATTGAAAATATTCAACACTCCATATAAAATTGCTGTTGTGGAGCTAGAGGATCTAAAGAAACAACTACAGGATAATCTGGACAAAGGGTTTATACGCCCAAGTGCTTCACCATGGGGTACACCAGTCCTCTTCGGTAAGAAGAAGGATGGGTCAATGTGCCTTTGCATTGATTATTGTGAGCTAAAAAAGTCACAATAAAGAAAAAGTAACATCTACCATGAATTGATGACTTATTCTCCAAGGTGGATCTGTGGTCTGGATATTCCATTTAAGGGTGAAAAATGAGTATATCCTTAAGATTTCTTTTCATACAAGGTATGGGCACTATGAATTCATATTAATGCCTTTCAGACTCACTAATTATCCTCAAATATTCATATAATTGATGAATATATTCTTTATATATTAAATCCACAAATTTGTGGTATTCTTTTTTGATGATATTATAATATACTCCAAAACCAAGGAGGTGCATGAGGAGAATCTAAGCACGATACTAGAGAACTTGAGAAAGGATAAGCTCTATAAATAGTACATCGAGTGTGAGTTTTGGTTGAAGTATGTCTCATTCTTGGGTCATATCATCATAAAAAATGGGATATCGGTTAATCCCCCCATGAAAAATTCAATTGAGGGATGGCTGAGGCCATCATCTATGACAGATTTCTGTAGCTTCTTTGGGTTAGCTAGATATTATCACCGATTTGTGAGAAATTTCTCACGATTTTCAAACACTCTTACCAAGATAACTCGAAAGGGAGTCAAGTTTTCTTGGCGTGATGAATGCGAATAGAGCTTCAAGGAGTTGAAAAGGAGGTGTATCATTGCACCCATTCTCACACTACCCACAAGTGGAGAAATTTTCGTGGTATTTAGTGATGCTTCAAAGAAGGGCTTGGGCTGTGTGTTGATGAAAAATGACAAAGTCATTGCCTATGATTCAAGGAAATTGAAATTTCATTAGAAAAACTATCCAACACATGATGTGGAGTTGGATATAGTAATCTTAGCTTTAAAAATTTGGCGACATTACATCTTTGTGGAGAAGTTTGAAATATATAAGGATCACAAAAGCCTCAAGTATATATTCACATATAAAGAGATGAATTTGTTCCAATGAAGATGGTTAGAGATAATCAAAGACTATGACTGCTCAATTCACTAAAATATGGGGAAAGAGAATAATGTGGCATACGATTTAAGTAGAAAGTACTAAGTGATTCTATCATTGAAGAGAATTTAAAATGATCCAATCTTCTTAGATTTTATGAATATGGACATTGGGATCATAAAGAAGGGAAAATCATCAATCCATTCACAAATTATTTCATAACAATATATTTTAAAAAGGATAAAGTATTCTCAAAAGGATGATGTGGGAATTTAGAATAAAGTGGAAACTATCAGAAAAGGGAAATCCTCAGAGTTCAATGTTAATGAAGAAGGAATTGTGATATTTGGGTCAAGACTATGTGTTCTATCAAATTTGGTGTTAAAGAATGAACTTTTGGATGATGTGCATAGTTTGAATTTCTCCATTCACCTAGGAAACACAATGATCTATCGAGATCTCCATGAGAATTTTTGGTGGGATAACATGAAGAAGGATATCGCTGAGTATACGTCAAAGTGCTTGGTACGTCAGAAAGTGAAGGCTGAGAGTCAGAAGTCTAAGGGGATAATGCAACAATTACCCATACCAATATGGAAATGGGGGAACATCACCATGGACTTTGTCATCGTACGTCTGAAAACATCCAAAGGAAACAATGTTATCTAGGTTGTTTTGTATTGTATTACAAATATTTTACACTTTATTAAAATTCAAGTGGATTTCCCATTAGATCCACTAAAATGGATATACATCCTAGAAGTTGTAAGGATACATGGTGTTACACTATTGATTGTATCTGATCGAGATCCAATAATCAACATTATGTTCTGGAAGAGTCTCTAACACGCTCTGAATACTGAGATGAACTTCAGTACAACTTATCATCCTCAAACATATGGCTAATCTAAGTAGACTATCCAGACACTTGAGGAAATTTTGAGAGCATTCTCAATGGACTTCAATGGAGGATGAGATCAACATCTTCCCCTGGTTGAGTTCTCTTACAATAACATTTTCTACTCAAGCATCCAAATGGCTCCTTATGAAGCCCTTTATGGGAAGAGGTGGAGAACAGAAGCATGTCAGGATGATGTTGGGTAGAGAAAACTCCTAGGCCTGGAATTGTTCGAAGAAATGGGGGAGAATCTTAAGAACATCCAATATCACATTAGAGCTGCTCAGAGTCGAAAAAAGAGCTATATTGATAATCATTGAAGAGGCATGGAGTTTGATGTTGGAGACATTGTATTCCTCTACATATCACCATGGAAGAGAGTTATGAGATTTGGGAATAAGGGAAAGCTTAGTCTAAGGTACATCAGCCCTTTTGAGATCCTTCATCACATTGGAGTAGTGGCCTATCGACTAGCACTCCCACCAAACCTATCTCAAGTACATGATGTATTCCATGTATCATAATTGAGGATGTACATACCTGAACCATCACATGCACTCAATCCAGAGGTAGTACCATTAGATAATGACCTATCATATGAAGAGAAGTCGGTGAAGATCTTATATCATAGGTAAAAATTTCTACGAAATAAGACAATACCCCTCATCAAGGTGTTGTGGTGAAACCACAAGTTTGAAGAGGTAATGTGGGAATCTGAGGAAGTGATGAAGAAGAGTTACACTCATCTATTTTAGTACCAGAAAAGGAAATTTTTAGGGAAAAATTTCTTAAGGGGGGAAGGTTGTAATGACCCAAACATTTATTAATGAAAATTCTTCTTGATCTAATTAAATGCATTATTTTGTAAAATGGTTTTATAAAACATATGTACTTCCTTGGTTTTATGTTTTGGGTTTTCAAAATACTGTTATGAATTTAAACTATTGCTAATATATCCATTGAACAGTAATCACATGATTAATATAAATACAGGTGTTTAAAAAATCTAATTTACTCAGACAAAGGAAGAGATGACATCATTGAGTAGAATTTCTCCATAGAAGGCTCATTTTTTAGAGCTTGTAAAGGAGAAAATGTCACTAGGATTCACTCTTGACCAAGCCCAAGCTGAGCTTCAACAAGTTAATCTTGAATAGAACTGCCTATGGGAGAAGTGGAAGTTAATAGATATTACCACCCGAGCGATTTTTTCTGAGCTACCTCAAGAGTCGGTCACCATCGCACACCTTACCTTTAGTCCTTATACGGGTGTTATATGAGGTTATGTAACAAGACCCTATAACTATGATTATGTCCATTATTTTTTATAAATAATATAAATTTATTTTATTATAATTACTTTGTAAATGGTTTTTAAAGGACAAATAGTTTTTAGTTAATATTCACTTAGGAAATCTATTTTGATGAATTAATGGATTTTTAAATTAAATAATATTTCCATAAAATATTATTACTAAATTAATCTTTATTAACTATAAATGATCGTATAATCTTTATACAATTGTAATTTTTATTAATGTTTGAAAGCTGTTTTTGTCAAAACCCATGAATTTTCGATAAATGTCAGTTTTTATTTTAAAAGTAAAAATTCACATATTTAAAAAATTATAGAGATAAAATGAATAATTTTTTTGGATTTAGGATGTTGAAATTATCTAACTTTGAATTGTTCACAATTTTCTGAGACAATCAATTTTTTGGGTAAAAATTATATACCGTTTAAATATATAATGCGTTTTATGATATCATAATAACCCAATAGGGATGTAACAAAATACAATAAAAGTGATATTCGACCAATATATGTTTTAACTTTAAATTAATTTGATTTTAGAATTTTTTATTAATTTTATGGTGACTTAGTGGACCATCCAGGACTTATAATTATTTTTACTTTTTTAAAATTATTTCCTTAAGAGTGTGATTCACCTCCACAAAATCAAGCCTAATATTTTAATAAGTTCGGCCATTAGTCTTATAAAATAATTTTTTCCCTTCCCCTTTGAAAAAAACCTTGGGAAAAAACTATGTTTTGGTTTTTGGTTTTGAATATTTTATTATATAGATTAAAAAACCTATAATTGTGAAATATTAAAGAACCCCTCTCATTTCCTATATAAACCCACACAAGCTCCCACTTCTCATCACATAAAAACCTTTTTTCACATCCCAAATTTTTCCACCTCTCTCTATAATCCTCTCAAGGTTACCTAAGCTCTCAATAATCCCCTCCCCAATCTCTTTAAGTCACACACTTCCATGTAAGGGATCCTCACTTTCGTCTCCTCTCAAATTCAAGCATCTTATTTGAAAGTAGTTCTTGTAATTTATAATGGTTATAATTTCACTCTTTTATAATAATTATATTAAATTCCATTTTGTGTTATTTTATTAAGGGATTACTTATCCTACCTCATTTTTACCCTTACCTAAGTCGTTACTATGCCAAACTTTTGTAAGGGATTTCACTCTTCTCATTTCCATTCAAGCTACTCTTTTACATTATGTTTCTTATGTAACATATTTATATGTTGGGTTATGATGATAAAATACCCCCATACTATCCATTGGATGTATATTTGTTTATATTTTCCTTTCACTCTCATCAAGCCCCATATGATCATTTAGGCTCACCAATTGCTATGCCAAAATTTCATAAGGGATATTCCACCCTCCTCTTTTATCAAGAATTATTTTCATATTATGTCTTTGAATTTATTTTATTCTTATATTGGGATATTTTAATATATATCCTCCATACTTACCTTTTGATTTATAAATGATGATATCCCCTTTAAATCTCATTTATCACTCTTTTGAACCCGTATGTATACTTGTTATCATGCTAAATTTTCGTAAGAAATTTATTCCTTTCCCATTTTTTCAAATTTACATTATGTTTTTATACCCTTTTATTTTAAATTAAAAATGTTGGGGTAGGATTTCAAACCTCCCAAATACTACCTTCCTTATTTTTTAATTATTATAGACCTCTTTCTCTCACATTAATCCCTCCCATGTACACCCATTACCAAGCTAAAACTTTATAAGAGTTATTCCATTTCTCCTCATTATTCAAGTTTATTTATTATGTTACACCTTATATTTATAAATTGCATGTGTTGGGAAATATATCAATATGTCCCCTTACTATCAATTTCATTTAAATATGAATATAGAATACTTTCTCTATCATTAACCATTTTTATGATTTTTTATACGACGTCATTAGGTTTCTGAAATTGCACCACAATTTTCCATGCCAAAATCATCATGTAGTGAATACCATACCCTTTTATCTATCAAGGGTATTAACCTTTATAAAAATATACTTATTGATTATGGAATCTCATGTATGTATTCCACATTCCTTTATCATGGAATAAATGATGATTCTGAATGATTCCATGTTATATGATCCATGTGGAAAACTTATGCATAAAATGAAATGTTTTAAAGGGTGCACCCTGATAGCGCTCCAATTCATTGGGTAAAAAATATTATCATGATATGCAATGTGTAATGAGTTTTTACTCATGATAATACAAGTGCAATGAGGGTTTAATCATGCTAATTCAAGTTCAATTAGGGTTTACTCATACTCCATGTGCAATGAGTCTTGGCTCATACTAATATAATGTTAAATATTGTTTCCACATATCCATGCTATGATATTCAAGCTATATCATGACATCATGTCCGTGTTTCTCTTATGATACATTGATATTCATATTTCTTAACATGTATTGTATTCTTCATGTTATGACTTGTTTACTCCCTTACTGGGCTTTATATCTCACCTTTTTTAAACTATATCCTCATGTTATCCCATGCAATGCTTAGTACGAAGGAATGTTGTGGTAATGTAAAAGAAGTTTTCAATAAAGAAGTTTTATTTTATGTCTTAAGTTGTCATGTAATGTTCATAATTTCCAAACATACTGGACCTAAAAATCCTTAGAGTTGTCTTAAGTGAAAATTTATGTAATAAATCATGTTTATGTGTGTACTAAAGAGAAGGGATGTTATATGATACATTTTGAGAAATTAAATAATCCAAATTCACAGCATAAATATTATCATTTCCAAAAATAGTGAATACTAACTCATTTTTAGAATTAAAAACATTAATATCATAATTTTCAAATATTAAAATAAAAACATCATCACAAAATTGTGAAATTATATGCATATTATACTTAAGACCATCAACAAAAAGAACTTTAGAAATTAAAATTGAGTTAGTGTTACCGATTTAGCCAAGGAAAATTATTTTTCCTTTTACATTGTCACCAATGGTGACATTCCCACCATCAATCATGATAAGTTTATTCAAGATCAAATAGTTCTGCTTTATATGTATTAAACACCCACTTCCCAAGTACAAAAAAATGTTAGAAAAACTCTTCAGAAAATTTTCTTATAAAAATAAATCAAATAAGGAAATATTTTGGTACCTAGAATTTCTTGGGTCTAGTAATATTAGTAATTAAATCTTGGGAACACATATTTGTTTCACGGGTTTCATATAAGTAGTTTTTATATTATTTGAGAAATAAACTATATTAGGTCCTAAAAAACTATAGGTTTTAAAAGATTTTATAGTGTTGGAAGTTGTGGCAGATTTTTCAAATCTTGGAACAAAACCAAATTTCCCATATTTTGAAACAAAATTATTTTTAACAAAATTTATGTATCTAGGTTGATAACTAATACCTATAGTATATTTTAGAGCAAATTATTTTTCATAAATTTTAATTAAGTTATCTTTACCATTTTTGAATCTCTCTAGGTCCTTCTTCAATTTCTCATTAGACAGTTCAAGTTCATTTTTCTCATGAAGTTGTTGATCATTCATATCATTTTCAAAAAAAATTATATTTAATAAAAATAGTAAGAGAATTTTTTTTCTTGAGAGATTCATACTTATCCTTTAGTTAATTGTATGTATCCTTAATAATTTTACATTATTCAAACATTTCTTTATTTTTAGTATTTTCATAATCAGATTCATATCTATAATAATAATATTTCTATACAGGAGATTCACGAGTTACCTCAGATGTGTTTTCCATGAAACACATTTTGGATTTGTCAGCCTTCTCATCATGTGATGACTCTGATTCACTATATCTATCCTCATAAGAACACCAGGTGTCCTTCATTTCCTTTTTATATTTTATATCATTGTCCTCATATTTCCTTTTGAAATTTAACTTAGGAAATCCATATTTCACATGCCTTCTTCTCTTACACTGATAGCATACTTTTTTTGTGTTATCACTTATCGTCCAATCATTTTTCTAGTTTCCCTTATTGTCATATTTTCCTTTGTAACTGGGTTTTATAAAGAACACATTTCTCTTTTAAAAATTATTAAATCTCTTAGATAAATTAATTGTTTCCTTATCACTTTCACTTTATGGTTCTTCAATGCTAGAACTTTCAGCATGAAGTTTCATTTTCTATTTTTGTTTGGAGGTTGATGTTTTGAAAGCCACTTACATTCTTTTTGGTTCATCATCATCTTCTATTTTAACATTCAATTCTTCTTCATACATCATCAATTTATCTATCATATCCTTTACTAGTAGAGTGTTTATGTATCATGATTCCCTTATTGACACTAAGGTTCCTCTCCATATTTTTGGTAAGCATATGAAAATTTTCATGACTTGTTCCTTGGATGAAATATTCTTTCCCAAAGAGGTCATAATATTCACAATCTCATTGAACCTGAGATACATGTCCGAAATAGTCTCATCAGACTTCATTTTAAAGATAAAATATTTAATAGTATAAGTATTAAGTCTCATTTATTTGACATTAGTGGTCCTTCATGTGAAACAGTCAGTGTATCCCAAACTTCAAATATTGTTTTACATGTATAAATCCTATTAAATTTTTTATTCCCTAAAGTGTAGTACAAAGAATTCTTATCTTTATAGTTACTATTGTAGGTTACCATAGTAGAATCATCACAAGTGTTCTTATCAGTTGTATTAGTCTTATATTCCCCTAAAACTGAAGAACATATTCCAAAACCCATACTTTCCAAATGCATTTTCATTTTAAATTTCCACTAAGAATAATTTTCCCATTGAAATAGAGAGGTATGTTGGTAGAAAGACCATCCAATCTATTATTCATTTAAAATAGTAGAAATAGGTTTTAAAGAACTATAAATTTCAAACTCATATAAATTTTTAGATCCTTAAAAGAAAACTAAAATCACAGTTGGAAAAGATTTGAAAATATTAAAACATTTAAAATAGATGATTAAAAACTACATATGATCCCAAATGCTGGTCGGAGTAGGACACTCAAGAGGGGGTGAATTGAGTTCCTATAAAACTATATTTCAAAAAATTTTATTTAAAAAGAAGTTAAAAGTTTCCCAATTTACAAAAATATCCCAGTTAACCAAAGTAATAGATTTATAAATGTTTTATTTTTCAAAAATATTTCTCAAAGATTTATTATTTCTCAGTTAAAACAATTTACCTAATTATTTTAACATTTGAAATTATTCTACTCAAAAAATTAATATAAATACTATCTTATATTAACTATCAAAGTATAATTAAGTTTTATGAAATAGTTACAACGAAAAATGAAAAAAACATGAAAGAAGACAACAAAAGTAAACCAGAGGTTCAATCTCAATCCCAGACATAATACTCTCCACTTTTTGATCACCTTAAACCGAGAGATTTATATAAAATAAACTTGATCCACACTCTTAATCTAGGTAAAAATAGTATACAAACTATTCAGGTCAACTAGACCTCTTCTTTAATTTCTGTGGGAGTATAAAAACTAACAGGCCATGTTGAGACCTCTTCCACTATTATCCATGGGAGTGTAAATATGATAGTATGTGAAGATATCCAAGTATCTTCATATTTAGCTCAGGATTCAGTGTGTGTTTATAAAACATAGACACACACTGCTTGAAAACCGGTAGAGAAAAATGATAATAAAAGTTTAGAATGATCAGTGTGATGTTCTATGAAGCTTATGGACTCCTCATGATAGTAGAAGTGAATCTCAAGTTGGGTTCCCGAAATAGAAAGTAAAAAAGAGTCATTTTTCATCTGCATTATGTTCCCAGTGTGCCTTCAATGTGTTCTTTACATATAAGTTATTATTGCTGAGATTTGTGTTCGTTTGGTTATTAGTATTATTTTCATGTAATCATAATAGGGAGCTCTTGTGTTTTTACCTAAATAACATGGACATCTCTATGTATCTCTTATAGACTGCATATTTCTCACTCTAATCAATATATTCCCTTTATATAGACAATAAGCATGTTCCCTGGTACCTCGTACCTCATACTAATCACTAAAATCATTAAATGTTGTCCAAAAAAGACAGACATGATCCTTAATATAGTAAGAAGTACTAAATTTCATAAATATGACCATTATAGGTAAGTTCTAATTTCATTAACAGATCATCAGTGACTCAGTCTGTTGGAATTTCAGACTATTAGTGACTCATGCTATTGGTGAGTCATTCTATCAGTAGGTCATTCTATCAATAGATGATTTTTTTCGGTATATCATACTATCAGTGGATCACTCTATCGGTAGGTCATGCTTGCATTGGTTAATCTAGTTGTTAGTAGATGATGAATCGGTAGCTTGGCTTTTGGTAGCTCATACTTAGTGAAATTTTGAGTGATGTTCAGTCACTGTTTCGGTAGATCGGATATCAGTAGGTCAGACATTGGTAGGTAATACATAAGTAGGTCAAGAAGTTTGGGAATCATACTTAGCAAAAATTCTGAGTCACTCTATCAGTGACATAGCTTATCAGTAGCTTATGTCATCAGTATCTCATGTATTAGTGATTTTTCTATTCTTAGTACAATTATCAGTAGCTCAAACATAACCAAAATCTGTAATGTTGTCTTATGATGTACACACTAACACCAGAGGTTAAAAACATAATTATAAATGATTAAACATAATGTATCTTAATAAATCATAATTATCATAGTTAACCATGATATGTGAGTATTTAAAAAAGAGGAGAACAACATTAAGTTTTAACCTTTAAAACTTTCTGAGTAGGTTATCCTTCTAAACATGGATTTTATTCTTCTTTATATAAATATTCTAAATATTAAATTTATTATCTCTATGTCATAAAATTTCCTTTAGACACATATTGATTTCTATCCTCACAATACACTCCTTGAATGATTCTTATTATTTAGCTACAAACTCACTATTAATTTGTGATTACACATCTTATGAATCAATTAAATCAACTTTTTTTCCGTGATAACACTTTTTGAATCTTCCCTTATAATCTAATATTCATCACCATTCTGCTCACTATAAAAAATTCCCTCTAAAAAATATATAATATTTCTTATGAAAATTTGGGTAATATTTTCTTTACGATTTTATGTTTTATTTTTCTTCAGAGAACTCATATTGTTGGTGAACTTGTAAGTTTCTTCATCATATCAACATTAACTTATGATTTCCAAGGAATAATTTATAGATAAATTTTCATCAATAACATTGCTAAATAATTTAAAAATAAATATTATTTTATAATAACCATATCTTGGTGAACTTCCCTGACATTAGTGAGAGAGTCTTAACATAGTCTTCTATATCTTAGTGTCCATCTATGAAAAATTTATTATCTTTCATATTCATATATTTTAATTCTATAAATGTAATTTCTTTTTATTTATTTCATATGATATTGAGTGTTAATCCTATTTTCATCTAAAAATTAATGAGTGTACTTTCGAGTTCATCAGTAGTAATATGATATAGGTCCTTATCTTAAAGTGTTGAGATCTAGGTTTTAAATATTTATTTTAAAATTCTCATAAGATTCATAACTATAGTAGAATATTATGCATTCTCTTAAAACACACTAACATTATTAGAAATTAGGATAACCCTAGTAAATTATTAATTATCCATTTTATATTCATACATTACAATATCTTTAAACTGATTTATAATAATCTATAATTTGGTATCCTTTAGCTTTTTGTTTCTTTCATAAATACTACGTATTGTTTTCCAAATAGAAATTTTTTTTACACCCCATGACTTTTGTAAATCCCCATTTGCCTAATTAGGAAAACAAGTCATTTATTTCTAGTACAAAACAATAAATATTAATTTCATTATCAATTGTTAATGTTGAAGTATTACTTGGATGTATGAAATAATATTGAATAGGACCAAAAACATCAATCCCTAGAGAGAAAAAATATGGTTCTATTATTGCATTCCAAAAAATAAATCCCATTCCATCGAATGTTGTAATTCCATTAGTATTTAAATAATTATGATCATCCATGCCTATCTATGTGAGAGACCACTAATAGTAAATTTAGGCTCTAATGAAAACTATAAAAACCACATAGATAGTGATAAACACTGTGATAGGGTGAATAAGTGTTTTTATTAATCTTCCAAAACCATTCATTGCCATGTTTATTTAGTATTTTAATCAAATCTCACAATATATGCAAGTAAAGTAAAGGTGCGCAAATAGATTGTTAATGCAGTTTTCCTCTAATAAAAGATAAATATATACCTATTTTTTATTATATTTTTTCCATATACACAAAAATATTATCTTATTTTCTTGAAGTCTCTATATTTAATGTAGTGGCATTAAACTTGTTATAAATTATTTATCTCATAATAATTGTGAAAAAGAACCAAAAAATGGAAATATTTCTTTCAATGAATGATCACTGAATTCAATAAAATTCACAGAAATTGGTTTAAATTATTTTTAACCTCTTCCTCACCCCTCAATAATATAATTTTCTCATATTATCTCAGAAGGATACATAAAATTATCCTCAAATTGTTTCAGAAATATCTAAAAATCATTTTTCTCTCTTATTCTCAACACTTTTTCATTCTCAAGTCGTGTGAAATTTGAATATAGAAATTATTCATTAATTTGTGGCAAGAATTTCCCATATCATTCTAATTTAAATCCATTTAAAATATCTCCATTAAAACATCCAATAAATTATTCATATTATTCTCTACTTGGTATTCAAAAATACCACATATCTTATTCAACAATCCATATCCTTTTAAATGTCATCCATAATTTCATGTCATTGTGTAGTTTCACAACATAAAAATTCTCTTTTTGGGGTGGAAAATTTCATTTCAATAATTTTTGTGGCTCGTTACTCATTATCAGCAAGAATAAAAATCCTTTAAATTACTAATTTTTTTTTAATTTCAGAAAGAGAAAATTAGGCATCATTGGGTTTATCTTACAGAAAAATACCTTCTAGAACTCTAACATTTCAAATTTTTTACAACTAATAAACCTACAAAAAAAGTATTATGTTTTGATGAAGATCCATACTTTTTATAGAGAACTCGCGCATTTTCAATTGTTTTTCCAACTAAATACTATTATGATTTCCTTGATAACCCTTATGTAAAATTCCATAAGTCTCACAAGAATAATTTGAGTCTTATGAAATCTTTTAAAAGTACTGTGAAATCACCACAAGTCCAATAAAAATTCAAAATGACTTAAAATATCACCACACATATAATAAAATTTGCATAATTTTTGTAAAAATATCCAAAGACTTATAAAAAAGTCGGTAATTATTATGAAAATTCTATAAGTCTTATGAAGTAATCAGGAATTATACATTTTTAATAATCATCATAGAATTAATATATTTATTCAATAAAGCATAAAATTTATTAAATTAACCCCAATTCATACCCGACCACCTATGAAATAAATTTTAATCAATTCTCAACATCACAAAAAAACTCATCGATAAAAAATACAATATCAGCCTTAAGTTTTTTCATATATTCATGGTGAGTTTATCTTAATTATTTTCGAGTTAAATCCATGTAATTATCTTTAAATTTTTTATAATAGTAGTTCCAATTTGGTTGTGTTGGATTTGGGTCATGGTTTTGGTAGAGGTTAAATTGATCTTGGTTATTGAGTGTTTCCTTATGTGTTCCTGGCCTTGTAATCATCTATCTTTCTCTATTAACTTTCATAGAGATTTTTGAATATTTTGTTCAGGTAGTGGATTCAAGACTTCCACTAATTTTATTTATCTGAAATTATCAAACTAACATTCTTCTATTTTCTTTGGGTGTGTAATAATGATTAACATAATAAAGATAATAATCAAACTAATGAAATTAAAGAAAATGGGGTGATTCGCATTTGTTTTATAATATTCCATGATATTTCTTATGATTGAAAATTGATTTATGGTTCAGTTGAGTGTTTTAAATTACAATTATGATATATGAAATTTTTATTATAATTGGATTGTTATAATAATTTTAAATAATAGTTAAATCATTTAAAAAAGGTAATGAAATGGATTTGCAGAAAAATAAATTTTATGGTGTTGATGTTTGAACTAGAAATTATATTTTAATATAAATGTTATATTAATGATAATCACTTTCAAGTGAATTTAATGTATGAATTATTTGTTTTTTGTAGTTTTTAGAACCTCTATTACTATTATTGGATATGTTTTTGGGTGGTTTTCTGGCTGGTTTGGAGGATGTGATCTGATTAATTCAAGATAGAGATGGATAGACTATTGATCAATTATAGTAGTGGTGACATGGTTGTTTTTTTGGAATGGAAGTGCTTTGGGTAAATAATATTAGATTTTGATTGTGTTATCAGGTTCTCTATTCAATGAGAATCTTGGTTATTAGGGGATATTTTATAGTTTATCAGTGGTGATGAATATGGTTAGAATAAAAAATATGCTAATGGGAATTGGGATGAAATTTGATAACTATTGTACTATTAAAGAACTATTAATGATTGAAGTGAATGGTTTTTGGCTGAGAGATATGTTTTTTATGGACAAAGATGGTTTGATATTAAATATAGATAAATGAAGGGTATAATGAATTTAATGTTTCTAGTAAATTCATATATCTAGAAATGGATAAATACAATGATTAAATAGAATGCCAATTATGGTTTCATAGTGATTTTATGTGGAATTATTTGGTTATTTTATGGAATAGTGTATTCAAAAGTTTTAAATTCTTATAGTGGTAGTATAAAAATTATAATGGCTATTAGCTATTTTAATTTGGTAATAACCCTTAGGATAGGATTATGTGAATCTATAGAATCCCAGGTTGAGTGCACCACTATGAAATGGGAGGGTGAATCAATTGTTTCTTTTTAAAATTTCTCTTGCTTTCAAATTCAACCTCTTGAGACTATTAAAGTAAATCATCCACTCATAAATTTCTCAAATACTCACCTTCATGTGAAGTAATAATGAACAGTAGAACAAAGTATTTACATGGGTTTTCACAAAAATTATACTCCTTTATACATTGGTTAAACCCCTTATTATAGATTATTTACTATCAAACAAGTAATTACAACCACAAAAAACACAGTTTGATCTACATAGAGTCCCACTATGTTCCTCCACTTCTAGCAGAAACTAGAAGATATAGATTCAATTTTTAATAATGGTATAACAAAAAATTAACTTCCTATAATCCTTGGATGCTTCTACACCTCTTTTAAATTGAATATTCCTCCATGAGTATATTTAAAAATTGGTCTACAAGTTTTCCTTCTCATGAACTTCAACACATAGAGTATTAAAACTCTTCTCTAGATCTAGTGAGATCCGAGTTCTCCTTAGCTTCATTAAATACTCTAGTATGTCAACTTCAGAGAGTCTTAGATCCATCTTTTATGTTAATTTGATAATTTAAATGATCAAATTCTCATAATTCTAATAATTCTCTCAAGTATCAAACATTGATAAGATCCCATATCATTATTTTATATAGGAATATAAAAATCTCATGTATATATAATTATTCTAATATTTAAATAATTATAAATGTTTTTATTAAAACTGAAATTATTTGGATCAATTATCCCAATATTTTGTAATCTTAATCATAGTATACCATGATTTTATATACTTTTCCATGATCTACTCATCATAAATGCATTGAACTACAAGGATTTATTTCTCCTTTAACCAGAGTAAAGAAGATCATTTCCACATTAATTATTGATATTAATTGATGTTGAATATGCAATAATTATTCCATCTAAATCCATTATATATCAAAATTCATGTATTTTTATATTCTATAAATGTATCATAATATTCAATTTATCAAATACTCACCACTTCATAAAACTAAACAAATAACGTGACTTATCTTTAATACCTAGAAGCTCGATCTTAACTCATAATCCAAAAAATAACACACTTTGATATCATCAGATATTTGTTCATGCATCCGATAAAATGAATGTTCAATATCCTCATGAAATGAATCCTTATTGAATCTATGTGTAGAAATTTATCTCAGACAGAAAATTATATCTCTTTCATGCTTTGTGTTTTAGTGCCAACTCATTATTATAAAATCTCTTTTTTTCAGATGATATTAATATGTTGCAACTCATATGAATGAAATATTTAAATATTTAAAGTAGAATAATATATTTTATATGTAATTGGTTTCTTACATAACATAGTTTCATACCAATGTTATCATCTACCAGTACAACACCTGATGGTAGCACACCTACTAGCTTCACTTTGTGGTAAAACACCTGATAGTAGACCACCTTATGGTAGAACCAGGTGGAATAATTAATAGTGGTATCACATTTTGGTATTGATCTTGATAGTATCACTTTCATATGTACCATTCCTTGTGGTCATATACTTGATGGTAGTTCTTGAAAGTGGCATGCCTAGCGGTAGCACCTGGGAGTAACACTCCTCTTTCATACGATGTGGTCATATCTTTATGATGAAAAAAATGACGTAAAATCATTTCAAACATATCCTATAGTACAAGAATTCAATTTGCAGTATGTGAATACTCTCATAATCTTTAATTCAAATAGTCTGTATCGTGATATGTTCTTATGTGCTGTATTCTTTTCTTATTACCCTTACACGAGCCATGAAAACTTGGTTATACCTTTACGTAGCCTCGCATAGGTTACCCTTACGCATATAACTGTACCCCTTCACAACATGGGTTACCCTTATATAGGTCTCTTAGATAACCTTATGGAGTTCATGTTACTTTTATAATGGACACATTATACTTTCATAGGTTCCATGTACCCTTACATGAATTTCATCTTCCTAATACCTTTATGTAAGATTCCATGTACCTTTACATATGTTCAGAGTACCATTACACATGTGATAGAGATAATATTTACTTATTTTTTAATATGTATTTCAATTAAATAAAACCTTATATTTTAAAAATTTGAGAAAGTTTGCAATATATTTCTAATTTTTTGTTTATTTTGGGATAAAATGTAGAAATTTTTTTTTCTAAATTTTTTTTAAAATTTTATAAATTTGATATATCAAGAATAAAATTTAAAATACTGATCCAATTTGAGTTATTATTTTTTCTTAGAATTCTTTAGTTCATAGGATTAATCTTTTTCCCCTATAGCTAAAGAAAATTCCAAATTAAATAGGCCCATAAAAATCAATTAATTTGAAATGTATTTCTGGAAGATAGAATGGACCCCACCTCATTAAATGAGGCATAGATCAGGATAAAAAACTCAAATTGAGGTTATTAAAAATATATTTTATATATTTATTAATAAATAATTTTACTAAAAAATTTAATTGAGATATTCACTCATTAATATGGTCATCGAACGCTCCAAAGTGGAGAAATATTTATGGAATCTTCGGGAAAAAAAGTTAAACACATTAATTATGTCATAAGTTCATTTTATATATATCCAATGACTTTGAAATTTTTATTTTTGATAGAAAACATAATTTTACACAACATAAAGTAAGGATCCTTGTTGTTTTTCAGCCATATGGTGGGCATAATTAGAGAAATATTTTGGTGGATAGATTCTAGAGGAGAAATTTTGTTTCTTTATTCTTTTATTTTTTATTTTATTCATTTTAGTTTGTTTTATTTCATATTTGAATATAATTATTTATTTTATAAAATTGATTTGGTCATTTTTTCCAAACATTCCAGCCAGTATTATTCTCCATATTTCCCCATCTTTTTTTTCTTATCTTTTTTCTTCTTCTTCTTCTTACATTCTTTTTGTTATTTTATTTTTTTATTCACTCTATCTATCTCATTTTAATTTCATATTTTATTTATTATTAGTTTAATTATTTTACCTCCCTTACACTAAACATAAGTTCTTAAGGTGATAAAGATGAGATATTTAGTGGATGATTCAACATACAATGGAGTCGGGTCTTAGAATATTTCACACACTCGATTGAGGTGTGCCATTAAAATGTATTACTAGAGGAGGTTAAATTTATATTTATGAAGGAATTAAATATTTGGTACCACTAAATTAAATAATAGTAGTTTAAGATTCATATTTAATGATTAATTTATCAAACTAAATTTAAATACCAACAATGAGAGTGATGGAACCCATAAACCAAACCACAAATGCCATGTTCTTTATTTGTTAAACATATTTTTTCATTGCATGTTAGTGTAATTTCTAAAATCTCTTCATTAATAAATATTATATTCTTTCTAAATAATAAATAAAAAAAGTAGTTTAGTTGAATTAGATTAAGTAATTGAACAACTAAGAAAACTCCTCAAATGAGACGACCCTGGTTAGCCTCTTTACTGTACAAGGAAATCATAGAAATTTGATTTTTCAATGCCCCATGGAAGGCATGAGTCAAAAATAGAACTATTTTTGGGGATCTAATCAATAGTTTATTTACCTTTTATATTTTCATATTTTATATAAACTTAATTTTTTTTATAAAAACCATAATTTTTTATGGTGTATGTCTAGATACCATATCTTTGTTCATGGAACAACCACTCATAGGTGAAGGAGAAATTAGAAGAAGAGACATGCAATGAAAAATTCCATTTGAAATAAAATTGAAATGACATAGAACAACTAGTGAACATAAATATGTTTTTACATTGATTGTTTATGCAACACCCTATGATTTTATGAGATATATTATCTTTAATTTCATTGATATCTTCTATTGTAAGCTACACCAAGATTAGCTTGTGCTATACTCAACACTATTCTTGGATCGTGTTACACACAATTTCAAGTTCTTTTGATAGAAATTATTCTACGCAACATTGAGTATATATATATATATATTCAATGTATAAATGAAATATGGTTGGATTCTGTTACACATAACAACAAAGGAAGCTTCCACTACAAGCAACACTGTTATGGATTGCATTACACGAAAGAGCGACCTTCCTTGATAGCTTACTTGGTACACAATATCGAGTTTCAGTAAACTATGATATATTATTATAATATTATTATGAACTAGACGTTATGAATATTTTTCACCAAATTTTTAATTTTATAATGTTATCATTCATCTTACACATTTTCTAGATCATGGTACGAGAATAAAATAAATTTTTCTGGTAAAATAAGTGTTTTTAAAAAAATGCAGTTTTCCCTCCTTTTGATGGCACACCCATTTTAAATATAATTTTTTATAAGTTTATAAGTTCAATTTAAGAAAATATACTTATTATTTTGAATCTGGATATAAAAATTTACGTTGGATAAATTTTTGATATTTATCTGATAATGTTCATGTTTTGATGAATAGTAAAAATATGCTAAATGTTAATTAAAAGCAACTTTTTCATCAAGAAAATTTATATGGTAAAATTATAATATTGAATGGTTTTAAAGTATAAACAGAATATATTTTTACCACCTAATATAATTTATGTCATTATCATTAATTTTACATTGAATTCATAGGTAAAAAACATTTCAATCTTCTGCAATGTTTTAAATAAAAAAACCATTTTTTTCAACAATGTGATTAATTTTAAATTAATTACTACATCTTATATGTCTTGAATTTGTAAAAATGGATTCCATATTTGGAATCATTAGGTAAAAACTATGTTAATAGGATACTTTTTATTTTTGGGCATTATGAATAGTAACTACGGTAAATATTATTTACCACAGTTAAAGGTAAATCGGGTAATTAAGGGTAAATATAATATTATAAAATTACTTTAACACTTATATTAATATAATTGGATGAATATAAGTCGACCCATATCACCTAAGGTTCAGAATAGATTCATTTCCTGGACTTTTGACCATGAAAAGGATGTAATTATTATTAAAACCAAAGAAAGTGACACCATGTCACTCTCTTATATCTTATAAGTGTAATAATTAAAATTTAGTGATAAACTTCATAAAAAATATAAAATAAATATCATCCCAAAATATAATAAAATTATATACATCATGTGAATTTATTTAGAATTTTTAGGGATTAAATAATTATCATTAATGATGACACAATAGTGTTGTTGAAATTATTTTATTGATTGAAATATCAAATAAATAGTTTTAAAAATATTAAAATAAAAATTATATGAACAATTTAATGTGATTCATGAATTTTATAGAATGATATTACTTGTTAGAAATTTGTTAATTATTTTTTTTCAAATATATCCTCTGTGTGCATTTTATTTAAATTCCAATAAATGAATAGTGTCAAAATTGACACTATTGTTATTTTCTAAGAATAACATATTATAAAAATGTTTAAAATAAACAAAATATTTAAAAATTATAAATTTAAATTTATATGGTCTAAATTGTCATAAAGTATCCAATTATGGATAATTTCCAATACATAAGTAATTATTTATAACAATTTAAAATTCATAATATTATTACTACAGATAAAATTAAATAGATTAAATAAGGATAAATAAAAATGATAAGGTTAAAAATAAACTAAAAACTGGACTAAATTTTATTGGTTGATGATATTACAACCATATATCATCTCATATTCTATGTTCAGTCATTTTGGATGTTTTTATGTGGGGTTTGAGTTTATTATAAATTAATACTTTTGAGGTTTCCAATGGTGGCCCTCTCCTCTCTTATAAAAGGGCACCTCCTCCTTCTCCTATTCACAACATTTTGAGCCTTAAATATCGTCCAAGCCTTGTCCATTTCTATTCTCATCTTCCCTAGAAACATTATATAGGTCCTCATCTTCTTCAAATACCAACTATAGTGCCCTAAGAGGAGGTTTATAAGAGGCATGTCGAAGAAAATGTAATATCCTTTACCGAATCTTTCAAATTTATTTCTTCTTCTACTTCCTCTTATTTATTTGTTTCATCATAAATTAATAACATAAGTATCAATCATATTCTGATATATTATTATCAATATTAAAAAACCTTATTTCACCTTATATCCATCCTACGGAAAATGAAATCACCATGCGTGCGTATGTACATAATACCGTCTCTACGCCGTGGTGTAATCTGTTTTCCACCACTTCCTTACTTGGATGGGTATAATAGTGTAAAGAAAAACTATATAATATTATTATAACATGATAATAATTATGATATATTATATCATCTACTCTAATTCAATTCAATAATTATAGGAACGATATAATCGCTCGTGCGTACGTACAGATTACCATCTCCACGATGCAATGAGATTCATTCTCCATTATAACCATTCACGAATGATTATTAAGTAAATATAATGAATAATAATGAAATATATGACATAATAATGATACTTTATTTATTTATATGTAAATTTTATCTACTTACTTCCATTCAAGTCAATAAGGAAAGGAAAACAACATTCATGCGTACGTATGACCTACCTTCTCCATGAACGGTGTCTTTCATTTCATTTATCTATCTATTATACATATATATACTGAATATATATGATATAAAAATCATTTTTTACATTCTTGAAGTAAGTAAATTAGGATATAAGTAATAATAATATCAAGAACAACATGTCCAAACACGTACGACAAATGAAACAATTATTACCCAAAACATTGCTTTAACATGGAATTGACAAATGAACGGGTAATATAAAGTCGTAAGTGAATATTATATGATATAATAAATATTATTATGGTTCTTCTACAAGTTAATAATATGTTTAAACCCACTATATAGAAGTTTTATTCACATACATAATTAATCAGACCTAAGGTAAGTGATAATTATTTCAATCTCATTCTTATACAAGATTGTTTATTCGTAAGTATTTACTGGTGGTGTAGTTATCATCCATGCCCATTTTTTCTAAAAATGATTTCATAAAATTTATACTATTCTTAAATGTATGTTTAAAGTCATTATTACCCTTTGTTGACTTTGACCACATGGTATGGAAGGAATCTTTCTTTTGTTTACCATAAGAAGTGCTTTTTGACTTTTATGACAAAAGTACGAGGAGAATGTTTTTTAACTTATTTGGCATGAACAGATTTTTACGGTTTATATCATATTATTTTCATGATCTTACTCTAAAATATTTAATTATTATTTTCATTAAAAATAATTTCTTTTAAAATTTCATGACATTTTGAGAAAAGAAAATGATTTTGAAGAAGAAAGGATATTTTCCTCAAAAATTTATTTCAAGTGTTTTATCATGACTATTTTCCATATAAGATGAAATTATTTAATATGGTCATGTATGAAGTATAATGTACCTATTATTTACAAGGATTGACTTTTTTTATGAATAAATGATATCCATTTTTTTATATATTGATTATGTTATGATGGGATGATGTTTATGAAACCCATTTTATTCTTTGGGTTATTATTTAAGATTTATTTTTATTTTGTGGAACACGAATGAATGATTTCATTATGAGATGGGTGTGACCTATATCTCCCTAAAATTAATTGGGTAAATATTTATTTCTCATGAGATAGACATGTCTAGAACGGAAAGTAAATTTGGTTCAGTAATACAGGGCTAGAACGACAAGTAAACCCATTTCAGTAATGTGATTTGTCTTCTATAATGGTCTTGGAAACAATTAATTGAATACTATGGAAACCATATCATGTGATTTATGTTTTTACACAATTCCATGTTTTATTCCCATGAAAGTTTATCATTATTAACGTTCCTTTAGGATCTATGCCTTATGTACTTCCAAGAGTTATGTCATTACTCATGATTTTGATGTTTTATGTTTTTTTACATTCCAATGTTTAGGGATTGTTTTATATTCTCCATGTTTACCCTTACTGAGCATTTGAGCTCACCATTTTTATGTTTTATTTTCCCCAGGATATAAATAAAGGTTTTCAGTAAGAAAACAAAAAGGGAAGACACTTATGGGAGATGTTGAAGATCTTTCACTATAATTAGAAGATTATGTTCCATGTTTCCAAAGACACTAAACTAATACGGTTATTGGTAATTTGTTTTTGTTATGTATTAAGTATTCTACAAAAGTAATGTAATGCCTATGTACGTCAATATTTGGGTCTCTACAGTTGGTATCAGAGTGAAGGTTTAGTTAACCTTTGGAAAATAGGATGCAAAAACTTTAGTAAGATCCTTTGAAATATTTCTAAGGTATGTCTGGGTATTTTCTTAAGGTTAAGTATAAGTTTAGGTTACAATACTAGAATTATGATAACGATTATAAATAACCTAGGGTGAACCTAAGGTGTCATGGATTAAATAATGTACGATAAGTTAGAAATACCATAAGTGATTTTTTATTATTATGTGGTCCCTCGTCATTTTAATTTTTCTTACACTATGGTTTCTGGTTTTAGTCAATTGAGGGAACGAGATGGAATTTGGTTAACATTGATTCCAATGGAAAAATTGGTGACTATGATCAACAAAATTGTGTAATGTCTGGAGAGAAAGATATTGTGATTATTTTGAATCAGTCATCGTGATATATGAATAACAAGGTGAACTTTAGTTGTATTCCTATGTCATTAAATAAGAGGATGATGGCATTTTATGCATTTTCAAATAGTGAGAATCATAGAGGAAGGAAGATTAAGCTTTATAAATATCAAGAAGAAGGGAATAAGAACCTTGAGGAATACCTCAAATGGAGGGGAAAATGTTTTCTGTGTGGGGAAAAGGGGCATTGAGTGATAGACTGTTATGGAGTTCAATGTCTTATCTGTGGACAACATGGGAATTACCCAACTCAATGCCATGACCTAAGAGGTTACTTATAAATTGAGGAAGGACCTATTCCATGCCAATAATTTAAGAAGATGGATTAAAGGGTTTCTTTATTGGAATTCAAGAATAATATTTTTGAATTACTTTTATGGTATATTGGAATATCTACATATTGGTACATTATGGTTTTCCATAAGAATATGGTACCAGTAACCATGAAAAGTGACTGAAATATTTTTGGAAAGAAGATGATATGCGCATAATGAAGGTATAATGATAAAATAATATATTTGATTGTATTCATGAGCTCATGACTGATATAAGGACAAAGTGATATCATGGTTTTAGTATATAGAAATTTTGGGATTTTCGTATGTGTAAAGAGTTAACTTTTGACAACATTCATGTTTTTACTAAGGTTCTATGGTAATACATGTTTCAAGAGAATACATGATTAAGGTATTCACATGTTTGGAATGTGATCAAAAAGATATATCTTATAATATATGGGGGATAAATGATGGTTTTCACATGCTTGGTAGATGATTGATCTAGTAATATTTTTATTTATACTATGAGTTTGAAAAGAAGTATTTTGGATAAGCCTAAAGATTGGAATGGATTAAGTTGGACATGAGATAGTATTTTTTAAGGATAGAACCTTTTTTTGAAATTATTTCTAGAATGTTATAATAGTGTAGTTTTAGAAAAAGGAAAACCTGCAGGACGAACGACAACCCATCACGTCAGACAAGGTTGCAGAAATTGAACCTACAACTGAAGTGCGAAAGGCCTTTATCGCCTACCACTGACCTACAGGATGTTCCTGGTTAGTAGAAATTAGTTTTGTTTTATTAATCGGTATGATATATGAAGTATAAGTCCATTTTAGGAAACATATACGATTAATCACACCATATATAGACTTATGTATATTTAATAAAAATTTCAAACATTTTGTTTGAGACAGATGGAATGACCCGTCATTCAATCACATGATCTGCTAACACTTCACGAATGAAAAATTAAACTTCATTTCTTTAAAAAGAGATGAAGTGGAATTTTTTCATGGAATGAACAACAATGATATTATACTAATATCAGGTAAGTATTTCTCCTTATGTAAAAATTCATCAACTTTTGGGAAATGATATTGAAAACCAAAAATGTTGTCCTAGTACTCTTATATCTGATGAATCAGATGGTACAATAGATCATTACAAATTTATGGCTTTATGATTGTTGGATTTTTCATTTCCATGTTCTCTACCACTCTCCATCAGAACCTGACGGTTAGTTTTCTCTTCCATATCCATATTTCCACCTATGTTCACCTATGTGGAAACCCAGTGATTAGTTAATCTAGGTAACCATTACATTTCTTACTTTACTTTTTAAAATTAAGTTTTAGTATTTGTTTTTGTAATGTGGGTTTCTATGAAAAAAACTATAATGTAGTAAACCATTTATAACCCCGAAGGATTTTGAGGGAGAAATTCATTTTAAGGGGGGTAGAATGAAACACCCCAAGATTTTATGAGATATATTATTTTTAATTTCATTTATATCTTCTATTATAAGCTAGACCAATATTACTTGTGTTATACGCAACACCGTATTTTCTTGCAGTATATAGAATACTATTCTTGGATCATGTTACACACAATTTTAAGTTCATTTGATAGAAATTATTCTATGAAACATTGAGTATATATATATATATACATATTCAATGTATAAATGAAATACGGTTGGATTCTGTTATACACAACTACAAAGGAAGATTCTACTACAAGCAACAATGTCATGGCTTGCATTACACGCAAGAGCGACCTTCCTTAATAGCTTACTTGGTACGCAATACCGAGTTTCACTAAACAATGATATATTATTATAATATTATTATGAACTAGCCATTATGAATAGTATTAACCAAATTTTGAATTTTATATCCTTATCATTTATCTTACACATTTTTTAGATCATGGTATGAGAAAAAAATAAAATTTTCAGGTAAAATAAGTATTTTTCCAAAAATGCAGTTTTGCCGCCTTTTGATGGGGAACCAATTTTAAATATAATTTTTGATAAGTTTATAAGTTAAATTTCATATAATAAACTTATTATTGTGAATCAGTATATAAAGATTTATGTTGGATAAAGTTTTGATATTTTTCTGATAATGTTCATATTTTGATGAGTAGTAAAAATGCGCTAAATTTTAATTAAAAGTAACTTTTTTCATCTACATAATTTATATAGATAAATTATAATATTGAATTGTTTTAAAGTGTAAATATAATATATTTTTACCACTTAATATAATTTATGTCATTGTCATTAATTTTACATTGAATTCATAGGAAGAAACATTTCAATCTTTTACAATGTTTTAAATAAAAACACGTTTTTTTCAACAATGGGATTAATTTTAAATTAAATACTACATCTTCTGTTACTTTAATTTGAAAAAATGGATTCAATATTTGGAACTCCTAAGTCCAAATTATGTTAATAGGATATTTTTTATTTTTAGGCATTATGAATAGTAACTATGGTAAATTTTATTTACCACAGTTAAAGGTAAATCATTTAATTAAGGGTAAATATAATATTATAAAATTACCTTAAAACTTGTCTTATTATAATTAGATGAATATTAGTCGACCCAAATTACCTATGGTTTGGAATAGTGTCATTTTATGGACTTTTGACCATGAAAATGATGTAATTATTATTAAAACCGAAGAAAGTGACAACATGTCACTCTCTTATATCTTATAAGTGTAATAATTTAAATTTAGTGATAAACTTCATAAAACTCCAAAAATTAATAGTCTCAGGAAATATAATAAAATTATATAGATCATTTGAATTTATTTATAATTTTTTATTATTAAATAATTATCATTAATGATGACACAATAGTGATGTTGAAATTATTTTATTGATTAAAATATCAAATAAATGGTTTTGAAAATATTAAAATAAATATTATATGAAATATTTAATGTTCACCAAGAATTTCATAGATGAATATTAAATGTTAAGAATCGATTAAATATTTTGTTTGAATATATCTTCTGTGTGATTTTTTTTAAATTCAAATAAATGAATAGTGTCAAAATTGACACGATTGTTATTTTCTAAAAATAAAATATTATAAAATTGTTTAAAAATCACAAAACTATTTAAAAATTATAAATTGAAATTAATATCGTCTAAAATTTCATAAATTATCAAATTATAGATAATTAAAAACACATAAGTAATTACTTTTAACAATTTAAAATTTATAATATTATTACCATAAATAATATTAAATAGATTAAATAAGGATAAATCAAAATGATAAGGTTTAAAATAAATTAAAAACATGGCTAAATATTATTGGTTGATTATATTAAAACCAAATATCATCTAATATTAGAAGTTGAGTCATTTTGGATGTTTTTATGTGGGGTTTGAGTTTATTATAAATTAATATTTTTGAGGTTTCCAAAGGTGCCCCTCTCCTCTCTTATAAAAGGGAACCTCCTCCCTCTCCTCTTCACGACATTTTTAGACTTAAATATCGAAAAAGACCTATCCATTTATCTTATCCACTTCCCTAGACACATACTAAAGGTCCTGGTCTTCTTCAAAGACAAACTTTAGTGCCCTAAGATGAGGTTTAGAAGAGGCGTGTCGAAGAAGAGGTAATATCCTTTACCGATTCTTTCAAATTTATTTTCTTCTTCTACTTCATCTTATTTTTTTTCATCATAAAGTAATTACATCAGTATCAATTATATACAGATATGTTATTATAAATATGAAACAAACCTATTTCACCTTCTACCCATCCTTTGGATAACGAAATCACCACGTGTGCGTACGTATAGAATACCATCTCCAGGCCGTGGTGGAGTCTGTTTTTCACCACTTCCTTACATGGATGGGTATAATGGTATAAATAATAACTATATATTATTATTATAACATGATAATAATTCTAATATATTATTTCAACCACTCCAATTCAATTCAATAATTATGGGAATGATATCATCGCACGTGCGTACGTACGGATTACCGTCTCCATGATGCGACGAGATTCATTCTCCATCTTAACAATCCAAGAATGATTATAAAGTAAATATAATGAATAATAATGAAATATATGACATAATAATTCTACTATATTTATGTATATATATATATATATATGGAATCTACTTACTTCCATTCAAGTCAATAAGGAACGGAAAACAACGTTCATGCATACATACGACCTACATTCTCCATGAACGGTGTATTTCATTTCATTTATCTATCTATTATACATTTATATAATGAATATATATTATATATAAATCATTTTTTTCATTCTAGAAGTATATAAATCATGATATAATTAATAATAATATCAATAACATCAAGTCTAAACATGTATGATAAATGAAACGATTATTACCCAAAACGTTGCTTTAACATGGAATTGACAAATGAACGGGTAATATAAAGTCGTAAGTGAATCTTATATGATATAACAAATATTATTATGGTTCTGTTACAAGTTAATAATATGTTTAAACCCACTATACAGGAGTTTCAGACACATACAAAATAAATCAGACCTAAGGAAAGTGATAATTATTCCAAACTCGTTCTTATCCGAGATTGTTTATTCGTAAGTATTTGCTGGGGTTATAGTTATCATCCATGCCCATGTTTTCTAAAAATGTTTTCATAAAATGTTTAATATTATTAAATGTATGTTTAAAGTCATTTTTACCCTTTTTTTACTTTTACCACATGGTATGGAAGGAATATTTATTTTCTTTACCAGACGAGGTGCTTTTTGACATTTCTGACAAAAGTACGAGGATAATGTTTTTTAACTTGTACAGCATGAACAGATATTTACGTTTTATAATTTCCTATTTTCAAAAAACGTCGTCCACAATATTTAATTATTATTTTTATAAAAAATAATTTCCTTTAAAATTGCATGAATTTTTGAGAATAGAAAATGATTTGGAAGAAGAAATGATATTTTCCTCAAGAATTGATTTCAAGTGTTTTATCAAGACTATATTCCATATAAGATGAAATTATTTAATATGGTCATGTCTAAAGTATAATGACCCTATTATTTACATGGTTTTACTTTTTTATGATGAAATGATATCCATTTTTTTATATATGGATTATGTTATAATGAGATGATGTTTATGAAACCCATTTTATTATTTGGGTTATGATGTAAGATTTATGTTTATTTTGTGGCACACGAAATAATGATTTCATTATGAGATGGGTGTGACCTATATCTCCCTCCAATGAATTGGGTAAATATTTATATCTCATGAGATAGACATGGCTGGGACGACAAGTAAATATGGTTCAGTAATACAGGGTTGGAACGACAAGTAAACCCAATTCAGTAATGGACTCTGTCTAATATGATGGTCTTAGAAAAAATTCCTTGGATACTATGGAAATCATATCATGTGATTTATGGTTTTCCACAATTCCATGTATTATTCCCAGGCCATTTTATCATGATTAACGTTCCTTTATGATCTATTCCTTATGTACTGCCAAGAGTTATGTCATTACTCACGATTTTGATGTTTTATGTTTTTTTACATTGCAATGTTTATGGATTGTTTTATATTATCCATGTTTACCCTTAATGAGAATTTGACCTCACCCTTTTTATGTTTTATTTTCCCCAGGATATAAAGAAAGGTTTTAGGTAAGAACACAAAATGGGAAGATATTTATGGGAGATGTTGATGATCTTTAACTATAATTAGAAGATTATGTTCTATGTTTCCAAAGACACTAAACTAATACGGTCATTGGGAATTTGTTTTTTATGTATTAATTATTCTTGAAAAGTAATGTAATGTCTATTTACATCATGATTTAGGTCTCTAAAGTTTAATTAGAACCTGAGCTACATTTTTGAGACAAACAGAATCTGGATGACTTCTAGAATGAGTGTAAAGAATAGCTTGATATCCCAAAAATAAAAATATCCAACACCATTGAATGAAGTACCACTATTTTCCCATAATTTCACTTAATATATCCATAAATTTGAGTCCAAACTCAATGACTATCAACAAACTAATAATTTGAGGAACCAGATTCAGGAATACCATGAAGAGATATACTGAAGATGAAGACTCATGTGCTGATAAGAATATGGGAAAATATTTAGATCAATTTTAGGGTATATTGGAAGAGGATTAAATGAAATTAGATAATAACATATATAATGTTGAATAATAAGCACTTGAATTCCTATTAATGGTAATGGAAGATAAAGAAACCACCAATATGGTGGAATTTGAAGAAAGACCAAAGGAGCCTGACTACCCGCCTTGGTCAAGCGAAGATCAAGTCTAAGAGGTGATTTGCACTAAATATTAAATTCATTCCAAACCAACATAGGGAGACAATAAATTATTGAACTCAAAATCTTTTAATTTTGTTGAAATTAATTTGAGTGTCACTCATAATTTATTTGAATTTTCAAATTTGTATAACTCGTATTATGTTATACAGAAAGATGATGAAAATGAAAATGCTCTTGTTGAGGAACACTTTAAGATACTTTAGGGTATTTAAAATTTACTAAGGGGTACAAGAATAGATAATAGTGGCTATTTCAGAAGAATAATTGATACACACTACCAACATTAATACGAAATATTTGGAAATCAATTATTCAAATTTGGATTTAGAATATGGCTTTGATTATTCTTTTCTATATCACACTTTAGGAAACCATTGAATGGTGAAGAAGGTGTTTCACTAGTATAAAACAAGGAAGAGGATGATATATAATTTATCCAATCCCTATCATGAAATATATACTTAATTGTGAAGGTGGAATATCTGGTATACTCTATGAATGGACCATTTCTCACCAAGAAGGAAGGAGACAAATCTTGGAAAATCCAAATGTAGTGGTTCAAATCCAATAATTTCCAACCAAAAATAAAACATTGATAATATTTCATACTACCCTATAGAGATAGTAAAATGTTTGGTACCATTAGGGGATCTTACCAAGATTTATTTTTACTTACTTTTTAGGATTTCAATTTTATTAGTCAGGCATGAAACCCATTTACTCTATATTTTTTAGAATGAATGACATGACCATTGTTCTTAATTAAGTTATTACCTTTTATAGGATCGTGATGTAATAAGGAATCCCCTGAAAATTCAAGGAGAAAAAGGACTAAGATTCCTAAGAAATGGTGTTCACTTTTAATTTTTATCTTGTAAACACACTATATTTTTATCCAACAATATGTTTGGAGCATTAAACTGAATATTGCATGACCATGCATAGATTTATACATTACTTGACTTATCTAGGAGACATCAGTTTCTTAGGAATACTATGATTCCATGTTTTCTAATTCACTATTAATGGGACTGGATGAGTAAATTGAATACTTAAAAGACTAAAGTGAATAATGGATATTAAAATGATAAAACATTATTTGAGGGAATTAATTTATTTTTATAAATGAAACTTTCACTGTCATTTTTTGTGTTTTTAATTTCTGAAAATTATATGTATTGATTTTTTATTATTATTAATTCTTTGAGTGATTGTCTAATAAAACATTTCCCATTCCCAATAGTATTTATAGTCCAAGTACTTCCTATTTACTATTGATAGTATTTCTTGAGTGATCTTGGGACATGTCACCTACTAGAACTTACATTTGAAATTTTTAAACCTATGAATATTAAAAAAAACATAAATAAAATGATTGAGGAATATTTTGAAAATTAACTTATCCTTGAGACCACCTTCACATAAATATATGTTTAAACCATAGAAACCATGAATGAAATTTTTAGGAATGAGCCATGTTTTAAGCCATTTTTCCCATTCCTACCCCACTCCTAGTATTTTCATGACATTTTTAATGTTAAATTGTGTGGGTGGTTGAATCCATGGGGGAAGGGATGAAATAAATTGAGATGTAAAATCATGGGGGTGATAATTGTGGAAATTAAGAAATGTTATTTTATTCATTCATTATACTATTCATTTTTCACTTCTTGAAAAAAGAGAAAATGATATAAAGAACCCAAAAAAAGAAAAATTGTAATGGGTTGGGACTTAAAAGAATACAAAATCACCATCACCAGACCAATTATTTTTTTCATATGTGGTTTGGTGGTGTATGTGAGGTTTATTATAATCATAAATTTTAAAAATAAAACATGAAATTTTCATTGAAAAATAAAAAAAACTATAAAAGTAGTGAAAAATTCAAGAAGGATCCCAAATCATTCATTATGAATTATTTTTTATCATGACCATTACATTGAGTTTTGTGAAAGTGGGTGTTGTTATTTTTGAATTATAGAATTTAATGAAAATTTCACTCTTTATATAATGATTTATACTTTAAAATTGAAACATTATCTTTGATTCGTAATTTTTAAAACATCAATTCCTAAGGACCATAAGCCTTGGAATCATTTGAACCCTTAATGAAAGTCCTCACAATTACATGTGTCTTTTGTATTTACAAATTGGAAAAAATTTATCCTTTATAATCCTATGGATAAGTAGAACTTTCTTCTTATATGATCATAAATCTACTTTAATTGTATCATGAGTGATGAGATAAAAGAATCTATTTGGTTGTGGATCATTATTTGGAATGATTTATAATAATTAATTAAGAAACATGAATGAATGAAAGGATAAGTTCCATATTTTCTCTAAGGGGAAAAGTAAAATGAATTAATTGATTGTTTCATTGAAAATTGAGAAATTGAAATTATATTTTTTGTGGATTTTTGAAATTTTTATTTTAAATTTCATTTTTTTATTTCATTTCTCTAGAATTTGAATATTATTAACACTGGTTCCATCTTAATTCTTTATTGAGATTTTATGATTTTGAAAAATCATGAATTAATTGTGAAGGAATTGAGAGAGATAATATTTTAAAAATTTTAATGTGTATTTAAATGATTTAATCATTTCAGATTTAACAATTTTAGGTGAATTTCATCATTTTGGTATTTTTGATGTGTTTTGGGAAAAAAAATTAAAATTTCTTAATTCTGGAATTTTAACATATTTTTATCACTTTGATATTTCATGAATAACTTTTACAATATTTATCCAATTTGAGTGAATTTTTTTAGGATTCATTAGTTTGTGGAATTAAACATATTGTTATGGAACTAGAGAAAATTCAAACTTCCATAGGCAAAAAATATCAATTAAGTTTAAAAAACATTCATGTTGATAGAATGGATCCCACCTCAGTTAATGAGGTAAAATGCTGGTGAAATTCCTCAAATTGAGATGATTATAAATGGATTTTAACAATGACTCAATTATTAATTTTAATATTAAATTTTATTTAGATATTCACTCATTAATTTAGTCATTAAACACTCCAAAGTGGAGTAATATTTAACGAATAATTGGATAGAAAGAGTTTGACTCATTAATTATGTCATTAAATCTTTTATACTTGTCCAAGGACTTTGAAATTTGGATTTTAAATAGAAAACTCATTTTTTCACAACATATAAAAAGGAAACAAGTATATTTTCATCCATATTGTGGGTAGAATAGGATAAAATCTCTATTAGATAGATTCTAATAGAGAATGATTTTTATTTCTTCTTTTCATTTTATTTTATTCTATTTAGTTTGTTTTCTTTCTTATGTAATTTTAATTATTTTATTTTGTGAAATTGATTTATTAATTTTTACTAGTGTTCCACCCTTCATTCTTCCCCATATTTTTCTATTATTTTCTTATTTTATCCCAATTACCTTTTTTCTTCTTCTTTTTTCTAACATTCTTTATGTTATTTAATTTCATTATTCTATCTATCTACCTCTCTCAACATTTTATTATTATTATTTTATTTTTATTCATCTTATGTTGTCTTATTATTTATTTCTATAGTGACTTCTTAGCCTCAAATATTTGGGGATAAACCAAGGATTGGCCCAGGGTATGTAATTGGTGTTTCCATTAATTCTTCACATAAATTCAAATGTTTTATTTAAATTTGGGGTGAGAAAACGTGAAGGGAAAAAGTTTAGCGATTTTATACTATATCACTGAACTCAAAATCATTTATATTATTGGTTTAAATGTTTTCCTTCCCATCCACTAAACAAATTCCCATTAGGTGATGATGTTGATCAGTTTAGTGGATGAAATGAAATATGATGTAGTCGAGTATTGGAAGATACCACACTATCAATTATGATGTGCTATGAACCTTGACTACCAGAGGAAGTGGAATTGAGATTTCTAATGGAATTTAATATTTTTCACCACTAAATAAAATAATAATGTTTTAAGACTGATAATTTATGATTAAACTGTTAAGATAAATTTTAACACCAACAAAAAGAGTGATTTAACTCATAAAACAAATAATAAAGGGAAAGGTCTTTCTTTGTCAGCCACCCTTTTGTCATTGCATGATAGTTCAACTTATGCAATATATTCTTTTATTTAAATTATATTGCATTCATAGAATAAATAAAAAACCAAATAAAATTAGTTTAGGTTAATTATATTATTTTTGTGAACAACTGAGAAGGTTCATCAAGTGATACTGCCCTAGTTAGCCTTTGTGATGCATGAGGAAAACATATAAATTTTATTTTTCTGCACCCTATGACAGGGGTATGTCAGCATCCTTCCCTATACCCTTATACAACCCTTTAGACATAACTTTACACAGTTCTTATACTATCCTTACTCATACTAATGTTTTTCTCATTACCTTTATGTAGTCATAATGTAAACTTATATAGGTAATAAACTACCCTTACATAGATTATAGAAAGGTAAACATACCTTTACACAGCTAGCCAAATTTTCTCAAAATCACATTCGACCTTCTAAAACACCTCAAAATCAATTCTAAAGGCTTAAAAACATAAATAACATAAATAAGACAAGGTTTCTTCATTCACCAACATTTTTCATGTATTATTTTGAATATCATCATAACAATCGTCAAATATATAAGAAGAATTTCTTAAGCATGGTATCCAATGCTATTAAATAAATTCATTACAATTCTCCACAAATCACCACTTCATGTTAACTCCCCAACATGTATTGACTTATTTAACACACATACAACACATGGTCTTAATAATATCCCCTTTTTTGGCAATATGTCTAAAAAAATTTAATGTCAATATATGTGCTCAACCATTCTCCCCCTTATTGAAAATAAAAAGAAAGGGGTAATGTAGGGGTATTGCCATTTATTTTTATGTATTTTAATTCTTTTAGGATTATCATCCCCTTTAACCAAGATAATAATAATACCACATGGATCTATTAACAAATAGAATTTATTTGGTGTACTATAAGTCATCACGGGCTATCCTGGTATATAAAACAAGAGGTATACAAATAAGGTTTTCTATAATGTCCATAAACAACCATGTATATGATATCATTCTTGGAATATGGGATGTATAAAAATAGAATCTTTAATAAGAAACATTTAACTCATACTAAAATGAAACACCCGTCAAAAGTGTTCATGTACAAGTCATGAAACACCCCCTTTTTCTGAAGTTTTTGTAACTAACCCCCCTAATAAGTATTTTAAATAAAATCATAAAAAATTGTTGTAAGTCTGATTATTATACCTTAAAATTCATCATTGATATACATATATAACATCTAGATTCACTGGAATTTTATATAATGATAGATTCTTATCAATGTATCTCCTCATTAAGGTATTTCCTCATATTATTCCATTTCATAAAAGTTATTAGAATCCATAATAGAAAATCTATTCATGTTTTCCAATAGTGAACACATAAGTCTTATCCTTCAATTCTACACATGTTGCTCTAAATAAATAAAATAATAGGTAATAAGGAGGGACCTATGAATTCTTATAAATGACATTAATTTTAAGGCATTTCTCACAATATAATCCATTATTTTATTCCAATTTCAGTATATAAAGATTTCATTGGACTCTTATTTTTTCTATTGAGGATCATCTATTTTATTATATTTTTTCTTCCCGAGAAAATAATCTCTACATGAAATATATTTTTGCACATCAGTATTTTGGTTCTTCATGTTTTTAGTTGTGGAAAAATTCTCATCAAAATTTAACTCATTTTTAAAGACCCCTAACTTCAATTAAGATTTATAATGTTTTTCAGCTTCCTCCAATTGTTTGTCCAATTTCATTTTATTTTTTTAAAAAAATTTACACTATTTATTACCATTCAATGTATTCTTAGAATCTCAACATGAATTACACTTATTTTTCTTTTAAAATTTATTCACTTCCACATTACAGGGAACCACTCCATCCAAATTTTTCATACACACCTCAACATTGTGACATTCCAAGCTAAACCTACCAAAAAAGTCCTCCCAAATAAAAAATTTGTTTTTTGTAGATAGATATCATGAAGTTCTATTTATATATTGTTTTCAATGAGATTTTTCCTTATATTATCATTGATAATATCCCTTGATTATTTTCACTTTCCTTATAAAGAAGGAATTATTTTTATTGATTTTTGATAATACCCCTTTTAAGGGATGATGTGGAACCGTTACAAGGGCTGTAGGCTGAGAGATTACAAGACCTGTAGGTCTTAGAAGAAATATCTAGAACATAACTACTTGGAACTACTCCTCCCAAGTTTCTATATCATGATGTCAGCTATCCACCTTTGCATGGCTATTTGTCTAGGCTTCCTGTGCATGAAGAGGCTGGTCCCAATGGAAATGATATACCCTATCTTTCTTCCAAATCCATTAGCTTCTCTTTAGGTGAATTTGACTTCTTTGAATCCTCATGTGGGGTCTGCTCAGTGTAGAGTTTTCCTAATACATTAAGCATAGTTTCAGGTGGCCCAAAGCCTTGAGGTGGCCCGAAGCCCATGAGGTTTCATGAAAGCCTTACAAGCCCAAAGGACTTGGGTGGCTTGAATCCCTTAAAGGACTATAGGATTAAACTGGTGCCCCAAAACCCCAAACAGATGAATAGTTCCCCACTAATAAAATACCTAATAGTACCTACTACAATACTGATAAAATATTTCTACAATAACCTAGAAATTATGTCTCTATCCAGATTTGAAGTCAGGTCTCCCTGATATACTTTCCGAGTCTTTACCAACCAAGCTAAGGCTCTTGTTCACTTTCCTTATAAAGTAATATTTAATCATAAAGAATAATTTTTATGCCCATTCTTACCACAACACCAACATTAACCTTTAATCTTTTCTCATTTAGTTTAGTTCTCAAACTAGCCAAACTTTTGTTGGGGGTACATGGACTACTTTTAGTATTCTTACCTTAATTTTATGTGGGAAAAATCCTCTTAGTTTTTATAGTCCTCGTAGTGTTATATTTTATTTTCACATCTATGTTGTTAAATAAAAATCTATTTTGAAACTAAATTAGTGCTAATTTACCTTGTTCATATAGAATCCTTTTATCATTGTCCTGAGAAGATTCTACATTTACCTCACAATCCCAAAGAAAGTATTCTTTTTTCCTTGTTAAACTATAATTTAATGGTGAAAAATATAACTTGTGTTTCAAATAACTATTCTTCTTTTCTCACCCATAATTTTCTAAGATTAGTTGTCATTTTTTCCAACTCAACATATTTTATCTTATACTACTTTATACCATATATATTTTATGTTTCCTTATTTTTTAGTTCTCCCATTATAGTATCCACATTTTTATTTTCATTCTCAGTATTCTTATTTTATTTTTTGAGATATTGTATCTGAATCATAAAAATTACTTATTTTTCTTTTAACTTCTACTCATTATCTATTATTTTTTCTCCATAATAACTACTACATGATGAATTATATCCTTTCTTTATATGAGCATAAAACCTGATTCATTATCCAAATAGAAACTTCTCAACAAAACATGATTATTCATGCTCATTAAATTTCTCTTATTTCTGTTGAATTGTTTCTTATTATTTTCCACCCATTTTTATTTTTGAGGTCACTCATTATACAATTCTGATTCTTCTAACTATTTCCTTGATTTTTTTTCAAAAATTAATTAGAGTCTCCATAGGAAAAATATTTTAGTGGTTGATTGATCTTACCTTTCCCTTTTCACCTTTTGAATCCTTTTGATATAAGAGAAACATTTTAATGAATGTCTTAATCATCCACATCATCTGAGTCTTTAGATTTTTTAGCTTATTTTTTCCAATATTTTCGTTTTCTCGGGTATTGAAAATCTATTTCATATTTTGAAGTCGATTTGAAAATATGTGTCTTTATCATCTCATAAGTTGTGACCATATTGTGTATCCCATAAATTTTAAAGTGTTATCTTTATAAAAAAGTTGATACTTTTGAATCATGCCAATCTGGAAAGTTCTTAGTCTTTTCTACAATGATATATGCTATAACTTCTTAGAAAAGACCTTTATTTTTCATATAATATCATTTTCTTGGGTAACGTAGTTTTTATTAGTCTCATATTTATCTATTTATATATATATAAATTGAATCCTCTAAACTTGAAGCTTGGATTCCATGACTTTGTTATTATCTTTATATATGCTTCTCATTTTGTCCCAGATTTCCATAGAAATATGGAGATCCATGCCCTTTTTGTAGAAATTATATGATATAGACATCAAGATATCATTTTAAGCTTTTCCATATAACTTCACATTTATCTTATCATCTTGTGTAATATATAATCCATCAGCAATGGGTAGAAATACAACTATTATAGAATCACTCACTTCTAGGCCTTGTGATAGGAGGTAAAGTAACATCCTCTTCCTCTAACACTGAAAAGTCTTCCCAAATAATGTGTGAAAACACTGAATATTTAAAGAGTTGAGTTTATCCATCTCTCAAAATTATTCAAGGATATTTAGAGGTAACAACCCACTTATACCACTTGTATAATCCAAGGACGGATGGACCAATGGTGGGGGGGGGGGGGTTAATTGAAGTTTATAAAATAAAACTTCCATATTCACTAAACTATTATAGGAATGTAATTAGAAATAGAAAGATACCAACATAGTTTATAATCATAGTTTAGAAAATATTATAACAAAAAATATAAACTTTCCTTAAAACGTGGACAATGGAAAATATATAAAACTTATAGATAATAAGACTAACAAAGCTAAAAACGTTTTATAAAGGTTGTAATTATAAGTCCCAATGACACCCTGAGATTGGAGGGGTGAATCTAGTTGTCAAATTTTTCTTTTTAATACAAGGATCTTGTTCCCACGTTGGGAGGAACTCAATAAACCTATATGACAGATATGAACAGAAATAAAACAGTCACATGCACAGAGACCACACAACACTTTTACTTGGTTCACCACTAAGGGGTACATCCAAAAAGCATACACCAACATTGTGACAGTCATACCAAAATATACTAAACATCAATAGCTATAGAATACAAAGGTTCGGTCATAGACACTCTGTTCCAGCATCACTACCTTTATAAGAATTTAGGGATATCCCACTACATCCCTCAGATCACTTCCGATGACTCCCCCTATCTCACTGCTCTTAGAGAATTCCAACTCAATTTATCAACCTATGGGTTGCTTCAATAATTTGGAATTGAAGACTTTGTCCCTGACTTAGCATGAGACTCTTCTTGCACCATAGACCAGAGTTGATTCTCTTTGGAATCGTAGTACACTAAAATTAGATATTCAAAACTTCTCTTCATGAAACCTCTTTGCGAGACACACTCCATCGTGAATCCCCCCGAACTACATGAAAAAAACATTCTTCGTGAAGCTTCCTGGTCTTCTCAAAACTATTTTTTCAAAACTCAGAGATTCAACATGAAATAACTTATTATCATAAAGTCCCTTTTTTCCAAAATCATGGGCATCAGGTGAGACTTATAGTCTCTTTGCGATGCACCACCTCACTTTGAAATTTGTGTTCACAAATCTCTTCCCAAACTCAAAGTGTTTTCAGATTTTCCAAAAAAACATCGATAAAAGGAAGAGGGGTAGCCTCATATATATAGGCTCGGTAATTTGCAAAGATATTCTGCCTCTTTGTGGATATTATGTATCATCAAACACGTCTTTTCAGAGCTCCTCCCTTGGCAGAGAACCATGTAAATTATCATTTCACAAATTTCATCACCATTGTGAGGTATTCCATCATTTCCCTTCATGTAAACCTTCAATTTCGCAAAGCATTCCAATAATGACCAAAATGATGAAAAACTTTTAATCATATAGAAATCCATCTCTAATTGTGAAGCTCACCATTAGAAAACATTATGTCTTCATGAAACACAACTCACAAATCCCTTCTTCGCCAAAATAGTACATTTTCCATATTTTCATCAGGCATTCAAGAAAAATCAAATTCTATGTTAAAAACAAACTTCTAAATTTTAGAACCCAAAAATTTGGGAAGAACTAGGAAATGAGGCCACCTTTAACACTGCTTTCAGATTGAACTGTATGATACATTTCCTTGCAAAATCCCTAATCATCCATAAGGATTGACATAAAAAAAACTAAACTCCATTTCCAGTAAAGAACAACACTGGTTCCAATAATATCCCCCTTTGGGTTTTTTTGAAATCTTAAGAAAAATTCAATATATCCCAATCAATCAATCAACACAACAAAACTAGATACACAAGAAAAAACTCTTCCATAACTCTAAGTTTACATTATCAAGGCTCATTGTAGAAAACAAGAGGGATGACATTAATTTTGTTCTCGTGTGTTCTAAATCCCTTCACACTCCTATATAACTCACTGATTTTCTCTTTTCATCCTCCAAACATTTTATATCCCTCATTGAACCACATTGAATTTATCCATTTCTCCCCCTCCAGAAATAAACCCAAACACTTGTATTTTCACATTGTAGAGCCCAGAACATACTCCCCCTGGATTGGATCTTCCCCATAAACATGCATCACCTTACAAATAGATTAATATATTTAAAACCAATTGGTATATGGGAATTAGATAACCACTTTATGCACTGGGAGGTGGCTGAACATCGAAGTTCAACTGATGTTTGTTGACCACAGTGGCTAACAGTGGCTTGGTCACGATATTAGCCACTTGCTTATCAGTTCCCACATTATCCATTTCAATCACACGTTTTTAAACCTTTTCCTTGATGAAGTGATATATGATATCAATATGTTTTGTATGAGAATGCATAACATGATTCTTCATTAAATAAATTTCACTCTTGTTATCACTATAGATCAACATTGGTTGTTTCACCTCATCACTATTATTAGTCAGTTTCTACTTCATCCAAAGTAACTGAGTTCATGCCTTTTTAGTAGATATATATTCATCTTTAGAAGTACTATGAAAATTACTTTATTGTTTCTTGCTAAACCAACCCACATATTTCATCCCAATATATAATTTTCCACCACTAGTGGACATTCTGTCCACTAAATCCCTAGCCTAGTTAGCATCCGAAAATGATGAAAGTTAGATATAAATACCTATAGAAAATTACTAGACATAACTGTGAGTACCTTGAATATACCTCATGATTCTTTTCGCCACTTCCATATGTTCTTCCTTCAGGTTAATTTGAAAGAGGGCTGCTAATCATGTTTCAAAGACAATGTCTATCCATGTTACTGTTAGTTACAATAAGCTCCCAATGATCCTCTAGTACATTGTGGGATATAAAACTCTCCCATCCTCATACTTTCTATGTTTTGTTCCATTTTCAAGTAGAGTAGACATTGGTTTGGAATCATGCATATTAAAATTTTTCAACAACTATATCACATACGTTTCTTGAGAAATAAATGTATAATTCTTATTTTGAATCACTTGTAGCCCTAAGACATATGTGACTTCACCAATCACGGAAGTTTTAAATTCTGATTTCATGTGATTGGTGTACTCATCCACTGATCCATACCTACTTCCACCAATTATTATATCATCCACATATACCAATACCATGAACTGATCCTTCTGAAAATTATTCACATAGAGTTCGTGATCTACTACTACTCTTTAGAATTCATGATTTATTAGATAAGAATCCATCTGAGAGTACCTTGCCCGTGGTGCCTGTTTCATGCCATAGAGTGATTTCTTTATTTTAAAAACATTCATTTCATCATTTGAAAGCAAGAACCCCATGGGATGTTCAATGTAGACTTCATCTTCCAAATTTTTTTTTAAGAATGTTGTCTTGACGTCCATTTAAAACACTTTATAACATCTTTGGTTTGCCGTGGATAGAAATAGCCTGATTGAATCCAGCCTTGCTACTTGAGAAAATGTTTCCTCAACATCGACACCTTCAATATGTGAGTATCCCTTTCACACCAGTCATGATATATTTCAGAACACAGTACCATGCTTATCATATTTTTTCTTAAAGATCCACTATGTACCAATAACATTATAACCATTGGTTCTCTTTACCAAATCCCATGTATGATTCATGTCAATCTAATTTATCTCTTCATTCATGGCCTTCACCATGATTCATCATTTTTAGATTTTTCAAATGTTGATGGTTCTACAACTGATAGAAATAAAGATTGTGCATTACTCCTCATTCTCCTCATTTGTGTGTGTGCAATCCAATCCCCAATAATATTTTATTGATCAATTTATGCTAATTGATTCCTCCATTTAGGTTCAACCTAATATCTATAGCCACGGTTTCATATTTATATTATTCTTCTGAGTCAATATCCTGATGTGACTCCTAAGAGTTTTGTACACCTTCTTCTATTTCAGTATTTTCATTTTATCCATGTTCACATTATTCCTCATCTTCTATCTCATCAACATAGAAATTATTTGAAGCATTTGAGGTTTTGCCTTCAATTATCTTAACATCCCTTCTTTTCAAAATACTTCCCAAGTTATTATTGATACACATGTATGATTTGTTGTTCATTGGATATCCATGAAATATTTCTTCATCTGCATTGTCACCATACTTCCCTTGACTTCCTTCTTTGTTTTGGATGACACATTTACTTCTGAAAACCTGAAAGTATTTCAAGGAATGCTTCCTTCCATACCACAACTCATATGGAATATTCATCTCTCCCATATAGAGCCCCATTAGATTTTGAATATGCACCAAAGATTTAATAGATTCTTTATAGTAATGGGGATTGATACAAATCTCAATCAGCATAGTTCTGGCCATGTTTTTGACCTAGCGATTCTGGCACTCAACTACACCATTTTGCAGCAGAGTTCGCATAATAGCTACCTCATGTTGTATTCCATGTTTTTTGAGGTAATTTTTAAACTCCATGGGCATTTATTTCCCTTTACTGTCTAATCAAAGAACTTTTATTTTTCTTCTAGTATCATTCTCGAAAATTCTATGATATGTTTTCTTGAAATCAAGTACTTGTCGCTTATTGTACATAACAATCACACAAGCCATTATAATATACTCATCAATAAAAAGGACGAAGTACTTCTCTCTATGAGTTCCAGAAATGTTTATTATTCCACATACATATGTATGGATAAAATCAAGAAGGTGTGATTCCCTTTTCTTATTTGGTCGATATGAACTGCAGACTAGCTTCCCCTATATGAAAGCGTCACAAGCCTTTTCCTGTTCACATTTCAGAATGAGGATATCCATGATAATATTCATCTTAGATATCTTTTCCATTTCTTGTTGGTTAATGTTCCCCAACCTTAGATGTCATAGGTTTGTTTATTCTTAAACATACGGATAGAAAGTGTTCTCTTTACTATCAACCTGATATAAGTTTCCATCCATTCCGAAGCCTTCCATGAGAGAATTCCTTGTCTTTCACTTTATAATGCAGCGTTTTTGATTGAATGTTACTATAATCCTTAAGTCATAGAGTTGACTCACACTTAGGAGATTATGACGTAGACCAACCACATAAAGAACATCAGTCTTTTCAGCTCTCCATTGGCCAGTGCAGTATGTCCACTACCTTTAATATTCAAAGCACCATCATTACAAAACCTCACTATTCCATCAACCTTATATTTAATGTTATTTAAAAGGTCATAATTTCCTATCATATGAGACGAGCATTCGCTATCAAGAATCCAGATGCTTCTTCTTTGTGTAGCTTTGAGAGCTACTTCTAAAAGATTGGATTTCTCAATTTTCTTTTTTTTATTTCTAGGAGATATTAGACTGAGTATAGGGAACTAAATGGCATTAAATTATTTCTTCCACATAATCAAATTCTTCATACCCATACTCTTCTTCTAGAGGAATAAACCTATTTGTGAGAAGAACACCATCTGGTTGTTAGGAAATGACCCTTCTCTGGAATTTTTATAAGTTTCTCATGTCATATGTAACACCCCAAGATTTTATGAAAAATATTATTTTTAATTTCATGTCTTGTGTTATACGCTACACCAAAAGGAGCTTGCACAACATGCATCCTTGACTTGCCTTGCACGCAATCGTGACCTTCCTCGATAGCGTGTGTAGTACGCAATACCGAGTTTCACTAAACAACGTTATGCTATTAAAATATTATTAAAACTAGCCATTATGAATAGTAATAAACACTTTTTGAAATTTTCTATATTTTATTTTTCAAAATGGACTTCATTTTTGGATTCAGAATATTAAAATTAGCTTAGGGTGAAATTTTGGTACTTTTTGGATAACTTTCATATTCCGATGAATAGTGAAAATTACTAAATTTTAATTAAAAACAACTTTTTTAATAAAAATAATTAATAGTGATAAATTATTAATTTGAGTGGTTTTAAATTATATTTAGAATATAATTTTACAGTTTAATACAATGTTGGTCATTGGATGTAATTTCACATTTAAACCAGACATAAACAAGTGTCAATCTTTTGATAGTTATTATCTCTCAAAAACACGCTTTTGTTTTGACGACGTGAATTAATTTTTAAACTAATTAATGTAACTGATATGTTTTGAATTTGATAAATAGACGTCATTTTTGAATTCATAATATCAAATATATCTTAGGCCTAATTTTTTGTATTTTTCTGGAAATGTTCATTTTTTGATGAATAGTGAAACCACTAAGTGGTAGTTAAAAAAAACTGAATTTTTCATAAAACTTAATTTTACCGCTCCTGTGAGTGGAATTTCGAAAATCCGAGAGACACGGTTAATATCAAGGACTAAAAAGAGGTTCAATGAGATGAAAATAATTTTTGGCGAATAGTAACTGTTGACTTTTTTTACCACTGTTAAAAGTAAATAGGGTAATTAAGGGTAAAAATGATATTATTATTACCCTAACACATGTCCTAATTCTATTGGATAAGTTTAATTCGACCAAAAACAACCTTAGGAATAAAATATGACCATTTAATCCCACTTGGATTAGATTAGGACATTTATTATTAATTTATTTAAAGAAGGGTTAAAATAGTTAAAATCAATGTTTAATAAGTAAATCATTTTTAATATAGGGTTATAAATAAGATAAATTCGACTATAAATATTCATTAGAAATCTAAAAAGATTTCCGACATAATGGTTTTATATTTTAAATTTTTAGACATTATATAATTTTATTTATTTATGACACAACAATGATGCAGTAATTATCTTATTAATGAAATATTGCCATAATTGATGTTATAAATGCCCAAATAAATGTAATTTGAGACTTTTTATGAATTACACTAATCTTCTAGGTTAATATGACATGTTAGTATTGATTTTATTAACATTGTTCGAACTACTCATTCTGTTATGATTTCTAAAAAAATCAATTACCAAATAGTGTCAAAATTGACATAAAATAGTTTTTAAAACAAATATTATATTATTAATTATTATTATATTCCTAAAAATCTATGGTTCGGCCAAATGACTTAGATAAGGTTATATATATTAATAATAAACAGCTTGGGGTTCGGTTTTCTTGATATAGTAATTTTATTAACCTTATAGTATAAGAAAACATGAAGACACGGTAAAAGTTAAATTATTTAACTTAAAGTTAAATCTAAATGATAAGGTTAAAATTGATACCTAAACTTGTCTAAATTCTATTGTATGAGAGTATTTAGACCCATCCACACCTTATATTTGAAATAAATCAATTTGGAGCTATTTAAAACCGAATTTGGCTTTATAATAAAATAATATTTTTAGTTATTCCAAAGGTGCCCCTCTCCTCCCTTATAAAAGGGCACCTCCTCCCTCTCCTACTCACACCAATTTGAGCATTCAAGCTCGGCGAACCCCTGAAAAAATCTCTTCTCAACTTCCCTAGTATCATCTTAGAGGTCCTGGTCTTCTTCAAAGACCATCCATAGTTCTTTAAGTGGAGGTTAACTGAAGGCGCGTCAAAAAGAGGTAATATCCATTACCGATCTTTTTCAATTTCTTTCTTCTTAAACTTCTTCTTATTTAGTTGTTTCATGATAAAGTAATAACATCAGTATTTCTTATATACTGATATGTTATTATAAATATGAAACAACTCTAATTAACCTTCTATCCATCCTACGGAAAAAGGAAATCACCGCGCGTGTGTACGTACGGAATACCGTCTCCATGCCGTGGTGTAATCTATTTTCCGCCACCACCATAATTGGATGGGTATAATGGTGCAATTAGTAACTATATATGATTATTATAAAGTGATATTGATACTGAAATAGTATACATACACTTAAACACATGTTCACGATCATGAGAACAATATCATCGCTCGTGCGTACGTACGGACTACTGTCTCCACGACGCGATGAGATTCATTCTCCATGTTAACCATTTAAGAATGATTATAAAGTATATATAAGATATAATAATGAAATATATGACATTATAAAGATACTGGATTTAGGTATATATGTATGTCATCTACTTACTTCCATTCAAGACAATAAGGAAAGGAAAACAACGTTCATGCGTTCGTACGGACTACCATCTTCATGAACGGTGTGTTTTATTTCATTTATCTATATATTATATATATATATATATATACTGAATATATATGATATATAAATCTTGTTTTATATTATGGAAGTAATTAAATCATTATATAAGTAATAATAATGTCAAGAACAACAAGTCCAAACACCTATGATAAATGAAACGATTTTACCCAAAACGCTTCTTTAACATGGAATTTACAAAAGAACGGGTAATATAAAGTCATAAGTGAACCATATATGATATCATAACAAAAATTATGATTCTGGAATAAGTAAATAACATTATTTAAATCATTATACAGGAGGTTCGGACACTTTCGAAGCAAATCGGACCTAAGGTAAGGGAAATATCACAATCTCATTTTTATCCGAGATTGTTTATACTTTGGTATTTACTGGGGTGTATTTTATCATTCACATACTTGTTTCTTCAATATGTAATTTTATTTCCATACACCTACAATTGTTTAAATCCAATTTTACCCTTCAGTGAGTTTTTATTAAAAGATATGAAAGGAATATTTTGTCGTTTTTCGTACGAGGTACTTTTTTTACTTTTCCGACAAAAGTACGAGAAGAATGTTTTCTTTTAACTTATACGGAATAAATGGATATTTAAAACATTATTTCCAAGAATCTTCCTTTACAATTTTTCAAGTTTATTTTTAATCAACTGATTTTAGTTTATAATTGTACGACATGTTAAGAAAGGAAATGTGTTTTTGAAGCAGAAAGGATATTTCCCTCAAGAATGGAGTTCAAGTGTTTTATCAAAATTATTTTCCATCTAAGATAATAAAGGGTTCTGTTTTTATACCTATTATTACATTGATTTGATTATGTTGTGATAGAATTATATTTTTATGAATTCCTTTATCTTATATGAATTGTTTTATGATGTCACGATGTTTAAGATTCCTATTTTTATTACATGGGTTATGTAATGATGTATGATTTATGATTTTGTGGAACACATAAGACTGGTATCATTATGAGATGGGTGGTGCCTATATCTCCCTCCAATGCATTGGGTAAAGATTTTATATCTCATGAGATAGACATGGCTGGAACGGTAGGTTATACCAATTCAGTGAAACAGGACTGAAACGAGGGTGACTCGGTTCAGAAAGGGACTTTGTCCACTAAGATAGTCTTGGCAATGAGTCTTGACTAAAAAGATATGATTCTCTATGATTATGTGTGTATTCCACAAAGTTTCATGTTTTAAGTTATGATTATTGGGATTTCATTTCACTACTATGATTTATCCCATGTTATGAAATTATGCTCTCTTTTGCAGGTTAAGACTTCCAAAATGTTATGTTCTTATGAATATGATTGATATTTATTTTGTTTACACTTACTGAGCATTTGAGATCACCCTTTTATGTTTTCTTTTCCCCAGGATATAAATAAAGGTTTTAGGTAAGAAAAACGGGAAGATCTTTATGCAAGATGTTGAAGATCTTTCATCACGATTAGAAGATTATATACCAAGTTTCCAAAGACACTAAACTATTACGGTCCTTGTGTGTTTGTTTTTGTTATGTACTAAGTATTCCGCAAAAGTAATGTAATGTCCATGTATGTCAGGCTCCGGGTCTTTACAGTTGGTATCAGAGGAAAGGTTAAGTCAACCTTTGGAAACTAGGATGCGAAAACGTTAGTGAGATCCCTAGAGATATTTCTATGGTATGTCTAGGGATGTCCCTAAGGATAAGTATACGTATAGTATACAGTCCTAGAACTATGGTAACGATATTAGATTAAACCAAAGATGTTAGATATTGAATTTACTCCCCCTTTATTATGATTTTTGCCTCTCACACTATTCTTTTTGGGTTTTAGAAAATGGTTGGAAACAAGATGATTCACGATAATGGAGGATATGATGGACAATGGTATGATATTCTTCATGAGAAACCAAATCAAATGGGATTTGGAGGTCCAAACATCATTATTATGCCGAATCAACAATCTCATAATATGATCAATAAAGTAAAATTTGGTAATTTTCCTAACTCGGGTAATAAGAGAAAGATGGAGTACGCAATACCGAGATTTACTAAACAACGTTATGCTATTAAAATATTGTTAAAACTAGCCGTTATGAATAATAATAAACACTTTTTGAAATTTTGTAAATTTTATTTTTCAAAATGGACTTCATTTTTGGATTCGGAATATTAAAATTAGCTTAGGGTGAAATTTTGGTACTTTTTGGATAACTTTCATATTCTGATGAATAGTGAAAATTACTAAATTTTAATTAAAAACAACTTTTTTAATAGAAATAATTAATAGTGATAAATTATTAATTTGAGTGGTTTTAAAGTATATTTAGAATATATTTTTACAATTTAATACAATGTTGGTCATTGGATGTAATTTCACATTTAAACTAGACATAAACAAGTGTCAATCTTTTGATAGTTATTATCTCTCAAAAACACGCTATTTGTTTTGACGACGGGAATTAATTTTTAAATTAATTAATGTAACTGATATGTTTTGAATTTGGTAAAATAGACGTCATTTTTTAATTCATAATATCAAATATAGCTTAGGCCTAATTTTTTGTATTTTTCTGGAAACGTTCATTTTTTGATAAATAGTGAAACCACTAAGTGGTAGTTAAAAAAACTGAATTTTTCATAAAACTTAATTTTACCACTTCTGTGAGTGGAATTTTGAAAATCCGAGAGACACGGTTAATATCAAGGACAAAAATGTGGTTCAATGAGATGAAAATAATTTTTGGTGAATAGTAACTTTTGACTTTTTTTTACCACGGTTAAAAGTAAATAGGGTAATTAAGGGTAAAATTGATATTATTATTACCTTAACACACGTCCTAATTCTATTGGATAAGTTTAATTCGACCAAAAACAACCTTAGGAATAAAATATGACCATTTAAGCCCACTTGGATTAGATTAGGACATTTATTATTAATTTATTTAAAGAAGGGTTAAAATAGTAAAAATCAATGTTTAATAAGTAAATCATTTTTAATATAGGGTTATAAATAAGATAAATTCGACTATAAATATTCATTAGAAATATAAAAAGATTTCCTACATTATTATATTTTATTTGTAATTTTTAGACATTATATAATTTAATTTATTTATGACACAACGATGATACAGTAATTATCTTATTAATGAAATATTTCCATAATTGAAGTTATAAATGCCCAAATAAATGTAATTTGAGACTTTTTATGAATTACACTAATTTTCTAGGTTAATATGACATGTTAGTATTGATTTTATTTACTTTTTGCGTACTAATAATTCTGTTATGATTTCTAGAAAAATCAATTACCAAATAGTGTCAAAATTGACATAAAATAGTTTTTAAAACAAATATTATATTATTAATTGTTATTATATTCCTAAAAATCTAAGGTTCAGACAAATAACTTAGATAAGGTTATATATATTAATAATAAACATCTTGGGGTTCGGTTGGCTTGATATAGTAAGTTTATTAACCTTATAGTATAAGAAAATATGAAGACACGGTAAAAGTTAAATTATCTAACTTAAAGTTAAATCTAAATAATAAGGTTAAAATTGATACCTAAACTTTTCTAAATTATATCGGATGAGAGTATTTCGACCCATCCCCACCTTAGCTTCTAAATAAATCCATTTTGAGCTATTTAAAACCGAATTTGGCTTTATAATAAAATAATATTTTTAGTTATACCAAAGGTGCCCCTCTCCTCCCTTATAAAAGGGAACCTCCTCCCTCTCCTCCTCACACCAATTTGAGCATTCAAGCTCGGCCAAACCCTTCCAAAATCTCTTCTCCACTTCCCTAGTATCATCTTAGAGGTCCTGGTGTTCTTCAAAGACCATCCATAGTTCTTTAAGTGGAGGTTAAGTGAAGGCGCGTCAAAAAGAGGTAATATCCATTACTGATCTTTTTCAATTTCTTTCTTATTAAACTTCTTCTTATTTAGTTGTTTCATGATAAAGTAATAAAATAATTATTTATTATATACTGACATGTTATTATAAAAATGAAACAACTCTAATTAACCTTCCATCCATCCTACGGAAAAAGGAAATCAACGCGCGTGTGTATGTACGGAATACCGTCTCCACGCCGTGGTGTAATCTATTTTCCACCACCACCTTAATTGGATGGGTATAATGGTTTAATGAGTAACTATATATGATTATTATACAGTGATATTGATACTGAAATAGTATACATACACTTCAACACAAGTTCACGATCTTGAGAATGATATCATCGCTCGTGCGTACGTACGGACTACCGTCTCCACGACGCGATGAGATTCATTCTCCATGTTAACAATTTAAGAATGATTATAAAGTATATATAATAAATAATAATGAAATATATGACATTATAAATCTACTGGATTTATGTATATATTTATGTCATCTACTTACTTCCATTCAAGACAATAAGGAAAGGAAAACAGCGTTCATGCGTACGTACGGACTACTGTCTCCATGAACGGTGTGTTTCATTTCATTTATATATATATTATATATATATATATATAAATATATACTTAATATATATGATATATAAATCATGTTTTATATTCTGTAAGTAATTAAATCATGATATAAGTAATAATAATGTCAATAACAACAAGTCCAAACACCTATGATAAATGAAACGATTTTACCCAAAACGCTTCTTTAACATGGAATTTACAAAAGAACGGGTAATATAAAGTCATAAGTGAACCATATATGATATCATAACAATAATTATGATTATTTAATAAGTAAATAACATTATTTAAATCATTATACATGAGGTTCAGACACTTTTGTAGCAAATCGGACCTAAGGTAAGGGAAATATCATAATCTCATTTTTATCCGAGATTGATTATACTTTGGTATTTACTAGGGTGTATTTTATCATCCACATCCATGTTTCTTCAATATGTAATTTTATTTCCATCCACCTACAATTTTTTAAATCCAATTTTACCCTTCGGTGAGTTTTTAATAAAAGATATGAAATGAATATTTTGTCGTTTTTCGTACGAGGTACTTTTTTGACTTTTCCGACAAAAGTACGAGAAGAATGTTTTCTTTTAACTTATACGGAATGAATGGATTTTTAAAACATTATTTACAAGAATATTACTTTACAAGTTTTCATGTTTATTTTTAATCAACTTCTTTTAGTTTATAATTGTACGACATGTTAAGAAAGGAAAAGTGTTTTTGAAGCAGAAAGGATATTTTCCTCAAGAATGGAGTTCAAGTGTTTTATCAAAATTATTTTCCATCTAAGATAATAAAGGGTTCTGTTTTTATCCCTATTATTACATTGATTTGATTATGTTGTGATGGAATTATATTTTTATGAATTTCTTTATCTTATATGAATTGTTTTATGATGTCACGATGTTTAAGATTCCCATTTTTATTACATGGGTTATGTAATGATGTATGATTTATGATTTTCTGGAACACATAATAATGGTATCATTATGAGATGGGTGGTACCTATATCTCCCTCCATTTCATTGGGTAAAGATTTTATATCTCATGAGATACACATGGCTGGAACGGTAGGTTATACCGGTTCAGTGAAACAGGACTGAAACGAGGGTGACTCGGTTCAGAAAGGGACTTTGTCCACTAAGATAGTCTTGGAAATGAGTCTTGACTAAAAAATATGATTCTCTATGATTATTTGTGTATACCACAAAGTTTCATGTTTTATGTTATGATTATTGGGATTTCATTTCACTACTATGATTTATCCCATGTTATGAAATTATGCTCTCTTTTGCAGGTTAAGAATTCCAAAATGTTATGTTCTTATGAATATGATTGATATTTATTTTGTTTACCATTACTGAGAATTTGAGATCACCCTTTTATGTTTTCTTTTCCCCAGGATATAAAGAATGGTTTTAGGTAAGAAAAAAAAGGGAAGATCTTTATGGGAGATGTTGAAGATCTTTCACCACGATTAGAAGATTATATTACGAGTTTCCAAAGACACTAAACTATTACAGTCCTTGTGTATGTTTTTTTGTTATGTACTAAGTATTCCGCAAAAGTAATGTAATGTCCATGTACGTCAGGCTCCGTGTCGTTACATTTGGTATCAGAGGAAAGGTTTAGTCAACCTTTGGAAACTAGGATGCGAAAACGTTAGTGAGATCCCTAGAGATATTTCTATGGTATGTCTAGGGATGTCCCTAAGGATAAGTATATGTATAGTATATAGTCCAAGAACTATGGTAATGATATTAGATTAAACCAAAGATGTTAGATATTGAAGTTACTCGCCCTTTATTATGATTTTTTCCTCTCACACTATTCTTTTTGGGTTTAAAAAATGGATGGAAACAAGATGATTCACGATAATGAAGGATATGATGGACAATGGAATGATATTATTCATGAGAAACCTAATGAAATGGGATTTGGAAGTCTAAACATCATTATTATGCCGAATCAGCAATCTCATAATATGATCAATAAAATAAAATTTGGTAGGTTTCCTGACTCGGGTAATAAGAAAAAGATGGAGTTTCATGATGATCATAGAGGTAAGAAATTTCAATTTCCCCTATGTAAATCATGTGGAAAGAGGCATCAAGGAGAATGTTTCAATGGAACTGGAAGATGCTTTGGGTGTGTAAAAGAAAGACACAAAACTAGTAAGTGCAAAGGAAAAGGTTCAGTTAACACTAGGGATGAGGATAATGGTCTTGCTATGACATCAACAATGGTTAAATGTTTTAAATGTGGAATGTACGGGCATTATGCAAACCAATGCCCTAAGGGAAAGACTCATAAAGAGAATCAGTATGGTCGTATGGGTAGTATTTATGTTGATGATGATGATGAGACTACAAATGATATGTGAGATGAAAGAATTTTTGAAGCTCGGTCGATGGTTTAAGAATGTAGTGGAATGATTACATGTTTATCATGTGTAATGTTGTATAAGTAATCTCACAGTACTATGGAATAAAGAGAAATCTAAGGACTGTTACACTATTGTCTTTCCTTGAGTTTTGAAAGTGTATGATTAATGGTACCAGTATCCATGAAAGGTTATTCAGATATTTTTGTAATGAAGTTAATGAGGGGATAAAGAGAAAAATAAATGTTTGATAGTATTCATGAGCTCATGACTGATATAAGGAGAAGGTTATATCATGGTTTGAGTATATAAATTTTTTTGATTTTGGTATGTGGAAACTGTTAACTTTTAACTTCATTCATGTTTTCACTTAGGTTCAAAGGGTATTCAAGAGAATACATGATTAAGGCCTTTGAATGTTTGGAATGTGACCAACAAGACATATCTTATGATATATGGGGATCAACGATGGTATTAAATCTCTAGTAATTGTTTTCACTATATTATGAGAGTGGACTGCAGTATTATGGATAAGCCTAAAGATTGGAATGGATTATGTTGGACGTAAGTTAGTACTGTTTGTTTTTCGATATTATTGATGGGATGTTATAGTAATATAGTTTTAGAAAAAGGACAACCTGTAGGATGGGCGACAGCCCATCGCGTCGGACAAGGCTGTGGGAATCGAACCCACAACTGAAGTGCGACTGGCCTTTATTGCCTACCACTGGCCTACAGGAAGTCCCTGTTTAGGAGAAACCAGTTTTATTATATTAAGCAGTATGATATATGAAGTATAAGTCCATTTTAGGAACCATATAAGATTAATCCCACTATAGACGGACTTCTGTATTTTTTGATAAATTTTCTAACCTTTTGTTTGAGACAGATGGAATGACCCATAATTCTATCACATGATCTGCTAACACATCATGAATGAAAAATTCAACTTCATTTGTTTTAGAGATGAAGTGGAAATTGTCCAAAGAACGACAAACGGTGAGACTATACCAAAATCATGAAAGTATTTCTTCTAATTCCAATTTCATCAACTTTAGGGAAATGATCTTGAAAACCAAAAATTTTGTCCTAGTGCTCTTATATCTGATGAATCAGATGGTACGTTAGATCGTCACAAATTTATGGCTTTGTGATTGCTGGCTTTTCCATAGCCATGTTCTCTACCACTCTCAATCAGAACATGATGGTTTTCTTTCTCTTCCATATCCATATTTTCACCTATGTGGAAACCCAATGATTAGTTTATTTGGGTAACTGTTACGTTTCAGACTTTTGATTGGTTTTTTTATTCTTTTTTATTATGTGGGTTTCTATTAAAGAAACTTTCGAATAGTAAACCATTTATAACCCCGATGAATTTTGATGGCGAAATTTATTTTTAAGGGGTGTAGAATGTAACACCCCAAGATTTTATGAAAAATATTATTTTTAATTTCATGTCTTGTGTTTTATGCTACACCAAAAAGAGTTTGCACAACACGCATCCTTGACTTTCCTTGCACGCAATCACGACCTTCCTCGATAGCAAGTGTAGTACGCAATACCGAGTTTCACTAAACAACGATATACTATTAAAATATTATTAAAACTAGCCGTTATGAATAGTAATAAACACTTTTTGAAATTTTGTAAATTTTATTTTTAAAAATGGACTTCATTTTTGGATTCGTAATATTAAAATTAGCTTAGGGTGAAATTTTGGTACTTTTCGGATAACTTTCATATTCTGATGAATAGTGAAAATTACTAAATTTTAAATAAAAATAACTTTTTTAATAGAAATAATTAATAGTGATAAATTATTAATTTGAGTGGTTTTAAAGTATATTTAGAATATATTTTTACAATTTAATACAATGTTGGTTATTGGATGTAATTTCACATTTAAACCAGACATAAACAAGTGTCAATCTTTTGATAGTTATTATCTCTCAAAAACACGCTATTTGTTTTGATGACGGGAATTAATTTTTAAATTAATTAATTTAACTGATATGTTTTGAATTTGTTAAAATAGACGTCATTTTTGAATTCATAATATCAAATATAGCTTAGGCCTAATTTTTTGTATTTTTCTGGAAACGTTCATTTTTTGATGAATAGTGAAACCAATAAGTGGTAGTTAAAAAAAACTGAATTTTTCATAAAACATAATTTTACCGCTTCTGTGAGTGGAATTTCAAAAATCCGAGAGACATGGTTAATATCAAGGACTAAAATGAGGTTCAATGAGATGAAAATAATTTTTGGTGAATAGTAACTTTTGACTTTTTTTAACCACGGTTAAAAGTAAATAGGGTAATTAAGGGTAAAAATGATATTATTATTACCCTAACACAGGTCCTAATTCTATTGGATAAGTGTAATTCGACCAAAAACAACCTTAGGAATAAAATATGACCATTTAAGCCCACTTGGATTAGATTAGGACATTTATTATTAACTTATTTAAAGAAGGGTTAAAATAGTTAAAATCAATATTTAATAAGTAAATAATTTTTAATATAGGGTTATACATAAGATAAATTCGACTATAAATATTAATTAGAAATAAAAAAAGATTTCCTAAATAATGGTATCTTATTTTTAATTTTTAGACATTATATAATTTAATTTATTTATGACACAACGATGATGCAGTAATTATCTTATTGATGAAATATTGCCATAATTGATGTTATAAATGCCCAAATAAATGTAATTTGAGACTTTTTATGAATTACACTAATTTTCTAGGTTAATATGACATGTTAATATTTATTTTATTAACGTTTTTCGAACTAATCATTTTGTTTTGATTTCTAAAAAAATCAATTACCAAATAGTGTCAAAAATGACATAAAATAGTTTTTAAAACAAATATTATATTATTAATTGTCATTATATTCCTAAAAATCTAATTTTTGACCAAATGACTTAGATAAGGTTATATATATTAATAATAAACATCTTGGGGTTCGTTTGGCTTGATATAGTCTGTTTATTAACCATATAGTATAAGAAAACATGAAGACACGGTAAAAGATAAATTATCTAACTTAAAGTTAAATCTAAATGATAAGGTTAAAATTGATACCTAAACTTGTCTAAATTATATTGGATGAGTGGATTTCGACCCATCCCCACCTTAGCTTAGAAATAAATCAATTTGGAGATATTTAAAACCGAATTTGGCTTTATAATAAAATAATATTTTTAGTTATTCCAAAGGTGCCCCTCTCCTCCCTTATAAAAGGGCACCTCCTCCCTCTCCTCCTCACACAAATTTGAGCATTCAAGCTCAGCCAACCCCTGCCAAAATCTCTTCTACACTTCCCTAGTATCATCTTAGAGGTCCTGGTCTTCTTCAAAGACCATCCATAGTTCGTTAAGTGGAGGTTAAGTGAAGGCGCGTCAAAAAGAGGTAATATTCATTACCGATCTTTTTCAATTTATTTCTTCTTCAACTTATTCTTATTTAGTTGTTTCATGATAAAGTAATAACATCAGTATTTATTATATACTGATATGTTATTATATATATGAAACAACTCTAATTAACCTTCTATCCATCCTACGGAAAAAGGAAATAACCCCGCGTGTATACGTACGGAATACCGTCTCCACGCCGTGGTGTAATCTATTTTCCTCCACCACCTTAATTGGATGGGAATAATGGTGTAATTAGTAACTATATATGATTATTATAAAGTGATATTGATACTGAAATAGTATACATACACTTAAACACAAGTTCACGATCATGAAAACAATATCATCGCTCATGCGTACGTACGGACTACCGTCTCCACGACGCGATGAGATTCATTATCCATGTTAACCATTTAAGAATGATTATAAAGTATATATAAGAAATAATAATGAAATATATGACATTATAAAGCTACTGCATTTATGTATATATGTATGTCATCTACTTACTTCCATTCAAGACAATAAGGAAAGGAAAACAGCTTTCATGTGTACGTACAGACTACCGTCTCCATAAACGGTGTGTTTCATTTCATTTATCTATCTATTATATATATATATATATATATATATATATATATATATATATACTGAATATATATAATATATAAATCATGTTTTATACTCTGGAAGTAAGTAAATCATGATATATGTAATAATAATGTCATGAAAAACAAGTTCAAACACCTATGATAAATGAAACGATTTTACCCAAAACGCTTCTTTAACATGGAATTTACAAAAGAACGGGTAATATAAAGTCATAAGTGAAGCATATATGATATCATAACAATAATTATGATTCTGGAATAAGTCAATAACATTATTTAAATCATTATACAGGAGGTTCAGACACTTTCGAAGCAAATCGGACCTAAGGTAAGGGAAATATCACAATCTCATTTTTATCCGAGATTGTTTATTCTTTGGTATTTACTGGGGTGTATTTTATCATCCACATCCATGTTTCTTCAATATTTAATTTTATTTCCATCCACCTACAATTTTTTAAATCCAATTTTACCCTTCGTTGAGTGTTTAGTAAAAGATATGAAAGTAATATTTTGTCGTTTTTCGTACGAGGTACTTTTTTGGCTTTTCCGACAAAAGTATGAGAAGAATGTTTTCTTTTAACTTATACGGCATGAATGGATTTTTAAAACATTATTTCCAAGAATATTCCTTTACAAGTTTTCAAGTTTATTTTTAATCAACTTCTTTTATTTTATAATTGTACGACATGTTAAGAAAGGAAAAGTGTTTTTGAAGCAGAAAGGATATTTTCCTCAAGAATGGACTTCAAGTGTTTTATCAAAATTATTTTCCTTCTAAGATAATAAAGGGTTCTGTTTTTATCCCTATTATTACATTGATTTGATTATGTTGTGATGGAATTATATTTTTATGAATTCCTTTATCTTATATGAATTTTTTTATGATGTCACGATGTTTAAGATTCCCATTTTTATTACATGGGTTATGTAATGATGTATGATTTATGATTTTGTGGCACACATAAGAATGGTATCATTATGAGATGGGTGGGACCTATATCTCCCTCCAATGCATTGGGTAAAGATTTTATATCTCATGAGATAGACATGGTTGGAATGGTAAGTTATACCGGTTCAGTGAAACAGGACTAAAACGAGGGTGACTCGATTCAGAAAGGGACTTTGTCCACTAAGATAGTCTTGGCAATGAGTCTTGACTAAAAATATATGATTCTCTATGATTAAGTGTGTATGACACAAAGTTTCATGTTTTATGTTATGATTATTGGGACTTCATTTCACTACTATGATTTATCCCATGTTATGAAATTATGCTCTCTTTTGCAGGTTAAGACTTCCAAAAATGTTATGTTCTTATGAATATGATTGATATTTATTTTGTTTACCCTTACTGAGCATTTGAGATCACCCTTTTTTGTTTTCTTTTCCCCATGATATAAAGAAAGGTTTTAGGTAAGAAAAAAAAGGGATGATCTTTATGGGAGATGTTGAAGATCTTTCACCACGATTAGAAGATTATATTCCGAGTTTCCAAAGACACTAAACTATTACGGTCCTTGTGTGTGTGTTTTTGTTATGTACTAATTATTCCACAAAAGTAATGTAATGTCCATGTACGTCAGGCTCCGGGTTTTTACAGTTGGTATCAGAGGAAAGGTTTAGTCAACCTTTGGAAACTAGGATGCGAAAACATTAGTGAGATCCCTAGAGATATTTCTATGGTATGTCTAGGGATGTCCCTAAGGATAAGTATACGTATAGTATATAGTCCTAGAACTATGGTAACGATATTATATTAAACCAAAGATGTTAGATATTGAAGTTACTCCCCCTTTATTATGATTTTTTCCTCTCACACTATTCTTTTTGGGTTTTAGAAAATGGCTGGAAACAAGATGATTCATGATAATGGAGGATATGATGGACAATGGAATGATATTCTTCATGAGAACCCAAATAAAATGGGAGTTGGAGGTCCAAAAATCATTATTATGCCTAATCAGAAATATCATAATATTTTCAATAAAGTAAAATTTGGTAAGTTTCCTGACTCGGCTAATAAGAGAAAGATGGAGTTTCATGATGATCATAGAGGAAAGAAAGTTCAATTTCCCCTATGTAAATCATGTGGAAAGAGGCATCAAGGAGAATGTTTAAAAGGAACTGGAAGATGCTTTGGGTGTGGAAAAGAAGGACACCAAGCCAGTAGGTGAAAAGGAAAAGGTTCAGTTAACACCAGGGATGAGGATAATGGTCTTGCTACGACATCAACAATGGTTAAATGTTTTAAATGTGGAATGTACGGGCATTATGCAAACCAATGCCCTAAGGGAAAGGCTCATGAAGAGAATCAGTATGGTCGTATGGGTAGTATTTATGATGATGATGATGAAGAGACTACAAATGATATGTGAGATGAAAGAATTGTTGAAGCTCAGTCGATGGTTTAAGAATGTTGTGGAATGATTACATGTTTATCATGTGTAATGTTGTATAAGTAATCTCATGGTACTATGGAATAAAGAGACATCTAAGGACTGTTACACTGTTTTCTTTCCTTGAGTTTTGAAAGTGTATGATTAATGGTACCAGTATCCATGATGTGTTATTCAGATATTTTTGGAATGAAGATAATGAAGGGATAAGGAGAAAATTAAATGTTTGATAGTATTCATGAGGACATGACTGATATAAGGGGAAGGTTATATCATGGTTTGAGTATATAAAATTTTTGGATTTTGGTATGTGGAAACTGTTAACTTTTAACTTCATTAAAGTTTTCACTTAGGTTCAATGGGTATTCAACAGAATACATGATTAAGTCCTTTGAATGTTTGGAATGTGACCAACAAGACATATCTTATGATATATGGGGATCAACGATGGTATTAAATCTCTGGTAATCGTTTTCACTATATTATGAGAGTGGACTACAGTATTATGGATAAGCCTAAAGATTGGAATGGATTATGTTGGACATAAGTTAGTATTGTTTGTTTTTTGATATTATTGATGGGATGTTATAATAATGCAGTTTTAGAAAAAGGACAACCTGCAGGACGGGCGACAACCCATCACGTCGGACAAGGCTGTGGGCATCGAACCCACAACTGAAGTGCGACTGGCCTTTATCGCCTACCACTGGCCTACAGGAAGTCCCTGTTTAGTAGAAACTAGTTTTATTATATTAATAAGTATGATATATGAAGTATAAGTCCATTTTAGGAACCATATATGATTAATCTCACTATAGATGGACTTCTGTTTTTTTTGATAACTTTTCTAACCTTTTGTTTGAGACAGATGGAATGAACCATAATTCTATCACATGATATGCTAACACATCACGAATGACAAATTAAACTTCATTTCTTTAAGAGATGAAGTGGAAATTGTCCAAAGAATGACAAACGATGGGACTATACCAAAATCATGAAAGTATTTCTTCTAATTCCAATTTCATCAACTTTAGGGAAATGATCTTGAAAACCAAAAATGTTTTCCCAGTGCTCTTATATCTGATGAATCAGATGGTACCTTAGATCATCACAAATTTATGTCTTTGTGATTGCTGTATTTTCCATAGCCATGTTCTCTACCACTCTCCATCAGAACATGATGGTTTTCTTTCTCTTCCATATCCATATTTTCACCTATGTGGAAACCCAATGATTAGTTTATTTGGGTAACCGTTACGTTTCATACTTTTTATTGGTTTTGTTATTCCTTTTTACGATGTGGGTTTCTATTAAAGAAACTTTCGAATAGTAAACCATTTATAACCCCGACGAATTTCGAGGGCGAAATTCATTTTTAAGAGGGGTAGAATGTAACACCCCAAGATTTTATGAAAAATATTATTGTTAATTTCATGTCTTGTGTTGTACGCTACACAAAAAGGAGTTTGCACAACACGCATCCTTGACTTTCCTTGTACGCAATCACGACCTTCCTCGATAGCGTGTGTAGTACGCAATACCGAGTTTCACTAAACAACGATATGCTATTAAAATATTATTAAAACTATCCGTTATGAATAGTAATAAACACTTTTTGAAATTTTTTAAATTTTATTTTTAAAAATGGACTTCATTTTTGGATTCGGAATATTAAAATTAGATTAGGGTGAAAGTTTGGTACTTTTCAGATAACTTTCATATTCTGATGAATAGTGAAAATTACTAAATTTTAATTAAAAACAACTTTTTTAATAGAAATAATTAATAGTGATTAATTATTAATTTTAGTGGTTTTAAAGTATATTTAGAATATATTTTTACAATTTAATACAATGTTGGTCATTGGATGTACTTTCACATTTAAACCAGACATAAACAAGTGTCAATCTTTTGATAGTTATTATCTCTCAAAAACACGCTATTTGTTTTGACGACGGGAATTAATTTTTAAATTAATTAATGTAACTGATATGTTTTTAAATTGGTAAAATAGACGTCATTTTTGAATTCATAATATCAAATATAGCTTAGGCCTAATTTTTTGTATTTTTCTAGAAACGTTCATTTTTTGATGAATAGTGAAACCACTAAGTGGTAGTTAAAAAAAACTGATTTTTTCATAAAACTTAATTTTACCGCTTCTGTGAGTGGAATTCCGAAAATCCAAGAGACACGTTTAATATCAAGGACTAAAATGTGGTTCAATGAGATGAAAATAATTTTTGGTGAATAGTAATTTTTGACTTTTTTTACCACGGTTAAAAGTAAATACGGTAATTAAGGGTAAAAATGATATTATTATTACCCTAACACATGTCCTAATTCTATTGGATAAGTGTAATTCGACCAAAAACAACCTTAGGAATAACATATGACCATTTAAGCCCACTTGGATTAGATTAGGACATTTATTTTTAATTTATTTAAAGAAGGGTTAAAATAGTTAAAATCAATGTTTAATAAGTAAATCATTTTTAATATAGGGTTATACATAAGATAAATTCGACTATAAATATTAATTAGAAATCTAAAAATATTTCCTAAATAATGGTATCTTATTTGTAATTTTTAGACATTATATAATTTAATTTATTTATGACACAACGATGATGCAGTAATTATCTTATTAATGAAATATTGCCAAAATTGATGTTATAAATGCCCAAATAAATGTAATTTGAGACTTTTTATGAATTACACTAATTTTCTAGGTTAATATGACATGTTATTATTTATTTTATTAACTTTTTTTGAACTAACCATTCTGTTATGATTTCTAAAAAAATCAATTACCAAATAGTGTCAAAAATGACATAAAAACGTTTTTAAAACAAATATTATATTATTAATTGTTATTATGTTCCTAAAAATCTAAGTTTCGGCTAAATGACTTAGATAAGGTTATATATATTAATAATAAACATCTTGGGGTTCGTTTGGCTTGATATAGTTTGTTTATTAACCTTATAGTATAAGAAAACATGAAGACACAGTAAAAGTTAAATTATCTAACTTAAAGTTAAATCTAAATGATAAGGTTAAAATTGATACCTAAACTTGTCTAAATTCTATTGGATGAGAGGATTTCGACCCATCCCCGCCTTAGATTCGAAATAAATCAATTTGGAGCTATTTAAAACTGAATTTGGCTTTATAATAAAATAATATTTTTCGTTATTCCAAAGGTGCCCCTCTCCTCCTTTATAAAAGGGAACCTCCTCCCTCTCCTCCTCACACCAATTTGAGCATTAAAGCTCAGACAACCCCTGCCAAAATCTCTTCTCCACTTACCTAGTATCATCTTAGAGGTCCTGGTCTTTTTCAAAGACCATCCATAGTTCTTTAAGTGGAGGTTAAGTGAAGGCGCGTCAAAAAGAGGTAATATCCATTACCGATCTTTTTCAATTTCTTTCTTCTTCAACTTCTTCTTATTTAGTTTTTTCATGATAAAGTAATAACATAAGTATTTCTTATATACTGATATGTTATTATAAATATGAAACAACTCTAATTAACCTTCTATCCATCCTACGGAAAAAGGAAATCACCGCGCATGTGTACGTACGGAATACCGTCTCCACGTCGTGGTGTAATCTATTTTCCGCCACCACCTTAATTGGGTGGGTATAATGGTGTAATGAGTAACTATATATGATTATTATAAAGTGAAATTGATACTGAAATAGTATACATACACTTAAACACAAGTTCACGATCATGAGAACAATATCATCGCTCGTGCGTACGTACGGACTACCGTCTCCACGACGCGATGAGATTCATTCTCCATGTTAACCATTTAAGAATGATTAAAAAGTATATATAAGCAATAATAATGAAATATATGAAATTATAAAGCTACTGGATTTATGTATATATGTATGTCATCTACTTACTTCCATTCAAGACAATAAGGAAATGAAAACCGCGTTCTTGCGTACGTACGGACTACCGTCTCCATGAACGTGTGTTTCATTTCATTTATCTATCTATTATATATATATATATATACTGAATATATATGATATATAATTCATGTTTTATATTCTAGAAGTAATTAAATCATGATATAAGTAATAATAATGTCAAGAACAACAAGTCCAAACACCTATGATAAATGAAACGATTTCACCCAAAACGCTTCTTTAACATGGAATTTACAATAGAACGGGTAATATAAAGTCATAAGTGAACCATATATGATATCATAACAATAATTATGATTCTGTAATAAGTCAATAACATTATTTAAATCATTATACAGGAGGTTCGGACACTTTCGAAGCAAATCGGACCTAAGGTAAGGGAAATATCACAATCTCATTTTTATCCAAGATTGTTTATACTTTGGTATTTACTGGGGTGTATTTTACCATCCACATCCATGTTTCTTCAATATGTAATTTCATTTCCATCCACCTACAATTGTTTAAATCCAATTTTACCCTTCGGTGAGTTTTTAGTAAAAGATATGAAAGGAATATTTTGTCGTTTTTCGTACGAGGTACATTTTTGACTTTTCCGACAAAAGTATGAGAAGAATGTTTTCTTTTAACTTATACGGAATGAATGGATTATTAAAAAATTATTTCAAAGAAGATTAATTTACAAGTTTTCACGTTTATTTTTAATCAACTTCTTTTATTTTATAATTGTACGACATGTTAAGAAAGGAAAAGTGTTTTTGAAGCAGAAAGGATATTTTCCTCAAGAATGGAGTTCAAGTGTTTTATCAAAATTATTTTCCATCTAAGATAATAAAGGGTTCTGTTTTTATCCCTATTATTACATTGATTTGATTATGTTGTGATGGAATTATATTTTTATGAATTCCTTTATCTTATATGAATTTTCTTATGATGTCACGATGTTTAAGATTCCCATTTTTATTACATGGGTTATGTAATGATGTATGATTTATGATTTTGTGGTACACATAAGAATGGTATCATTATGAGATGGGTGGGACCTATATATCCCTCCAATGAATTGGGTAAAGATTTTATATCTCATGAGATAGACATGGCTGGAACGGTAGGTTATACCGGTTCAGTGAAACAGGACTGAAACGAGGGTGACTCGGTTCAGAAAGGGACTTTGTCCACTAAGATAGTCTTGGCAATGAGTCTTGACTAAAAAGATATGATTCTCTATGATTATGTGTGTATGACACAAAGTTTTATGTTTTAAGTTATGATTATTTGGATTTCATTTCACTACTATGATTTATCCCATGTTATGAAATTATGCTCTCTTTTGCAGGTTAAGACTTCCAAAATGTTATGTTCTTATGAATATGATTGATATTTATTTTGTTTACCCTTACTGAGAATTTGAGATCACCCTTTAATGTTTTCTTTTCCCCAAGATATAAAGAAAGGTTTTAGGTAAGAAAAAAAGGGAAGATATTTATGGGAGATGTTGAAGATCTTTCACCACGATTAGAAGATTATATTCCGAGTTTCCAAAGACACTAAACTATTACGGTCCTTGTGTGTGTGTTTTTGTTATGTACTAAGTATTCCGCAAAAGTAATGTAATGTCCATGTACGTCAGGCTCCGGGTCTTTACAGTTGGTATCAGAGGAAAGGTTTAGTCATCCTTTGGAAACTAGGATGCGAAAACGTTAGTTAGATCCCTAGAGATATTTCTATGGTATGTCTAGGGATGTCCCTAAGGATAAGTATACGTATAGTATATAGTCCTAGAACTATGGTAACGATATTAGATTAAACCAAAGATGTTAGATATTGAAGTTAGTCCCCCTTTATTATGATTTTTTCCACTCACACTATTCTTTTTGGGTTTTAGAAAATGGTTGGAAACAAGATGATTCGCGATAATGGAGGATATGATGGACAATGGAATGATATTCTTCATGAGAAACCAAATAAAATGGGATTTAGAGGTCCAAACATCATTATTATGCCGAATCAGCAATATCAAAATATGATCAATAAAGTAAAATTTGGTAAGTTTCATGACTCGGCTAATATGAGAAATATGGAGTTTCATGATGATCATAGTGGAAAGAAAGTTCAATTTCCCCTATGTAAATCATGTGGAAAGATGCATCAAGGAGAATGTTTCAATGGAACTGGAAGATGCTTTGGGTGTGAAAAAGAAGGACACAAAGCCAGTAAGTGTAAAAGAAAAGGTTCAGTTAACATCAGGGATGAGGTTAATGGTCTTGCTACGACATTAACAATGGTTAAATGTTTTAAATGTGGAATGTACAGGCATTATGCAAACTAATGCCCTAAGGGAAAGACTCATGAAGAGAATCAGTGTGGTCGTATGGGTAGTATTTATGGTGATGATGATGAAGAGAATACAAATGATATGTGAGATGAAAGAATTGTTGAAGCTCGGTCGATGGTTTAAGAATGTAGTGGAATGATTACATGTTTATCATGTGTAATGTTGTATAAGTATTCTCATGGTACTATGGAATAAAGAGACATCTATGGACTGTTACACTGTTGTCTTTCCATGAGTTTTGAAAGTTTATGATTAATGGTACCATTATCCATGAAATGTTATTCAGATATTTTTGGAATGAAGATAATGAAGGGATAAGGAGAAAATTAAATGTTTGATAGTATTCATGAGCTCATGACTGATATAAGGAGAAGGTTATATCAGGGTTTGAGTATATAAATTTTTTGGATTTTGGCATGTGGAAACTGTTAACTTTTAACTGCATTCATGTTTTCACTTAGGTTCAATGGGTATTCAAGAGAATACATGATTAAGGCCTTTGAATGTTTGGAATGTGACCAACAAGACATATCTTATGATATATGGGGATCAACGATGGTATTAAATCTCTGGTAATCATTTTCACTATATTATGAGAGTGGACTGCAGTATTATAGATAATCCTAAAGATTGGAATGGATTATGTTGGACATAAGTTAGTATTGTTTGTTTTTTGATATTATTGATGGGATGTTATAGTAATACAGTTTTAGAAAAAGGACAACCTGCAGGACGGGCGACAGCCCATCGCGTCGGACAAGGCTGTGGGTATCGAACCCACAACTGAAGTGCGACTGGCCTTTATCGCCTACCACTGGCCTACAGGAAGTCCCTGTTTAGTAGAAACTAGTTTTATTATATTAAGCAGTATGCTATATGAAGTATAAGTCCATTTTAGGAACCATATATGATTAATCTCACTATAGATGGAATTCTGTATTTTTTGATAACTTTTCTAAACTTTTGTTTGTGACAGATGGAATGACCCATAATTCTATCACATGATCTGCTAACACATGAAGAATGACAAATTCAACTTCATTTCTTTTAGAGATGAAGTGGAAATTTTCCAAAGAACGACAAACGATGAGACTATACCAAAATCATGAAAGTTTTTCTTCTAATTCCAATTTCATAAACTTTAGGGAAATGATCTTGAAAACCAAAAATGTTGTCCTAGTGCCCTTATATCTGATGAATCAGATGGTACCTTAGATCGTCACAAATTTATGGCTTTGTGATTGCTGGCTTTTCCATAGCCATGTTCTCTACCACTCTCCATCAGAACATGATGGTTTTCTTTCTCTTCCATATCCATATTTTCACCTATGTGGAAACCCAATGATTAGTTTATTTGGGTTACCGTTACATTTCATACTTTTGATTGGTTTTGGTATTCCTTTTTACGATGTGGGTTTCTATTAAAGAAACTTTCGAATAGTAAACCATCTATAACCCCGACGAATTTCGAGGGCGAAATTCATTTTTAAGGGGGGTAGAATGTAACACCCCAAGATTTTATGAAAAATATTATTTTTAATTTCATTTCTTCTGTTGTACGCTACACCAAAAGGAGCTTGTACCACACGCATCCTTGACTTGCCTTGCACACAATCGCGACCTTCCTCGATAGCGTGTGTAGTACGCAACACCGAGTTTCACTAAACAACGATATGCTATTAAAATATTATTAAAACTAGCCGTTATGAATAGTAATAAATTTTTTTTGAAATTTTGTAAATTTTATTTTTTAAAATGGACTTCATTTTTGGATTCGGAATATTAAAATTAGCTTAGGGTGAAATTTTGGTACTTTTCGGATAACTTTCATATTCTGATGAATAGTGAAAATTACTAAATTTTAATTAAAAACATCTTTTTAATAGAAATAATTAATAGTGATAAATTATTAATTTGAGTGGTTTTAAAGTATATTTAGAATATATTTTTACAATTTAATACAATGTTGGTCATTGGATGTAATTTCACATTTAAACCAGGCATAAACAAGTGTCAATCTTTTGATAGTTATTATCCCTCAAAAACACGCTATTTGTTTTGACGACGGGAATTAATTTTTAAATTAATTAATGTAACTGATATGTTTTGAATTTCATAAAATAGACGTCATTTTTGTATTCATAATATCAAATATAGATTAGGCCTAATTTTTTGTATTTTTCTGGAAACGTTCATTTTTTGATGAATAGTGAAACCACTAAGTGGTAGTAAAAAAACTGAATTTTTCATAAAACTTAATTTTACCGATTCTGTGAGTGGAATTTCGAAAATCTGAGAGACACGGTTAATATCAAGGACTAAAATGTGGTTCAATGAGATGAAAATAATTTTTGGTGAATATTAACTTGTGACTTTTTTTACCACGGTTAAAAGTAAATATGGCAATTAAAGGTAAAAATGATATTATTATTACCCTAACACATGTCCTAATTCTATTGGATAAGTGTAATTTGACCAAAAACAACCTTAGGAATAAAATATGACCATTAATGCCCACTTGGATTAGATTAGGACATTTATTATTAATTTATTTAGAGAAGGGCTAAAATAGTTAAAATCAATGTTTAATAAGTAAATCATTTTTAATATAGGGTTATACATAAGATAAATTCAACTATAAATATTAATTAGAAATCTAAAAAGATTTCCTACATAATGGTATCTTATTTGTAATTTTTAGACATTATATAATTTAATTTATTTATGACACAACGATGATGCAGTAATTATCTTATTAATGAAATATTCCCATAATTGATGTTATAAATGCCCAAATAAATGTAATTTGAGACTTTTTATGAATTACACTTATTTTCTAGGTTAATATGACATGTTAGTATTGATTTTATTAACTTCGTTCGAACTAATCATTCAGTTATGATTTATAAAAAAATCAATTACCAAATAGTGTCAAAATTGACTTAAAATAGTTGTTAAAACAAATATTATATTATTAATTGTTATTATATTCCTAAAAATCTAAGGTTAGGCCAAATGACTTAGATAAGGTTATATATATTAATAATAAACATCTTGGGGTTCGTTTGGCTTGATATAGTTTGTTTATTAACCTTATAGTATAAGAAAACATGAAGACACAGTAAAAGTTAAATTATCTAACTTAAAGTTAAATCTAAATGATAAGGTTAAAATTGATACCTAAACTTGTTTAAATTCTATTTGATGAGAGGATTTCGACCCATCCCCACCTTAGCTTCGAAATAAATCAATTTTGAGCTATTTAAAACCGAATTTGGCTTTATAATAAAATAATATTTTTGGTTATTCCAAAGGGGCCCCTCTCCTCCCTTATAAAAGGGAACCTCCTCCCTCTCCTCCTCACACCAATTTGAGCATTCAAGCTCGGCCAACCCCTGCCAAAATCTCTTCTCCACTTCCCTAGTATCATCTTAGAGGTCCTGGTCTTCTTTAAAGAAAATCCATAGTTCTTTAAGTGGAGGTTAAGTGAAGGCGCGTCAAAAAGAGGTAATATCCATTACCGATCTTTTTCAATTTCTTTCTTCTTCAACTTATTCTTATTTAGTTGTTTCATGATAAAGTAATAACATCAGTATTTATTATATACTGATATGTTATTATAAATATGAAACAACTCTAATTAACATTCTATCCATCCTACGGAAAAATGAAATCACCGCGCGTGTGTACGTACGGAATACCGTCTCCACGCCGTGGTGTAATCTATTTTCCGCCACCACCTTAATTGGATGGGTATAATGGTGTAATGAGTAACTATATATGATTATTATAAAGTGATATTGATACGGAAATTGTATATATACACTTAAACACAAGTTCACGATCATGAGAACAATATCATCGCTCGTGCGTACGTACGGACTACCGTCTCCACGACGCGATGAGATTCATTCTCCATGTTAACCATTTAAGAATGATTATAAAGTATATATAAAAAATAATAATGAAATATATGACATTATAAAGCTACTGGATTTATGTATATATGTATCTCATCTACTTACTTCCATTCAAGACAATAAGGAAAGGAAAACAACGTTCATGCGTACGTACGGACTACCGTCTCCATGAATGGTGTGTTTCATTTCATTTATCTATCTATTATATATATATATATATATACTGAATATATATGATATGTAAATCATGTTTTATATTCTAGAAGTAAGTAAATCATGATATAAGTAATAATAATGTCAAGAACAACAAGTCCAAACACCTATGATAAATGAAACGATTTTACCCAAAACGCTCCTTTAACATGGAATTTACAAAAGAACGGGTATTATAAAGTCATAAGTGAACCATATATGATATAATAACAATAATTATGATTCTGGAATAAGTCAATAACATTATTTAAATCATTATACAGGAGGTTCAGACACTTTCGGAGCAAATCGGACCTAAGGTAAGGGAAATATCACAATCTCATTTTTATCCGAGATTGTTTATACTTTGGTATTTACTGGTGTGTATTTTATCATCAACATCAATGTTTCCTCAATATGTAATTTTATTTCCATCCACCTACAATTGTTTAAATCTAATTTTACCCTTCGGTGAGTTTTTAGTAGAAGATATGGAAGGAATACTTTGTCGTTTTTCGTACAATGTACTTTTTTGACTTTTCCGACAAAAGTATGAGAAGAATGTTTTCTTTTAACTTATACGGCATGAATGGATTTTTAAAACATTATTTACAAGAAGCTTACTTTACAAGTTTTCAAGTTTATTTTTAATCAACTTCTTTTAGTTTATAATTGTACGACATGTTAAGAAAGGAAAAGTGTTTTTGAAGAAGAAAGGATATTTTCCTCAAGAATGGAGTTCATGTGTTTTACCAAAATTATTTTCCATCTAAGATAATAAAGGGTTATGTTTTTATCCCTATTATTACATTGATTTGATTATGTTGTGTTGGAATTATATTTTTATGAATTCCTTTATCTTATATGAATTGTTTTATGATGTCACGATGTTTAAGATTCCCATTTTTATTACATGGGTTATGTAATGATGTATGATTTATGATTTTGTGCCACACATAAGAATATTATCATTATGAGATGTGTGGGACCTATATCTCCCTCCAATGCATTGGGTAAAGATTTTATATCTCATGAGATAGACATGGCTGGAACGGTAGGTTATACCGGTTGAGTGAAACAGGACTGAAATGAGGGTGACTCGGTTCAGAAAGGGACTTTTTCCACTAAGATAGTCTTGGCACCGAGTCTTGACTAAAAAGATATGATTCTCTATTATTATGTGTGTATTCCACAAAGTTTCATTTTTATGTTGTGATTATTGGGATTTGATTTCACTACTATGATTTATCCCATGTTATGAAATTATACTCTCTTTTGCCGGTTAAGACTTCCAAAATGTTATGTTCTTATGAATATGATTGATATGTATTTTGTTTACCCTTACTGAGCATTTGAGATCACCCTTTTATGTTTTCTTTTCCCCAGGATATAAAGAAAGGTTTTAGGTAAGAAAAAAAGGGAAGATCTTTATGGGAGATGTTGAAGATCTTTCACCACGATTAGAAGATTATATTCCGAGTTTCCAAAGACAATAAACTATTACGGTCCTTGTGTGTGTATTTTTGTTATGTACTAAGTATTCCGAAAAAGTAATGTAATGTCCATGTACGTCAGGCTCCGGGTCTTTACAGTTGGTATCAGAGGAACGGTTTAGTCAACCTTTGGAAACTAGGATGCGAAAACGTTAGTGAGATCCCTAGAGATATTTCTATGGTATGTCTAGGGATGTCCCTAAGGATAAGTATACGTATAGTATATAGTCCTAGAACTATGGTAACGATATTAGATTAAACCAAATATGTTAAATATTGAAGTTACTCCCCCTTTATTATGATTTTTTCATCTCACACAATTCTTTTTGGGTTTTAGAAAATAGCTGGAAACAAGATGATTCACGATAATGGAGGATATGATGGACAATGGAATGATATTATTCATGAGAAACCAAATCAAATGGGATTTGGAGGTCCAAACATCATTATTATGCCGAATCAGCAATCTCATAATATGATCAATAAAGTAAAATTTGGTATGTTTTCTGACTCGGCTAATAAGAGAAAGATGGAGTTTCATGATGATCATAGAGGAAAGAAAGTTCAATTTCCCCTATGTAAATCATGTGGAAAGAGGCATCAAGGAGAATGTTTCAAAGGAACTAGAAGATGCTTTGGGTGTGGAAAAGAAGGACACAAAGCTAGTAAGGGCAAAGGAAAAGGTTCAGTTAACACCAGGGATGAGGATTATGGTCTTGCTACGACATCAAAAATGGTTAAATGTTTTAAATGTGGAATGTACGGGCATTATGCAAACCAATTCCCTAAGGGAAAGACTCATGAAGAGAATTGGTATGGTCGTATGGGTAGTATTTATGTTGATGATGATGAAGAGACTACAAATGATATGTGAGATGAAAGAATTGTTGAAGCTCAGTCGATGGTTTAAGAATATAGTGTAATTATTACATGTTTATCATGTGTAATGTTGTATAAGTAATCTCATGGTACTATGGAATAAATATATTTCTAAGGATTGTTACACTGTTATCTTTCCTTGAGTTTTGAAAGTGTATTATTAATGGTACCAGTATACATGAAAGGTTATTCAGATATTTTTGGAATGAAGATAATGAAGGGATAAGGAGAAAATTAAATGTTTGATAGTATTCATGAGCTCATCACTGATATTAGGAGAAGGTTATATCATGGTTTGAGTATATAATTTTTTTGGATTTTGGTATGTGGAAACTGTTAACTTTTAACTACATTCATGTTTTCACTTAGGTTCAATGGGTATTCAAGAGAATACATGATTAAGGCCTTTGAATGTTTGGAATGTGACCAACAAGACATATCTTATGATATATGGGGATCAACGATGGTATTAAATCTCTGGTAATCATTTTCACTATATTATGAGAGTGGACTGCAGTATTATGGATAAGCCTAAAGATTGGAATGGATTATGTTGGACATAAGTTAGTATTTTTTGTTTTTTGATATTATTTATGGGATGTTATAGTAATACAGTTTTAGAAAAAGGACAACCTGCAGGACGGGCGACAGCCCATCGCGTCGGACAAGGCTGTGGGAATCGAACCCACAACTGAAGTGCGACTGGCCTTTATCGCCTACCACTGGCCAACAGGAAGTCCCTGTTTAGTAGAAACTAGTTTTATTATATTAAGCAGTATGATATATGAAGTATACGTCCATTTTAGGAACCATATATGATTAATCTCACTATAGATGGACTTATGTATTTTTTGATAACTTCTCTAACCTTTTGTTTGAAACAGTTGGAATGACCCATAATTCTATCAAATGATCTGCTAACACATCACGAATGACAAATTCAACTTCATTTCTTTAAGAGATGAAGTGGAAATTTTCCAAAGAACGACAAACGGCGTGACTATACCAAAATCATGAAAGTATTTCTTCTAATTCCAATTTCATCAACTTTATGGAAATGATCTTGAAAACCAAAAATGTTGTCCTAGTGCTCTTATATCTGATGAATCAGATGGTACCTTAGATCGTCACAAATTTATTGCTTTGTGATTTCTAGCTTTTCCATAGCCATGTTCTCTACCACTCTCCATCAGAACATGATGGTTTTCTTTCTCTTCCATATCCTTATTTTCACCTATGTGGAAACCCAATGATTAGATTATTTGGGTAACCGTTACATTTCATACTTTTGATTGGTTTTGGTATTCCTTTTTACGATGTGGGTTTCTATTAAAGAAACTTTCGAATAGTAAACCATTTATAACCCCGACGAATTTCGAGGGCGAAATTCATTTTTAAGGGGGGTAGAATGTAACACCCCAAGATTTTATGAAAAATATTATTTTTAATTTCATGTCTTCTGTTGTACGCTACACCAAAAGGAGCTTGTACAACACGCATCCTTGACTTGCCTTGCACACAATCGCGACCTTCCTCGATAGCGTGTGTAGTACGCAATACCGAGTTTCACTAAACAACGATATGCTTTTAAAATATTATTAAAACTAGCCGTTATGAATAGTAATAAACAATTTTTGAAATTTTGTAAATTTTATTTTTCAAAATGGACTTCATTTTTGGATTCGGAATATTAAAATTAGCTTAGGGTGAAATTTTGGTACTTTTCGGATAACTTTCATATTCTGATGAATAGTGAAAATTACTAAATTTTAATTAAAAACAACTTTTTTAATAGAAATAATTATTAGTGATAAATTATTAATTTGAGTGGTTTTAAATTATATTTATAATATATTATTACAATTTAATAAAATGTTGGTCATTGGATGTAATTTCACATTTAAACCAGACATAAACAACTGTCAATCTTTTGATAGTTATTATCTCTCAAAAACACGCTATTTGTTTTGACGATGGAAATTAATTTTTAAATTAATTAATTTAACTGATATGTTTTGAATTTGGTAAAATATACGTCATTTTTTAATTCATAATATCAAATATATCTTAGGCCTAATTTTTTGTATTTTTCTGGAAACGTTCATTTTTTTATGAATAGTGAAACCATTATGTGGTAGTTAAAAAAAACTAAATTTTTCATAAAACTTAATTTTACTGCTTCTGTGAGTGGAATTTCGAAAATCCGAGAGACACGGTTAATATCAAGGACTACAATGTGGTTCAATGAGATGAAAATAATTTTTGGTGAATAGTAACTTTTGACATTTTTTACCACGGTTAAAAGTAAATAGGGTAATTAAGGGTAAAAATGATATTATTATTACCCTAAAACAAGTCCTAATTCTATTGGATAAGTGGAATTAGACCAAAAACAGCCTTAGGAATAAAATATGACCATTTAAGCCCACTTGGATTAGATTAGGACATTTGTTATTAATTTATTTAAAGAAGGGTTAAAATAGTTAAAATCAATGTTTAATAAGTAAATAATTTTTAATATAGGGTTATACCTAAGATAAATTCCACTATCAATATTCATTATAAATCTAAAAATATTTCCTACATAATGGTAGTTTATTTGTAATTTTTAGACATTATATAATTTAATTTATTTATGACACAACGATGATGCAGTAATTATCTTATTAATGAAATATTTCCATAATTGATGTTATAAATGCCCAAATAAATGTAATTTGAGACTTTTTATGAAATAAACTAATTTTCTAGGTTAATATGACATGTTAGTACTGATTTTATTAACTTTGTTCGAACTAATCATTCTGTTATGATCTCTAAAAAAATCAATTACCAAATAGTGTCAAAATTGACATAAAATAGTTTTTAAAACAAATATTATATTATTAATTGTTATTATATTCCTAAAAATCATAGGTTCGGCCAAATGACTTATAGAAGGTTATATATATTAATAATAAACAACTTGGGGTTCTTTTGGATTGATATAGTAAGTTTATTAACCTTATAGTATAAGAAAACATGAAGACACGGTAAAAGTTAAATTATCTAACTTAAAGTTAAATCTAAATGATAAGGTTAAAATTGATACCTAAACTTGTCTAAATTCTATTTGATGAGAGGATTTCGACCCATTCCAACATTATCTTCGAAATAAATCAATTTGGATCTATTTAAAACCGAATTTGGCTTTATAATAAAATAATATTTTTAGTTATTCCAAAGGTGCCCCTCTCCTCCCTTATAAAAGGGCACCTCCTCCCTCTCCTCCTCACACCAATTTCAGCATTCAAGCTCGAAAAACCCCTGCAAAAATCTCTTCTCCACTCCCCTAGTATCATCTTAGAGGTCCTGGTCTTCTTCAAAGACCATCCATAGTTCTTTAAGTGGAGGTTAAGTGATGGCGTGTCAAAAAGAGGTAATATCCATTACCGATCTTTTTCAATTTCTTTCTTCTTCAACTTCTTCTTATTTAGTTATTTCATGATAAAGTAATAACATCAGTATTTATTATATACTTATATTTTATTATAAATATGAAACAACTCTAATTAACCTTCTATCCATCCTACGGAAAAAGGAAATCACCGCGCGTGTGTACGTACGGAATACGGTCTCCACGCCGTGGTGTAATCTATTTTCCGCCACCACCTTAATTGGATGGGTATAATGGTGTAATGAGTAACTATATATGATGATTATAAAGTGATATAGATACTGAAATAGTATACATACACTTCAACACAAGTTCACGATCATGAGAACGATATCATCGCTCGTGCGTACGTACGGACTACCGTCTCCACGACGCGATGGGATTCATTCTCCATGTTAACCATTTAAGAATGATTATAAAGTCTATATAAGAAATAATAATGAAATATATGACATTATAAAGCTACTGGATTTATGTATATATGTATGTCATCTACTTACTTCCATTCAAGACAATAAGGAAAGGAAAACAACGTTCATGCGTACGTACGGACTACCGTCTCCATGAACGGTGTGTTTCATTTCATTTATCTATCTATTATATATATATATATATATACGGAATATATATGATATATAAATCATGTTTTATATTCTGAAAGTAAGTAAATCATGATATAAGTAATAATAATTTCAAGAACAACAAGTCCAAACACCTATGATAAATGAAACGATTTTACCCAAAACACTTGTTTAACATGGAATTTACAAAAGAAAGGGTAATATAAAGTCACAAGTGAACCATATATGATATCATAACAATAATTATGATTCTGGAATAAGTAAATAACATTATTTAAATCATTATACAGGAGGTTCGGACACTTTCGAAGCAAATCGGACCTAAGGTAAGGGAAATATCTCAATCTCAGTTTTTATCCGAGATTGTTTATACTTTGGTATTTACTGGGGTTTATTTTATCATCCACATCCATGTTTCTTCAATATGTAATTTTATTTACATCCACCTACAATTTTTTAAATCCAATTTTACCCTTCGGTGAGTTTTTAGTAAAATATATGAAAGGAATATTTTGTCATTTTTCGTACGAGGTACTTTTTTGACTTTTTCGACAAAAGTACGAGAGAATGTTTTCTTTTAACTTATACGGCATGAATGGATTTTAAAAACATTATTTCCAAGAAGCTTCCTTCACAAGTTTTCAAGTTTATTTTTAATCAAATTTTTTAGTTTATAATTGTACGACATGTTTTGAATGGAAAAGTGTTTTTGAAGTAGAAAGGATATTTTCCTCAAGAATGGAGTTCAAGTGTTTTATCAAAATTATTTTCCATCTAAGATAATAAAGGGTTCTGTTTTTGTCCCTATTATTACATTGATTTGATTATGTTGTGATGGAATTATATTTTTATGAATTCCTTTATCTTATATGAATTGTTTTATGATGTCACGATGTTTAAGATTCCCATTTTTATTACATGGGTTATGTAATGATGTATGATTTATGATTTTGTGGCACACATAAGAATGGTATCATTATGAGATGGGTGGGACCTATATCTCCCTCCAATGAATTGGGTAAAGATTTTATATCTCATGATATAGACATGGCTGGAACGGTAGGTTATACAGGTTCAGTGAAACAGGACTGAAACGAGGGTGACTTGGTTCAGAAAGGGACTTTGTCCACTAAGATAGTCTTGGAAATGAGTATTGACTAAAAATATATGATTCTCTTTGATTATGTGTGTATTCCATAACGTTTCATGTTTTATGTTATGATTATTGGGATTTCATTTCACTACTATGATTTGTCCCATGTTATGAAATTATGCTCTCTTTTGTATGTTAAGACTTCCAAAATGTTATGTTCTTATGAATATGATTGATATTTATTTTGTTTACCCTTACTGAGAATTTGTGCTCACCCTTTTATGTTTTTTTCCCAGGATATAAAGAAAGGTTTTAGGTAAGAAAAAAAGGGAATATCTTTATGGGAGATGTTGAAGATCTTTCACCACGATTAAAAGATTATATTCCGAGTTTCCAAAGACACTAAACTATTACGGTCCTTGTGTGTGTGTTTTTGTTATGTACTATGTATTCCAAAAGAGTAATGTAATGTCCATGTAAGTCAGGCTCCAGGTCATTACATCATACCTATTCCTACAATATATAGATTTACGGCTAAATATAGAATAGTGAAAACAGTATGCATAGAAACTATTTCTTATATCAGATGTAGGATATGAAATAGGTCTCTTTTGTTGACTTCCCAAATCTTCCCCATTCAAATATATCCTTTCCTCTTCACAATATGACCTGGTATATCCCAAATAGACACATAACTGACACTTCTTGGTAGGGAATGTCTACTCAATTATATTTCTCCCCATTCCTTCTTCCTCAAAAAAAATAGTTTCATTGGATATAATTTATGAATGTTTTAGGATAATATTTGTGTTTTCACTCAGTTTGGATTGATGTTTTCTTTTTCAATATGTCAAGAAATTTTACAACGTGTCTAAATTCCATCATGTCATTATTTTGGATCACATTATTTCCAGCAGTTGATGTCTCATCTTTATAACTGATTCCACTATTTCCCATGAAATCATGCCTTTGAACACTCAATATCATTTCCACCCTATATGACCCTCTCTTAGCTCTTTCCAGCAAATCAGCATCTGATAATTTTCCAAATTTTATTTTCTTCCTTCCATTTTTTAGGTTTGATTCACTCTTGAGTTTTCTATTAAGAGTAACAATTTCCTCATTAAGTCACTCTACAGTCTTGGACTTATTCTCTAGTCTAGAGGTAAGTTCATAGATTACCTTTTCATATTCTTAAATTCTGTTCTTTTGTTCCACTACATCATCAATCCTTTTAAGAATTGTTGACTATACATTCACTAGTTCTTCTAGTCGTTTGATCTCATCTTTAATATGGTCAATATATTCTGAATATTTTGGCACCATTTCTTTAAAATTTTTGTATCTCTTACACTTATTCTCAAGCTTACCAAAATCGTGCTTAATTTGAATCTTGGTATCGACATTTTTTGTCTTCTTGTTATCTCTAGCTTTATTTGTCAGTGGTTCTGACTTTTAAATGGTATCCATCACAGAAGCATGGTTTCCAGTTTTAAATTATAGTTCATCTTATAGAGTTCATTATCATCATCTTTATCTTCATAGAAAAATATATTCTTCTGTACCTTCTTTCCAAATTTGAAGTCTCCCTTTTTGAAATACCTTTTTTGAGGCTTCTCAATGTTTTTAGCTTCACTCTCTTCATCATTGAGATTTCTTGAGAACTGGGAGGAAATGTGACCAACTCTTCTCCAATGAAATCAATCCAGAGGTAACTTGCCATCAAATTTAACATTTCCCATTTTAACATCTTTTCAATGAGATAAAGAATTTATTTTTCCTCATCATATTCACTACTAATATTTTCTAAATTTTTTAGTTTTTCCATTGATTTTCATGCCATTTCCTTTCTCAGACGATTCGTACCATCTTCTGGTTTGACTCTCATTTCATATGCCACTAGGCTTCTTAGAAGATCATCCATGGAATATTTAGAAATATCCATTTCCTCAAGGGATGAAACCTTTGCATTGTAAATGGGTGGAAGTCTTATAAATATTTTCTTTACAATATAAATGTATTTGATTTTTTCTCTTAGACATCAAATTGCTCCTACCACTTCAGTAATTCGATTGAATAAGTAATATGCATTCTCATCATGATGCATCTTCAGATCATAAAACCTATTGTGCATGACTTGAAGTTTCACCTACTTCACTTTTCTGTCTCCTTCATAAATATTTTAATGTTAATCCAAAAATAGACATTGCTGATATTCAACTCATCACCTTTGGATATATCATACCTGAAAGTGATATAGTGAGATAATTATGCGCTTTAGAATCTCCATCAAGAATCTTCATGTCTGTATCAGTCATTACAAGCCATGTTGGATCAGTAACTTGTATTCCTTAAATAGTAGCAAAGGGGACTTCCATTCCAAGATTTCATAGATGAGATATCATTATGTTCTTCCAAATATAAAATTTAATTCCATTGAAGATAGGTATTCCCCAAATATTGGTTGAATTCTCCATGATGACAAAGGAAAGATCTAACACTAGTAACATTTACCCTTTGATACCACTTTTAGGACCCTAGGACACCCTGAGAGGGTAAAGTTGAATCATGGTGTCAAATTTTCTTTTTTAAAACAAGGATCTTCTACACGCATTGGTAGGAACTTGTTAAACCTGTATGACGAATAATAACAGAAATCAAACAATCACACGCACAAAGACCACACAACACTTTTACTTGGTTCATGACTAATGGATACATACAAGGATCATATTCTAATAGTGTGTCTATTGTAATAAAATCCACTAAACTTTTGTAGATGCAGAATACAAAGGTTACGTCATAGTGACTCTATGCCAGGCTCACTGCCTTTACAAGAATTTAGGGATCACCCACTATGTCTCTTGGATTACTTCTGATGACTCCCCTAGCTGACTACTCTTAAAGAATTACAACTCAGTTTATTGACATGAAGGTTGCCACAATAATTTTGCATTGTAGACTTTGTCCTTGAATAAGCATGGGAATATTCTTTCACTATAAACCAATGTTTATTCTCTTTGAAATACCTGTCCACTAAAATCAGATGTTCAAAAATGATCTTTGTGAAGCCTCTTTGTGATACACACTCCTTCACGAAGCACCCCTACCTTCGTGAAACAAACTGTCTTCATGAGGATTCCTTGACTTCATGGAACTACATTCTCAAAACTCACTGAGTCAATTCAGAATACCCAATTATTATGGAAGTAACATTTTTTCAAAAGCATGGGCATCATTTGACACTTATAGTCACTTTTTGATTCACCATCTCTCTTAGAAATCCCTATTTGTGATGCTCCTCATGAACTCAAAGATTCTTTGTATTTTCCTTGAAAACATCAATACAAATGGAGAGGGGTAGCCTTAGATTTATAGTATTGTCCATTCCTGAAGATCCATCACCTATTTATAGATTTTTTGGATCATCAAACACATCTTCACAGTGCTCCACCCTTCTTAGAGAACCATGGAAATTATATTTTTGAATAGATCATCATCATCTTTGAGTCTTACATCATTTAACTTCGTGACAACCATCAATTTCTGAAAGAATTACTTCAATGGATGCAATGATCCAAACCTTATAATCGCGGAGAACACCATCTCCGATCGCAAAGCCCATCATAATCATGAAGCTCAACATTAGAAAACATTATGTCCTCACAAAACACAACTCACAAATCCCACCTTCAGTACTAATTTTGTATTGAACTGTATGATACATTTACTTGCAGTATCCTTGATTATCCATGTAAGGATTGAGAAAAAACACAAACAAAACTCCATTTTCAACAAAGAATATCATTGGTTCCAACAATCTACCCCTTCGGTTTTGTTATAACTCTAATGATAAATTCAATATAGAATCACTAATCAATCAACACAATAAAACCAAATACAAAAGAAAAAACACAACCATAACTCAAAGTGTACGTGAGAAAGGCTTGTTGTAGAAAACAAGAGGGAATACATGAATTGTGATCTTGTTTGTTCAAACTCCATTCAAACTCCTCTGTATCTCACTAAATTTATATTTTCATCCTCAACACACTTCATATCCCTCATTGAACCACATTGAATTTATCCATTTCTCCCCCATTGGAAATAAAACCAATGTTCGATATTTTCACATTGTAGAGATCAGAACATACTCCCCCAAGATCGCATCTCCCCCATAAACCTGCATCACGTTCACAAACAGATTAATATAGTTAAAAAAAATTTGGAGAGGGGAATTTCATAACCTTCTTATGCACCGAGAGGTGGTTGGACACCGAGGTTCAACTAATTTTTCTCGAACACAATCAATGATAGTGGCTTGGTCAGGATATCTACCACTTTCTCATGAGTTCCCACATGATCCGTTTTAATCATTCCTTATTCAACTTTTACCATGATAAAGTGATATCTAATTTAAATATGTTTTTTATGAGAATGCTAAACAAGATTCTTCGTAAGATAAATTACTCCCTTGTTATCATACTAGATCACCATTGGTTGTTTCACCTCATCACCAGTGTCAGTCAATTGCTTCTTCAACCAAAGTATCTTTGTGTATTCCTTTTTAGAGGATATATATTCAGCTTCAGCAGTACTAAGAGAATTACTTTCTTTTTTATTTCTAATAAAACCCACACATTTATTTCTAATATAGAATACACCACCACTGGTGGATTTTTTGTCCACTATATCTCAAGCACAGTCAGCTTTCGAAAACGATGATAGTTCGCGATCACTACCTGCAGCAAAGTATAATCAATAATTATGAGTACCTTGAATATACCTCATGATTATTTTTACCACTTCCATATGTTCTTCTTTTAGATTACTATGAATGTAGGATGCAAAGCATGTTGAAAAGGCAATGTCTGTTCGTGTAATCGTCAGGTAAAATAAGTTCCCAATGATCCTTCTATACATTGTGGGATCTACAGGTGTCACATCCTCATGATTTCCATGTTTTGTTCCAAATTCAAATGGAGTTAACATTGGTTTCGAGTCATGAAAATTAAATTTCTTTAGTAGATCTCTAGCATACTTTTCGTGAGAAATGAATGTATAATTATTCTTCTAAATCACTTATAGCCCTATGAAATAAGTGAGTTAAACAATCATGGACATTTCAAATTTTAATTTCATGCGATTGGAAAATTCATTCACTAATCCCTACCCAATTCCAATGAAAATTATATCATCCATGTATAACAATACCATTAACTTATCCTTATGAGAATTATTCACATAGAGGTTGTGTTCCACTCCTACTCTTTTGAAATCAATCATTCTTAGATAAGAATCCAACCAATAGTATTATGCCTGTGGTGTCTATTTTAAGCCATAGAGTGATTTCTATAATTTGAAAACCTTTATTTCAACATTTCCAAGAAATAACCCCACATGTTTTTCAGTGTAGACTTCTTATTCCAAAACTCCATTTAATAATGTTGAATTGACGTCCACTTGACAAACTTTATAACCACTTTGGGTTTTCATGGCTAGAAATATCCTGATTGACTCCATTATTACTACAGAAGAATTTTTTTCCCGAAATCGACACCTTCAATGTGTGTTTACACCTTGTAAACTAGTCACACCTTATTTCATATCACATTACCAATCTCAACATATTGGTTCTTAAAGATCCACTTTAAGACAATCACATTGTGACCATCAGTTCTCTTAACCAAATCCCATGTCTGATTCTTTTCAATATGATCTAACTCTTCATTCATGGCCTTGAAACACGATTCATTATTTGAAGCTTCTTCAAATGAGGATGGTTTCAAAACTAATAGAAATGTTGATTTTGAATTACTCGTCATTCTCCTTGTTGTGTGGGTCTAGTACAATCCCCAATGATGTTGGATTGATCAATTTCTACTCTTCAATTCCTTCTTTTAGGTTCAGCCGAATTCTCTCAAGCTATGGTTCCATCTTAAGATTCTTCTTCAAAATCAACATCACCATGTTACTCCTAATGGTTTTGTACACATTCCTCTATTTCTATATTTGAATTTTCTCAATGTTCACATTCTTCCTCATCTTCTATCTCGTTAGCATAGAATTCTTTGAAGAATTTGGGGTTTTGTCTTCAATTATCTTAACATCACTGCTTTGCAAAATCCTTCCCAAGTTCTTATTGAAACACTTGTAATCTTTTATGTTAATTGGATATCCAAGATATATTCCTTTATCTGTATTGTCATCAAACTTCCCTTCATTTCCTTCTTTGTTTCGGATGGAAAATTTACTTCTGAAAACAAAAAAGTATTTCATAGAAGGCTTCCTTCCATTCCACAACTCATATGGCGTCTTTGTCTCTCCCATATAGATCCTCGTTCGATTTTGAATATGCACCACAGCTTCAACAAATTCATTCCAGTAATAGAAAGAGATACAACTCTAAATCAGCATAGTTCTGGACAGGTTGTTGTGTTATTTATTTTGGTGCTTAAATACTCCATTTTGCGGCAGAGTTTTCATAGAAGCTACCTCATGACGCATTCCACGTTTTTCAAGGTAATTTTCAAAATCAATGGATGTTTATTTCTATCCATTGTCTGATCACATAACTTTGATTAGTCATCCAATATCATTCTTGATAATTCTGCGATATGTTTTCATGAAATCAAGTACTTGTCGCTTCTTGTTTATAACTATCACACAAGACATTCTACAATATTAATCAATGAAAATGATGAATTACCTCTCTCCATTAGTTCCAGCACTGTTTATTGGGCCACATATGTCTGTATGGATGAGATCAAGAAGTTGTGATACCCTTATCTTCTTTGGATGATATGAACTGTAAACTAGATTTCCCCATATGCAAGCATCACGACTCCTTTCCCGTTCAAGTTTCAGAATGGGTATATTTATGACTATCTTCATCTTAGATATCATTTACATGTCTTGTTGGTTAATATTCCACAACCTTCTATGCCATATGTTGTTTTCTTCTTTAATAGATAGATATCAAGTGTTCTCTTTACTTTCAACCTGATATAACTTTCCATTTATTCTATAGCCTTTCATGAAAGAATTACCTGTCTTTCCCTTTATAGTGAAGCCTTTTTTATTTAATTTTACTATATGACCTGAGTCAAATAGTTGACTAACAGTTAGAAAATTGTGATGTAGACCATCCACATAATGAACTTCAGTCTTTTTCAGCTCTCCATTGGCCAGTGTAATATTTCCACTGCCTTTAATCTTCAATGCACCATCATTATCAAACCTCACTGTTCCATCGAACTTATTCTTAATTTTATTTAAAATTTCATCATTTCTTGTTATATTAGATGAGAATCCGCTATCAAGAATCCACATGCTGCTAATTTTTTAGATTTGAGATAATCTTCTTGAAGATTATATTTCTCAATTTTCTTCTACTCTTTCCATGAGATATTGGATTAAGCGTAGGACACTGATGGAAATTAAAATATTTCTTCCAAATAATCTGATACTTCATACTCATACTCTTCTTCCATCGGAGTAAACCTATTTTTGAGAAAAAAACCATCTGGTTGGTGAGTATTGACCAATCTCTGAGACTTGTATGAGTTTCTCCTCTCATACCTTTTCATTTAATACACAACTTTATGGCCAAAGTTAGAATAGTGAAAATAGTATCCATAGAAACCATTTCATCATAAGATGTAAGATATGAAATCAGTCTCCTTTGTTGACTTCCCAGATCTTCCCCTTTCAAATAGCTCCTTACCTCTTCACAATATGATATGGTATGGCCTAGGTATCCACAGAACTGACACTTCATGAGAGGAAATGTCTTCTCACTTATATTTCTCCTATTTCTTTCTTCCTTAGGAAAATAGTTTGATTTCCTGTAATTTCTTAATGATCTAGGATATTTTTATATCTTTTTAATTTTGGATTTAGGTTTTCTTTTTAAGTACTTCAGGAATTTTTTTAATATGTCCAACATTCATCTTGTTTTTCTTTTGTCTCACTTTATTTACAGTAGTTGATTTCTCAGCTTCACAACTGATTCGACTGTATCACATTCAAGTGGATCATTAATCACTCAAGATCATTTCAACCCCATATGACCCTCACTTAGCTCTTTCCAGAAACTCAGCATCTAATAATTTTCTAAATTGTATTTTCTTCCTTCCTTCTTTTAGGTTTGATTCACTCTTGAGTTTTCTCCTAAGAGTAACAACTTCCTCTTCAATTCACTCTATAGTCTTAGAATTATCCTCCATTTTGGAGGTATGGTCATTGATTACCTTTTCCTATTCTTCAATTCTGATATTTTTTCCACTACATCATCAATCCTTTCACGAATTGTTGGTTGTACGCTCACCAGTTATTCTAGTCATTCAATCTCAACATCAAGGTGATCAACATATTCTGAAGATTCTTGCAACATTTCTTTCCACTTTTTTCATCTCTTACTCTTATTCTCAATCTTAACAAAAGAATAATTAAGTTTCAACTTGGGTTAAAAATTGGGTTTCTACTTGTTATCTCTAGCTTTATCTATCGATGGTTCTGATTTTTCAATGGTATCCATCATGGAAGCATGGTTTCATGTTTTAAATTCTGGTTTGTCTTCAGAGAGCTCATTATCATCATCTTTCTATTTACAAATTAATCTCTTCTTCTATAATTTCTTTACAAATATGAAGTCTCTATGTTTTTAAAACCATTTCTGAGGCTTATAAATATTTCCATATTTTCTTTCTCCAACATTGATCTTTCTTAAGCACATGGAGGCAATGTTCCCAACTCTTACATAATGAAATCAAGCTAGAGGTAAATTGCCTTCAAATTTCCCTTCTCACTTTTTTAACTTCTTGGAAATGAAATAAAGAATTTATTTTTATTTATCATCTTCACAAATACTATCTCCTAAAATTTTTAGTTTATCAATGGATTTGAATTCCATTTTTGTGCTCACATGAGTCGTAGCATCTTCTGGTTTGACCCTCATTTCATATTCCACCAGGTTGCATAGTAGATCATCCAAGTAATGTTTGGAAAGATATCTTTCCTAAAGGGCTTGAACCACTGAATTGTAAAGGGGGTGTAATTATTCTCAATATTTTATTTACAATATCAATGTCTCTGATTTATTCATCTAGACCTCTAATTGGTCCTACCACTTCACTAATTCGAGTGAGGAAGGAATCTAATTCTCATTAGGATGCATCTTCAGATCATCAAACCTATTGTGCAGGACTTGAAGTTGCAACTCATTTACTTTTTTCATCTCCTTAATAAATATTTTTGAGTTTATCCCATATAGACTTTGCTGAGGTGAAACTCATCACCTTTAGATATATCTAATTAGAAAGAGTCGTAGTGAGAGAATTCTACACATTAGCATCGACATCAATAATCTTCATTTTTGTATCAGTCATTACAAGAACTATTGGATCAGTGACATGTATTACTTGCACAATAGAAAATTGAACTTCCATTACAAGAGATTGTACGTGTGATATGTAACTAGTCTTCCAAATGTAAAAATTACTTCCATTGAAGAGAAAGATTCCCCTGGTATTGGGTGAATTCTCCATGATGGAAAAAGAAAAGATCTAACACTAGTAACATTTACCCTCTGATACCACTTGTAAGACCCTAGGACACCCTAATAGGGGAGGGGTGAATCACAATGTAAATATTTATTTTTAAAACAAGGATCATGTTCCCATGTTGGTAGGAACTCTTTAAACCTTTATGATAAATAAAAAAAGAAATCAAGAAATCACATGCAGAGAGACTACAAAACACTTTTACATGGTTCACCAATAAGGGCTACGTTACAAGGATCATATGACCAAATTGTTTTGGGCATACCAAAATCCAATAAAAATAACTAGATGTAGAATAAAAAGGTTCGGTCACAGTCACTTTGTGCCAGGATCACTGCCTTTATGAGAATTTAGGGATCTCCCACTACGTCTCTTGGATCACTTCCGACTCCTCCTAGCTCACTAGCCTTAGAGAAGTACAGTTCAGTTAATCGACCTGAAGGTCACATCAATAATTTGGCATTGAAGAATTTATCTTTGACTTAGCATAGGACTATACTTGAACCATAGACCAGATTTGATACTCTTTGAAATCCCTATCCACTAAAATATGATGTTCAAAACTAATCTCTGTGAAGCCACTATCTGAGACTCACTCCTTCATGAAGCACCCCTGCCTTTGGAGAACAATCTGTCTTTGCGATGTTTTTTTCCCTTGTGGAACTACTTTCGTGAAACTCACTGAGTCAATACATAATACCTTATTATCAAGAAGTTCCCTTTATCCAAAATCTTGGGAATCAGTTGAGACTTATTGTCTTTTCACGATGCACTAGCTCACTTAGAAATACCTGTTCATGAGTCTCTTTGTGAACTCAAAGAATATTTCGATTTTACCTCAAAAAATCGATACAGATGGAGTGTGTTAGCCTCATATTTATAGGATTGGCCATTTTTAAAACTCTATCACCTCTTTTAGTATTTTTCAGATCATCAATCATGTCTTTGTGGCACTCCTCCCTTCAAAGGGAACCAGAGAAATTATATGTTTGAAAATCTCATCGTCATCATGGAATTTTTCTTCATTTACCTTTGTAGAAACCATAAATTTAAAAAATCATTCCATCAAACACTACAAATCTACAAACCTCATATTCATGGAGAACTCCATATTTGATCACAAAGCCCATCATAATCATGAAGCTCACCATCAGAAAACATTATGTCTTTACGAAACGCAACTTGCAAATCCCATCTTTGTGAAACTCATACCTTTTCCATATTTCCAGAAGGAATTCAAGAAAAACCAAATTCTATGTTGATAGATAACTTAAAAATTTTAGACCCCAAAAATTTGGTAAACACTATGAAATAATTTCTCCTTCAATACTGCTTTCGGTTTGAACTGTTTGATACATTTCCTTGAAATATACCTAATCATCCATTTAACAATTGATAGAAAACCCAAACCAAACTCCATCTCCTGCAAAGAATATCCCTAGTTCGAGTAGTAATAATAACATACAAAATAATTCCTAATAAATTTACCACACTTTAACTTGTAGTGTTAAGTAATTAATTAACTAGACATACAATATCCTCATCTTTAACCTATTGTAGGGTCTATCTTCTAAATTTTCAGAATCCCTCAATAAAAATATCAGACATAATATCTATTTCCCTAACCCTAGGAATCCTCGATTAAAAAAACTTAAAATCTAAGCCTCTCTAAACCGTGGGAGCCCTTGATCACACCATATCAGTCACTGCAATTACCAACACAAAATTTCTTAAAGAATTTAAAAAAATCATCTCACAAATTCCTTAAAAAACTCTCTAAATATTACAATGAAGCTATCTTAACAGAATAAGATGTTACAAGATCTTCAGAGTAAATTTAGATATATTGGGTTGAAAAAATATTCTTATCCTTGGTCATGAGGCTCTTTTATATATTATATTCTAATTCTCATATTCTTCATTTCTATGGATCAAATAAAACAAAATCAAATAAACTCCTTTATCACCTAAAATGGTTAGACAAAAAATTAATTTGATGGTTTTATTGAAAAATATTAATTATAATGATTGAATATTACATCCATTAGAATGATAAATTTTAATCTATTAGATTGTATGACTTCATTCATCTGGTAGTCTTTTTAAAAAATTATCCCGAAATAATGTCTTTCTCCGTCTGATGTAGTTTTTCTGATGTCCTTAGTAAATATTTGTCTGATGGACATCATTATTCTTTGTATTAAAAAATTTATAAACCTTTGTTCAGTAAAAATTATTACTATCCATCTAATGTAAAATTTTCATGTTCATCTGGTTAAGGAATTTCCATCTGATGGTGAAGATAATTCTATATCCAGTGAAATAATTTTCATACAAACACATTATTAAGAACTTATGATGTATAAAAGTTATAAGATTATAACCATTTAAAGAAGTGGTCTGTGACATTAAAAATTAATGTTAGAAAGTGTTGAAATTTATCATTTCGAATCATCAACCTCACCCATTTCGAGAAGAACAAAACAAAAATTTTAAAGAGAAAAACTAATGTATAAAACTTTTTAATGTACTTCCTCCCCCTATCTTAAAAAATCTTACATTTTTCATTTTTTGTGAAAGGTTAGAACTTTATATTTTCATCCCCTTTAACAGAAAGTTCCATTCCCCTAAACATTTAATTATTTTTCCTAAGTTCAATCTCCAAAAAAAATTTATACTTTCTTCACATTTTTTATTTTCATAAATATTTATAGGTATGAGAAAGTGTACCAAAAATTATACCAAGGAATCTACTTGAAACAATTTATATGTACACATTAATCAAAAAATTGGATAAAGGCATTCATCCAAAAAATAAATAAGGAAATTCATTGAAATATATTGGAAAAAATTGATCAACAAAAATATATAAAAGTAAATCCATCCAAAATAAGCATTAAAAATGTTTGAGTTCAATTTATTACAAAATCCCTCAAGATTTAGAAAAAATAAATCTTTCTTTGAAAACATTCTAATGGTCAATTTCATATTATTCACATCCTTATAGTATTTTTTTTACTAAAAAAAATTTGAATTCAAATTCCCAAATTATTCATCAAGAAAATACATATACATATATATATATTTGTAACTCTTCATATTTCATGATTATTCTTCGAAATCATAAATTATATACCATAATTTTACATCTCATTATCTTGTTTCCTTGAAATATATTTGGTATTGCAAATTTCCCTTACAAATTCATAGGCTTTGTAACTGATACTTATTGAAAACTTTGAAAATTATTTTTCTACATTTTTATCCCATTAATTTATTCATCATAAAACATAATATATCCTTATGTGTATTTGTCCATATGATTACATTCTTCAACTTTCATGATTATTCTATTTAATGTCTTATGAAATTCATGAAATTTTCATCGTCCTAAAAAAATAATCTCTGCAGGTTTTTTTAATGAGCCTTTGTTTTCCAAAACAAAAATTCTCCCATGGATAAATTTTCATCTTGAATATATGTACATGATTATTTGAATTATTTCATCAAGCCTTTTTAATAATTAATTTAAGTAATACATTCACATATTTATCTTATTCATATTGATACTCAATGCACTATTATAAGAATGAGAGGAAATATCAAGAACAAATGAAGTAGAAGGTCTAGATGTTTGAGGATGTTATATTTTTTCATAAAATTGATTTTAGATAATTCCATAACATCAAAATCTCAGTTATTTACTACTTTATTCAATGATTTTGTTTGGGAATATTTATCTTCTTCTTCTGAGGATTATTTTTGTCTGAAATAATAATATCAATAACTTTTTTATCTAAAACTCTATGTTCAACATATTTTTGAGATTCATTTTATGACAAAGTGGAATCATCACATTCATGTGTTGTAATAAAGAAGAGAATCACATAGTATTTATATGTTTTGGAAAAAAATAATAATCCTTATTGTGAGGGTTAAACGCCCCAACAAAGAGACTTCATTATTACACAAGTGATTAAAACCAAAGACTAACCTACTCTAATCAACACAACTTATAATAGTGTTTTCCACTTCCATAACCAACTGGAAGATACAATATCACTTTTCAATGAGGATTCAACATATAAAGACATTCTTCTTAACCTTAGTTACTTCTACACAACATGTAAATAGGATGCTCCTCCATAAGAAGATGGATCAACCGGTCTACATGTTAACCTCATCATGAAATTCAACACTAGCGGTCTTGAAACACTTCTCCACACATGGTTTGATCTTAATTATCCCCTCCTTATTTGAATAATTAGGTCTATAACCCTCAAGGACTCCAGGATTTATCTATTCACCTACATATATAATGGAAATTATGTAAGTCTAACAATTATAAAAAATCTCTCAATTATCGAACATTGATACTCTCCCCTATCTTTATTTTCTACAAGAATATATAAATCTCATTCATATGTAGTTATTATAATATTCAAACATCAATAAAGTTTTTATTTAAACCAGTAATATTTGGATCAATCCCCCTATGGTTTTTTGTTCTTAACTACCATCATCCATGATTTCATTTAGACTTCCTTGATATCCTCATCATTAATACATATACAAACATGCATATATTTCTCTTTTAATCTATGTCAATGTAACCTGATCATTTCATCATTAATTCTAGATATTAATTGATGTCTAATATCCTAGAATTATTCCTTTTAAATGAAACTAAAATAACAATTCATGTATAATGATATTATTCAATTTCATATTTATATTTAGTTCATTAACTCCTCATCATTTCATGCAATAACTAAATAATATGACTCGCCTTTAATACCTCAAACAACAATCTTTATTCTTCATCCACCAAATAAAAAAACATGATCACATCGTATATTTAGGCATTCCTTGTTTAAAATTCAATGTTCTCAGACTCATTGAATGAATCCTTATTCAAACTATGCACATCACTGTATCTTATATAAACAATACTATATTGTGAATTATCTATTTTTAGTGAAAGTTGATTCCAAAAAAATCACCTCTTTATGATCTATCTTTAGATAATTTAACTCGTATGAATAAAATATTAATATAAATATAAAAAATCATCTCAAAAACATTTATTAGGTTTCCCACATCTCTGGGTCTCATTCCAATAGTATCACATAGTGATAAAACAACTTATAGTAGCACAACAATGGTTTCACCTAGTGGAAGAACATGTGATGGTAAACACATAATAGTGGCACCTAATAGTTTCATTTCTGGAGGTAGCACAAGGGTGTAAAAATCCTAATAATAGAACTCATAGAATTATCTTTCCTCATAATAAAATACCTAACACTAACACTTGGTGGTGGAAAGCTTGGTGGTAGAACATTATGACAACAAAAACATTTATTATGATGTGGTTGTTTATTTATGGTTCAACCATCACCATAAACTCATCTAAAAAATCTTTCATGGTTAACACCATTTCTCGGTGGCATGTAAAGACTCTCACAATCCCAACTTCACATAGACGACATCATGGTCTATTCTTTTGTTCCATAGCCTTTTCTTCTTACCCTTATATGAGCCGTGAAAAATAGGTTATAACTATATGTAGACTTGTATGTGTTACCCTTACAACAAACAGTTTACCCTTAAATCACTTGGGTTACCGTTAAAAATCTCAATTTACTCGTATGCCAGTCTCCTAGATACCCTTACATTGCATAAGTTACCCTTTAAAGTTTCTTTACCCTTACATATGTTAACTCTGCCCTTAAATGATATTTTTCTTCCCCATACCCTTACACAAGCTTCCCTGTACCTTGACACGAGATTCCATTACCCTTACACAAGTTTCCCGATACACTTACGTAGCCATGTAGACTTTCCTTTACACTTTGGGGACACTACCCTTACACATACTCTAGATTATGTAATTGAATTTATGTGACATTAATGTACCCTTGTGTGGGTAATGACATGTCTTTATGCATATTAAATAAATGAATTCTAAAATTTATGCAGAATTCTAATTTTTTTTCAAAATCATCTAGGGACTTCTCAAAAACCTCAAACTCAATTCAAAATGCCTTCCAAATTCAATCATATAAAGAAGACAGGGTCCCTTCATCCACCGACACTTATCATGTATTATTTTTAAGACAAGGACAAAAATTCTCAAATATACATGGATATTTTCTCAAGTACGAGATGCAATTATATTAAATTAATCTATAAAAATTATCCAAGAATCACCACTTTATCATTACAAACCAAAACTTATTTATTTATTAAAAAAAGAAACAAATGGTCAAAATAGTGTTCATGATATATGTTATATTTTTTAGATATTTTTTACACACCACCACTGGATTTTGATAACCATATCGATTCCCAAAATATTTGTGTTCCTTGAGTTCTCCCTACTATCTAGGATTATGATATAATAGATAGGTGAATGATCCCACTTCCCCACTATCCCTTATAGATATATTTTAGGTTTTGATGGGACATCATTGATATATATACATATATATATGAGTAGAAATATATTAAAGTTATAGTATATATATATATATTTAAAAATGACATGTGGTTTATGATGTGGATACTTAGTGGTGATGTTCATGGTAATAGAGGGAACAAGGTTAATTCCCTCCACATTGAAATTACCCAATTGTGATATGGTTTTGATAGGAAATTACAATGTGACCCATAGTGATTATGTAGTTATGGTTGTGTAGTTCTTTGTGGTGGTGGAGTATGATGATAATATGGTAATGGTATGTTGTTTGTTGTTGTGATGAAAGATATGATGTGGTATGTAATGTATTTCAAAAGGATGGAAGTGAAAGACATTTGACTTTGGGGTGTGAGAGAAATAAACTAGTGGGGAGGTTTTAATGAGTTACCTTCTTGATATTTTTTTGACAGTATATTATTATTCATAGATGTGATATTAGGTGATTAATCCTTAGTGATATTGAGTGATATTTATCCTAGATTAGGTTAGTGTTGGTTATATTATTGGTTCATGGAGAATTTGATATTCTTATTCCATATTTGTATTGGAGATTTTGAGGAATAATCTATTATACACACTTGTATTATCACAACTATTTGTATACAATTCCATTTTTCATGATTCTATAAGGGTGTTGGTGACCGACATGAACATTTGTAGTTTGAGTCATTGTGCGTCCTTTAGTGTCACTTCTATAGGAGGTTCCATTTGGAATTATATTTTAGATAATTTATTTTTATATGACATATACAAGAATTGTGGGATATTTTTCTATTTTATATTACGGAATTTATTGGTTTTTTCCATATATATTCATCAGATTATGAGGGAAATGAATCCCATTTATTTGGTTTATAATATTGGTTCTAGTCACTAACTGATATCCTATTGGAGGTGAGATTAATGGTTGACACTTATATTTATTATTAGACCCTGAGGGGTTACTCACGAGGGTGGTTCTTGAAACTCATAACAATTCTGTTCTGAAATCCTTTCCTAAATACTCCTCACCACGTTTTCTATATTATATCCTAATCAAATGACCACTCCAAGAATACTTATGGTGTAGTCAAAAGAAGCACCACTGAAAAAGGTAAATTTTCTCATCTTACTTATTTTAAATTTTCAATCACTTTATATACCTTATACTCTCCATATTAAAACTCTTAATTATTATTTGAATTTCATAATTATAAAAAAATTACACTATATTGATAAATTAATGATAATTTTTATTATCTTTATTTTATTTTTAAAAATATCTCTCGCACCATGGTGGGATTATACCAAATATGTTAGAAATTAAAATTTCCACTAGGTAATTTATTATATGAGTTTTTAAAGAATTATAAAATAATGATAATACTAAAAAACATATTATAACTTCTATAATAATATAGAACATTATAATAATCATTATATTATTAATAATAAATATTGAACATTATAATGAGTTTAATTTCTTAAAAATGATTATTAATGAGAAACACTTTAGAAATAGATTTGATTTTGGAGTATCACTATAACTAATAATAAATTATAATTATGATATGAAACTGAACTTTTCCTTAAAACTCTTTGAACTCATAGAACTAAGTTGACGATCAGTATCATCTTATACATTCAAACACAATGGCATCAAAAAAACGCCTCGATGATTAAAAAGTATATATATAATAACTAATAATAAAATAGTAGATCAATAAAAATGAATGACTACACATAAATAAAAAGTAAACTGGTAAATAATAAATTAATTAATAACATGACATTATTACTTATGAGGTTATGAAATGTATACAATGCATGTCAGACATGACGTAAGGGGTTATTTCATTTATTTTGTTCTTATTCATGTTGTTTTATGCTAATTGACTTATTTTACCCTCTTATTATTATATACATGAGTTTTTCATTTATCTTTTTATTTTAACCTCATTTAAAAACAAATCCTAAGATGTTATATTTTAAAGACATAAAATTTAATTCACCCCTCCAAAATGATTATTTGTGATTTAATACATCTTTATCCACATATACATGACCTAAAATATTTTACTTAGTGATGATTCTTACCATTGAACATATAATATGAAATATATTTTCTTATTTTTGAAACAGATGTGATTCATTAATTCATTATTCTTTATCACACATTTATGTAACCCATATTACCCCCTTTGGGTTATTTCATGTTTACACATGATTATGGATTTATATTTATATCTTGAATACATAAGAATGATTTGTTATGATGTGACTAATAGTCTTATAATTATACATCTCTTAAATCCACTAGGTAATTCTTACATTTCATATGATTATATGTACGGTTAATGGGAAGTTACCCTATCACATTATGCTATGATGTCTTAGTAGTGAGCCTTGAATTATGTTTATGAAAAGTTTTATGTTTGTTCTGTTTTCCCATTATTCTCATGATTAAAATATTATTATTATTACATTCCATCAATTAATTTCTATAATGTTACTACTTATGATCCATCTCTTTTAGGATTCAATATTTTATGATATCTAACCCTCAGGTTTACTTTGATTACCCCTTACTTGGATTTTATGCATACAACTATTTATGTATGTCCCTAAGATATCCCATAAAATGACCGAAGAATAATGATATTCATGAAAAATGATATTCAAGAAAAATGATTAAGATGTAAATAAAATATTTTTTAGTTTTCTTTAAAATATTGTATATATTATCCCAACGTAATTATAACTCTTTAACATTATGTGTATTTTATGAAATTTAAGATAAAAACTATGTTATATATATTTTATTATATATAAGTAATCATAGTTGTTTCCAGAACAATGTCTAGTTATTTTTAGCGATGAGTTTATAGAACCTAATTGGAAATATAAAACAAATGATCTAGACTGAATCAAAGAACAACATAAGTTAATATAAACAATCCATTTATGATTTATTCTTTCTAAGATCATAGTTTTAATTTTATATGCATATAATTATACTATTTTTATCCATAAATTTCATTTGTATTATAAAATGGAAGGAAGTATGAGGAACCATGATAACAACCAATATCATATGCAATGTAATGATTTTCTGAATATCATACCTGATATGATGGGCATGGGAATCAAGAATATCATGTAAGTATTAACTCTACTAAATAATTTTATTAATAATAAATTGACCCAGATTAATTATATAGTGGCTTGATCATTTCTTACAAAAATATTAACTAACTTTAGATGAATATTCAATACATTTCATAATAATTCATGTACGAGGAATGTTGAGGTTTAGTGTCTTTAGATAGTATATTAATAAAAAATTTATTTTTATGAAAGATATAAATTATCACCCAAAAAAAACTACACATATAGTAACCTTTTAGTCTGATCATTATTAATAATCATCTTCATAACCAGAGGAAAGTGGAAACATAAGAAGGGGTGAGCTCAAAATTGTTTTAAGAGTAACCATTATATATATCATTCAATGATATTATGTGATAATAATATAATCATAAGGTTATGAGAACATGATAATAACTTATGAAATTCATTCCCAATTAATTAATATCATAAATCATGTCTCATTTTATAAGGATATAGAGTATAACATGCCAATAAAACAAAGGAATGTATTACAACCATCAACATAGGAAGTCAAATCATTGTGAACATTTATAAACACCAATAGGACCACTCATTATGTTATGGACATGAAATTAGGTCCCTACAACTTTTACCATAATACAAGGGTGGGTTGGTGGCTTTGATCTTAAAATCGAGATACTGCTTTTATCTTTGATGGTTTCAAACGTGGAATTTTCTTGGAATCGAAAACACATAATGGATCCAACATTCATGATACACTATATAACTTCTTTAAAATGGTAATTTATCATCAGGATTCATTATCAATGAAGCTTATAAACATACTTTGGTTGAGAGGATGAGAGTTTGGGCTCATTACACCTTGGTTGGTGGAATTATTGCCTACTCTGAGACTATCATACATATTTATGTTTTGTTTGTAGAAGGAATCCATGAATTCCTTTGGAATAGGGTTCCTCAACTATATATTTTTGTAAGGGTTCTTCTCCCTGGACCTATTAGACTAGAGAGGAAGTGGTTTATCACAAGTTTTCATTATGTTTTAGTCATTTAGGGAACTCAGACACCCTCTTTTCTAGTAAATCCTATTTTATTTAGTTCTTAAATAAGATACTTGGTAGACTTGAGGATTTTAGTGATTGAATAGCGAATTTATATCTTCAGAACATCTCTTCCTCTTCCAAAATGTGTAAATTAGGAGACTAAGGGTCCTATTTATAAGAAAATATGGGACCCTGGGTGAAGGTGTTGTCCTGTGTTAGTGAGCTGTATAGGTGGAACTTTTGCAAGTGGTTTGGTCATGTATGTTTCTCATGCAAGGTCAACATGTGTTCGTAACAAGAGTTATAGAGAAAATTACATCACTTTTACCAATTTATTTTCGATGATGTGTATGAGACTTTTCCTTCTTCATGATATTTTTCATTTTCATGAAAGTAGAGAAATAGTAAATTCATCCCCTTAGGATTGGATTCTTTTGGAACAACGATTATTTAATCCTATGGTAAAAGTTAAACTATTTTAAATTAATTTCTAAAAAAGTATGATGTTTCTCATAATGTGTGGTTGGATCGCCCTAGAGGGATGTATAGACCATTCGTGTAATATATACTCAAAAATATATCACGCTACCATCACACACATACCTCCAAATTGTGAATATAAATAGTGGTTTTAGGACTCCATAGACACTTATATATCTAATCTTTCTATCAAAGGATAATATTATCAACATCTCAATTTTTCTATTCATTCACACATGCTCAAGGTACATGATCTATTTTGTGTTTCACCCAAACTTTAGTACATCTGTATTGGATAAAAATTTAAGGAAAAAATCTTACCTAAGGTCCCACACTAAAAGATATGCTAGTTAAACTAACATATTTAATTTTCATAAGTGAAGATGTTGATAAAACTTCCCTAATTAGGCGAACTACTTGGGAAAGAAAAATTTGGGACTTCACCAATTTTCTTCCCACTGTTTATGAGTTCCTTTTCTTTAAATCAATAATTTTTTTAATGAGACCTCATGTATTTATTACATAAATAAAATGGTTTATAAGATAATTACTATTTCTTATGATGACATCATCACACTCATCAAACAAATGGGTTTGGTTGTTGAACCCAACTCATTAAACATAATCAATGAGTGCTATGAAAATCTATCAATCCTACTCAAAATTTCTTTGATAAATATTTTATAATCATATATACTTACCCTATATAGATTAATAATTTCAATTGATACCCTACATTATAAAGTATAACTTTCCAACATTACTATTATTTTTACTAGAGGTTCCACTAGAGTAATTATTTCTATTTTTAAGGATCTCATTCATGAATTTAATAGAGAAATATTGAATCATCTTGTCCATACCCAATAATCAATGAAGAAAAAATTAAATTCATATTCAATGATTAAATAATCCAATGTGTGAAGACATAAGAGAGTATGGAGTCTTCAATGGGACCTTCATCATGGAGGGAATTTCTTTCAATAATGGGCATAAACATATTGGAGGTACTAAAGCTATATATCACAAAAGGACCACCCGTATGTTATTGAATTTTATTAGGATATATAGACTTTAATTATTCTATCTACCACCATCTAAATATCATCCCTAATCAATTTTTTCATCATTGTTATGTGACCAATAGATTTAATCTACTACATAGAGAGGTTATATTCAGTCTATTGTATTTCCATGAGATTAGAGAAATCCCCATCTTGGAAAATATGTGTGACAAATTACTTTCTCCACTCAATGTTTAGGAATATTTAAAGTGAAATCCTACACTGCTGAAGGATTTTTTAGCATTGGTTTTAGGTATTTGAGGAAGTAAATTGGTCCCTCTCTAAATGTCCCTTTTAGTACATATATCAAAATGTTATTGTTTCCTCCTACTTCAAGACCTAGAGTGAAAAGGTCAAGAGCTTTTCCCCCTTATCAAGTTATAGGGTCTCAAAATATATACTGTTTTATCCTTCATAATGGTTAGTATATGACTTGATGTTTCCAAATCAGGCCAGAGTTGAGCTTAGATATTCAACCAGATGGACTGATGGTCATTCATCTCAGATCATGGACATAGTATGAATATACAAGAGGAAGTATTGTTTGAAATTGAATGTTATTATTATAAATATCCAAGGGAATGTTTGAATGAATCCAAATATTTGTCAAATTAATGGGTTTATGGAAGGACTGAATATTCAAAAAGGGTTATCACACTCTAAATACTTTTCCACTCTCTATAGAATGCATAATCCCCAAAAAAGTGGCCACATTGTTTAAGTTTGTACTACTTGGTATATACGTGAATGATATTAACAACAAAAATAAGACCTAAAAGAAAAAAAGTGTCACAAAAACCGTTGAAAAGGGAGTGGAAACATCATAAATTTAAACTAAAGGTTTTTATTTCAGGAGTAATGATGTGGATCAAGTTTGAAAGGGATTTTCATGGAACATATTCGAAATAAAGGTTCTCCTGATATGATGAAAAGGAATATAATGTTATAGGATTTTATTCCTCGGTATGGATATTCCTTTTCTTGATAGTCTATATTGGATGCAAATATATAGATCCAGATCAGGGGTATAGTATGCATAATCAAGAGGAAGTTCCCTTTGAATTTGAATGTAAAATTTACCGATGGACAGATATGTTTTTGAGAAATCCAAGCTTCTTAATGCATAAAATTATTTTTATGCAAATAAGGAGTTCAAAATCCATGTTGAAAAAATTTCAGGTTCATGTTTTCCATGATTGGGTCATCATGATTTTCATGATAGGGGTGGAAAAAATGAGTACTTATGGCTGCATCCAGAAAATATGGTCTAGACTTGTGTCATAATAAAGTAGGATTTATTACAATTATTACTCTCATACTATAGAGGTGGATCCTGATGTTATGATATAATGTTGAGAAAGGTAAATTTTATCCTGAGGTTTATTTGGGGATTTTCTTATATGGGGAACCTTTACATGGATCTGGGTCTCATTTAGGGATATTTGGACACATATACGAGGATTATTGATTTAGTTTAATGTCCTGAAACAAGGAATCAAAAGTTGTTACTTAAAATAGAGGTATCATATTAGTTCATAGGACAATGGTTATATCACCAATTATGAGATTGGTAATTTTTACATTATCTCCTTAGTGTAGATTGGAAAGAAAAAATGCATCACTCAGAATTCATATATATAAGAGAAAAGGAAATTTTATTTTATAGAATATTAATATTGAAATAATAATTTATATCTTTTCATCACAACATATCCCATAAAATTAGGAATCAAGAAACAAAAGGTTCTGTGATAATCCATACACAAATCTATATTATATGTAACATCCCAAGTAAGTAATGAATAATAGATATTTTTACCTATGTCTATTTATGAATTAGATAGTGTTTTAGAGGCTTAAAATGAGAATAAATCCAATCTTAATCATGGAATACACAAATATTTTTAAAATATTGTTTTACTGCCTTTTGATGCAAAACCATTTTTAAATAAAGATTTTAGAATTTTATAAGCTCTATTTGTCTAAATAAACTTATTATTTATGATTGGGACATTGAAAATTACATTGGATAATTTTTTGGTATTTTTCTGACAATGTTCATTTTTTAATGAATAGTGAGAAATACTGCATTTTACATCAAAAATGCTTTTTCATCTTATTTAATTATATAGTTAGGTTATCTTTTTAATTGGTCTTAAAGTGTAATTAGAATATTTTTTACCATTTAATTCAATGGTGTTCATTAGGATTAATTTCACTTTGTAATTGGGCATAAACAAGTGCCAAAATTTTCATAGATATTGTTTCTAAAAAACCCTCTATTTGTTTTGACAACGGGAATTATTTTTAAGTTAATTATTGCAATTTCTATGATTGTAATTGGGCATAAACAAGTACCATTTAATCCAACGGTGCATTTCATTTCTTACCTCTAAATGTTATGTAATATTATAAATGCATGTATATACTGGATATATAGGATATATATTATATCTAAATCATGAATATAATTCTGGATATAATGGATATTTTACCACATGAACATCTTGTAATTATAAAGAGTTTATTTTTCATTCAAGTAACAATGATTGACAAAACAACAATTATTAACATAAATAATTACACAGTGTTCATAACATGGTAATAAGTGATATAAAAGGAATAATGAACTTGAAAAATGTTCTTAAGAAAGTAGAAATTAACTCAAGTTTATTATTCAGGACATTAAAGAACGATAAAGTCAAGTTGGACCCGAGGTAAGTGAATTCATCTCAATCTCCTTTCATTGAGGAATATTATGTTTTATACACAACTTTTTTTATACAGTGTATTAACCCCTTTGAATTTTACGTTAACACAAAAGGAATCTTTTTATACAAAGCGTTTACTAAATGAAAAAAGGGAATGTTTTTTTGTCGTACATATGCGACGACAATGACTTCTCCACCGCCGTGACCATTATTTGAGCTTTGGATTACTCTACAAGACATAACCTTTTTTTTAAATTAAAAATAAATACCATGTTTTTATTTTCTTATATTTTGGTATTGAAAATGGTTTTCATAATTTTTTTATATAAATGTGTTGTATTGATATCTTATGATTAAAAAGTGGAAATTTTATGTTTCCTTTATGCATGTTTTATGTGATACGATTATGTTATGGTTCTTGCGCATTGTTATGAAGACGGGTGGTTCTGTGATAAAATAAGGGTAGGTGAACCCAATATATCACTATAATTCATTGGGTAACGTGAAGGGGTTAAACGTTAAGTTTTATCCGAAGAGATTTAGGGAATATACTATGATGGGTATTCCAAATGTAACCATGAGGGTTACTCCCTACGTAAGAATTTTATGAATGCATCAAGTTACCTTTATGTCTTATGATTTCTATGATTTATTCATGATTTGATGAGGTATGTTAAAATGCTTATGTTTTCTGAGTAATGTATGATTTCATACATGGACTAATGTTTTCATTTCGTACTTTTATATCCCATACTGAGATTTTTATGCTCATCCCAAGTTTTTGAAATGTTTTTCACAGGTCAAGGGAAAGGTACATGATGTGATTATAGTGTCAAAGAAGTGTCAAGAAAGAATCCATCTTTTATTTTAAATTTGTTTTCGTTGATGGAAAAAAGGAGTACCATCTTTTATGTAACCACTTTGTTTAAATGTGGAATGTAATGCATGATTTATGATCTAATTTCCTAAAACTCTAAACCTAAAAATATCCTCAACGTGTATTCTTGAAATAACTCAAGATTAAGTAAGGTTTAAGGCTGGGGACTTATAGTTGGTATCAGAGGTCAGTTTAGAAAACTTTTGGAGTTATAATTCTATTAAATTATTATCCAAAAACATTTTTTAATGGTAAAATTGAAATGATATATCATTTGAAGATTACCATGTTGCTTCATCTAAGACAAGTTTGTTCAGAATGGTTTTTCATAGAGGAAATAGTGAAGCAGTGCTAGGAAGGCATACAGAAGGAAATGACCTTTCAAATCAGCATCCTGAGATGGTCGGAATTGGAACTAAAAAGTTTGTTGAAGTGATGGCGCAGTTGACTCAAGAGATAAATGGTGGTGGTATCCATGCACGAGATCAGCCAGATCAACCACAGAGGAACATGTTAGGGGTGGAACATTTCATGAGGCAACATCCCCCATCATTCAGAGGATCATCTGACCTTGTGCTAGCCGAAGGGTGGAATAAAGCACTGGAGAAGATTTTCGATGTCATGGGGTGTTCAGACAATCAAATTGTTGGTCTTTCTATTTACCATTTGGAGGGTGAAGCAGATCAGCGGTGGTCAATGGTTAAAAATATTAGGGACATTGATGATATTGATGCTCTCGACTGGGATGAATTCAAAGGTATGTTTCTGGAGAAGTATTTTCCTAAGGTTGTTTGACTTAGGATGGAAAAAAAATTCCTGGAATTGAGGCAAGAGGAAGACTCAGTGGCTGCCTGTGAAGAAAGGTTCACTCGATTGGCAAGGTATGCTGCAAATTTTTTCTGAGACCTTGATTGTAAAATCAATCATTTTTACTCAGGATTAAAGCCAAAATATCGAAGGGCTTTATCTTCTCGTGAGTTCAAGAGATATGAAAATCTTTTTCGATGTGCGGAGAAGGTGGAAATGGAGTTTTTAGATGATCAAGTGTTCTATAAAAACTAGCAGAAGAAGAGACCGAGGTGGTAGGAGAAAGGAAAGAATTCATCAAAAAGGTCTGACAGTAAGAAAACTAAGTTTCCAGTTTGTGATAAATGTGGTAAAAGGCATGCTGGGGAATGTCCTATGAATTCCAGAAATGTGGTAATATGGGACATAAGGCTCATGATTTCACTAAAAAAGATGACGTTGATGGTAAGACCAAATTTTATTTACATTTAGTGAAATGTTTCAAGTGCAATGAGATGGGTCACTATACAAACGAGTGTCCGACAAAGAGCTCGGGTGATGGGAAGTAGTTAGACTACAAGCAGAAAGGGGTGGTGAAATTCTTTGCAACTACTTCAGCAGATGTCAGGCCATTAGATGAAGTGGTATCAAGTACTTTGTTGGTTTTTTTAGATTATGCCAGTGTGTCTTTTGATTCAGGGTCTACACATTCTTTCATATCGGAAAACTTTTCTAGTAAAATGGGAATACCATCTCAAGAAATGACTCCTGAACATGGGGTAAAAACACCTGGGGGAAATGATGAGGCAAAAAGAATTTATAAGAATCTTCCTATCCTTATCCGTGGAAAGAACCTACCTGGAAACTTTATTGTTTTACCTCTAGTAGAGTTCGATTTTATCCTGGGTATGGATTGGATCTCTATTTACCATGCTAAGATTGACTGTAGTGCTAAAGAAGTTTCTTTTCAGAAAGGCTTTCAGTTTGTGTACAAGAATGAACCCTTACTGTTTATAACATATCAAGAGGCCGAGAAACTTTTTAAATATGGAAATGAATGTTACCTTGCACATATCGCTGAAAACAAGGGAACTGTTCAGATTATTGATGTGCCAGTGGTAAATGAGTATCCTGATGTTTTTCCTAATGAGTTTCATGGAATAATACCAGATTGGGAAGTTAAATTTACCATTTACTTAGTTCTTGATGCTAACCCAATTTCAAAACCCCCTTATCGAATGGCTCAAATTGAACTTTTAGAGTTGAAGGAGCAATTTCAAGATTTATTAGAGAAAGGTTTAATTCAACCTAGCACATCACCATGGGGTGCTCCTATTTTATTTTTTAAAAATAAAGATGGTTCAATGAGACTTTGCATTGATTATAGAGCCTTGAATAACATCACTGTTAAGAACAAATATCCTTTGCCTCATATCGATGATTTGTTTGATCAGCTTCAGGGAGCTCAGTTTTTCTCAAAGATTGACCTGAGATCGGGGTACCATCAGTTGAAGGTAAAGGAAGAAGATATTCTGAAGACCTCATTTCGTATAATATATGTCCATTATGAATTTGTATTTATTCCTTTTGGGCTAACCAATTCACCTGCTGTATTCATGGACCTTATGAATAGAATTTTCCATGAGTTATTGGATAAGTTTGTGGTTGTTTTCATTGATGATATTTTGGTTTTTTCTAAAAGTAAATAGGATCAAGAAAGACATTTATGGGTTATTTTTCAAACCTTAAAAGAAATGAAATTGTATGGGAAATTCAGAAAGTGTGAGTTTTGGTTGCAACAAATTTCTTTCCATGGTCATATTGTTTCTAAAGATGGAATAACTATTGATCATTCAAAAACAAAGGTTGTTGAATAATGGAAAAGAACCACAAATGTAACTGAGATTCGTAGCTTCCTTGGTTTGGCAGGCTACTACCGAAGGTTTGTTAGAAATTTTTCATGGTTATCTAGTCCAATGACTAAGATAACTCAGAAGGGTGTTATGTTTATCTGGATAAAAGAATGTGATGATTGTTTTCAGGAATTGAAAAGAAGATTGGTGCATGATCCAGTTTTGGCACTACCTTCCAGGAATGGGGAGTTTGTTATCTATAGTGATGATTCATTGAAAGGACTTGGTTGCGTCCTAATGCAGAATGACCAGGTAATTGCTTATGCTTCATGTTAGGTGAAAACACATGAGGTAAATTACCCTACACATGATTTGGAATTAGCTGCTGTTGTTTTCGCTTTAAAAATTTGGAGGCATCATTTGTATGGATTAAAGTGTGAAATATATACCGATCCCAAAAGTTTAAAGTATATATTCTCTCAGAAAGAATTGAACATGAGACAGAGGAGATGGATAGAATTAATCAAGGATTATTATTGTAAAATTCATTACCATCCGAGAAAAGAAAATAAATTGGATGATGCTTTGAGTCGAAAAAGTAATGCTTCATTAACAATGATGCATTTGGAACGTGATCCTTTAGTTAAGTATTTGATGAACTTTGGCATAGAAGTTGTTGGTTCAGGATGTCCTTCTGTTTTGTTTCAGGTATCAATGAAATATTATCTATCATACAGAATTAAGAAAGCACAGAAGCAAGACAACGAGTTGCAGAAAAAGGTAGAGCTGTTTCAGAAGGGTAAGTTTCCTGAATTCAACATTGATAATGATTGTGTTTTGAGATTTGGGAGGAGATTGTGTGTTCCGTGTGATTCAAAGTTGAAGAGAGAGTTATTATGTGAAGCTCATAGTTCTCCGTTTTCAGTTCATCCGGGCAGTAATAATATGTATAGAGATCTTTGGGAGTATTACTGGTTGGACGGAATGAAAAGAGACATTGCTGATTTTACTGTGAAGTGTTTGACTTGTCAACAGGTTAAAGAAGAGTGGCAGTTACCAAAAAGGATTCTTTAACCTTTACCAGGTCCATAGTGGAAATGAGAGAATATATCCATCGACTTCGTTGTGGGATTACCGAAGACACCTCTAGGTAATAAGGCAATTTGGGTTATTGTTGATCGCTTGACTAAATCAGCTCATTTCCTTGCTATACGAGATAATTTTTCTCGAGATCAACATTCCCGTTTGTATCTTAATGAGAAAGTTAGGTTACATGGAGTTCCTATCTTCATTGTATCTAATCGCGATCCCAGGTTTACTTCTAACTTTTGGAAAGGCCTTCAGAAGTCGTTGGTTACTGAATTAAATTTTAGTACAACTTTTCATCCTCAATCAGATGGGCAGTCAGAACGAACAATTTATACTTTAGAGGATATGCTACATGCTTTTTCGATGGATTATCAGGGAATTTGGGACCAACATCTTTCTTTGGTTGAGGTTTCTTATAATAACAGTCTTCATTCCAGTATACAGATGGCACCATTTTAGGCATTATATGGGAAGCGGTGTCGAACTCCAGCTTTTTGGGATGAAGTGGGTGAAAGGAAGTTGATGGGACCAGAATTGGTAGAAGAGTTGGCAGAGAAAGTTCAGCTGATACATAAACACATGATAATAGCTCAGAGTAGGCAGAAGAGTTATGCGGACAACAGGAGGAATGATCTCTCTTTTGAGGTAGGTGATCATGTTTTTCTCAAAGTATCACCATAGAAAAGTGTGATGCAATTTGGTAAGAAAGGAAATCTGACTCCAAGATTCATTGGACCACATGAAATTATGGAGAGAGTTGGATCAGTTGCATACCGAGTGGCTTTACCTCTGAGTTTATCTCAGGTATACAATGTTTTTCAGGTTTCAATGTTAAGGAAGTACATGCCAGATCCATCTCATGTTTTGAGTCTAGAGGTAGTTCAGTTGGAAGAGAATCTATCTTATGAGGAACAAACGGTCCAGATTCTAGACCGAAGGGAGAAAGTGTTTCAGAATTAGGTGATTCATCAAGTAAATGTTTTGTGAAAAAACCACATGAGTTAAGAGGCAACATGGGAATCTGAAAATGCAATGAGGGATAAATACCCACACTTATTCGTTAAGTAAATAAATTGTGGGGACACAATTTTCTAAAGGGAGAAGGATGTAACATCCCAAGTAATTAATGACTAATAGATATTTTTATCTATGTCTATTTATGAATTAGATAGTTTTTTAAAATCATAAAATGAGAAAAAATCCAATCTTAAGCATGGAAGACACTATTATTTGTAAAAGATTGTTTTACTGCCTTTTGATGGAAAACCATTTTTAAATCAAACTTTTGACAATTTTATAAGCTCTATTTTTCAAAATAAACATATTATTTATGATTGGGACATTTAAATTTACATTGGATAATTTTTGGTATTATTCTGACAATGTTCATTTTTTAATGAATAGTGAAAAATACTGCATTTTACATCAAAACTACTTTCTCATCTAACTTAATTATATGGTTAGATTATATTTTAAATTTTTCTTAAAGTGTAATTAGAATATTTTTTTACAATTTAATCCAGTGGTGGTCATTAGGAATAATTTCACATTGGAATTGGGCATAAACAAGTGCCAAACTTTTCATAGATATTGTTTCTAAAAAACTCGCTATTTGTTTTGACAACGAGAATTATTTTTAAATTAATTATAGAAATTTCTGTGTTTGTAATTTGGTAAAATGGATTACATATTTGGAATCATAAGGGCCAAATTATGTAATCAGGACTCTTGTTTTTGGACTTTGTGAATAGTAATGACGGTAATTATCGGTAATTATCTTTATTAATTAGTAATCGGGTAGTTAAGGATAATAAAATAATATCATAATAATAAAAAATGACACCAACTTGTGTCCTAATACTACTAGTTGTGTCATGGAAGACCATGGTATTCCTTGTTCCAAACTTGGGGACCCCATGGAATCACTTTGGTGTGATAATGACTTTTTATCTTTTTATTTTTTAAAGAAAGTTAAATATAACAAAGAATGTATCACCTGATTAAAACCTTTTTAATATTTTCTACATAAATGATCTCTTGGACTATAAATAGTCATTAGAAATCTAAAACGATTTCCTACATCATAGTAGTTGTTTTATAATTTTTAGAGATTAAATAAATTAAAATATTTATGACATCATGGTGATGCAGCGATTACCACATTAATAAAGGATTTAAATAAATTGAAATGATAATGTTAAAACTAAGACTTACACTTGTCAAAGACCTATTGGATGAGTATATTTCGAACCCTTCCCAGCTTATCCTCAAAATAAATCAATGTGGGACCTTTAAAATCCGAAACACATTTGAAAATAAAGTAACATTTTATACCTTTCCAAGAGTGCCCCTCCTCTCCTCTTATAAAAGGCCCCCACCTCTACCTCCTTACCCACAATTCTAAAGCCATTGGCTCGTCCAAGCTCTACTAATTTTGTCTCTCCACATCCCTCTCCTCATCCTAGATGCCTTAACTTAGGCAGGAAGCTCTTCAAGAAACCCTTTTTTTTCAAACCAAAGGGAGTTACCCGATTTAAAGGTAATGTCTTCACTTGTGTTCTTTTGTTTTATTTTGCTTATCCGACCCCTAAACTCTTTTATTACTTTATTTTGTAACAAAACCAGTATCTTAAATATACTATTATGTTGTTATAAGAAATATTAATGCTACCTTTACACACACCTACATCTAATGGTTAAAGAACATACTATTTATGTGGATGGTGAATTTCTGCCTCACGAAATGATGATTGTTCAATATTCATTTAACACCTTCAATGGTGGCCATTAAGATGTCAATATATTTATATATGATATATAATATGTTTATGTTTTACTTAATATTCTGTATTTTTCATTTTTAGCATACCTTTATGGTTTCCATTATGGGCAAATGCGATATCTTCATTTTTGGAAGTGTGGACTACCGCCCCCTCAAAGTGATTTAATTCGTTAATGCCATATGTGGATCATATAAAGGATGGCTTTAATGATATTATATATGATATTATACTGGAATTATAATATACCTTTATATAATTATGATTAAATTCAATTAAATAGGAAATAGAAATGAAAGTAGCGTTTATGCGTACGTACGGCTTACCATCTCCATGAACGGTGCATTTCATTTCTGACTTCTAAATGTTATGTAATATTATAAACGCATGTATATAATGGATGTATATGATATATATTATATCTACATCATGAATATAATTCTGGATATAATGGATATTTTACCACATGAACAACTTGTAATTATAAAGAGTTTATTTTTGACTCAAGTACCAATGATCGACAAAACGACCATTATTAACATAAATAATTACATAGTGTTCATAACATGGTAATAAGTGATATAAAATGAATAATGAACTTGAAAAAGGCTCTTAATCAAGTATAAATTAACTCAAGTTGATTATTCAGGACATTAAAGAATGATCGTGTCATGTCGGACCCGAGGTAAGGGACTTCATCTCAAACTCCTTTCATAGAGGCATATTATGTTTTGTACACAACATTCTTTTATACAGTGTATAAACCCCTTTTAATTTTACATTTACTCAAAAGGAATCTTTTTATATGAAGCATTTACTAAACGAAAAAAGGGAATGTTTTTTTTTGTCGTACGTATTAGGCGACAATGACCTTTTTCGCCGCCGTGACCATTATTTGAGCATCGGCTTCCCCTACAAGCCATAACCTTTTTTTTAAATGAAAAATAATTACCATGTTTTACTTTTCATTTATTTTGGTATTTAAAATGGTTTTCATAATGTTTTTATATCAATGTGTTCTATTGATATCTTGTTATTGAAAAGTGGAAATGTTATGTTTCCTTTATGCATGTTTTATGTGATACAATTATGTTATAGTTCTTGGGAATTATTATGAATACGGGTGGTTCCATGATAAACTAAGGGCGGGTGAACCCGATATAGCTCTCCAATGCATTGGGTAACGCAAATGGGTTAATAGTTAAGGTTTCTCTGAAGAGATTTAGGGAATATACTGTGATGGGTATTCCAAACGTAACCATGAGGGTTACTCCCTATGTAAGAATGTTATGAATGCCACAAGTTACCTTTATGTCTTATGATTACTATGATTTATTCAATATTTGATGAGTTATGTTAAAATTCTTTTGTTTTATGAGTAATGTATGATTTTATACATGGGGTAATGTTTTCATTTCGTACTTTTATATCCCTTACTGAGCTTTTTATGCTCATTCCATGTTTTTGAAATGTTTCTCACAGGTCAAAGGAAAGGTACATGATGTGATGATAGTTTCAAGGAAGTGTCAGGAAAGAATCCATGTTTTATTTTAAATTTGTTTTCGTTGATGGAAAAAATGAGTACTATCTTTTATGTAACCAATTTGTTTAAATGTGGAATGTAATGCATGATTTATTATCTAATTCCCAAAAACTCTAAACCTGAAAAGATCCTCAACGTGTATTCTTGAAATAACTCAAGATTAAGTAAGGTTTAAGGCTGGGGACTTATATTATATGCCTAGAAAGAGGGTTTTTTTATTTTTTATTTTCATATTACAAGGGATATACAAATTATTACACATCATGTGAGGACATAAATACATAATTATATAGTTTATATAGAGGATATTACAAAAAAATATATAAATATATTAGGTAACCTTGATGAAGACTACCATATAGATCTAATTATATTTTTGGAGGTTGTATTTTTCATGTTTCTATATTTTTGTGGATAATATTTTTTTTGAAATAAAATGAAATCATCTTAGTATTGAAAAATTTACAAGACAGATCATGAGTATAGAGTAAGTTGGTCTGGCCCAAAGAAGAAGTGGGGGAAATTTTTTATATCCATAGCTAGACACAATTCATGAATTATGAGTGTCACTATGTATCTCGTGAGGACAAGAATCATGAAACATGTATTTATTGTATATAATGTAACTTTTATAAATCTAAATCACCTTAAAGTTTAGGTTATTTATCATTGATTAAATTTTCGACTGGGGAAAAGCTAAGGGATCTCGACATCACTATATATCATGTCAGAATAGAAATCAAGGAACATGTAGTTCTTGTCAAATAATATCCACAAATAGATACATATCATATTAAAGGTTAAAGGCATTGATATCCTTTGGGAATAAGAAGATATCATACTATTTATTCCTATATAAATCAAGCTATTATGTAGGGAGGTTATGCCATGAAGGAGAGGTCTCTCTAAGTAGTTTACTATCATATAGGATTTATAATTTTTATACCGTATTTTGTAATGGTTATCACAAAATAAAATAAAATGGGGCGATCTTTCAATAACTCTAATATCACATGCGACATGCCCATTGTGAGAAAGAAGAGATGATTGATGAATAATTTGAACCATTCTGGGTACATGATTGGGTCATTTCAATATAAATCATGAAATTTGGAATAAATGATAAATTCATTTTCATATAGTTTCATGTATTGTGGGAAAGAAATTTCCATGTACATTTACGTAATTCCACTTTGATAAAGACTATGAAGTTTGACTTTTTATTATGAAGATTATATTCTATGTAGTTTAAAGTCTAAAATATAGGACTTGTTCCATAATGTTTGACATCATACATCACAGAGGAATATGTCATGCAGTTTAATATCATACGATGATAAACTTTTCCACATAGTTTAACATTATGCTATGGTGATATTTTTGATCTAATGTAAAAATTATTCTATGTGCTTATTGAGTATCCATTCATTGGTGGAAGACATAATTCATTCTATATCCAGGGGTTCTATAGTGTATGATCCATTATAGTTGACCTTGAGTGTGATATAAGATCCCACACATTTTGGTTCAATCATTAGAGGATTATTTCCTGGTATCATTGGTGTTATAAGAACCAATTCGATCTATCCATGGCGGAATGAATGAAATAAAAAATTATTTTTGAAAACTCATGAAATTTGGTTGTGATGATCCACCAAGTTGTGCAAAGTTTGTTTTTATATTCTCATAAAGTTGTTCTAAATCATCTAGCTGCTTTTGAGAATATTAATATTTTTTAAAGTGGTTTTATATTGTAGTGTGTAGTGAGGGATGTTGGACCTCAATGGGTTGGATTGCCTCTATCCAATATATAAGTGAATTTGGGTTCTCTTTCATGGTAGTATAGGTCAGGGTGTGATGGTCCAACCAAACTTGTAGAAGCATGTCAGGCCATAGATTTTGGTATTTTTATTCCATATTCTAGTGTATATTAGACGGATTCATATTAAAATCCTCAATATATTTATTTTTTATTAAAAAATTGTGGGATAAATGGTCATACTTAATTCTTGATTGCTAATAAAACCATTCAACTTGGAAGACCAAATATTTGTGTCATTTCCTGTCAATATCATATTAGGGACACCAAATATGATAATAATATTTTTATTAACATTTATGATGATATCCTTGATCCCAACCTCTTTGAGGGATATATCAATGATCCACATGGAAAATAAATCAATGGTGTAAAGGATGTACTTGAACTCCCTGATAGATGATGGGGGATAAGGGCCCATGGAATTGATTCCCTAGACAACAAATGAATAATATTGTTTTATGGTATGTATCAGTTGTGAGTTTTTTTGGATGAATTTGAATTGTATATTATAGGATTGATATTTATTGGTGAATTATTTTTAATCCTAATTCCTAAATGAAAACACATATCTAAGACTCCATATCTAATAATGGATCATAGTTTTAAAATAATGAGCACCACAAGCACCTATAAAAACATACTACATAATGGTGATAATATATCCACCTTCAATAAATATGAGGATTAATCCATCAAAGACTCATTTATGTAGGGCTATTATAGAATTTGTGCTACCATAAAGGGTAATTTGGCATACTAACATCAAATCTATTCTTTTTTGGTTGGTCAGATGGAAGAGTGTTTCTTTAGAGGTAGTCAAATATTGGGGACATCCTTCTAGTAGTGATATCAGTTGGTGAGGATATCAGCTCACCTTATTTATAGATGACATAGATCTCACCAATATAATCCATGTAATTTATTTTGAATGAGGATACAACCATGTAGTGTTAAATGGTAATAATTGTCTTATCTGGATCAAGATATTCTAGGGTAGTGGTTGTATTAGCCAACACATCTACCCAAGTGTTTTGTGAATATAGAATATAATATAATATCAGATAAAAATGGAATTCTTCTATCAAACCTCACACATAATCAAATAAGGGAATTTATTCCTATTTATTATTGGAATATCCAACATTAATCTACTTGATCAAAAACTCTAAATCACCCAAGATATTTTGGTATTTCACTGGTACTTACAGGGATAATTCCAAACATGTAGTGAGTGATTGGAACTCTCATTTTATTATTAGTGAATACATATGATAATAATAAAAAAAGAGAAATACTACCTTTTTATGAGAAATGAGCATGATCCCCAGACTGAACCTGTTGAATTTTGTGTTTTTTATTCTTTTTTAATTTTGGGATTTTGGAGACATCATAAAAGTACATTTCTAATACTTGAAGAGTGTCTTGAATGTAGAGTAACTCTTTGTCATGATATTAATCATTCATTTACATGTTTCCTGTGATGGGATGTTCCACAATTAAGTATAATAATATTTCCCTTTGAATTATTTTTTTATGAAATGGATGTCAAATTATTGTAAAATGACTAACCACCATTCCAATATTCTAGTTTACATTTGAAAATTAAGTATCTACTTAAGTGGGTCAATGAAAGAGACTGAATATACCTCATAATGCTATTGGAAGTGTCTCAATATCTTAATATATAAGGTCAATTTGAGGAAAAATAAACTTGATATCATAATATCATATCTCTATATCTAGCATAGTTATTTTGAGATATGATATACTATTTTCTTTTTCAAAATCATTCCTCTGTGTGAGAAGAGTACCCAGTGACTCATTGAGGGATTCCACATATATTATGAGTAGATTACCATATACTACTTGTGGTATCAATTGGCATGTTTTTTGATTATTAAGAATCTCTTGATAATCCCCAAATTGCCAGTAAGTGATTCCCTTCTTCATAAGCTTGGTTAAGGGAAGCACTTTTCTATAAGGTTTTATATAAATTCCATAATCCAAAGAAGGTTTCATTAGAAAACTCTCAACTCTTTGAGATTCTATGGGGTGTCCTATTAAGAATCTACTTGGTATTCTTAGGGTAAATTTCAAGGTATCAATGATATACCGAAAATCCCAAGAGCATTTCTAAGGTAACATCCAAAGAACATTTCATGGGATTCATTTCCCAGATATGGCATCATAACATGATAAATACTATATCAAGGTCAGTGGGATGATCAAAAAATTGTTGTGATATAACCACAAATTAGTAAATATAAAATTACATAGGCTTGTTTAATAAGGATTAAAAAATATACTATATAACATGCTGATATGTGGAACCAACATTTTCAATCCAAAGAGGATTACTTTATAATAATACACTATTTGGGGTTCTTTGAATCTAGTGGCCTTCTCATCATTAAGATCCTTTAATATATATCTATATCCAAAATATTCATAAATAAAAGAGAGGTCATTCTAGTTGGTGGTCAGACCAATAATAAATATGTTATTGGGACTGGGAAATAATCCCACAAGAAATGGTGGCTGAGTTCATAAAGATAATTTTAGACCCTGATATTTTCATTCTTCTTCTTGACTAGGACAATGTCAGGAAGCTATTTTGGGTACTGTACCTCTTGGATAAATTATTATTTGATAATATTGCGGAATTCAGCATCAACTTTGGGTACATGAGGCAGATTAATTCATTTGGATTACTTCTTATAACCATGATGATCAATGGGAAATCCTAAAAAATAGTTGGATATATCAAGATGAAGTCAATGAATTTCTTTATAACTACATGTGAAGACATTTAGATGCTAATTCAGAGTGGATATATACATCTGTTATTATTTAGGAGAAATAGTTCCACAATTTGAAGTAGCTTGTAGGTTTACCTATGTACCCATATTTACCTTTTTGAGATCATAAATAGTGGTATAGATTCTTTCTTAAAATACTAGAGGGGAATCTCTAGGACCTACTTCATCTTATTCATCCACTTCAATCTTTGTGGGAGTGGATGATGAAGGTATGATTTTGGTACTTAGATGCAATTTAGGGTCTTTTTTCCCTCTATTAATTACATGGAGTAATCTATGTGTATTTATAGTACTGATGTATATATATCATGGTTTGGGATATCCTATACATGATCTAATTCATCTCCATATTCATTAATCATGGTAGAATTAGGTGATAAAGAAAAATTTATTGGGACAAAAGATGATATTATAAAATTTTTATCAAAAATAAATTATGAAGCAATATATGCGGATTTCAAAAGTGATGACGTGTAGGAATTATCATCATGAACATTCTAGATATTCTCTCTTTCCACTAATCTATTATCAAGAGAAGAAAAGGTGTTGGCATCATTATATTTGGGTGATGATGTGGGAACATTTTCATATGAAACTCAAGATAAGGAGGAATTTTTAAATTCTAAAGATTCCAGTAAATGGGAATCATTATCATGGGAAAATGGATATTCTCTCCTTATTCTCCATTGTCATCAGGGGTGGAAGAATTAATGAGATATTGAAATCTAGGGGATGTGAGAGAACCATCCTTTTTCACCTTTATTTTGGAGGTACTATTTGATCTAGATAGTAATGTGTGGATCTTAATAGATCATGATAATGAAGAGGGGTCAGTTCCATTAGATAATTTATTATTATTGTTGGAATTTCCTCTCACATTGATATAACTAGATTCAAATGAATTAAAGGATATCATGAATACCTAGGTAAATAAGAATGAATATATATTTATAACCTCAATTTGATTAATGGAAAGTATATATTCATCAATGACTTCAGTAAATGGGTTAAAATGGTCAATCTACAACACATTTAGAGTAGTGAATTGATTAAAATCACTTTTGATGGGATATTTTCCTTCTATCTGGTAGAATATTGTATCAATATATCATGACTCAACTGATTCAAAAGAATATTTTTCATCATAAAATTTCTTGGTTCATCCTTTGAAATAATATATGAGACACTGATGATATTATTAGGGATCTCCTACATGTAGATTTCACTAAGGTATTTTTAAAAGGACATAAAAAACTATGACCTTTTGTAAATTTATGAATTCATATTTGGATAAGTGATCTCGAAATCGAGATATACTCTTGATTCGGCCAAGATACATTCAATTACTCTTATCATAGACTGAAATCACCAATATATAGGGAGGTAAATCAAACCAATTGTGGCCTAACCATTGTATTGTTTGGACTGGCAGGATATTTATCCTAGATTCATTGTCGATCAGAACTCAATAGATGTTGATGTCATCGAATTTTATAGATACATAAAAGGGAATGAGGTTCCCTTATATAACAGTATTATTATCTTGTTTTATGAAGGATATAAAAACACAAAATTAATCTATCCAGGATATAATTCAGTGACATTGAACTCAAATTCAAATTCATTAGTGTCTGAAAGGGCCTTTAAATGTGATCCCTATAGATATTTTGAAAAATAGAGGGTATCCAAAATCAAGAGTTTTTCCAAAATTAAACACAAATATTTTAAGATATTATATTTATAATAAAAGGTTATACACCTACCATATTTATGTGAATCCTTGGCTGAGTCATAGAAATTATATTTTCTTATGTTTCAAACTATTTTTATTAATCATAATTTAGTGGTATTTTCTTCATTTGTGATTTGAATTGATCATCACTTCCCATTTTAGGATGTTTAATGAAGGAATTTTTATTCTAATTGCTCATCCAATATTATTGAACTAGATTGATCTTTGGATGAATCAAATGTGTACCAGTTCCCTTTCTGAGCCTTCTAAAGTGAATGTCACTAGGATTCAATAGTATATATGGTTTCACCATGTATATGGAATGAATATCAAGATCCTTATCGACCATTTCTTCCTCAAACACATCGACCTCGATTACCCCTCCCCTATTCTCTTATATTTTAGGGGGGATTTGTATATATATTATACATCATTATAGAAATTATTTTTCAAGTTAATCACATGAACTAAGCTATAAATAGACTCTTCATCTGATAAAAGATTTATTTGGTGGGATATTACTTACTGAACCATTTGGTGTGGAAGTTCTTGTTGCACCATTTGGAAGGCTGGTTCCCTTCCTTCCAATACAAATAATGAAATCTGAGAGATTTTAAATTAGATTGGGAATTGATACAGGTTAATTTTCTATACTTTATTAATTATATAATGGAAACATATGATTTTTGAAGATAGGAATTTTAAATATATTAGTGCTGAAAAATTTATTTTCAACGTTGTAGAAGAAACTAGGTATTTGAATAGATGGTTCATTTTTTCCTTTATAATGGAATTCACTCTGTCATCCATTTATCTAGTCATCCTATAATCAATTTTTTTGTACCCTTACTTTTGACTAAATTCCATTCACCTTCTTCTTGTGGTGTGATTATAGAAATAAAATCACCATGTTCCAGTGGTTTATCCAAATAACATTACCTGAATATATAATATTTCAAAGGATATATTTAAAAATAAAACATTCTTGGATGGTGTGATCCAAATATTCGATGGTAAAGGATGTAACTAGTGTGGTTTCTGAGGCCAACCTCATCAGGATACCTTGTTTTTAGAATCTTTATAAAATTTTATCCATGGTTGAATTAAAATACCCAATGACCTGGTTATTTTTAAAGAGTTAATTTCATTCATACACTCTTCATATGACTTGCTCCTATGATCTTTTATCCATTCTTGATGAATGTGTAGTTATTTTTATTTCCATTTAGGTGAGAGAACCATGTGATATTGTCTATTTTATGGTGTCAAATATGGTGTTATGGATACCTTAAGTGTAATTGTAATTATCATTTGTGTGCCAATACCCTTTCCTATAACTTTTGTCACTATCCAATCTTGGGACAATTTATTCAAACAGAAACATATAAACTATGTAAAAATGTATCAATCTCAGGGAACCATCCCAACTACATTATTATGTTGGGAAACATTTTTTATCTCATCTTTATGTAATTTAATGTAAATCCTTATAAAGTCTTCTTGAGGGTGTTGTATGTTCAAAGAACAAGTTAGACCTTTCTACATGGAAATAGATTCCATTAATATCTCATTTTCACATTTTTTTAAGTTTGATAGGCTATGGACTATAGTATTCATTATAATGGATCTAAATTGGTAGATAAACCACTGACATCAGTTTTCCCATCTCATTATTGACTGGGATATCATATTTTTATACTAGAAAAACACTATTCCATATGGGGTTTTCATGAATCACATACACATAGAATGTTATAGTTGTTTGAGGGTCCCCAACATATAACCACATAGATATTATAAAATATTCAAATGTTTTTATTAGTCCCAAGTTCCATTGAATGTTGGGAATGTTGGATTTCCAAATATAGGAAGAGGTAGAGTTGTATACCCCCATTCAAGGTAAGGTTTTCTTTCTTGTTTCACTATTGTATGCCACCGCTAAAATGATTTCATTAAATATACCAATGAATCAATAATATTAATATTATATGAGGTAATATATGGTTTTTCATACATATATGAAGGTGTAGGATAGGTAGATCCTTGCATGGTGGCCCTGCATGCGTTCACTGCTAATAACTAGTATGTTTCATTCTGGGGTGGATCTCTTAACATATATCTGGTTTACACCGTAATTTTGGGAATTCATTATATTTATTTTCCACTGTATATATATATATTTTCCTAGATCCCATATTGTTATTATGAATTTCATCTAATCCAACTGGTATGGTCTGTTCTTCTTATTGAGGGAGATTTTTCAATGGAGAAATGTGATCCTCTACTTTGATATTATACATAGTCAGAATATTTATCATGAGTAACATGGCATTGGGTCTCCTTAAATCTTTCATATCTAAATCTTACAGATAAATTTTTTTCTCAATTGTAGTATGTTAAAAAATTAATGGGTAATAGGTGGGATATAGCAATGGCCTTTCCCTATTCATTGGTAAAAACCCACATGAGAGGTGGTAACTGATCATTTAAGGGATATCCCAATTTTTTATTCATTTTTATATATAGTACAAAAATCTTCTTTAATTTTTTAGTGTGAAATGTATTCTAAATAATAATATCCTCTTCTTGTTCTCCTACACTAGATTTATTCTCCACATCATCTTTAGTTCCAATGATGATGAAATTTACTAATTCATTATGCACTGTTGGTATCATATAATCATTGTAATAATTAGGAGACACATATCCCTTGGTGTATCTATAAAGTGATCTGTCCCAATACCATTGAGTGTTAATCCTCTTGAGGGGACTATTCAGTATTCAGCCTCTATAAGGCATCGCCTTCTCCTTCCATGACTCCCCTAGGATAGCTTTGTAGAGGGTGATCTAGAAAGAGTCCCCAAAAGAACTTGTTGTATGTTTCCCCAAGGATAAAGATAGGTTATGTTATGGGAGAAATTTTTAAGGATTTTCTTCTTGACTTTACTCCCAGTTTGTGAAAGAAAAACTTCTATAAATGGATGGGGGATTGTAAAAATTCCCTCATCCCCATGATTTGGGGATAATATAAATCCATAAAAAAATACTTGATACCTATCATATAGTTTATGACCTTAGGGTGGTATTAGTGGTAAACTTTTTACCATACATCCAGGTTGGGGTTACTCCTAGATTATTTCATTGGTGGTTACCATTATATCCCTCTTAATATTAAGAACTTTTGGCCAAGAATGATATGCATGTACTATATTCTCTGACCATGAGACTCTAACTATTAGAGGAAAAACGGTTTTTAACGGTTTGTCCTTTATTAAGGGAGATGCATGTTCAGCCTTTTCAAAAGCCTAATGTTGGAGTCTTTTAGAAACATACTCTTATTAGGATTGATGTTTCAATGATTTGGACATAATAGAACCCTGTTGGGAATACTTTTTATCATGCATAGGGAATAGAACTGAAATAATATTGTTACATAACATCTCTATTAGTGGGATCATTTAGTTGGGGAGTGGGGTGGAATATAACTCCCCATGTTCACCCCATCCTCCGATATTCATATTAGATATAGTACCAATAATTAGCTTGATTTTTCTTCAAATCATCGATACATGCATGTTGGAGATTCCGAAAATGATGTTACAACATTGGAATTCATTCAATTAAAAGGGAGAATAAATAAATTTATCTATTTAATCCATATATTTCATTAATATGGAAATAAGATTACATGTAAGATAACGGGTCGTACATTAGAGGAGGAAGATTTATCCATAAATTTAGGTAATGATGGCGTTCATATTCCTCTATTAAAGTTTTTAAAATTATAAACTGGTAAGTGTATATGGGATAGAACCTGACACGTATGTTGTCTTTGGATTGCTTTTCCTCAAAACCATGGTTCTATATTCATCATTTGTGAGAGATTCCTCTATAAGTTCTAACCAGATTGGTCATTTCATGACTAGCTTATTTTAGAGAATGGGAATAATTAGAATCTTCACGATTATGGTAGAATCTATGAGATCTTAGGGTGGTTTGGAGAGTGACCATTTTCTTGAGCTATATTCATGTTTAGAAAGGATATCAATCACTAGTAATAAAGAACTATGTATAGCTGGTATGAATCTCTTATATGACTCCTGTTATGAGGGATTTTTCAATGATGCTTCAGCTAGGGTAGGACCTTCCCATCATCACTATAGGATGGACGTTCACAATGAATTCCATTACAAGGGTGACTACTATTATAGAAGAATTTATATTTATATTAAAGATTTCTAAATCATATACCTCTTGGAGGACCTTCAAGGTTGAATGCAGAAAGGGAGTAGTTTGTTACTGTTTGATATTCTAAATAGAAATATGATTTTTCAAGTGGTTATCATCAAAAATGATTCCATGTTCAATATTGACACCTCTATGGGGAGGGTCATCATGGAATGTTCCCCAAGGAGGACTTCCATAACTGTCGGTGGCAATTGTTTATGGAGGACATTTGGAACTATTAATGCCTCCTTAATCATATAAGAATTTAACAATATCTTCATCACCCAGTGAAAATGTTCAGGGGACTCAAGAATTCAAGCATCATGGTGAGTCAGAATATGAACCTACTATAGATATTTATTCTACACCTAGTGAGATTTATTTTTGGGAAATATTTTTTTGGTAGATGAAGTCATGTTTGGTGAAAAAAGACATTCATGTGTGGGGGTATCCTTGGAAGACCCTCTTATTTCCATTGGACTGGGATAATAGGATTCCTCATAATGAGTTGGAGTATGTGTTTTCCTTTTGGTTTCCATCAGAATATGCTGACTGAATTCTGTGCACTGAAGGGGGGCATGAATATGTGCATGATTCTAGGTGAGTACTAGAATATTCCAACCAATCCTTGAAAATATATTAGGAATATGTTCCTAAACCTAAAGTGGATATTGATATGATCCATTTATCACCCATTGCAATAAGAATGTGTGCTCAATCCTATTTTCCATTCTTCACGAGGATGTACTAACGATCCTCTTGAATGGGATAATGAAAGTGTGAATTATCTTGAGTATGCCTTGATATATGTTTAAGTGATGAATTGGTAGTATAGGTGGTATAACTTTATAGTTACTTGAGTGTTTTCATGGTATTCTAACAGTAGTTTATTACTACTGCTTCTAGGATATACTGAAAAAGATATAGAATGCGGGTGGGAATATAAATGTTCCCATAAATTGTCACCAAAACGTGTTTGTGGTATTTTGTATTGATAATGAGGATATATTTTAATTCATTGGTGGGAGAAAAGTTTTGTGCATGATCATGTCCACTTGTTCTCACTGATATTTGCTAAAGTTTTTCATGTGCGAGGTGGGAATGCGTACCTACCCCTTGTTATTGTTTCTAATATATTCCCAAAAGCTTCTACTAATGATACTATGGCATGTGGACATTCTTGTCGAGCGCGATCAAGGGTATTTTCTTATCGGCTGGTTTCTAGAACGATATATTGGTAGGGTTCATCAATGACCGTAAGGATAAGGGACATCACTATGTGACTAAAAAATGATCAGGTCTAATGATCTCTCTTGGATTCTCATGATTCAATGAATAGAGTACTGGTTTCTTAGATGGAATCCTCATACATCTGTTGAAGGGTAGGATACATATGGTGCTGATGGTGGCAGTTTGTAAGATCCCTCATGGATGGACATTAAACCATAGTTAATTCTTATTTGACATTCTAATAATCCTCTCTAATTTAAGCGACTTAGTTTATTTTTTTCTCTGAGGAGATACTACTGAAGTGGTTTGAGGTGGTGATAGGCACCACGTTGTCACGACCTGTCTTTGGGGCCCGTGCCGTGACTACCCCAAGCCGTCTCCCAAAGGCCAGGGGCTGGTGACTAGCACCAAGGCGTAAATCCCGAAAAAAAAGGGGAAGGAATTGCCTTTATAAAGTAAACAAACACCACAGAGTAAGCCAGCAGAAGTAAACACTAAGTAAAACTTGGTACAAAAGTAAGTGCAGAAAGTAAATGGGACAAAACACACACCCAAACTAAAAGTAAAGTACAACTGGAATGAAAGTACATCAACTGAAAGTAAAGCAGCAATGTTGAGCCATCCACTGGGAGTCCCAACTGAAGGGTGGGTACAGATAGCCTCCTCAGCTCCTTGGGTCCAGACGTCTGCTCCGTGTATGTCCCGCCCAGTGGTCCACCTCCCGGAATCGACTTCTCCACTAGCCTCAACAAAAATCAGTGTTGTCTGTCGTCTGCATCCAACACAATGTAGTGCGGGCATAGCCCATGCAGGGGTGAGTATATGCTACTCAGTAGGGACCACAAGACCCCCAAAGGTCTCCAAGAATCCACAAAGGATAATCCACAAAGTAAAGATACAATCATGAAGTAACATCCAACACTACTTAGGTATATTCCCATACATATACCTAAGTCATCAATTCTAGTTCGGCTCTAACATCCAGGCCCACGTTCAATCACGTCCACAGAGGATAGTACAACCCAATCCACACAGGGAAGCACAACGCAATCCACATAGGAAAGCAAGTCAATCTTATCGAAGATAATGATTAAAAGTCAAGACTCGGATCACACATGTATACTTATTCATAAGGTGATAGAGATGATCAGATATAGACAATGATTCATTTAAGCTGGGACCCACGTAGGATACTAAACCAGCTAAGCTGTCGGACCCACATAGGATACATACTAGCTACTCTTCCAGACCCACGTATGATAGCAAGAATAGAGTCATTGTCGTCGAACCCATGGAGAATTTCAGTACGGTCTTCATCACTGCTGAACCCACATAGGATTTCAGTGCAATCTTTATTGTCGTCGAACCCATGGAGTATTTAAGTACGGTCTTCATCACTGCCGAACCCACATAGGATTTTAGTGCAGTCTTCATTGTCGTCGAACCCACGGAGGATTTCAGTACGGTCTTCATCACTGCCGAACCCACATAGGATTTTAGTGCAGTCTTCATTTCCGTTTAACCCACGGAGGATTTCAGTACGGTCTTCATCACTGCCGAACCCACATTGGATTTCAATGCAGTCTTCATTGTTGCAGACGCAGCCAACTCTAGGGTTCCCGCACACAGCACGCTCGTTTCCGGGAGGATCCGCTCCATGAGCTAAGGGTGGCGATACATCAACATACACATAGTCTGGAGTTGATGTATCCCAATGTTCTGTCTCTACAAAGGAAACTCAACGCGACAGACAGCGCGTCAATCGGACACCCGGTCTGAGAGTTATTGGCTTTTTCGTTCCAGGGGCCCGGTTGGTTTTTAAGTCAAACCAACCCAACCATACTCCAACTGCGTCCAAAACTCAAGAGGAGTAATCCAAAAGTTCATTCTTACTAAGAGGAATCCAACAAAGTTGACTGCACATCAATCGGACGTCCGGAGCTCAAGTTATAAGCATTTCTGCTCCGAGGGCCCGGTTTGTTTCGTGATCGAACCAGCCCGGCCGAAACCAAAGTTCTCTGAAACCATGAGTGTAATATACCGAAACGACCGTATCGGTCCAAGGATCGCTACACAACTGACGGTGCATCGATCAGAAGTCAGTAACCTAAGTTATGCGCAAAAGAACAAAAGTGGTCCGAAAGTGGGGTTCTGGGCCCGGTCCGACCCGGCCCACCCCCCCCCCCCCCGGGTTGGCCCGAACCGGGTCAACCCGACCCGGGTCCAGGTCCGGCCCATTAGGGCCTGACCTGGCCCGGTGGGCGCGGCCTGGCCTGGTGCGGCCGGTCTGGCCCGGGGCGGCTTGGCGCTGGCCGAGCGGACGTGCAAAGGGGGCGACTGCCCCCTTGATTGAAGCTGCGACCCCGCGTGGGGTGCCGCTCCCTTATGCCAATAGAAGCAGCGTTGGGCACCGCGTCTCCCCCAGGTCCCGCGTGGCTATGAGACCGGTCGCCTTCCGCCGCGGCTTCAGTCGCGGCGGTCCCTCCTGGCGGCGCGCCAGGACGCCGCCGTGCCGGCGACCCGTGCCGCGGGTGTAGTCCGCGGGCCACCAGAGACACTCCGGTGGTCCGTTCTTGCTCCGGTCTGCGCCTGGGGTCATCTCAGGACCTGTAGATTACTGTGACGACCTCCAATTTCTCAACGGCCCCATTTCATCATCGCCCAACATTCAACGCATCAAGAACAGAGAATCGGTGGGTTTGGACTTGTTCGTTGTTCCGCACCCACCACGTTAGTGGTTCAAACGACTGTCAACAATTTTATCAAAGGCCGAGGATATAATCCACATAAATTAAATTAAACATAACCCCCTACCTCAAGGCGTCGTCGAACGAAGGTTCGTCGTGGGAAATAATCGTCGCGGAAGAAGGTTCTGTAAGCATCGTCGACGTCTCGGAGAAGAGAATCATTGGCATCGCGGTACACGAAATCGCGTCATCGATCACTGAGGATTCAGTGTACTTCATCGTTCTTTATTGGAGGCGGTCGTTCTTCGTTGGCGAGGGTGTGTTCTTCGCGTTCTTTAAGAAGGAGGATGAGGATTCCAAGACTTGAGATCTCCTCTTCAAATCCTTCTCGCACAATGAAAACAACATAATAAAATAAGGCTTTGACTTATTTTATTTCTCATGCCAACTGTACTTGAAATTCAAAATCAAATCACGATTTAATTATCGAGCGTTGACTAATTAATGAGGCATTTAATAATCCAATTAAACACGAGAGTTGACTTGGCATTTAAGAGGGGGTGCGGGTGAGTTACCGTATTAAATGCACATGGGAGGTAAAAAGGAAATAAATGGGTGGGGCTCATGTGGGCCCCACTTCACCAATATCTTACCTAGGGTGGTTAAGAACTAGTGGGTCCCACCCCAACCTCCAAGCATAGGTTTAAGCTACCTTAAATAAAAATAAAATTGGTTGCACAAATTTTATTTTTATTCCTTAGTTAACCCAATTAAATAATAACCCCTCCCAAGCAAAGCAACTCCGAAAAGGTGTTCGTAAGAAATTACCGGCACTACGGTTCCATTGGTGCCCTCAAATTTCAATTCCGAGCACTGGTTCAGAATTTAGGAAAACCCGCTCATCCATTCACTGAACGTACCTGAGCTAAACTTCAGAAATTGATTACGGCCACACCGAGCCTCTAAATCAGGTTCCGTTAGAAACTGAGTTCTTGTAAAATCCCAAAAAAAATTTAAAAAAAATCCCTTGAATTTTATGGGTCTTTACATTACTCCCACCTCAGGGATTTACGTCCCCGTAAAGATAAATCATAATCTAGGGGAACAAATGTGGGTATTGAGCACGCATCTGAGCCTCCCGCTCCCAAGTGCTCTACTAGAGGTTCCCGTGCTTCAATCTGATGGGCACTAGAGGAATCAACCACCCACGTAGGACCCGCTCCTGTCGATCCTCAATCTCCACCGGGACCTCCTCAAAAGTTTCTCCATCGTCAATGTCTAGCTCCCCATGGTCGATGATATTTGTCGGGTCGTTCACGTATCTCCTCAACTGATATATGTGGAAGACGTCGTGCACCCGGTGCAACTGAGGTGGTAGAGCCAGGTAGTAAGCCACCTCGCCTACCCTGCTGAGGACTTGGAATGGTCCAATGAAGCACGGAGATAACTTGCCGCCTCAGCCAAATCTCTATAATCCACGTCAAGGTGAGACCAGCAAGAAGAGGTGGTTGCCATTCTCGAACTCCAGTGGCCTCCGCCTCCTGTCAGCATAAGACTTATGCTGGCTCTAAGCTATGCTCATCTACTCCGGGATGACCTGGACCTTCTCTATCGTGGCCTGGACCATCTCTGGTCCCACAAGTGCTGACTCCCCAGGGTCTGTCCAGCACAGAGGTGATCTGCAAGGTCGGCCGTACAACGCCTCGTATGGTGCCAACCCGATGGTGGAGTGGTAGCTGTTGCTATACGCGAACTCCAACAAGGGTAGATGGTCCTCCTAGATGTGACCAAAGTCGAGGACACATGCAACGAGCATGTCCTTGAGAGTCTGAATGGCCATCTCCATCTGACCATCCGTCTGAGGGTGAAAGGCAGTGCTCAGATGTAGCTGCGTCCCGAATGCCTCCTACAACCCCTTCCAAATCTGGGAAGTAAAGAGAGCATCTTTATCGGAGACGATAGATGATGGCACACCATGAAGCCGTATAATCTCTTGAAAGTAGAGGTGTCCCAAGCTCTCTACTGAGCCCTGCTCTCTAATGGGTAAGAAGTGGGCCGATTTGGTGAGTCGGTCGAAAATCACCCAAATAGAGTCGTGACCTCTAGAAGTGCGTGGAAGTCCAGTAATGAAATCCATAGATATCCTATCCCACTTCCACTCCGGGACCTCCAAGGGCTGTACCAAGACTGCTAGTACCTGGTGCTCTGCCTTCACCTGCTGGCAGGTGAGGCATCGAGAAACGAACTCTGCCACAGCCTTCTTCATACCCGGTAACCAGTGCTGTCGTCTGAGATCCTGGTATATCTTCGCCACTCCTGGATGTACTGCTAAAGGGGAAGTGTGAAACTCTCTCAACACCTCCTCCTGAAAAGGAACTAGTACCATGGTACGTCCTCTGAAAAGGACGCTGTGCTATCCTCCTATAGAGAATCCATCAGGTTCCTGTCTTGAGGATATCAGTGCACGCCACATCTCCCAGTCAGCGTCCTCATGTTGTGACTCTCTGACCCGCTGCAGTAGTGGAGGAGTGACTGTGAGTGACTGAAGAAAGGCTGCTCCATCTCTATCCACGAAGGATATATGCAAAGCGGATAGCTGCTCCGTCACCTCCCTGAGTAGCTGAATGCCCATCCTACAACTGCGAGCATCAGCTACTACGTTCCCCTTTCCAGGAGTATAGACTATCTCAAAGTCATAGTCTTAGAGGAACTCAAGCCATCCCCACTATCTTAGATTTAGGTCCTTCTACGAGAAGATGTACCTAAGACTCTGGTGGTCAGAGTAGACTGTAAAGTGGACACCCATCATATAGTGTTGCCACATCTTCAGAGCGAAGACCACTGATGATAACTCCTGGTCATGGGTAGCTTAGTTCTTCTCATGCTACCTCAACTAACGTGATCCATAGGCGATCATGGCCTGCTCCTGCATCAGGACACATCCATGTCTGGTCCCTGATGCATCATAGTATAATACATACCCTACTCCCTCCTCCGGTAGCCTCAAGATAGGCGTGCTGGTCAATCTTTGTCTCAGCTCCTGGAAGCTCTACTGACATCTGTTTGACCACATGAAGTGTTTCACCTTCTTCGTCAAAGATGAGAGTGGTGCCAAAACTCTAAAAAACTCTAGCACAAATATCCAGTAGTACCCAGCTAGCACCAAGAAACTCTGCACCTCCGTCACTCTCCTAGGTGGCTCCCAATCTAGCACTTCCTCGATCTTCACAGGATCCACCGCAACTCCAGCCTCAGAGATGACGTGTCCTAAGAAGTGCACCTCATGTAACCAGAACTAACACTTTGAGAGATTAACATAAAGCTGGTGCTCTCAGAGTGTGTCCATTACAACCCGCAAGTGGTAAGCTTGCTCCTCCTCAGTGGTCGAGTATATCAAAATGTCGTCAATGAAGACCATGAAAAATCGATCGAGGTATGCCTGAAAGGTCCTGTTCATGAGACTCATGAACACAGCTGGAGCGTTGGTTACACTGAAAGGCATAAGCAAGAACTCATAGTGTCCATACTGACATATGAAGGTTGTCTTCTGCACGTCCTCATCCGGAACTCTGAGCTGATGATAGCCTGACCTGAGGTCTATCTTCGAGAACCACCATGCTCCCTTGAGATGATTGAAGAGGTATTCAATCCTCGTTAGCGGATACATGTTCCTCACGGTTACCTGGTTCAGGCGACGATAATCGACACACAGTTGCAAGCTCCTATCTGCCTTCTTGGCAAACAATATCGGGGAATCCCAGGGTGAAACACTAGGTCGGATGAGTCCCTTTCTCTGCAAGTCCTCCAGCTATACCCATAGCTCTTGAAGCTCAGCGGGGGTCATCAAATATGCTATAGTTGATATCGGGGCGGTCCCGGGGTAAAGGTCAATATAGAAGTCTACCTCTCTACGAGGAGGTAGTCCTAGAACGTCATAAGGGAAAACATCCGCATACTAATCCACCACTATAGGAAAACTGGGACTCCGCACGTCAACTGCTCCTAGGATGAGGCTAGCCAACTGATGATTAATGGGCTTTACTCTCCTATACATGAGTCCATCATTTGCTGCAAAGGATCCCTTCTTGACGGTGAAGGTGAACCTGCTCCCATTGGTACATATACACCGCACCTTGCGCCTAATACAGTTGATCTGAGCATGGATTGTGGATAACCAATCCATGCCCAAGATGACGTCGTAAGGCCACGACACCACTACAAGAAGATCCCAGCCGAAGCTCTCACCTCCTAGAGTAAGCTGACACTGTCGGCACCAGTGTGTAATTGTCGAGTCTGCTCCCGTAAGAGTCTCTAGCCATAAGGATCGAGCCAACGGCTCTGTAAGAATATCCAAGATCCGATCAAGGGCAGCAGAAATAAAAGAATGACCCTCTCCTGTGTCTATAAGAATTACAGCAAGTGTGGAGTAAACACAGATAGTACCTCGAATCATCTCTGGCGCGCTGTGGTCGTAGGCCTTTGCTGCCTGAAGCTAAGACTGTCTCTGCCCTCCAGCTCCCTGTGGTCGGGGTGGACCTCTTGGTGGTGGTGGTGGTAAAGACTCCAAGCGTCTCCCACCACCTGCTACTCGGCCAGCTCCCCTGCCGCGTCCGCCAGCTCTCGGCGGACCGCCATGGTCGACCCTCTACCTCTGCCTGGGTGGCCCCTCAACCGTCTGCTACTCCTCTGCATAGCGGGTCGGGCAGTCACGAGCCATGTGGCCCTACCCACTGAATGCGTAGCACTGCCTGCTCCTCGGAAGGCTGGCTCTGCGCCCTGTGCCCCACACCACTGAGCTAGTGTCCTGAGGTCATCTGCCTGATGGCCCGGTCCACCTGGACCCCTGTGACATCTGTCGACTGCCAGCTTCAGACGACTCTACTACATGCCGCCCTAAGGTAGGTCTCGCTGCTAGTGTAGGCTCAGAAAAAAAATCTCTCAATGAGAAGGGCTCGCTCCAGTACTCCTGCCTATGTCGGAATGCTTAGGGAGATCACCGATTCCCTGATCTCATGCCTCAGTCCCTGCTCGATGGTCCATGCCCGGAAGAATGGGTACCATACCATGTCCATCGAATAGCGAGAGAGATCGGTAAATCTCGCCGAGTACTGGGAAACCGTCTTGCTGCCCTGCCGCAATTTTATTAGCTCTTGAATGCACACCAGACAAAGGGAGGCTGGGACGAACTCTGAGCGGAAGAGGCTCTCAAAGTCCATCCAGAGGAGAGATGCCTCATTGTGTACCTAGAGCATCAAGCTCCACTATCTGCCTACTGCCACGTGTAGGAGGCTCATTGTGAGGATCCCCATGAGGTCGGATGGTGTCCCCACTAACCTAAAAACTTCTACAACCACCTCCATCCAATCCTTGGCTGCCTAAGGGTCCGTCTCCCCGCGGAACTTGGGTGGTCACTGACGCTGAAACTCATGCAGTGCACTAAGGTGATGTGAACTATCAGCGGCTGGGTCTGGTAGCATCGGTGGCTTGGCAGGTAGAGGTACCACCAGTGCCTCCACTGTAAAAGGGCCCTACACCGAGGCCTCATCGCTCGGTGGGTTGTCATCTCGCTCAAAGCTCGAAACCCTAGCTCACTGCCATCATGGATCCATCCTGAAAAGAAACATGTGAGCCACGGTCAAAACAGTATACCTGGTGAGATGAAACAAAGTAATAACAAAGAAAACTTTTGAAACACACATGCAATCAATGTTTTCGTGCATTGAGTCGGAAATCAGAAGTCAGGGTCCTGGTGTACGGATACGTCGGCCGCCGGACCAACACTAGACTCTCTGGACTGATAACCACACTCAATACCCTTAACACTATTGCTTCACATAGAAGAAAGATCAGAGTCCTGAGTTCTGCGGTAGAAACGAAATCCTCTGATACCAATGTGTCACGACCCGTCCTCGGGGCCCGTGCCGTGACTACCCCAAGTCGCCTCCCATAGGATAGGGCCTGGCGACTATAACCAAGGCGTAAATCCCGACAAAAAGGGGAAGGAATTGCCTTTATAAATTAAACAAACACCATAGAGTAAGCCATCAGAAGTAAACACTATGTTAAAATGGGTAGAAAAGTAAGTGCAGAAAGTAAATGGGCCAGAATAAAAACCCAAACTAAAAGTAAAGTACAACAGGAAAGAAATTACAGCAACTGAAAGTAAAGCAGCAATGTCGAGCCGTCCACTGGGAGTCCCACCTGAAGGGTGGGTACAGATAGCCTCCTCAGCTCCTTGGGTCCAGCCGTCCGCTCCATGTACGTCCCACCCAGTGGTCCACCTCTAGGTATCGACTGCTCCACTAGCCTCAACTACGATCAGTGTTATCCGTCTTTTGCATCTAACACAACGTAGTGCATGCATAGCCCATGCAGGGGTGAGTATATGCTACTCAGTACGGAACCCGAGACCCCCGAAGGTCTCCTAGAATCCACAATGGATAATACACAAAGGAAAGATAAAATCACAAAGTAAAAAACCAACACTACTTAGATAAATGCCCATACATATACCTAAGTCATCAATTCCAGTTCGGCTCCAACATCCGGGCCCAAGTTCGATAACATCCACACAGGATAGTACAACCCAATCCACACAGGGAAGTAGAACTCAATCCACATAGGAAATCAATTCAATCATATCGAATATAATGATTGAAAGTCAAGACTCAGCTCACACAGGTATACATCTTCGTAAGGTGATAGAGATGATCAGATATAGTCACTAATTCATCTAAGTTTGGACCCACGTAGGATACTAATCCAGCTAAGATGTCGGACCCACATAGGATACAGACCATCTACTCTACCAGACCCACGTTGGATAGCAAGAACAGAGTCGTCACCGTGGAACCCACGGAGGATTTCAGTACGGTCTTCATCGCTGCCAAACCCACATAGGATTTTAGTGCAGTCTTTATTGCCGTCAAACCCACAGAGGATCTCAGTACAGTCTTCATCACTGCCGAACCCACATAGGATTTCAGTGCAGTCTTCATTGTCGTCGAACCCACAGAGGATTTCAGTACGGTCTTCATCACTGCCGAACCCACATAGAATTTCAGTGCAGTCTTCATTACCGTCGAACCAACAGAGGATTTCAGTACGGTCTTCATCACTGCCGAACCCACATAGGATTTCAGTGAATTCTTCGTTGTTGCAGACACAACCAGCTCTAGGGTTCCCGCACACAACATGCTTGTTTCCAGGAGGGTCCACTCCCTGAGCCAAGGGGTTCGATACATCAACTGACATGTAGTCCGGATTTGATGTATCCCAAAGTTTTGTCTCTACAATGGGAACTCAACGCGATAGACGGCGCGTCAATCGGAAGCCCGATATGAGAGTTATTGGCTTTTTCGTTCAAGGGGACCGGTTGGTTTTTAAGTCAAACCAACCCGAGCATACTCCAACTGCGTCCAAACCTCGAGCGGATTAAGTCAAAAGATCCGTCTTACTAAGAGGAATCCAACAAAGTCGAAGACACGTCAATTGGAAGTCTCGAGCTCAAGTTATAAATGTTTCCGCTCCGAGGGCCCGGTTGGTTTCGTGATCGAACCAACCAGTACATACCCAAAGTTCTCCAAACCCTTGAGTGTAATATACTGAAACGACCGCCTCGATCCAAGGATCTCTATGCGACTCGCGGTGTGTTGATCGGAGGTCTGTATCCCATGTTATGAGAAAAAGACCGAAAGTGGTCCGAAAGTGGGGGGTCTGGGCCCGGTCCGACCAGGCCCACCCCCCAGGTCGGCCCGAACGGGGTCGACCCGACCCGGGTCCGGGTTCGGCCCATTAGAATGAGACCCAGCCCGGCGGGGCGCGGCCCGGCCTAGCGAGGCGCAGCCCGGCTCGGTGCGGCCGGTCCGGTCCGGGGCTGCTCTGTGCTGGCCGAGCGGGGTCGGCTCGGCGCGGGCCTAGCGGACGCGCAAAGGGGGCAGCTTCCCCCTTGATTGAAGATGAGGCCCCACGCGGGGGGTCCGCTCCCTTCTACCAAGGGAGGCGGCGCTGGGCGCCGCGTCTCCTCCGGGTCCCGTGCGTCCGCGAGACCGGTTGCCTATCGCCTCAGCTTCAGCTACGGCGGTCCCTCCTGGCGGCGCTGGGTGCCACGTCTCCTCCGGGTCCCGTGCGTCCGCGAGACCGGTTGCCTACCGCCTCAGCTTTAGCTATGGCGGTCCCTCCTGGCGGCGCGCCGAGATGCTGCCGCCTCCGGGCGGCCGGCCGGTGCCGGCCGCCGGAGCCTCCGCGCCGGCGTCCCGCGCCGCCGGTGTAGTCCGTGGGCCACCAGAGCCACTCCGTTGGTCTTTTCTTGCTCCCATTTGCGCCTGAGGTCATCTCGAGACTCGTAGATTACTACGACGGCCTCCAATTGCTCAATGGTCCCGTTTCATCATCGCCCAACGTTCCGTGCATCAAGAACAGAGAATCGGTGGGTTCGGACTTGTTTGTTGGTCCACACCCACCGCGTTAGTGGTTCAAATGACTTTCAACAATTTAATCATAGGCCGAGGATATAATCCACATAAATTATATTAAACCAAACCCCCTACCTCAAGGCGTCATCGAACGAAGGTTCGTCGCGGGAAATAATCTTCGTGGAAGAAGGTTCCGTAAGCGTCGTCGACGTCTCGGAGAAGAGAATCGTTGGCATCATGGTACACGGTATCACGTCATTGATCTCCGAGGATTTGGCGTCATTCGTCGTCCTTTGTCGGAGGCTGGCGTTCTTCATCGGCGACGGTACGTTCTTCGCATTCTTCAAGGAGGATGATGAGGATTCCAAGACTTGAGCTCTCATCTTCAAATCCTTCTCACACAACGAAGACAACATAATAAAATAAGGCTTTGCCTTATTTTATTTCTAATGCCAACTATTTTTGAAATTCAAAATCAAATCAAGATTTAATTATCGAGCATTGACCAATTAATGAAGTGTTTAATAGTCCAATTAAATGGGAGAGTAGACTTGGCATTTAAGAGGGGGTGCGGGTGAGTTACCATATGAAATGCACGTGGGAGGTAAAAGGAAAATAAAGGGGTGGGGCTCGTGTGCACCCCACTTCACTAATATCCTACCTAGGGTAGTTAGGAACTAGTGGGTCCCACCCCAACCTCCATGAATGGGTTTATGATACCTTAAATAAAAATAAAATTGGTTGCACAAATTTTATTTTAATTCTTTAGTTAACTCAATTAAATAATAACCTCACCCGAGAAAATGCAACTCCGGAAAAGGTGTTCTTAAGAAATTACCGGTGTTGTGGTTCCATTGGTGCCCTCATATTTAAATTTAGAGCACCGGTTCAAAATTTTGGAAAACCCGCTCATCCGTTCACTAAACATACCCAAGATAAACTTCGGAAATTGATTCCAGGCACACCGGGCCTCAAAATCAGGTGCAGTCAGAAAATGCGTTCTTGTAAAATCCCAAAGAAAATTAAAATAAAATTCCCTTGAATTTTACGTGTCTTTACAAAGTTCTCTTTATCAACCCATTATTTTAAAAACAGTCATTTAAGCTTCATGATAAAGAGGGATTCTTATAAATCCCTCAAATTTGGAATGGTACTTGTTTATGTGGTACACCCTGATAAGTGCATTGGTCACCAATCACTAAAGACAATGGGTTAGTGATAAATTCATCTAACATGATGAGTCCCCAGAGTTTGAAATTATTGATGTATAGGTCTATTGTTATATGGATTCCATTTGAATTCAATAGAGTTCTGGTTATGGGGTCCTAAGGGAACAACAAACATAAACAAAATAACTCTTAAAAATGAATCAAAAGTAATTGGATATTCTTAAATAATTATGTGTGGACACCTTAGCTATAATGGTTATTGGAAGACTCACATTAGGTTCAAAATTTCTCTTTATATAAAATATCAAAAACAAAATACCCTAACAGGTAGGAAACCTAATTAGTTTTTTATTTGAAATATTAATATCAGTTCCAATATTTTTGTTTCCCTTAGAATATTAAAATCAAAATGGTTTTTTGTGTGGGAAAACCAATTATTTCTTATATCAAAAGATTCATTTTTGTTTCACAATTTTTGTTTCAACCCAAGGATGGGGGTGGACCAATAAATGTTATCTCCACATCAAGACACTACTCATATCTCAAATGGTTTCCAATGAAGATTATTCAAGAAATTAGAAACACCCTATTTCTCCCAAATCAATAATAAACTATAGAACTTCTTTCCAAATATTGGTTCTCAATGGGGGTTCTTACCAATGACATATATGAACTCACATTGGTCAAGAGTATGTGAGTTTAGACTCATCCCACACTATTTGGTGGAATTATTCCATACATTAGGAATCATTTATAGATTTAATTCGTGTTTTACATGACTATAGGGAATATTTATTTCTCAACAGGTGCAACCAAAATATAAATTTATAAAACTCAAACCATGCAAATCAATTATTTAAAATGTATTGTTGGTAATTTTGATGGTGAACCCACAGAGATGGTGAATTAATTTGATTTGGTTTTCAGAAGATTTAATTTTATTTTATTTAATAAATTGGATAGACTATAATTGTTTGATTGATTTTGAGAAAAATGAACATATCAATTTTCTTGTTTTTGAAGAAGTGTTGAGAAAATGAAATAAGAATTCAAAGCGTAGAAGATTGATTGGTTTTGAATCATCTTTTGAAATATGTGTCTGGGTTTTTCAAATTCAGGGTTTAGGTATAATTGAATTTTAAAAAATAGATTAATAAATTCAGGATTAGTTTTGGAGTTAGCACGAGAATGATCCAATGATCATGGTATCACCTACTTCACACAACAATCCCACATTTCCCTCGGTCCGATAATTTAAGGTTTTTCTGAATCAAGTGTGTATTGATACCATATTTAAACATAATTTCACCAAACATTGACCATGTTCATGCCTCATTTAGATTTGTTAGTTATGAAATTTTAAGGTTCTTGTTAGATTCAATTATCAATGGTAATGATAAAATTAAATGAAAGGGATTGGAAAGTGATTGAAAAATTACAGCAATCCAAATACATGAATAAATAAAATGAAATTAATCCAATACACATTTACCCTTTTATTACAGAACCCTAGAACATGGTGGGTTTAAACCTTCATCCTAGTGATGAGAGGATATGAGGTAAGGATAAAAGAAAAACAATGCATAATGAAAAGGTAGATAACCTATGGAGGAACCTGCACAATGTATCTTCTCACTCTAAGCTTAGGTCACTGGGGTCTCTTCAATAACAGCAATCTATCTATCCATTTATCAGCTTCATATGAGATATGTTATTAGCGATGTTCACTAATTATTTTTCCAAAAGAGTAACAGGGGGTTCTATGTCTTAAATCTTGTAAAAAATACAAGATACATTAAATATGGGAACTTAAATATCATCTTGATAATTTACACCAAGTATCAATTTATTTTTCTCTTTTATTGACTTCACTATGTGTCTCTATTTCATGAATTGCATTGGTTCATAATTTTAAATTACAACATGATATGCAATGTCATTTTTCTGCTCCAGAAGTCTATTTTTTTCCCCAATTCTTCAGTTATACACCTTAGAAATTCCCCGTCTTCATCCTCAAAAACCCAGTTTCACACTACAAAGTGTATTTTTCTCCTTTTTCCAATATCTTTTGTATCCTTCCATAACACATAAAATGAGTTAAAAATTTCAAAAATTAACAAGAATAATGATTTAAATATATAAAATAATAAATTAAAACACCATAAAATAAATACATGATAAACATATATAAAATATCCCCACATTTGAATTCATTATTTTCCTCTTGGATGGAATCTCTATATACTACAAACAACCTTCACCATACAGTGTTAAAAATTCATTTTCAATAATAAAATTGATTAAATGGAAAATTAAATATTCAATAATTACAAAGGAAAATTCATTAATGCCTCTCATTTCAAAAAAACAATTCGATCATGTTTTTTTACCTTTTCCCTTTGAAATAGACCAGCATTTTCAGTCATCCGTTTTCATTTTTTGATTCATTATCAATACGAATTCCATTTCCAATGTACCTTACATGAATTTTTTCAATCATTATCATGATACAAGTGAATAGGGTGATTAACATACCTAAATAACATGTCACTTACCATAGGATAGCAAGGCATATAGCATCTCCACCGTGTAAAGAAAAAATCACAAATGATCATGAGGGATTCACCATTTAGGATCCAATTACTAGGAGGCTTAGGGAATGTAGGTAAATGATGTAAACCAAGTAAGGATCAAAAAGGGGATTTGTCTCTAAATTAATTTTCATGATAATCAACAACATCTCAATGAATGTTATTTCTTCCCCCATTATCTTAGAGAAGGCTCATAACATGATGAATTTTAATAAATAAATCACCTTATTTTCTTTATTATTATATTTTTATAATATTCTTTCTATTTGAAATGTTGTTCTTGGAAAAATTTCCACATACAAAACCCAAACCCAATTGATCTCTTCATGAAAATATTTATAATAGTTAGAACAATATCATCGATCAAGAAATAGTTTTTTTCAAATTTCTCTATAAAAAACCCAATTTTTTATTTTTTCAAGTGGATGTGAAATATATAAAATGAATGCACCTTATAGAAATAACATTAAAATTTACCCACACTTTTTCATTAAAAATTTCACACCCCTTCTACCCGTATTTTCCCCCAATTCTTATGATTAATAATAATGAAAAATATTTAGTGGAAGGTGGGAAAGTATAATATAGGGTTCTAATATGGCCCATTTACTAACAAGGTTGTTCATGAAATCTATGGGGTTTTAAATAATTAATGTAAGGTGGGTATAATGATAATGGATAAAAAAAATAATGCATCAATCATTTTAAAAGTGATTTCATTCAGTCGTAGCTTTGATAAGATGAAAAGAATGTTCTAAAAGAAAACATCCAGAGTTTCTCAAGAAATATCTAAATAAAGAATGTAAAATATTTGGATCAAAGGGTGTTTAGATAATGAGAAGTATGGTTGGGATAATCACTCATGATATTTCATACGAATAATTAAATTATTTAATGTAGATATCAGAAATTCAAAGAATGTAAAACTCTCAGAAATTGTTTTTTTATAATGATTAACATGCTCTTCAAAATCATGATTTTTCATATCCTAATACACAAGATTATATCTAATAATTATTTTCCCCATTTTTGTCATTAAATTTTTTTGAGAAATAAATCTAAATTCATGTAATTTTATTAATCCTGAGTATTTTATGTCTTCATGTTCAGTTGATTAAAAAATAAATCAAATATAAGGATAGAAATTGGAAGTTAAAAACACTAAACACTTACATATGGGGAATACAGTTTAAAAATACAAAAAATGAAACCCTTATTTCACTTTATGATTGGTTATTAAAACTCAAATTCCCAATATTCCTTTACCATATTCCCAATATGTATTAATTACATAACGTGTAATTATCCTCCATCCTCTTTTGGGGGTTCATACTGATTGGTTTTTGTCTTGTTCTTGAGGGTCATACAAATTAAAAATAAACTGGTGAAAGTACATGAAATTGTCAATTTATTTTTTAATATTTGGAGTGAGATCATGTGTGCCTCTAAAAATAGAAAATAAATAAATAAAAACAAAAAACTCAGGTTTCCTCCAAGAAGGGATTTTGTTTACCATTATTGGGTTGGACTTACCTCTTTAGCTTCAGATTACATGAAGAAAAATTAAAAATTGGTACCTGGTCAGGGGTCTATAAATGGTCTCAGTTATGTCATATACCCATAGTCGGCCCTTATCCTTACTATCTAAATACAATAATTATCTCTAATGGTAGTACTTGCTTGATATCCATTGTACCAATCCACTATTTGTTTCATAATCATGATGAACTAAATGTGTGTTAATGTACTATTCATACAAGTTTTCCTTTCTCAAATTTACTAGATTCAGTTTCTCCTATGGTGTCAGTAGTCTTTTTCTTGAGCTTCTATTTCCTCTACAATTGAGAATTCTATTGAATAGAATCATCTAAATCATTCACATCCTTAATCTCAGGGACACTATCAACTTCATGTGTAGTTACTTCTCATAACTCATTTTCCTATCACACATCACAATTATTTATTTCTGAATAGATGTTGAACCTTACTTGATCACTTCCAACTCTCAGATAGAGCTCTCAGCTTTAGACATCAATCAAATCATCCCAAGGGCTAAAAATTGTGCCCGTTGAATGAATTTATTTTGTTCCTCTTTTATATAAATCACTATGAAGTCGATGGTGAAGTATATGTTTTCAATGCTGATTAGGATATCCTCGATTAGTTACCATGTGGGTTTTATTTTGGATTCAGATTATTGAATAATTACTTTTGTGGGATTCATTCCATCCAATCAAAAAATGTTTAATTTTGTGTATAACATAATATTGACACTCTAACCTAAGTCACACAAATAGTTTCAACATTTGTTAGCATCGATAAATATGGGAATTGAAAAGATACCGAGATCACTTTACTTATCAGATAGGTCATTATATACCACTTCCAAGAACTCCCATATGATGGGAATAATTCCAATATCTTCTATTTTCATTTTTTTGTTACCATCCATTTCATGGATTTTTCATATGTTATCAGGTTTGTCAGAGCCTTTGAAAAAGGTATATTAATTTTTAATTTTTTAAAGTGTTCGAGAAATTTATCTTTTCTCACATAGTTCTTTACATGCACCTTTAATTATAGATAAGGAAGTATTAGCTTGTAATGTAGTGGTTATTCTTATTATTCTTCTTCTTCTTCTGGTACTTGTTCCTTGATACTTTCATCCTCCTCTTCTCTTTCTTTTAGTGGTTGTTCTCTGGAAAATTCTTTACCAATTCCTTGTACCTTCTTCCCACATTTAATTTGTATATCTTTTAAATCATTAGGTGGGTGTACTTTAAGGAATCCTAGTATTAAACCTATGGGTATCTCTCTAAGTTGATTATTAATTTTTTGAATTTGATTCTTCAAATTATTTAATATGTACTTTTTGTTTGATTATTCTTCTTTTATTTCCTTGATTATATCGCCTGAAGTGGTCATGAATATTTCTAGAATTTCTTCTAACATATATATGTAGATAATCCATGTGGTACCTTTAGTTTCTTTTTAATGGGACCACTATTATATTTTTTGAATTCATTTTCCTTGTTTTTTGGTCTCCAAACCTAAAAATGATTACCATGATTGTAATCAAAATAATGTACATCTTTTATTAACATACTTTAATGGGTTTTCTACTTTCCTATCATGATTTCTACATTCTGGGTCATTGAATCTAGTTGTGCCACCCCATACCATCATTATTATTGACTATATTAATTCCTTTTCATTTTTTCCCTTCTTAATACCACTGGAAACCTTTTCTCACCATTTCATATAACAAGTTGTAGCTCGCTTCTCGATACATCTTCATCTATGATCCTCCAGCTTCAGCATCAATAATTAACATGTTTCCATATGAACAACCTTTATAGAAATTTTGGATTAATATCCATAGCTTTATACCCTAATGTGGGAATTTTCAAGTCATATCCTTATCTCATTCCCATTAAGAATATATAGATTCATATTTAATCTAAAAAAAATTATATTGTTTACCCATATTTCCATAAGCTTGGAAGGTGGAATGAAGTTGGTGAGTAAGTTTTGTGCCATCTCATCCCATGTAATGATGGAATGTGATAGAATTCATTGAATCAAATCTTGATATTTCTCATGTAATGAAAATCATAAAATAAGGAGTCTTACCGCATTACATGAGAAATAATGGAATTGGAATGTGTTTCAGAGCTCGAGGAAGGTTCTCAAATGTTTGTTCAGATATTTATTTCTATGTATGGTGAATTTAATGTTATTAGAGATCATTGAAATTATTATAGGCTTGATCTTTAAGTGTTTTTTTTGCAATGGGGTATTCTAGTATTCTCAGTTTTAATCCTATGTTTAATGGCCACCCATAGTCCGTGAGCATTTTCAACCCTATATCTCTTTGAATAACCACAACTTGTTGATTTTGCTCAGTGACCACCATGGTTGAAATCCTATTCTTTATTATAATTTTATCTAGTTTGTAATGAAACACAAAATATCCTTTTTTTCACATGTGTTATAATTATGCATTAACAATTTAAAATTTTGAAATTCATATCATGTGCACAACTAGCATAAATAGTGAAATTAAAATAACGAAACAAAATAAAATAAAAAATAAAAAACCTAAACACTAAATTGTAACCATCCCCAGAAATGGTGCCTATTTTGACACACTCATTGGTAATATTTATTTCCCAATAGATGTAACCAGAACACAAATTTATAAAACTCAAGAAATTGTACTTAATTAATTATAATGTATTATAAGTATGTTCAAAGTAAAACCCACATAGAAGGTGAATTTATTTGATAAGGTTTTCAAAAGAATTAATTTTATCAGATTGAAGAAATAGGTGAGAAAAGAACAGTTTGATTGATTTTAAGAAGATGATACAAATTAGTTATGTTGCTTTGGATTTTTATTGTGAAAATCTAATAAGAAATCAAAGAACATCAAATTGATTGGTTTTGAATTAGATTTTGAAAATAATTCCATTGTTATTTAATTTTAGGGTTTTAGTTCAATTTTATTTTAGAAAATAGATTGATTAATTAATTATTGGTGTCATATTCAAGATGAGAAATATCCAATGGTCATTGTATCGCCTCCTTGATTCAGTAATCCCATATTTACCTTGGCCTTCTAATTCCAGGTTTCACTGAATCAAGTTTTTATCGATACCGTATTTAAACAATATTTCTATAATATTTGATAAGGGTAATAAATCCTTTAGGTTTTTCAGTTTTAAAATTTTAAGGTTCCTTTTATATTCAATTATCAATGGTCATGATAAATGTAAAATAAAGGCATTAGAAGTTGATTGAAGAATTGCAGTAGATGAAATTCATGAATAAATAAAATAAAATAAATCCAATGTACTTTCCCCCTAATATTATATAACCCTATAACAAGGTAGGATTAATCCCTCATCCTAGTTATGAGAGGATAAAAGGGAAGTAGAAAAGAAAATAAATTCATAATGAAAAGGGAGATGAACTGGGAAGGACCCTACACAACACATATTCTCACTCAAATATTTGGCCTCCAAGATATCTTCAATAGAAATAGTCTTGAACTCCATTTATAGGCTTTATATGGGCTCTATTATTAATTAAGGCCATTAAAAAATGGTCCAAAATTGGTCTTTGTGGGTTCCTTATCATAAATATTTTCAAAAAATCATGATACATCAAATATGGGCACATGAATACCATCTTGATAATTTGCAAACTGTGTAAATTATTACACCTTTTGTAATTTTTTTTACAATTTTCATCACTTCACGATGGGTATCTATTTCGTTACATACACTAGTTTAGGACATGTAATGATTACACAATGTGTAATGTCATTTTGTTTCTCCAAAAGCCTCATTTTTTCCTTTTTTTCTTCAGTTTGGTGCCTTATAAATGCTTCATGATCATCCTTAAAAATCAGGTGTCCTGCCAAGAAGTGCCTTATTTCATAATTTTTTGTTATCTATTATATCCTAACATAACATAGAAAATGAGATAAACTATTCAAAAATTAGAATGAATAATAATTTAAATATAGAAATAAATAAATTAAAACACCATAAAATACATTCCTGATATACATATATTGATGTTAATGAATCCTTCCCAAATCCTAGTATAAGAAGAGTCACCACTTGCAGTCATTCAGTTATTAGCACATGTTGATGTGAACATATATATATATATATATATATATATATATCAGAGGCATCCCAATGATATGAATATATTTATTTATCAAAGATTCTTTATTAATGAAACCATTTATATATGCAATATTTTCGATATAGTAATCTGGTCATTTATTAATGACGTTGTCTTTTAAGTCACTATGGATTAAAGAAATATAGTTGGGATCTATAGAGTTTATCACCATTTTGGATGGTAGTGGATATTTGGTGGTGTCATGATTAAGACAATGAAGGGGATCCCTATGTATCCTTTTAAAAGGAATCATAACACACATATTTTAGTCAAACTTAACAAGGATCATTTTACCTTTTATGTTAATGTAATTAGGACCAATCAGTGTGGTTTAATGTAATGCAATAAAGATGAATAGATGAAAGATGCCTAATAATGGTTGATGTGGGGGATTACACCTGATATAACCTTTTTGGATGACCTCATAGGTAATATATACTAACGGTAATGGGTTGGTCTCATAAGGAATATGGACCTATGAAGACGGATCCTATTGGGAATACGGCCCGATTTGGATGATATGACAGACCCCATGGGAATATGGCCCTCCAGGTGGGACTGTGATACTAGAGATAATTTTTATCGATGAATGGATGGTCTATATGGAATTTTTATGTAATGGGTGTGATGTTTAGACTCATGGGAACATAGATTGGGTATGGGATTAAATAAATGATCTTAAGTGGAATATGATCCTTTGAGGATGGAAAAGAGAGATTGATGATATTGGGTTTAAACCATGGAGATACGTAATATGTATCCCATTGATAGAAAATAAAATCCCATATTGATTGAGTGAGATAGTTTACGTTCATGTGATAGGACTGTACCATGTAGTTTAATTTCATGTAGTGAGGAAATTATCATTTAATTTAACATCATGTGACTCGAATTTTTCCCAGACTATTTAATTTCATGCAACATGGAAATTTATTGGAAAATTTTAATATTAGTTATGGGTATCAATCCATAGAAAGTAATTCTATATATCTCAGAAATATAGGAATTATAGTCTATACAGTACTGAAGTTAAGGGTGTATGTGATGTAAAAGGTGGAGAAATATAGGATTGAATGGGGAATAGGCATATTAGTATTTCCTCATGCTTTATAAAGAATAGTTCTCTTTGAAGGAATATATTAGGGGGAATATATGAATTTGTAAAGGAAAAAATATGCTCATGGATTTCACCTAAAAAGGAATCCCATTTTGGAGGCTTTTTAAACTTGATAAAGGAATAATCATCACTTGTCTCAAAGTTCATGGGAGTAATCTTCAGTGTGAGAAACAAGATATGGTAGAAGATCAAGTGAATTTCATAATTAAATTTGGATGGGACTTACACATGAAAAATGAATCCCATAGATGGAATCTACTCTTCGTATTCTAATTAAAGGAGTGAATATAAAATATAGGAGGGAAATTCCATCATGCAATAAATACTATGGGATTACTCCAGAAATGATGCCCTTACTCTCATTATAATTCCTATTTAAAATCCTAGTAAGGGCACAAATTTTTCATTCCTAAATAAATACTAGGGGGTTACTAAATAATAAATTCCCTTTTTCCACTTAGGAGTAGAGGATATAAGGATATAGAATGGTCACTATTAATATTTCCATTGTTGGGGATTACACATCCACTACAATGGCACAACTGGAAAATGTAAGGGACAAATGCCACCTGTTTCAAGAAGAACCCAAAGGGTACTTATACTAGTTTGGGAACTATAAGGGTATATGTAGGGCTTATACCAATTATAGTTTCATATCTATTCAGGTGTACCCATGAATCCATCAACTTCCCAATAGGATTGAGCATGGATCTCTGTTGTCCATGTATTGCTTCATGTTCCTAAGAAATTCTCATCGGACTCCTTAAGATTAATACCCACATTATCAATGGAATTCATGATTGGAAAACACCTATGACCCTATATATTAAAGAAAATATATGGGAGAAACCTTTATCAAGGTAATTCATGAATGAAATAGGATCACACTGGTGTGGATACATTGATTTCATGAATTTAGTTTCTTTGTTTGATCCCTTGATAATTGGAGGTCCGAATGGGATATTTGGATAACGAAATGATCTACTATTGAATCCAAAATTTCCATGGAGTTTAAAAGTGAGAGATAAAATTCATAGTATTCTATTGTGAAAGGTTTAATGAATAACTCACCCATGTAATTATTAGGTGAGAGGTAAGGCATCACATAAGTAACACCATGTAAATGAGATTTGACCTCCACCTAGTGATTTTATGGATGAATGGTGAAGACATCACCTAAGAGATGATAGGGTGAAGCGATAAAGGCCTCACCTGAGCTATGCTAAGGTATAGATATGAATTAATTATCTAGGTGATTCTAGGGAAAAGTTACTCCCCAAAAAAAATACTTGGGTGAGAATTTTTCCTAGTTGTAGGTGGCCTCTACATATGATTTTGGAATAGGGTCATGTAAGTTTATATTTGTGAACGAGTCCTCCACCCTAGTGTTATTAGACTAAGTAGAAATTGGTTCCATACAAATTCTCATGGTGTTTCATACATTTTGGAAACTCATTCATCCTCTATTTTAGTCAATTCCATTTGGTTTTGGTCTTGAATAAGCTACCTGGGGGATTTAAGGTCATGGGTGAGAGACTAAGATGAGACTAGATTTGGTTCATCTATTTGTCTTCAAAAAAGAGAGAAAGAGGATACCAAGGGACATATTTATTATAAAATATAGGACAATGGGTGAAGGTTTTATCTCACTCTAGTGATCTATATATAAGAAACCTACGTGATTGGTTTTTCCATTCAAGTGTCTCACACGAGGTCATCTTGGGATCACATCAATGGTTCTTTAGAGGATTATATCAGCTTTCACTATTTTTTTCCTTTATGTGTTTGAGGTTTTCCCTTCATCATTATCATCATTATTTTCATGAAGGTAGATCTCTAAAACCCACATAAAATTATAGACATGAAACCAAGTCCACACATAAAATTATTAACATGTCATAATATAAACTAGTCCACACTTAATGTTGTAATCATGAAGTAAAGTTTACACATATCATGGTTATATCATAAGAAAAAATATTTAAATAATGTATTGGTGGGTTATAAAATTATAACTACACCCATAACATAATGAAAACCATTCATAAGTGTTCCAAAATATCATAAAAAATTTCATCATTTTCTCATTGGGTAATTATCCATTGAGAAATAAATGTGTTTAATAAAATCATCCTTAAAAAATAATCATCACAATACATATATAGAAATAAATTAGATTATATCACGTGATAATATCTCCAATATATCATAAAACCAATTATATAATGTTGGGATATATAAAAAAACATTTATAAAAGTATTTAAAATTCAATTTGAAAATGAAGAGAAAACATCACTTTTCTTTTAATAAATTTTAAAAAATAAAATTATTAAATAAATGAAAATATTATTTTAATTTTAAAAAAAAATTAAGCCTGTAATGGAAGATTTATAATAAGGTAGTACATGACTATGGTAAAATTTGTCCATGTCATAGATGGTAAATGAGAACATTCTTTTCATAATTTTGTAAAAAGTTGAAAATGACGTGTTCAGAAGACATTTAAAAAGATTAATTTTAATCATTTTTTTAATAAATTAAAAGGTATTAAAAATCTATATTTAAAAAAAATATTTTATATTAAAATATTTCATAATTTTATTAATAACATGGATATGGAAAATAATTATTCTCAACCAAAAAAAGATGAATAAGGTCAGATTTTATTAAAAATATCATTTGGATTCTTTCTTTAATATAAAGAGATGAAAATTATACAAATAATTGAAAAAATAAAAATAAAAATATGATAATAAAATATATTGGTTTTAAATAATAAGGATAATATAATTTCCCTCAATTATAATTTAACATAGATAATACCAAAAATAAATGAGATTGTAAAATAAACCCTTACATGTTTGGTAACATGTAAATCATAAACCCCATGAAATAAGTCACATAAAAAATAATAGTAAGTATAAAATGATTCCAAAAACATGGGTGAGACATAATAAATGTATCATAACCTCGTTCAACCATAAAAATGGTTTCATGACTAGACTTGAATGAATTAAAGAAAATTGAAATCAAATCGTCCACGATATCGGTAATTCGACACATCACATACAATGTTTTTATTCCTTGAATAAGTGGGAGAAGATAAGTAGAATGACGATGGATTTTCCATGAAAATGATAACATAAATAATATAAAAGATTATATATATTTCATTCCTCTTGGATAATAGGATGTGATAAAATAAGAATAATAGAATGGAACTCAAAATAAAAAAAAGATTTGATAAATCCCTTTTGAAAATTCGACAGCCTAACGATGTCACTTAAAATTTCATAAAATATTTTTATGAGAGAAAATGTGTCTCTCATCATTATTATGTAATATGGGAAGTAATTGGGATATGGAATGACATATCCTAACATAATCCAAATGGAATTAAAAGAATAACATAAAATGAAAGAAAAGAAAGAAACCTAAAGAGGGTGTTTACCTCTTGATCTTTTCTCTTAGAGATCCTTATTAAGGCCTTTGGCTTTGGCATTTTGGTGAGACCAACAACTCTAAAACATGGGGAAGATCGTTGAGGGTAGTATTGGGCAGAACATAGGTAAGGCTCAAGGCTTGAGAGGTGTCGGGGGAAGAGGGAAATGAAGGTGGTATTTATAGTGGAGGAGATGAGGTATTTTACATTATTATAATATTTTTGCCCAAGAATATGAATAGTCTTAGTTCATGTGACCCCCAAAAGTAATAATGGATTGTGATTTCGAACCAAGTGGACATACATCACTTATGTTGTCATAAATAGTTTATTTTACTAATAATTTGAATGTATGGTATTTTACCGTATTTCACTGTTAATCGAAAATTCAATAATTTCAAAAAAATCACAAAAATTTACCGTTACCATTTTTTTATGTGTTGAATTAAAAAATGAACTCCATTTTTTGAAAATAATTGTCTAAATATTATTAATTTAATATTTAAATAAAATCATATTTAATTCAAAAATTTACAATTTTAATTCTATAACTTCTTTTATATCACTTTGAAATATTAACCAAGATATCATTATCTTAAAGCCTTAAGAAAATAAAATATTATTACAATTCACTATTCATTAGGGTCATATTACTATTCATAATGGTATGTTACTATTCACAAAAAAACATGTTGGTTCCATTAGGATCAAAATAACATACTGAACACAATTATTGATTAATGTTTTTCTAAATTAAAAACATATAAGTGGAAAAATTATTTTTAAAGGATATTTATAAATATCCACATAAAATAAAGTTTCATGCATTTACATTTATTTTCTGAAAACCATTGGGTGTTACATTTCATGTACAACTTTCCCTTTAATACAATTTCCACCCAATAGGCTTTACATATTTTAGCATATTAACTAAAACTCACATGCAATTTTGGAACATGGAATCCATATTAAAGTTCATAGATTCTTACCATTTTTCTACATATGATATCTCTACTACATCCTTGTTGTATAGAGGGTCATTATTTTAAATAATAATTATTCACCATATTTTATTACTATAAAACCATATCATTATTATTATTTAACCTCTATAGTACTCTTATAAAGTACTTATGTTTTGGGAATTGCATTTTCCAAAATGACATAGTCTGTTCCAATACCAACTATTGTGTGTCTTATGCGTTAAATTCCAAGTATTTTATCATTCTCCAAATATCCTTATTAAGAACATAATCCCTCTCAAGGAATAAACCATTCCTAACAACTATAAATTTTTATATAATGTATTACAAAGGTAATATCCCATCTTTTTCATGGGGGTAACCTATTAAGATATACTTTATAACCCATGGTTTGATTTTTTTTATTAAGATAACATAAAAAATTACTTTTCACCCCAGGAATGAATATGTAACAAAACATGTTTCTTTAAAATATATAACTCAAATGGTATATTATTTTTCTCTTTATTTGATATTGAGTTTAGTTTGTTTACTTTCATGTGTAATGAATATCACCAAAAGTATAATATAAGGCTTGTGTGACTCATGATTGACATTAATATTTCCATAAAGTTATAGTTCCACATTTCACTAATACTATTCTATTGTGGAGTATAAGGATGAGTGATCAAAATAAAATATCATACTCATGTATAATGTAAATAAAATCTTTCTTATGTTAATCACCGCCTCGATAAAATTGGAGTTTATTTATCGTATTACCGAGCTGATTATCAACTTTATTTTTTAATTTTTTGAAATTATAAAAGTACTGTGACTTATACATCATAAAGTATACATAACCATACCTACTTAAGTCTTCTTTAAAAGTCATTAAGTATGAGAATCCACCTATATATTCTAATTGAAAAGGTCTACACACATTAGTGTGTACGAATCCTTGAATATCTATGGACCTTTCACCATGACCACCAAATGGTGGTTTGGTCATCTTAATTTATAAAAAATAATAAAATATTTCGATCAGTTTAAGATAAATAGAGATTAAGTAACCATCTAGACATATATTCTTCAAACTCATCTCATTTACATGGCTAAGAAGGTGAATCAAAAATTTGATGTGAAATGAGTCATGTGAATTTTATTTTTTATTGGTTTCCTATATTTGGTATTTTAATTTAATACAAATTAATATTATTCAACTATTCCACACCATAACAAATGTTATCTTTTTTAAAAGTGGTAACTCTTATTTCTAACACTAAAAATAAATCCATCCAAATATAAACAATAAACAGAGGTGATGTTTTATTAACACTATAAGCATAACAAAAAATCATTAAAACCAAGAGTATTCCTATTGGAAATGTGAGGTGGTAGTCACCAATGGGTAAAATTCAAAACCTCAGTCTGTTGGTATCTTTTAGATCCACATCACTTCTAGTATCCTTCCAAAATATATTTGTTTCGTGTATTTGGATATAAATATGTGCATCAAAGGTAGTTTCTAATACCCAACTTGTAGATATGAAAATATTACACTTGATAATGAACACACTTGAATCTTCATCTTTCTTATATGGATGAGTGAACTTACTCTTATAGTGGTATTTCATGACAAATAAAAAACACATTAATTTTTCTCCTTCTCAACCCACTGAATCTTCTTATTCTAGGAAGGATGGTACTCTAGAGTCTTTGAGATGTAATGAGTCTTCAGGACCTTTTACTTTTCCTTACTTATCTTATTTACAATAAGGAAAATTGATTTTTCATTCCCCTTGTCTTTATAAACATAGTGAATAAGAGTAATATGTTCTAGAAAGGTCTTATCATTATTTCTCATATTTACATTCACAATGAAACAAAATATGGTTTTAGGAAATAAAGGAAAAATGAGATCTATGTGAAACTCATCACGGATCTTAAATTCCAATATGTAAAATAACTCTAAGAATAAAATCATCTTGACCCCTTAAGGCCTATTTGGTGTTGAATCTCTAATCCTTCACATGAACTATGGATCGAAGATATCATATCTCTTTTATCTTTACTACTCCAAATAAAGATCATGAAGGTCATAAAAGATTATACATGAATTAATATCCTCATATTTATTTAAAATATCACTAAAATTTTATATAATTAATAATTATCCATCCATTATGTTTTCCACATTTTTTAGGTGGATAATAACTTCTTCCACACTGGCCTATTTAGCAAGTGACTCTGGCAATAGGGCTTCCAAAAGGTATAATTTCCATTCATGGAATAGTTTAACACGTAAGAACCTAAACCATTATTATAAATTCATGATAGTGATAAAGATATCCATATATTGTAAGGATAAAATTGATATGGTAAAAGTAATTTGGTTTTACCTTTCTACAAAATCAAGAGAAGATAATTTGTAATTCCTTGATTAGAAAAGTATATTTTTAAGTTTAAATTTTGTAAACATCTCACTATTTTTTTGAATCCTAATATCCATAACGATTAATTTTAGAAAACATTATAACATATATATTCAAGTGGAAATGACACATATTCCCCTTCTTATAACCCAAAATTGGTCCTGATGAGTTTATTGATGGAGTTTAAAGTAGGCGTAACTCGCTAACAGTATTAACTCATAGATCCTTAATCTATTGAATGAGATCCCAAATCATGAAATCTAGGAAAGATATTTCTTAAACACTTGAATATTATTTACACCATGTCCTACATGGTTAGTCAAAGCTTGATGTCAATCATGATAATTCTCCCAAAAACATCACGCTAAAAGTTCCTTGATAATTGAAACCACACTAACTTGGGATGGTCAATAAAATTGAATTGTGGGTTTGTATCTAACATAATTATTGGAAGGACATGCTGCCTAAATGTTTTAGTTTTTTTATTTTTTTCATTATGTATAAAATCCAAATTTTAACTTATCACACACCTTTTAAATATTAATTGGATTTTACATGAGTAATTAACCATGTATAAAAATATTTACACATAATCTCATTATATTTTATTTCATATTTCATGATTGTTAATTCATTTACTAAGTGATCATGTAGAATCAAAAAATATAAATAATAAACCATGAAAATGAAAAAATACCTAAAAAATTAGTTGAATTATAATGATATAATCTAATGGTTAGATTATCCAGAAGATGATAAAATAATCCTCAATCCTAGGGAAAACACCTTGAACCATAGCTTGGTTCGTGTTGCAACATTCCACCCTGGATCCTATGTATAAAACCAATCAACTCCACCATGACCATGAGAATCAAACCTCCCCCTCTCTCCTAAGATCCCCATCCTGGCAGAGTAATTTACACACACACAGGTGAAGGGATCTAAAGGATTGGATAAGGGTTTACATAAAATAATCCATAGCACACTGGACATTGTATAATAAGGATAAGGTAATAAAGCACATGCCATCATTTTAATTTAATTTTAATAAATTAAAAGGAAACCAATCATGTACAAAGGTATGGTATAAGTTCCTAATAATCAATGTAACATGTAATGAATACACCTTTACAATCATGTTATTAGTTACTTCAGTAAATTATTTAATTATGATAAAACAACATGAATTAATTAAATTAATTAAATTTATATAAATTTTATCCAAATATCCTTGACATTATATATTATATAATTTTAATAAAATTAAAAAAAATTAGTTATATTTAAAATTAAAAATTAAACAAGTGTAATTGGAGAAAAAACATACACTAAACTGAGCTATTCAACATTGACATTATTCTTGTGAATTCCCTTTTAATCCAATATATATACATGGTTGGTAATTAAATGGCATTTAATTTCTAAAAAATGAAAGAATGAACACATATGAATTACTTTGTTTGTTATTCTCTTGATTCACATGGAGTACATTATAATCTAAGACTATACATAACTTTTATATTATGAATTTAACCGGGAAATTAATTTAATATAGAATCGACAATCCTATTGAATGGTGTGTAATTTCTAATTATCCACACAAAGAACACATGTGAATATCTTTAATTGAATAATTAATTATTCTCTGTATGTTAAATTACATATAGTATATATAGTTGACTACACTCTGTGCTCTGGGTTACATGACTTGTAATCTCTTATACCTGTTTCAGTGGCATACAACTAGGGACTGGGAATTTTCCCCTTCCATATATGTGTACAAGCTATACAGTGTAAAATATTATAACATGAAGTGTTTATTTCGAGTTTCATAGTTTTTCATTCCCCATATCATGTTCAAGATACATGACATGAATGAACCCCATGTGCTCTCTACCATAAGAACACAAGGACCTCACATCATATACAAGAGTTACATGGTGTGTAGTTATTAAAATGTGATGCCTTCTAGTCCAAATATTTACAGATCCTATTTTATTGGATATAATCTTATATCATCGGTTTGATCTATTTAACAGGGAAGATAAATATCAGATACATGGTTACATGCTATTTAATTTAGTAAATAGTGTATATTCTTCTGTTATCTGACTAGAATTCTTGGCATCTTTATATGGTGTTTTCAGAAATTTTGTCGTTATTATTTAAGATTTGTTTCAGTTGTTTAAGTGTGAAAAAAATAAAGGTAAGATAAAATGAATTTTATATCCCAATAATGAAAAGATTTGAAGTAAAATAAATTTAAAATGCATAACATTCAATCAATTATAAATAAATAAATAAATATAAATTAAACATGTGACCACTTTGATACCTCTTGTAGTTTTGAGGCACAATGAAAGTCCCTTTTGGGGATGGCTAAATAGAGTTTTTTCTTAATTTAAGAATAATATATGCTGTATATGGAAAGTTAAATCTATAATTATGGATTTAAATCATAGATTAATTAAATTTTTAAAACAACCATACCAAATGGAGAGGATCATAACATATAATTTATATCAAATTCAAATCTATATATATAATTACCTAAAATTTTATTCATTCTTTTTTGATAATACAGTTCAATAAATATTATAGTACCATCATTTCATTATAGGATCCAAGATAAGAATCAGACTATAGGTTATTCACACATGCACCACAATCTCTAAATGTCATTTTAGAATTTTTCAGGTGTGGTCACAGTTGATCTTGATCACTAGAATCATATGTGGTTTATCATAACATAATTATATTTTAGGATGAAAAATTCTTCATTTTATCTCAATGGGTTGAGGTAAGAGGAGTACAGAGCACACTCTAGATCCTTATAACACTCTTTACAACTTTGGATAAACTGTATCTTCCTTTTGTGCACAAGAAATCAATCAATGTTTATAAATCCCCCTTACAAATTACTTAGTTATTAGTGAACCCAATGTCTTAATAATATTATAATTAATATTTACTTGACTTGTGAATCCCCAAATAATAAATAAATACCACTTATATAATTTCTAATCTAAATATTTATCATGTTCTGCTTATCCTCCTCGATATTCACTGAACCTTGAATAATGACTATTTAGTTAATAAATAATTATAATTTCGTTATTAGTTGATAATTTTAATTAATATTGTATTCTTAAAACCTTGAAAATAAATATTTATTATTATTTAACTCATATATTATTTCGAATAACTTTTTATTAAATCATGTTGATCAACCAAACCTAAATAATTTTGACACCACAAAGAATGAATAATATTTATTCAAACTTGTAAAATTAAACATTTAATTTTACTAAGATTATGAATACATAAAGTGTGTGACCCTATAGGTCTATTTATCTACGGATATAAGAGAATATTCCCAAAGCCCAAGATTAGAACCCGACAACACAACAAGGCACATATAAAGAAAGAAGTTAATGTTTCCATGAAAAAAACCTCTTATGAACACCCAATGTGTAATATAATACTTTTATCATGATATCTATAATAAATAAGGCTTCATACTGGTGTCATCAACCTATGTTCTCAATGTCTCTTGAAATGAATTTATGGAAAATAACATGAACATAGGGCACCATAGCTATGGATTTATCCAAGAAGTTATATTCTTATAAAAGTTCGTGAGATATCGACTTCTATCATGGGACAAAAGGGATAAATTATTTCTTTCATTTTTCTATTAATTAAATATCACTCATGATGCACCTAATTTATACTACTTCATTGTGATCATATGACTTCATGATTTTCATCAATACATAATATTACATGACATATGAAATTCAGTAATGATAATATTAATGTCTAATAATCAATACACGGGTATATAGATTAGAACATCCAATGACACATATAAATTTTGATTTATTTCTAGGGGTTCGTGTTCCCATAATCTCATGATTTTGAAATTAAAAAGAGTACGCACTATGAGTTTCCTTACTTTATAACACATATCATTTGTGTCTAGTAAAATGATATGTTTATGTGATAAAACATATATTCAATATTAAAATCATGGAGCACATAAGTTTACATCATTTCAGGGAATGTCTATGACCTTTTAGTGTGACAAATATTCTTTGACATAATCACATACCATTTCATGTACAGGAACAATCTAGATGTGAAGAGAAAATTAAGTATTATTAAACACAATGAATACATGTAACAATAAAGTACTAACAATTTTGTTTTAGGAAAAAAATCCAACATACCACACAATTCACCATATCAATAATGCCTTCATATTGTAAATTTTGGTGTCTACCCCACCTTTATAGATGAATACTCTTTACGAATAGTTATTAAAACCCATATAATGGAAGTAATTCTAATATGAAGTTCATATTCATCATCAATTCTATAGAAGATCTTAGATTGATTCAAAATATCAAATGAAAATTTCATTCCTTAGTAATTGGTATAATCTCTATATAAATAGATCCAATTAATGTCAAATATCACACAAAATTTGACTATAGGGAGAATATGAAGATTTTTAGGAAGCAAATTCCCACCAACATTTATCTGAGAGGAGCTATAAACTAGAGATATAATCATCATACAACTTGATGTTTTTTATTTAAAATTCAATGTCTAGCGACTGAGGTTTTTATTTGATGTTCTTATCAAACATTATAAATACAATGGAATCTATAAAATAAGAACCAAATATATCACTTTTTTTCTGGATAGGATGATTAGTACATATTACTGTAATTTTTTATTGGGACCCACTTTAGTAGTTTTGATTGCATAAGCCTTCCCTTTATACATTATCCTAGAAGGTTATTGATTCCAATTGTCATAATTTACCTTTATTTTCATTCACCTATTTTCATAATGTCTATAAACTATTCAATTTATGCATTTGAGTGTTGGTAGTGAATTTGGATGAGATTTATCTCTATTTATTTCATTGCTTTACCTCTTCAAAAAACATCAACATTCATTTTCTTGATGATCATCTTTTCCACATTTGAATAATATTCATGTCCCTTGGATACATTTTCCCTATGATTATTTCCAAATTTTCTAAATTAGTTAAGATTAATTTTCTTTTATAAATGGGTCTTATTATTTTAATTTCCTTGAAAATAAATCTTTACATTCTTACCCCCAAAATCATGAGAATAATAAGGATCTTTACACTCTATTTTATCCTTGAGATCACAATGACTTATTTCATCATAGAATTAAATATATATTATAGTTAATTCCTTTTAGAGACATTTCTTTAAACCACTAAATAATTAATCAATGTTTCATTCATCTTCGATGAAAAAACTAGAAGGGTTCCTCGCAGGTCTAGTGAAATTGTCCTCACATGTACTAAAGGATTATTCATCCTTTTAGTTTAGTTCTAATAATTCTCTTTAAATTAACATGTAAAAGGTTTTTTTGAAGATACTTATTGAAAAAAACATTATTAAACTATTCCTATGTCATAGTGCCAATTTTATCCTCTTTCGTCATATTATTGATAATGTAAAAACATTGAACATATTCTACTTTGAAATGATAAATAAAAAATATAACTTTTCCATTCACCAAGAATGTGAGAATGAAAAATTATGTTTTTTTTGGAACTGATTAATTTATTATATATTAATTGATTAGATGACCCACTGAAAAATGGTGGTAGTTTCCTTATGAAAGTATAAGTAGTTTTTTACCTTTCATTGTTCATTTGTAATCTCATCATGATTCATATCATGAGAGAGTTCCATGATCATAGTAATAATATTTTTCTTTCCAAATATCATTCCAATAATTTTATCATGAGGAAAATAATTTCATTATCTTTCACATTTGTTTTTCATGTGATTTCTCCTAGTTCCATCCATTAAATAAAACCAAAATGGTTCATGTTAGTATCAATCAATATTAACCAGATTATAAAATCATGTAATAATGAAAATCATTTCTAAGAATTCTTAAATTATGACACCATCTCATTATCCTATGACATTATAGGTTCATCCTATACCACATAAGTTTATCATTGATTTCATAGGTTTTATCCTATTATTATTCATAATGGATAATAAAGATAATATAAATCAATCAAACCATATACCTTGGTAATTTGAAACCATGTGTGAAGTTAGGATTTTTTTATGCACCAGGCGAAGATCAAGTTAATAACCAACTATACTTTTCATATTTCTTACCACTATGTGCATTAGTTCCAGAGCCTGCAACCACTTTTTTTTCATACATGGATGTACTATATAGAAAAACACACAATATATAACTTATATATACTTTAGTATTTTATCATATATATATAGTGTTATCACTAGGGTCTCACCATTTTTTCTAATCCTAATATCCAACAAATTTATAAACCCTATTATAATTCCAAATGAGGAGACCCAAGATTTATATAAATATATATTACATCATTTTAGATAAATATTCAATACATATCACAAAAATAAATGTATAAGGACCATAATGGTTTATTTTATTTAGATATAAAGATATATAAACAAATTATTTTCATGAAATATCATAAACATCTCCCAAAACATTATTCATATTCAATACCCTTATTGGATTATCATACTTAATAATAATATTCATAACCTAAGGAAACTGAAAAAATAATAAGGGGTGATATAATATTATTAGTAAGGGTAAATTTAAAACCCAAATTTTTTAAAATAATAACATCATGTTCAATAACGTATAAGACACACAACAATGAGCAAAAATGACCCATAGAATATATTATTTAAATATGGTAATTATAACTAATAATATGGAATTAATAAAATTAAACACATTATTAAATATATATATATATAAGGTTTCTAATAAATACAAATATATTTATTAATTCTTAGGAAATAAACATTCAATTTTCTGTAAAGTCATTTTATGCTACAAAAATATGTTTTCTTCAAAAAATGGTTTTTATTCTTTTTTATATGGAGATAATATAATTAATTTGTAACAAATTTATTAATATAATTTTATAATAATGATGTAATTTTTCAAATAATCATATTAAAATCAAATTAGGGTTAAATTTTTTTATCCTTCTGAAATAATTAATTTTTTAGTGAATTGCGATAGTTACTGATTTTTCAAATACTTCTATTTCATTTCATGAAATAAAATAATTTCTTAGTAACACTATGTTTTATATTTGGTATAAAATTTAAATATTTACCATTTTATTTAATATAATATAATTATTTTTATATGAATAATAAATTTTCATGATTTCGGTATAAGTTTATTTTTATGCTTAAAAACACATATTTTCTAAAAACTATTTTCAAGTGCATAATTATTTTTGATTTTAATTAATTAAAATATCCTGTAATGAAGAATTTTTTAAATTAAATTTATATATTATATATCTATTTATATATATGAGTTTATATTCATATAATTAATATTACTAGCCATATAGTTTATGAAGAGTCATATTTTCCTTGAAAAAAGGATTTTTCGAAAAATAGTTTCTTCATCATGTTTTGTGCTCTTATTTTAAAATAAATTTCTCATAATATTTAATAAATTACTTGAATAAATGAATTTAAAATTTTAAATCAAAATTTCCATATTATCTTCAAGTGAAATTTGGAAAATATTCTGAAAAGATTAATTTGTTAATGAATATTAGAAAACTCATATGTTTACTAAAACATTTCTCCCGGTTTGAATAAATTAAAAAGTAAAATTTAATTTTAAATGGATTTAAAAGTAATATTAGACCAATTATTTTTTATTAATCCAATTTAGTTCATTTTAATCAATTTCATTTTGCTATTTTATATAAAAATATTTTATATCTATGAAAACATTTTATTTAGAAAACCTAATTTTCATCTCGTTTGCATGTTTAATTTTAAATTAAATTATGTAAATTAAATGAACTAAATTTTTTTAAAGTGAATTACATATTTTTAATAATAATAATTAATATTATTTAATAATTTTAATTTAATTTATTTCAAAATTAATAGTAAAAATAGTAAAAAATCTATTACCATAGTTTTGGATAAAACTGGTTTAGCATGGGTTAAACTAAAATGATAAGTTTTAAAATGACCTAAAACATTTATAATTGTAATATAATGAAAATATTTAGACATTATAAAATCTATATATTTATATAGAACCATTTTAGAACCTTTTCTCCTAGAATGTTACATGGAATTTTTGTAAAACATTGAAAATTTAAAAGTGTTCCACACACATAAATTATAAAAGGGAACACCATATCCTATCCTATCATATTCACACAAAAAGATACTTTTAATTCAGAAAATAATTACCCAAATACCTTCCTTAAATCCCCATCGATTACCTAGAGTTCTTTTTTATTATAAAAAACTTTTCTTAAGAAAGATTTTGGGGTAATCCTAAAAAGATTCTTTAATGAATATTTATATTTTTTAACCATGTCTTTTTTAGTTTATTATTATAACTCCTAAAAATATTCTATAAATTTTATGAAATTATCAAAAATTTATATAAAATATAATTATATTTTATTATTTTACGTTAATAACATACATCCATCTCCTCAATCATCAAATGGGAGATGAAACTGTCGATCATGTGTTTGGAGGAATACCACCTCACGAATTGATGAAATTCAATTTCTATCACCACCTCTCAAAGATAGATATTGTTTAGTCAATAAGGTTTCCTTATGAATTTTCCATTCCTTTTTGTTTTGAAAATCACAAACACTCTTCCTCAAGGAAATTTTTCTCCTTTCCCAGATTTATTGTAATCATAAAATTTTCCTTCCCCAAGGAAATTTTTCCTTACCAATGTTTTCATTGTTCATATTTTGGTTTCTCTAAGACTAACACTTTTTATTTCTAAATGTAAAATTCGGTTTCGTATCCAAAACCTCTAAATTCTATAAATACTTAGACATACAGTATTTCGTTTTCAAGATACGAATTCAGACTCCGAATTTTCTGAAATTTTGACTCTGAATTCTATAAAATTATGACTCTGAATTCTCGTAAATTGTGACTCTGAATTCCTCAGAATTAGGAATCCAAATTCTGTAAGGGTTGGTGTCCTGAGAACGAACTATTTTTTACTTTGATTACATGAATTTACATTTAATATATATTGTTCGTTGTTCTGCATGTCTATAATATAATAATGTCTTGGAATATTTGTTACATTGATAAGGTCATGGCAGATCCCTGCTATGATGAGAACCTTGAAATTCTATAACAATATTCTTAAATATAGTTATACAGTTAGATGACATATTATGATAGGACATATAGTGTATAGACCGTCATGTGCGAGTACTCGTAAGAAGACAAGACTCTCTCTCGTGGAGATCCCAATTGGTAATCTCCATGATGGGAGATTATGAGAATAGACCCTCCAGTAGTGATTTCGCATGTCTTGGTGTCATCAGATATTACTATCTGTGAGCGTATGCAATGGTCCTTAGACTAGAAGATTATCATTAACTCATGTCATGACTCGTGCACTTAGATTTATTGATGAAAACCGTCACGAAGACATTTGGCGGGAAGTAGGGTATGTTGGGTGTGTCACGAATGACATGATTTTAATGGATAAGTAGAGGAAGGATACGTCCCTTCCATATTTATGGAAGTAAATATCTTGGGCCCTTTTATTAAAATAGAACTGTCGAACAAATTCCATGGCCATGGTGTCACGATGAGTTTATTTCTGGAAGTCAAAGAATGGCACATCAAGCATATTGGTTTATGACACTGCCATGAAACCTGTTTGATGATATATTGAGACAAAGGGATTAAATTACATAGTAAGCATTCGTGTGAGGTAAAACGTCAATGCGGCATCAACTTCTTTCTCTTGGGTGTCTTGACCAATTTCTAGACAGTAATCTTGGACTTTAGGCAAGCCCGCCTAATGCCAACGAGAAAGAGGCCTAGAGGGTCATACACTAAGTGTATTCAAGTATCTCAAGTAGAATAAAGATTATTACTGTACGTGTTTTAATAATTATTCAAGGAAACCTAAATCGTTTTAATGTTGGAGGAATACAAGTACATGATGTGTATTAATGATTACATGTTGTGTAGTTTTATTTTCAAAACAAGCACATGCCAGGTATTATTGAATTCACACACCATGTAGTTTTCATTTTGGAATGAAATGAATAAATGAAAACAAGATATATACTCCATGTACATTGAATGTACATTCCGTGTAGTTTTCAATGAAAAACAAGTACACGCCGTGTATTTATGATGACACACTGTATCGTTTTTCCCAGTCAGGAATTTGAGGAAATAATATCATTTTATTAAATGATATTTATTATAATTAGTGTGGGAGCATGTCATGGAATTAATGAATTGACATGGGGTTTTCAAAAGAGTTAATGAAATAAATAAAATGCGTAACATGTTTTTTTTATTGTCATAACTTTACAACCTCAAGCCCGATTATAAATATCCTCACAACCCCAAATCCTTTCCCAAAAGAGAATAATTGTGCCCAATAATTTTAGAGAATTCTCTCATAGGCAAAGAACTCCTCCAAGAATAATCTCAAAGACCGAGATAGATCCTCCTCTATCGAATCAATACAATCTAAGGCAGACAATGCAAGAAAAGGTTCCTCCATGCTAGCACCTGGAGAATAATTTGGCGACGTCCAGAGAAATGTGGTGCACGTGTGGATCACCGCTAGAGGAAGTCTAAACATGGCTTCTGTGACGCAATGATGAATCACATTGGAACGTGATCAAGAATATCATTGAAGAAAGAACACCAAAAGGTACATCTTGTCAATTAATTAAATTAATTATAATCAACCTGTAACGATCCTACTTTTTGATTTTGGGACTGTCATTTTCTTTGTCTATTTTTGTGATTCGATTCATGGAGACTGGTGTTTATCATTGTATTGATCCCAGATTGATAATTGCTAATGAAAAAAAGGCCAGGTGGGCACATCCACCCACGCACTTCCGCCGCGCCTGAAACCTTCAATTGGTATCAGAGGGTGGTTACAACATTGATTATAGTTATTTAATTTTTGTTGATAATTTACGCATTTATATTTGATTCAATTCAAGATAAATCATTCTTTAAAACGGAATGAATGAGATCTTTTCTTCCTCCTTTGTTTCTCGATTCCCATCACAAAAACAAACATTTAATTTTAATTTTGATTAAATTGAAAGTTAGGAACTCATCCGGAGGAGCCGCTCTTTCTGTCTGTACAACACAAGAATACACAACATGTATTGAAAACTACATGTTGTGTACTTAGGTTCAATGAACCGTACTGGTCCACCAAACCACACTGTATGAATTGATTATGCCTAAGTATTTATTACACCATGTTGACCAGAAATGAATAGCATGTGGAAACTGGAATACAAGGCATGTATGTTGACTCAACACACCGTGTAGTCCGTTCCGGCCCAGGTGAAAACCTGTACAAGGAGAAGTCGTGTTCTGCTTACAAGGGATTTCCAGTCCAGTATCTACATAACAAGGAAGTAAACACCATGTTATATTAATCTACACGTCGTGTACTCCAAAATTTACAAAGTACAGAAAACACGTCAAAGCCCCCGGCGTGTACTTTGGATAAAGGGTGAACATACACAGCGTGTAGGCTGTATTACACACCGTATTATTTATAGAAATGGAATTTCACCAGGTTTCTTCTAAAAGTACAAAGACCTTTATAAGGAATATGGATGAGAAGAATCTCAAGGAAATTTAGAAAGGAATTTAAGATAAATAATTGATTAATTATAAGATCATAATTAATTGAATTCAAGCGCGACTTTTCATGAATAATAAAATGATTGAAATAATTTGAATTCTAAATATGTGTAAATGTCATTGCATGCTATGGATGATCATGAGATAGACCAAATACCCTTTGTATGTGTGTATGGTTTCAATTAAATTTGTTTAATTTAAATTCATTTGCCTACGAGCCATATTCTAATAAACTGTTGGGCCTGCATGCCCATTGTTTCTTTAATGTAAACCCCATGTAATGGAGGATCTCCCAAGCCAGTGGAGACAGTTCAAAACCCTAATCTGGGGCTAAAACAACCCAAGAAGATACAAAAGGTCGACAGGTGGGAGCTGCAAAACATGAACCATCGGGTTCAAGGTGTTTTTCCCTAGGTCAGGGTTAGCTTATCAAACTGGTAGATAGGCTAACCAATAGAAGCTCAGGATCATGACATTTTATTTTATTTCTGTCTAATTCAATGGTTTATTTATTTTGTATGTGTTGTCGTGATCACATAATTAATGAAACAAACAAGCTAGAAAAGATGGAATAAAATAAAAATGGGACTATGTGTAAACCTTATCAGAACATAGTTAATCACTTATGCAAGCATCACTTAATATTAACAATCATGTGATAATGAAAAACTACGCATAAAGAATAAAATCCCTCAAATAACATATTAAGTCAGACCAATCCTTCCATTACTCTATTAAGGAAAAGACACAATAAAACTATTTGTTTGACCAACCCTTGTTGGGACACTTAATTTTATAAAGGATGCTCTGATGAAAGTTTCAGGTTGACTTAAACATTTTACATCGAGAAGAGTGGCCCTTACTAGACTTTTTGTAAAATAGAGGCAAGTACTGAGGAAATCCACGTTAGGATTTCAGGATTGGGTAGTCCACTCAATAGATCAAGGAACTATAAGCTTACAGTTGGCAAAGACCTACCTACCAAAATACCTTCAAGTAGCTTGACCAACCCTTTTTGGGGTTATGAAAAGGGGAATGTGGATCCTTGCCACTAGAATGTCAAAGAAACTGTACATTACGAGTTCAATGGTGGGGGTTATTTGGACATGATAAAATAGTGGGATAATTAATAAAATTTAATATTTCTCATAAAATATAATTAAGAATGTACTGATAAATCTTCTCTTTTAAATTGTAGAATCAAATATGACAAGCTCATCAACCACATTTTCTCTTCAATCAATTCTGGACAAAGACAATATCCTCACTGGAAGTAACTTTTAGGAATGGTTTAGGTGCCTTCGGGTTATCCTATGCACTGAACGAATGTATTACGTACTAGAGTCCTCACATCCTGATTCTCCTACCCAAGGGGAAAGTGATGAAAATTTCCTGGTCTATGATCAACATTTGAGCGATGCACTCGATGTTAAATGGTTGATGATATCATCAATGTCAAGTAAGATCATGAAGTCTCATGAAGACATGGATTCATATAGCATTCTAGAGCACCTCCATGATCTATACTAGGAGAGAGCAAGACAAAAAAAGTTTGGGATCTCCAAGGCTCTATTTCAGAGCAAGCATGGAGAGGGTTCCCCATCCAGGCCTCATGTAGTCATGCTCATTGGATACATTGAGCGCTTGGGGGTTATAGGGTATAAAATCTATGTTGAACTGGGTTCCGATCTCATTCTTGCATCACATCACCATAGCTTTTCTAACTTTGTTATAAATTTCAACATGAACAACATTGAGAAGTCACTATCTGATCTCCTTATCCTCATTCACTAAGTGGACAATGATATGAATTGTGAAAAGATTTTGTCCTCATGGTGAATAAAAGTAAAGGGAAGGTGAAGAACATTGAGCCCAAAGCTTCTTCAAGGCCATCCAAGAAATGTAAGATCAAATGGGAGGCAAGAGAAAAAGATGTTGTTTGTTTTTCATGTGGCAAGAAGGTCCACTAGAAGAAAAACAACACTCATCTAAGGAAGCAAGGGGAAGCTTCATCAATGTTTATTATCGAATTAAATATATCTATTTCTAAAAATTGGGTATTAGATATAGCTTGTGGTTATCACGTATGTATCCAAATATAGGAATCAAGTAGATTCGGGAATATTGATCAAGGGGAGGTAGATCTACGAGAATCCAACAGAGCAAAACTTACTAATGTAGTTGTAGGGGACTAACACCTCACATTTCCTACTGGGATGGTCTTGGTTTTAAAAGGATGTTATTATGTACACTCTGTAACCAAAAACATTATTTTAGTGTCTAGATTAGATACTAAAGGATTCATCTTCATGTTTGGAAGTGGATGTTGCTACTTTTATAAAGATAGCATTTTTTTGGTAAGGCACATTTATATAACAGACATTATGTGATAGACTACACAACCCATGTAATGGTAATCGATGACAATGTAAATTCACATGACTCATACCACACCCAACTTTTTCATCACCGGCAAGGTCATGTGAATGAGAAACGTTTGACAAAATTGCATCAAGATTGTTATTTAGATTCTTTTGAAATAAAACCACTTGGTGTATGTCATGTATGTCTACAAGGAAAAATGACCAAAGCCCCATTTAGTGGGAAAGGTGAATGGGATAAAGAGCTTCTAGAATTAGTTCACACAGATGTCTTTGGACCATTTCTAGTTGAATTAAGGGGTGGGTTCTCATACTTCATAACTTTTACTGATGATTTTAGTATATATGGATATATTTACTTAATGAGGTATAAGTCAAATTATTTTGATTGATTCAAAGAATACAAGAATGAAGTTGAGAACCAGGTTGGTAATAATATTAAGAATCTCCACTCAGACAGAGGAGTATAATATCTTAATCAGGACATCATTTTTTTTGTGGGAGTTTGATATTCTATCTCAACTCACTCCCCCTTACACACCTCAGTGGAATGGTGTATCTAAAAGGAGGAACCACATCTTGTTGAACATGGTGAGATAAATGATGATTCATGCGAGTCTTCCATTACCCTTTTGGGGATATGCATTAGAAACAGTAGCACACATACTAAACCATGTACCAACTAAATCGATAAATGGTATTCCATACGAATTATGGAGTGGATTCAAAGCCATGTTATCCAATTTACATGTGTGGGGTAGCGAAGCATTTTTTAAGGCCTCTTCATGTAACAAGCTTGCACCCTGAGGCACAAAGTGTATCTTTATAGGATATCCAAAATAGATAAGAGGATATAACCTACACAACCCCTCAGATAAAAAGGTAATAGTGGCAAGACATGACATATTCCTTGAGAGGGAGAAAATATCCAATAGAGATAGTTGGAGTGAGATATACTTCGATGAAGTCGAGGATCAAGATGCATAAGAGTTAGTACAAGAACAGATTCCACAAAGCCCTATGGATAAAAAATCTATTCCAGAGACACATGAACAGTATAAGAGCACGAGAGAGGTGAGAAAACCAGAATGATATGGTTTTCTTGTCACCGAGGATGGTGACTCATTATTGGTTGAAAATGATGATCCTCTTACCTACAAGGAAACAGTTGAAGGCACATAAGCTACCAAGTGGAAAGAATCCATGAATTATGAAATGGATTCCATGTACCAAAACCAAGTCTATATTTTGGTAGATCCCCCAATTGATGTAAATCCTATTGGTAATAAATTGGTATTCAAGAAGAGTCTGGACATGGAGGGGAAATTCATCACATATAAGGCACGACTAGTTGCAAAAGGTTTTAGACAATGTCAAGGAATTGACTATGATGAAACCATTTCATCGGTTGCGATGATGAAATCCATCAGAATCTTATTGGACATTACTGCTTACCATGACTATGAAATTTGTAAAATGGAAGTCAAAACAACATTCATTGATGGGAACCTCCAGGAAGATGTCTACATGACACAACCTAAAGGGTTTGTGACTCCAAAGGATGCCAACAAGATATGCAAGATTCATAAATCCATTTTTTGATTAAAGCAAACATCAAGGTCATGGAATATTCGCTTTGATGAAGCTGTAATGGAATTTGGATGTGTTAAGAATTAATGTGGGCCTTGTGTCTACAAAAGGTTTAGTGGAAGTGAAGTTTTTTTCTAATAGTATATGTTGATGACATATTACTAATTAGAAACGAAGTACTTGTCTTACAGTCAGTTAAGGCATGGTTGGATAAATTAATATCTATGAAAGACTTGGGAGAGGGAGCATATATTCTTGGGATCAAGATCCATCGTGATAGATCCAAGAGAAAGCTGGGCCTATGTCAAAGTATAAACATTGACAAGATACGGAAGAGATTTAGTATGGAACAGTCCAAGAGGGGATTGTTGCCAGTGTCACATGGCATTCATACTTCCAAGAAACTATGTCCTTAGAAACATGTAGAGAGAGGGAAAATTTCACGGATCCCTTACACATCCACGACAGGGTCAGTCAAGTATGCTATGCTATGTACAAGTCTAGATGCTTCTTACGCATTAAGTGCAGTTGGAAGATATCAAGCTGACCCAGGAGACCACCATTGGATGGCAGTCAATACTATCCGTAAGTATTTGAGGTGTACTAAGGATATGTTCCTAGTTTATGGAGGAGATGAGGAACTAGTCATCAGAGGACATGTAGATGCTAGTTTCCAGACTGGTCAAGATGACATGAAGTCACAGACTGGATACATCTTCAGTTTGAATGGAGGTGCAGTGAGCTAGAAGAGCTCAAAAGAAAGTGCAGCTGTAGATTCTACAGCAAAGTCTGAGTATATCAAATCTTCTGAGGTAGCTAAAGAAGTAGTATGGATGTGAAGCTTCATCCAAGAGTATTATGTAGTACATATCAGTAAATATCCTATCACACACTATTGTGATAATACTTCAGTGGTGGAACTTGCAAAAGATCCAAGGTCACATCAGTGGACAAAGAACATACTTTGGAAGTATAATCTCTTGGGGGATTTTTCTCAGAGAGGTGAAATTTTTGTGAGCAGTATTTCCACGGAAGATAATGTGGAGGACCCCTTGACTAAATCCATGAATCGGTAGAAACATAATCATCATGTGAGTTCTAGCAGACTAAAAGTTGTAGGAAGTTGGATCTAGTCCAAGTGGGGTTTTTAAGGGTTGGGGTCCAGAGAACCAACTGTTTTTTACTTTGATTACATGAATGTACACTTATTATATATTGTTCATTGTCCAGCATGACTATAATATAATAATGTCCTGGAATATTTGTTTCATTGATAATGTCGTGGAAGATCCCCACTATGATGAGAACCTTGAATTTCTATAACAATATTGATAAATAAATTTCTACGGTTTGATGACATACTATGATAAGACACATAGTGTACAGATCATCATATGCGAGTACTCGTAATAAAATGAGACTTTCAGTCATAGAGTTCGCACTTGATAATCTCCCAAATGGGATATTATGAGAACATACCCGCCAGTAGTAATTACTCATGTCTTGGTGTAATCGGATATTATTATCTGCAAGCCTGTGTAACGGTCCTTAGACTGGAATATTATCATTAACTAATGTCATGACTCGCACAATTAGATTTAGAGACGAAAACCGTCACGAAGGTAGTTGGCAGGAAGTAGGGTATGTTGGGTGCATCACAAATGACATGTTGTTAATTGATAAGTCAAGGAATGATTTTTCCCTTCCATATTTATGGAAGTAAATATATCAGGCCCTTTGATTAAAATAGAACTGTCGAACAAATTCCATGGCCATGGTGTCACGACGAGTTAATCTCTGGAAGTCAAAGAATGACACATCAAGCATATAGTTTTATGACACTGCCATGAAACCTACTTGATGAGATATTGAGACAAAGGGATTAAATTACACATTAAGCGTTCGTTTGAGGTGACACGTCAATGTGGCGTCAACTTCTTTCTCTTGGGTGCCTTGACCCGTTGCTAGACTGTAATCTTGGAAATTAGGAAAGCCTGCCTAATGCCAACGAGAAAGAGGCCTAGAGGGTTACACACTAAGTGTATTCAAGTATCTCAAGTAGAATAAAGATTATTCTCGTACGTGGTTTAATATTTATTCAAGGAATCCTAAGTCATTTTAATGTTGGAGGAAGACAAGTACACGGCGTGTATTAATGATTACATGCCGTGTAGTTTTATTTCGAAAACAAGTACACGCTGCTTATTATTGAATGTACACGCCATGTAGTTTTCATTTTGGAAAGGAAATGAATAAATGAAAGGAATATATATACGCCATGTAAATTGAATGTACACGCCATGTAGTTTTCAATGAAAAACAAGTACACACTATGTATTTATGATTACACGCCGTGAAGTTTTTCCCAGTCAGGATTCTGAGGAAATAATAACAGTTTAGTAAATGATATTTATTATAATCAGTGTGGGCGCATGTCAAGGAATTAATGACTCAACATGGGGTTTTCAAAAGATTCAATGAAATAAATAAAATGTGTAATGCATTTATTTATTGTCATAACTTTATAACCTCAATCCTGATTATAAATATCCTCACAACCCCACTTCCTTTCCCAAAATAGAAGTGTTGTGCACAAAAATTTTGGAGAAGTATCTCAACGCCGAAAGAACTCCTCCAAGAATAATCTCAAGACCGAGAGAGATCCTCCTCCATCAGATCAAGACGATCTAAGGAGGAAAACACAAGCAAAGGTTTCTCCACGCTAGCACCCAGAGAATCCATTGGCGACGTCCAAGGATATGTGGTGCACATGTGGATCACCACTAGAGTAATTTTACACTTGGCTTCTATGATGCAATGGAGAATCACATCAGAACATGATCACGAATATCAACGAAGAAAGAATACCAAAAGGTATTACTTGTTAATTAATTAAATTAATTATAATCGACCAGTAACAATCCTACATTGTGATTCTAGGAAAATCCTTTTATTTGTAAATTTTTGTGATTTGATCCATGGAGACTATCATTTATCATCGTATTGAACACTGATTGATCATTTCTAATAACAAAAGTCCAAGTGGTCACATCCACCCACTCCATTCTGCTGCGCCCAGAACCTTCTAATTACTCAGAATTAGGGCTCTGAATTCCTCAGAATGCAGACTCTGAATTCCTCAGAATTCAGACTCCGAATTCCTCAGAATTTGGACTCTCAATTCCTCAAAATTCTGACTCTAATTCTTAAGAATTACGACTCCAAATTCTTCAGAATTCAGACTCCGAATTCTTCAAAATTCGGACTCTGAATTCTTCAGTATTCGCAGTCCAAATTCCTTAGAATTTAGATTCTGAATTCCTCAAAATTTAGACTATAAATTCCTCATAATTTAGCCTCTAAATTCCTTGATAAATAGAATCCAAATATCCCTTAATATAGACTTCGATTGTTCATTTGATTAGACTCTGAAAATTCATTTTTTTTCTTCATACTCTGAAAAATGGATTTAGTTAAGAAACCAAAATTTTCTTACCCTTGTTATAGTTATGAAACGATGTCGTACATTCTGTTTCTAACTAACCATTGTTTGAGCGACACATGTATAGGTTCCTCTGAGATTCATGGAAAAATATAACCATTGGAGGAGGGAGCCAACCGTTCTAGGGGTTACAATAAATATGAGCTCATTTGAATGATCTCACAAGTTTTAATAATGATTAATAACTCTAGAGACCACATGTTGGTGAAGTTATTTCTAGAGAGAGATAATCTCATGTCTAGTACGTACTGAACATCTTGTTCATATTGCTTCATGTGACTCCGATTGTTGATGTTCCGAATCGAGGGCTTTCATGGATAGAAAGACAGAGGTGCCGACTACCTTAAAGATCGACGACTTACTTGGTGTGGAAGACATAGGTGCTGACTACCTTGAAGTTCGAGGGCTTGTGGGGATAGAAATAAAGATTTCAATATTCCAATCAAGGGATTACCCCGGTGTGGTAAGATAGACATTCGTAAAAGTATAAATGAAGGGTCCTTTATCCAAGGTTATTGGATACACTACTCTTTGGGTTAAAATATTTCACACTTGTTACTTGTTCTGTTTCATGTTTATTTCCCACTGCATTTTGATTGATAAGGAAATTATAACTATCTTATATGTTTTTGTTATTGTATACTCTTATTAGTAAGAATCTATACGCTTTAAGGTAGAAAATATTTCCTAGTAAACTTTACTTTAGTTTCATTTCCAAAACAATATTTCTAGAACCTAGCAAGTTTGTATAACTAAGAGGTCTTCTGAATTTACCTTGTTTAACATTGCTAAACATTGTTTTCCTTAAGGTTAAAAATGAAAAAATTTCACCACCTTTAATGGTTCCAAAAGATTTTTTTTAAAGTATACAATTCAACCCCTCTTGTATATTGAGCATCTACATCATATTTCGATCCTACAATTGGTATCAAAGGAGGTATCTAAAATACTTATATATTCACATATATGTTTTCCTTTCTCAAGTTTCATTGTTATAATTTTTTTCTCCTTTATTAGAAATGTTTTTTCCTTGATTACGAACATTTTCTACGAACAAGGTTTTTTGGAAGGACATTTTGATTTATATGGAAGAAATGAATGTTGGATATATTTACAATATAAATCCTACCATGCCACATATTTTTGATGGAAATGATTATGACTATTGGAGAGATCCTATGAGGACTTTTGTTATCAATACTGGAGTTGATAATTTTGTTATGTTGATTTGATATTACAAGATTCCTGATAAGGAAGTTAGAAATTTAACGTATCAAGAAAAGTAAGAGCATCAATTAAATTACAAGGTAAGCAACACATTGTTTTGTTCTATGACTAGAAATATATACAACCAAATTTCTTCTTGTAAAGTAGCTAACTTCATCTAGAAGAAATTGGAGGTTACTCATTTTGGTATATCTAAAGTTATAGAAACTAGAAGTGCCATGATTATAGCAGAATATCATGGATTTCCTTCCCCATATGGAGAACTAGTTTGTAGGGTACACCAAATTTTTAGGACTATGGTTAATAGTATACAATATATGGGTTAAAAGGGATTAGATGATGAGGCTCTTGTGGACAAGATTATTGAAATCATTCCTAATGAATGGGAATCTAAGAGAACAACTATTGATTAAAATATGAATGTTTCTCAGATTACACTTGATGAAATTTTTGGTACTCTTATTCAACATGAGACGAGAATGAAAAGAGATGATGATATCAATAAAAATAAGAATGGTAATGGAAGTGTAGCTTTTACTACTACTAAATCTATGACTCTTGAAAGGGTTACAAGATCCATGATAAAGAAAGTCACTATTGTATTAGAATCAAGTGAGAGTGAGCATTATGAGAATGAACTAGCTAATCTTGCTCATAGGATGAAATATATAGTTGGGAAAAAAGATTTTAAATATAGATATAAGAAGAAAGACCAAAAAGGTAGAAAAGACTCTGAAGTTACCTGATATGAATGTAAAAAAGAAGGTCATATCAGACCAGATTGTCCTATGCTAAAGAAAATGTATATAAAGGAAAAGAATTCTAAAAGGAATAGAAAGAAGTTCTACAAGTATAAAACTAAGAAAATTTTGAAAGATAATGACACCTGGAGTTCCAGTGGTGGAGACTCTTCTGATGAATCCTCATAATATGAATCTTCTCATTAGAAGAATCTTAGTTTACTTGCCAGATTACCCATTGAAAATCATTGTCAAATGGTTAAGGAACACAATACCGAATCTATAAAAAATGTATCTTCAAAAGAAAATTATAGTGATAATAAATATTATGAGTCTTCAAGTGAAGAATCTTCTTCTAATGAAGATAATATATTACTTACATATGAATACGTTTTTATGTTTTCTAAACTTCTTTAGAGTGAAAATTCTAAATTCATGAAAAATATTGATAAGTAAAATTCTAGAATTTCTATTCATACAAAATAAGTATCAGATATTTCTAAAGATCTTGATAAGAAAACTTTTGATTTTGAAAGTATTTCCAAAAACCTTGAGGAAGTAAATTCTGAGAGGCATAAAATTTCTAAGGATATTGAAAATGTTATTTCAATGATAAATATATTAGAGACTAGCTCTTGTTCTAAAACTAATGTTTTTGAAGATAAAAATTTCTCTATTAAACTAAAGTCCAAAATTTTGTCCTTGAGGAAGTGTTTGTCAAACTTTACCTTATTTAACGAAAACGTTGATAAGATGAATTCCCAAATTCGACCTCTAAGGAAAAGTTTTGGTTTTGGTTATACCCATGCTAAACCTATATTTAGTAATAACTATTTCATTCCACAAAGTGCTCAATTCTGCACTAAGTGTCAGTGTGGTGGAAATTGGGTGAAATGTTCTTCTTTTCACAAAACTCTGTCTTTAGGTTTTCATAAAGCTTATTTTTTTAAGATAATGTGGGTACCTAAAATTTTGCTTTCTGAAATTTTCGGATCAAAGAATGTTTGGATTCAGAAAGTCTAACACTCTTAATTTCAAGAAAATAAAGATAGTACCAACAACAATACAGGGTACATGGATAGTGGATGTTCTTATCATATGACTGGTAACAAAATATTCTTTGAAAATATTATCTAGATGAAAGGAGGAAAAGTAACTTTCAGGGATAACGCTCATGGAGAAATTATCGGTATAGGAAACATTGTTCTTCCTGGAAAAACATTGATTTCAAACGTTTTATTTGTTGAGGGTCTTAAGCACAACCTCATTAGAATAAGTCAATTGTGTGATGAAGGATACCTTATGAATTTTAAGAATGACAAGTGCTTAGTTCACAATTCCATGGATGATTTTTTTCTTTCTTCCCATAGGCAAGAGAATGTATACACACTGAACATAGAAGACCTTAGGATCCAAGATATACCTTGTCTTAGTGGAATGTAAGATCAATATTTGTTATGGATTAGAAGGTTAGGACACGGTAACCTTAGGAACCTATGAAAACAATCTAAGAAAAGACTCTTTAAGGATCTAATGGAGTTTAGATTTTATTCTTCAAAAGTCTTTGATACTTTTCAATTTGGAAAGCAACATAAATAAAGTTTTAAATCAATCGGTGAAGTCTCAACAACTGATGCATTACAGTTGGTGCATATTGATCTTTTTGGTCCATTACAAACTAGAAGCATTGGGCGAAAGTATTATGTATTTGTCTTAGTTTATGATTACACTAGATTTACGTGGGTCTATTATCTAGCAAAGAAATCAGATGTTTTTTCTTATTTAAACATTTTTAGATCCCAATTGAAAAATGAGAAAAACCTTCCATTGATAGCTATTCATAGTGATCATAGAGGAGAATTTCAAAATTCTGATTTTGAAACTTTTTGTAGTGGAAAAGGCATTACTCATAACTTCTCAGCACCAAGAACCCCTCAACAGAATGGTGTTGTTAAAAGAAGAAATATAATTCTTCAAGAGATAACTAGAACCATGTTGAGTGAATATTCTATAGCAAAACATTTTTGGTCTGAAGCTGTAGGTACTACTTGTTATACTATAAATCGAGTTTTGATTAGACCTTTTCTCAATAAAACACCTTTTGAGTTATGGAATGGTAAAAAACCTAGACTTTCCTAATTCAAGGTATTTGGTTTCAATATATTCATTCTGAATATTAAAGACAATTTATATAAATTCGCACCAAAATCTAATGAAGGAATTTTCTTAGGATACTCCACAACTTCTAAGGACTGTAGTGTTTTTAATAAAAATACTTGTATTATTGAAGAAACAGTGCATGTCAAATTTGATGAAACTGATCTCTTTGTTTTTAAATAACCCTAACCTATATCTTCAGATGTGTTTTCAAAAACTGATTTTCAACCCTTGATAGAAAATACTTTTGATAAGGAAAATTTTCACGAAAATTTTTCTGAAGCATTTACCCTAGAAGACTTTCTACCACATGTGGATGAACAGGTTTTACAAAACCCAAATCAGTTGCTTCTGAAGAATCATCCCAGTGATAATATCATTGTTGATGTAAATCAACCTGTAAATACTACATGTTCCTTATAAAATGAAGCAGAAAATCTAGAATTTTATTTCCAATTAGAACCAAAAATCACTGATGAAGCTTTAAGTGATTATGATTGGATCAAAACCATGCAAGATGAGCTAAATGGATTCAAAAAGAATAAAGTCTAAACCATGGTTGAAAGGCCTAAGGAAACTACTATTATTGGAGTAAAATGGGTCTTCAGAAATGAGTGTGATGAAAATGGAATCATAGTAAGAAATAAATCTATATTAGTTTCTAAAGGCTATAATCAATAAGAATTAATTGACTATGAAGAAACCTATTCTCTAGTAGCTAGAATTGAATCTATTCGTATTCTACTTGCCTTTGCAGCATTCTTTAATATTAAACTTTTTCAAATGGATGTTAAATGTTATTTCCTTAAGGGTTATGTTTAAGAGGATGTTTTTGTTAAACAAACTCATGGTTTTGAAGATAAAAAACATCCTAAACATGTTTTCAAACTTACCAAAGCATTGTATGGACTTAAGAAATCTCCAAGAGCGTGGTATAATAGTCCTTCCAGATTTTTGTTACAAAATGATTACATTAAGGGAAATGTTGATCCAAAACATTTTATAAGGAAAGATAATAATAATGTTTTAACTATTAAAATTTATGTTGATGGCATTATATTTGGTTCAACTCAGCAATCTTTAACTAATTCCATTGAGAATCTAATAAAATCTGAGTTTGAAATGAGTATGATGGGTGAGCTAACATTTTTCCTTCATTTTAAAATTTCTCAAAAACCAGAAGGAACTTATTTATCTCAACATAATTATATTGAAGATATTCTTAAAAAGTATGGATATGACAATAATAAAATTATAAGTACTCCCATTGGTACCTCAAATACTCTTGATCTTGATGAATTTGGGAAACCAGTAGATCAAACATCTTTTATAGGTATGATAGGAAGATTACTATACTTGACAGCTAGTCATCCAGTCTTAATGTTTTAAGTATTATTATGTGTTAGATATTAATCCAATATTAAAGAATCTCATTTAAAGGTAGTCAAAAGAGTATTTCTCTACTTAAAGGGAGCCATGGATTTAGGAATCTTTTATACTTCTAGAAATGATTTTGCTTTAATTTTTTTCTTCAGATGCTGACATTGGTGGATGTAGAACGGATAAAAAAGTACATCCGGAACATGCCATTTTTTATAAGATTCATTAGTTTCTTGTTCATGCAGAATGAAACACTCAATTTCACTTTCCATTGCTGAAGTTGAATATTTATTAGCTGGAAGTTGTTGTGCTCAAGTGTTATGGATGAAACACACACTCACAGACTACGGTATGAGCTTTACAAAAACATAAATTTTGTGTGATAATACTAGTGCCATTTCCATTAGTAAGAACCCTTCACACCACTCTCATGAAAAACACATCGCTATTAGGCATCACTTTCTTAGGGATCACAATAAAAGGTGATATCATTCTTCAATTTATCAGAATGCAAGATCATCTTGGTGATATTTTCACAAAATCTTTACCCTCTGATAGATTTGAATATATTAAACACTAGTTAGGAATTATTACCGTAAGGTAATATTTCATATTAACTCCTTTTTGAAACCTATCTCTTTACAGTAAGAAACTCATTTTCATAGGGGTAGTACATTTTCTTCTTTTCCTTCTTTTTTTTCGTTGTAAATTGTTTTTAGTCAATTTTTTTTGTATTCTAAAATTTTTCATACTAACTTTTGTTTTTCATATTATAAAAAAAATCCGTACTCAAAAATTTTTCGTATTTTAAAAAAATTTTCATACTCAAATATTATTATTGGATAAAATTTTTATCGGAATCAAAAAAATTTCACAGTCGTAAATTTTTTGTAATATAAAATTTTTCGTAATATAATTTTTTTTCGAAATTATTCGTAGTTTAAAAAATTTTTAGAGTCTAATTTTTTTCGAAATCTATAGTCCTTCAAGAAGAATTTACGTCATTACAAATAATTTTCCTAGCAATCCAAAAGGTATGTTTTCTTTCTTAAATTTTCGTAATCATCCTTCTTTTTTTGGAATTTTTATCTTATTCAAGATTCTTTTTCTTAAATCCGAATGTTTTTAAAACCTCAAAAGATCGGAACCTAGAAAAATTATTTCTTCAGATATAATATCAACCGTCAGATCTGATCAGAAGTTTTTTAACCATTGGATCAAGTATGGAAGTTGAACCGTCGTCCCAATTGCCTATATAAAAGAACCTCGATGTTTTTCCCACATAGTTTCTCAAGACTTAATGTGCTGAAGCCCTACCTATGTATTTTAAGGAAATCCCAAATCTTCAGGGTTTTCTCAAATCTAAATGTCTTTACAAGAATCTCCTCATAAATGAATTTCCTTAGTAAAGGAAATCTCAGAATGGAAAATCTAATGAGAGAGATTATTTGATCAAAAGTTTTATGCCAAGTATGAATCTACATTTTAGAAAAACATCGAGCGGAATGGCTGGGAGAGTATATGTGTATCGAAACCAAGAGCTTTGGATCCGGTCTATTTGGAATTACTTATTAAATTCTATAAGTCAGTTTGTTTTCTCAATGTAGGAGGAAGAGATAAATTTTCTTTCAAGAGCTACGGGAAGACCTACTCTCTTTCTTATAACATGACAGAAAATCTGGTAGGAATTCCTTATGAGTGAGAAGTAAAGTTTTTTACATAGGATACCTGATTTAATAGTATCCTTTGACAAGGATAAGGCTATATACTGTCTTGTCTTAAAGTAAGTAAAGACTCTAAAAATTATTCATCTCTCTACAAATCCTCATATTCTTCAGCTATGGGTTCAAGGTTTTGTCAGTCTAAGAAATGGGTATAAGGATACCCTAAAGAAAAGTGATATTTATGTCTTGTATTTATTTTTGAATCTCATAAAGATTAATATGGTAAAGTAAATTCTAGTTACGATTGAGAATATCAAGAATGGGAATTTGAAATATCAAATTATCATGTACCCAGCTATTATGTCAAAGATTATTGTTCTATATTTAAAATACTTCAAAATTCCATGTATTTCCAAGACAAGGAATTTCAAAGTCATGTTCTTGAGTGATGATACTTTGAGAAGGATTAATGTTGGTTTTTCTAAAGAATCCAGTGAATTCTATGATTTTTTTAAGGAGGAGGTAGAAGCCTTATCAAAGAAACAAGAAGTAGTTGAAGCCTCTAAGAAAGGTGGAAGGTAGAAGAATGTGAAGGAACCCGAAGAGAAAGAAAAAACTCCAGTGGAAAAGGAAATTCAATCCACACCCCACAAAACCGAAGAAGAAAAAAGTGTATCCTGATGAGTTAGTAGATAAGTAGAGAGTGGATAAGAAGAACAAGAAATCCAAAAAGCCTTGTTTGGATTTAGATCCTACTGTGGCAAAAGCATTAAAAGAAAAGACTACTGAGACTCTTGAGAAGTAACAAAAAGATAAGAAGAAAAAGAAGAAGATGTCAGAGGGTGAGGTAGTACAATCTCTTCTTAAGGATGCTGATAAAGCATCTGAGAAAATTCTTGTAAAAAAATCCTTTTTATTAGTGTCACTCATAGAGACTTCGGGAAAGAAGTTGGTGTTTCCAGAATGAGATCAAGAAGAAGAAATTGTGCAAGAAGAATAAGTGGATGAAGAAGATGGAGAAGGAAGTGGTGATACTGAGGACTTGATAATGAAAATAGAGTATTTTCATAAAAAGGAGAGTCATTCTGAGAAGCTCTCAATCTGAACCTCTGAAGCCGAGTCTTTGAAACTTTCTACCCCAAGAAAAGATGAGTTGGGTGAGGAATAAGTGAATAAGTTGTTTGAAGAAGAAAGTAACAATCAAGATTTCATAAAACCAGAGGATGTTGAGGCGTGATCTGAGGAGGAAGAAGTTGATGAAGATAATATTGTTCAGCTATCAGACAGTGAATATGAATCTCCTAATCAAGAAGAAATCATTCCGAAGGATGATTAGGGAAAAAAGTGGTTGTGAATACACATAGAAAATCTGTGGTAAAGAAGAAAGAAGTTAGTACTTCATCGAATAGGAAGACTGTTATGATAGAAAAAATAACCTCACTAACCAAAGTCTCGGATTCAGAATCGTCCTCTCTTGGATATGCTTTTGTAGTGTAATCTTTGAAAAATACTTTTGGAACTATTCCTCTATTCCCAAGAATAGATTCAATATGCCAGATGCTTCAGCATATCCTAAATCAAAAATCCGATTTAGTTTCCATGGTAATGGATAAATGTATCAGTCTTGAGGAAGATTTCAAATCATTTCTCATTGGTTATGAGGCTCATAAAAGTTCTTGCAAGAATATGACAAGATGATCAAGAAAAACAGTAGAAGAAATTTGAATCTTTTATGAGTTCCATGATAGTGTCAAGGATGGTTTTGACACTGAATATGTAAAGATCAAGGATCTCACTAATAGTTTTGAGGAAAAGCTATCTCTTGAACATACTACTCGGAAGTAGGAGGTTAAGGATTTAAATGGCAAGCTCAACTTTGTGGCTATGAATTGGAAAAGAGAAAGGGACCTCAAAATTGAAATTGAAGACAAAATGGTTAAGAAAGAAGAAGTGATAAAGGCTAAAGAAAATATTCTTAAGGTTCAGGAATAAAAAATTCCATCCTTAGAGAAGAAAAGTGATGATCAGGAACAGTTGCTCAAGCAAGCATAAGGGGATCAAAAGGAACTCAAAAATCATAAAACCATTTTCAAAAAGCTCATTCTGATGGAGAAAGAAGGATAATATTTCTCAATTACAATATTTTTTTGTATTATTTTCCATTGTACAAAATTTTCCAATCATAATGGAATTTTTTTTCTCTCTATTTTTGGTTGTTTAGTACTAGTATTTCTGGAATGAATTTTTTTTCTATTCCCTTTATTCATTTTTGAAAATCACAATGAGGGAGAAAGGAATGATAAAAATAATTATAAGTAAATAAGATATTTACCTAAGTCAGGGGGAGTTCATCTAAGGAAAATTCTTATCAATGAAGATTTTTGTGTGCAATATAATGAAAAAATCTCATTCAGGAAATTAAGAATACGATCCTTAGGGATTTCAAAGCCTAAGGAGGAGTTAATCATATTCACCATGATTCATAAGTAAATGGAGATAAGTGTTTATTTTAAAGTCTTTATAATTTCTAAGCCCTTATATTCTTTTTCATAAGGATTTTTGTGTTTTCCAAAAAGGGGGAGATTTTTGACTCAACAAGGTTTCCTTATGACTTTTCCATTCCTTTATGTTTTGAAAATCACAAACACTCTTCCTTGAAGAAACTTTTCTCCTTTCCCAGATTTTTCGTAATCATGAAAATTTTCCTTCCCCAAGGAAATTTTTCCTTACCAATGTTTTCATTGTTCATATTTTAGTATCTCTAAGACTAACTAATTTAATTTCTAAATGTAAAATTCGGTATAATATCTTAAACCGTGGAATTATATACATACTTAGATATAGAATATTCTGTTTTCATGATCCCAATTCAAACACTGAATTCTATGAAATTAAAACACAGAATTTTCTGAAATTTAGACACCAAATTATCTAAAACTCAGACCCCAAATTCTATGAAATTTAGACTCCGAATTCTTTGAAATTCATACTCTGAATGCTCTGAAATATGGACTCCTAATTCTTTGAAATTCAGACTCCGAATTTTTCTGAATTCAGATTCCGAATTCCTCAGAATTAAGACTCCAAATTTCACAGAATTAAGACTCCGAAATCCTCATAATTCATACTTCGAATTCCTCAGAATTCGGACTCTGAATTCCTCTGAATTCAGACTATGAATTCTTTATAATTCAGGCTCCAAATTCCTCATAATTTAGACTCTAATTTCTTTAGAATTCAGACTCTGAATTCCACAGATTTTACACTTTGAATTCCTTGATAAATAGAATCTGAATATCCTTTAATATAGACTCTAATTTTTCATTTTCTTAGACTCTGTACTTTCATTTTTTCCCTTAGACTCTAAAAAATGGATTTGGTTAAGAAACCAAATTTTTCTTACCCTTGTTATAGTTATGAAATGATGTAGTACATTTTTTTCTATATAACCATCATTTGAGTGACACGTGTACAGGTTCCTACAAGATTCAATAAAAAATATGACCATTTGAGGAGGGAGCCTACCATTGTAGGAGTGCCTATAAATAAGATCTCATTTAAAAGAGCTCAAATATTTTAACACTGATCAAGAACTATAGATACCCCATGTTGTTGAAGTGATTTCTATAGAGAGATACTCAAATTCCTAGTGCATACTGAATATCTTGTTCCGATTGCTTCGTGCGACTCCGATTTTGGTTGTGCACAATCGAGCGCTTCTAGGGATAGGAATACAGAGGTGTCGACTACATTAATGATTGAGGATTTCCTTGGCGAGGAAGAAAGAGGTGCCTACTACATTGAAGTTAGAGGGATTGTGGGGATAACAAGACAGATTCCAGTATTCTTATCAAGGGCTTTCCCTAGTGTGGGTAAGACAGACTTTCTTGAAAGTATAAATCAGGAAACCTTTATCCACAGTTGTTGGATACCCTACTCTCTGGGTTAAAAGAATTCATACTTGTTACTTGTTCTGTTTAATGATTATTTTCTACTGCATTTTTGTTAATAAGGAAAGTATAACTACCATATACTTCATTGTTCTTGTATACTCTAATTACTAAGATTCTATACGCTTTAAGGTAGAATCTTATTCCTTATAAACTTTTCTTTAGTTTCAACTCCGGAACCATATTTCCAGAACCTAGATATTTTGTAAAACTAAGAGGTCTTGTGAATTTACCTTGTTTAACATTGTTAAAAATAGTTTTCCTTAAGGTTAAAAATGAATGTTTATCACCAACTTTAAAGGTTTCAATAGAATCTTTTTAAAGTATACAATTTACCCCCCTCTTGTATATTGAGCATCTACATCATATTTCGATACTACAGATATAATAATAGACATAAAGTATATATATAATATTTATCCTATAATTATAATTCTATAATTATAATATCACATCTAACTTCGTACCTTCCAATCCATTAGAAAATTATAACGTCTCTCTTGCATGCATGTGGACTGCCGCCTCCACAAAGTGATGTGACATTTTTTGAATTGTTTTTTGAAATGGATGGTAAATATGAAAAATTTAATGAATATATATGATATTTATATCATTATTAACACTCAATATAATATATAACCATTATCAAAGTACAAGGACTAAAACAACCGAACCAAAACATACACGAAAAATAATGTATGTATCACCTGGAGTAGTAGTTTTAATAAATAATTATTAATAAACATGTGACAAATGGTTATATGTAAATAAAATATAGTATGATATATATAGTTATGGTTATATAATATATCTATAATAAATATATATTTTTTATAAATGATTTTTGAAGATATATGAATAAATTTGAGACTTTAGGTATGGGATTTCTGTCTCATTTTATTCCCGTGGGACACACGTCATATTCACCACTTGTGTCTTCTGTGTGATTTATATAATTCTCATTAAATTCTTTATGATTCCTATAATGAAAATTATTTTATTTAAATATAAATATAAGTTTATTTATTTAATGGTTCTTATGATTCAAAACACACCAAAGATGTAAGGTTTTTATGTTATAATCTCATTTGTTATTAGGGATGTTTAAGATTAAGTTTCCTATAATGTAATATTATGATATGTCTCTAAAGAAAATCATGTATATTATTATATTATACTTATTTATGGAATTTAAACTCTTTCTATTTCATTTAACTCTTTTTACATACTCAAGAGAAAAAAATAATGTTTTAAGGAAAACCGTACTTTTTTCTCCCCTTGGTCAAATAGTCTTTCTCTTCCATGTCAATGTTTTTAAAAAAATCCAAGAATGTTTTTACTATTATAAGAATATTTTATAAATTCATTTTACATCTATTATGTGCTTTTTAGAAATGTTTTGAAATAAATCTTCAATTCATTTTTTAATGGGGGAACTTTTGACTTTTTTATTGAAATTTTGAAAGGAATCTTTGTTTTAATGTATATGACATGATCGGTATTTCCCATCCTCAAGACCCATAAATGATTTAAATATTACATTACATGGTTACAATTTTATTTTAAAATAGTATGTTTTCTTAATATTTTGGTAATTTTTAGATTTTTAAAACTTATTTTCAATGTGAAAAGGGTATTTTACTCAAGAATGTGTTTAATGAACTTTTAATGGTATTTTTATTCATCAAGGATATTAATACTTTATTATAATTATTCTTTCATCGGGATATAATCTAATAATACCTTCCCTTTTATTTATCTCATTGGTTTATGATTCTAAGGGAAAATATTTATGAAACCCATTTTTTCCAAGGGTTATTCTTATGAAACCTCTTTCTTTTCCATGGGTTATGATAAGATGAAATGTTTATGAATCCCCATTATTTAAAAAGGGTTATGATATGAAGAATTATTTATTATCTTCTATAACACAAATTTATTATTTTAATTTTGGGATTCTTGGGCCCATAATTATTTATAATTCTAATTCATTATGTATAGATTAATATTCTAGGATCTCAAATAGTACACAAGAGGTTATCCCAAGCCTATAAAAAGAGCATACATCAGAGTTTTTACCATGAATAAAAAAAATGTCACATGAATGGTTATTACAAGACCTAAACAGATGTTACATGGGAGGTTATCCCATGCCACATGTAGGTACATGGGTGGTTAGAAAAATCCTAACATGTTATAAATTTTATGGTGGGTATCCTTGAAATAAGATTTTATATACTTATCTGTATACCAAAACCCTATGTCTTATGCTAATTTTATAAACTTATGGCTCATATTCTTTGATTCCATTATGATTCATCCCTTGTTAAATTCAACGATTTATTCCATGACTCAATATTAAGATCATTTATATGTAGGTTATATTTTTAAAATGTTATAATCATGTTATAATACCCTTATGCTCATGTTATTCTTATATAATCATTGATATATCCATTAGTTTCCCTTATTGATAATTTGATATCACACTTTCTTATGATTTATTTCTCCTGGTTATGTTGAATGGAATTATCTATGATATGTCTCAGGATGGTTCTAGTTATGAAGAACTTACTTGGTGATGATGTAGATCACTTAAGAACCATTCATTTACATGTCTTTGTTTCCAAAGACTCTATAACTATATGATTATGGGATAGATCATTATGTTATGTAATTCATATTCATATAATAAGAGGCAATATATATATATATTGTTGTTCACTATATTTGGTATCAGATCATGGTTTAGTTAGCCTTCCTAAACAAATATGTGAAAGCTTTAGTGAAACCATATGGATATGTAAAAGTAATAGAAAATGTCTTAGAATTATGATGAATGATAGAGTAAATGGTTTCCAATGAATTAAATCTCTATTTGGATACTACATGATTATATGGATCTACAATTATTTTACACAGGGGTAAATACAATGAAAATGGCACATTGGGATTTGACTCGATCATCACTTGGTGTACACCAATGGTCCTTGCATCACACTAGGTTTGACACTACTGGGGGATATTTATTTGAAATTACCACAATATTTATAAACCATCTTGAAAGATTTTAATAAATGATGATCATGAATAAAGAAGGTCAAACCTCTGCTTTCATAGATTGAAAAGAACGTGTCATGGTTTAGAAATACTATAATGGATTATGTGGTTTACCACTATGGTTATTTTCACTCATATTATGATTTCTGGTATCTATCAAGGGTTGTAACTATAAAGAATCATGTTAACAGTAAAATTGATTGAAAATTCAATCATGATGAGAATATAATTTTGATTATTAATAGAGGGAAATATATTGTGGTTATGCATAATCATTTGTCACAAAATATTATTTAAAACTTCAACATTAACTAACTCTTAGATTCACAAAATATTATATAGATTGAGGTTTATGATAAATTTTATAGTGGAGACTATAGATGAAAGAATAATAAACTTCATTCAAGTTAGAAATATGGAATGAGACACCCTGGGGAATGTATCAAAGGAAGGGGAAAATGTTTTTTTGTTTAAAATAACGTTGTAGATAAATGAATTAATGAGGAGTTAAATATATTATGTGTGGGGAAAAAGGGAATTATCTGAGTCAATTCCCTAATCCCAGAGTTAACTCCTAAACCATGTAAGGAATTACATTAGAAAAATAATTGGAGTGTAAGGATTAATGGTTTTATGAATTTTTATTTGATATTTATGTTGTATAAGTGTTTTAAAAATTATATTTCTGTTATTTGAATGAATAAACATCTAAATATGTTTTTGAAGTTGTTTTATTAAAGGATTTGAGAGCATATATTGAGTAGTGTCGATGACCTAGAAAAATGATTTAAAGGTAAGGTGATATTTTATAGAAACACAAGATTGGGGGAAAGATAACCCTTAATTTTTTTAGGATTTTAACGTAATTAAGGTTAGTTGGTATTAAGAGATGATTGAAATTGATGAAGTAAATTAGATAATTTGGGTGACCTTGAAAATTATTTTTTATTTGTTGACAAAGTAATATATGATGGAGTTTAATGAATTTTCCAGATTCATGGAATATATTTGATAATATGTTATTTTAGTTAAGGAATAATGGTATCATTAATTGTGGAATAATTTATTTTTTCAATATGTTTTTATGGTTATTTATGTTATTAGAATATTTTAAGAGAATATATGATCATGGTATTCACATGTTTTGTATGTGAAATTATGAACAATTTATGTTTCTTCAAGATAAGTTTTAAATTTGATATTGGAAAAAAATAAGTGAACAAATATTTTATGTTTATGTGTTTTAAATTTTTTATATATATTTGTAAGGATTATTAAGTTTAACTACTTATGTAATGGACTAAGTAGAACTTTTGGTGTTACTATAACAGTTTTAGAGATTACTGTATTATATTAAAATTATTTCTCTAACCATTTTGGGTAAATATTTAGAGATATACGGAATGAATTTTTAGTATCTTATGGATCTTATGATCCATTAAAATATATTTTTAGTGCTTTAGGTATAAAATAATCATCTCTGGAGTACGTGTTTTGGAGTAAGAAATGATATAGTGATCGCTCGAAGCACAAAAAAATGATGATATTATGATTATAATATGGAAATAAATGATGTAAGTTTATAGGTTGAATAAATTTTATGTTTTTAATGGATAATATGATTTGATGAAATATAATTATAGTTCTACAAGCATAAAAAACAAATCATAGATATCCATTTTTTGAAGAAATAAATGATGTTGAAATCGCTCAAAGAATAACCAAAGGATAAAATTGTTCTTATGATATGGAAACAAATAAAGTTAGTATATTTTTTGTGTTTGATATCATGATAGTAAAATAATCCCTAAAATTTATTAAAATTATCTTGAAATAAAATTTTATACTTTTACCTTCATTTCTGTTGAATCAATGGCCTTTTCACTCATGAAAAATTTATGAAATTGTGGTAGTTTACTTTCCCTGGATGATGTTCTATATCACACTATATTAATCCTTGGGAATTATTTTTCTCTTTAATGACCATATTTTTAATTCTATTAATTTTTTCTTAATTGGAAACTGAGTTAAGTGTTATTATAGCTGAATATAATACTTCCCTATCTCTCTTATCCAGAGGATGTCTTATTAACCACTTATACAATGTGGGATTTCAAAACATTTATCTTCATATGGAAAACCACTATTTACCAAAATCAAGTTCAATTTAAGGGTATGAAAATTTTAAGGTTGGCAGAACTTAACACCCCAATATTTTGAAATAAGAATATTATGTTCAGTATTGTATATGACACGAAACACTGAACTTAAATAATCTATGAAATATATTATTTAAATACTATTTCTATAATATAGTTGTAGAATTATAGGGAATAAATAGTATTATAAACATTATGAAATATATATAAGGGTCATAATAAATATAAATTTATTGATTTATTTATTGGAAATAAGTACACCATTTTAAGTAAAGTCATTTTATTCTTTAAAAATATGTTTTCTTAAAAAAACAAGTTTGATAGATTTTTGTGTGGGGATAATATAATTAATATCAGCCACATTTAGAAATTTTTTTATAAAAAGGATATAATTTTTAAAATCATCTTATAATAATTATATTAAGGTGATTTTTTTTTATTTTTCTGAAATGATTGATCTTTCAGTGAATAGTTAAAATTTACTGATTTTTCAAATAATATAATTTATTTACATTAAATCATGTATCTTAAAAGTCTCATTATATTTTTTATTTTGTCCTAAAGTGACAGATAAACGATTTTATTTATAATAATCTAATTAATTTATTTGAATCATAAATTTTCATGATTTTGGTATATGTTTATTTTTATGCTTTTTTTTCATAAAACAGTTTTAAAAAGGGTAATTTTTTGTTCATTTTTAATAAAGAAACTAACCCCTAATGAGAAATGATTTAATTTAATTTTTTAGATTATATATATATATATAATATTTAATTCATATAATTAATAATATTATTCATAACGTTAAATTAAGAACATTTTACTTGAAAAGTTCGTTTTCCTAAAAACAAATTTTTATTGCGTTTTGGGCACTTATTTAAAAGTTATTTCCCTCAAATTTTAGAAATATTATTTTAAATAATTAATTAAAATTTTAAAATAATTATTCCATTATTATATTATAGATAAATTTTCAGAATTGTCTTAAATTTTTGATTTTTTCATGAATTGTGAAAAATAATGATTTCTATTACAAATATTCTTTTCATTTAAAGAATATGAAACGTTAAATTTTGTTTTAACTTATTTAAAAATAAAATTTGTAAATTTATATTATTATTAATAAAATATAGTTCATTTTATTTAATTTTATATTGAATTTTAATATAAAAATGTTTTTTACTTATGAAATGTTTTTCTTTAGAAAACCGATTTTCATTGCGTTTGTGGGTTTAATTTTAAATTAAATTCTGAAAAGTATGTGAATTTAATTTGGTAAAATGGATTTAAATTTTTTAATCCTCATAATAAATAATAGGTTATAAAATTCAAAGTTATTTTTCATTATAATGAATGTAAAAAACATTAAAAATTTGTTGTATTGGTTAAGGTTAAAAAAGGTTTACTGGGGGGATAAACAAAAAATATGAGAGTTAAAATGACATAAAAACATGTCTATTTACTAATATATATTATTATTTACTTCTAATATCATATATGGTTTTATATTTTTCTATTTCGGATCAGTGTATTCTATAAAGGTAAATAGAATTATTGTAAAACATTGATAACTTACAAGTTTTCCACTCACCTCAATTATAAAAGGGCACCTCCATTACTATAATATTCACACTTCAAGTTACCTTTGGTATGGAGAATACTTACCCAAATACATTCTTTACATACCACCCCATTAACTTGAGTCATTTTTCTATTATATAATCCTACTGGGAAGGATTTTATATAAACATTAAGAGGTTCTCTGAATAAGAGGTATAGATCTTAACCATGCGTTTTCATTTTATATAAAATTATAAACCATTAAAATATTTTTAATATATTAAAAAAATTATCTTCCATATAATTATATTTTATTATGTTAATGTAATAACCTATATCCATTTCCTCTTCCATAAAATGGGAAACGAATAAATCAATCGTGTGTATGGCGGACTATCGCCTCATGAACCAATGTAATTCATTTTCCATCATCGCACCACTTGTATAGATATAATGATGGATTTAAAGAATATATATTATATTTATGAAATAATAATACTTATTGAATTATAATATCAAATATAATTTCTTACCATCTATTCCTTTGAAAAATGATAACGTCGCTCATGCGTATGTGTGGACTACCGCATCTACGAAGTGATGTAATACGTTTTTTATTTTATTTTAAAATGGTTTGTAATAAAGATATATTTAATAAATATATATAATATTTATATCAATATTAAAACTATATATATGATTTAAGAACAATCAAGTTACAAGGACCAAAACTACTGAACCAAAACATACATGAAAAAGAATCAATTATCACCTTCAACGGTTATTTGAGTAAATAATTGTAAATAAAAGGGTGATAAAAGGATATAAGTAAATAAAATATTGTATTATATATATGAGTATCCTTAATTAATATATTTATAATAAATATAAATTTTTTATTTATTAGGTTTTAACATGTAATAATATAATTGAGACAAGAGGTAAGGGATTTCGGTCACACTTTTATTTTCATAGGACACATTCCATATTCACCACTTGTTTATTTTATATGGTGTATATACTTAAAATGAATGTATTTTATAATTATTCTCAAGAAAATAATGATATTTAAATATCCATATAAGATTATTTATTTCATAGGGTTTACGATTCAAAAGTTAACAATGTTGGAAGGGTTTTATTTTACAATCTCATGGTTTATCGGGGTTGTTTATTGTTAAGTTTGTGATGATAAAATCTTAGGAAATATCTCTCAAGAAACTCATGATTTTTATTCTCAAGAAGTTATTTCTAGAAACTATAAGTTTTCTATTCATTTTTATCTCTTTATATACTAACGATACCAAAATAATATTTTTAAAGAAAAATGACTTTATTTATCTCTTCATTGGAAAATACTTTCATTTCCATATCCATATATTCTAAAAACTTTTTCAAGAATATTTATAGTATTTATAGAAGATATTTTGAAGTCATTTTTACCCTTTAAAGGTCCAAATGATCTAATAACAAATGAGAATGGGGATGGGGGTTGAATTAGTTGTTAACATTTTATATGTTATAAAACATTTAGAAAGTTAACACCAGTAACCTATTAAATTCCATTACCTTATAATATTTTAGTAAAGACTAATGCAGGAAAAATTGGAAATCAAGTAAAGGAAATGATATTTATGAGGTTCAAACTTATTTTGAGAACCTACTTCAATTTTGTATCCACTCTCATGGTTCTATTGAAATTCACTCTTATAAATAAGTAAATATAACTTGTTTCAACTCTCATTAGAATCATTTTTTCTCATGATAGGCATGATTATAATGACTCCAATCAGTTTAAAAAATTTTACTTAAAAAATAGAGAAAAAATGTATATCGACCTTTTTCAATCTAATCCAGAAAATTCATTACATTCATTGACCTAGAGTCTGATGGCCCTAAGTCTAATAAACACAGTCTTATAGACTGAGTCTGACAAACTAAGTCTAATTCATCTTTTCTCAACCAATTCATGAAGAAACATTTTTTTTCAATTGAAAAATAAAAAATGCACCTTAAAAACTTTTTTCAACTTCTCAGACCAATTTTATTTAGTCTAATCTTCCTCAGTCCTGTAATATAAAATAACTCATGTATAATCTCTTAATGAGATCTCGGTCCAAAAAAACACTTTTTACATGATCTCTACAACAGTTCCAATTTGTTTCATATGTGAAGGCTTTAAATGTATGTATGTACTATGCATATATTTATAGGCATCCTAGAATAAAAAATGTAGAAAAATTAAAAAAAAATCCCACTCACCCAAATTCATAAAACTTTAAAATTCACATTCATTTGAGATTCTTTATTGACTACTTCAAACCATATTATATCTTCTTCAATCCGCTCTAAACATCATGTATTCTATAAAACATTTCTTGAATTATCAAAAATGGATTGGAAAATACAGTCTAGAAAACCCAGTCTATTTGAATTGTTTTAACTCTGTCTGGTTGAATTACTTCCTCATCTTAGTCTGATACAACTTCCTCATCTCATTCCAATGTAACTTCATCAACTCAGTCTAATTGAATTTATTCCTAAACTCAATTTAATGGAACTTCCTTAACTTAGTCCATTTACTTTCTTCTAGGAACTAAATCTATTGTACATTCATTAACAACTATACGATGCATCATTTTTTGCAACTCCTTATTTTAAATTGTGCTTGTAACATGAGTTATTCATGATATTTTAGAGACTTGAGATAAAATAAAATCATCATCATATTTATTTTGGAATGTTTACAACTACCCAACATTCTTAACTCTAAATATTTACAAAATTCCTATTTTTCTACAACTCATTAACTTTTACATTATAACACAAACATTGTATAATGATATTCAACTTCATACTAATGGATCATCCAAAAATCACTTTTGAAAAACATCATCCTCTTAGTATTATGAAAAAAACCAGTCTATTAGTTTTATTCTAAATCCCTACATCCAATCACTAAAACATTGCAATTAATTTTCTTCAGCTGGATTCACATCTAATTCTCTGAAAAATAGGAAATAGACTTTCAGAAATTCATCTTTCACCAGATGTAAAAAATATTATTTTATAAAAAGAACTAGTTAGAAAATACACAAAATTTTAAAAACAAAACAATCAAAAGGATCTTCAATATCCCCCTTTCATTTTTTGACTACTTTTATTAAATAATTTTTCATCTTACCATTTTTTAAACACTTATACGTTTTCACAACTCGGGTTTTTTATCTTTTACCAAAACTTATAATTTCTCAAAAGATAATTTCATAATACCACACTAATAGATAAATTAATATTTCTAAAGGAATTCCATCCGTCACTGACAAGAAAAATTTGGGAAATTGTTAATATAAAATCCCCCCTAATTTTAACTTTTCCTATCACATTCTACTCCCCCCCCCCCATTTTATGATAACCATGTTGGAAATAATTTTTGGGAAGATCAATTACACTTGGATTATCAAAAATAATTTTCATTGGTTTTGAAACTTCTACCTTCAAATCTTCTAGTTGAACTTTCATCCACAAAATTTGATTAAAATCCTAAGTATATACAACATATTCTGATTCAACCATGCTCAAAGTTACTGAACTCTTTTTCCTACTATACCAACTCACACAACATTCAACCAATAAAAATTTTCCTCCAAAAGATGATTTTATTTTATTGTAATCTCTATATCAATCAGTGTCCATTTAACTGTGGAATTTAAATTTAAAATATCATTTTTATAAAACCTCCTTTGAAGTTGTTCGTCTCACATATCTTAGAATTATCTTTGATTCCAAAAAATGATATTCTTTCAGATTGCTTTGACATCTAATAGAAAAATTTACAGTATAAAAAATATTAGGTCTTGAGGCTGTTAGAGAAAGAAAAGTTCGTATCATCTTCTAAAAACATTTTAGATTCACAATTTCTATAGATATATCATTAATCATCGTCATCCCAACTAAAATTGGAGCAGAAACTTATTTTTATTCTCCCATACTAAACTTTGGTAACAATTCCCTAACACACATTTCTTGATATAGAAAATTTTATTTTAACTTTTTTTGAAATTTTAAACCATGGAAGAAAGTTAATTAACCCAACATCAGCATATCAAAGTTCTTATTCATTTATTTTGATTTTTTTTTTCAAAAAAAATATATCCCAAAAAAAATTATATCATCCATATACAAAATAACAATCAAGGTTTGGGAGTTATCTTCTTTCACAGACAAGTTTCTATCATCTTTTCCATTATAAAAATTGAACATTATCAAAAAAAATTCTATTTTCAAATACCATTAACATAAGGATTATTTCAACCCATACAAATCCTTCATAAATTTAAAATTTTTTCATTCATCCTCATCATTTAAAATCCCACATGTTTGTTCAATGTAAACTTCTACTTTAATATCTCCATTTAAAAGGTTGACTTTATATCCATATGATAAACCTTGTAATTCAGATGTGCATCAACATCAGTAAAAATTAAAATAGTTCCTAATATTGAGAATATGGTAAATTTTTCTTCAAAATACATACCTTCCACCAATACATATCCTCTTCAAACAAGTCTTGAATGGTTTCTTGACACCTCATCCTGTTAATTCATATTGGTTCTAAAAAACAATTTTTTTCCAATAAAATTTTTATTTGTTGTAAATGAACAAGTTTCCAAGTTTTTTTCTCAATATTATCCTACTATTTATTTATATAATCTACCCATTATTTGTTTCAAGTAGCTTCTAAAAAAGATTTTGGTTCAACATTTGACATGAGTGAAGTTTGGTTTTCCTATCTAAACTTTGTTTTTCTGAACTAGTTCTTTTTTATTCACAATAATTTGATTAGTTTCAACATGTTTCTATAAAATATGGAATTTTATTGTATATCTTCCATATTTACTTTCCTCATCACACTATTCTTCTGAATCATGAAAATTCTATTTTGAATCACCTTTATATTCATTAGAAATATTAAATTTTTCTTCCTCGGTATTATAAGAAAATTTTGTTAATGATTTTGGATTTTCAATAACATTCACATCATATGAATCCAAAAAAATTAAAATGTTTGTTCAAACATTTATAACTTCTTCTATTAGGTGAATTTCCCATGAAAATTATTTCTTTAGCTTTCTCATCAAATTTCCCAAAATCCTGATTATTTATTTTAATTAAATAGGGAGTTACAAAATTCTTTATGTGTTTGAATGATTTTTTTATTATACCTTTTTCAAAATAAGTCACATTGAATTTTATCCTCAACAAACAACATGCACACTAGTACTAACAATTTCTATCTAGTAGAACTTTGATATTTTGTATTTTGTTTACATGATTCAAGCCATTTCCACCTAAATTCTATTTTTCCTTTATGATTATCCATTTTATTGAGGTTTGTATAGAAACTTATACTGATATTTGATAACAAAATTTCTAAGATAATTTCTAAAAGTATTTCAAATTAACTCTATCCCATTATCTATTATGAGATTATTTTTATAAACACCCATTTCTTTATTGACGTCTTTTTTAAAGAATATAAACATTTTAGTAGACTCTGACTTATGCTTTATAAACATGATGTTTTTTATCTGATTGAAATCATAAATAAATGTGATAAAGTAAAAAATATCCTTTTTATTTATATATCATCGACCTATATAAAATATAATGAATAAATTTAATAGGTCTCATAGATGGATTCTAAACATTCTAGTGACATTTATTAATCATTTTCCCTTTCTAACAAGTAACTCAAACATTTTCTTTGATTCGTTTTAATTGTGGTAAATTTTAAACCACATCATCTTTAGTTTGTTTTTATGATTTTATTCCCAACATGGATTGGTATTTGGTGTCACAACTTATTATCATTTTCTTCACTTAGATAACATTAGTTTTTATGTTATCCAATCTGAAATATATTTTACAAGGTATTTCTCTTTTTATAATAACATTTCCATATTCAATACTTCAGATTATACAAGAATATTTTCTGAAAAAAAACATTATTTCCATCATCACAATGTTGAAACAATCTGAGTATGTTTTGTTTGAGACAATCAAAAAACAAAACTTCTTTTGAATTAAGTTTTTGAGGTTCCATATTATAGGTTCATATTCCATAGATTTTCAAGGAACAATCATTTCCAAAATTAATTTCTCCTCCATATTAATTTTTTACATGATTCAATATTTTTATATCACCTATCACATGTGAATGGAAACTACTATCAACAATCAATGGTTTTATTTACATTCTTTCAAATTTTTTCAATAAAAAATGCTATTTTCATAACTATATTCTTTCCAACATCCTTTTCTTTTCTAATACAAGAAACTTGTTCTGGAAGGAGACTCATATAATTTTTAGAATGATGGCTAGCCTGGTCACATCTTTCACATAATTCTTCTAGAAATTAAAATATATTTTTCATTGGATGTTTTATAACATCATGAGATTTTAATTTTCTAAATTTCTATGTTATGAAAAATATACTCATTATTATTACTCTTTCATCATACATATTTTGGGGTAGACTCATGTTGTATTAAAAATTATAATTTATGTTCCCATAAAGTCTATAACACCATTAAAAATAATTAAATCTCCATTTTCTACTGAATTAAGTTCTTTCTTTTTAGAATATATTTTATGGTTGATAACTTATTTCTTTTATAGCATATTTTAGGCACATGACAACATTATTCAATGGGTAATTTTCAACTTTTGGGAAAGGGATTTATTTTTCACAACCCTTCTCACTCCAATGATTCCCAACACCTTTTCTGGATCATGTAATGTAATAAAAATAATATGAAACCAGATTTTTGTTAGTGAGGATTTAACCCGATTCTTGATTTGAGAATTATGAGAAAATATACAAGTCCCAACTATTACTTTTGAATATTTTTTGAATTTTTCATTCATCATTATTAAATTATTCTTGACCTCAAGTAGTTTTTATTGATACCTTTTAACATTCTCTTCCTTAGCTAACAACTTCTTTACTGAGATCACAAACCATCTGTCCCTATTAAATAAGTCTATGTTTGTATTAGAAGATCTCTTATATGTATTCTTATTATTGCTTGACAAAATCTTTTTGACCTTTAAAAACATTTCCACTATCTTTCATTATCATTCTAATTTATTTATTGAGAGATTTATTATTCTCAACATTTTCAATTAAATTTATAAACTATTCTAGACCTTCATCTTCTAAATAATTATCTTCAATTGATTTTGATTCATCTTTCAAACTCATCATACTTCCTTTGTTTCTAGTGAAATAATTTATATAGTTTTTGGATGGATTTTATTATTTAGAAAATTTTTCCAATTCTTCCCTAGATTTTTTTCATCAAAATCACCTTGATATTCTCTAACTTTATTCCTAGGGAAATTCATAGAAATGTTACTAATTCCATCACACTAAAAATATTTTCGAAGATGCTTTCCCCCATAAATTACTATTCCTATTTAATAGTTCTTGTATATAAGAGACATGATTTTATCATTCAACTTGTCATCGTCATTATACTCATAATCAAAAGGTTGATCATCCTCGAAATCTTGAATTTTTATTTTTTCTCATAGCATAAAAATCCAATTCTTATTTCATTTTATTTTAAAAAATTATAGATTTTCTCATTTCATAAGAAACAAAAATGTTATGTAATTCATCAAGAGACAAATCATCAATATCTTCTAACATATAAGTTTTAGAATCATACATGTCTATAAAATTTCTCATGAGTTTCTTTATAATTATAAAAACTTCCATGAAGTCCCCAAATCCTCTGATGTTAAAAAAACTTCATTTACTCTATTGAAGTATTCATCAATGGTTTCTTCATCTCTCATTATTATTATTCAAACATAATATGCTAGATTTGTAGGTTTTCTTCCTTCAATTTATTATTCCCTTTGAAAATACTTTAAATCATTAACTAATTACTATTTGAAGGTTTGAGAACCATCACCATCATATAAAAATTATCTTATAGAGAAATAAGGATAAAATTTCTCTCCTTCAAATCAAATTCAATATTTCTCTTGTCAGCAAACCTCATAGGGTAATCTTTCTCAAAAGGTGGAAAACCAATTGTAGCAGCATAAACAAATTCTAGGACAAGATATAGGATATATAGAATCATCATCCTTTGGAAACAATATTTTTTCTTCCATCAAATTTAAAAATTATTATACTATTGAAAATATAGATATTGTCTATAACAAGGATTGAATAATAGAACCTTCCCACTGATAACAATTAATGTTCCAAAGGATCGAATAAAAATTTAGAATTGGGGTTGAATCAGTTGTAAAATTTTTATATGTTTCATAACCTTTATAAACCTTACCCCTAAATAATATTAATGTTAATTCCCTTTTCATAATTTTATAAAAACCCAAGAAATAAAGGTAGTAAATCATGTAAATAACATGATATTTTCAATGTTTGGCCTCAGTGTGAGAACCAACATCCTTTATATAGACACTATCGTGGTTCTATAAAAATTAACTGTTATGGAGAATTGAATACAAATTGTTTCAGCTCCCGTTATAAATATTTTATCTCCTAATAGGTATGATTATATAGACTTCTATATGTTTATAAATTATTTATTAAAAAATAGCCACAAAAAAATTATAAATACGTTTCTCAATTTGACTCACAAAATTAAATAGTTCTAATGAACATGAGTCTAATGGACCTCAATCTGATAAACTCAATTTGATAGACTCAGTCCAATTTAACTTTGTTTTCAATATATGACTAAAGAAACTTTCTGTTCTGTAAAAAAATATATTCCTTAAGCACTATGATCAACTACTCTGACTAATCTTCTTTAGGTCAATATTCCTCAGCCAAGTAATCTAAACTAACTCTAATTCGATCTTCTAGTGAGTTCTTTTTTTGGAAAACACCACCAAAATTCCTAAAACACTAAAATTAATGTTCATTTGATATTTATATATGATTGCTTCAAACCATATCATCTCTTTCTGAATCTTATCTAAACTTATTTAATTCTATAGAAAATATTCTCAAATTATAAGAAAATGATCAGAAACTACAGTATAGAAAACTCTTTCCATTATAACTTTCTCATATCTGTCTAACGACTTTCTTCCTTAGATCAGTTAGATAGAACTTCCTGAGTTCAGTCTGATGGAACTTTTTTATCTCAATATGAATGACTTTCTTCCTTTTCTTAGTTCGATGGAACTTCCTAAGCTTAGTTGATTCACTTTCTTCCATAAATTGAATATAGTGTATAGGCCAAAAGAACCTTTTGATGTACATATTTCTTTTACTCCATTTACTAACTTGTGTTAATATATTGCCTTTTTTAGGATATTTCAGAGACTTCGAAAAACAAAAAATCATCCCAATTTTTTTTTGGAAGGATTAAATTTGTCCTTATTTCTTAACTCTAGAAAATTAAAACATTAATCTTTTTCAAAAACTCAGTAAATTCTGACTTTCTAAAAAAAATTGATAGAAGATATTTAACTTTATAATAATGGATCATTCAAAAAAAACTTTGGCAAATCATTGACCTCTCATCTTTCTGATAAAAACTAAGTAAGGTAGTCTGATTTCGAAGCCCTTTATTTGATCACTAATACATTTTAAAGATCTTTATTCATTTGGATTCAAATATAATACTCATAAAAATAATTAATAAACTTTCATTAACACATCGTTCACCTTATTTACATAAATAATCTCTTAAAGAAAGTATTACTTTTAAAAAAAATTAAAAAACATCTCAAAGGATTATCATCCTTGTTTTACTTTTTAAAGAATGATTTAAAAGTAATATTCATGTTATTTTTTGAATGGAATAATTTTTAATTTTAACCAAAAATGTGAAAGGAATACTTTTTCAATTTGTTTGAAATGAATGGAATTCATTACATTCATGAATACTAAATGTTTTTTTACTTCCATTATAAGTTTCCAATGTTAATTTAAATGAAAATATGTTCTTAAATATTTGGGAAAATTATATATTTTAAAAAGTGATTTTCAAAGTGGAAATGGAATTATCATCTAGAATGGTTTTAATGATTATTTACTAGTATTTATTATGACACAAATTTATCTTACATTACAATTACATCATTTTAAATACAAGCAACACAAAAACTATACATTCAAGGTTGGAAAGGATTATAATAATGGGAAAATTTGGTTCAAATATAACTTTTAAATAATAAAATGAATATATTATTAAAAATAATTATTTTTTATCCTTATAACATCTCGTGTTCTAATTAGTACATTTAATCACATTGAGGATATACATCATATAAAGGGGTGAGCTAAAATAATATTAAGAGGATGAATAAGGGACGTGGATCAAAATAACATGGGTGATCATGATCTTCATAATCATATCATAATTATAGGATCATAAACAAAATATTGAGTAAAAAATTAGATAAAGTCATAAAATGTAGTGATGCAAAAAAATGAAACATTATGTCATAGTGGTCAAATAATTCCCGTATTTTTAAACAAATATAACATCATATTTAGGCATAACATATGTGCATAATCATAACAACATATTTGTGAACAACGATACCATCATGTTAATGACTAATACAAATTATCTCATGAGATAAATCATATAACCGAATTCATTGAAGGCTATATAATTTTGGGCCAATCCGTCATATCATAATATTTACATAATCATATATGCCACAAATAATGTATAACAATCTAAGTAATGAAATAACCACTAGAAAGGCATGGGGTTGATACGGATTTAATCAATAATAATTTCATGAATAAACATGGGGTACCCAAATGAATAAGGTAAAACATAATATTTATAAAAACATCATTTTCAAGTGAAGAAGAAACAACTCAAGAGGAGTAAAAGATGTGTTTTGGAAAGAAATCTCTTTATGGGAAATCATCATATTTGGATTATAAATCAATGTTGTAACATGTATATAATGAAAATAAACGGATGGAATAGTGAAACCATATTTAATAAACATTAGACGAATATAAATACTGAAATTTTAGTGAAATAGGGATTACCCAAAGAAAACGTGATGGGTTCGAGATTCCTTTTAACTTAATTCTCTCTTTATTTTGTCGCTTTTACACCTCCAGAATAATAATAAAAATTATGAAAACTTATTTATAGAATTTAATTATGTTAATTTATTCTGGTATTCATCCATTATAATTATTGGATACTTATTTATTGTGATCCTTCTTATATTTTAATTGTTTTGATATCATGTTTTCGTTAATTTTCCCATTTTGTTTCAATGCTGCTATTTTGTTCAAGGTAATTCATACATAAGTTGAATAAATTACTGAAGCTTAAAATACATAATTTTATAAATATATATAATAAAGAAATTATTTTAACCAAAAATAAGGTCGGTGACATGGAATTATTTTGGAATCATCCTTGTTGGTGGTTAACTGACCATTGACGGGACATTGTTGAAAGAGCGGGAAAATGAAAGTTTGAAATTTATATATGTCATAATTATGATAATCACATAAATTTAACATCATCAAAATTATTTTAAAATAACTCCAAATTTATTTAATTAGATTTTTTTAATATAAATTTTAAAAAAAGAATGAGAATAAGAAAAAGAGAGTCCAGATGATAGAAACATACACTTTCCTCGATGTAGTTTCTCTTGTAGGAAACTGAAAATACAATGTTGTTTGGAGTTTGTTTACTCCATAATGTCCCTATGTATTCCAATAAGATTGAGAGAGGTGATTTTGGTAGAGATTTATCTTTATAAATTTTGGGATTATTGGGTTTTGAAAGTGAGGTAGAGGGGTTATTTATACTTCAGGAGAATGGTATTTTAGAATAAAATATTAAATAAAATAATACATCTAAAGTAAAACAAGTAACAATGAATTTTTTAAAATATAAATCATATATAAATATAATATAGTGGTTTTATGACTTTAAATATCTTTATAATTTTAATTAATAAGTTTATTATGAAGGAAAGTGGAAAAAATAAAAAAAATTTATTTTAAGGGATCACTTTTGACTTTAGGTTTGGAAAATGATTTTTTTTGTTTGGGAATTTTTTTAAAAGTTTGGGGTCGAATCCTCATTTATAATTAAATCAAAGCAAAGACCTCTTTAACAGGGTAGAGGGAGACCCATTACATAGCCCGAAGGCCCAGTGGGCATTTAGACCATTACATGGCTCGTAGGCCCATTTTTTTCTCCCAAAGCCCATTCTATGAATAGTACTGCTACAGTACCCCACCGCTTCTACAGTACTCTGCTGTCGCTATAGTACCCTTCCCCCCAGTTACCCAGTTTCAGTGAATTATTACATAACATTGGTTTGGTCATAGGAGATCAATACTCAAAAGACCAATCAGTTTAGTATCCATGGAAGTACTAGATACATACATAAGTTTTACATTACATAATGATATGAAAAAAGTAACATTTTGTCTCCTTTCAACACACTCATATCGTTTAGACTATTCCTGTAGGTTAGTCATAATATATTTCTTAGAATCCTGGGAAAAATAAAACACAAGAATTGGGTGAGATCAGATTCTCAGTAAGGATAACAATATAGGGGAAACTATCATAAATAAGCATAAACATTTAAGGAAATGAATAAGAATAAAACACAAGCCTTTTAAACTTAAACTTAAAAATAGTATCGAAAAGATAAATCAAATACTTCCATTTAATTATTCACATGGATATTCTATTAGATGAAAAATCTCATGTAATATCAATAGCTAATCTCATAATGATGGAATACATAATGTTGGATATAATAACCACATAGTCAAGGCCTCATGCCAGGATTACAAATAAAAAAAATATTGGTAAGGCCATGTGCCAAGACACTAGTTTGTCTCTTGAAACCTACTGATGCATTGAGGGACCATAGTTGGCCCTACCTATCACTTACTACGTCAAATGCATTCTTCATATGAAAAGGATGAAATATAACATAAACATTCGTATTAAACTAACATATGAAATATTAATACTTTAACAATAAACCATGAATGGCATAAAAATAGCATATCCATAGTCAAACATATAATACAACTATCAAAACAATATGTAATATTGTATCATAATAAATCAGCTTTAATTAAACATAAAATCCAATATTAGATGTTTACATAGATGAAATGAATCCCAAAATGATTTGAGAGAAATATATATTTCTACTTTGAAATCATTTAAAAGTTTCATAATTATAGAAGAAAACATTTATTTTGAAAATATTCATATAATATTGTAAGGGAAGCTTCAAAGGTTTTATAATGGTACAAAATAGACGCACCCATCATATAAGTTAAAAATAATTCTTTCATTAATTTTTGGAAATGGTCATAAAGTAAATTTTTTGGAAAATAATGAAAAGATTCCTTTTAAAGTATTTTATAAAAATTAAAACAAGGGTATAAATGACTTTAACCCATATTCTAGGAAATAGTAAAAGAATTATTTTGAAATACATTTTTTATGAAACAAGGATGTGGAGGATAAAGAACTCCATGAAAATTTAAATTTTTATTAATCCATTTTGAGGACAAATGGGAAACCATAGATTGCGGAAAAGACCAATAAGTGATAAAAGAGATCACAAAATTATTAAACAAAAGACTTAGATTACATGAATCAAGTACTCTATAATGTTCCTATTATAGAGGACTAACCTGTATTTTTGGGTCCTCTCTAATAAGATCTTCAAGGTGAGTGAACATCCTCTCCATTTTCTAAATGAATTCCTCTGAGAAGATTATGATATGATTGAAGCCTGAGGCCAATATTCGATCTTGTTTATCTATCCACAGCTCTTTCTCCTCATTAGCATCAACTTGCAACCTTATTTAATAAATTCTTTCAATCTCTTATTTTGAGACATTGAGTCAGACATCTTTTTCTAAAATTTCTTCCTTAGAGTGTAGAATAAATTTCAAAAACTCCCCAGGTTCTTAACTTTCCCCCTTATGTATAAATTTTCTTCTATTTGTCCTACCCTTCTTGGCATACCGTCTCCATCGGCTTTGGAAAATGGGTGTAATCCTTGCATCCCTTTGGGTTTTCCCCTTAGACCACTATACATTTCCCTGAATCTCAAAATCCTTTTTCCTCTTCTTCCTTCGAGGGTTATGAGGCCCTTTACCTTGAAAGAGGTCTCTGATATCCACTAAGAGTTGACTATAGCTTTCATCACCTGAAGTATCTTCCTCTTAAGTCAAGGGGAGTTCTTGAACATCTAATCCCTAAAATTAGTTTCCTATATTAATCCCAAAACCTTCTTTGATGCCCCTCTAATTGCAAAGAAACTCCCCCTTTCTTTCTTTGTTCTCCATGTAATTATTCATTCTCCCATTCTCAGCCTTCAATAGAATTTAAGGGTTGTCACTGAGGATGTTTGGTTCTAAGGTCCCCAATATAGTCACTCCATCTAGAATCGCCTATCTACTAAGATTCTCTGTTTTAGCCAGCAAGACAGTCTTACCCTGCACCATGTCTGAGCCAGTGAGATGTTCATATCCTCGTCCCATGAACTGTGGTTGCTTGGTAGTGTCTTTCCATCCACGACTATGCATTACACCATCACCCTAGATATCACCAAATATCAAGTCCTTCACACCTTCCCCAAGAATACTGATTGAAACTGGTATATCCACTACCATTTTTTATTCCACCCCACTGCACAGCCTTATTTCCACCCACTTAGAAGGGAGCTATTCCCAAATCCACTTTAAGATGTGCAAAAACATCTACTACCCATGGCTCTGCCACCTTCAACTTCACACACATCACTGCATATGAGGTAACCTATAGTACCCCCAGTTTATGGTAAGTAACCCTTTTTATGTTTTTTATGTAGATGAAGCATATGATAAATGGTTGGGGAAATTTTGGAGACTTTTAATGTGTCAAAGGGAAAAAGGTGGTGATGCACGGGCTTCGCACAGTTTTCCCAAACCGCGCGGAATCCATGAAGGTGGTGTCACTTTGGATAGAAGAGACTACACTATGTGCACAGGGTTTGGGAAAACCGTGCGAGGAGGCCATGAAGAGCGCCCCTTCCAAGTAGTGAATATTGTACAGTTATAGCACGATTTGACTAACCGTGAGGGCTAACCATGCACAGAGTAAACTTAGATCATATTTTTAATGATCTAATCTGTTTTATCTTTAAACCCACACGGTTTTTCTCCTAGATGGCCCTTAATCGGGATTTCTCTCTGGTGAAGGTGGGAGAACACTTACCAGGCATTTTGGAAGAAATCCGGAGGGTTTCCTTGGCATTTAGAGTCCGGTTGATCGAGGTAAGTCTCGTTTTCTTTAGTTTTTTTTATATCTCCTTCTTCCCTTTTGATGAATCCTTAGATCTACACCAAAGGTGGGTAGATCTAAGGTTGTGGATGACAATTAAGTTGGGTTTTGGTCTTGTTGGTGATAGGGGAAGGAATCTAAGGAGGTTTCGTGGTGTTTCAACCCGATTCTTGGTTGGTTTCGCATTTTTTGTTGAGGTAGGTGGCTTCACACTCGATTCCTCTTTCTTAGAACATGAAGGATTTGTTTCAAATTTTTTTCCTTGATTGAAATGGGTTGTTTATCTATTGTAAAAGAATAGTTGAAACCCCTTTTTAAAAACGGGTGATTGGAATTGTGTGTTTCTGGAATGTGTTTGTTAAAACGAATTTTAAATGGTGATTTTAAACTGGTTATGGTTTTGCTACTAAAAGAAATTGTTTTTAATAAAAGGTTTGATACATTATTGAAAGGTTTTTAACAAACTTGGTTTGGGCATGGTTTTCCATGGGTTGTGGTGTGTGTTCATATACATTGGGATGGAAAAGGGCGAGAAGTACCCCCTTCAAAAGGTTGGGAAAGATTAGGGTGAGAAGTACTCCCATCAAAAGGGACGGATAAGGGCGTGAAGTACCCCCATCAAGGTAGTCCACTATGCGACAACTTAGTGGAAGGATAACTCACCACTCGCGAGTATAGGGAGGTGCATGTTTCATGCATGGTTGGTTGTGTGGATTTGGGAAATGGAATGAACGTGCCAAACTAGAAATTAGAATTTTATTGGAAACTTTTCCTGGTTCCTTTTCTTCAGAAAGATGTTTTTATTGGAAAATGGTTTTGACATGGAACTTGTAATATTGTGAACTGTTTTGGAATTTTTTTTATATAAAATGTTTTATATAAATGTGCTAACATGTTTTAACCTAGAGGCATGGGTTGGGAAGTCATCGAAGAAAACATTCTGAGTTTCATTACTCAACCCCTACTTGGCATGTTGGTGCTTTTACAGATGTCATATTCCAGGATGTTGGAAAAGGTAAAGTGTCACATGTTTATAGCACTACTTCGTGATGCTTGGATTGGTTTGTGATGTTGGAGCTTGGAACTTGTGGAGCATAGAGTTGGGTTGTCGTCTTGTGGTCTTTCAGTTTGTCTTTCTACTGTTTACTCAGATTTAGTATTGGTTTCCACTATGGTACTTTTGGTTGGTTTGTGATAAAATTATAGGTTGATTTGTCTTAGCTTTTATCATGCATCATTTAGTTGATTTTTTTGTTATGGTTGTTGGCTCTGTGGAATGTTCAAAAAGGGTAAATCATCCCCCACTTGTTTTGAAACCCTTCGGCATTTATTGCCAAACTTTGGTGCCTTGGGGTGTCGCTTAATGCCTAGTAATGACTCATTTTACTCTCAATCCAATGAGGATAAGATGGTCATTACAAATGGTATCAGTTTGTTCGGTCCTTGGGTTTTAAATGCAATCACCTTGTTCCTTTCTTTGTGGAACAAGTAGTTATCTGTTATTATTGGTCTTGGTGTTGAAATTTTACATGTCTATTCCTTGTGTGGTCATCTTAGGAAGGAGTAGGATTGCCGGAACATGGAATGTAGAGCACAAAAATATGTAGCTAACCTTTTTATGATGAACTTAAAGTTACGAGGGAGTTGGGAACATAAGTGTTTTGGAGACACTTATAAGATAACAAATCTCATTGTCATGGGTTTAGCCAATGAGATGAGCATGACATGCATTAGAGGAATGACTTCCCACCAAGAGTGCAAATATCATTTTTAGAAATGGATTATTGTTTGATGCAAAATCGTGATTTCGGAAAATTTTAAACCTATTTTCAAATGGAGATTTTGAAAAGAGAATGGTAGATATATTTTGAAAATAGATTTATTTTCAAAAGAAAGAAAATATTTTTCTTTAGAAACAGGTAATTGTGGAAAATATTGATGGTTGGAAATCAATGTGGTGATAGTGGTGTGATATAAATTTAAATTCTAAGCCTTCAGTTTCTAGGAAGTGATACTAACGATGTGTGTTGTTTTTATAGAAAAGGGAACCCATTAGACATTGTAGAAACCAAACAGAAGAGGCAGTGGAGAATGTGGTCGCACCTAAGCCACAGGTCCACCACCAGCTAGTCCAAAGTATAGTTCAAGCATTTCAGGATATGGACAAGGGGAATCTGAGAGATGAGTCAAGGTATGTAGACCATTCTGTCCAGTTCCAAAAGCAGAATCCACCCATCTTTCAGGGTGATTCTGAACAAGAAAGGATGGAGGGGTGGCTGAGTAGGATGAATCGTATCATCGATTTCATTGACACACCAGCAGAACTGAAATTAAAGTTGGTGACATATTTTATAGTGGATCATTCACACTAGTGGTGGGAGCTAGTGGTACAAGCTAAGGTGGATCAAGGCCTGGGATGGGAGGAATTGTTTAACAAACAATTCTATCCTCACATGTTCAAGATCCATAAGACGACGATCTTTTTCAGCATGAAGCAGGATAATCTCTCTCTCATAGAGTATGCGTCTAAATTCATGAATTTAGTTCACTTTTCACCAGAAGTTTCTACAAGTGCATCACTGAAGGCACACATCTTCGAATCAGGGTTGTAATAGAAGATTCGCTCGAAGATTACTATTCACTGTATTACGGATTATACGGAGATGGTAAACATAGAAATATTAGCTTAAAGAGGAATCTCAGGAGTTATGGGAGGAGGAAGTGTGATGATACCCACGGGAATGGGTGGGAACTCTAATGCTGGGAACAAGCGGAAGAGGGACACATACTTCCAAGGTGGGAGTGAGAATTAGAATCAGACGGCTGGATCGATGAATCTTCTTCCATGACCCATGATGAAAGCCGGGTGTTTTCAATGTGGATCGATTTATCACATGAAACAAGAATGTACATCACCACCGAGAGCATTCCACAATTGCAAAAAGATGGGGAATCTTCACTGATATTATCATAGTGCTCCACGGTCGAGTGTTCGTGACACTTCTCAGGTGTCATAAGCATCTTATGCTTTGACAGGGTGATGACAGAAAAATCAGTCTCTCCAGTAGAACAGAGCTAGCTATGGTGATTCCAGGAATACCATGACTCCTTCGGTAGGGAAATCTCAACAAGGTAATATGGAGAAAAGTGTATCAACACAGAAATTTTATGGAGCAGAACATGTGATTATGGATGACCAGTCTGGACCGTCTACAGTGATAGGTATGATTCTTTTGAATTATACCCTCATGCAAGTGTTGATCGATATTGGCGCATCAAATTCTTTTCTTGATTCTCATATTTCTGATTTGATGAACTTAAAACATGAAATGATTCCTTCTGTGATGAAACTTCAAACTCATCTAGGAGAAAGAGAATATAGAGCCTTCGTGTGTAGAGCTTGTTCTGTAACTATTGATGGAGCTATGCTGAAATGGGATTTCGCTATGCTAGAGATGGATGTTTATGATATAATCCTAGGTATGGATTGGTTTACAGAGTTTAGGGCTCACATGGACTATTATATGAGAACAGTTAGTTTCGTGACTCAGTATGGGGACGAGCATCTCTTTAAAGAAGAAAGAGTGGTGAAGGAAGGTGCAACGGGCTTGTTAGATCTAGTTATGGCAACAATATATTACGAGTTGGATAATTTAAACATGGAATCAACAGATGAGGTCATGAATTAATGTATTCCAGTAGTCGTGGATCAATTTCCTGATGTTTTTCCTAAAAAATTCTCCGAGTTACCACTTGTAAAATAAGTGGAGTTTACGATTGATCTACTTCTAGGGACCAGTACTATCTCACTTCCATCTTATAGGATGGAACCAACAGAGTTAAAGGAATTTAATGTGTAGTTGGAAGAACTAGAAAACAAATGTTTTATTCAGCCAAGCGTGTCCCTGTGGGCAACACCAGTTTTGTTTGTAAAGAAATCAGATGGAACTTAGATGCTATGTGTGGATTATTGTAAACTTAACCAAGTTAAGATAAAGAATAGGTATCCACTTATTCACATTGATGACCTATTTTATCAATTGAGGGGATCTCAGTGGTTCTCTAAGATTTACTTGTGGTCAGGATATCACCAGTTGCAAGTTTGGAAGGAGGATATTCCAAAGACATCCTTCAGATGCAGATATGACCACTACAAATATGTAGTCATCTATTTCGGTCTTACGAATGCACTAGCAGTCTTTCTGGAATTAATGAATCAGATATTTCAGTGATATATGGATTCTTTTTTTGTAGTGTTTGTGGAAGACATATTGGTATATTCAAGAACAAGGGATGAGCATGAGAAACACTTGGTGATAGTGTTGGAAATCTTGAGAGACCATCAGTTGTATGCCAAATTATCAAAGTGAATTTTTTTTATACAATAGGTACTCTTTCGGGGCCATGTTGTTTCTGAGAAAGGTGTTTTATTGGATCTAGAAAAGATAGAAGTCGTTCTTTCTTGGAAACCACTGAATAATGTCTTCGAAATATGAAGTTTTCTTGGTCTAGATGATTATTACCAATGCTTTTTGTGTGAATTCTCACGACTAGATTCACCTATGACAACATTGACAAAAAAGAACAGTGCATTTCAATGGATTGACGAATGTCAGAGATCTTTTCAAGAGATGAAAGTTCTCCTTACATCAGCACCCATCTTGATTTTTCCAGAATGAGGACAGGGGTACGTGGTGTATTGTGATGCTTCAGGATCTGGGTTGGGATGTTTTCTCATGCAAGGAGACCATGTTGTTGCATATGGCTCAAGAAAGTTGAGAGTGCATGGAAAGAACTACCCAACACATGATTTTGAGTTGGTTGCAGTCGTCCATGCTTTGAAAACATGGAGACATTATCTCTTTAAGGAGAAATTTACAGTTTTTATGGATCAAAAAACCTCGAAACACATTTTCTCACAATGATATTTAAATATGAGGAAGAGGAGATGGATGGAGTATCTAAAAATTTTTGACTTTTACTTGATATATACATTGGGTATGGGTAATTCGGTGGCCGATGCATTAAGTAGAAAGTCATATGCTCAGTTGGCGAAATAATTTTCAGATGAGTGGCAGTTGATGTCAGTCCTAGCCGACATGTGTACGGAATGTGAAGACCGAGATGAAGTTGTGGTTTTCTTTCTAGTTGTGCTTGTTCCTGATTTGGTGGAGATACTAAAGGAGGCATAGGCATCTGATGTAGACTGTGTTGCAATGAGATAAAAACTCAATGTTGGGGAGACCATTGAGGGATAGAAGCTGGATGAGAGTTCAATTTTGTTGTTTCGAGATCGGATGATTATACCTTTAAATGCTCAGAAACAACTCCTTCATGCTTACCACCATTCAAGATGGGTTGTACACCTAGGTACACAGAAAATGTATAAGGCATTGAAGGTACAGTTTTGGTGGAGCAGCTTGAAAAAGAAAGCAGCCGAGTTCGTCTCGTGGTGGTTAACATATCAGCAAGATAAAGAATAACATCAGCGTCCAGCAGGTATGTTGCAGTCTTTACCTATTCTGGTGTGGAAATGGGATCATATAACAATGGATTTTGTTACAGGCCTTCCAAGAACGGTTCAGAAACATGATGTCATTTGGGTGATAGTGGATCGTCTAACCAAATCGGCCCATTTCATACCTATTTGTAAAACTCATATGGTGGAAGATATTTCAAAAATCTATACCCAAGAAGTGGTAAAGAGACATGGCATTCCAGTTTCAATTGTGTCAGACAGAGATCTGAGGTTCACATATCATTTCTGGTGATCCTTACAGAAATCCCTAGGAACTCAGTTGAATATGAGTATAGCGTATCATCCTTAGATGGATGGACAATCCTAAAGGACGATACAACAGTTTTAAGACATGTTGAGGGCTTGTGTAATAGATTTTGGTGGCTCATGGGAGGATCACGTTCCTTTAGTGGAGTTCTCATATAACAACAGTTATCAGGCCTCGATACACATGGCTCCATTTGAAGCACTATAAGGGCATCCTTGTTGTTCTCCACTTTGTTGGGTGGAAAAAGGTGAGACTTCACTAGTTGGGTCGAGCCTTGTCTAAGAAACAATGGAAAAGATTCAGTTGATAAAAAAGAGGATGGAGATGGCACAGAGTCTTCATAAATCTTATATAGATCATCACCGAAGACAGTTGTCGTTGGCGGTGAGTGATCATGTCTTTTTTAGAATCTCTCCACGGCTTGGACATAATCATTTTGGAAATCAGGGAAAATTATCTCCTCGATATATAGGCCCTTTTGAGATACTAGAACGGGTTGGCAAGGTGGCGTATCGGTTGGCATTAACACCACAGTTCCGTGTAGTGCATAATGTGTTCCACGTATCTCAGTTGAAAAAGTATCAGCCTGATCCTGACCATGTGATCATATGGGCTCATGTTGACCTAGAGCCGGATGCTTTGATGATACATATCATAGTAAGAATTGTGGATAGTAAGGATAAAGTCTTTCATGGAAAAAGCATCGGTCTAGTGCGCTTTTTATGGAAACATGGTCAGATTCCGAAAGAGACTTGGGAACATGAGAAAGAAATGAAAGACCAGTGGCCAAAACTCTTTCAGGAAAGCGATGGTTTTCTACTTTCTGGGGATAGAAAGGACAATGGTGGGGAGAATGTAGTCTCCCCGATTTCTGGTAAGTAACCCTTGTTTTTTGCTTTTTAAGTACATGAAGCATATGAGAAATGGTTGGGGAAAGTTTGGATACTTTTAAATTGTCAAAGGGGAAAGGTGGTAACACACAGGCTTCGCACAATTTTCCCAAACTATGCGGAAGCCATGCTAGTGGTGTCACTTGGGATAGAGGATACTGTATGGTGTGCGCACGGTTTAGGAAAACTGTGCGAGGAGGCCGTGTGGAGTGCCCCTTCCAAAGAGTGACTATCGCACTGTTAGCGCACGGTTAGTGCACCGTTTGACAAAACATGCGGGCTAACTATGCGCAGAGTCAACATAGATCCTATTTTTAAGGATCTAATATGTTTTATCTTTAAATCTACTAGTTGTTTCTCCTAGACGGCCCTAACTCGGTATTTCTCTATGGTGAAGGTGGGAGAACACATACTAGGTGTTTTGGAAGCGATCGAGAGGGTTTCCATAGAGTTTAGAGGGTGGATGATCAAGGTACGTCTTGTTTCCTTTAGTTTTCTTAGATCTCCTTCTTCCCACTTGATGGATCCTTAGATCTATGCCTAAGGTGGGTAGATCTAAGGCAGTGGATGACCATTAAGTCGGGTTTTGGTCTTGTTGGTGATAGGGGAAGAATATAAGGGGGTTTCGTGGTGTTTCGACCCAATTCTTGGTTGGTTTCGCCTTTTTTGTTGAGGTAGGTGGATTCACTCTCGATTCCTCTTTCATAGAACATGAAGGCTTGGTTTCAAAATGTTTTCCTTTATTGAAATGGTTTTTTATCTTCACTGAACGAATGTTTGAAACCCATTTTTCGAAACGGGTGATGGGAATTGTTTGTTTTTGGAATGTGTTTTTTGAAGTGAATTTTAAATGGCGATTTTAGGCTGGTTATGCTTTTGCTATTGAAAGAAATGGTTCTCAATAAAAGGTTTGATTCTTTATTGAATGGTTTTGATCACACATGGTTTTGGCATGGTTTTGCATGGGTCGTGGTGTGTGTTCATATGCATTGTGATGGATAAGGGAGAGAAGTACCCCCATCAAAAGGTTGGGATGGATAAGGGCGAGAAGTACCCCCATAAAAAGGGATGGATAAGGGTGTGAAGTACTCCTATCAAGGTAGTCCACTAATAAATGACTTAGTGGAAGGATAACTCACCACTCGTGAGTATAGATTGGTCCAGGTTGCATGCATGGTTGGTTGTGTGGATTTGTGAAATTGAATGAATGCGCCAAACTGGAAATGAGAATTTGATTGAAAACTTTGCTTGGTTGATTTTCTTGAGAAAGAAGGTTTTGTTGGAAAATGGTTTTGACATGGAACTTATTATATTGTGAACTGTTTTGTAATTGTTTTATATAAAATGTTATATATGAATTTACTAACATGTTTTATCCTAGAGTGATGGGTTGGGAAGTCATCGGGTAAAACCTACTGAGTTTCATTACTCACCCACTACATTGGCACGTTGGTTCTTTTTCAGATGTCATATACAAGGATGTTGGAAAAGGTAAAGTGTCACATGTTTATAGCACTACTTCGTGATTCTTGGACTGTTTCGTGATGTTGGAGATTGGAGATTGTGGAGCATGGAGTTGGGTTGTCGTCTTGTGGTCTTTCAGTTCGTCTTTCCGCTGTTTACTCTGATTTAGTGTTGGTTTACACTGTAGTACTTTTGGTTGGTTTATGATAAAATAATTGTTTGAGTTGTCTTATCTTTTATCATGCATCATTTCTTTGATTTTTTGGGTTACGATTGTTGGCTCTATGGTATGTTCAAAAATGGTAAATCATCCACCGCTTGTTTTCAAACCCTTTGGCATTTATTGCTAGCCTTTGGCGCCTTGGGGATGTTGCTTAAGTCCTAGTAATGACTTCTTGTACTCTCAATCCAATGAGGATAAGCGGGTCATTACAGTACCAATGTAGGCCATTGTTGTAGCTGATCCTCCCAGGAGTTGGGCTCCACTTCTGTATATTCTTGTTGCCTAACGAATTCTACCACCTTCAAAATAGCCCTGAGCACCTCCTCACACTTGCCCATGCAAGTATTATCCCGAGCCTGCTGAAATACATGATCCACCTTCACTTCATACCCCTCAGTTGGTCTTAACACTAAAATTGTGATTTTCCTACCTCTAAGACCACGATGGAAACCAAAGACCATATAGCCCAATCGGTGGCACCCTAGGCTGAATGCAGGCGACGACTCAAAAACCACTCTTTTCTTCCATCTGAACCCTTCAACAACCAAGATACATATGCTTTCTATTGGAGACTTCGAGACATCAACCTCAACACATATGCAAGGGGATATTGGATGAAAAACCGTAGAAGTGAGATTATTAGACCACAAATACCATCAGATCAGATTCCCATGCAGACAAATAATCGAAGGGTTCTAGAAAGGGAGAGAAAGATCAGTGAAGCTTTCCCAAACCCTTGTCGAAGGCACATCCTGATTCATACTAAAATCGAAGGACCATCAAAGGAGGTTAAAACCAAAGCTTTTAAAAACACAAGGGTTTCTGGACCAGGAAACAATCATATCATCCTCTAATGAGAAATAGATCATCATGTGGCACTGATCAAGAAGACCCACCACCGCACAATCTTGAAGCCCCCATGAATCAAAAAAATCTATTAAAAACTTCAACTGAGGGTTGAATACCCTTGAATCAGGACACAAGTGTTTCCCTATAAAAGATCCAATGCTACTTTGAATTATTTTGTTGAAAGCGTTAGTTGAGGCGAGCCATTTTGAAAATCCGGGACATTAGGGAAAACGGGGATTGATGGGAAAAGAGGAAGACAATTCGGGTTAGTGAAGGGGATGAAGGGCCTAAGCACCCTAGAGGAAGGGTGGGAATTCCCCCACCCCACAATGGGAAGGAGGGTCCTGGATATATAGGAATCTCTGCTAGTTCATCTTCGCTACTGAGGATCGAGCTCCTGCACATCCATAGCTATGATAAAGACATCACATTGGATACTTACATATAAACAACCTCGGGTTATAAATAGATTGTAAAATTAAACCTTAACATGTACTTTTCCTAATTGGAGGGTACGTTAATGTCTTATATAACGGTTAAATAATTTTTATTAAATTATACAAGAACCACATATAGAAATATGATATCATATATGATCCTCTAATATTTCTTTGTTAATAATATTTTAGTATTATCATTGTTTCGGGTATTAAATGATTCATTTTCCTTTATTTTTTTTGTAATGTAAGTAATTGTAATTATGGATAGGATGTATTTGATTCATATAAATAATGATATTAGTTCTGAAACATTATTTTTAATAATCAAATAAAAATTATTCTTGAATACTTACAATGGGGAATGAAATCTCATCGCGTTGTGGAGACGGTAAGTCGTACGTACGCATGAGTGACAATATCATTCTATTGAAGGTGAAATTGAACGTAATTGGATGGTATATTATATATACATAATAATTAACATGTTATATTTATTATTTACATAAATTATACTCATTATTATTCCCATACATATAAGGAAATGTTGAATAACAAACTACAGCACGACATGCCGACGGTAAGCTATACGTACGCACGTATGGTGACTTTGTCATTCATATGATGGATAGAATAAGGAATATGGTTGTAACATATTTATTATAACATCTCAGTATGTATAAGGTACTGGAATTATTTTTTTATCATGGAAATAATAAAGTAAGTGGAAGTGGAATAAGAAAAGAACTTTCAAAGAGGTGGTAAAATAATTACCTCTTCTTCGGGTGATTCCTTTTGATTTGACCAAAAGGGCTTCATAGGGTGGGTTTATGATCAAGGTGAGTCCTCTAGGTTTAAGTGAGGGTAGTTGGGAGAAAACTTTATGTGGTTTTGGTTGAGCCAAATTGCTTTGGAGGTGTAAATTTAAGATAAGGAGAAGTACCATTTTATAAGCGGGGTGAAGGGCACTTTAGGAAAATCTTGAAATATTAATTTATTATGTAATTATGTTCAGTTTATAATAGCTAAAAATAGATTTATTTATAGGATAAGGTGGGTATGAATCAACATTATCTAAACCAATAGGTTTTAGACATGTTTTGGTCATTATATTAACCTTATCTTTTAGATTTAACTCTTAGTTAAATAGTTTTTCTTTTACCATGTCTTCTTGTATTTTTATAACACATGGTTAATATAGTTACTTTAAAATGCCAAGAGAACCTCAAGTGCTTAATTAATGAAATATTTAGCATTATCTATGTCATTTCGTGGAACCTTATATTTTTAGGACTATTATATAATTTAATAATATAGTAATTGTTCTAAAAACACATTTATATCAATTTTGATAGTATTTAGTATTTGGTTTTTGATAAAGTTAGTAAAACTTTATTAATTAGAAAAATTTACATTTAATCAAACGTAAATTGTCATATTCACCTATAAAATTCTTTTATTGCATCAAAAGTTTCAATTTACATTTATATTAATATTTATAATGTATATTATTTTAATCATTCATTAATAATATAATTACTGCATCAACATTGTGTCATAAATAAATTAAATTATTTAATGTCTAAAAAATATAAATAAAATACAATTATGTAGTAAATCGTTTTATATTTCTAATGAATATTTATATTCAAATTTTTATTATGTATAACTCTATATAAAATATGGTTTAGTTATTAAAAAATTAATTTAACACTTTTAACTCTTCTTTGAATAAAATATAAAAAATGTCCAAATCTAATCCAAGTGGATCAAAAAGGATAATAGTTTTGTCCAAATGTTTATTTTTGTCTAAATACACTTATCCAATAAGATTAGGACATGTTTTGGAGTAATTTAATATTATTTTTACCTTTAATTGCCCTATTTACTTTTAACCGTGGTAAATGAAATTCCAAAGCAACTATTCACCAAAAATTATTTTCATCCTATTGAACAACATTTTACTTACTGATGACAACCATGTTTGTTGGATTTTTGAAATTCAATTCATAGAATTGGTACAATTAATTTTTATGCAAATTTTCAAATGTTCCTAGAATTTGGGAAAAAAATGTTAAAAAGTTCAATTAAATTTTATATATCTAATCTTATTATAAAATGAATCCAATGAATTACATTGGACTAATATAGGTATTCTATATCTATTTTGATGTTAAAATAAATTTGAATTAAAAAAACTTATTTAAATAAAAAGTCATCTTTAAACAATAATGCAGTGTTTTTCTGTATTCATCAAAAAATGTAAGTTTTCAGAAAAATAGAAAAAATTCACTCTAAGCTAATTTTTATATTAAGAATCCAAAAATGAAGTCCATTTTGAAAACATAAATTTATAAAATTTCAATAAGTGTTTATTACTATTAATGAATTCTATTTAAATGGCTAGTTTGATTGGTCGTTGTGTGCTAGAACTCAGAGCTACTTATAGCGCAAGCTATTGTATTAATCAAAGAGAGGCATACCGTTGAAGCTCGGGGTGTAACATTCATGCCTCATTCAAATAATTTTGTCCTCGAAATTTTCAGAATATTACTGAATAAAAAGATTCCAGTGGTTCTCCATTATAAGTTCCTTAGGTTCCCACATTGCCTCTTCCATTTTATGGTTTCTCCATAGATCTTTTACCAGACGAGTCTTCTGGTTTCTCAACACTTTTTTCTCCTATCAATAATCCTGAGAGGATCTTCACAATAAGACAGATCATGTTCCAGTTCTATTTCTCATAGGTGAGTACATGCATTGGGTCAGGGCATGTATTTTCTCAATAGTGATTCCGGGAACACATCATCAACTTTGGAGAGACATGGAAGTATTTCCAAATGGTAAGCTATAACTCCACTTCATTCTAGAATTTCGAAATATTGGATGTACGTTGGACTTAATATACCCTTCATATTGAATCTTTTAACACCCTTCCCTGGAGATACCTTCAAGAAAAAAAATGATCTCCTACTTGAAATTCCAAATCATTCCTTCAGTTATTGGCATAGCTCTTTTGTATACTTTGAGTTGATTTAATGTGGGTTTGGATAATATTCACTTTTTCCATTGTTTCCTTAACATGTTCTAGGCCTACGAGTTTTCTTTCACCAACATCATCCCAAAAAGTTTCTATACTGCATCTATTTCCATATAACACTTCATATGGTGCCATCTGAATACTTGAATGGAAGATATTGTTATAGGAAATTTCTACCAGAGGTAAATAGAGATCACACATTCCTTGAAAGTCCAGTGAGATAGATATCAACAGGTATTCTAAGGTTTGAATATTCCATTCTAATTGTTCATCAGGTTGAGGGTGGTAGTCATAGCTCAACCGAATTTTAGTATCTAGGAATTACAAAATACTTTTCAAAAAATGTTGATGTAAAATGGGGATCACGATCAGAAACAATCGATAGGGGTATACAATGAAGTCTTACAACTTTCTCAATATATAGTCTTGATAAATGTTCAAGTGTTAAATCTTCTCTTATAGAAAGAAAATGTGCTTACTTGGTAAGACGATCGACAATGAACTATATTAAATAATTCCTTCAAGGAGTCTTTGGTATCCCCATGACAAAGTCCATTGTAATATCATTCAATTTTTACTCAGGTATGGGAAGAGGTTTCATGACTCCTTTTGGATATTGTCTTCCATCCTTCACATGTCGATAAAACACACATCCTGACACATAATCAGCAATCTCCCTCTTCGTGTTGTCCCACTAAAACATTCCTTCAAATCTCTATACATATTAGTACAACTATGTTGTATAGAGAAATTAGAGATATGATCATCATCCAATAATTCCCTTTTAGGATCAGGTGTGTAGGGAACACAAAGCCTCTTCCCAAATTTTAAAATTCCGTCTTCATATATGAATTCAATCAAGCTCCCATCATTCACAACTTTAATTTTTTTTGAAACTCCTCATCATCAGTCTGAGAACATTTTATCCTTTCTATTAAATTTGATTTGGAAACAATTTGAAAAAGTATTGATGTTTTAACATCCATGATTATTCCCATATCCATCATTACTAGATCTATGAACATAAGATCCCTTTCAACTCACATATTATTTAGAACTCCATGATCCTTTCTGCTCAAAGCATATTCCACCTTATTTTCATTCCCCAGGTGGTAATGTATTATGCAATAGTAATCCTTGAGTAGTTCAAGCCGTCACCTTTTCCTCATGCTGAGTTATTTCTGTGAGAAAATTTACTTTAAACTCTTATGATCAGTATATTTCTCACAATTTTTACCATAGAGATAGTGTCTCCATATCTTCAGAGAAAATATTACAACCGATAACTCAATTTCATGAGTGGGATAGTTTTGTTCATTGATTTTTAGCTTCCATGATGCATAGGCAATAACCCTATCATTTTTTATAAGGAGACAAACAAGTAATTTCTTTGAGGAATCACTATAAATAACAAACCCATCATTCCCCGATAGTAGATTCAAGATAAGAGCATTGACTAATCTTCTCTTAAATTCCTCAAAAAATTATTCACACTCTTTTTTACAAACTAATTTAGCCCCTTTACGTGTGACCTTGGTTAATGGTTTAGCTAATTGAGAACAATTCTAGAGGAAACACTGATAGTAACCTGCTAAACTAATAAAACCGTGTACCTCAATTATACTCGTCGGAGCTGGAAATTATTGGAGTTTCCTTTTCTTTGAAGTATGAACAAAGATTCCATCCTTATATACACAATGGACAAGAAAAAAAATCTCCTGAATCTAGAATTCACACTTTCTAAACTTCCCATATAATTCATTTCTTTTAAGAGTCTTTAGAATAGTGCACAAGTGATTTTCATGATCTTCATACGTTTTAGAGTATAACAAGATATCATCAACAAATACCACTAAAAAGTCATGAAGATATTCCTTTAAAAATATATTCATTAAATCCATGAAAATAGCGGGTGCATTAATCAGTCCAAAATGATTTACTATAAACTCATAATTCCTATAACTGGTTCAAAATGCTATCTTGGGAATGTCTTCCTTCATCACTCACAACTGATGATATCTAGATCGAAGATCAATCTTTGAAAAAATATTGATCTCCATGAAGTTGATCGAATAAATCATTAATGAAAGGTAGGGTATACTTTTTCTTTATTTTTATAGAATTTATCTCCCTATAGTCAACACACAACCTCATATATCCATATTTATTATTAATAAAAAGAACAGGGGATATCCATAGAGAAACACAAGGGAGAATAAATCCTTTATTACTCAATTACTCTAATTGTTTCTTTAGTTCCACTAATTCCACAGTGGCCATTCTATAAGGGGTATTCAATGTGGGCCTTGAACTAGGAATTCAATCAATGGAAAATTCAATTTCTCATTTTGGAGGATGTCTAGGTAAATTATTTAGAAACACATCAACATATTCTTACACAATAGGTACATCCTGTATTGGAATATTCCTTTCCTCACCCATAGTTAATTCACTCCCTTCCTCCCTAATAATTTAACTTAGTAGATATAGAGAGGGTGGATCTAAATGAGAATCTTATGGTGATGTTTCTCTTATAAAGATAAGGGATTCATTATCATCATAAAAAATTGTAACTTCCTTATTTTTACAATAAACTTTTTCATCATGGTCCGAAATCCAATCCATACTGAGGATTATATCAAATTAAATCATGGGTATAACAATAATATTAGTAGATAAAGCATGTTTATATTCTATAATGGTAACATATTAAAAAAACATTATTGAAATGATACTTCCCTTAGGAGTTTCGTCTAATAACTCCTTTAATAAATCAAATTGTTAATATCAATTTTTCTTAGAAATCTGGGAAGATTTTAAAGAATACGATAATCAATAATCAAATAAAGCATTGTCTAATTTTGAGGAAAAGATTAAAGTACCTTCCACCACATCATTCAGAAATTAAACTTTAGATGTTGTGATCACATATGTTTGGCCTTTCTCCCTTGGCCTTTTCTGAGCTATGTTTCATTGACACTTAGTATATTCATTTGCATAATTACCCATTTCGTTACAATTGTATCATCAAACATTGAATACCTCTTTCTTCCCCTTCCAATCATGAGCTTGGTGGACTTTTTCTCCATAATTTTAACAAACTCCCATCACCTTTAGGCATTTACTAGGGTGTTTCTTCTCACAATTATTGCAGGATGGAAATTCATCTTTTTCCTTCTTCCCATTATATCCTTTTACAGAGTGTTCTGAAGATCTCTTCTTTTCTTACTTCACTTTAAATTCATAAGATTTAGAGAATTCCTTTTCTATCTTGATAGCACATGTGACTCTATCTACGTACGATGGGAAGGATTTTGAGACTAATTATCGACAAAGAAATTGTCTTCACCCATAAAATAAGTGAACAATATTACTTATTGGGTTATATATATAATATGCAGCATGCCAAACTAACCTTGTAAAGTTCACCTCATACTTTTTGACATTCTCATCCTCATTTTTCCTCAGACTCAGAAATTGAATTTCTATATCCACTCGATATTCACGAGGAAATTATTTTTCTAAGAAAAGATCTTTAAACTACCTTAATTATATATTTGATACTACTTCATCCTTATTTGTGTTTTGAATTAATGACCACCATTGATATACATCTCTTCAGAGGTGATAATCTTCCATGGAAACTTTTTTCCTTTTTCTACTCCCTAAAGAATAAAATATTTTATCTAAGGAACTTATCCATTGTTTAGCTACAAATGTATTTTTAGTCTCATTGAATATTGGTGGTTGTTGCCTCATGAATCAGTTTAACATTTATCCTCTGTGTTGGGGATTAGGGTGCTCCATATGGGTAGGGTTATTATTCATAACCTGGATGAGTTTTCCCAATATAGTTATAATATATTCATCACCATTTACATCACCATATCCAGTATAATTATCTTGAATAGGTGGGTAATCCCTATATGGATTATGTGTATTTATATAGTTTCTATTCCTTCCAATAGGATCCATTTCTAAACAATGGCGTAAAATATATTAATTTATAAATCACATTCGAACTTGTAAAATACATAACATAAATTGAATATTCTATGAATATAATCCATAATCATAAAAAAAAATTTCTTTGAGGAAGTATTTACTCATAAATCCTTCATAATGGGTTGTAAATAAAATCTGAATTATCCTAAGCATATCTCCCAGGTGTGTTAAAATAGGTGCGCAGTAAGTCCCGTTGTCATGTGCCAGGATACCCTGGGTAATGCATGAAACTCTTATCATAGTTTTCAATCCTATGTATATCTATGCTAGAACCACATCCACTTGTAGTATCTTGGTAGGGATGAATTTCTTGGAATACCCACATCATATCCACATCACCAAAATTTTTGTATGTTCTTCTATACTAATCCTCAAAGTCTATCTTAGGGTAATGTTCTCTAATTATATTTTTTTCTAAATCTAGTTTCCAAGGTTTATACTAAACTTCTCTGATACTAACTGTAATGCCCCGAATCAAGTTACCCAGAGTTGGTGCATTATTACATAACATGATCATGATCATGAGAGATTAAGTCCCGAAATACTGATCAGTTTACTATCCTTGGAAGTACTAGATACGTACATAAGTTTTACATTACATTATGAAATGAAAAATTAACATTTTGTCTTCTTTGAACACACTCAGATACCTTACACTATTCCTTTAGGTCAGACATAATATACTTCTTCACATCCTGGGAATAATAAAACATAAGAAAGGGGTGAGAACAGATGCTTAGTAAAGATAACAATATTATGGATACTATTATAAATAAGCTTACACATTTAAGGAAATGTATAAGAATAAAACAAAAGAATTTTAAACATAAACATTGACATAGTATGAAAAATATAAATAAAATTATTCCATTTAAATATTCACATGGATATTCAACTAAATGAAAAATCACATGTAATATCAATAGATAATCTCATAGTGATGGAATGCATAATGTCAGACATCATAACCATATATTCATGGCCTCGTTCCAAGACTACAAATAAAAACATATTATCAAGGACTTGTGCCAAGAAATTAGTTTGTCTCTTGATACTCACCGATGCATCGAGGGTCTATATCATGCCCCACCCATCACTTACAACTTCTAATGCATTCTTCATATGAAAAGGGTGAAACATAACCTAAACACTCGTATTAAACTAACATACGAAATGTTAATACTTTAACCACAAACTATGAATGAAATAAAAATATCACATCCATATTCAAACATATCATACAACTATCAATACATTATGGAATATTGTATCATAAATAATCAACATCAATTAATCATAAAATCCAACAGTAGATCTTGACATAGATGAAATCCATCCAAAAAATATTTGAGAGAAATATGTCTTTCTACTTTGAAATCATGTAAAAGTTTCATAATTATAAAAGAAAACATTTATTTTGAAAATATTCATATAATATTTCATGTAAATCTTAGAAGGTGTTATAATGATGGAAAATTGGTGCACTTTCCATATAAGTTAAAAAACTTCTTTCCTAAATTTGTCGAGAAGGTCATAAAGTACATTGTTTGGAAAACAATAGAAAGATTCCTTTCAAAACATTTAATAAAAAGTTAAATAAGGGTATAAATTAACTCAACATATAGTCTAGTAAATCGTAATTTTTTTTAAAATACATTTTTAGGAAACACAGATGTGGATGATAAAGAAGTCCTAGTGGATACTTAGTATACACAACCTCAAATAATAAATAGATTTTAAAATTAACCCTTACCTTGTACTTTTCCTTAGTTGAGTGTATGTCAACCTCCTATATAATGGTTAGATACTTGTTATTAAATAATACAAGAACCACATACATAAATATGATATCATATATGATCCTTTAATATTGCTTTGTTAATAATAATTCAGTATTATCATTGTTTCACGTGTTAACTGATATGATTTTCTTTTATAAGTTTTGTTACATAAGTCATGTTTGTTTTGGATATAATGTAATTGATTCATATACAAAATTATTTTAAGTTCTTAAAAAATATTATTAATCATCAAATGAAAATTATTCTTTAATTTTTATGATGGGAAATGAAATTTCATCACTTCATGGAGACGGTAAGCCGTACTTATACACGAGCGACAATATCAATCTATTGATAGTGAAATCATATGTAATTGGATGGTATATTTTATATAAAGAATAATTAACATGTTATATTTATAATTTAAATCAATTATACTCATTATTATACCCATCCAAATAATGAAATTTTTAATAACAAACTAAACCATGACGTGGAGATGGTAAGTCGTCCATACGCACATATGATGACTTTGTCATAATAGGATGGATAGAATAATGAATATGGTTATACCATATTAATAATAAAATATAAGTATTTATAAGGTACTGGAATTATAATTTTATCATTGAAACAATAAATAAAGAGGAAGAGGAAGAAGAAAAGAACTTTGAAAGAGGTGATAAAATAATTACCTCTTCTTCAGGTGCTTCTTTGGATTTGAACAAAAGGGATTATTAAGTTGTCTTTATGATAAAATTAAGGAATCTACGATGAATTTAAGGGAGTTTGGAGGATATTTGAGAAGGTTTTGGATTAGTCAAATGGCATTGGAGGTGTGAATTTAATAGAAGGGGAGGTGCCCTTTAATAAGATAGGTGATGGGTACTTTAAGAAATTCTTGAAATATTAGTTTATCATAAAAATTATTTGGTTTCTATTAGCTCAAAATGGATTTATTTAGAGGATAAGGATGGTATGGGTCTAAATCATCTCAACAAATAAGTTTTATAAAGGTTTAGGTCACCATATTAATCTTGTCTTTTAGATTTAACTCTTAGTAAAATAGTTTAACTTTTACCTTGCCTTCTTGTATTTTTATACTACATGTTTAATATAGTTACTATGAAATGACAATAAAACCTCAAGTGGTTAATTAGTTACATATGTATAATTATCTACATCATTTAGATGAATAAAAAATTTTTAGGACTATTATGCAATTTAACAATATAGTATTTGGTTTAAAAACTCATTTATTTCAATTTTAACACTATTTATTATTTGGTTTTTGTTAAAGTCATCTAAAAATGATTACTTATAAAAAAATACATTTAATCAACCCTAACATGTCATATTCACCTAAAAAAATTGTATGGAATAAAAAGTTTAAATTTAAATTTATTTTAATATTTATAATGTGAATTATTTTAAACTTTCATTAATAAGGCAATTACTGCATCTTCATTGTGTCATAAATAAATTTAATTATTTAATGTCTAAAAATTATAAATAAAATAATATTATGTATAAAATATTTTTATCTTTATAAATAATATATATAGTCTAATTTACCTTATTTATAACTCTAAAATAAAAATGGTTTTGTTATTAAACTTTTCATTTAACACTTTTAACTATTCTTTAAATAAAATATAATAAATATCCTAATCTAATCCAAGTGGACAAAAAGGATCCTATTTTTGTCTTAAGGATGATTTTGGTTGAAATACACTTATCCAATACTATTATGACATGTGTTGGGGGTAATATTATATTATTTTTACCTTTAGTTACCCTATTTACTTTTAAGTGTGGTAAATAAAATTCAAAAGTTACTATTAAACAAAAAATATTTTCATCCTATTGAACAACATTTTAATTAATTAGGACAACCATGTTTGTAGGATTTTTGAAATTGAATTAACATAATTGGTAAAATTAAGTTTTAAGTAAATTTGTAAATGTTCCTAGAAGGTAGGTAAAAGACGTCAACGAGTTCAATAAAGTTTTATATATCTAATATTATTATAAAATGACTCCAATTAATTACATTAGACTAATATAGGTATTATGTATCTATTTTTACTTTAAAAAAATTTAAATTAAAAATAATTATCTAAATAAAAATACATCTTTAAACAATAAGGGAGTATTTTTCACTATTCCTCAAAAGTTGAATGTTTTCAGAAAAAATACCAAAAATTACCCCTAAGATAATTTTGATATTCCGAATCCAAAAATAAATTAGATTTTGAAAAATAAAATTTATATAATTTTAAAAATTGGATATTACTATTCATAACTTCTTTTTAGATGGCTAGTTTGATTGGTCGTGGTGTGCTAGAACTCGAAGTTGTGTACAACGCGAGATATTGTATTATTCAAAGAGAAGTGTACCGGGGATGGTTGGGGTTTTACATAAAGAAATTACCAACAAATAACCCTTTGATAATTTTTAGAAGATGATTTCATAAATTTTATTCATTTTATCAAAATAAATTAATATCATAGTTTATTTTAATTTTCAATATAAAAAATTATGATTTTTAAGAAATACATTAAAATACATTTTAATAAAATGTGTCTATATTGTTTTTGAGTTTTTTAACCATAATATTTATTTTTCAACAATATAATATTTATATTTACCTATATTACTCATGATAAATATTATTTATATCATAGTTTATTTTTTTAGGTCAAATTATTATTTTATTGGGCATGTTACTATTACAAATAACTATTTTTATATTTTTAATGGTCAGGTTACTATTCTAATAGTCACATTAATATTACAATAGTAACATTACTTCATATAAATACTAATTAATTATTTCAATAAATATTCACTATAATTCATCCCAAGTTTCTATTTTTTAATTTTATAATATGTTGATTGGTTTACTATTATTTTTTCATTTCCATAGAGTTGGTCATTGGGGAAGTGATTCTAGAATATTGGGGTTATCCATATTTTCCCATTTTAATTTTATATTTTATATTTTTTATCAGTTGTACTGTTTGGAATTATTATGGGTTTTATAACTGACTAATGTAATGATCTTTAATAATAATGTTTTTTTTGTTTCTCTATATTTTGTACATGTTAATATAACACACATTTATTAAGGGAGAAAGTATTACTAGTAAACACTAGGTTGTTACAATCTTTAACAATTTAGAAACATCATCCCCAAAATTTCTACTCAGATTATTAGTCGAGAATATATTAGGGTACTTCTGTATCATTATTTTCTCTAGTTCCCATGTTGCGTCTTAATACTTGTGGTTACTACATAAAACTATGAAAAGATCAGTTGTCTTGTTGAATAGAAAATTATAAATATGATATAACATCTTCACCAAATGATCCTCATAAGGGAGGTCATCCTCCTCTTGTACAACCTTCAGATTCATTATATGTGAGGGATCAAGTATGTACTTACATGGTAGTGATATATTGAACACATCATGAACTTGATCCATATTTAGTATAAGTGAAATCTGATGGGCCACTTCTCCTATATAATCAGGGACCTCAAAGGGGACAATGTACCTAGAATTAAGCTTCCCTTTCTTTCTAAACCACATGACTCTCTTCAATGGTGATATTTAACTGAAAAATTTGTCTCTAATTTCAAACTCCATGTCCCTTCCATGGTTTTTATTGTAGATATTTTTCTGACTCTGAGAATATTTTTATATGTTTTTGTATAAATTGAACTTTTTTCATCTCTTTTACAAGATCAAGTCCAAGTAGTGTTCATTCTCCAAATTTATCCAAAAATGTCAGAGTTCTACATCGCTTCCTATATAGATCTTCATATGGACCCATTTGAATACTTGAATGTAAGTATATGTTATATGAGAACTCAACTAATGGGATATGATGACCCCATCCACCATTATATTCCATTGAACAAGATCTCAGCATCTCCAAGAGTGTCTAAATAGTCTATTCTGACTAGCCATCATTTTGGAGTTGATAAACAATTCTAAAATTCAATTTACTATTCATAGAATGTTTAAGACTTTTCCAGAATATAGAGGTGAACATTAGATCATGATCAGAGAAGATTGAATATGTAACTCCATGAAGACTCACTAGTTATTTATCTTATAACATTTCAACTAATTTGAGAGATAATTATTCCTCAATATTGATAATGTAGGAAATACTGGTGATTCAATCCTTCATAACTAATATCTTATTTTTTAATTTGTAATTATTTGGGAGACCAATTAAAAATTCTATAGTGACATTATATCATTTCCACACAAGTATAAAAAATGGTTACATCACCCCCTTGTGCTTCTGTCTCTCCAAATTAACTTGCTGACATATAAATCATATTGAGATATAATGAGAAATCTCCTTCTTCATGCTGTCCTAGTAGAAGTTCTCTTGAATATCACAATACATCTTTGTACTTCCAGGATGGATGGAGAAAGGTGAGCTATTTGTAATGTAAAATATTTTCTTCTTTATCTCAGGTGAATAAGGCACACAAATAATACTTCAAAACTGAATAACACTATCATCATCATTATTAAACTCATATAGCTTCCCTTTCTTTACTATTTTCACCTTCTTTTGAATCTCTAAATCATCTCTTTGTGCCTCCTTTACCTTCTCCTAGAATGATGGTTGGGAAATCATTTGGGAATGATAATATGTATTACTTGACTTTATGATTTTTAGATCCATCCATTTCATATATATGAATATAGGGTCTTTATCAATACACATCATGGATGAAGTAGAAGGATCGTTTATACTAAGAGCATACACTACCTTATTTGTATTTCTCGAATTGTAGTGAATCGAGAAGTCATAGTCCTTGATTTTCACTGAATAGCTTCTTTGATGCATGTTTATCTACTTCTGTGTAAATATATAATTTATACTTTTATGATCTGTATATATTTCATAGTTAAAACTATAGATATAGTTTGATGAAATTATTATGGTGAATATCATAGATGCTAACTCTAGATCATGTGTAGGGAAATTTTTCTTATGGATATTTATCTTTCAAGAGGTGTAGGATATTAATTTATCATTCTTCATGAGTAAACAACCCAATCCTTTCTTTGAGTAATATCTACATATCAAAAAACCTTATCAACTTATTCTTAGTGTGAGTATAGGTGTAGTGATTAGCTTATTCTTTAGCTCCTTGAATCTTTAGTCACATTCTTCCATCCAGACATACATTACCCCTTTTCATGTTAACTTAGTTAGAGGGATATATAATTATGATAATTTTCTAACAAAATTTTACTTGTACCTAATTTATCCAAGAAAACTATATATTCCTGTGACACTAGTGGGTCTATTCCATTCCAAAATTGACTTTTTTTAAGGGTCTATAGAAATTCCCTCAATTATGATCAAGTTCCCCAAGAATGAAAATTTATGTATCCAAAAGTCTCAATTTCTTAACATAGAATAAATTTTATCTATCCTTATTATATCCAACATAATCTTTAATTCTATTCATGTTCCTCCATTCTCTTTGAGTAATTGAGAATATAATTGATAAAAACAATAGAAGGTTTTTCAAGGTAGGACTAATGACTCTATTCATCAAATCCATTAATATTTCAGGGGAATTAGTAAGTCTAAATGGATTAACTTGGAACTCATAGTTCTCATACCTCGTGTGGAATGATATTTTATGAATATCATCCTTCTACCCCTTCCGCAGATGATATCTAGAATGAAGATCCACATTTGAGAAGTACTGAGTTCCTTGTATTTGATCGAACAAGTCATCAATACTTGTTAGGGAATACTTGTTATTTATAGTGATCTTTTTTGAATTCCCATTAATCGATATAAAACTTCATTGACCCATACTTCTTCTTAAAAAAGAGCATAGGCACACCCTAAAGATATGCACAAAGGTATATAAATCCTTTTTCAAAATTCTATTGAATCTTCTTCATTAACTCCTCTTGTTCAATTGGGGCCATCCATTAGGTGAATTTAGATATAAGAGTGGATCAATTTATTAGTGGTATAGGTAACTCTACCTAAGGATCTAGGTTAAGTCTGGGTAATTATTCTATAAATACATCATTATATTCTCTAAAAATAGGAATTTCCTCCAGGTTGATACCTTATCTTGACACAACCATTTTGGTAAGTTATGCTTCTTCATAGGGTATCAACACCCACACCATTGATGTATTTTATAAAAGAGATTCATGATATTCCTTACATTTATAGTGAAAAATTGGATGTTTCAAAATAGGGAAAGTTATTTCCTTTTCCTTAGAATGGATGTGTTCTCTATATAATGAGATACAATCCAGGTCTAATACTACATCAAATTCCATTGAGGGAAGTATCATGAGATTCCATGGAATAATCTTCCCACACACACTAATTAGAGAAGTGTCGCTCACTTGGGTTGCAATGTTTGGACCACTAAGTCTTTTTATAAATATATCCACTTCAAGGTATCCATTCATCAATTCAACAATTCTAGAAAACTTACAATATTTAAAGTAACTTGTAGAACTATAATGAAATAAAACTCCTATCATTGTTGAGTGAATAGGTAGTGTACCTTATATGACATCATTTTCATATTCCACCTCAATGGTGGTAATTGAATAATATTTCCTTTATTCCTTAGGCTTTGGTGGTTATTGACACTGATTACCCTCAAGGACTCATAGTTTATTACACTAGCTTATATAGTTCTCTTTCTCCCTATAGTTGAATCATTGAACCATGGGTGGTGCTTTGGTAGGTTCCTTACTTTCCTCCATCATATTGGTCATATTTCTCATGTCTCTATGAAATTGATGATATTGGTGGCCTCTATCTAACACTTATAGAATTACCTCGTCCCTTCGAGTTAGTTGTCATGATTCAACTTCCCAAATTTTTGACATCTGGGTGGTTGATCCCTTATTCTATCTTCGTATATTCATCTTCTAACATGGAACTTAATATTTTGTTTTTTATCTCAAAAACCATGGGACCATTCTCAAAACTCTATATCTACTTTGAGAGCACATTGAACAGCCTCTTCATAACTCCCAATGTCTTAGATAACTTGATCCTTTTAGAGGTGTGGTTTTAGTCCACTAAATAATTTATTTATTTTTCTATCTTTTTTGATATGAAAAGATGATGTATATAATGAATAACTTGTAAATGTTGCCTCATAAGCTATAATAAATTCAACAACCTTTTTCTTAATATCTAGAACTCTCTCTATATTTTTTAAATGATTTTGAAGGAAATAGTTGGTAAAAAACTGATTTAAATTCCTCCCAGAACATTTTTCTATTTCATCCTTGGATATAGTATTCATTATTAGTGTCCACAATTGATAGACCTATCTATATAGATGATAGACTACAAGTGTAACATTTTCCTTCTTAGAATATCAGATCAAGGAAAAGATCTTCTATATTCAGTTAGGCCACCATTCCATGATAATTGGATCAGAATATCCACTAAAAATTAGTGGTCATTTCCACATAAATGTCTTTATAGCTATTTTTCCTTCTTAGGTTAAGGTGAGCATTCCACAATTTTATGTTATTATTCATATCCTGAGCTAGATAGGTATGAATCTCCATGAAATTCTGAATTATACCTCCCATTGCATTGGTAATGTCATTTGGGAAATCATTTCATTGTCCCTCACATAGGTTTTTGGTCTTGTTTCTCCTAGTTCCCACAATTTTCTGAAATAGAAAAGGTTTGAACAAACATAAGTTAGTAAGGAATAAAAAATTAATTAATTATTATGCACTAATTAATTCTAAATTCACATCTTATGGGATACCTAGTATTATACTTTTCCTTAAATTATAATTCTAGGTTCATGTACTTTAATTCTTAACAAGAATTAAAAGGTATAATTATATTAGCAATATAACCTTAATAATTTTTTTTATTAAAGTGTGTGATTAACTGAAGCGCATCCCCTAGGAGTGTCAAACCTGGTGGGTTGTTAGGCCCATTGCCATGCACCATTTCCCAATATATTTTAACTCAATATTGTGTTTTCAGGGTTATTTCCCCCAGGTATATCTCTACCAATTCCACATCTACTTGTATTATCTAGAAATGGATTTCATTTATCAGAAACCACACACTCTTATATTTTACAAAAACATTGGATGTTTAGATATACATAGAATTATACTTATGGTTTTCGTTAATGTTATCTAATCATAATTCCCAAATAAACTAATATATTCTCGGATATAAACTATAGCAACCATAATTTTTTCTAACATGACTATTAAATCATTTTAAAGACAAACAACATAATAACTATACATTCAAGGATCAAGAGGATTATTTTCTTGGAAAATTTAGGCTCAAAAATCACTTTTACATATAAAACATATACATTATTTAAAATCCATTTTTTATCCTTCTAACATATCAGTTTATCATGAGTATATATGATTACATGAGGATAAACATCAAATAAAGGGTTGAGCTAAAATACTAATAACACTACAAGAAAATATTCTATTTATGGTGGGTTTTTTTATTTGGTGGTGGTTTAAACCACCGAAAAATGTTTCTATGATGGTTTCAGAAAAGATACACTAAATTTGTGGTTGATATAAACCCTACAACATTTACTTCAATTTAGCATTAGTTTCTATTTACTGTCATAGAATGTATATTTAGTGGTGGTCTGTTTCATTTTATAGACAGATATCTTATCAAAACAGTGTGGGGGATTTAGAGGTAGTTTAAAATTCTTCCATAACCTATATATTGTTTGACTAGAAAACCACCAGAAAAATGAAATAAACAGTCTCTAAATAATGATGACTTTATATAGATGCTGTTTTAACTGCCATTAAAAAATTACCATATATAACATTGGTTTAAACCACCGTTAAATAATAATATGGCGTATTTAGCAAATGTTTAAACCACCAAAATATGCTAATTTTAAAAAAATGCAGCTATAGAATCTATAACCCTAGAACAACACTCAACCATGGAAAAAAATAAACAAACAGTGTACAGTGTAAACTGAAAATAAAAATCATAACCTAATGAAATTTACCACCATTAATAATAATATCAACATTAATTTCACAATTCATGAATAACTATATCTTAATATACAATGTTTACCAATTTCCTTAATATTCTATAAATAAATAATCACTCTAAAATAGAATGTTCTAAAATATAAGGTAAATATAGATATCCCTACGAGAAACCACAATATGGTTTTTGAGTCACCAAATTAGTGTAATTTTGTCATGAGTTTAGTTTCACATCATCTTAAAATCCAAATAGAAAAGTAATCAAAACTTGATGTGGTATCTTTGAATAGGCATAGGAAGTTATGAGAATGTCACGGTGAAGAAGGTGGCGGTATATAGTCTATTATCTAGTATGGATCCTAAGATTACAACTAGTATCGAAATTTAATTTCTGATCCACTTGTTTTCTTAGGTTCTATAGTAGACCAGTGGTGAACCAAAGTAAATCTTTGGCCCTATGTATATTATATTAGAGTAAATAATATAATATACCAAAGATATACATGTGTTTATATACTTTCGTGTACATATTAAGTAGAATGAGTATGTACATGCATACGTGTGCACAGGTGCACATATATGTGTGCACGTGTGCATGCATGTGCATGAATGTACGTGCATACCCAAACTACCTATGCTTCATATATTCATATTAGAAAACTAATGTTTTTCTATCCTAATGACTAAATCATTGTTTCATGAGTTTACTCATGGTAAGCATACATTAAACAAGTACCATGAAACACATTTGTCTTCTTATTAAAGTTCTTTATTACATTAGTCTCCACAAAATCAATAGAATGATCCAATGATATGTTAAAATCTTGATTTGGTTGTACTATAGTCCCAAAAACATCACATATCAAGTTACTATTTGTAGAACCCTCAACTGGTTGTTCTGATATGCTTTATGTTGATGATGTTGTCTTTTAAGGCCAAATTCATCGTTTATAAGGTCTTTTATTTAATTTTCCACATTGAAATAATTTGGGAGCTCATTATATCAATTAAAATTAATGTTCAAATATTCTTTAATGTTTGATTATCTATGAGGAATTCCAATAGAAATATTGAGTTGGGAATTACTTCAATATAAAGTGTTCATAAACTTCATATCATATCTTCCATCTTCTAAATTTATATTTAGGACATGGAGATCTTATTCTCCCATCAACGGATCAATTTTAAATTAAAAAATGTAAAAACTCCTCCAAAACCTTAGTATATTGAGGTGTGTTCCTCAGTAATGTGATTAATCTTTTATCCATATATATCACAATGTGCTTACAATTTATGAAAAAAAAATTAAACACATAAGTATTACTATATAAGAAAAAGGGATAATGGTAAAATCTAATTTATTGGAATTAATTGGAATTTAATATATTCAATCTTTAATTAAAATTTAAATTCATTTAATTGATAGATAATCGAGGGGAGTATAAGACAATTCATGCACAAGGGAAACATGGAAAGGTATCAAATCACATAAGTAAAAAACTATGAATAAGGGATCACTACAAAAAATGAAAACCCGGAGAACTATTAAAAAAGAACAATAGAGAAACACAATCATAGTTTATGTGTAACGAATAGAAATGAACAAAAATGTATCATACAAAAAAATCCACAGGGTGGAAAATCACAACATGTGAAATAGGAAAAAAATTCCATAATATCACAACACAAGTACTTGTATCAAAAAATAAACTAGATAGAATAAAAAAGGGAAAATGACAATGAACCAGATGTTGTGAACATTAAACTGGTAAACTTTAGAGAGTAGGACATTTAGAGAGATTATTAATGTAAAATCCTATCAATTTTCATGAAAAAGGCTAAAAACCGCCGTTAAACAATGAATATGTTGTAGTGTATGCTTTATTCTCTTATATGTCTTCCAAATTAACATTTATCACTAAATCACCAAATGATTTTCCTATACTAAGGATATCCATTTGATAAAACCTATGTTTCCAAAATCAGCGTTTTCTTAATCCATAAAATCATTTAACTAAATATAATAATACATAATAACTAGGGACTTAATGTAGGAAAGTGGTAGGCGATAAATCCCAATCTCACTTGGGTTTTGTGTTCAATTCCCATAGCTTTTTCAGACGTGATGGGTTGTCACATGGTCTGCGTGTTGTCCTTTTTAAAAACTATACATTTCCTATAACATTCCAAAAATATTATAATGAACTCAAAAATAACCATGACATGTTTTAACCCCAAATTTTATTTCATACCTCGCATTTTGAATTCCAAAAACTAATAACCCATAACTGCCTCAAATTCAAGGATCATATAAACCCTAAATATATGTTATAGTTATGTCCATAAAAGAAAAGGTAATTATTCCTCGAATATATTTTTCACATAGAAAACATTAGGGTTAATCATACTAGATACAAGTATTCAAAAATAATCCCATAATCAAAATATCATCAATACTTTTAAACAATTAATCACCCAAAGATCTAACATAACTCTTGAATTTCTAAAATTTTGACATCTTAATCATCCAGGATTCTTTATGATCCCATAACCATGTTTTTTGAAATTATTCTATAATACTTCTTTCATATAAAAAAAATCATGAATCATGTCCTTAGTTTCAATAATTAGAAAATATAATCTAAGAAATAATGCATACCTTTCATTGGTAATTTTCAGTTTCTTCATCCTCAATTGTAATGGAATTAGGTATTGGTAAACAAATATTTGTATGGTCTTACTGATCAAATTCCCATACCTTCTTTTAAGGACATATATTTTCATAATGAAAATACTCCCCACATTTAAAACATTCAATTGATAACTGATAAAGAACTTCTTTCCCTTACCTAGAGTCAACTGAATGCTTCCTTTTTCTATGGCGGGTTATTGCATTATAACCTTCATTACCACATCTATAACATCTTCCCATACCTTTAAAACATTTTCCTACATGATTATTTCAACATAATTGAAACATGTTGTTGAATATAATTATCTTTATTATTATTTATTTTACTTCCACATGAATTATTTTATATCATATATGATTCATTTGAAAAATCACCAAGGTTCAAGTGCTTAATAATTACTCTAGATAGCCTATTTAGAATAACCATGATTGATCTCATTGAAGATCCCATTTAATTTTGTTTCTTATTTATAAAACCACCACATTTTCGTTCACATACATTATTACTTTGGTTCTAGATATATCTGGCCATTTACTAAAACCAAAATGGTTAGTGTGAGTATATCAGTAAAATCATCATATACTGTCTTATAAGGAGGATAAACACTAAGATATACTTATTCATGTTATATTAAACTCATTCAACTTATCTAAAATAAAAATTAATCTTTCTAATATGCTAAAAATTTTGTTTATATAGTACTTTTTGTTATTCTTAAATAAGACACTAATCTCTAATGTTATCTAAACTAACCTATGATACCAACTATAAGGTCAAATCCTTAAACATTACTTAATATTGGGATAACACAAAAATTCAATTTAATTCACTTCCAAGATCTTTTCAGGTTAAGAGTTTTATAGAATTAGTTCATAACTCATACATAGAAAATTCAATATTACAAGTAGACACTTCTACTCACTATCAAATTTTTTTATAAAGAAAAAAATCTTTAAAAAGAAACATGATATAATTTCTTATTTAAACAATATGATTTTTCTTAGATCCCATACTTGAATATATACTTCTTTAATTCATGTGAGAAATATTTGAAGACTTGGGATGAGCATAAAAACTCAGTAAGGGATACACAATGAAATAAAATTTTGAGTCATATAAAAACCCTGAATACTTTATCAAAAGTAATACTTTTAACTTTTAAGAAGTAATAAGTATAACTCCCTAAAAATAAGTTCATTTATTACCCTTTTGTAACCAAAATATTACCATAAACCCATATGAGTCAATATATTGCATATAAAAGCAACTTGGGACATAAATATATTTAATTGTAATAACCATATGGTCGACTTCCACACATATCACTAAATGGAATATCCATATGGCTGACTTCCACACCTAATGAATTAGGTGTTATAACGTGACCACCCATCATTGGTTTATCACAGAACCACCCATCTTTGGTTTATCACGTAACCACCTATCAAATGTCCAAGTACCATTATATAATAATAACACATAAAATATTACAAATATTAACCATTCACTAATAACATTTCATTTTCAATCACAAAAAATAATTCCTAGATTTTGAAATATTCAATCCATTTCAAACACTATTTTCAATACCAGAACACCCAAAAGGAAATAATGGATTTCATCTCATTTAAAAAAATATTATGTCTTATACAGGAAGCCAAATATAAAATAATGGTTAAGGTAGTAGTGGAGTCATTGTCACCACATACATTAAAAACATTACTTTTTTTCATTTAGTAAATTTTTTCGTAGAAAAATATAGTATTTGAATTAAATTAAAAGTCAAATGGGTTTATTATACACCGTACAAAATAAAGAGGTGTACATTATCTAAATATGTCTCAATGAATGGAGATAGAGACAACGTCCCTTAAAAATATAATATAATTAAATTAAGGATAAATAAATGACATAATTTTGTTTGATAAATTTAAATACACTCAATATAAGTTGATATTCAGTGTAAAACAATCAGAGGTCATTCACACATATTCTTGTAAAAAAACTAATGACATGGATATTTCACTCAATGAATGGATATTGAGATGTAGTCCCTTATAAAGATTGTATCATTAGATTAAGGATATATCAATGACATAATTATGTGTGATATATATAAATACACTCAATATAAGTGTATATTCAGTGTAAAAAAACAAAGGCCAATTACACATATTCCTAAAAAACCAGTGACATGGTTATTTAACTCAATTAATGGATATTAAGTTAATATTTCCCTTACCTTGAGTCCAACTCATCACGTATGATTGTTATGTTCCTAAAAAATAACCTTTTGTTAATTTATACTTTCTTTAGAACGTTTTTAAATTTTATTATTCCTTTTATATCACATATTTCCATGTTATAAAAATTATATAATTACTTAAGTTCATATTGGTCATTTTGCCGACATTCGGTACTTGAGTCGAAAATGAACCTGTTTTGATATAAATTGTCCACATATTAATAATTCCATAATATAAATAATTATATTAATTATTTAACTATCATATATATCCAGTATATATGTATTTTTTATGTCATTAATATTTGGATATAATAAATAAAATGCACTGTTCATGGAGACGGTAGGCCGTACGTATGCATGAACACTACTTTCATTTTTTCATCATAATAAAGGAATGAAAACTAAATGATAAATAAGTATATTATAATTATAGTATAATATATATGATATATATATAACATAATTTAATTAATTCTATCCTTTATATGTTCCATGTATGGCATTAACGAGTCATATCACTTTGAGGGGGCGGTAGTCGACACTTCCTCAAATGAAATTATCATATTTACACATTATGGAAAGCCTAAACGTATGTTTTAAATAAAAATTATAGAAGAATAGAGGGAATATAAATATAATATATATCATATATAAATAAAATTATATCATAATTGACACCATAAGAGGTGGTTGGAGAAAATATAACAATCATCGTGTCGTGAGGCAGTAGTTCACCGTACACAGAAAGAGTATGTTCATATCCATCAGATAGAGGTGTGTGTTTCCTTATCATGAAACATACTATTATATTTAGGATAATTTTTTTATGTAATAATAGAATACTAATATATTATGGTGTGGATAACAAAAATAAAATAAAGAAACTTGAGAGAAGACATTACCTCTAAATTGGGTAACTTCTTTTGATTTGAGCCAAAAGGATTTCTTGAATTTCCTTATTCCAAATTTAATGCTTCTAGGAATATGGGAGTGATATTTTGAGATTATTTGAGCATTATTTTTATGATACAAGTGGTTTTATAGGTGTGAGTAAGTGTGCATAGGTGGTGACCTTTTATAAGAGGGATGAGAGGTACTTTTGGAAAGTCTTGAAATATTATTTTATTATAAATTTATTTTAGAATTATAATGGTTACAAAATAAATTAATTAAAATATAATATTATTATGGGTATAAATACTCTCAAAAAATAAGTTTTAGACAAGTTTAGGTTACAAAATTAACCTTATATTTTAGCTTTAACCATTAGTTAACAACATTAGCTCCTACATTATCTTCTTGTATTTTTGTAATATATGGTTACTATAGTTACTATAAAATACCAAGAGAACCACATGTGGATCACTAATGAACATTTTAAAAATATTTAAGTTAATTTGATGAATATTATATTTTTAGGACTATTATATCAATTAATAAAATAGTATTTGTTTTAAAAACACTTTTTTGTCAATTTTGACACTATTTAGTATTTGATTTTTTTAAAGTCATAACAACATGATTAATTCAAACCAAAGGAATTATCTCAAATATAATATTTCATATTCATCCTAAAAATCTGTTTATTACATCAAAATCTTCACATTACATTTATTTTAATACTTATAATATCATTTATTTAAATCATTCATTAATAAGGTAATCACTGGATCATCATTATATCATAAATGAATTTATTTATTTAAGGAATAAAACTTATAAATAAGATACCATGATGTAGGAAATATTTTTATATTTCTAATTCATATTTATAGTCAAATATATAATTTATATAACCCTATATTAAAATTGTTTCAGTAAAAGATACATGTTTATGTTATATTTCTATTTACTTTAAATATAATTATTATAACATGTCATTATCACATCCAAGTGGCTCTATGTGGTCATAAAATAGAACAAAGGATAACCATGGTCGAAAATATCTCATAAAATATGATTATGAAACATTTTGGAGTAGTTTTATATTATAATAATATTATTGTTTACCATAGTTTTCCTGATTTTCCCTTTAACCATAGAAAATAAAAATAATTACTAAAGTTACTAGTCATAATGTCCAAAAATAAAAGGTAACTATTTACAAAAATTGGACATTATGATTCCAAATATGGAATCTATTTTTATAAATTCTAAACATGGAATTTTCAATAATTAATTTAAAATTAATTCTCGTTGTCAAAACCAGAAAGCATGTTTTTAAGAAGTAAAAACCATCAAAAGATTAACGTGTGTTTATATCCAATTTAAATGTGAAATTACTTCCAATGAACATAATTGGATTAAATGATAAAAAATTAATCCAATTAAAATGTAAAACAAATTAAAAGTAAAATATAACTATATAAATAAATTAGATGAAAATGCAGTTTTGAATTTCAATGCAGTATTTTTCACTATTCATAAAAATATGAATTTAATCTGAAAAATACCAAAACTTCAACCAAGTTTAATTTTTATGTCACAATTCTAATGAAGAAGTTCATTTTTTTAAATAGAACATATAAAATTGTAAAAAACTAATTTTAAAAAGTGTTCTCCATCAAAACATGGTAAAACAACCTTTTAAAAATATTAGTTCATTTTCTGTTTAAAATTGGATTTATTATCATTTTAAGCCTGTAAAATTCATTGTATAAATGTAAAAAAATTTAACAAATTTTTAAAATCATAATATAGTTAATTATTTTCATTCCTTCTAATACAAAAACAATGTGTTAATTATCATTTTAAATAATAATATTACTATTGTATTATCTTTTGGTATAACTTAGTGTTGTGTGCAACGTAAGATTTCAAAGAAACCTGTTGTTCTGTATCGAATATTCTATCATAAAAAGTTCCCAATTTAATGTAAAATTAATACTTATTCATAAATATTAATAGATATTAAAATTTATTATTCTATAAAAACCTAGGTCGTTACAGGTTATCCCCAACTTGAAGTAAGTACATAGGTGGTTATCCCATGCCTCAAATGTTATGAATGTCTTCATGGGTATCATTGGCATAATATTTTAGATGATTATGTGTATGAAAAAAAATCTATTTCTAATACCAATTTCATGATATCATGTCTGATATTCATTGATTTCTTTATGTTTCATGTCTTACAAACCACCATGCTTTATGCCACGACTCAAGATTATGATATTGGATATACAGGGTATAGTTTTAAAATGTTAAGTTCATATTATCATAACCATATACATATGTTATTCTTAAATGGTCATTTATATTTTTCTTTTTTACCCTTAATAATCATCTATTTATTCTCTTTCTTTTGTTTCCTTTCACTGGGTTATGAAAAAGGTATTATGTATGATATGTCTAAAAAGAGTGATAGTTATGAATAGAATAGCAGGATATGATGTAGTTCACTTATGATATTGTTATTTTTGTGTCCATGTTTTCAAGTAAACTAGAACCATACAATTATACCATGTATCATTATATTATTTAATGAACATTTTTCTAATTTGATTTAATATATATGTATTAAAAGTGTAGGTCCCTATAGTAAACATTAGATATATTAGTAAATAATATTATGTGAGCATAAAATATGCATAATGGTATGTGAACATGATAACAAATTATGAAAATCATAAATAATAAATCTTGATCATAAATATTGAGTCATGTCATATAGAAATTAACCTCACATAGACGTGTTCATAATCATGAATCCCAAATAATGATCCATAAATAATAACAAGATAATTCAACATTGGAATGTAAAAAAAGTTTCAACTTAGGGAATCATAGAATTATAATATTATATAAACAAAAATAGGCCCACTCAACATGTTATGTACCTAAACTAGGTCCCTATATAAAATTATGGACATGAAACCATTTTCATCCATAAAATTCTAAGCATGTCATAATATACACAAGTACACACTAAATGTTTTGGACATAAAATCATGTTCACGAATAACATAGTTATCTAATGGTATATAAAGCTTTATGAAATGAATTATATAGATATATAATTATAGTTCCACCCATAAGATAATTAAAACTATAAATAAGTGTGCCACAATATTTTAAAAATATATATCATTTCCTCATAATGTAATTAACTAGTGGTAAAGAAACAGGTTTTATGAAAAACCATAAAACATCATCAAAAAATTCATAATATAAATGAAGTGGATGATATCATAATATAATATCATCAATTGATCTTCAAAATACATAAATTATGGTGACATATATGAAAATACCTTTTATTAAAGAACTTAAAATAATTATTCAAAATAAAGAGAAAAAATTCCTTTTTTATAACATTATAAAACAAAAATTCCAAGAAATATGTGAATATGATTTTATTTTTGAGACCTTTGAAAAAATTAAAGTAATATTGATGAGGAATTATGGAAATAACAATGAGAAAATTCATTTATGTCGTATACATTAAAAGATAAAATTCATTTCAAAATTTGGTAAAAATTCAACAATGATTTATTTTGAGATTTTTTAAAAATGTTTTTTTAAAAATTTGTAAATAAATTTATAGTTATTGAAAATGAATAATTTAAAAGATTTAAAGTATAGTTAAAAAATTTATAAATTATTTCAACAACATGGATATGGAAGATAATGATTCCCTACAAAAGGGGAGAAATAAGGTCTGTTTTTTTAAAACATACATTCATTCATTTTTGAGTACCAAAGAGAGAAAAATGGTAAAAATACATGAGGAAACTAGAAATAACCAATTGGTAAGAATGAATATTGGGTTTAAATTATAAGTATTATATAATTTCCATCATTATAAATTTTACATAGATATCCTTGGAAATAAATGAGATCATAACATAAACACTTACACTTTAATAACTTTTGAATCGTCAACCCATTGAATGTAATAAAATCAAATAGAACATTATTGATAATAAATATAAAGAGATTCATGATATAATAAATCAAATTCGAAATATATATGCCACATAAATACACGTAGGTTCATAAAACGAAACATGTCTCAAAAAACAATATTGGGACAAATAACCCTTACCTCAGCTTCCAAAATTATTTATACACACTCTTATTCATATGTATAATAAATTTAGGTTTATTTTAAATCTATAGTAGGACCGGGATAATTATTATCTTATTTTATATCATTCCATTGTAATTTCCAATTACCAATCCATTATCAATTCATATTAAAATAATTATTCAGGTTAAAAGTGATCCATTTTCCATGAAAGTTTTAGTTCAAAGGTTTTTTACCTTGAACATTTTTTATGATTGAATCATTTATAAAATATTAGTAATTTATTAACAAATATATTTTTTCATTATATACACTTTTATAACTTTCCATATAGGATGGTGGAGAAAAATGAATTCCAACATTTAATGGAGATGGTAGTTTGTATGTATGCATGAGTAATGTTTCCACTTTTTGAATGATGGAATGAAAAAAGTTAAATTATAACTAAACTTTATATAATCATAATTACATCATAATTATATCATATATATTAATTAAATTTATCATTTTTACAATCCATATAAATTAGAAATGAGAACAAATCACATCGCCTCTTGGAGATGGAAATCCACTATTACGCATGAGAAACACTATCACCTTCCAACGAATGGAAGGTGTAACGTCTCGTACCCAAAGAGCACCTGAAAAGTGCGAAATGGGTTAGGTGTTACTACCTTAGGTGAACATACCAGAATGCCAAAGGATACCTACTAGCAGCGAGAGTCTGAAGAGGTATAGTGGAGAGGGTATACCCTCTCAGATGATAATAGTGGTACTAGTCCGAGCATAACAATAAAACATGCAGTGGTAAGGACTCAGCAGACTCGAACCAGACCCGCATTGCGGCAGCATATCCAATATCAATAAACAGTGGAATCAATATATAAACAGGTTCTATAAAAATTAAATAGAACATCATTTTTAACACAACTTGTTAAAATTAAACAAACCAATCATGCGTCTATAGTAGGTCTGAAATGTCAAAATTAAAAGGGTGTCAATGGCTAATCAAAAGTAGATACAATAATAATGTAACCATTTTGCTACATAATGAGAGCTAAAAAAAGTAAACCCCAACTATTAATGACCTCAAGGTCCATACCTGTCTCCATGCTAAACATCACTACGGTCCAGCTCTGGAAGATGACCCTTTTCCTGCATGCTAGTTCATAAAGTCTACATGCACCACGAAGGGCCCATGTAGGGTATGAGACAAATATTAGTAGGATACTACCCAATGGATTGTACCTAATAAAAGTGTTTAATAAGGCATGCATTTAAAAAGAATGTAGTAAACCGTACGATGCACAAATAAACGTAAACTCCACTAGTCCTCAGCAACCACCATGGAGTATAACCTGCTTCGTCCATCACTGGAATCTCTGAAGTAAATATTGTTCTTCTCCCATGGCCCAAGAACCCATATTGTCATAAATACTAGGTGAATCCTATAGTTCCCGTCAATCACGTAACCTATCACCATTTTCTTCCTAAGGCCTCGTGTCTCAAGGAATCAATTTCTTAAAGGCACACCCAAAAAAATTAACTTGGAGGAATAGCGATGCCTGACCTCAAATGAGTAATTGGAGGGACAATGATGTCATCAATCAAATAATGTAACCAGAGGTACATCGATATCTACCCTCAAATAATGTGTCCTGGCCCATGGCCTTAATAGTGGTGTGCCTCGGCCCCCAACTTGACATCCACATCTCTATCTCCCAAAGTCTCCTCGCCTTCCACATGGCTTCCTATGACAGGCACCCCTAAACCAATAGTTTCTAAAATGCATCTTTCGGGGACCTCTACTCACACGAGGTGCTAAAACCACCTTATCACAGAGTATCTCTATGTTTACACTACTCAAATCATGGATGAGTTGTAGTCACCCAAATCGTACCAAATACACAACATCTCTGGCACTTCGGGCCCCTACAACAATGTCACTCAGTATATAATGGCCTTTCCATCCATGTAACTTGGGTCATGCCCAACCTGACAGTATCAATGCCTAAATCTGGATGTCCATGATTCCCAATCTCATGGTCAAAACCACCCAAAGTAATATGGTCCAAACCCAACCTATGATCAACATCACTCAGGAAATATTCGGGCCATGCCCAACACAACCCAAAGGGGACCCAACACATGCAATTCAGCAATTACATATATAATAAAAAAAATCTATTTTAAACAGGAAAAATAACTTAACAGTTGAAATACACTAACCAAGTGTTGTCCCATACCAGCACTGAGGTCTTTAAGGACTCTACCAATTCATATCATACCTTAACAAATTAAACCTAGAAATTTAATCAAAACAATTCACTTTAACAGATTTTGGCATATCCTTCCAAAATGCCCTAATTGAGCAATGATCCATAACCTGACCCCCCTTAGGAAAAATAGGTAAAGGGGCATACTTGAAGGCTTCACACATGTCTAATAATAAAATTAACATATTAAAACATGTATAAAATGGTCTTTTTCAAAATACCCAAATACGTGCTAAAGGCTGCACCACCCCAAAGTCTGTGAAAACACAAAAGGAGGTATACACAACCTACCTCATACACTTATGATGATCATCCTACGGTATCATCCTTCAATTTGGGATAAGTCATGGTAGATATAGAAAATAATGAAAAACTCTCAAAACCACATAACATGGTTAATAAAAGAAATCAAGATGAACATATCCAGAGGAATCAAGGCCTTATGAAGAGTGTTCCAATGGATTAAACAGTGTTTGAATATGACTTCGAACGAAGGAATGAGATCAATTTGATGTCTCAGATACATGTTTCTCAAGGGTTATATCCTGAATCTGAGAAACGAGGATACTTCCCATTTTAAGAGAAAAAAAGAAAATACACAAAATGTACTATGATATACATGTCGTGTAGGATATTTAACTCTTCCAAAGACTACTGGCCTACTTTGCTGACTTGGTGACATGAGTACACAACATGTACCTAGGGGTACATGACCTTTACATTTCTACATGGCCGACATCCCCAACACACCATGCATATCCCTCATACACGGCTAGACTACACATTCCGTAGTAGGAGTACACAACGCGTACTTGGTTTAACATTTCTCACTCGACCAACACGCCCACACACCATGTACGGAATCCACACATGGCCAATGGTACATGACATATACTTAGGAGTACATGGAGTGTAACCCTAAAATATCCAGAACATCCCATTTTTCCCAGTTTTAACAAAAACAACTAAAAAATTGAAAAAAAAGAAACTTGTACCTCAAAGGAAGAACTAGGTTCTTAAAAAATTCCCCCTTTAAAGAAATTCATTCACGAATTTCCCTTCCCAAGGGTGGTGACGAAAACATTTCAGAACAACAGCAGTCCAATACTCAATTCAAGAAAAGTTTCACAAACATGTTTCAAGACTCATGGTCCTCTCGTGACGTATCATCACCCCTTCCCCACATTATGTGATTCTGTGTTTCTCCCAACACCAAAATATATCTACACCGCATAGGTGTCTACCACAATGAGGTCATTCATCACATGGATGACCAAAAAAACCTGGTGCCTTGCACCTCAATTAATCTACATCTTCGATGCCCTGATGCCTGCATTTCCTCGAGACACCTACATCCCATGGATGACCTGATTCCCATGTCACCTCAAGTAACCTGCATCTAAATATGCTCCCGATGCCAAGCAACTCATACATACATAATCACATACATACATACATACATACATACATACATACATATATATATATATATATATATATATATATATCAGACACCCAATATGGTGCCAATCCCACTGATCAGCATCTAGTCAGTCCACATATATCCTATAAACCTCGTGCACTAAAAATGGACATTACCCAACAGGCCATGCCAACCCAATAAAAACAAAACAGATCACGGCCACACCTGTGGTGTACCTATAACTATCGTTGGCTCACCAGCCTACTCAGCTCCTAGTAGATCCACAATATGCACCTGGCCTAACACACGACTTCCTGAAGCCTATCCTCCCTGCGGTACTACACCAGTCACTAGCCAATGACCCCTCTGCTGGGTCCCACTTTCTCTGTCGTGTCCTCCACATGTAGTTGAAACTCGGATACCCTCTCCTGGTATTGAACCTGAACCAACTCTAGATTCCACAGTCTATCATGTTCCTTGATTAATGACCATCTGAGAAGGTTTCATACAGAACCTCTCAAGATTCCAGACCTAACCGCATGCTTGACACTTCTTCTGAGGCCTATCTCACTTAGTCCTGACTTGCCCTGACTGCCCATAGTGAAAGAAAACCACTACTAAACTGCCCCGAGGTGGTCTAGCTAAGTCCCTGGTCTGCCTACCCTATTAGAACCCATCCCGACCATGCTTACTATTATCTAAACCATCACCTGAAGTTATTCCCCTGCTCCAATGAGACATGTTGTTCAAGTTTCCCTTAGCTATGAGTTCTTGATTCATTCAAGTCAGTATAATGATGTTTACTTTCACCCAAATAGTGTGTTGTAAGCCATCTTCGAAGTACCTAACCCTCGAGGTTTCATCGCTTACCATACCTGGTAAAGAGAAAGACAACTCAGTGAAAGTAGTTGAATAGTCCATTATAGACATGTCACCCTGCTGGAGGCTCAAGAACTCCCGATCTCTCTCTTCCCTTAGTGGCTCTGGAAAAAAGTCCTTGAAAAACTTCTCCTTAAATTCCTTCCATGCTTTTCCGTAGGGTCTACAAGCATATACCAACACATCCCACCAGTGCTTTTCCAATCCTCTCAACATATACATCGCTAGGTTAACCATTTGCCTCGAAGGAATATCAGGCTGCTCGAAGATCATTTTCATGATCTCTATCCAGTTCTCAACTACTGGTGGACCACCCTCACCCTAAAAAAGTGGCCGGTGATATGACTGAAACTTCCACATCAGATATTTCATAGATGTCTCTATACCCTGCATTCCTCTGTTGATCCCCTACAAGACACGTATCGGGCTAGTTTGGAGCTTCACGCTGAGCCACGACCCGAACGCTGCCAAACCCAGCTACTAATATGCCTACACTAGATCCAATCCCTGAGCCTGTACCTATGGCTCGGGATCTTCATGTACCTCAGGTATATGAACCTGATCATGCTCTTGCAACACTGTATAATCACCCGCCTGACATTCCATTGAGTCATCTAAGAGGAACCCTCTAAATACCATAAATGGTCAGAAAACCCATATATATAAATACATATATAACACATATAAGGAAATTAGTAAAAGTAATTGCATAACTACTACCCTTAATAACCCCTACTGAAACCATTCCCATAGTATCCTGGCCTCGTGGAATCCTTATCTGCCCTAAACAGAGCCATGTATCAAAAGTACCCTGGGTCATGCCTGTCCTAACAACCAACATTGCCTCAAGCCGACGACCGAGTCTCACAATCCTAATGATCAAATTCACCTCAACCATAGTACTTGCCTACTCATACAAGAGCTAGACCCAAATACCCTACCACATGAATTTAAATAAATATGTATATATATCATGGCATATTAAATTGCATTCAACAAGAAATTCTATCAGGATATTCACCCTTCACATTTCAAAATAATTTATAGAATGGAAATTGGTATTATTCACATGGTATTATCACTTCACAAAGAATACATATATTTATAAAATTGAATTACATTAAAAAGTTTCCTATCAAAAGCCAAACAGTCATACCTTCCCATATCGATCCAAGGTCCAATTCTCCCTTACCTCATCAGGTCAAAGGTTACATATCGTAATCAATAACATCACACACCAAGTGAGCCACAGAGATGGAAATTATAAAAACTGTAATATAAGGAAAAGAAAAATAGAAATTCCCACCCAAGGAAACATGGTCCATCCCTCATACTTAGGGCTGCAGGCACCCAAGAAATAGCTAACAACCCAGTTCCAATTACAATCTATATTCATTCTTCCATATCCCAAATAGTAAACCAGTATAAATAAAAATATAAGTTTCAATGTCATTAGTATAGAGCCAAAATATGCTACTAAATCCCTATCCAGAACTCCTTTGATACCACTTCGTAACGTCCCAGACCCAAATAGCCAACAAAACAGTGATAAATGGGTCGGGTGTTACTCCCTTAGGCACACCTCCTCGATCGCCAAAGGTTTACGACTAGCAATGGGGGTCGGAATAGGTATAGTGCGGAGGCTATTCACTCTTAGAGGATAATAATGGTACTGGTCTGAGTGTAATAATAAAAAGTTCAGCTGTAATAAGGACTCACTGGACCCGAACCAGACCCACTTATAAGAAGCATATCCAATATCAATAAATAGGAAAAGAAATATATAAACAAGTGCAGCAGAAAGAAAAAATAACAGCATGCTGAACACCACTTGTAACTACTAAATAATCAAATAATGCAACCATAGAATGTCTAACATGTCAAGATTAAAAGGGCTCAAATGTATAAAAAATTGTTTCTACAATAATAAAGTAAGAATGTTGATACATAATGAGAGATAAATAAAAGTAAAATCCAACTAGACATGATCTCAAAGTCCATACTAGTCTCTATGAAAAACATCACTACAATCCATCTCCTAAAGCTCGCCCTTTTCCAGAACATATGTTCATAAAGTCTACAGGCGTACCGAAGGGCCCATGTCAGATGTGAGATGAATATTAGAAGGATATCACCCAATGGTGCGTACCTAATATAAGTGTTTAAATAGACATGAATTTATAAATAATGTAGTAAATAGTACAATTCACAAATAAACATAAACTTCACTAGTGCTCAGCAACCAGCATGGATTATCACCTACTTCATCCAACACTAGAATCTTCGAAGTAAATAGAGTTCTTGGCCCATGGCCCAAGTACCCCTATCATCACAAATCCCAGGTGAACCCTCTGGTTCCCCTCAATCACGTAACCTGACACCATGTGCCTCTTGACACCTCATGTCTCAAGGTACCGACGTCCCGAAGGCACATCCAAACAAAAGTAACTTAGAGGAACCGTGATGCCTTCCCTTAGATAGGTAAACAGAGGGACATCAATGTCAACCCTGAAATAAAGTAACTATAGGGAAAATGGTATCTACTCTCAAATAAAGTATGTCGGTCCACGCCCTCAATTATAGAGAGCCTCCTATCCCAACCTGATAGCCTCATCACTCTCTCCAAAAGGATCCTCTCCTTCCACATAGGTTCCTAAGATAAGCACCCCCAAACCAATATTACATAAACCGCAACTATAAGGTGCCTATACCCATAGGAGTTGTCAAGACTAACTCATCACGGAGTCTCTATGTGTGAAAAATACTCAAATCACTGGTGAGAGGTAATCACCAAAATAGTACCCAAGACACAACATTCTGACACCTTGTGCCCCTATGACCATGTAGCTCAGTATCTGATGTCCTTGTCATCTAAGTAACCCGAGTTATGCCCAACCTGACAGTCTGACTACATCGATCCCAACATCTATATCGCCCAATTCTGAGATCAAAACCTCCCAAAGTAATCAAGTCCAAGACCAACCTGTGATCAAAATCACTCATGAAATATTTGGTCCATGTCAAACACAACCCAATGGGGTTACAACACAATCAATTCAGCAATTACATATATAATAAAAAAGAATCGCTTTTAAACATGAAGAACAACTAAGTAGTTGAAATGAACTAACCAAGTGTTGTCCCATACCAGCACTGAGGTCTTTAAATCATCTACCAAATCATAACATACGATAGAAAATTAAACTCAATAGTTTAATCAAAACAATTTGTTTTAACACATTTTGGCATATCCGACTAAAATGCCCTAATTGAGAAACAACACCCCGCTCGACCCAGTTCAAGAAAATAGGTAAAAGGTCATACCCAAAGGCATCCTAGATGACTAATAATCAATTTAACATATTAAAACAGGTATAACATGGTCTTTCTAAAAATGCCCAAATATTCACTAAAGGCCACACCACCCAAAGGTTCACAAAAACACGAAATGAAGTATGCACCACCTACCTCATGCACGTACGATGATACTCCTCCAGTATCAGCCTCCAATTCAGGGTAAATCAAGGTATATCTACAAAAGAATAAAAAATTCTAAAACCCACAAAACATGGTTTAGAACAGAAATCAAGACAAATGACTTAAGAGGAATCAAGGCCTTACTAATGGGGGTTCCAATGGATCAAACAGTGTTAGAATCCTACTTCAGATGAAGGAACAAGATCAATTTGAAGTCTCAGACACCTATTTTTCAAAGGTTCTATTGAGAACTTGAGAAATGAGGTTACTGTATGTTTTAAGTGAAAAAAATAAAATACACGGCATGTACTTAGATATACACGATGTGTGGGTTCTTTAACTGTTCCAAATATGACTAGCCTACTTTGCCGACTTACTGACATTACTACATGGCATGTACCTAAGGGTACATGGTATGTACTTTTCTACCTGGCCGACATCCCCAACACACCATGTATATTCCTCATACACATCTAGACTATACGTAGTGTACTAGGAGTACACGAAGTGTACTTGGTTTAACATTTATCACTTAGAAATCATGCCCAATTGCCATGTATGGAATCCACACATGAACAAGGGTACATGGTGTGTACTTAGAACTACACATTTTGTAACCCTAAAATTTCTATAACTACCCATTTTTCCCAGTTTTCTCAAAAACATCTCAAATATTGAAAGAAAAATAAACTCGTACATCAGAGGAATAACTGGGTTCTTACATTAGGGTGATAAGATAGGTAATATATTATATTTATGGATTCATAATTATGTTATGAAATTCATATATATATATATACATTAAATTTATTTATAAAACCATCCAAGAGAGTTGATGATGAAAAATAAAATAAATCACTTCATGGAGATGATATTCCACATATACGCACGGGCGATGTTTTTATTTTCAATTATATAAAATTGAAATATAAATTGGATATATTATTATTAAGTAAAAAATATTATAGTAAATATACTTTTTTAATTACATTAATATGGTTATAGAATATTTTTATGAGGTGAAGGAAAAAGAAATTTGAAATAGATTAGTAAAAACAATAACTTCTTCTTTACGTACCTTCCTTTTCCTTACACCATAATCCTTATCAAGATGTTATTTTAGTGATACCAAGACATATAATCCATTTTTATAATGGTTTGGAATTTATTTTGGATGTTAATGGATCAACTAGAGTGTGTAAGTGGTTTGAGGAAGTGAGAAAAAAAGGTTCCCTTTTATAAATGAGGCGGTGGAGAACTTGTGAATATTTTAAAAATTGTTACATAATATATGTCTTGACCATTAAATTTTCATAGTTTCAATGATTATATAGTTATATTTTAAATCCAATAAAACAATTAAAAATTATAATGTATTTTGTGTTATCTTAAACCACATCTCTTAGGTTAACCCCACTTTTAACCCTTTTAACCCGTACCTTGGAAAAAATATTTTTAACATGGTAGCTATTAATTATAGTAAAAAAATAATTTGAAATTATTATAACCTATTAATTATTATGATTAAAAATATGGAATCCATTTTAATATATTAATATTTAATTTTTGGTAGAAAATAATTCTAATTTCCACACACAAAATGCATAAAAACCATTTTTAGAGAAAAGTCTTTTCTTTACATAAAAATGAATATATTATCATTTTATGCATAGTTATAACCATTACATGAATTTAATTTATTTTATTGAATATATTATCTAAAAAATTAATTAAAATAATTCATAAATAGTTATTAATTCAATTTATTAAAATAAAAATAGATTAATCATATAAAAATAGTTTTCGGAAAAATAATTGGTATTACCTTTAAAATATTTTATCATTAATTATAGCCACTAGAGAATAAATTTTTGAGTGATTATTCATTTTATTACATTAAAAACCAATATAATTCATCAATTTCCTTGTTTTTAGTGATCAATATACTTAATATATAGAAAAATACAATACCTTGTAAAATTGACCTTCTAAAATAAAATTATATTATTTTTAATATTTAAAATTGAGTATAATTTTACTAGTAATTAATTAATGAATGTAATTAAGGAAGTATTTTATATATATTTTTACTAATTTATTTATTCTTATTCATACTAATCAATCCAATGGTTAGGTGATAGAAAAAAAATTAATATTAATATTTCATTAATATGTCAGGGTTCATTTAATCTCAAGATTACATATAATGAAACCTATCTAACACTTTGAATTTATTGAAATTATAAATATATTATAAAATATTATATATTTACAATGAATCATCATTTTTTCAATATGTACAATTATGTGGGTTTCATTTGTGTGATAATTATATCCCTCATTTTGTGGATATTATAGTCCCTTAATTATAGATCATTGAATTAATTCCATTTAGAATATATTATCTATACAATAATGCTTTAAGAAATAGAATTTTATATTTGGAATATATCACATAGTTAGAGAATATTATAAGTGGTGGAAACTAGTCAGTAATACAAACACCAAGGAACACATTGAATCATTTGAATGGGAAGAATCTAGGAAAATATTTTTCAAAAAATATTTTTCTCAAAATCTCCATGTAGAAATATAAATAAAGTTTCATAGGAAATATAAAAGGGAGGATAAATCAATTGGGTATTATGAGGAAAAAATCACATGGTTTGTAAAATATTCCTTAAAATTTTTATTCACCACTAATAATGTTTGAAAATCTTTATCGTGCTTTAATGTTAAATCTTTAAAAACAATTACCGATTTGGGAAATTGATAACAAGAAATAATTGGATGATGTTCCCCTAATATAGAAAGGGATATTTGTGAAAGAAAATGGGGTTTGGGACAAAAATTTAATAATTATTTTTAGTCCTACATGATAGATAGATAAATATCATCTAGGGAATAAGATTGAACTAAACACATGTAAAAAGTCTGGTAAGAAGCAACCCTAGAACTACCTTAAAGGAATAAGGAGATATTTAAAGTTTATAAAATAGAGGAATAAAACTAATTAATGGTAAGGATACATAAATAAACAAATCAATAAAATAAAATAATGTATGTTTACACTAAATCATCTTTTTATGGATTAATTATTCAATTTCAAGGAACATGGATACTATGAATGTCAGTGCACTAAGACAAGGGACATTAAGGATAACTGAAAACAACAACCTCTAAATCCAATGTATAATAGACAATATTATTTTCTCACTACTACTAAGGTGAAATGTAAAAATGAATTATTGATAGTTACAATTTTTTATTTATTAAATAATAATTAATATCCTTTTTTATTTCTGTTATACTCATCCTTTTATTTCATATATATTTAGTATAAATTTTTAAAACCTTCCTCATCAAATGTAGGTTGAGTTATTATTAAAAAAAGTATCTATAATCATTGAAAAGCTGGTATATAACATTAACCGAATTATAATTTTCATGAATAATAATCCAAAAAATATGATTACAGCCACTTTGTAAGAATCTTATTGTATACGAGAATTTACTAGTTTTTCTTAAAAAGACCTAATATCAACTTGTGAGAGAGGGAAATTAGTTTCCATATTCCAAACAATCCTATGATCCAATAAAAGTTGAATAAGAATGATGAATATCATTGGAAACTCCTTCTCATTAAATGATATTTTTTACATATAATCTATAATATATAGCTCAAATGATAGAGAAAATAAAAATGATCTTCCACGAATTCATTCCCATTATAAGAGAATATACAGATGTATATTGGGAAGAATATCCTAGTATCCCACTTGGCTTATATCTTAATTTATCTATTGAACTATTCCTAGAACTCTACCAAAATCTAAGATTATCTATAAAATATAATCTATTTAATTACAAGATTTGAATAACACACTATAGGAGAACTTGGAAAATAGTTTCACATGCCCAAGTGCTTCCCCAAAAGTTTCCCCATTCATCCTTTTCAAGAATATGGGTTACTCAGTCAATGTATACATTGATTATCATGAGATTAATAAGATGAAAATATGGAATAATTATCATCTTCAATGGAATTATGACCTTTTAAAAAACTACATTGTGATGGGTACTTATAAATATTTTATCTTCAATAATTATTTTATCAATTAAAGATAAAGAATAATATATTCCAAATACTTCCTTTATCACAAGATAAATGCACTATGAGATCATAGTGATGCCATTAAAACCCAATAATGCTCTAGAAATTTTTTATAGACAAGATGAATAAAGTCTCTTGAAGTTGTATTGATACATTTTTTGTGGTATTCATAGATGACATTATTATATTCTTTAAAATCACAGAAAACTGGAATAAAATTTGAGTACTATGTGAAAATAATTTAAAAATAAGAAATTATATTCCTATTTTAGTAAATATGACATTTTTATGGAGAAAGTTTCATTATTGTGAAATTTTATCGAAAGAAAAAAGATATAGGTGGGTCCTTTAAAAAAGGGAATTGAGGATTACACTATACTAATATATTTAATATATATCTATAGTTTTATTGGAATAACTAGGTACCATTGATTTTGTGTGAGAATATTTTCATGATTTTCAAACCCATTTTGCATTATTACATTGAATGGTGTAACATTTTTATGGATAGGTTAATGTGAAGGAAGATTTAAGGTTTAGAATAAGAGGTTAATAACTAAATCTATACTCACACTATTCTCATGTGGGGAAGGATTTGTGATATACAATTATTCGTCAATGAAGGTATTGGGTTGTGTACGCATTAATTTTTTTTAAAGAGAAAGAAAATGAATTAATATAGTTGAAGGTCCAAGAAAAAAACATCCCAAAAAAATTGATCTAGATTTTGTTGTAGTTATATATTCATATAATGTTTATTGGAATAATATCAATATATATAAGTTTAATATAAAAATTATCACAAAATTCATAAGAATATTTTCATATATACTGTAGTCATTATTCATAAAAAGAGGGGTAAGATCTTATCAATGACTATGATTGATTAATCCCTTAATGTACTAGAATTAAAAGTAAGGTGTTAGGTTATCTATGTATAAATTATCTTGAATCTATATCATTTATGTGGATTGAACATTATCAAAAACTCATTGAAATTAAAAGTATGGACATGGAAATCGTAAAACGAGGGAAAATATCCTACCTCTCATTAAAGATTACTCAACCATATTTCAAAAATATAATTATATAATTTTTAAGGGATGATGTGGAGGTAAAAAAGATGGAGGAATCAATACGGAATGAAATATATTAGAGTAAAGAATTAACAATGATGAAGTTTAATTATTCTATTACAACGTGCACCATATAAGCCACTGATTGAGATCCATATTTTTGAATATACTCATAACTGGATATTCACTACACACGTATTGGATTTAGTTCCCTAGAAAAAACATTTATGTAGTTTGTGATAACCTATATTCATTTTTTAATATTAATAATCTCCAAATCACACCATTATTGTTTTTTATACATGAAATAGTATTTGATAATGTTCTAATATTAGTTGTCAAGCTGAAAGTTCATAGTAGTTCCCCGCTTTGATGAGAACCTCAACGTTCCATTATAGTATTATTAAATATATGATCTATATTTCCATGGAATAATTTTATAGAAAAATGACATAGGATATTAGGGGTAGAGACTCATAGGTCTTTGATACACCTTATGATGGTATAGTCCCTTTGTAATAACCATTGTAGGATATTATGAGAATTAGACCTACTTTTATAAAATAAACATTTATATGTGTCATTAGATGATCCTATCTACAGATGTATTTATTGATCATTATAAATTAATTTTATTACAAATTATTATTATAACTAAAATAAATTAATTTATTATTTAAAATTATGTTGATATATGGACATAGAGTGGTAGGATATGTTGGGTATGTCTCGATGGTGAACAATTGTCATTGGACAAGAAAAATGAAAATCTTGACCAGGGTTATCTCACTTGATGAGATTCATAGATAATTATATTAATATAATTCACACAAAGTACTTATTTTTCATAATTTTCATAATATAATGATATTTTTGTGTTTTTATTACTTTCTAATATAATTAAATGAAATTATAATTATAATTTATCATTCAATGAAAACGTAAATAGTAATAAATTACCTTTCTTTCAGGGTTTGGATTTAGGTTCCTTACATTATCCATGATGATTGATTAAATTTATCTTGATAATAGAGTTATGAAATCTCACAATTGTATTGGTATTATCTTATTTAGTGATTGTAAAACTTTGGATGCCTATGAAAACATGATTCCACCACATATTAAAATCATGTTTTATGTAACACCACAATTGAGAGTGTGAAACATTCTAGGACCTAACGCTATCGTTTGTCATTTATTCCCTTGAATGGCTCAACTCGATAATGTGAAGAGATTTTTTTCAAAGTATGAAAAAGAAAATATTTAAATAAATGAATATAAGTGATTATGAGTTCCATGTCAGGGTGTAAAATCACCAACCATGTAAAATTCACTCTTTCTCACCAAAAACATAAATAAAACAAATGAATTGAAGAACATAATTCAATTACACCCATTCCTCCCCAGAGGCTAGGCCTCATGTCATCCCTTCATTAACATGAGTAATATTTGACAATGGAAGAGGTGGGATAAAGGTAATGAGAGAAAGTAAGAAGGAAGAATGAGAGAATGAAACAGTGGAAGAAAAAAATGTATAAAACACTTTAATAAAAAGAGATATAATGAGTTACATAAAATAAATTAAATTATAGAAGAATATAAAAATTAGAAAAATAGATCATCCAACAGTAGTATGATCCCAATCACTCTGATCCTTTTTTAGTGGTGTATAATTCTTGAATTTATATTCTGAGGAAACCTCTCTTCTTCAATTGTTTGTTAAAATCTCTAGTATCTTATTCAATAGTTGAATATATATATTTTTTAAGATATATTATGTGAAATATGAAAAATTATAAAGTGATTCAAAATTTTATTTTTGACTCATATCCTTCATTGAAGGTTGTAACATCTTCTATTACTATTCACAATGGTAGTACACATTGGTCCTTCCATCCTCCTTCACGGTAGCATGGCCAACAACATGTGATACTTTCATAACTACTATTTCACCAATGGAATATCACAACTACTTTTTCACCAATGATAGATCATATCTATTGTTGTATTGTGCACATGGAAGAGTGGAAATGTGGAATTTCATTGGAAGGTCTGATAACAGTGGGGGAAAGTCTCGAATAAAATCCTTCTTTTATAATGGCTGAATGGGGATCATCATTATGCATGGTCTTCATTTTTCATTATAGTGGGAATACCCACCCATTATATAAAATCCATGACATAATGGTTATGTCAATAGTGCATTTGGGATTAATCTAAACCTCCATAATTCAGTTTTAGCTTATTAGTTATCATCTGAGGTCTTCAAGGTCAACCATGTTTATTCAGGCCTTGGAAGAGGCATTTTTGAAGAGTATGGGTCATCATCAAGCCCTCCAACCGTCACAAATGAAGAAGGGGGATCCCATGGAAATAATGGTGATATTATCCATCAATGAGGGATTGATGGGGGGATAGATCAAGTTGACAAGATGATCCATGTGGTACATGTCCTCAATAGTGAGAAATATCTCATGTTTTAGTTTTTATGTGGTTGGCTATGGAGGTCCCTAAGTGACGTTGTGTAACACCCAAAAATTTAAGAATTTTTTTGATTTTATTTAATATTTTGATATTTTTCACTACATGAAACACTGAAAATAGATTTTCACTAAGTAAAACACTACTTTCACACTCAATATCAAATTGTATTGTGCTAAACGCAAAACCAACATGGCTTCTAATGCACACGAAACTGAGTTTCTATGAAACACACACGCACATATATATATATATACATGTATAAAATTAATTAATTGACATAATTATAACCTAACCATTAAAAACGGTTATAGTAATAGTGATAACCACTTTTGAAATATTGTTCATAACTGTTATATATAAATAAAACATATTTATCCTGAATAAGATATTTGGTAAGGTTCTTTTTGAGTAAAAAATACAGTTTTTTAAATGGACCGTTTTAATAAAAAAAATTAATTTTGGAAACATTTTGAAATTTAATTTTAAAAAATAAACCTCATTTTATAATTTCTTAGTCCGAAATTATCCTATGGTGAATGTTTTGGATTTTTCTATGATACATCATTTTTTGATGAATAGTGAAGATAATGCTTTTTAGTAGAAAACCTTAATTTTCTATAAATAATTATCAATGATAAATTATATTTTAAAAATTTTTATAGTCAAATTGAGTAAATATTTTTTCTAGAATCAATTTCAATTTGAAAATTAATATAAAATCTTATCAAACTTTTCAACGGTTTTCTAATTTAATGCCCCATTATTTCTTCTCGTCTAGAGGATTATCACTAATCTTAATTTTTATAATTCTGTGAATTGAATTTCCAAAAAAACAAAAATAATTTTATTTAGTATAGTAGTTATATTATAATAAGTCCATGTAAATATTTTGACCAAAATTATTCGTAAATGTGATTAAAATTATTCAGAGTGGTTAATGCCAAATTAAGCTCAATTAGGGACTAAACCTTAAAATTAAGGGCCCAAATGACCAATAAAATTGTACAACACCAATTTCTTGTCTATATTTATTCTATAAAATTTTAATTGTTGATTTTCTTTTTCTTGGTATGACATTTGTTATGTAAGAACATGTGCGCACCTAACTTGTTTCTAAAAATTCCAAGTGAGTCCTCTTCCCTCCCCATAAAAGGCCACCAATTATACCCACTCCTCACACATATAAAGACTTTTATGTTTGGAAATGAAATACCATATTAGCCTCCCAAAAATCATTCCTATGACCATGAATCCCCCCTTTGGGTATAAATATTATCAAGGAATCCTTTTGGTATAAATCTTCTCATGGAATCCTTTTGGTACGAACCAAATTGAGTTACCCGATTTAGACGTAACGTCTTCTCTCAAGCTCTTTTCCATTATTTTTCTTCTTCACACCCTCTACTATATTTATTACATTATTGTGTAAATAAATATTATCCTATACATAATACTGTTTTTTTATGAAAATATTTATACATACACTTTCACACACCTCCATCTAATAAATATTGAACATACTATTTCATTGTATGACAAACTACTGCCTCACAAAATGATGATTGTTCTTTTTTCATTTACCACCTATAATGATGGTGATTATGATATAAAATATATTTATATAATTAATATATTATATATTTTTCATATTAAGTATTATTTATTATTTTTTCTAAACACATATTTTTACTTTCCGTTTGGTGTTTATACGATAATCATGTTTGAGGAAGTGTGGACTACAACCCCCTCCAAGCAACGTGATTCGTTCACAGACCACATGGAATTTATTATGGATGGGTTTAGTGAACTTATATAATATATATAATATATTCATGATATATATATATATATACATTCATATATATATATACATATTTCATTTACATAATTTCTTTCTATACGATAATAAAAATGGAAACATTGTTCAAGTGTACACACGACTTACTGTCTTCATGAATGGTGACCTTAACGTAAGATCATTAACAAGTGGGTAATATAAGGTGATTATAAAACCGTATATGGTAATATATATAAGAATATTATTATTTAAATATATGTATAATAAATTTATATTTGTTATATAGGAATCTAGTACGAGTACGTAGAGTTTCAAGACACAAGGTAAGGGGATTTCATCTCACTTATAATTTTCATGAGATACATGTTATGTTATCCACAATATCCTTTGTTTTTTTAGTGTAATTACAATTATTTTATTATATACATATATTATATTTGATTTATGGGTATTCACAGTCCATTCTATGATCCTTATTTCAAGGGGTTTAACATTAAAAAGTTACCCAATCGGTAAGTCATTTTGGTCTCAATTTTCATTTTTTTTGAGACTCATGTTTTGTTATACACCAAAACAATTTATTAGAGGTTTATATACTTCAATTTATAATATAATTAATCTTAATAATTTCGTGATATTATGATATTCATGTAATTTATTTTTTTGGATAGTATGATCACAAGTTACCAAGTTACAAAATCTTATTGAGACAATCTCAGCCCTTTTTTAGATTGTTTATGTTTATGCATCCTTTAATGAAATATAATTATCTATATCTCAATAACACTAATGAGATTACTTATACTATATTTTCTATTTATACATTAATGTATTTTTTCCATTTTCTACTCTTTGGTACATAAAATAATTAATAAAGAGTATTTAAGAACTCTCGACTTTTCCCTCTCCTCGATTGGAAATCTATATTTTATAAAAAGGGTTTCCAAGTATATTATACTATTATATTATAATATATTTAATATATTTTTACCCTTTTTGTATTTTAACAATATATTAAAAGGAATATTCTTGTCCCTTTCTGAACAAGGTACTTTTATAACATTTTTTACTGTGAAAATGGAATGTTCTTTTGACCTCGTATGACATGTACAGATTTACCGGTTGTCATTTCATTGAATCTCCCTTATAATTTCTAAAAGGTTAATATTTAAGGATATATTTTTAAAAGATATTTTTAAATAACATGGTTTTCAAAATATTTTCAATTTTCTTTTATAAGTTTTAATGAGAAATGTTTTTCAAAAAAAATTCAAGCTTCTTTTATAAGTTTTCATGAAAAATTGTTTTCAAAAAGTCTTCAAGATTATTTTATAAGTTTTCAAGTACACTGATTTTCAAAAAAAATTCAAGCTTCCATTAATGGTTTTAAAAGTGTTTTCAAAGAATAATTTTTTTAAATAATTTTGAAACTTATTTTATAAGTTTTAATATAGAAAGGTTTTCATAATGTTTTAATGTGTTCATTAAAATTTTTCAAAGCTATTTTCAAAGAAAATGGTTTTCAAAATGTCTTATATTATAATTTTTTTTCAAAAAATAAATGATATATTCCTCAAGAAATTTTTTAAATGATCATTAAAAATGATTTCGAATCTAAGATAACATCCATTGGTGTTACTCATTCAATTATGGAGGAATTATTCAATGTTTATATTCATATTATTTCTATGAATGGATTATTTTTTGATGGCATGATGTTATGAATATGGTTTCTCTTTCATTATTTATATGATTATCAAACCCACTTCCTTTCAGGGGTTATTTTTATGATGAAATGAATATGATACCTATTTCTTTTCATAGGATATGATATGTTTACGTGCTTATTATACCCATTTCATTTCATGTGTTATGATATGTTTATTTATGAACTTGTGGAACATGTATGTATGATTTCATAATGTGATGGGTGAGACCTATATCTCCCTCTAATGCATTGGGTAAAGTTTTATATCTCATTAGATATACAAAGATGGTATGAGGAGTTAATTCATTCTACTATGATGGTCATCATGGGATTGAACCTTGACTACTAAGATTTCTGTGGGAGTAAACCATGATTACAAATATTGTATGAGGAGTGAACTCATGCTACTAAGATGGCCATGGGAGTGACCAATGATTACTAAGATGGCATTGGTACTGATTACATGATTAATATGTAAATCATTATATGCTTATGTTTTTTCCACAATTCTATATTTTATTCTTAAGTTATGCTTTCATGGATTATTCCCTCTATTTCATTATGATTATTGTCTTATGAACTACCAATATTTATGCCATGATCTTTGTTATGATCTCTGATATGTAGGGTAAGATCATCAATTTTCATGATCACATTATCATACCCTTATGATCATGATTATTCTTACATATCTCCCTTTTTTACCCTTACTGAGCATTTTATCTAAACCCTTTTATGTTTCCTTTACCATAAGTTATAATGATATGTACTATATTTGATATGTCTAAGAAGGGTGCTAGTCAAGAAGAACCATGTGGGAGATGATGTAGCTCACATTTATACCAGTGTTTATATTTCAATTTTTCCAAAGTAACTATACCAACTATGGTCTTTGGGAGTCTGTTTGTATAATTTTTAAGTATTCTACAAAAAATTATGCAATGTTAAACTTTTGAAAAGAAAGGGTCACTATAGTTGATATCAGCAAAAAGGTATAGTTAACCATTGGAAACAAGGATGAGAAAACCTTAGTGAGATCCAAAAGTATATTCATAAGTATAAGTCTAGTGACGTCTCTAAGTATAAGTATAAGGATGAGTGAATGTTAAGGAATTGGTCCTAGAATTTTGTTAAAGGATAAAGTGATTGGTTTCCAATAAATACATCTCTATCTAGATACTACAAGTGGATGTGGCTATGGAATATATATACCTAGGGTAAACAACACTGACAAGATGTTCTTGGCTTGACTTGGGGTAATCTAGTACAAAACAATGGGCGTTACACCACACCTAATTTGACAATCTTGGGGATATGATTTGGGAATTCAGAAACTCTTCATGAACTATCATGATGTATTTAGATAAAATTTAGCTATGAATAACCTAGTATAAACCAAAGCTATCATATATTATAGAAGGTTTCATGATTTAGAAATCCTATAAGTAGGTATTTTTCCTAACTATGTGGTATTTTTCAATGTCAATCAATTCTCACACTATGCTTCTGGTTTTAGTCAATGGGGGGAACTTGAAGGAATTGGTTTAATGTTGAATGTGATGGAGGATTTTCTGATTATCAGTCAGGTGGGATGATCACTGGAGTAAAATATTTCATGATCATGCATAATCAGTTTTCACAAAACAAGATAAACAACAATTACGTTAACCATATATCGGACTCACCAAGGAAATAAATATGGAGTTCACTGAGAGTTCGGGTAATGGAGACCATGTAAGAAACATGATTAGGTTTAATTTATGTCAATAATGTGGAAAGAATCTCCAAAGTGAATGTCTTAGAAGAACAACAAGGTGTTTGGACTACAGAAATGGACATAAATAAAGTGACTTCAAGGAAAACATGAGAAGTTTGGTTAATAAAATGGATATGGATTCTAGCCTCCCTAATTCATCATCAAAGGTTAAGTGTTTTATGTTTGGAGAAAATGGTAATTATGGATCCAAATTTCCAAAGAGGAATGTTATTTTATAGAACCAGTAAGGTGGTGCTGCTAATGGTTACATTGTGGATGATGACAATACTACGTATGAAATGTGAAAGGAAATATGTAAAATTGTTAATGGATTAAATATGATGTAATTAAAGTATTTATGTATTTGGATTCCAAATTTATGAATGTTGAAATATATAATGATTTCGATACTTATGTTGTTTTTATTAGTATTTACAAGTTAACTTTGGACTGGTGAAGTAATTTAATAACAAGATGATAATTTTACTAAGGTAAGGTAACCCTTAATATGTTATTTATGATAAGATAACGTTTTATAGATAAAGATACATGTGATATGAATATGTAAATTGGATAGTATTTATTACCTTGGAACTAAGTAAGGGCTTGTTTATAGGTGATTTATACTATCATTGATGGAGTTTACAGATTTTTTGGATGTAAGGAATTGATCCAATATACAATTGAATCCTGAAGCATGCATGTTTTCTAAAAGGATTTATGGTAATTCAAGTTGCTACCATGTTTTAATGGAATACAAAATAAGGGTATTCACATGTTTGGAATGTTACAACCAAGAGATACTTTTTGATATACAAGGGAATAAATGTTAATGTCATTTCTTGATTCTCTTTCTAATGTTTTGGATTTTCACCTTTGATAAGGGTTATAAGGTTAAATATTCATGAAAAGTATAAGTTAAACTTTGGAGGAATTATTTGTGCACTGATTTTGTGTTGGAAACCTTGGTTAAAATTAAAATCAGTGATTACACATATTTCAAGGATGTTCATCTTATAAATTATATTAGTGTGGTTTTAAAAGGAAATCATGTATCTTGGGTGACAACCAATCAATTATGGAAAGGCAGCAAGTCTTGAACCCATGACCAAAGGATGATAAGTGTTTCCTTACTACGACTAGCCTACATAATATTCTGGTTAATGTTTAATTATTTTTTAAATAAATAGTTATCTTGAACTAGTAGTGTTACTTTTTATTTTTATAGATTAATACATGTTGATTTTTTTAAGGGAAAAATAGTTCAACTTTTTATTCTTTTATGGGCCTTAATATCCTTTAAAAGAGTATTTTTGTTCTTTATTCATTAATGTTAATTTATGTACATTAATTCCATGAGTTAATGGATGTATTATAATTTTTTCAAAGAAAAACCCAAGAATAGAATTTTGATTATAGAAGTTTATCATGATTACTCAACATTATGAAAGTGATCAAATAAAAATTGTTTTCCTAATACCTTAATTTTCATTAAGTTAATGACCTTGTAAATCATTACCAATTTATGCCTTTGAGTCCCTAAACTTTCCTTTGATCATTCACTTGTACGAGATTTATGACCTCAATCACTCTCTATAAATATTTATGCTTTTTCTCCATGTCTAATCTTCACTCCCAACCTATGTTCTCCTATATGGAAACCCAATTATCTGTTTTTTGGGGGTAACCATTATGGTTCCAAATTTACATTTTTAAGGGAAGTTTTACTATGCATTTTTATGATTTGGTTTTTTATGAATGAAACTTTCAAGTACTAAACCTTTGATAACCTAGACCAATTTCGAGATGGGTAGAATGTAACACCCTGAGATTTTGATATTTTTTTGAATTAATTTAATATTTTGATATTTTTTACTACTAGAAACACTAAAAATAACTCTTCACTAAGTCAAGCACTCATTTCACATTAAATACCCACTAGTATTGTGCTACACGGAACACCAACTTGGCTAGCGATGCACACAACCCTTAGTTTCTTTGAATCATCTTTAAATATATATATATAATTAATTAAATGAGATAATTATAACCTAAATGTTAGAAATAGTTATAGTAATAGTAATAAATATTTTTTTAATATTTTTTATAATTTTTTTCTATAAATAAAACATATTTACAATGAAATACATGTTTTTTGATAACGTCATTTTTATGTTAAATATATTGTTTTCTTGAATAAATTGATTTTAAAAATAAAATTAATTTTAGAAAAATTTAGAAATTTATTTTGATAAAATAAAATTTATTTTTGAATTCATAATTTTAAAATTATACTATGGTGAATATTTGGAATTTTTAAAAGGAACTGCATTTTTTGATGAAATGTGAAAAATAATATATTTAGTTAAAAACTACATTTTTATAATTAAATATTAATGATAAATGATATAATAAATTTTCTTTAAGGTAAAATTGTATAAATATTACATCTATTAGTACTATGAAATTCAATAGAATAATTTTAACATTGAAACTGTGTATAAAATCATTACAAACTTTTGAACATTTTTATACTTTAAAAGCCTGTTATTTCGTCTCGTCTACGGGATTAACACTAATCTTAATTTTTCGTCTTCTATTAATTTAAATTAAAAAATTAGACATAAAACACTATATTTAGTCTAATATTTATATTTTAATAAGTCAATTTAAATTTTATGACAAAAATTATTAGTAAAAGTGATTTAAATTAATCACAGTGGTTAAGGCCGAATTAAACTTAATTAGGGACTAAACCTTAAAATTAAGGGATAAAATTAAAAATAAACATGTCCAACACCCATTTTATTTCCATATTTTTGGACTAAACCTTACACTTTTTATGGAATTTTTTAGATAATAACATGTGCACTCCTAACTTGTTTCTAAAACATCCAAGTGTGTCATTTTCCTTCTTTACAAAAGGAAACCACCTCTACCCATTCCTCACACATATAAAAACTTTTAAGTTACTGAAATATATGCCAAATAATACTACCAATATTCATACCTTATACCTTTAATCCCCCCTTTGGATTTAAATCCTCTCAAGGATGCCTTTTGGAACAAACCAAAAAGAGTTTGCATGTTTAGGGGCAACATATTCTCCCAAGATCCTTTCATTTATTTTCCTTGTTCACCCCCTACACTATATCTATTCCATTATTTTGTGAAAAAAATTGTATAATAAATATACACTGATGTTTTTATGAAAATATTTCAACCTAAAATTTCATACACCTTCATCTAATTCATATTCAACATATTGTTTCTGTGCATGATGAACTAATACCTCACAAAAAGAGGATAGTTAATTTTTCATTTACCACCTATCGTGGTGGAAATTATGATGAAAACTCTATTTATATAATTAATATATTATACTTAGTATGTATTCAAGATTATTTATTCCTCTTTTAACACACATATTTTTACTTTCCATTTCGTATTAATATGACAATCTTGTTTCAGGATGTGTGGACAACCGCCCCATCAAAGTGATGTGACTTTTCACAAACCACATGGAATGTAAAAATGTTGGGTTTAGTGAAATTATATTATATATATTATAGATTAATTGTATATATATATTTATATACCTGAATACATATACATATTTCATTTACATACATTCTTTCAGTATGATAATGAAAATTGAAACAACGTTCATGCATACATTCGACTTTCAATCTCCAAGAATAGTGTATTCCATTTCATAATTCATCATGATATAGATTATTATAATATAAATATACTGTATATATATATGACATTTATATCATTATATACTTTATGGAATCATTTTATAAGTATAATGACCAACGATATAACAAATTAAGACACATGCGAAGAACAAAGTGAATAATACCTAAAGTGAAAGACATAACGTAGAATCATTAACAAGTCGGTAATATAAGGTCATAATAAACAATATATGGAAATAGATATTAGAATATTCTAATTTTAAATATTTATAATAATCTTATATTTATTATATAGGAATCTTGTACGAGTACATAGAGAGTCAAGACACAAGGTAAGGGAATTGTTTATCACTTTTAATTTCGGTGAGATACATTTTATGTTCACTACTCCTTAATTTTGTGTGGTGTATGTAATTACCATGACTGTATTATATGTATCTTATAATTAAATTTATGTTTATTCACATTTCCATTTTATGATCATTCTTTCATGGGTTATAACTTTCAAAAGTAACCAAATCGAAAAAATAGTTTTGTCTCAGTTTTCCTTCTTTGAGACTCTTGTTTTGTTTTGCACCTAAAAAAATTATTCAAGGTGAATATACATCCATTTTTAATATCACGATTCTCAATATTTTTATGATATTCTAAGATTCATGTAATATTATTTTTGGAGACTATGATTCCAACTTACAAAATTATAATAGTTTATTGAGACAATCACATCACTTTTTTAGATAGTTTATGTTTATGATTCATTTGATGGAATATTATTATCCATATCTCAAGAAAACTGCAGATTTTACTTATCCTATGTTTTTTAATGATACATTAATGTATTAGTACCATTTAAAACTTTTCTTACATAATATAGTTAAGAATTATTTTTTATGGAATCCCTACTTTACCCTCTCTTTGGTCGGAAGTCCATGTTTTCTAAAAAGGGTTTCCCATTATATTATACCAATCTCTAATAATCTATAAAAGACAATTTTACCATTTATTTCTTTTACCAATATTTTCAAAGTAATCCTTTTGTCTCTTTATAAAAAAGTAACCTTTCTAATGTTTTTTACTATGCAGTAGGAATGATCTTTTGACCCCGTACGACATGTTTAGATTTACCCTATGTGATTTCTTCAAAGATAACATTAAATTTTTAAAAGGAAAATAATTAAGAATTTTTAAAAAATATATTTTCAAATAAAATGTTTTTAAAAATGATTTCAATGTAATTTTATTAGTTTTCAGGAAAAATGGTTTTCAAAATGATAACATGATTCTTTTATATGTTTTCATGAAAATTGATTTTCAAAACATTTTCAATATTATTTTATAAGTTTTCAAGTTAAATAGTTTTCAAAACATTTTCAAGATTCTTGTAATGGTTTTAAAAATGTTTTCAAAGAATTAGGTTTTAAAATTGTTTTGAATCATATTAAATAAGTTTTCAAGAATAATTTTTTTTAAAATGATTCCAATTCTTATTTATGAGTTTTCAATATCTATTTTTGAAGAAATTTTTTTTCCAGGATTTATGTCATAAAAACATGTTTCAAAGAAGAAAGGATATGTTCCCCATGAAATGTTTTAACAGATCTTTCAAAATTATTTCCCAACTAAGATAAAATTCATTAGTGTTACTCATGCATTTATGGGGAAATTATTCCATGTTTCCATTCATTTTATTTATCGGAATGGATTATGATTTGATGGAATGATGTTATGAAACTCATTTCTCTTTCATAGGTAATATTATTTTGAAAACTAATTCCTTTCACAGGTTATCTTTATGATGAAAATAATAATAAAATCTATCTCTGTCCATAGGTTATGATTTTTTACATGTTTGTGATACCCATTTTATTTCATGGGTTATGATTTGTTTATTTCGGATCCTGCAATACATGTATTTATGATTTCTTTATGTTATAGTAGGGACATATATCTCTCTAAATTTTATTAGGTAATGTTTAATATCTCATGAGATAGGATAAGATGGTACGAGGAGTGAACTCATGCTACTATGATTATATTGGGAATGAACCTTGACAACTAAGTTGGCCCTGAGAGTGAACCATGACTACTAATATGGAATGAAGAGTGAACTAATGATACTAATATGGTCATGGGAGTTAACCATGACTATTAAGATGGTCTTGGAAGTGATTATTTGGCTACTATAGAAATCATTATATGCTTTTGTGTTTTCCACACTTCCATTTGTATTCCTATGTTATTTTTCATGTATTATGATATCTATTGTATTATGATTCATGTGTTATGAACTGAAAATATATATTCCATTGTCGATGTTATGATCATTGATATGAAGGGTATGATCTTCTATTTTCATGATCACATTTTCATACTTCTATGGCCATGTTTATGATTACATGTCTCCCATATTTACCCTTACTGATCATTTGAGCTCACCCCTTTTATGTTTCATTTCCACCAATTTATGATGATATGTAATTTGTTTTATATGTTTTAGAAGGGTTCTAATCTAGAAGAACCTAGTAGAAAATGATGTAGATCACATATGTAACAATGTTTTGTTTCCATGTTTCTAAAGGAAATATACCAACAACGGTCTATGGGTGTCCATTTGTATAATGTTTAAGTATTTAGAAAAAGTTATGTACTGTTAATATTTTGAAAAGAGAGGGTCACTATATAGAGTGTAAGGTGACAACGTTGAGTGGTGGAATATGTGGAATCTTAGAAAATTTCTGAGGTGTAAAAAAAAGTCAAGGTGGTACAACATTGTTTTTAAAAGTGAATAGTACCCCATGAACTGAGTTCCACAATGGTTTTGTTCCTGGTCGAAGTTCTTGTTTATAATAAAAAAACCTTTCATCCCAAAATTAGAATCCTACTTAAGGGATGGGATCCTTTTACTCCTTTTTACACACATTAAATAGGTTGCATTTATCCTGCTTAGCCTATCCTTGCTTTGGACCAACTATAAATGGGATCCTATTTGGGATCACACATGCCAGATCATGTGGGCTCCCCTATTGATTTTTTGGTCAATATTCCCCTTATTTATATCTATGTGGCCTACTTTCCATGGTAGAGGACTAGATGATCTTGGAGCATTTTTTACATAAAATCATTAAACACATATTGTATTTCACAAAATAATCTTCAATAAAATAAATCATTAGAACCCCAAATTTTGACCCAATAATATTCTATAATTATAAATCCCCATATATTAACAAACCACTAGAATATATAGAATTATACGGTCAAATTCTTTTGAAAACATTAGAAAATGATTAAAATTATGCATGAAAAATAAGTGTTCCACCCAAGTAATATTTCCTTAATGACTAATGTGATAATGGATCCATCCCTTCGGTTATTTAATGGATCTTTATATATCATGTCATTTTAATAAAATGAAATATCTTAAATAAATCACTGGCCATAGTGTTCTATAGGCAACTTCAATTTCTAGAAAATCCAATAAAGAGCCATTGAGCACGTAGGTTGATTATAGTAGTATGCAACCTACTTAATTGGAGATGTCATAGTATAGGGATTATATTACATAGTAATCATATATATATGAGATTTTATGTCATTATATCATTAAATTATTTATATGTGGGTTTATTGACATTTTTCTAGACTCTAACCATTGAATTTAGGCTGTTTTGCCTAATTCCACTATTAAAGAGACCTACAAGGTTACACACTATGTGTATCCAAAATATCAGTTAAAAAATATATTATTATTTCTAATTTAACAAGTTGAATAAATATTATTACCTCATATGGTTTAATAATTATTATGTTTTATTGTTAACATATATTTTGTCACTAGTTATTCGAGAGAAAAATATGTGACTAGAATATTTAACATATATTTATTATCTATTTAGGGAATATAATTTTTATTTATTTATTGGTGAATAAAGAAATAAAATCTACTAATTAAATAAATAGACATTATTTAAGGATCGATAAATATTGTGGAGAAATAGAGGACAAAGATATATGGTATGCTAAGAAATAATATAAATTGAATATTATTTGAATATAAAATACTAATTTTAATTCACAATATTAGTTCACATTTGGTAAAATAATAATAATAATAATAATATACATGGGGTTCTGAATGGATTATGAAAATAATAAGGGAGCATGTGAAATTATTATTTTATAAACTTAGTGGAATATAAACCCAATAATAATATTTTTATAGAGATCCAATCCATTTTTTGGCATAGAAATATCTGGAGAGAATCATCTCAAATCCCAAGGGAGGCCCCTCTCCAAGAACGCCCTCAAGAATGAAGAGAGATCCTCCTCAACCAGAACACTCATATCTAGAGAGATAAAATAGAACCCTTCCTTGAAGCAATTCTCAGGGAAATCAATGCATAATAGTTCATACATTAGAATCATATGTGTTAGCACTAGGGGATCCTCACGATGATGTTTAAAGGTTTGGGGAACACTTGTGGATCACCACCAGAGGGAATATATTATTTATTCATAATATGAAATAGTGGTATGACATTGATACATTTTCAAATTTATCTATAATTAAATAATTTCTTGAAAATTAATTAATTAATTTAATAAATTAATAATAAATAATATGTTATGATATTTCATTTTGGTCCCATAATTTATAAACTTTCTATATTTTTGATTCATTTTTATTGATCATGATATTTATTATCCTAAAAATATAATATTAATCATCGATAAAGATAAAAATAAATGATGGGAATTCCCCAACCAGTGCTTCTTCTATTCCTAGAACCTACAGGTGGTATCAATGAGGTCACTTAATTATTTATAAATATTTAAATATTATTGATTGATTTACATAATTTTCATTAGTTTTCAATTTTAGTTTTATCATTTTTTAATTATAATTTTGACATATTGTTTCTCCAAAATAAAATATATTTGATTAATTTTATGAATGACATAAATTCGATGATATCAGCTAGAGGTGTCGTGGATTCTAGAAGGATAACGCAAGAGTACACACCATGTAACGTGAAGGAATACAGCATGTAATAGTGATTAATGTACCCTGAATGAATTCATAATTAATTCAATATGTGTGAATTTATTACATGTGATGAATTTAATTACACACCGTATGTGGATTAGGCTAACCTGGGACACAATCTACCAATGTACATGCAGTGTAACTTCCTTACATGATGTGTAGTCCTTTATTCATAGAAAATATGTGTATCCTCTTATACAACCTACATGATTGTTGACTATTTAACATAGAGACCATATGGAATGTTTCCCACGTACTTGTCGTGTACTAAAATAATATTTATGGCATAGTTTCACCTTAAGCTCCTATGCATGTATTGTGAATAGACAGTGGGAAGAATACATTCCATATAGATTCAATATACACACTATTTACTCTTTAAAATATATGGAATAAAAAATGAATTAATTATACTATTCAACCCATATAAATATGTTCTTTGTGTGGTCATCAAACTGATAATACATTCCACGTGATGATTTATATGTATATATATATATATGTGTGTGTGTGTGTCTAATTAATTTTTGCGTAATTTTTTGAGATGTATATCATTTATAAGTCATATTAAATTTATTAATCTATATGCATTGAATCATAACATACTATATAAATAAAATTTGTTCCAGGTGTTCATTAATTTGATAGTACACACCATGAAATTACATGATAATTCATTTATTTCACATTTCGCAAGAGTAAAAAGTGTATGAATGTGATAAATATTGAGTAGTTTGGATAGGTACTCACTATGTTTCCTCCAATGTAATTTTTTCTGTACATAATTAATTGAAAATAAATTTAACTAATTTGTTTAATATTATGATGGATGAAAATATCATTAAAATTTTGATGATAATTGAGATAAATGAATTTTTTAATTTAAAAATATAATTAATTGATTCAGTCATGATTTATCTTAAATAATAAAAATTAGGATAGACAGGAAATTTTATTAAATTCAAAATTGGTTTCATGTATATGGATGACCAATAATCTTGACCAGACCATTATATGTGACTGGATTCTTTTAATTTAATATTAATATAAATTTTTCAACTATATGTCGACCCTCCTCTTATTACGTAAGGGAATGTGTTCCCATTACTTATTTTATGTAAACCCCTTAAACAATTATCTAGTTCCCATCACATGTGTGTGAGTAAAATCATATGTAATAGACGGAGATCCCAAGTTAGTGTATGTGGTTCATGTTTCGATCCAATTCAAACCCAATCCATGAGAGATACATTGGTGGACTGGTGGAATGTTACATCATTTCCCATAAATTATTCAATGTGTTTTCATCGAGGTCAATGGTTAGAGTATCATCTACTAAATAAACTAAAAATTAGTAAAATCTCATAATCATAGAACTTTATTATTTTAATTTTGTTTATATTCATGGATATTTAATTATGGTTTTATTTTTTGACCACATGAAATAATGAATTAAAAACCACGAGAAGTAAAAGAAAAGTAAATGGACTTATGCATAATAATTATATAATACAAGCTTAATCACTAATGAAAACCCACTTAATAATATCAATCACGTAATAAAGATTATAATTTTCAATTTTATTCATAAAGATAAAATCCAAAAATTATATTTATTAAGTCGGTATAGTCTTTCACTAATTCTAGAAAATTCAATCCATAGTTCAAAGTTCTTGACCCGGCAAATTTGGGGTGCTTTTAGTTATCAAGGAATTCTAAATTGGAATTTTGGGTTGACTTAACTTAGTTCACATCAATGGTTGACATCCAAACCATGACATGGTGTGAATGAGAGAATTTTTATGAGAAAATATAGTTTAAATATTTTAGGATTGGGGAGGCCACTCAACAAATCAATGAAATATTAGTTAATGCAGTTGGTATTTTTAATTCATTCCTAAACCCCTTCAAATTCATTGATGAGACAAATTTGTGGTGAAGAAAAGGGGAATATGGATCATTTCCACAAGAATATATAAGAAACATGTATTATGAATCCAATAGTGAGGGATATTGGGTTATGATAAAATAGTGGGATATTAATAAATATAATATTTATTTATTTATATAAATTTTATCAGATAATGTAAAAAAATATTCTTGTCTTATTTGTAAAAATAATAATGATTTCTTTAAACACATCATTGGGATCCATACTTGAGAAGGATAAACTTCTCACCATTGAAAACATATAAGAGTGGTAATGGTGCTTAAACATTATCATACACCATGAAACGAAATTATATGTGATTTTAATAACATATTCCTGTAGTTCCTGATCTAGAGGCCTATCAAGAAAATTTATCTCTCTAAGGAAAATATTTAAATGATTCTATAGATGTTCTTCTTTTCATGTTATCATCCAAGAACAATGAGCATTTTAAGCAATATGGGGGCATGGATGATTATAACAAGATGTCTTACCTTTAGGATCTCAATCAAGAGAAGGCGAGACAAGAGAGATAGAATATATCCAATTCTCTTCTTATAACTAATCTTGGAGAGTGGAAACATGATATGACTCATGAAAATAAGTGTATTCGATACGTTGAATGCTCAGATATCATAGGGATTAAATTCTGAGTTGATTTTCACACTCATCTTATGATTTCTTCATGACCCAATTCCTTCTCCACTTTTATTGTTAAATATAACATGAGTAATAATGAGAAGTGTCTTTTCAAACATATTAACGAAATTCTCCATGTGGATAATGACATGTGGTGTGAAAAACCTGCTGTCCTTACAATGAATAATAAATGGAAGAATCAGGAGAAGGGTACCAAGACTCATAACATGTCTAAAGCTTTTGAGCACCATTATTCTAAAAAGTGGAAGATCCAGAGGAAGGGAACAAAAAATTAAGTAGTATGTTTTTTATGTGTAAAGTAATTCCATGGGAGGAGGAACAGTTCCTGTAATAAATGAGAAGCTAAAGGTGTGTTTTTTATATGGTGTAATATTTTAATATCTACAAATAGTGTTTTAGAATCATATTTTGGTGATCATATCTATATCCAAATGTTAGAACCATGTATAGTTTTAAATATTTATAGAGGAAAGGTCTATTTGTGAGATTCCAATGGTGAGAGGATAAATTCTCTAGATATTAGTGACTACCACCTTTCATTTCCAATTAGAATGATATTGGTTTTAAGATATGTTTATTATGTACCAATTATTTCCAAGAAAAAAATATTCATACCGTGGTTATATGCATATGGTTTTATTTTCAAATTTTGAATGAAAAGTTGTTTATTTTATAAATACGACATATTATATGGTGTGATGAATTTAAATAATAATCTTTATGTGTTAAATTACAAAAACCAAGTTTTTTCAAAAAAAACTAGTCATGTTCACATGATTCATATAACACCCAACTATGTAATCACTATCTTGGTCATGTAAACAAGATGTATTTGAAAAAGCACTATCAATGTGGTTATTTAACCTATTTTGAGGAAGAAAAACTTGAAATATATCATTATTTTTTACAAGGAAAACACTCCAAACCAGATTTTGGGGGATTGGGTTAAAGGGAGACATAACTTATGGTATGGGTACAAACTAATGTTTTTGTATCATTAATAGTAAAAACCTAGAGGTGATTATTCATACATTATAACTTTTATTAATGGATTGAGTAGATATGGATATATCTACTTGGCGAGGCATAAGATAGAGTCCATTGAAAAGTTCAATGAAGTTAAGAATGATGTTGACAATAATCTTGGAAAGAAGATAAATAATATTTGATCATTTTTAGGTATTGAATATCTTAATCAAGAGTTTATCAACTTTTTATTGGTGTTTGGGATTCTATCTCAAATCACTCCCCCTTACACACCAAATTGGAATGATGCTTGTGAAAGGATAACCCATAGAATTCTAGGAATTATAAGGTTGATGATGAGGCATGTTGATCTTCCATTATCCTTTTGGGGATGTAAATTACAAACTCTAACATACACATTAAATAAAGTACCAACTAAGGAGGAAAATAAAACTACCTTTGAGATATAGAGAGGAAATAAACCAATTTAATCTTATACATGTGTATGGGGTTGGTGGGCCTTTATTAAGACCTTGTTAGGAAAAAAACTAACTACCCAGGGCATGAAGTGTATCTTTATAGAGTTTCTTAAGTAAAAAAGAGATATTACCTATAAAAACCCTCATACAAGAAAGTGATTTTCAATAAACAAGCCATATTTATTGATAGGTAGAACATCATAAAAAAGGATAGTGGGAGAAATATTGACTTTAATGAAGTTTATTCTCCAGATACACAAGTTTTAGTACAAAAGTCGATTCCATAGGTCCCCATGGAAGAAGTAGTTCATGAAACACAATTACTCCATTGAATCACTAGAGATATAAGAGAAATATAGAGATATAGTCTTCCTATCATTGAAGATGGTATCTCCTTATTGGTTGATAATGATTAATGTCTATCCTAAAAAAGGTACGAGAGAGTTCATAAGATGTATGATGGAAAGAATTCATCAATTATGAAATGGATTTCACCTATTAGAACTATTTTTTGATTCAAGTCAATATTCGATTTTATGTAAATCTTGAATGTTAAAAATGGGTACTCAGGAGAAAACTGTACATAGAAGGTAATTTAAATACCTATAATGTAAGTATAGTGGCTTAAGGGTTTAGATAGTGTAATGGAATTGACTATGATACAATAGTTTCACAGATTTCCATGTTTAAATCAATCATAATTCTAATTTCTATATAATCATACCATTACTATGAAATTTGGAATATTTATTGCAAAAAATATTTCCTTAATGGGAACCTTTAGTAAGATATCTACATTATACAACTAGAATGGTTTGTGACTCTGGGTGATTCCATGAGGGTTTAAAGTTGCAAATATCCATCTCTTGATTGAATAAATCATCTAGTTAATGAAACATTTGATTTGATGATTCTATAAAATAGTTTTTTCCATTAATAATGAATGTGATACATGTGCTTACAATAGGGTTAATGTTAATGAATTCATTATCATAGTAGTATATATTGATGAAATATTTCTTATAAAAAATGACCTACTATTCTTATAGTCTATTACGTACTGGTTAAACAAGTGTTTCTCCATGGAGGAATTTAGTGAATTATCCTATATTCTATGGATGAAGATCATTAATGATAGATCCAGGAGGCTAATTGGACTAATTAAAAGTACATATATTGAATAGACACTAAATAGATTCAGTATCAAATAATCCATGTGGGGAGTGGTTCCAAAGTCACATGGTATACATCGGTCTTGGAAAACATTTCCTAATACACAATTGGATAAAGAGATAATTTGTAACATAACAAGTAAGTAATGAATAATATATATTTTTATATATGTCTATTAATGAATTAGATAGTGTTTTAGAGGCTTAAAATGAGAATAAATCTAATCTTAATTATTGAATACACTAATATTTTTAGAAGATTGTTTTACTGTCTTTTGATGGAAAACCATTTTTGAATCACAATTTTGATAATTTTATAAGCTTTATTTGTATAAATAAACTTATTCTTTATGATTGGGACATTGAAATTTACTTTGGGTAAATTTTTGGTATTTTTCCGATAAAGTTCTTTTTTTAATGAGTAGTGGAAAATGTTGTATTTTAATTCAAAACCTCTTTTTAATATAATTTATTTGTATGATTAGATTATCTTTTGAATTGGTTTTAAAGTTAAATTATAATATATTTTTACCATTTAATCCAATAGTGGTCATTGGAATTAATTTCACTTTGAAATTGGACTTAGACCGGTGTCAATCTTTTGATACTTATTGTTTCATAAAAACACGCTATTTTCTCAAACATCGGGAATTACTTATTAAATTAATTAATGAAACTTATATGTTTTGAATTTTGTAAAATATAAATCATTTTTGAATTTGTAATATCAAATATAGCTTATGGTGAAGTTTTGGTATTTTTCTGAAAAACTTCAATTTTTGATGAATAGTGAACCCACTAAGTGGTACTTAAAAAACTGATTTTTCGTTTAAATGAAAATTTACCACCTCTGTGTTTTGAATTTAAAAAATCCGACATACATGGTTGTCATTAGGAAGTAAAATGTGGTTCAATGGGATTAAAATAAATTTTTGGTGAATAGTAACTTTAAAGTTTTTAATCACGACTAGAGGTAATTAGTGTAATTTAAGGTAAAAATAATATTTTAATAATATTAAATGACCTATACACATGTTCTACCCTTATTGGATGTGTCATGGCCGACCAATACAACCCATGGGTCTATTTTTGGGACCCCATGGAGCCACTTTGGTAAGATAATGACATTAATGCCTTTTATTTAAAGTAAAAGTAAAAATGACACAAACATGAGTTGTTTTACTAAAAAAAATTTTAAACAGGGTTATACTAGTCAGATGTTTTACTATAAATAATCATTAGAAAGATAAAAATATTTCCTACATCATAGTATTTGTTTTATAATTTTTTTACATTAAATAAATTAAATTATTTATGACACCATGATGATGAAATGATTACCTCATTATTTAACGATTTAAATAAAATGAAAATATAATTCCAAATCCAAGACCTACACTTGTCAAAAACCTATTGGATGGGTGAATTTATAAACCTTATCACCTTAGCCTAGAAATTTATAATTGGGGGACCTTTTTTATACGAAAACCATTTTATAACAAAGTATCTTTTCTTAACATTCCAAGAGTGCCCCTCCTCTCCTCTTATAAAAGGCCACCAACTCTACCACCTTACCCACACATCCAAAGCCTTTGGCTCGGCCAAACCCTACCCATTGTTTCACTCCACATCCCTCTATAACTCTTAGAAGCCTCACTTTGTGCAGAAGTCTTCCCAAGGAAGCCTTTGAGCTCAAATCAAAAAGATTTACCCTATTTAAAGGTAGTGTCTTCTCTTGTGTTCTTATGTTTTATTTTGCTTCTCCAACCCTATAAACTCCTTTTATTCCTTTCTTTTGTAACAACACCAGTATCTTCAATATACTATGATGTTGTTATAATATTTATTCGAGATACACTTACACACACCTACATCTAATGGTCAAATAACATATTGTTTTCGTGGATAGCGAATTTTTGCCTCACGAAACGATGATTGTTCAATATTATTTTAACACCTTCAAAGGTGGCCATTAAGATTAAACTATATTTATATATGATATATGATATGTTTATGTTTTACTTAAGCTTCTTTATTTTTCATTTATGGCATACCTTTAAGGTTTCCATTATGGGTAAACACGATATCTTCATTTTAGGAAGTGTGGACTACCGCCCCCTCAAAGTGATTTGATTCGTTAATACCATATGTGATATGTAGAAAGGATAAATTTAATGATATTATATATGATATTATACTGGAATTATGATATACCTTTATATCATTATGATTTCACTCCATTAAGTAAGAAATAGAAATGAAAGTAGTGTTCATGCGTACGTACGGCTTACCATCTCCATGAACGGTGCATTTCATTTATTACCTCTAAATGATTATGTAATATTATAAATGCATGTATATACTGTATATATATGTTATATATGATATCTACATCATGATTATAACTCTGGATATAATGGATACATTAACAACTTGTAATTATAAAGAGTTTATTTTTGACTCAAGTACCAATGATCTTGAAAACGACCGTTATTAACTTAAATAATTACATAGTGTTCATGACATGGTAATAAGTGATATAAAAGGAATAATGAACTTGAAAAAGGTTCTTAATCAAGTAGAAATTAACTCAAGTTTATTATTCAGGACATTAAAGAATGATCGAGTCAAGTCGGACCCGAGGTAAGGGAACTTCATAACCCAATTTCCGTTTTTTGGGTTAATCTCCTAATTTCAAATTATGCCATGATATTATTATGTCCTATATTATTTTTTTACTTTCCTTATGTGTACTTATAGTGAATAAACATAATATATCTATTTTATTTAAAAAATGATCTTTGTATGGGACTTCGTCTCAATCTCCTTTAATTGAGGCATATTTTGTTTTATACACAACCTTCTTTTATACGATGTATAAACCCCTTTAACTTTTACATTTATCCAAAAGGAATCTTTTATATATGAAGCGTTTTACTAAACGACAAAAGGGAATGTTTTTGTCGTACGTATGCGGCGACAACGACTTCCCCGCTGCCGTGACCATTATTTAAGTTTTAGCTTCCTCTACAAGCCATACCATTTTTTAAAGAAAAACAAATACCTTGTTTTACTTTTCTTTTATTTTGGTATTGAAAATGGTTTTCATAATGTTTTTATATCAATGTGTTGTATTGATATCTTGTTATTGAAAATTGGAAATGTTATGTTCCCTTTATGCATGTTTTATGTGATATGATTATATTATGGTTCTTGGGAATTGTTATGAAGACGGATAGTTCCGTGATAAACTAAGGGCGGGTGAGCCCGATATAGCTCTCCAATGCATTGGGTAACGCGAAGGAGTTAAACTTTAAGGTTTCTCCAAAGAGATTTAGGGAATATACTGTGATGGGTATTCCAAACGTAACCAAGAGGGTTACTCCCTATATAAGAATTTTATGAATGCCTCAAGTTACCTTTATATATTATGATTTCTATGATTTATTCATGATTTGTTGAGGTATGTTAAAGTGATTATGTATTATGATTAGAGTATGAATTCATTGATTCTTATGTTTAAATTTACTCATGTTTCCTTTCCATATTTTTATATCCTTTACTGAGCTTTTTATGCTCATCCCACATTTTTGAAATGTTTTCCACAGGTCAAGGGAAGGGTACATGATATGATTATAGTGTCAAGGAAGTTTCAAGAAATAACCCATGTTTTATTTTAAATATGTTTCCGTTGATGGGAAAAAATGAATACTATATTTTATTGTAACCACTTTGTTTAAATGTGGGATGTAATGCATGTTTTATGATCTAATTCTCTAAAACTCTAAACCTGAAAAGATCCTCAAGGTGTATTCTTGAAATATCTCAAGATTAAGTAATGTTTAAGGCTGGGGCCTTATAGTTGGTATCAGAGGTCGGTTTAGATAAATTTAGGAGTTATAATTCTATTAAATGATTATCCAAATTTTTTTTATGGTCAAATTGAAATGATAATGCATTTGAAGATTACCATGTTGCTTCACCTAAGATATTTCTGTGTTAAGAATGGTTTTTCATAGAGAAAACAGAACAGCTTTTCTGGGAAGGAATACATAAGGAAATAACCTTCCGAATCAGTATCCTGAGATGGTCAGAATCAGAATTGAATAGTTTGTTGTAGTGATGGCTCAGTTGAATCAGGTGATAAATCATGGTCGTGTTTACTGACTGTAACACACGAGAATTTTATGAGAAATATTTTTTTTATGTTATATAAATTATCAAAGGAATCTTTCACTACACACAACACATTCTTGGCTTTCTTTACACGCAATCACGACCTTCCTCGATAGCTTGCGTCGTACGCAATACCGAGTTTCACTAAACAACGATATGCTATTAAAATAGTATTAAAACTAGCCATTATGAATAGTAATAACCACCTTTTAAAATTTTGTAAATTTTATTTTTCAAAATGTACTTTATTTTCGGATTCAGAATATCGAAATTAGCTTAGGGTGAAATTTTGGTACTTTTCGGATAACTTTCATATTCTGATGAATAGTGAAAATTAAAAATTGTTAATTAAAAACAAGTTTTTTAATCGAAATAATTAATAGTGATAAATTACTAATTTTATTGGTTTTAAAGTATATTTAGAATATATTTTTACCATTTAATACAATTTTGGTCATTGAATGTAATTTCACATTTAAACCAAACATAAACAAGTGTCAATCTTTTGATAGTTATTATCTCTTAAAAACACGCTATTTGTTTTGACGACGAGAATTAATTTTTAAATACATTAATGCAACTGATGTGTTTTGAATTTGGTAAAATAGACTTCATTTTTTAATTTATAATATCAAATAGAGCTTAGGCCTAATTTTTGGTATTTTTCTGGAAACTTTCATTTTTTGATGAATAGTAAAACCACTAAGTGGTTGTTAAAAAAACTGAATTTTTCATAAAACATAATTTTACCACTTCTGTGATTGGAATTTTGAAAATCGGAGAGACACGATTAATATCAAGGACTAAAATGTGGTTCAATGAGATGAAAATAATTTTTTGGTGAATAGTAACTTTTTACATTTTTTTACCACGGTTAAAAGTAAATAGGGTAATTAAGGGTAAAAATGATATTATTATTACCATAACACATGTCCTAATTATATTGTATAAGTGTAATTCGACCAAAAACAACCTTAGGAATAAAATATGGCCATTTAGGCCCACATGGATTAGATTAGGACATTTATTATCAATTTATTTAAAGAAGGGTTAAAATAGTTAAAATCAACGTTTAATAACTAATGAATTTTTAATATAGGGTTATACATAGAATAAATTAGACTATAAATATTCATTAGAAATATAAAAAGATTTCCTACATAATGGTATTTTATTTGTAATTTTTAGACATTATATAATTTAATTTATTTATGACACAAAGATGATGCAGTAATTATCTTATTAATGAAATATTGACATAATTGATGGTATAAATACCCAAATAATTGTAATTTGAGACTTTTTATGAATTCCACTAATTTTCTAGGTTACTATGACTTGTTAGTATTGATTTAATTATCTTTTTTTGAACTAATAATTCTTTTATGAGTTTCAAAAAAATCAATTACTAAATAGTGTCAAAATTGACATAAAATAGTTTTTGAAGAAAATATTATATTATTCATTGTTATTTTATTCCTAAAAATCTGAGGTTCTGCCAAATGAATTAGATAACGATATATATATTAATAATAAACAACTTGGGGTTCGTTTGACTTGTTATAGTATGTTTATTAACCTTATAGTGTAAGAACACAAAAAGACATGGTAAAAGTAAAATTATCTAACTTAAAGTTAAATATAAATGATAAGGTTAAAATAGGAACCTAAACTTGTATAAATTATATTGTATGATATTATTTTGACCCATACCCCCCTTATCTTTGAAATAAATCAATTTGGAGCTATTTAAAACCGACTTTGGCTTTATAATAAAATAATATTTTTAGTTTTTTCAAAGGAGCCCCTCTCCTCCCTTATAAAAGGGCACCTCCTCCCCCTCTTCCTCACACCACATTGAGCCTTCAAGATCGTCCCACCCCTACCAATATCCCCTCTACACTTCCCTAGAGACATCCTAGAGGACCTGGTCTTCTTGAAAGAACACTTTTAGTTCCCTAAAAGGAGGTCTCAAAGAAGCGCTTCAAGGAAGAGGTAATGTCCATTACCGATTCTTTCAACTTTATTTATTCTTCCAGTTATTCTTCTTTAGTTGTTTCATTATTAAGTAATAACATTAGTATCACTCATATACTGATATTTTATTATAAGTATGAAACAACCCTATTTCACCATCTATCCATCCTACGGAAAATGAAATCACCACGCGTGCGTACGTACGGAATACCGTCTCCACGCCGTGGTGTAAACTATTTTCCACCACCACCTTACTTGGATGGGTATAATGGTGTAAATAATGACTATATATGATTATTTTAAATTGATATTGATTCTGAAAAAGTATACATACACCCCAATACAATTCCACGATCATGGGAACGATATCATCGCTCGTGCGTACGTACGGAATACCGTCTCCACGATGTGATGCAACTCTTTCTACATGATCTTCATTGAATAATGATTATATAAATGAATTGAATTAATGAATATGATATATATTACACTAATAAAATTCTGGAAATTAGGTATCTATAACCTAAAAAGAAAAATAAGAATTTATTCGACAGAACACGCATAAGAACAAAAAGTAATAAACACCCGAATAACACGTAGTAATGAAATATTACTAATAAGAAGCTAAGAATATGATCATATATGATATCATAAAAATATTTATGATTCTGGAATAAGTCAATAACATTATTTAAATCTTTATACAGGAGGTTCAGACACTTACGAAGCAAATCGGACCTAAGGTAAGGGAAAATATCACAATCTCATTTTTATCCAAGATTGTTTATACATTGGTATTTACTGGGGTTTATTTTATCATCCACATCCATGTTTCCTAAATATTTAATATTTATATCCTTCTACAATAGTTTATATCCAATTTTACTCTTCGGTGAGTTTTTAGTAAAATATATGAAAGGAATCTTTTGTCGTTTTTCGTATGAGGTACTTTTTGAATTTTCCGACAAAAGTATGAGAAGAATGTTTTTTTAACTTATACGGCATGAGTGGATTTTTAAAACATTATTTCCAAGAAGATTCCTTTAAAATTTTTCAAGTTTATTTTTAATCAACTTCTTTTAGTTTAAAATTGTATGTCATGTTAAGAAAGGAAAATGTTTTTGAAGTAGATATGATATTTTCCTCAAAAATGGAGTTCAAGAGTTTTATAAAAAACAATTTCCATCTAAGATAATATAGGGTTCTGTTTCTATCCCTATTATTACATAGATTTGATTATGTTGTGATGGAAATATTTTTATGAATTTCTTTATCTTATATGAATTGTTTTATGATGTCACAATGTTTAAGATTCTTATTTTTCTTACATGGGTTATGCAATGATGTATGATTTATGTTTTTTTGGCACACATAAGAATGGTATCATTATGAGAAGGGTGGGACCTATATCTCCCTCCAATTCATTGGGTAAAGATTTTATATCTCATGAGATAGACACTACTGGAACGGCAGGTTAAACCGGTTCAGTGAAACAGGATTGAAACGAGGAGTAAACTCGGTTTAGAAATGGACTTTGTCCACTAAGATAGTCTTGGCAATGAGTCTTGACTAATAAGAAATTATTCTCTATGATTATGTGTTTATGCCACAAAGTTTCATGTTTTAAGTTATGATTATTGGGATTACATTTCACTACAATGATTTATCCCATGTGATGAAATTGTGATCTCTTTTGCAGGTTAAGATTTCCAAAAGTTATGTTCTTATGTATATGATGTGCTTGATATTTCTTTTGTTTACCCTTACTGAGCATTTGAGCTCACCCTTTTGTATGATTTATTTCCCAAGGTTAGGAAGAAGGTTATTAAGTTGGATATTCCAAAAAGGGACTCTAGATATTGTTAAATAAATGGAAGGCAAAGTAATTGCTTTATGAACCAGTTGTTTATGTTTCCCAGTTTCTAAAGACTCTATACCTATAGGGTCCTTTCTTTGTTTTGTTATATGTTGTAATAAGTGTTCTTCATTTCTGAAGTAATAACAATGTATGTAAAGTATGGGTCATTATTGTTGGTATCAGAGGAAAGGTATAGTCAACCTTTGGAAACTAGGATGTGAAAGACTTAGTAAGAACCCTAAGGATAAGTCTAAGCATAGAACACAATCTTAGTGTTTTAGAAATGTCCATGAATAAACTAGGATAAGACCTTAAGTGTGAAATTTTATTCTTGATTATGTGGTTTTTCTATTATAAGTAGTGTTTCTCACACTCTTCTTCTTGTTTTTAGACAATGGCTGGAACCCGAAGGAACCGTGTTAATGCGGAATGTGATGGGCAATGCAATGATTGTCCCCCTGAGCAACCAAACGTTATGGGAGATGGAATGCAAAATCTCATAACCATGCTCACACAACTTTCTCAATCTATGAATCATGCATGACTTCCAAACGAGCAAAAGAAGGAGCAACATTCTGTTAAATCCTTCATGAGGCAGCGTCCACCTTCATTCAGCGGGGCTACTGATCCATTAGTTTCTAAACAATGGATTAGTACTACTGAAATGATATTTTTAGTTCTTCAATGTTCTGAACATGATAAAGTCATCTTAGTAGTGTATCTTTTAGAAGGTGATGCTGATCAATGGTGAAATCTTATCAAGAATACGAGTCCAAGAGATGAAATTGAGTCCATGGAATGGGACGAGTTCAAGAACTTGTTTTTCAATAAGTACTTTCCTCGTATTCTCCTAACAAAGATGGAGAAATAGTTTTTTGAACTGAAGCAAAAGGATAATGAATCTGTTGGTACCTATGAAGCAAATTCTACAAGACATGCAATGTACGCTTCTGGTATTAATATCCAACTTGAGAGTAAGATCGATCGATTCTTTAGTGGCTTAAAACCAAGTCTTCGAAGGGCGTTAGCCATAAGGGACTTCAATAGCTATGAGGAAATTGTTCGATGTTCTCTCAAAGTTGAGATGGAGATTGGTGTAACCCATCAGTCATATGGGTTTGATTAGAAGAATAAAATTGAATTCAAATGGAAATCTAATGAGCACACAGAAAAGAATATGAGCTTTACCTTATGCTCAAAGTGTGGAATGAAATATAGAGGGAGTCGTCTTAAAGGGACAAGTAAATGTTTCAAATGTGGAAAGGAAGGTCATCGGGCATTTGAATTCCGCAATGATGGGAAGAAGATATCTAATGATGCAAAAAATGGAAGGGATACACAGAATGAACCTACTACACTTCAATGTTTCAAGTGCAAGGAGATGGGTCATTATGCCAATCAATTCCCAAATATAAGGGTTTATGATGATGGTCGACGTCAACAAACTCTTAAGGATAAAGACAAAGGAAAGTCACATGCAATTTATATCAGTGATGTGGAGTATAATAACGATGTAGTGAAAGGTACACTTACCATCCACTCTAATGTAGAAAATGTTTTATTTGATTCTGGATCCACCCACTCTTTTATTTATGAATAATATTCTAAGAGTGTCACCGTATTACCTCAATAATTAGATGTTGAGTTAGCTGTGACAACCCCTAATGGCACAACAGTCGCATTAAAAGTTTATAATTCTTCCCTGATTGAAGTTTGTGGGAAAGTGCTTCCTGGAAATCTTGTGATCCTTCCTATAGTGGAATTTGATGTGATTCTTGGCATGGATTGTCTTTATATATATGGAGCTCATATCAATTTCCAAAGAAGGGAAGTCACATTTCATATTCCAGATCAATCTATGATCGTCTATCGATGCAAGGATGAACATAACCTTCCAGTGGAAATTTCTTCCATCTTATGGGTATTGATTCCACTAAATGAGGGTTATTTATCTCAAATGGATAGAGGGAAACTCACGATTAAGAATATGCCCATTGTACGGGAGTTTGATGATGTCTTTCCAGAGGAATTTCTGGGTCTTCCACCAAATCGTGAAGTTTAGTTTTCAATAGAACTCGTACCGGGTTCTTTTCCTATTTCAAAGACACCTTATAAAATGTCCCCAATTGAGTTGCAGGAATTGAAGAAGCAACTCCAAGAGAATCTTGATAAGGGATTCATATGCCCTAGTGCAGCACCTTGGGGGGCACCTGTTCTGTTTGTTAAGAATAAAGATGGATCAATGAGACACTACTTTTATTATCGAGAACTTAACAAGATCACTATCAAGAAAAAATATCCTCTCCCACGCATTGATGACTTATTTGAAAAACTACGCGGAGCTCAATACTTTTCCAAGATTGATCTTCATTCAGGGTATCATAAATTAAGGTTCAAAAGGGAGGATATACCAAATATGTCTTTCCGTACAAGGTATGGACACTATGAATTTATAGTGATGCCATTTGGTCTTACTAATTCCCCTGCTATCTTCATAGATCTGATGAATTGAGTCTTTAGAGACTATCTTGATCAGTTTGTGGTAGTCTTTATAGATGATATTCTTGTATATTCAAAGAGAAAGGAAGAACATGAAGATCACTTGAGAATTATATTGAAGACCCTGAGAAAGGAGAAGCTTTATTCCAAATTTACCAAGTGTGAATTTTGGCTTCAAAAAGTTTCGTTTTTGGGTCACATAATCTCAAAAGAGGAGATATCTATGGATCCAGCTAAAACAGCGGTTATTGAAAGATGGTCGAGACCAACAATAGTAACTGAGATCCGAATTTTTCTTGGTTTGGCTGGATATTATCGACGTTTTGTGAAAGATTTTTCACGATTATCTAATCCACTCCCCAGGTTGACTTGAAAAGGAGTTAAGTTTGTTTGGACGGAGGAATGTGAAAAGAATTTCAAGGAGTTGAAAAGAAGGTTATCCAGTGCACCTGTGCTCACACTGCCTTGTAGTGGAGAAAGGTTTGTGATCTACAATGATGTATCCAAGAAGGGATTGGGGTTTGCTCTTATGAAAAATGATATGGGGATAGTTTATTCCTCATGACAGTTGAAAATCCATGAGCAAAATTACACAACTCGTGATTTGGAGTTAGCTGCGGTAATCTTTCCATTAAATATTTGGAGGCATTATCTTTATGGAAAAGGTGTGACATTTATACTGATCATAAAATTCTATAGTATATTTTCACACAAAAGGATCTGAATATGCGCCAAATAATATGGTTGGAGCTGATTAAGGATTATGATTGCTCAATCCATTACCACCCTGGGAAAGCCAACAAGGTGGCAGATCCATTAAGTCGACAAGACCATGCCAGTTTATCCATGATGAGGATCACAAAAGATCCAATATTTATGGATTTACAAAGGATGGATCTTGGAATTATAATGGAAGGGGAAAATCTTATCTTTCTCAAATGAATGTTCAACCATCAATACATGTGAAGATTAAAGAGGCACAGAAAGAAGATGTTGAGTTACAAAAGAAGGTGAGAAAAGTACCTGAATCCAACCTTGATTGTGATGGGATAATAAAGTTCAAAAATCGGGTTTGTGTTCCTCCCATCCCAGAATTAAAGAAGGAGCTGTTGGATGAGGCTCATAGTTCTTCATTCTCTATTCATCCTGGAAGCACGAAGATTTATAGGGATCTGAAAAAGTACTTCTGGTGGGATGGAATGAAAAGAGATGTTGTTGAATATGTCTCTCGATTCTTGGTTTGTCAGCAAGTTAAAGTTGAGAGATAGAAGTCTAAAGGGATTCCACAACCATTACCCATACCAGAATGGAAATGGGAAAACATCACTATGGACTTCATCACCGGACTTCCTAAAACATCCAAAGGAAATAATGTTATCTGGGTCATAGTTGATCGTCTTACAAAGTCTGCACACTTCATTGTTATTAGAGAGGATTTCTCTCTGGATCATCTTGCCAGGATATATGTAAAGGAAGTGGGAAGATTGCAAGGATTACCACATTCTATTTTATCTGATAGGGATCTGAGGTTTAACCCAAAGTTCTGGCGAAGTCTTCAGCATACTCTGGATACAGAGTTGAGTTTCAGCACTGCTTATCATCCTCAGACAGATGGTCAGTCTGAGAGAACAATTCAAACTCTAGAAGATATGTTGAGAGCTTCCTCTATGGATTTCAAAGGTGGTTGGGATCAACACCTACCTTTGGTGGAATTTTCTTATAATAATATCTTTAACTCCAGTATTCAGATGGCTCCTTATGAAGCTCTCTATGGAAAGAAATGCAGAACTCCAACTTGCTGGGATGAAGTTAGGGAAAGAAAGCTATTAGGACCTGATATTGTTGATGAGATGACAGGAAAGGTCTGATATATTCAACAACACAAAGAGCAGCTCAGAGTCGACAGAAAAGTTATGCCAACAATCGAAGAAAAGAACTAGAGTTTGAAGTGGGTGATAAAGTGTTCTTACGAATATCTCCCTAGAAGAGGGTCATGAGATTTGGAAAGAAGGGGAAGTTGAGCCCTAGATATATCGGTCCTTTCGAAATACTGGATCGTGTTTGAAAGGTAACTTACTGATTGGTGCTTCCACCTAATCTCTCTCAAGATCATGATGTGTTCCATATATCTCTCCTGAAAAAGTACATACCTGATCCTTCACATGTACTCAGCTTAGAAGTTGTACCGCTAGAGCAAGATCTTTCTTGTGAAGAACAGCCGATAGAGATTCTGGATCGTAGCGAAAAAGTCCTACGAAACAAGACCACTCACTTGGTGAAAGTTTTATGGAGGAACCACCAATTAGAAGAAGCTACATGTGAGCTTGAGGATATGATGAGGGAGAGGTATCCTCATTTGTTGGTAACAAAGTGACGAATTTCGAGGGAGAAATTCATTTTATGGGGGGTAGAATGTAACACCTGAGACTTTTATGAGAAATATTTTGTTTTTATGTTATATAAATTATCAAAGGAATCTTTCACTACACACAACACTTGCTTTTCTTTCTTTACACGCAATTGCAATCTTCCTCGATAGCTTGCGTCGTACGCAATACCGAGTTTCACTAAACAACGATATGCTATTAAAATATTATTTAAACTAGCCATTATGAATAGTAATAAACACATTTTAAAATTTTGTAATTTTTTTTTCAAAATGGACTTCAGTTTTGGATTCGGAATATCGAAATTAGCTTAGGGTGAAAGTTTGGTACTTTTCGGATAACTTTCATATTCTAATGAATAGTGAAAATTACTAAATTTTAATTAAAAAAAACTTTTTTAATTGAAATAATTAATAGTGATAAATTATTAATTTGAGTGTTTTTAAAGTATATTTACAATATATTTTTACCATTTAATACAATTTTGGTCATTGAATGTAATTTCACATTTAAACCAAACATAAACAAGTGTCAATCTTTTGATAGTTATTATCTCTTAAAAACACGCAATTTGTTTTGATGACGAGAATTATATTTTAAATAAATTAATGAAAATGATGTGTTTTGAATTTGGTAAAATAGACATCATTTTGTAATTCATAATATCAAATATAGCTTCGGCCTAATTTTTTGTATTTTTCTGGAAACTTTCATTTTTTTGATGAATAGTGAAACCACTAAGTGGTAGTTAAAAAAACTGAATTTTTCATAAAATATAATTTTACCGCTTCTATGAGTAGAATTTTGAAAATCCGAGAGACACAGTTAATATCAAGGACTAAAATGTGGTTGAATGAGATGAAAATAATTTTTTTTTGAATACTAACTTTTTACTTTTTTTACCACGGTTAAATGTAAATAGGGTAATTAAGGGTAAAAATGATATTATTATTACCCTAACACATGTCCTAATTCTATTGGATAAGTGTAATTCGACAAAAAAACCTTAGGAATTAAATATGACCATTTAGGCCCACATGGATTAGATTAGGACATTTGTTATCAATTTATTTAAAGAAGGGTTAAAATAGTTAAAATCAAAGTTTAATAACTAAATCATTTTTAATATAGGGTTATACATAAGATACATTCGACTATAAATATTCATTAGAAAGCTAAAACGATTTCCTACATAATGGTATTTTATTATTAATTTTTAGACATTAAATAATTTAATTTTATTTATGACAGAAAGATGATGCAGTAATTATCTTATTAATGAAATATTGACATAATAGATGTCATAAATACCCAAATAAATGTAATTTGAGACTTTTTATGAATTAAACTAATTTTATAGGTTAATATGACTTGTTAGTATTGATTTTATTAACTTTGTTTGAACTAATCATTCTGTTATGATTTTCACAAAAATAAATTACTAAATAGTGTCAAAATTGACATAAAATAGTTTTTAAATTAAATATTATATTATTAATTGTTAGTTTATTCCTAAAAATATAAGGTTCGGCCAAATGACTTAAATAAGGTTATATATATTAATAATAAAAAACTTGTGGTTCGTTTGACTTGTTATAGTATGTTTATTAACCTTATAGTGTAAGAACACAAAATGACACGGTAAAAGTAAAATTATCTAACTTAAAGTTAAATATAAATGATAAGGTTAAAATAGGATCTTAAACTTGTCTAAATTATATTAAATGAGAGGATTGTGACCCATACCCACCTTATCTTCTAAATAAATCGATTTGGAGCTATTTAAAACCGAATTTGGATTTATAATAAAATAATATTTTTAGTTTTTCCAAAGGACCCCTCTCCTCCTTTATAAAAGGGCACCTCCTCCCCCTCTTCCTCACACCACATTGATCCTTCAAGCTCGGACAACCCCTGCCACATTCTCCTCGCCACTTCCCTAGAGACATCCTATAGGTCCTGGTATTCTTCAGAGACCAATTTTAGTGCCCTAAAAGGAGGTCTCAAAGAAGCACTTCAAAGAAGAGGTAATGTCCGTTACCGATTCATTCAACTTTATTTCTTATTCCACTTATTATTATTTAGTTGTTTCATTATTAAGTAATAACATAAGTATCACTCATATATTTATATGTTATTATAAGTATGAAACAACCCCATTTCACCATCTATCCATCCTACGGAAAATGAAATCACCGTGCGTGCGTACGTACGGAATACCGTCTCCACGCCGTGGTGTAAACTATTTTCCACCACAACCTTACTTGGATTGGTATAATGGTGTAAATAATGACTATATATAATTATTTTAAAGTGATATTGATTCTGAAATAGTATACATACACTCCAATACAATTCCACGATCATGGGAACGATATCATCGCTCGTGCGTACGTACGGAATATCGTCTCCACGATGTGATGTGACTCGTTCTACATGATCTTCATTGCATAATGATTATATAAATGAATTTAATGAATGAATATGACATATATTACACTAATACCATTATGGAAATGATTTATCTATAACCTAAAAAGAAAAATAAGAATTAATTCGACAAAACACGCATAAGAACAAAAAGTAATAAACACCCGAATAACAAGTAGTAATGAAATATTACTAATAAGAAGCTAAGAATATGACCATATATGATATTATAAAAATACGTATGATTCAGGAATAAGTCAATAACATTATTTAAATCATTATACATGAGGTTTGGACACTTACGAAGCAAATCGGACCTAAGGTAAGGGAAAATATCACAATCTCATTTTTATCCGAGATTGTTTATACTTTGGTATTTACTAGGGTGTATTTTATCATCCACATCCATGTTTCCTCAATATGTAATATTTATATCCTTATACAATATTTTATATCCAATTTTACCCTTCAGTGAGTTTTTATTAAAAAATATGAAATGAATCTTTTGTCGTTTTTCGTACGAGGTATTTTTTGACTTTTTTGAAAAAAGTACGAGAAGAATGTTTTTGTAACTTATACAGCATGAATGTATTTTTAAAACATTATTTCCAAGAAGATTCCTTTACAAGTTTTCAAATTTATTTTTAATCAACTTCTTTTAGTTTAAAATTGTATGACATGTTAAGAAAGGAAAATGTTTTTGAAGTAGAAAGGATACTTTTCTCAAGAATGGAGTTCAAGAGTTTTATCAAAATTATTTTCCTTATAAGATAAAATAGGGTTCTATTTATATCCCTATTTTTACATGGATTTGATTATGTTGTGATGGAAATATTTTTATGAATTCCTTTATCTTATATGAATTGTTTTATAATGTCACGATGTTTAAGATTCCCATTTTTATTACATGGGTTATGCAATGATGTATGATTTATGATTTTGTGGCACACATAAGAATGGTATCATTATGATATGGGTGTGACCTATATCTCCCTCCAATGTATTGGGTAATGATTTTATATCTCATCAGATAGACATGGATGGAACGGCAGGTTAAACTGGTTCAGTGAAACAGGACTAAAACGAGGAGTGAACTCGGTTCATAAATGGACATTGCTCACTAAGATAGTCTTGGCAATGAGTCTTGAATAATAAAAAAGGATTATCTATGGTTATGTGTGTATTCCACAAAGTTTCATGTTTTAAGTTATGATTATTGTTATTATATTTCACTACTATGATTTATCCCATGTTATAAAATTATGATCTCTTTTGCAGGTTAAGATTTCCAAAAGTTATGCTCTTATGTATATGATGTGATTGATATTTCTTTTGTTTACCCTTACTGAGCATTTGAGCTCACCCTTTTGTATGTTTTATTTCCCCAGGCCAGGAAGAAGGTTATTAAGTAGGATATGCCAAAAAGTGACTCTAGATATGATGAAATAAATGGGAGGCAAAGTAGATGCTTTATGAACCAGTTGTTTATGTTTCCCAGTTTCTAAAGACTCTATACCTATACGGTCCTTTCCTGTTTTTGTTATATGTTGTAATAAGTGTGCTTCAATTCTGAGGTAATAATAATGTATGTAAAGTATGGGTCGTTATACTGATGATATTTTGGTGTTTTCTAAAAGTAAAGAGGATCATTAAAGTCATTTAAGGATTATTTTGAAAACCTTAAGAGAAAATAAATTGTATGGGTAATTCAGAAAGTGTGAGTTTTGGTTGCAACAAATTTCTTTCCTTGGTCACATTATTTCTAAATATGGGATAACTGTTGATCCTGCAAAAAAAAGGTTGTGGAATAGTGTACAAGACCCGCAAATGTAACTGAGATTCGTAGCTTCCTTGGTTTGGAAGGCTATTACCGAAGGTTTGTTAAAAAATTTCACGGTTATCATGTCCAATGACAAAGCTAAATCAGAAGGGTGTTAAGTTTATGTGGACAAAAGAATGTGATGATTGTTTTCAGGAACTAAAAAGAAGATTGGTGAATGCTCCTAGTTTGGAAGTACCTTACAGGAATGGGGAGTTTGTTATCTACAGTGATGCTTCATTGAATTGACTTGGTTGCGTCTTAATGCAGAATGATTAGGTAATTGATTATGCATCACAACAGTTGAAAACTCATGAGGTAAATTACCCTACACATGATTTGGAATTAGCTGCATTTGTTTTCGCTTTAAAAATTTGGAGGCATCATTTTTATGGAGTAAAGTGTGAAATATATACCGATCACCAAGTTTAATGTATATATTCACTCATAAAGAATTGAACATGAGACCGAGGAGATAGCTAGAATTAATCAAGGATTATGATTATACAATTCATTACCATCCGGGAAATGAAAATAAAGTGGCTGATGCTTTGAGTTGAAAAATTAATGCTTCATTAACAATGTTGTGTTCGGAACGTGATCCTTTGGTTAAGGATTTGATAAACTTTGGCATAGAAGTTTTTCGTGCAGGATGTTCTTGTGTTTTGTTTCAGGTATCAGTGAAATCTTCTCTATCAGACAGAATCAAGCAAGCACAGAAGCAAGACAGTGAGTTGCAGAAAAAGGTAGAGCTGGTTTAGAAGGTTAAGTTTCCTGAATTCAACATTGATAATGATTGTGTTTTGAGATTTGGGAAGAGATTTTGTGTGCCTTGTGATTCACAGTTGAAGAGAGAGTTGTTATGTTAAGCTCATAGTTCTCTGTTTTCAGTTCATCCTAGCAGTACTAAGATGTACAGAGATTTGCAGGAGTATTACTGATGGGATGGAATGAAAAGAGATATTGCTGATTTTACAGTGAAGTGTTTGACTTGTCAACAGGTTAAAGAAGAGCGACAATTACCAAATGGGATGCTTTAGCCTTTACCAGTACCAGAATGGAAATGGGAGAATATATCCATGGACTTCGTTGTGGGATTGTCGAAGACACCTCGAGGTAATAATTCAATCTTGGTTATTGATGATTGCTTGACTAAATCTGCTCATTTCCTTACTATACAAGATACTTTTTCCCAAGATCAAATTTCCCGTTTGTATCTTAAAGAGATAGTCAGGTTATATGGAGTTCCTCTCTCCGTTGTATCTGACCGTGATCCCAGGATCTGTTCTAACTTTTGGAAAGGCCTTCAGAAATCTTTGGGTATTTGAATTAAATTTTAGTACAACTTTTCATCCCCATCCGATGGGCAGTCAGAACGAAAAATTCAGACTTTAGAAGATATGCTACGTGCTTGTTAAATGGATTATCAGGGAAGTTGGGACCAACATATTTCTTTGGCTGAATTTTCATATAATAACAGTTTTCATTCCAGTATACAGATGTCACCATTTGAGGCGTTATATGAGAAGTGGTGTTGAACACCAGCTTTCTGGGATGAAGTGGGTGAAAGGAAGCTGATGGGACCAGAATTAGTAGAAGAGTTGGCAGAAAAATTTCATATGATACAGAAACATATGAGAACAACTCAGAGCAGGCAGAAGAGTTATGCGGACAATAGGAGGAAGGATCTCTCTTTTGAGGTAGGTGATCATGTTTTTCTCAAAGTCTCACCATGGAAAAGTGTGATGCGATTTGGTAAGAAAGGAAAACTAAGTCCAAGGTTCATTAGACCATATGAAATTCTGGAGAGAGTTGGATCAGTTGCTTACCGAGTGGCTTTACCTCTGAGTCTATCTCAGGTACACAATGTTTTTCATGTTTCAATGTTAAGGAAGTACGTGCCAGATCCATCTCATGTTTTGAGCCCAGAGGTAGTTCAGTTGGAAGAGAATCTCTATTATGAAGAAAAACAAGTCAAGATTCTTGACCGTAGAGAGAAAGTGTTGCATAATAAGGTAATTCACCAGGTAATGGTTTTATGGAAAACCCATATGGTTGAAGAGGAAACATGGGAATCTGAAAATGCAATGAGGGCTAAATACCCCCCACTTATTTGATAAGTAAATAAATTGCGGGGACGCAATTTTCTGAAGGGGGGAAGGATGTAACCTCCCATGTAAGTAATGAATAATAGATATTTCTATCTATGTTTATTAATGAATTAGATAGTGTTTTAGAGGCTTAAAATGAGAATAAATCCAATCTTAAGCAAGGAATATACTAATATTTTTAAAAGATTGTTTTACTGCCTTTTGATGGAAAGCCATTTTTTAAATCAAAACTTTGACAATTTTATAAGCTCTATTTGTCGAAATAAACTTATTCTTTATGATTGGGACATTTAAATTTACTTTAGGTAAATATTTGGTATTTTTCTGATAATGTTCATTTTTTTAATGAGTAGTGAAAAATGTTGTATTTAAATTCAAAACCACTTTTTAATCTAATTTATTTATATGATTATATTATCTTTTGAATTGGTTTTAAGGATAAATTAGAATATATTTTTACCATTTAATCCAATAGTGGTCGTTGGAATTTATTTCACATTGAAATTGGACTTAAACTAGTGTCAATCTTTTGATAATTATTGTATCATAAAAACATGTTATTTGCTCTGACAGCGGGAATTAATTATTAAATTAATTAATGCAAATTATATGTTTTGAGTTTTGTAAAATAGACAACATTTTTTAATTCAGAATATCAAATATATCTTAGAGTGAAGTTTTAGAATTTTTCTGAAAAACATCTATTTTTGATGAATAGTGAAACCACTAAGTTGTACTTAAAAAACTGATTTTTCATTTAAATGAAATTTTACCACCTCTGTTTTTTGAATTTCAAAAATCCTACATACATGGTTTTCATTATAAAGTAAAATGTTGTTCAATGGGATTAAAATAATTTATTGGTGAATAGTAACTTTTAATTTTTTAATTGCGATTAGATGTAATTAGTGTAATTTAAGGTAAAAATGATGTTTTAATAATATAAAATGACCTATACACATGTTCTACCCTTATTGGATGTTTCATGGCCGACCATGACAACCCATGGGTTGATTTTTGGGACCCCATGGAGCCACATGGGTAAGATAATGACATTAATGCCTTTTGTTTAAAGTAAAAGTAAAAATGACACAAACATGAGTTGTTTTACTAAAACAATTTTTAAATGGGGTTATACAAGTCATATTTTTTACTATAAATAGTCATTTGAAATATAAAAAGATTTCCTACATCATAGTATTTTTTTTATAATTTTTAGACATTAAATAAATTAAATTATTTATGACACCATGATGATGCAGCGATTACCTCATTATTAAACGATTTAAATAAAATGAAAATAAAATGTAAAATATAAGACCTACACCTGTCAAAAACCTATTGTATTGGTTTATTTCGAACCCTTATCACCTTATCCTAGAAATTTATAATTGTCGGACCTTTTTATCTGAAAATCATTTTATAACAAAGTATATTTTCTTAACTTTCCAAGAGTGCCCCTCCTCTCCTCTTATAAAAGGCCCACACCTCTACCACCTTACCCACACTTCCAAAGCCTTTGGCTCGGCCAAACCCTGACCCTTTTGTCTCTCCACATCCCTATCTAACTCTTAGAAGCCTCACTTTTGGCAGAAGTCTTCCCAAGGAAGCCTTTGAGCTCAAATCAATAAGAGTTACCCGATTTGAAGGTAGTGTCTTCTCTTGTGTTCTTATATTTTATTTTTCTTCTCCAACCCTCTAAACTCTTTTTGTTCACTTCTTTTGTAACAAAACCAGTATCTTCACTATACTACGATATTGTTATAATAAGTATTCGAGCTAAACTTACACACACCTACATCTAATGGTTAAAGAACATACTGTTTCTGTGGATGACAAATTTCTGGCTCACGAAACGATGATTGTTCAATATTCTTTTAACACCTTCAAAGGTGGCAATTAAGATGAAACTATATTTATATATGATATATTATATGTTTATATTTTACTTAAGCTTCTGTATTTTTAATTTAGGTCATACCTTTATGGTTTCCATTATGGGTAAACGCAATATCTTCATTTTAGAAAGTGCGGACTACAGCACCCTCAAAGTGATTCGATTCGTTAATACCATATGTGGTAAGTATAAAAGATAAATTTAATTATATTATATATGATATTATACTGGAATTATGATATACCTTTATATCATTATGATTTCACTCTATTAAGTAAGAAATAGAAATGAAAGTTGCGTTCATGCGTACGTTCGGCTTACCGTCTCCATGAACGGTTCATTTCATTTATTACCTCTAAATGATTATGTAATATTATAAATTCATGTATATACTGGATATATATGATATATATGATATTTATAACTGTGGATATAATGGATACATGAACAACTTGTAATTATAAAGATTTTATTTTTGACTCATGTATCAATTATCGTTAAAACGACCGTTATTAACTTAAATAATTACATAGTGTTCATGACATGGTAATAAGTGATATAAAAGGAATAATGAAATTGAAAAATGTTCTTATGAAAGTAGAAATTAACTCAATTTTATTATTCAGGACATTAATGAACGATCGAGTCAAGTTGGACCCGAGGTAAGGGAACTTCTTTACCCAATTTCCATTCTTTGGGTTAATCTCATAATTTCAAATTATGCCATGATATTATTATGTCCTATCTTGTATTGTTTACTTTATTTATTTGTAATTATAATGAATACACATAATATATATATTTTATTTAAAAAACGATCTTTGTATGGGACTTCATCTCAATCTCCTTTCATTGAGGCATATTTTGTTTTATACACAACATTCTTTCATTCGGTGTATAAACCCCTTTGACTTTTACGTTTATCAAAAAGGAATATTTTTTATACAAAGCATTTTACTAAATGACAAAAGGGAATGTTTTTGTTGTACGTATGCGGCGACAACGACTTCTCCGCCACCGTGACCATTATTTATGTTTCGGCTTCCTCTACAAGCCATACCTTTTTTTAAAAGAAAAATAAATACCATGTTTTACTTTTCTTTTATTTTGGTATTGAAAATGGTTTTCATAATTTTTTTATATAAATGTGTTGTATTGATATCTTGTGAATGAAAAGAGGGAATGTTATGTTTCCTTTATGCATTTTTTGTGTGATATGATTATGTTATGGTTCTTGGGCATTATTATGAAGACGGGTGGTTCTGTGATAAACTAAGGGCAGGTAAGACCGATATAGCTCTCCAATGCATTGGGTAACATGAAGGAGTTAAACGTTAAGGTTTCTCTGAAGAGATTTAGGGAATATACTGTGATGGGCATTCCAAATGTAACCAAGAGGGTTACTCCTTACATAAGAATGTTATGAATGCCTCAAGTTACCTTTATGTCTTATGATTTCTATGATTTATTCATGATTTGTTGAGGTATGTTAAAGTGCTTATGTTTTATGAGTAGAGTATGATTTCATTGATTCTTATGTATACATGTACTCATGTTTCCTTTCCATATTTTTATATCCCTTACTGAGCTTTTTATGCTCATCCCATGTTTTTGAAATGTTTTTCACAGGTCAAGGGAAGGGTACATGATATGATTATTGTGTCAAGAAAGTGTCAAGAAAGAATCCATGTTTTATTTTAAATATGTTTCCGTTGATGGGAAAAAATGAATAATATCTTTTATTGTAACCACTTTGTTTAAATGTGGGATTAAATGCATGTTTTATGATCTAATTCTCTAAAACATTAAACTTGAAAAGAACCTCAAGGTGTATTCTTGAAATATCTCAATATTAAGTAATGTTTAAGGATGAGGCCTTATAGAATGAGTAAGATATCATACACATTAGTGATAATGTAAATCATTTATTCCATGTTATGTATTGGAATTGATGTTTCATATGCATTGAAAATGGAAGGAATATATCAAGATGAACTAGGAGTACAACATTTATCTACTATTAAGGTTATCCTTATGTGTCTAAGAAGAAATCAAGATATCATCCTTGTGTATGGAGGAGACCAAGATCTAGTTATCAGGGGTTATACGAATGTTAGTTTTTAAATAGATCAAAATGATCTAAAGTCAAAGTCATGAAATATTTTCTGTCTCAGTGGAGGAGCTGTGATATTGAATAGTTTAAATCATATTTTTTCACTGATTATGCAATGGATTATGACTATATAGCAGCTTCTAATGAATCCAATGAGGTTGTTTTTACATGAAAAGTTTTCTAGGATCTTTATTTAGTACCTAGAATTAAAGACCCTATCATAGTGAATTATGATAATACTGTAGTAGTGGATCTTCAAAAATAGCTAAGGTCACACTAATGGAAAAAGAACATTGTCTTGAAGTATCTCCACTTAAGGGAATTTTCTCATATGGGGGAATTTGTAGTAATAAGAGGCCCTAGAGAAGAAAATGTTTCAAATCCCTTGACTGATGGCTTGTCTCACCAGAACCATGAGTATCATGTGAGAGCTAACTACCTTGCGGTTGTTAGCATTTGGCTCTAGGGAAAGTGGGGGTCTGTTGGAGTTAGTTCCTAGAACTAACATATGTAATAATTATGATAACCTATATTTATTTTTTTAATATTAATAAACTCATTATCACATCATGATTATTCATCTGTGTGACATTGGTTGCACCCAAATTTACCCTACTGGTAAAAGCGGTCGTTGAAGTACAAGTAGGGATCAAATCCACAGGGACCGAAGAAGAAACCTTGAGACACTATGATTTGTTGATGGATTGGCTATGATGTGTCCAACTTTGAGGTAGATTTTAATTGGATAACTAAAGATATAATTTAAATAACATATAATAAAAAATGATGTGAACTAAAGAATTGTTGATGTTGGGTTGATCTTAGGGTTTTTCTTGGGGTGGATTGGATGAATTTCTTTTCTTAGAAAATTTCTTGTCTTTAATTCAAGACATATCCAAACAATGAGATAATTCTTCCAAATCATTCACCAATTTAATCCCTACACAATACTAAGGCCAATCAACAATTTACTTTGAGGATCACTTTAATGAGAACTCAAAGGAAATAGATCGTACTAGCACTCAAAATGTGTCATCGTTAAAGTTGGTAAAGATGAAAAAGAATGTAACTCATCAAATGGAAATCCAAAAATAACAAATAGATTTAAATATTAAGTACATGAAATAACATTCAATCCCTGAACTAGATACTCCCTTGGATCAAACCTTAAGAGGTTAGCCCTACATTGATGATATTCTACCAATGGAAGCAGGATGTAGACTTATGGTGGTGGAATTGAAGAAGAAGAAAATTATTAAAAGAACGAACACTCCATCATTGTGTGATTGAAATCACAAGTGCTGGTGTGAATAATATCACACCATGATTCAACGGTATCAACATGAGAAGAAAAGGAAAATAAAAAATGAAGAAGAATAAATTTTATTAAAATACTGAACGTGAATGAAAAAATTACATTAGAGAAATTGACGATGCCATTACAAAACGAAAGCGGGAAATTACAATTGAAAGAAAAACTTAGATTCAAAGAAAAATGTTAGATGATTATTCCCTTAACTACCAGCTCCTCATATAGGAATATTAGGAGCCTTATGTCCACCCCCTACAATAAATTCACCCACCAAAAATTAACAGAGTCAAAAGGAGGGTGAAGAATCAAAAGGAAATATTAACGTTACAAAGTTGACCACAAAACAAGCCAGATTCCTACTCCATTTTGACGTGTGCGTTTGACACTACATACGGCCGAATCCGAAGGTGTCATAAATAGAAAATATAGTCTTCCATGTGTCTTTTAAAATCTCTAAAAATTTCAGGAAATTTCGCTCATCCATTTGGATGTGATGGTCGAAATGGTGGGACGAATATCAGTGCATTAATGTCGGGTCCACCATTGAAATCTCAATTCAGATCCCTTTATCATCATGAAAAAATCAGAATTATCTCCGGACACAGTTGAATAAAATGATCCTCATATTTTTATATTTTACTGTACAAATTTTAGCTTCATTGGGCTTGGTTTCTGGGCCCCACATTTGTTTGATTGGCCTTAGGCCCATTATTCATTTTCCACCAAGTTTCTGCTTTCAGGCACAAAATTATCCATCTTACATTGGGATTCATCCATCGGACCTAAAAGATAAAATGTTCCAAACAAAGTGATAAATCATATCCCAAAATCTAAAATTCATAAAATGAATATAATTTTGTCCACAAATAAATTAATGATTGGGCCCAAATTTTCATTTTAAACATGAATTGCATTTAAGATGAGAAATGAATTTCTATTAATGTAATGCACTAAAAACAATGTTTATGGACTTTTGAACAATGAATATAAATATATTAAAAATTAATATTAACCACTTTTAGTGACTAATCACACTCCCCAACTTGAGTTTTGCTAGTCCCGAGCAAAATAAATTACAAATATGAAATTCAAATCCCCTTTTCCCAAAACATTTTAATACACATTGCTCACCCAAATATCTAATATCGAAAAAAATTATGAAAACCCATCAAAATCATTAAAAACAAGCTAGGTACATAAGCATATCCCAAGCCCATGCTCATTCCTTTGTTCAAATTCATCACCACATTTCATCCAATTCCAATTAAGCATGATAAAGTGTTGTGCATCATAAAAGATATGGGGTCCATTTTATTGTTCAAAGGGAAAAAATAGAAGCGCTAGGTGGGAATCACATTAAACCTTAAGATGAGTATACATTTTTTTTATTTTTTTTATTTATTATTTTTTTTTTATTTTTTTTAACCACAATAGATATGAAAAGACTAACTCTGGGCAAGACAACTATGGAGTCATGATCCCCAAGTTCCGGACGCCACGCATTTTGTCAATTTCATGCTCTACAATAGAGATATAAAGCCTAACTCTGGGCAAGACAACTATGGATTCACGATCCCCAAGTGCCGGACTCCACATATTTGGACAAAACATTGCTCTATGTGGTCATTATTTTTTCAATTTTTTTTTTGTTTTTTGTTTTTTGTTTTTGGATACTCAAATTAAACTAAAAGTGACCCCAGAACACTATGTTATAATAAAATGGACCTAAGAACTCAAATTTACACCCACAATCCAGAAGACGTGCATTGTGGCATTTTTATTAAGAGGATGAAAATGTAAACTTTGAAAAATCACATCGGACAACCGCACTTTCCAAAAACAATCCTCATGAACTAAAACTTGCATTAAAATCAGAATCAAGGCATACAAAATTATTTGATATCCAATTTTAGAGTTTGCAATTTGTGTTATCATGTTCAAGGTTAATGGAAATTTTCTTTTCATGCATGTTCTTATTCAAAAAAAATCATTTTTTATTTCATCTCCCCCCAACATAGAACAACACTGTCCCCAGTGTTTAAAGAAAAGAAAAGTTAGAAGGGGGGTAGGGGAGGATTTTAAAGTGTAATTGATAATCATGGAATGAAGTCACCTGATGGTTGATGATGATAGTGCGTGCCACAGTCTCCCTTCACTCATGGATTTGAGTCTCAGTGGCTTGGATGGTGGTGAATGGATTCTCCATATGACTTACGACATGTACTTTTATTTTTTTTAACCTATAAAAACATAATAATAAACAAAACAAAATAAACTGATGATATATTGTCTTATTTTTAGATTTCTAGGTAAGGTATTACTCTGAGATCGTGCCACGTGACACGGATGAATATAGCGCTCCCCTTTCATACACATCCTTACTCATAAAAGAAGAACATGTCAACAGTCTATGGTAATTTATTATATGAAAAATAAAATGATTCAAAATGATTAGAAAACATGAAAACCATGGCTTTCCTCCCATTCATCGCTTTTGCTTAACGTCGTTGGCTCGACTTTTACCCCCCCAACTTATCCAATTCCAACATTCAGCATTTTAATTAACCCATCTTTTTCCACTTCAATAAGATTGAGATTGATTATTTTTTGAAATTTGTTTCATGTAAAATCCTATTTTCCACAATGATTGGTAAAATCCAAGGAATATCTGAAATGGTTGATCGATTTGAACTTATATTCTTTCCTAAGACATCAATGACCATTCCAAAATTATTGGCTTCATTAGATGAATGAACTAAAACTACAAGGTCTTTTTTATCACCTATGATGGAATTCTTGTCTGTGGAAGGAAGGATAATGATTTTGAGTTCTGGTCGATTGCAATTTCCTAATAAAGATTGGAAATTTGAATGAAAGTTAGTTTCTTCTCCAAAAAATTTAAAAAGAATTGGTTCTGTTTTAAAATATGTTTCATTCCCAAAAGTGTCTAGTTGAATTTGAGGTGTGGGAATGGGCTCAATGTTTGGTATTTCTCCGAATTGTTTAGTGATTTGTGTTTTTGAAAAATCATCAATGGAGAAATATTCAGGACTCTCCATCCACAATTTCAAGTTTCCCTCTTGTGAATACAAAAAATCAGTTTCCTCTTGATTTAAGCACCCCTCAACATTTCATTGATCTTGTTCAGTTATCCCATATCCAAAGGTTAGTTCTTTTTTTAATCCATGGGATGTTTTTAGGATAAAATATTAATTTATCAATGATGAGTATAGAACATCTTGAGTGGGAACAGGTTCCTCAAAAGTCCTGAAGCTTTGTAATTCTAATCTAAAAGATGAAACTTCTGAATTCATTTTATCCATTTGTTCACAAAATTGTTCAAGAATTTTTTCAGGATTAGGTTTGATATATGTTTTTACATCATAGACTTCCTCATTATTTATCTTTTCAATCATTCTTGATTGGTATGGAAATTGATCTTTTAAACATTCATCATCCCATTGATTGTTCATGTTATCGGGTGTGGGGTAATCATTCAAGTGTTGATTAAAGTAATTTTCTATCTGAGGGGATTCCCATTGTTGATTTTCTATTTTATTCCAGCCTGATTTTATGAAAGGAAATTGTTGGCGATACTCCATTGGACTTGAATGAAATTTGGATTTGGATTTTTTTTGGACACACGAAAACAGAAAGGGGAAAATAAAAGAGAAATATAGTTGAGAAAAGAGAAGTTAGGTGAGAATAGAAGGTGGGTGTCTAAGAAAACTTACATTGGTCCCCAGAAACGGTTCCAAAATTTGGTTGCGCCCAAATTTACCCTATTAGTAAAAGTAGTCATTGAATTACAAGTAGGGATCGAATCCACAGGGACCGAAGAAGAAACCTTGAGACACTTTGATTTGTTGATGGATTGGCTATGAAGTGGCCAACTTTGAGGTAGATTTTAATTGGATAACTAAAGATATAATTTAAATAACACATAATAAAAAATTATGTGAACTAAAGAATTATTGATGGTGGGTTGATATTAGGGTTTTCCTTGGGGTGGATTGGATGAATTTCTTTTCTTAGAAAATTTCATGTCATTAATTCAAGATATATCCAAACAATGAGATAATTCTTCCAAATCATTCAAAAATTTAATCCCTACACAATTACAAGGACAATAAACAATTTACTTTGAGGATCACTTTAATGAGCACTCAAAGGAAATAGATCGTACTAGCACTCAAAATGTGTCATTGTTAAAGTTGGCAAAGATGAAAAAGAATGTAACTCATCAAATGGAAATCCTAAAATAACGAGTAGATTTAAATATTAAGTACATGAAATAACATTAAATCCTTGAACTTGATACTCCCTCGGATCAAACCTTAGGAGGTTAGCCCTCTATTGATTCTATTCTACCAATGGAAGCAGGATGTAGACTTATGGGGGTGGAATTGAAGAAGAAGAAAATTATTAAAAGAACGAACACTCCACCATTGTGTGATTGAAATCACAAGTGCTGGTGTGAATAATTTCACACCTTGATTCAACGGTATCAACATGTGAAGAAAATGAAAATAAAAAATGAAGAATAATAAATTTTATTAAAATATTGAACGTGAATGAAAAACTTACATGAGATAAATTAACGATGCCATTACAAAACGAAAGCGGGAAATTACAATTGAAAGAAAAACATAGATTAAAACAAAAATGTTATATGATTATTCCCTTCACTACCAGATCCTTATATAGGCATATTATGAGCCTTATGTCTACCCCCAATAATAAATTCACCCCCCAACAATTAAGAGAGTCAAAAGGAGGGTAAATAATCAATAGGAAATTAACGTTACAAAGTTGACCACAAAATCATTCAGATTCATCCTCCATTTTGACGTGTGCGTTTGACACTTCATACGGCAGAATACGAAGGTGTCATAAATAAAACATATCTTCTTACATGTGTCTTCTAGAATCTCTCAAAATTTCGAAAACTTTGGCTTAGCCGTTTGGAAGTTATGGTCGAAATGGTGGGACGGATTTCTGTGCATTAATGTCTGGACCACCATTTAAATCTCAACATTAGATCCCTTTATCATCATGAAAAAAATCAGAATTAGCTCCAGCCACAGTTGAATAAAATGATCCTAATATTTGTATCTTTCTACTGAATAAATTTGAGCTTCATTGGGATTGGTTTCTAGGCCCCACATTTGTTTGATGGGCCTTAGGCCCATTATGCTTTTTCCAGCAAGTCTCAGCATTCAGGCGCAAAATTATCCATCTTCTTTTGGTATTTATCCATCAGACCTAAAAGATAAAATGTTCCAAACAAAGTGATAAATCATATCCCAAAATTTAAAATTCATAAAATGAATATAATGGTGTCAACAAATAAATGAATTATTGGGCCCAAATTTTCATTTTAAACATGAATTGCATTTAAGATGAGAAATGAAGTTCTATTTATGTAATGCACTAAAAACAATGTTTATGGACTTTGGAACAATTAATATAAAGATATTAAAAATTAATATTAGCTACTTTCAGTGACTAATCATACATAGTATGTGATAATTCCCAAATAGTAGATGTCACACCGAAAGGTCGCAACAGTTCCCTGCTATGATGAGAAAGAATAAGAGCCACGATAGTATTCTTAAATAGATGTTCTATATATATATGAAACCATTTAAGGGAAAAAATGAAATTTTAAATCAAGGTGGAGCCTTATAAGACTTTAGGCACCTTCTCAAGGTATACGCCCTCAGTAATATCCATTATAATATATTAGGAGAACGAGACCTGTGAGTAGGAAATTCTCATTTATATGTATCATTGGATGTTCCTATCTATGGATATGTGTATTTATCATTATACTTTAATCATATTATTATTGAGTATTATAAGTTTCATAGTTTTATGTGTTTAAAAAACCTTGAGGATATATTCTCAGGGCCTGGTAGGATATATTGGGTACATCACAGATAATATTTCATTAATAAATAATGTTAGAAATAATTTTCCCATTCTATTCTTTAACACAAGTTGATATCTATGGCCATTTTATGGAAATGATATAACCAAAGGAAATCTATGTCCATGGTGTTCTATAGGAAATGAATATTTTGGAAAAATCGAAGAAAGATACATTGGGCACATAGGTTGATGACACTAGCATGAAACCTACATGATTTTAGATATCCTGATAAGGGGATTATATTATACAGTAAGAATCTGTATAATTATGTCATTGCGATATTTAAGTCTTTCTCTATGGGTTCCTTTGTATTTTTCTGGACTCTAACCTTGGAAATCATAGTTAAACAATATATTATTATTCATTATTTAACAAGTTGAATAAATATTATTATCGAACATGTTTTAATAATTATTTATGTTTTCTTGATCTCATATATTCTATCACCAATTATTTGAGACAATATTACGCGAGACGAAAATTTGATAAATAATTATTTTTTATTTAGTGAATGTAATTTTAATTTATTCATTGAAGAATAATGGAATGATATTTATTTATTAAATAAATATTCATTATTCAAGGAATGATAAATATTGTGGTGGAATGAATCAAATATTTTAATAATCTAGGGATAAATATTATATATTTAATATTAATAGAATAAATAATATTTAATTTAATTCCTAAGTTTAGTGCATGTCAATAAAAATAAAAATAATATTATTATTATTGATGTGAGGTTCCACAAGGATATATAACTAATACAGTCACAAGTGCCATTATTATTTTCTAAACAGTGCGATATATAAACATAATTATATTATTTTTCTTGATAGTTAATTCATTATTTGTGAACAATGTGATCTAGAGAGAATCCTCTCAAATAACTAGACATATCCTCTCTACTAATTCATTCAATAACAAAGAGTGATCCTCATTTACCCTCACTCTAAATTCTATGGATATTGAAGATAATCCTTCCCTGATGTTGTTCGTGGGAAATCAAAGGACAACTATGCAAGCTTTAAGATCTATAATTCTAGAACCCAATGATTCAAATGGAAACATTTAAAGGTTTTTGGAACACATGTGAGTCACCTATAAATTTAATCTATTATTTATTCCTATAATTAAATGATGGTGTGATTCATTAAACTTTTTAGATCTATCAATGAAGAATTTTTTTTGAGAATATGTTTCTTTAATTTATTAAACTAATTATAACCAATATGACATGATCCAATGATTTGATTCTTTTTTTTATCCATTATATATATCCTTTAATACAATTCTACTGATCTTAACATTTATTCTCCTATAAATCACAAATTAATCATCGATCACAACAAAAAAATTAATTTTGTTCATTCCACATCTGATGCTTCCATTACATCTGAAAACTAAACCACTTAGGAAGCATAAAGTTGTGTAAATAACTATTAGAGCACTTTTGGTTGGATAATATGAATAAAGAGTTTTAATAATATGTATAATATCTATTTATATTAAAATAAGTTAATATAGAGTAATAATACTCTATGTGGAAGATGTAACCATTACCCATAAGAACATTGAATTGGGGGAAAATCACTATGGATTATTTTATGGGGTATTAAATTCCATATTCAATTTTGTTTATCAACATATAGATGTTTCTCACTTCATTTCCTTACTATAATATTCTTACTCAATATGATTTCCATGATTCACATTATATATAAAGTGAGGATGTATAGAAAACCACTAATAATGTTATCTAATCAAGAAATAATGCATATCTATAATTTAAATAAAATTATTAAATATTCATTAAACGTATATTTGGAATTAAATATGCATTATCACCCTCAAAATGATGATAAATAAGAAATAATTATCCTAAAAACTGAGGATATGTTGAGAGATTTCATTATAGACTTTATAGGATTTTTCAATCAACGTCTTCTTTGGGATGTGTTCTTGTAAAATTATAACTTCAATTAATGCCTTAAAAATATCTCTTTATGAATCCTTATATTGGAAGAATTATATAACATAAAAATTAATGGATGAAATTGGAAAAAATAATCTATTGGTTCCTAAAATAGTAGAAATATTTAATATAAATTCATACTTATTTAGAAACATATCAGAGTATCACAAATATGTAAAAATATTTTTGATTACAATTATCAATCAGAACTATATTTTGAGGATATAGATAAATTTTTCCTTAATATATCTATATAAATGTAATTCATGTAATTTGGTATGAAGGTAAATCTATGTGTTAGATACATTTTCCACTTTGAGATTATTCATTGTATTATAGTTTTGATTGATCAACTAGAACTCCCAGAAAACCTATATCAAGTAAATGATGTATCATTAATGTCCTTCTTGGTGAAGTACATAAAAAATCCCTCATAGGTAATAAATCTAGAGGTTTCATAGTTGTAACATGATCTCTCTTATGGGGAGTGGTCGGTGGAGATCTTGGATGGTGGAGACAATGTTATAAGAAACAAGACAACTCCACTTGTTAAAGTATAACAGAGAAACCATAATTATAAAGGGGAAACATGGGAACCTGAGGGTATAATGCAACCAAATTTCCCTCAATATTCTTTATTTTTTTTGTATAAAGTAAAATTTCATGGAAAATTTTCTGAAGGGGTGTAAAATGTTAAAACATGGACTTTTCTATGTGAAATTTTCAACTTAAATTTTCTCCCAAAATGGATTCTTTAAGACTGGGTATTAAAGTTGTTAAAAAAAGATTTTCCACTCAAGAAAATGTGATGTTTATAAGTTATAAATTATAATATCTTAGAGAAAAATTATAATAAATTAAATAGATATAACTATTCACAAGTTATAAACTATTAATGGTAATGAATCCTAAGAAAAAGAGAAAAAATATATAATGAATAAATACAATAGTTTTCTGAATAAAAATAACTAAAATTCATTATAAAATTATCGAAAATCCTATAAATAGTTCTAGATAATGAGACTACATAATTTTAAACCAAAATAGCAGGAGGTTCATCACCCATATCCAATGGAACCAAGCTTAAAAACTCCAAATCATCCTCAATCTAAGATATCTAAAGATATATATCTTATCCTCAAACTTCTTTTATATACATAGATGGTATTAAGATCTATCCCCAACATCCTATTACATCAAATTATTACTAGTAAGTCTTATCCACAAAATTCTTTGTACTAGAAGTCTAGAATCATAGATTTTGATCCATGAAATATTCTTTGAGAACATAGTATTAGAATAATACAATTACCAATAGAAATTTGTATCATTCTTAATAAATTCCTCATAATTATAATCTCTAATAACACACTAAAAAACATTGACAAATGGAAACACTCATGCAATGTGATATTAACGAACTGTTAATTGAAGGTTTTCAAAAACTATTTGGTCATTTAATCCTCAATATATATGTATTATAATTGTTATAAAATATCCCATACGATACACTGCTTCAACTTTAAGAACATTTCTCACTTTGTAAAAAACCCAAAATCATTCAATTGATCTTTCAATTTAAATTATTATAGTAGCTTCAAAATGTTTTTTAATATACATGGTACAATTTTAGCTCCACCACAACATGTGATTTTTATGTTAAAATATTCATAACAAATCACAAAAAACCACAATATAAGTTGGGTTCAAATAAGTGGTGTTTTTTTATTCTTCAAAACAATTGGTTTAGAAGATTTCATTATAGGAAAATGATTCAAATGTCACCCCTTTTAATAATAAACAAGCATGATAAATAAAAATTCTCATAAAAATAAAGAGAAGTAGAAAACTCCCTATCCATAAAAAATTATCCTTACCATTAGATATGAAAGGATTCTTGGAAAATGGCATCCCCATTATAAAATAAATTAGACCATTACTTTCTTAAAAAAATTTATTCCTTTAAAACATTTCCCCCCTTTAAAAACTATTCTCAACCGTAACCGATTCTATTTTTATTTGGTTAAATTTATCCCCCTTTCGGGTTGCTAAAAAGAAAATAATGATAGTTAAAAACAATTAATAAGTAGGGTGATATAATAATAGTAAATTTTATAGTGGTATAATGATATTCTATATAATAAAAAACTATATACACAGGTGTTGTGTAATAAAAAATAAAAATGAAAATTGTAATGACAATATAAAGATTTCATAAGTAAAAATAATAGAAAATATTAAATAAAACATATTAAAGGTAAAATATTAGTCTATGTAAAAATATATCAAACCATGGTGATGAAATATTAATGAGAAAAAATATAAGATATACCCATGAAGTAAACAAAAATTTCTAAAAATTAGTTTTCATTATAAATGTATTATAAAACACTTTTTTAGGGTAGTTCTGAAGGAATATTTAGTCATATCCTTTTACATTGAATTAAAGTTATTCTATAATATATTTAGTTTAATGAAAAAAAATATCCTCTATACCAATAATTTGAAAGTGCACATTGTCTCCACAATTAAGATGTTCAGCGTAATTTTTATATGTTTCAAAAGTTATAATTGTTTCTTGTCATATTATAAGTAAATCTTATATCCATAAACCAATTGTTTTTTATATGAGTATTCTAACTATTCTCATGAAATTATCAAGGATAAAATTTTGGAACCCAAACATACTTAGGTATGGAAATATTACCAAACAAGAATTTCAAAACCGATATCCATCCAACCCTGTGGTGTTGAATAGTTTTTGGTTATTTAGAATTGTAATCTCTAACATTTCCAAATTATTCAACCATATTCAATGAGAAATGATTATTACCATGAAATAAACTTTAAAAAATTTTAAAAATGGCGCACTCTTTAGAAAAAATTAAATTTTCAATAAAGTTTACTTTTTAGAATATATATAACTGACTATATAAAATTTAAACAATGGCTTCAACTACCCTTAAGTGTCATAAAAAATCTCCCTTCTATAGATAAATTATGAAGAACTCTTTTCAAGAATATCGACTTTGGGCTTATTTTTTAAAACATAATTGTGATCATTATAGGTTAAAACCAAAAAATAATTATTCTTTTTCCTTGAAGTAAGTTTGTAAATACTCTCCTCAGGCAAAGAAATTATTTCCATAGTCTGGTCCAAGACATCCCTTATACTCTTATATATTTTCTCAATGGTATCCACATATTCAATTATTTCATAAAATAATGTTATATCATCTTTATCTTCTGAATAATATGGATAAAAATAATCTAAAGAAAAATTCAAAAGTGAATTAGTAGTAACTATATCTATAAAGCATGATTTTTTATGAGGAACTATGGAATATAATGTGGTTATATTTTGACTATCATCAATTCGTATTGAAATTTACAAATATATATTTATTTACTAAAACTCTATATTTACATCACCTTCATGTATTTCACTACTTCTCATTTTAAGGATCTTTTGAATTTTATATATTTCATTACGAATGTTGGTCATTTCATTTTGATATTACATGGAATATTCTGATGATAAAAAATTACATATGAATAATATTCTATTCATATGTATTTTTACCTTTATTTTTCATATAATTTCTAAAATAGTTTTTGAAATTATTATTTTCTATAATCATGTTCATAAACCATATAAGATGAGAAAACTAACTTCTCTAAACATTGTATTAAAATTACAAGAAATATTTTTATATCTATTCATTGTTGTAGTAGGCTTTAAAGTATTAGATATGAAATATATAGTAGAAAGAAAAACCTCCCTATTTTATGTCTCCTTCTTCTCATCTCAATTCAATATGTTTTCGTATTTCATCAAAGTTATAATAAGGTCACCAAAAATTTGCTTAGTAATATTTTTTGTATCATCTTTCACTATTATTTTAGACTCCCAATCCTTTATAAGTTTTTCAATAAACTTTTCCTCTAGTTTTGATTCTATAACAACTTTCTCACAATTTAATTTTAATGTATTCACAAAAAATATAAAATATCAATGCATTTTAGAAATTAATTTTATAAGAATATAATCAAATTCAAGATGATCTAAAAATAACATAACTCTATAAAATATTTGAAGTTATAAAATTAGTAATCTATAAAATATTAAATATATAATTAGTTATTTCACAAGAATATATAAATTAATAGTTATTTCATGTCATCTATCTAAGAAATATTTTCTTGATTTTATAATTCATGTGGTATTCTAACTACTCTTATAGATTAATTTTCAGATTTTTCATATCAGTAATGTTATAATAAATGATCATCTTTTAATAGTTATCAACTATAGTATTAGTCACACAATTCTCTATCTTATATCTCATGTAATATTAAGGCATAAAATTAATGATGGGTTGTTTAATTTTTCTCTATTTCTTTGAAGTTTTTTAGGAAACCTGACCCCAAAAAAGCATCATTTCTCTAATACCTATTAGTGTAATGAAAAAAATTATTTATATCATACAAAATGTTTTCATAGTATCACAAATTCAAGAAGGGATGAATTTAAGTTTTTCAAAACATAAAAATTGTTCCAATCAATACAATGTGTATTTTTCGAGTCATTAATTCCGAACTCTCTATGTATAACAATAATAATAATTATACTGAAGAAAACTACGCAGAAGTTATAAACTATATGAGGTAAAAAACCATACCGAATTAGAAAAAACATATAATGAAAAATTAATTCAATTTCCCATTGAAAATAATTTTTATTAAAAAAATATAATTAATTATATAAATAGTTCAATTCGATGAAACTCTTTACTTTTAATCCATTATGGTAATAGGATCAACACCAACAACTAATAGAACTATGTTCCAAAACTATGTAACTTCCTCAATATGATATAGAAGAAAACACAAGTTATATCTCCAAACATATTTGGTACGTTTATATTGAAAAAATATAAATTTAATGACCCATTGATTTATGGGTAATTTTTTCTAATAGAATTTGAAATTTTCACATAGGGGCAGCAGAGTTTTGTAAATTAAGTCTCATATCAAAATTCTAAGGGTTATAACATTTTCATAAGACTTCTTTGGATGTGGATAAAAAACTAGGATCTATTTTAGGATCTATAGTGAGAATTGAGTAAAGTCTTTGTGTAATTGTTGATATTTTTGGGGTAGAAGTAGGACCATCACACTCCGATGGTGGCTGGTCCAATGTGGCAGCTGCATCGAGGTGTGTTGTAGTGCAGAGTGTGAGATGTCATGTTCTGAGGAGGGAGAGGTTTAGAGAATTCCTTGGTTTTATGAATCATTCCCTGACTCAAATGGGTCATGTCGTGATGAGAGTATTTACTAGGGTGAGGCCCTATTATGGTTATCACAACATGACTATAACAATATAATATTTTAATATACATTTTCCTCTAATAAAGTAAAATATGTTCGATAGTTCCTCCACAAGAAAAAATAAACTAAAATGAAATAATGATACATTTTGAATATTAAAACATATCCATTTAATTAGTATATGTGAATAGGAGTAACCAGATTATGAAATATATTAATCTATATATATTTTTATAGTATGGTTATTTTATATAAAATTTTGTAATTCATTATTGTGTTTACGAATCTATTTTTTTATGAATTGTACAATTTATTTAAGAAAAAAATTATAATATTTATAAATTATGATATTAATAAAATATAATAATTATTAATTAATGATATATTTTTTTGGTGTTTTATAAAAACTAAAAATAAAAAGAACATGTTTTTAAAAATTTTATTTTCATATAAAAACAGTTTCTCATAGATGTTTATAAATAAATTTTAAATTTTAAATATATAATTCTATAAATTCAATTTTAAAAAATAAACGTCATTGTTTTCATATAGAATTTAAATATTAGTTTAAAATGAATTTTTGGGTTTGTTTCCAAAAAGATTGATTTTTAGGTGAATAGTGAAAAATAACATTTTTATTAATAAAAAGAGTTTTATGAATAAATATGTATTTTATAAGTGTATTCATAATTTTATAAATGTTTTATTAATTTACTAACTCATATTTTATATTTTATAACTTAATGTATATTATTCAAAAATATTGTTTTTAATAAATAATATTATTTTATTTTCAAATTAATTTTTGTAACATTAAAAATTGAATAAAATGAAATGGATATCAAATTTATACTCGAAAGGGAATAAATTATAAAATAGATTAAACATTATTTTAGTCATAAATATTATGTTCCATAGGTAAAAACTATTTACCATGATAAAAACTAAAGGGGTAAAAGTGATAATTCAATGTGTAGAGTGCTTAAAACATAATAAAAATGTCTAAAATTTATAAGATGAGGTGTTTCTTAACCTTATATATTTCCCAATCCATTATCTAATATTTTTTTAGAAAATTTATATATTTAAAAAGTTCTCATTTTATTTTAAGTCGAAATATTTACAAAAAAATATTTCTCACCACTTATAAACGAGACCTCTCTCCACCCCTTCAATACACTCTTAAAAATTAAGTTTTCTCCTAAAACACTACCCTTTTTACTTCACATAGAATAATATTTCACTATATTATGCTTCTATTCACATGATATTATAATATCCCAACATTTTCTAATTGATCTTCTAAGGAAACCACAAAGTATTGAACATGAGTAATAATTTTTACTTAACTTATTTCATTTATATTTTTATTTTCAAATTAAAATTTTAAAATAACTATATAATAAGATAATTATTATTTATATAATTAATTATAGTATGATATAGTAATAATTATTGATCTCCTTTTCAATTTTTTATCAAAAAAATGAATAAGTGAATTGTGTGTTGTGTGGATACCACCTCCATGATGCATCATGTTTCGTTTTCATTCACCCCTTACAATTATTTTCTAAAATATTTATTTAATAAATAGTTATTATATTTTTATCATTTTTATTACTCTTAATTAATAAAAAAAATATTTTTTTCCTGCATTCTATGGAAAAAGAAATAGTCATCCATGTGTATGTATTGACTACCACCTCCATGGAATGATTGATTTTCATTTTAATTATTTCCTTACATGGATGGTCATGTGGATGGGTTTAATGGATAAATATTAAATTTATGTAATAATTAAGGTAATGGTATGAAAAAATTTATATCCTAATAATGATATGATCAGTAAACTATTATCGTTATTTCAATTGTTTAAAACGAGAAAACAAAGAGAAAAATGATATCTTATTTCTAAGTAATGTATTTATAAAAATTATATTATAATTTTAATTTTTTAATATTATAATATATCATAGTAATAATAACCAAATATGGTCATCATGCATATGGCATAATGATATTATAATTAAATTTTCTCATAATCATCCATTAATCAATATAGGTTCATGTTTGGGTCGGTTGAACAACATAATTGAACAATAAAATGAATTTATATCATAAATGAATATGAAAACCTATTTACTGGTATAATATTATATAAATATGTAAATAATTTCTGTCTCAGTTTTAGTATAGATATATCAACTTTAAACTCATTAATTATGAAAACATCATTCGTTCGTTAAGAATCAAAAAAATATGATCATCATAGATTTCATCTTTATGGTTCGTAACCAAAACTACCATGAAGTAAAATTATACCTTTATGAACTATCATGGAAAATCTATTATAATACCTTATATTATCTAATAATGATGGAATTTTGAAATATATATATACTAACACCTCTTTTATGAAACCAATTCAAATAGATAATGATTATTTACACATGTGGTTGAAAATAAGTAAAAAATAACTAATATTTTTATGTACATAATGATTATACATGGGGAGTAACGTTATAAATATTAATATGGTTTTTGGGTATATATATAATGAATTTAATATAATTATTTTGGATTTTATGTGCAAGTTCAGAACATTGTTAGACACTAGATAAGGGTAATTCATCTGAATTTATCTCCATTGAGACATATTTTAATGTTATGCACCCATTTAATAATTATATGGTGTATATACTGAAAATTACTTTATTTTTTCTTAATCCATGATTTAATTCATGGGATTTTTAGAACCATATTATTTCCAAGATTCCAATGACTTTTGATTATGAAATTACTAAATTTGTAAGGGATTCATCTCGAAATTTTCTTCTCTAAGACATGTTTTCTTGTGTACATCTAATTTTATTTTAACTGAATGTATAATTTTTATTAGATATATAATATAATGTCTTGTCTATGTTCATGTCAAATATCACCCCCATAAAATTTTCTAACCTTTAATGTTTTTATAAAAAATTATTTATTTCATGAAAACTCTTTTTATTTCAATTTCTCATAGAAAATTATATTTTCTTTTCCTCTTTAAAAACAATTTTTACTTATTTCATAAGGCTTGACCAAAGAGGTGTCTTTTTATTCTTTATTAACCTATATCCTTCTCATAAATATGATAAATTAGATTTTTTTTAATAGTTATGTTCTTTTATAAATTATTAATGTTTAAAATGATTTAATTACTTCTTATTTTGGTAATCCTTATTATTTAGACTTCTGTTATTCCGTAAATCAGAATTATGAAACCCACTTCCTTTTCATAGGTTTTATCATTATTAGGATTTATGTATGGTTTTTTTTTATTTTATGGAAGAAATATTCTTCTAAAATATTTTATGGTGTCTAACCTAATCTATGATGACTGGTTTCATTATATCCATCCAATTCATTTGGTGATGTTAATGTCTTGTGATATTCCATGTATAGTGCTCAAGTAGCTAACCTAAGCACTCTATGTATGGTTCCTGAGTGGTTGGATGAAACACACTATGTATGGTACACATATGGTTATCCAAAGAAAATTATGTTTAGTACACAATGATTTATCCTAAATACACTATGATATGATGGAAGTTATCCATAGAATATAATTATTATGATGGAGGTTAGCCTATATTATGCTATCATGTCAGTTATCCATGACATAATCTTATGATGTCACAGTTTATGATGACACCACATGTTTATAATACTATGATATTATGATTTCATTTCCTCTTTCCATGTTTCAATTACTATGATCATTCTATTTATAATATCATGTTATTCCTCTTGACTCTCATGTTATGTTTTATTTTCTAATCATTCTCTTTTAAGGATTTCTTGCTCAACTTTTTTTATGTTTTTTCCCAAGGGTATTATATATAGTTTTATGGGATCAATGATAATTTTTATCACTCTGTGGAGTTTTATATAAATTTATTTTTTTACATTTAAGATGATATATTATGTGTCTAATATTATAAATAAACTATAACTCTATATCCTTATAATTTATTATTGTGAAAGTATGTTATAATTTAGGAATTAATGTGTGTTTAAGTCTTGGGTCATTGTTGTTGGTATTAAAGGAAGGTGTAATTATTTATGGATATTAGAATGAAAAAACCTTAGTGAAAACCTTATGGAGATGTTTAAGGGGAATTTCTTTATATAATATAACGTCATTAAATGTTGGTAAATTATAGAGTGTGTGGATTTCCAATAGATACATTTATGTTAATATACTATTAGTGGATTTAGGCTCTGACACAGATATACTAAGGGGTAATAACCCCATACATGGCATGTTGGGTATTAAATCATTCACAACATAGTTCATCAAAATAGTCCTAACTACAAACATAGTTAGACACTCCTAGGGGATATGATTTTCTTAATCATTTTCTATTTGTGAATGGATATGAAGTATTGATTTCTTAATTACATTAAGGTACTATATTGATAAGTATAAGAGAATACAACTTAAGGTAAACTATGATGAATCAAAAATGATATAAGTTGAACCAAGGATGATATAAGTTAATATAAGAAAGATATATGTTAAAAAATGAATAATATAGCATGAACTGAAAGAATTATTGGATAATAATATGATATTATAGAGTGAGAAATAATCATGTTAAATTTACCTTTATATATCTAGGATAATTCTCTTATAATGATAATTTTTCATCACTCATGGTTACCCCTTTTTGTTATAGTGATGGTGGAGAACAGAAGGAATTGATTTAACCTTATGTGAAATGTACAATATAGTGATTACCTCAATGATCAACCCATTATAATAGGATATTAATTGAGAGATATGGGTATTTTTTCAAACCAACTATCATGAAACATGATTAACAATGTAACCATAGTTTAAATCATGAGTGCAACAAAGAATATATGGATAGAGATTCATGAAAATTTAGGTAGTGAATATAGTAAAAGAAGGGATATTCAACAATTTTTATATCAGTAATATGGGAATAAGCACTAAATGAATTCCTTGATGGGGATTGAAAAATTAATTACTTATTATAAAAGTGGGAATCAGTCAATAAGCTATCAAGGGAAAACAAGGATACAATAAATTAATGTAATGATCTTCCAAAGGATCGACTAATTATTTAATGTTTTATGTGACATGAATTTAATCACAATAAAAACCAATGTAACAATACAAGGGTTAGTGAGGAGAACCAACACTACCCACCTCTTATATCATTAAAATAAGGAAAATCCTATGCAATGACTTTTATAAATGAAGATAGTGATTTATTACTCTAGATTTGTTAATTTCATGTAATATTTCACCTATTATGTATTGAGCTATAAATAACACAATTACTTGGTCATATTATTATTATATGAAACTTCCATAAGGTTTGAGGACAACTAAACCTTATAAATTTATTTATTCTTCATTTATTATGATTCTAATATGAATAGATTGTCTGTATTTAAAAAGGTCTTATATAAAATTGTATATAGGGAAATCTCACTTTAAATCCTAAATTTTACGATAGTTAACTAAAATTATATAGTTAATTAAAAGATCCATATAAAATTACTCACATCTTATGAATTTTAAAATTTGAGTGAAACAATTTATTTATGGCTGGATAATGTAATGAACTGAGATTTTAATATATATTATCCTCTAATTAAATAAAATATGTTTCTATAGCTTTCTCCATATGCAAAAAAACTAAAATAAAACCATGATATTTTTAGATGATTAAAACCTTCAAATTGTAATACTATGTAGGAATACGAGTAACAAAATTACAAAATATATTAATTTCAATATATTTATATATTGTAGTTATTTTATATAAATATACATAATTCTTTATTTTGTTTAAGAGTCTATTTTTATGCACTGATATTTTTATTAAAGAAAACTAATTATATAATTTTTTAATGATTATTTTAGGAAATTAAAATATTTATTTATTAATTATATCTTTATTGGTGTTTTATAGAAACTGAGAATAAGAAAAACTAATATTTAAAAGGAATTTTTTTAATAACATCAGTTTCTCATTATGTTTTTAATAATTTGAAAAGATAATATAGAAATTTATAGAAATTTATTTTGATAATTTAAAATTCATTTTGTTATTTATAATGTCAATATCATTTAAAAGTGAATTATTGGGTTTTTTATAAATTTTATTTATGTGAATGGTGAAAAATAATTTTTTACAAATAAAAAAACATTTGTGACACTATTAGTATGTAAGTAGGAATTAAAAGTTCCTGAAAAAATGGTCCTAGAATAAATATAATTTTATAATGGAAATTATAGTTTTAATAAGGTTGTATTTATTTATAAACCCATATTTTAAATTTTATAGCTTAAGTATTTTTTTTCAAAATAAATCTTTTTAATATACTATACATTTTAATTATCAAATTAATTTTTATCACATTAATAAATTGAATAAAATAAAATTGATTAAGAGTTTACAATCAAGGGGTCCAAATTATCTAATAATGAACACTTTATTTTAGGCATAAATAATCAGTTTCTTCATAAAAAGACTCTTTGGGGTGGAGGAATAATTTTTTCTTTTAAAGGATGGGTGCCCTAGTTCAAGGGTCTATATTCATTATTAACTATTTGATTTCTATGGATGATGATTCTTGATATTTAACGTGATATTAGCCTGAGATTTCATATGGTTTCGAAATAATGTGAACTTACAGCTCGGTTTGTGGTAGTAATTAGCTCATGTGATAGCATGATGGATGATGATATTCATTGTGGTTTCAAGGGTATAATTGGTAATGATATAGAGGGATGAAGTTGGTCTTGAACATTGTTTTTTATTGAGATATAATATTCTTTCTTCCTAATTAAAGTACTTTAAATTTTGGATTGTTGGGTTTCTTTTTTTCTTTATTTCCTTTCAACACTGATTATTGCAGATGTATGTTCATGGTTTATGAATATTTTATGATATCTTAGAATAATTCCTAGAGTACCTGGAATTATGTAATGACAAAGAATGTTAAATAATATAATCAATATTTTAAGAGGCTTAATTTAATGATTAATTGATGCTAAATAATTAGGAACATTGGAAGATGATTGATTAGAGTTTAGGGAATGGAATCTGGTTGATAATTATGAAAAATGAAATGGTTAAATAAATTTTTTTTTTGAAATTATATTGAAAATGATTTTGGGTTTATAGTATATCAAGTCCTTTTCAATGGAATTTAGGTTTCAGAGAGGTGATAAATATATTTGAGGTTAAGTCATGTTAGTTTCCCTTAGTGTGGTTGGGAGCGGTATATATATATATATACACACACACACACATACTGTATGTTTATTGATTTCATACACTTCCCCTCCCATGTCTATTTGGAAATCGGCAATAAGTGGACTCTAGGAGGGTATATTCACAAAATTCAGGCTGGTGAGGAACAGATGACTACCTACACTGACTTTCCTAAGTCTCTTCTAATTGTGGTTTTATATACTAGTATATATGGTGGTTACCTTTCCCATATATATTTTTAAGGGTTGAATGATAAGTTATAGTTTCCTAGGTGTTATCAGAAAGGATTTTTTATTAGATGGTGATGGCTTAAGAAATGTGATTATGGGGCAGAGAGGAAAATTAAAGGAGAATTTGTAGTAGGGTACCTTTACTTTTATATTATATTAGGTATTATATCATTATATATATATGGTACATGGTGAAGGAGTTGTGGTGACATTGGACACATAGAAAACCTATTTATGTGATCAGTTAGTTTCATTTGTTTATTTATTGGGAATTACTATGCATTCTTAATATTTTTCCTGAGTGGCTTGTAGGAGGATCCTTCTAAGTATACCTATTAGACTCACCCTATGTATATATAACCTTTCCAGGTTTGTAAGATCTGGTTGGTGATCAGTTTTGAAATTATTAGCTCATGGAGTGATTCAAGAGATATTTTGGATTTGATATCATTATCAAGTATTTTATTTTGGTAATTTTAGTTTCTTAGTTGTTTTTCGGTTTTTATGACATTAAATGTATGTATTGGGATCATTTATTTTTTATGATCATGATTTTTTTGGTAGATTAATCTTATATATCATTCACCACATTCTTCATAGAGGGTAATGATAATCATTTTTGTGTATGATATTCCATCAGTACATTTCACTAACTTGTGGCCCATTATAGACAGGATTCAGACATCATTATCTCTCTTCCTTCATTTTTTGACCTAAGAGCAACACCTTTGAGGGGAGTGGGTCATGTCAGGGTGTTATCAATGTCCAGGTTCAAGGATATGATGGAGTTTGGAGGTTAGAACCGGTGAGGTCTACATAGTTTGATCGGTAAATGATGTCATATGTGTAACACCCCAAGATTTTTATGAAATTTTTCTCTTTAAATAATTTGATCCCTTCGATAAATAGTGTCACACAGAACAATTAGTTTATACAAAAAGTGAAATATTATTAAATCATTATGTGTTGTTATCTCATAACCATTACATTGGTGAAAATGAATAGTAATAACTAATGTATAAAAAAATATATATTCTAAACATATATAAAACTAATTCATATTTTATCAAATTTTTAAAATAAAAAAACATTTAAAAATTAAGGTGATGTTTTTTCTGAAATATTGTTTTTATGAGAATGCTATATATTTATATAAATATATTAAATTAATCACTATTAGTAAATATTATTAATTAAATTTATGTACTATATACTTGATCAAATGTTTTAAAAATTTAACAAATATTTTTCTAGGCGTGGGATATTAACAAATCCAGTTTTATGCATAAAATGTATTTTATCAAAAAAAATTATAGGCGCATTTGGAACACTTACATTAAAATTAATTTCCTCCATTTATATTTATTTAATTATATAACATTAGTTACAAATTTATAATCATGAGTTTAAAATTTGGTAATTATTCCCCTTTTATTTTTGGTTAATATGAATAATAACTGTGGAAAAATTTATCCCCTAGTAATGGGTAAATCAGGTTAATCAAGATAAAAAATAAGTGATAAGACCATAAATTTCAACAAAATTATTATTGAATAGGGATAATAAAACCCTTATAACCATAACCTATAAATTTATTAATTTAGTGGACACTTTTCCATTAAAAGTATTTATATATTATTTAAATCAAATAATATTACAAAATGTCACTCTCTTAGTTTTAAATATCATTTATGTGTTCACATATAGAAAAAACCCAATAATTGATTATTATTAATAGTCATATTGTATATAATGATGTTATATTCATGATGTTAATTTATTTATAATTTTTAGATATTGTATAATTATCTTCAACGCTAACACAACGCCAAAACAATATTAATTCAACTAATTTAAAAATAAAATAGGTCATATTAAAAATATTAAAAGTAATATAATATGGGTAAGTTATAGTGTTCTTGGAATTTAATAGTTTAATATGAAATATTATTTTTGTGTTGAAATATTATATTCATATTCAGAAAAATATGTCTTTTAAGTCAAATTAATTAAATAGTGTCATAATTGACAATAAGGATATTCTATAAAAAATAATATTTTATTAAATTATATAAAAATAATTAACAACATAAAATAAGACAAGTTGATTATTATATGGTATAAAATTCATAATGTTTCCATTTATGGTATTATTTTCAACTTATAAGTAAAATTTACAAACCATTAATATTGAATTTTGTTTACCATAGTCAAAATTAATATTGGTTAGCTGAAGGTTAATTGAAATGATATGTTTTAAAATTACTTAAAAACTTTTAAAATTGTATTTTTTGATCATATTAAAACCCATTTTACCTTGTATTTAAATAACTATACATTTGTAGTCATATTTCAAAATAATTAATTTTATATAATATAATCATTTGAGAAATTATAAATGTTCCTCTCATATAAATTATAAACTGTCACATGCTCCCTTACTTTTTTACACCACTTTGAGCTTTATATCACAAAAAAATTACCAATTTCTCTCTTAAAATTCCATATCAACATTATAGAGGTTATGTTCTTCTCAAAATACCAACCATATAGCCTTTTATAGGAGATATAAAGAAGTTGTTTCAAAGAAGAGGTAATATCCTTAACGAGTCACTATATTTTATACTATTCCACATCTTTTATAAATATATGTTATTTATCATAAAATAAAAAAAGTTATCCTAAATATGATTAAATTTTATTATGATTATGAAAACACCATTATACTCCCTCTTTCCCATCAAAGGAGAAGTGAAAGTATATCTCCCGCGTACGTACAACTTATTGTCTCCACATAGTGATATAATTAAATTTTCATCACCATGTTTTATGGATGGGTATTATGATAGGTTTAACTTTTATATATGATATTTTGGAAAAAGTTAAACTTCTGTAATTATAATATTATATCTCCCTTCTTGATAACCAGTCCTATAGGAAACTATAATGTCACTCATGTATACGTATAGACTAATACATTCATAAAGGGATGTGGTTTATCTTTCATTTTCATTTTAATTAGATAGTAATTAAGAAGAATTTTATGAATATATATGATATAATAATGTTATTTTAATGGATAATTAATATTTACCTTTCTTATATTTCATCCGTTGAAAAATGTAAACAACATTCATGCGTACGTACGACTTAATGTCCTCATGAATGATGTAATTAGTTTTTATATCATTGCCTTTTTTGGATGGCTATAAATATATAAATTCTGAATTATATGATATTTATATCCTGATTAATATTTTGGATATTATTTATCAAAGATAAATTTATAATAACTGTAACTACTAAACTAAAATACTCATAACAAGCGAAATAGTTAACTCATAGAAGTACCTATTTTTAAATAATTATTGATAAAAGGGATTGTTGAAATGTTATAATGGGATAATATATGATATTAAATATATTAAAATTACTCTATAATATAATTTCAATAAATTTAAATTTTTTAAATCTGATTTTATTGTTCATTCTAATTAAGGCGAACTTAAGGTAAGGGTTTTATGTAACAATTTCATTTTTTATTTGGATTGTTTACAAATTAGGTTCTGATGATGGTATATTTTGATTTAACATTAATTAAACTTATTAATTTTTTTATCCAATAGTTATTTAGTAAAAATAGATGGTTTAAATACATTTTCCTCATCTTATGGACTCAATAAACTAAGAATATATTTTCATGGGAAATTAACAACATTTCACACTTTGGTCAAAAACACTTTTTCTTTCATATTTTTATTTTATTAAAATTTATAAATAGGGTTTTAAATATTGTAATATGATTGGTTAAATTAATATTTTCCCATATTTTACATTTAAAGAATTTTTTTTAAAGAAATATTATTATCATTTTCCAAATAATGTACATCTTAACCATTTATTCAACAATGTGAAAGGATGGGTTTTTTTAACTTATACCGTATGAATGAATTTTTCCACTATCATGAATAATTTACTAATTCTTCCATTACAAGTTTACATGGATATTTCCAAATAAAATTTATTCCCTATATTTTCACAGGTTTTTTAAATAAATGATTTTAAAATGGAAAGGGTATTTTCCGTATGAAATGTTCCAAGTGATCTTTCAAAATAATTTTCTATCTAATATGACATATTTTGATGTTACATAAGATTTAATAGGGATATCATACAATGATAACATAATTATTATTTCTATATATGGTTTATGTTTATGGTGATAAGATATTTATGTGAAATATTTATTTTCTATGAGGTATACTATGATGAAATGTTTATGAAACCAACTTCATTTCTTGTGTTTTGATATGGTGAATATTTTATTAAACCCATTTCTTCTCATGGGTTTTATTATGATAAATTATTTATGTTTTTTCTGGAAAATATATATATTATTTTCATTATGTGATGGGTGGGACCAATATCTCCCCCTAATTAATTGAGTGAAGATTTATATCTCATGAGATAAATAGGAATAGAATGGGGAGTGAAGTCAGTTCAGTAGGAGACTTTTTCTACTATGATATTCTTAGAGATGAACCTTGAATACTACAAAACCTTAGGAAGTGAACCCAATCCACTAAGATAGTCTTGGAATTAATCCTTTAATACTAAGGATATTTTTTCTATACTTATAAGTATTCCAAAATTCCATGTCTTATGAAAATGTTATTCTCTCATGGATTAAGTTCCTTGATTACCTTGGAATTCAAATCTCATGAACTACCTAGATTTATTCTATGACCTAATATTGTGATATTTGTTATTCTATGTACAATTTTCAAATGTTATGATCATGTTCATATACCCTTATGATCATGTTCTACTTATGTGATCATTGATATTCCCTTCTATACCCCTACTAAGAATCTAATCTCACCCTTTTCTTATGTTTACTTTCCATAGGTTATGAATAAAGGTATTAAGTATTAGATTTCTAATAAGTGTCTTAGATATGTAGAAAATATTGGGAGATGATATCGATATTTTCTATACCATTTGTTTATGTTTCCATGTTTCAAAAGATACTTGAGCTAAATTATTCTCACATGGATCCTAATGTTATGTAAATAATTTTCATCAATTTAAATGTAATTTCTATTTATAAAAATCATGGGTCACTGTATATTGTATCAGAGTAAGGTTCAGTTATAATTTGGAAACCAGGATAAGAAAAATTTTAGTAAGAACCATATAAGAAGTCTATGTATTGGTTAAAACTTGAATGTTTTGGTGATGATCATGAACTAACTAAGTTAAAACTATATTTTTACAGAATAATATGTCATGATTTAAGCATCCTATAAATTATTTTTCATGATTATGTGGTTTCCCACCATGATGACTATTTATCACATTATTTTTTTTAGTTTTATTCAATGTCTATAACCTTAAAGAATTGAGTTAATGCTGAATGAAATGGAAAAGTCATTGATTTTCCTCCTGATAAATAAAATGTTATGGGAGATAGAATAAAAAATATATTTTCTATTCTCGCAAAAAACTCCCAAGCTATAAATCACAATTAGATTCAAAATTATAAAAGGAGGAAATAACATTTAGTTGATTCCACCATGAAGCAATGTCCACCTTCTTTTAGTGGGCCCCCTGATCCACTAGTTTTAGAGTATTGGATTGGTGCCTTTAAAAATAAATTTTCCATTATTAAGTTTTTGGAACATGAGAATGTTCTTTTGGATATTTATCATTTGTAAGGAAAAGAAGATTAGTGGTGGGATCTTATCAATAACATGATAGAAAAATAAGAAATTGAATCTATGTAGTGTGATGAATTTAAAACATTTTTTTTTCAAGATTTATTTTTCATGTATTCGTGATATAAAAATGAAGAAATAATTCCTTGAGTTAAAGAATAAGTATTAGGAATCTATTGTTTATTATGAGGAAAAGTTTACAAGACATATGTGGTATACTTATGATATTATAATCCAACTTAAGATTATGGTATATTAATTCTTGTGTGGATTAAAAAAATTTCTTTTTAAGGAGTTATCTATAAGGAAATTTAATAAATATGAACAAATTTATCATTTTACTCTCAATATGGAGATTTATATTGGATTTACCCATCAATATCACAGGTTTAATAAGAATGGAAAAATACCACTTCAAAGGAAATTTTGAAATCCATACCGGGAAGAAGTTGAGCTTTCCTTTATTCTTGAGGAGTGGAATGAAACATTGTGGAAATTGAGGTAAGGGAATAATTAAATGTTTCTTGTGTGGAAAAGAATGTGATTAGGTAATAAAATGATGAATTAATGGGAATAAGTTAGCTAATGATGTAAATATTGATAATGTTATAAGGAATTCACCACCCACACACTAGTGTTTTGAATGAAAGGAGTATTGGAATTTGTTAAATTGTTCCCAAATCAGAAGGTTAATCAAGATGATAAAATAAAAAACCTCTTAATAAAAGAAAAAGGGAAATCTCATGTGATCACTATTTTTTATGAGGGTACGATAATGATGAGGTGAAACGTAAACTTACCATCCACTAATGATCTAAAAAGGACTTATTTGATTTTGGATCTACCCACCCTTTTATATATAAATATGTTTATAAGAATATCACAGTACCACCTAAAAAATTAGATGTTGAGTTAGTAGTAAAAACCCATAAATCTACAATGATCGCATCCAAGGTTTAATATTCATCTCCAGTTTCATTTTGTGGGAATGTATTTCATTTAAATACTTTCATTATTCCTCAAGATTAATTTGTTGTTATTTATAGAATGGATTGGATATATTTAAATAAATACCACATAAATTACTAAAGAATAGAAGTTATGTTTGATATTCGAAACAAACCATTGATATCCTATGAGTGTGATAAAAAAAATGAAATTTTGATAGAAATTACATCCATCGTACGAGTGATCACTTCCATTAAAAAGGGTAATTTATCGCAAATGGTTGGAAACAAAACTCAAAAACAATGATATTCTATTATATGGAATTTTATTGATGTATTTCTAGTATATTTTCTTAGTTTACACCAAATTAAAAATTTTATTTTTTAATATAACGCAAATTTGGCACTAGATTTATTCCTAAGACTCTATATAGAATGGACCCAGTTGAGTTGCTAGAATTAAAGAAGAAATTATATGAGAAAATTTCTAATAGATTCATTCATCCATGTGTAACATCTTTGGGTGAACCTATCCTATTTTTTATGATGGAAGATGGATCAATGTGACTCTGTATTGATTATCAAGAACTTAACAAGTTCACTATCAACAACTAATATCCACTACACCGTATTGATTACATGTTTGATCAAATGTGTGGTGCTAAATATTTTTCCATGATTGATCTTTTTTCTGAATATTATCAATTAAAGGTCAAGGATGAGGATATAACCAAACAAATATTTCATAGAAGGTATGAACACTAATAATTTATAGTGATTTCATTTAGTCTTACTAATTCCCTTATTATGTTCATGGATAAAATTAATAGAGTCTTTAGAGATTACCATTATAGATTTATGGTATTATTTATTGAGGATATTCTTATTTAAGAAAATATAATGTAATATAATAATGATTGTTTTATAATTGTGCTAAATAACCAAAGGAAGGATAATCTTCATTAAAAACATACCAAGGGTGAATTCTTCCTTGATAAAGTTTCATTATTGTTTCATATAATGTCAAGTGAGAGTATATCAGTAGAACCTTCAAAGAGAAAAGTTATTAAACATTGTACCCTAAAAACTGTTGTGACTGATATCTATTGGTTTCTTGGTTTTTCTTTATATTATATTTTACTTGTGGAAATTTTTTTATGGGTATCAAATCTTCTCCACAAGTTAACTCACAATGGAGTTAAGTTCCTTTAGAAAGATGAATGTGAAGAATATATTAAGTAACCAAACATAAATTTTGTCAATGAAATTGTACTTTCTCTACCATATAGTGTAGAAGCTGTTTTAATATATAGTGATGCATTAATAATGGGATTGTGATGTTTACTGATGAAGATTGATATTTTTATATCTTATGCCTCATGAAAATTGACGTTCCATGAGAAAAATTACCCAACTCATTATTTGGAGTCAGCCATGTTAATTTTTTCATTAAATATATAGGGTCATTATCTCAATAGAAAAATTTATAAAATATATCTGGATAATAAATTTTAAAATATATTTTCACTTAGAATGATATGAACATGCTACAATGAATATGGTTGCAGATGATTAAATATTATGACTTCTCAATAAATTAATACCTTGGGAAGGTGAACATGATAAAAAATGAACTTAGTCAAAAGGATCATGATATCTTATCTTTGATGAGGATTTCAAAATATTCAATGTTTCTAGACATTAAAAGTATGGATCTTGAAACAATGATGTAAGGGTAGAAATATTATCATTATAAAATGATTATTTAACCATATATATAAATAAAGATTAATTAGGTGCGTTAGAAAGATTCAGAGTTAAAAAATATGGTGGGAAATGTTCTCGAGTTCATCATTGATTGGCATGGAATAATGTGGTTCAAGGACCATGTATTTTTCTCTTTAGTTTCATATTTGAAGAAGGATATAATGGATCAAACTCATAGTTTTCATTCCCTATTCATCCAAGAAGTAATAATATGTTTTGAGATTAGAAATAGTATTTCAAGTGGGATGGTATGAAGAGATATATTTCATAGTATGCTTCTTAGTAAATGGTATGTCAGAAAGTTAAGTATTATAGATAGAATTATAAGGTGATGTTAAAACCATTACCCATACTAGAATATAAATAAGAAAACATCACCTTGAATTTTTTCTTCAGACTCCCCAAAACATCAATAGTGTATATTGCTAAATGGGTTATAGTAGATTATCTTCTAATGTTATCACAATTAATTTTAATTTTAATAATATTTATCTCTTGATCAACTTACTCAATTATAACTTAATGAAGTGGTAATATTTCATGGAGAACCACTATCAATTGAATCTAATTGGGTTTTAACGTTTTCCTCGATGTTTTGGAGAAGTACCCAGCAGGCTCTGGATACAGAGTTCAGTTTCATCACTAATTATCATCCTAAAATAAAATTTCAGTCTAATAGGAACATTAATGCTCTACAAGTAATTTTGAGATATTTTCTATGGATTTCAATGGTCAATGGGATCAACACGTTCCTTTGGTGGATTTTCATATAACAATATATTTCACTTAAGAATCCAAATGGATTATTAGAAATCCCTCTATGGTAGAATGTGTAGAACTCCAACATGTTGGAACAAAGTTAGAGAAAGAAATATATTGGCGCCTGATTAAACTAAGGAAATGGATGATAAGGTTTGGACCATTAAACATAACATAAGAGAATCACATAGTTGACATAACATTTATGGTGATAATCATAGGAAATATCTAGAGTTTGAAGTTAATGACAAGGTATTCCAATTAATATATCCCTAAACCTGGGAGATGATACTTATAAATAAGAGAAATATAAGACATTGTTATATTTTTCATTTTCATATTCTTGATCATATCGGGATGGTGACATATATATTGGCACTTCTACCAAATCTCTCTCAAGTTCATGATGTGTTCCATGTATCTCTCTAGAGGATGTACATACCTAATCATTCACATGTACTAAAATAAGAGGTATTACTACTGGATAAATAAATTTCTTATTTTTAATAACTAATAGAGATTCTAGATCATAAATATAAATATTTAAAAAACAATACCACTCACTTGGTAAAAGTTTTTTTGAGAAACCACCAATTTTATATAGCAACAAGGGAACATAAGGATATAATGAGGTAGAAGTATAATCATCTATTTTTATTAGAGTGTTGAATTTTTAGGTATAAATTCATTTTATGTTGGTATATTTAGTCACACATATATTTTTATGAAATATTTATCTTAAAAAAGTATATATTTGATAGCTTTCATTACCCGCATCAATGAGCTTAGACAAATTGTATAATATTGTTAATATATTATGTGTCCACTATATCATAGTCATTGGATTTGAGGTTATGGATAGTAATAACTAAATTATATAAAATCTTTTGTCTAAAAATATATAATATGAATTTGTTATTAATTGTTTGATTATAATGAAAAACATTTTTTAAAATAAAAGAGTTGTTATTTTTATGAAAAATTGTTTTTATACACGTAATGTATTTTTATATATAAAATTAAATCAATCAAAATTGTTTAATTATTTTAATAAAATGTATGTATTCTAAACTTTATCAAATGATTTAAATATTCAAAAAATATTTTTCAAATCATAGGATAATAAAAAATCAATTTTTAGGCTTAAATATTTTTTCAAAAAAAAGAAGTTCTTTTTGCATTGTGCGCACTAAATTAAAAATTAATTTCTACCACATATATAAATTTAATTAGTAACATTTCATAAAATATTTATAATTAGGAGGTTAAAATTTTTGTAAATGGGAATGTTTTACTTTTTTCAAAATAAATAGTTTCCATAGTAAAATTTATCACCTCACTGAAGGGTAAATCAGTTTAATCTATATTTTAAATAAGTGATAATTCCTTAAATTTTAAAATTAATTCTTATTAGATGAATTTAATTATACCCTAATAAAACTTATCAATAAATTTATTAGTTTAATGGGAACTATTCCATGAAATTGATTTTTATATTATTCAAATCGAATAATGTTATAAAATGTCACCCTCTCAGTTTTAAATATGCTTTACATTTTCATATAAGGAAGAAATCTATTGATGAAAAAATATTAAATTTACTTTTTTGAATAATTAAATTATATTCACTATGGAAGTTTATTTATAAGTTTTAGGTATTATATAATTAACTTAAATTATTACACAAGGACAGAAAATATTTATTCTATTAATGTGAAAGTAAAAAAAATGATATTATAAATATAAATGTAATATAATTTGTGTAGGTTATAGTGTTCCAAAAAAAAAATATTTTTTTATAAAGAATAATAGTGTTTTTTAAATAATTATATTTGAATTTAGTTTTTTTTATGACTTTTTAGTTAAATTAAATAAATAGTGTCAAAATTGACAATATTAATTTTTTATCAAAATAATATTTCTTAAATTTTTTAAAGATCATAATATTATTTAAATAAGATAAGGTTATTATTTTTTGATCTAAACTATAATAAATGTTCCATTTATGGATCAATTTTCACTATATATGTAAAATTTAAAACTCTTTAATATTGAAAAATTTGTTACAGTATTTAAATTTGAAATTTGTTAGCTATGGGTTAGTCAAAATCATTTTGTTTGAAATGACACCAAAACATCCCAAAATTAAATTGAAGGTGTTAATAGGAGGAAATGTGTTTTGAGGGTGAGTCCTGGTGTGGGATAGAGGAGGGTGCATGTAGCCGATCCTGGAAAGGACTCTGGTCTGGTGAATCAAGGTGCACAGATAGTGGGCAAGGCTGAAGAGGTCTCCTTCAATCTGATGGTTTTTGTAATGTTTGACCAGATAAACAATTATCTTCAAGGGGGGTGGTGGGAAGCAAGATGATGCTAAGTGCATATCTAGTGATGGAGGTGACTTGTTTATTAGCAGTCGGGTTGTGGGGATGCAGCCTGTGGCAGTGTAAAATATAGACATTTTAGTGCATGATGGTCATGTTATGGGGACATTGGAAGGATGTGTAGATGGGAAAATTGGCTGGACTGATGATGATGGAGGGGTCCTGATTACAGTTCCTAAGAGTAACTGTTTTCAGGGCTTGGAATATGAGGATGTGGAGGTGATTACCCCCAGTAAATAATGGTGCCAACGTGCTGATTAGACCTCGAGAGGCTGCTGCTGGAAATGAATAAATGAAGATGGTGCTGCATCAAGGTCATGAAATGGTGGAATATCTACAATTTAATGAAATAATTGATGCCAATGTTCAGTTTCATCAGAATTTTTTAGTTAATAATCAAGAGGTGGTTATCCTTATCAAATGGGGGGATATTTCTGAAAGTGATAAAGAAAATAATGGTGTCTTGGCCAGGACCTTGTATAAAAACATTTTCTAAGGTGGGAAGGTGGAGATGTTTGTGAATCAAAAGACGATGATTGCCTCACCGTAAAGAAGGAAGGGGAAAGATTAAGACTTTTTTCCAAAGATTATGTCCACTAGGTCATCTGTAACAAAGGAATGTGGGGCTGGACTAAATAATGACATGCAATCTCTTAATGATTTTATTTATATAGAGTGGTTGAATCTTATGAGGATGTATTCAAAAGTCCTGAAGCATTATGAATGCTCGGAATGGGAATCAGCTAATGCAGAGGAATATTTCTACCATGTATGTGGCAATGGTTATGGTTCTAATGGTTTCTAATTGTTGTGTTTGGGATTATATACTTGTTTACTAAACTTTTCTTTTATTTTAATAAATGTTTAGAGGTTATCCTCTGACTGAAATTCTAAGTTTATTACCAAATTTAAATCTTTTTTATTTATCATAAAATAATAATAAAATTACCCTCAATTATATTAAGTTTTTTATGATTATTAAATTACTATTATACACCCTTTTCCCTATCAAATGTGAAGTGAAAGTATCGCTCATTCATACGTACAGCTTACTATCTCTATGTAGCAATACAATTATTGTGTCATAACCATATTTTATGAATGTATATTATTATAGGTTTAATATATATATATATATATATTATGAAATAATTAATCTTATTTAATGATAACATCATGTCTACCTTCTTACCATCCTATCCTTTGGGAAACAATAATGTCGCTCATGTGTATGTGTAGAATACAACCTCTATGAAGCGATGCGATTTATTTTTCATTTGTATTTTTCTTAGATATGAATGAAAATTAATTATATATATATATGTTATATATTATATAATAGTGAAATTGTAAAGGGGAAATAATATTTACCTTTCTTGCAATACATACTTTGAAAAATGAAAACAGCGGTCATCTGTAAGTATGACTTACCATCTCCATGAATGGTATAATTCATTTTTATATCAATAATATTTATTGATAGATATAAATATTTATATAATGAATATATATGATATTTATATCATTATTAATATCTTGTATATGATGTAATCAAGATAAATGTACAAGGACCTGAACTACTACACTGAAATACCCATGATAAACAAAATATTTAACACCCAAAATTGAAACTTTTGATGGAATTATTGATAAAAGGGGTGTTTGAATGTTATAAATGGATCAAATATAATATTATAAGTCTGAAAAGTACTCTTCTATAGATGAATAATAAATTTAAATTTAGTATACATGAGGTTATATTTACTTAAAATCTTAGCAAACTTGAGGTAAGAGTATTCTATTACAATCTTATTATTTATCAATATTTGATTATGAATTAGGTTTTGGTAATTTAATATTATGATATAACTTCCAAAAATCCTTTTAATTTTATTAAACTATGTTTATTTATTCAATATACAGGTTTTAATTTCATTTTCATCATCTTATGTACTCAATAAACTGGAAATAGTTTTTATTGAATTCATTTCTATCTTCGATCAAAACCCTTTCTCTACCATATCCTTTAAAAATGTATAAAGAATGTTTTTAAAATTCTCAAATTATTTTTTAAATGAATTTTTACCCATTCTTTAAATTATATAAAATTAGTTGTAATGAATCTAATTTTCCTTTTCTGAATGAGGTACTTTTTATCTATTTATTCAATAGTGTGAAAGGAATGTTTTGTAACTTATACGGCATGAATGAGTTTTAACATCATCATGAAATTATTTTTATATGAAGCTCCATATATAATTTTATAGTTTTTTAAAATAAAACTTTTTCCGTCACCTTTTTTTAGTTTTTTTAATAATTTATTTAAAAATGGAAAGGATATTTTCCACAAGAAATGTTCTAAATGATATTTCAATATCATTTTCCATCTAAAACTACATCCTTTGATGTTACTTAATGTTTACCGGTAATATGATCCAATGATACCATATTTATCATTTCTCTGTATGGTTTATTTTTATGATGAAAATATTCTTATGAATCCTATTTATTTTCCACTGGTTATTCTATAATGAAATGTTTATGAAACCCATTTCTTTTCATAGGTTCTCATATGAGTAATATTTTATAAAACCCATTTCTTTTCAATGGATCTAATATGATTAATGATTTATGATCTTATAAAACACATATCTTTTACTTTCATTATGTGATGTGTGGGACCTATATATCTCTCTAATGAATTGGAAAAAAATTTGACAACTAATGGGAACAATAGGGCTAGAATGGGGAGTGAACCAAGTTTAGTAATGGAATTTTTCCACTATAATAGTCTTTGGGGAGAACCTTAACTAGTACAAATGTTTGGGGAGTGAACTCAATCCATAATTATAGTCATCGAATTGTCCCTAACTACTAAGGATGTTTTTTTCTATACTTATGTGTATTCCTCAATTCGATGTCTTATGTCAATGTTATTCTCTCATGTCTCATGTTCTTTGATTACCTTATGATTCATTCCTTATGAATTTCAAAGATTTATTGCATGACATAAGATTATGATATTTTATAAGAAGGGTATGTCTTTAAAATGTTAAAATCATTTTATAGTACTATTATTCTCATGTTATTCTTTTTTGATAATTGATATCTCCCTTTTAAAATTTACTACACATCTGAGATCACCCTTTTATTTTTTTTAATTTTCCATAGGTTATGAAGAAATATATTATGTATGATGTGTATATGAAGGGTTTTAGATATCAATAAATGAGTGGGATAAAATGATGATATTTTATGAACAACTTATTTATGATTCCATGTTTCCAATGATATTTGATCTAAATGATTTTCACATAGATCATTATGTTATATTAATATTATTAATCTTTTTAAGTGTAATATCTATTTATGAAAAGTATGGGTCACTATATGATGATCCCAGTATTCTATGTAAACTAGGGAGAAAATATTCTATATATTTATTTAGGGTCCCATGTCATCTTATGTGAGAAACATTATATTTATTACGAATTCTAAGAGAAGTAATATTGGTTGCAGGCCAGGGACATAAGAAAAGATCATCTATAATTCATTTTTGTTCTTTTTTTCAAAAATTGGAAGGCTTTGGGGTTATGTTAAAACTTAATTAATTAATTTTTAACAATATATATTCGTGGTTTAGGATTAACTTTTTAAGGAATAACTCTAAGTTGATGTCCTCACTAGGTTCACATAGATGATGTTTAGCAAGATGTGCCAACAGATAGTTGTAGAGTAGAGGTAAATAAAGAATAAATGTGTTGGAGGAGACTCCAATAGTTTCAATTCCATTTTTAATATATATAAGTATGAAGGATAATTTTCATATTAAATTAAATAAGACAAGTTAAAGGAGGTGGAGATATATTCCAGTTCAATCTGTGCTCAAAAGAATCATTGGGATTCATTGGATGGTTCTATGATAAATGGGATATCTAGGAATTAGTGGTTCTTATTCCTTGTTGATGATGACGAGTCATCTATTTCATGGGATAAGTTCTTGGAACAGTACCAATATGATATTCCTTCTTTGACCGCAACAGCGGCTAGTCACCAGGAGTTTCTTTCACTTTGACAGAGAAACTCCGGTTCTCAAGAGATCATGTTCTATTTTAGTAACCTTATCTGATATGATTCAAAAATATTACCAGATATGGAGGCTAGGGTGACACATTTTGCAGATGACTTACATCTAGAGATCCAACACCAGGTCACTCCTTTAATGTTGTTGAAATTTCTGGAGGGACTTGAAAGAGAATAGGTTGTTGATAGGCCATTATCCAAAAATGGAATATCCTAAGAGTGGATTCATTAGGATTATATACATATTATATTTACAGTTTGAGGTTATCAGTTTAATAGATATAATGGATTTTAGATAATCAGGATAGGTCTTATCCCTCTTCATCTCATTTCTCTTTGGGTGGTGGCTCTAAGACCCCTTACAAGGTATCATATGTTTTATTTTCTTATGGAGAAAGTACTCATCAGCAGAGAGAGTATCCAACTTGTTTGAGATTCTAAAATGTGGTTTGTGTTCCACTTTAAATTATTTTTTTGTAGCTGTATCATCTCAGGCTACAAAAACAGGGTGATCCAACATTTGATCATCATAAGGGAGATGGGGCAGATAGAGGGAAACCTTATGATCCTCGTCATCCTTAGAAATTAGTGAACAACCATGTAGGTGGTCTACATTATGGTCTTAGAGGTCATGGAGTAGGCCATAGTTAGAATTATGCTCTATATTTCCATCTCCATGCTATTCAGTCATCGCCCAAGCTACCATTTTTGACATTTCTACTTGGGTGTATACTTTTCTTATTTACAAGTTATGTACTCCTTAATTTTACTATCCCTGCTCTATGCTTTGGGAATTTAAGTGGAGAGACTTCTAGTTCCCTTGGTGTTGATGACATTAGATATAGGTCAAGCTAGTTTTTGTCAAGTATGTAGAGACTATAAGGTATTGTTATGGTAGAACCACTCTTGAGGAGACTTCCATTATTTATAGATACTACCATTCAACATTATCCATGGAATAGATTGGATATATTTAGTGAAAGATATAGTCTATTTGTTTTATTGGTAGACCAGGTTATATAATGTTGATGGAGAGTATTTCATGTTCATTAGTGAGATAGAACCTTAGATGTGTTAGAGGCGTATTTTTACATTGTCTTCCTCGATGGATGAGTGGATGCTGAGTTAATTTGAGGTTTAAGAATTTTTTTTTCCCAAGGATGTATATGAGTACCCAAATGTATTTCCTGAAGCGATTTTGGAATTATCCCCTAGATAAGATATTTTGTTTGGGATAGATTTAGAAAATGAAGATTATCTGATCCTGATGTATCTATATAGGATGGTTTTTTATGAATTACATGATATGTGGATATAGATCGATGATATATTTTATCAAGGTTTCGTATGGCCATGCTTTTCAACTTGGGGTGCACCCATTTTTTTAGGGAAATGTTTGATGATAGTCTATGATTATTTATTAATTATTTCCACTTGAATTAGGGGATAGAAAAAATTCACTATTATCTTCTGTCGATTGATGATTTATTCGATTAGATGAAGGGATCTAGTATCTTATTGAAGATCGATCTAGGATCAGGATATCAACTGATTCCTATAAAGGATGATGATATTTAAAAGATCATTTTTGATTTCATTATGGGAATTATTTTTTTATAATTATTTTTAATGTGAAAAACACTCTAATAATGTTCATGTGATTAATGAATGCAGTGCTCTTAGATTTTGTGAACCAGTTCATGGTGGGTTTCATTAAAGATGTATTTTTGTAATCTTAGTCCCAGGATGTTCATGCAGTGCATCTTCATGAAGTTTTGTGAGTCATTCATCATCAATAAGAATTTTGGAATCTATAAAAGTGTGATTTCTTTGATCATGAATTTATTTTTCTTAGGTCATGTCATTTCCTAATGTTTTGTATCCATGGATTCTTTAATGATCGAGATTGTTGTTTCATGTTAACCCCCTAAGACTGTTATAGAGGTGCATATTTTTATCAGTCATGATGGATATTATAAGAGGGTTATACCCATATTCTCTTGGATTGTGACTCCAATTACATCTTTAACCTGAAACTATCACGTTTTGTTCTTGACTAACTAGTTCTATGATTCTTTAAAGTATTTAAAGAAGAATTTTCTCATTGCTTTAACTCTTAATTTTCTATAAGAGGTATCCCATTATAAGTATTTCATTGATGATTCAAATCATGGTTGGGTCAGTGTCCATATAAATTAGAGGGCCAACAACTGGAAATTGAATTATTTGTGTTGGCACCTCATTCCAAATGACATATTTTAGAAAATAGTGTATCAAATTGGGTTTTTTTTGTGATGGTTCATCGCAAAAAAAAACTATTTTTGATAGGTAGGTATCTCATAGAAAATATTTATTTATGTATAAAGAAATACAATGGAAATATTTTCCCACCCCAAATAAGAATTTGGGATGGGTGGATGTTCTGATTGCAAATAAATAAAAAAATAAAAAAAAATTTATTTAAAAAATAAATAGATAATAACATAATTAAAACAATATTAATTTGTTTTTTAAATAAGTACTATATAGAACATTAAATATATTAATTAATAAAAATATTACATAAAATATGTACATTCAAATGTTCATCAAAAAAATACATAAATCACTGAGGGGTCATCTAGAGGAGGTGGTGGAGGGAACATTATCCCTAAACCATTAGTCATAAATAAAATATACTCCATAATCTTCTCATGTTTTTGCTCCTACAATCTAAGAATCTTCTCCCATTGATGTTGTTGTTGTCATTGAAGCTCCTCCTGCTCTTTACGCATTATCCCTATAAGCTCAACCAGAGATCTCAACTACTCCTCATATTGTGTTGCCGATGATGATTACTCTCTACCAGTTCCCATAAAGCAGGTCGATGAAAAGGCATTAATACGATAATAACTCACATTCATCAATCAAGAGCCAATACTAACAACACAACCTTTATCTAAGGTTTACTGAGTCACTTAAATCCATGTTTTTTCATCAGATCTTTTTCACATTGGTGGTTTGATTCTCAGTCTCATCCTGACTCTCATCTTATGTTTGAGAAGTCGATTCCTCATATTGATCCATTAATTGAAATTTAAAATTAAAATAGTAAAAATATTATTTTTTGTTAATTTTAAAACTCAAAAAAAATTATACCGACCACAACATGATGCTGGCAACCACCTTTAAATTCTCCTATAAGAGGATCAATATACATTCTTTTATAAATGTTGAACTCCTTAATATTGGGATTTTCAACTACCAATATAATTATAAAATAAATAATACACATTTAAATTTATATAAATTATTTATAATATTATTTACCATATGATGTTGATCTGTACTAAAAGAATGACTCCTAGCTCAATGTGTCACCTCCTGCCTCCCCTGGTTCTATCGACCTAATGATTCTATCCTCTAAAAATTTTCTCCCATCCAGTATGAACATATTACATCTAAAACGTGAGATGAGATGTAACCTAGTCAGTGGGTGCAACAAAATTGATCAAAATCCATAACACCTCTTTATGCATGCATACCCTCTTTATATTTTGAGAAAACTGATGGCAATAGTCACACATATAGACCTCCCATGCCTCCTAGATACATGCGCTCAGTCTATTATCTCCGAGATACTATAAACCAAACAAATAATTAAAAATGTCAAGTTACTAATTTAATAATTTAAAAATAACTATTATTTATTTATGTACAATCCAATGATCAAACATGTGGTGCTAAACATCAATAAGAATCTGATCTCATGTAACCCATGCTTCATAAAAATAATTTTGCAATAGAGCACTCCCCTATCAAACATCTATATGTGAAAACCGAAGAAAAAATATAACAAAAATTCAAACAATTAGTACATAAATAAATAAATAAAAACTAATGAAAACTAACTAAAATACATAATTAAACATGCCTCATAATTCATGGATAAAACTCAAGATGGAGGCATCGCTCATGTATAGGGCCAGGAATCATAAATCTCACAAGACCATACACCCTTTGAGTCATCGTTGAACAACCAAATGTCTGTGGGTATGAATATGTAGCATTAGGCTTTTCACCAGGTAGTGCAACCTTATCTATTTCATAGAACATATCAGATAAAAGGTCATCAGCCATCTGAAACACAAAATGACTATTAGATGAAAATAATTGAAAACAAATATTATATATAGATATATATATTATATATGATCATAACTAGAATTTAATTGTGTCAATATTCATCTGCATATTTATATTCATATATGAAAATCTCAATGTCTTCATATTACTCGTTAGTATTATCAATTTCAATATGAGTTTCATCTTTATAATTTCATGCTATTTAAAAATTATTTTTTACATCAATAATATCAGTTTCACTATAGAATAATAAATACGGGGTTTCATCATCCATATTCATGTATATTAGAAGAAAATATGGATTCATAGTAGTCTCTTAAAAAAATAAAATTCTATGCATTTCAACAGAACCACGTTCACTTCAGAGAAACATATTTTCTTGAGATTTTATTTTTGTTATGCTCCACCAATCACCCAAATCTTATTAAAGATCATAATAATTTGCATAATAAATTTTATATTCATGATGAGACAATAAAAGTGGTTCATTTCTGAAAAGAAGTATTTTGTATTTAATATCAAAGATTCGAAGGTGTATATGAACATGAAAGCCTCTGTTAGTATCCAATCAATGACATTTAAAAATCTTTATGTAATTTTGTCCTAGATACCATAGTTCAATTATTTCTTCCATCAAGTTGTAAAATTCAACTTCACTTTCTCTATGATGAGATCCTCTCAATAAAATACCATTAATCATTTTTTTATTCCACATATACACGTGTATGAAATCAAAAACCGATCACCACATATTCATTATAATATATAACCATTTTGGATGGTGGGTTACTCAATACACATAATCAAATATCAATTTTATCAGCATTTTGAGATACCAGAAAATTGGAAAAACAATTATCAATATTAAAAGTAATAAAATGATTTTATATGTTAAAGCATAAAATTTTTAATTTACCAATTTTTAAAACCAGTATAAAAAATTATTTTTTTGACTTTATTCAAGAGAATATTAGGTAATTTGTAGAAAATATTTATTGGTAAGATTGTCATATAATATAAAAATAAATTAATATTATTTCTATTTAAAAAATTATAGAATAAATGATAGAATAATTCACATTACAAATTGTGTCATTTCTTTATAGTTGAGCATAACATATGTATAAGTCATGTGATGTTCATCTTATAAAATTCATTATTCACATACCACATCAAATCTATTTTTAGGATTATCTAAAAATGATAATTTATTTTTCATTTAATATTAAACATTTTCCTCATTATATCCCATGCTGTTATATTTTAAGGGAAATTCAGATTGAAAATAATGAGATTAGAAAAAAGAAAATCCCACCTGTAAATTAGCTTATGAAATTGATCCTTAAACCAATACATTATTACCAAGCCTTTTTATTCAATTTCTACATGCATATATCAAATGGGTGCGTCCATTGAATCTATACCAGATCTACATATTTTTATTTATGCAGAAACTGTAAAATCAAATTTTCCATTGATTCAAAGAATGATGGAGGGAAGATTTTCCCAATTTATATAAAATTAAAACAACATATTCATGTGCTTTAATTAGTGCATCGTATTCTATTTTCACCACAAAAATTTCTGGGAAAAATGATATTTATGTTAGTTCATCTCAAATCATAGAATTCAGAAAACCTCTAAATCCAATCGATATAAGTCTTCTCATTATAACATGATAGTCATGAATTTTTAATTCAGTAATATGAAAATTTCTGACACATCTTGAAATATTATAAACATAACCATGAAGAAGCCTCAAATCTACAATCCAATAAAAAAATATTTTATTATCATTGGAAGCTTTATAAACCACTTTTGGCTTCATTAACTTCTATGATCTATTATTTTCAAACAGTTAAAGTTCTATTCTCCTATAAATTTGGGAAATATCTAATTGTACCTTTAAATTATATTTGGTCTTACCAGGTGTGTCCAAAATTGTATAAAATATATTATTAAAATAGTTTTATCAATATTCTAGACATCCAACATGTGATGGAACAAAAAATCAGTACAATATAGAAGATCCCAAATAAATGATTCATTTTATCCAATTGTGTTCTTTCCCAAATCCAACTTTTTGTTGTTGGTTTATAGTTTGTCCAAAGGTAATGGGAGGTAATCAAGAGACAATATATTTTAATGCAATGCCAAAGATTATTGTTGGATGTAAATCTCTTTCAGATATTAATTTTGTAAAATGATATCCTTTACTCTAAAAAAGAAGATTGATAGGACGAAATATTTGATGATAGTCGAGAAAATAATGTATTCTTCCACTGATGAGAAAAAAATGATTTACATTATCTCATACAATACGGAAATGATTTTGGATCATGTGTACTCTATCCAGATAACATTAAATATGTTGTGAAGTCACTAATTTGTCCATATCAATGATGATTTCATTAGGAAATGTTTTTTCTCAACCGCATCATGTGTACTAACATCATTACACCACAATAGATTTAACTAACTAATAAATGGATTTAAATATTCCTCAACATTTATTTTTGGATGTCCTGAAATTAATAAAGTCAAAAATATATATGGCTCATTCATCAACATCTAAGGAGGTATATTGTATGGAGTTATAAAGATGGTCCAACAATAACATTTACTACCTTAAGAACCAAATAGATACAAATTGTCAATAGAAATACCCACACAAATGTTTCAATCATCTAAATCACAATATGGATGTACTTGGTCAAAATATTTCCATGAATCACTATCTGAAAGATGATTTAAATTTTACTAATTGATATATTTGTTTTGTGCAATGACATTAATGATGATCTATTCTAAGACATAAATAAATACTGCAATTTGGGTGTAAGTAAGAAATGCCTAAACTATCTTATAAAAATCTATCTAGACTTCCCTATTTGAGCCTCTTTGTACCTCGATTGTCCAAATGTAGGAAAACTAACCAATTAAAAAATTTCACAATAATATAAGATTAAATCATTAGGATATTCAAGAATATTCTTATAACCAATACCCAAATTACAAACTAGCCTCTTAAAATCATAGAAATTTATGGGAAACATATTTCGTCTAGGTAATAGGGATTTAATTGAAGGGAATAATTCATCAAAATAGCTATTGAAAATTTCATTATCTGAGTTAATAGCTAAAATTTTTCAACCACTTCTAATTTGCTTATCTGGAAACCAGGATAAAAGGAATCCTTATCAGACATCAACAACTCATAAAATTGGGATGGTTACAACTCATAAGTTAAATCAATGTCATCTTGAGTTGTAGTTTTTCAAAAAGATGGACCACCCACATCATTTAAAATTCTTTGAAACTTTGATGGATCTAGAACCACATTATTAGTATCTTATCTAAAACTATATTCACTATGTTGGTACAAAAAAAACAATCTTTTCTAAAACCAAAATGCAATTGATAACCCCCATCATTTTAAAAAATTTCAAACCTCCTCAGATCACATTTCAGTGATGGACACTTAATTGTCCCTTCAGAAACAACTTCTGGTTTTAATGATAAAATTGATAAAAAAATATTCAACATCCTCAATATATGTAGGATTTATACCCAAACCATTTAAACTCTTACGATGATTTATCCAATCGTGATCATGTAATAAAAGATATTGTTGACTTCTATTTTCCATATTCATCTAAAAATAATAAAAATAAATAAATACTAATTTGGTATAAAAAAAGACAATCCAAAAAAGAGAAGAAAATTAAAAAATTATTGTTTACTTTTACATATAGTCAATTTTATCTATTTACTGCTGATTTTTTAAAAAATTACTAAGCATCGCTTATTTTTTTTACTTCTATTTAAAACTATATATTTCTAATTTATAATAACTATTGCATATACACCATCATATTCTCTTACTACAACTCATATCATCGATGTCTCTCCTCCTTCTATTGATGATGCCTTTGATGGGTCAAATCCTGTCACGACCCATCCCTTGGGGCCCGTTCCGTGACCACCCCAATCCTACCTTCTATAGGCTCGGGGCTGGAGACTAGCACCAAAGGCGTATTCCCAAAAACTGTGAAGGTATTTCCTTTATAACCGGTAAACACATGCAACCAAGCACACAACAAGATACGAACACGTGTAAAACTGTATAGTAAATAGAGTGAGTACAGTAAGTAAAAAGGGGCCGGAATTCAAACCCCACTGGAAAGTACAAGAAACATAAAGTACAAGTAAACTTGAATAACTCCTGTTATCACCCACCAAAGATCTTACTTGAAGGGTAGTTACTGCTCTCAAATGGTCTTCTTTGTGGTAAGCCTCATCTAGGTCCACCTCCGAGCTAACTCCAGTCCGGGTACTCTCGTCCTCGGTCAACAATGTCCATCGTCTTCACCAAACACAAAAAGGTGTGGGAATAGCCTATGCAGGGGTGAGTATAACAATACAAAGTAGGGACATTGAGATCCTCAAGGTCTCAAAAAATCCAGAACGTATAAACCACACAGTAAGAATTCAACTGACAACCCTACTTAGGTATATGCCCATACATATACCTAAGTTATCAGGTATACCCGTCTCAATCATGAGGAAACACAGAGTCCAACTCAAAAGCCAAAATCTCAACTGTTCCAAAAAGGAAGTAATACCATGAAGGCAAGTACCACATAGGTACACCACAAAGAAGAATACCACCAAGGTATTACCACAAAGGAAAGTACCACGGAGGTATGGACTCAGCTCACACCAGGTATATCTTAGGTACAGTAGTAGAGATGATCATATGTAACTGATGAACCATCTTACAATGTTAAGAGGAAGACCCACTAAGGATCCTAAATCATCATCAGACCCCCACAGGATCGTAGTACATCGTCAGACCCAAACAGAATCCTAGTACCTCATCAGACCCACACAGGATCCTAGTACATTTCCAGACCCACATAGGATCCTAGTACCTCATCTGACCCGCACATGATCCTTGTACATTGTTAGACCCACACAGGATCCTAAAACCTCGTCAGTATGTTTTCATACCCACACAAGATCCTAGTAAATTTTCAGTACATCGTTATACTCACACATGATCCTACTACATCTTTAGTTTGTCATCAAATCCACACAGGATCATAGTACATCGTCACAACCAGCTACAGGGTTCCCACACTAAGTGTGCTTGTCTCAAATAGGTTAATCTCCACAATCCCCTGGACAATACTCCAACTTCCACGAAGTCACACGAAGAAGTATCCCAAAGGACCGTTATGTCATAGGGGTCTCAACGCAGTAGACAGTGCATCAATCTGACACCGGTCTGTAAGTTATTAGCCTTTTAGTCCTGAGGGCCCACTTGGATCCATGCTCGATCCAACCCAAACATAACTCAACATTATCCAAAACCCTAAGTGGGTTATACTAAAAGGACCATCTTGCTCTAAGTTTTCTAGTTCCGTATAAGGTTCGTCAAACAAACTCCCGGTGCCAATTTTATGGCCAAAATAGATTATAGGGTCGAAACTAGTCTGGGTCTGGTCCGACCCGGTCAGACCGACCCGTCCTTCAGGGTCCGTCTTGGCCAATGCTAGGTGGCCCGGCCTTGGCAGCGGCCTGCAGGGCGACGGGGCACCGTGGTTCAGCGGTCGCACGCCACGCCTTCGCAAGTGGTTGTGTGCCGCGCCTTCACTGGAGGTCGCACGTCACCCCTTTACTAGAGGGTGTGCACCGCGCCTTCACTGGAGGACGTCTTTTCAGTCATCCTCCATTCTACACCGTCATCATGAAGAACACAAAAAATAACCATAATATTTGAAGTGGGTTCAGGCCATGTTTGTTTGGCCCATACCCTCAGTGTTAGAGTGGTAGCAAGCGGCTCAAGGGAGATGATTCAATGTGAGAGGAAAATTAACATTGATCAATTTAAAACACACCCCTACCGCGTATGTTTGTTAATGGAGGTCTCGAGGAAGGATAATAAGTCTTTGGGGATTGTGGTGTTGGCATTCGTCGCTTCCACAAGATGTTTCCAAAGTCGGCTCATGCTTCGTCATCTTCCTTGATTTCGAAGAACATTCTTTGATGGAGTTCTTCATTTGGAGATGTTTTTTGTTGGGAGGTGTTCTTCATTGGAAAAACGTAATCATCCAAAAATATCTCCCCTTCTCATTTTTCCACCAAAATAATGAGGTGCCAATATAATTTAACATAAAAATATTAATTATGTTGGCACAATTAAAAATGCTGACACATTTCATTAATTTTTAGTTGATTCCAAAAATTAAATGGGGAGTTGGAATAATTAATATTTAGAAAAACTAGGTTCACCCCCCCCCCCCTCATTAAAGAGAGAGTTTAAGATTCGGGTGGTCCCCACCTTTGAATTCAAATCGGCGGTTTTAGTTCGGGTGGTTCCCACCTCTTTGATGTTCATTTGGGAGGTTTCAAGAATAAAAATAAAATTTTAAATAATTTTATTTCTATTTTCCTACAAAAAGTGAGAAACTATCTTTCACCCTTGACCTACTATGGTTGAGGTGAAGGTCTCTTTAAGAGAATATTTGTGGTACAATTTCAACGGTGTCCTCAAATTTAAATTCTGAGCACTGGTTCAAAAGTTACAAAAACCTGCTCGTAAGTTTACTGAACGTACCTGAAAAAAAGTTAAGAAATTCATTATGGGAACACCAGACCTTTGAATCATGGGTCATGAATTTTCGTGGGATCATAAAATTCCCATATATTAAAAAAAAATTACATGGAATTTCCGGGTCTTTACATTCTCCCCACCTCAGGGATTTAAGTTCCCAAAATCCACATCACAAATACTAGGAAAAAAATGAAGGTGCAGAGAATGTATCTGAGTCTCCCGCTCCCATGAGCTCTCATGGAGTTTCCTGTTCAACCAGGGAATGTGCACCATAGGTATCAACCACCCACAATAGGTCCGCTTCTTTTGATCCTCAATCTTCACTAGAACCTAGGAAAACGTTTCCCCATCATCGATGTCTAGCTCTCCGTGGTCGATGATGTGAGAATCTTCATGCACATATCTCCCCAGTTGGGATACGTGGAAGAGGTAGGGAAGTGCCAGGTAGTAAGCCTCCTTGCCGACTCTGTCGAGGACCTGAAATGTTCCGATGAACCTCAGATATAACTTTCCGCCTTAGCTAAATCTCAAAAAACTTCATCGAGGTGAGACCCATAGAAAGACGTGGTCTCCATCCTTAAAGTCAATAGGTCTCCATATTATGTTAGCATAATAATTTTTACTTCTCTATGCAGTCTTTATCTACTCCAGGATGATCTGAACATTCTATGTGGTAGCCCGTACCATCTCTGGTCCCATGAGTGCTGACTCCCCTGGGTTAGTCCATCACAAAGGTGATCTGTAAGGTCGCCTGTATAACACCTCAAAAGGTGTCATCCCAATGGTGGAGTGATAGTTGTTGTTGTATGAAAAATACACCAAAGGCAAGTGATCCCCCTAGCTACGATTGAAGTTGAGGACGCAAGGACGTAGCATGTCCTCGAGGGTCTGGATGGTCCGTTCAGTCTGGCCATCTGTTTGAGGATGGAAAGCGGTACTAAAATGAATTTGTGTCTCTAATGCCTCTTGTAACCCCTTCCATATCCAGGAAGTAAAACATGTATCAAGATCAGAGACAATTTTCGAGGGTACTCCATGTAGCTGCACAATCTCCTGCAAATAGAGGTGTCTCATTCTATCTACTGAACCCTGCTCTCTGATCGGTAAGAAGTGGGCCTACATGGTGAGTCAGTTGATGATCAACCAAATAGAATCATGACCTTTGAATGTAAGTGGAATTCCAGTCATGATGTTTATGGATATCCCATCCCACTTCCACTATGGGACCTCTAAAGGCTGAACCAATCCGGCTGGTACCTGATGATTTTCCTTCACTTTCTAACATGTGAGGCACCAAGAGACAAACTCTGCTACTACTTTAATCATTCCCAACCACAAGTGCTGTCATCGGAGGTCCTGGTACATATTTTCTACTCCTGGATGTACCGCTAGAGGGGATGTGTGGAACTTCCACAACACTTCCTCCCGAAGCGACACCGGTACCATGGTACGTCCTCTGAAGAGGATGACATGCTCCCCATCTTTGGAGAATCTATCAGGTGCATGTCCTGTGGATAAATGAGCAAGCCAATCCTTGCAGTCGGTGTCCCCATGTTTTACTCCCTAACTTTCTGAAGATGTGGGGGAGTGACTCTAAGAGACTGAAGAAAAGCTGATCCTTCTCGATCTACAATGGATATCTGCAAAGCGGTCAGCTGCACTGTCACCTCACCTAGTAGCTATAAACCAGACCTCCTACTGAGTGAATCTGATACAATGTTCCAATTCCTAGGAGTATTGACTATCTCGAAGTCATAGTCCTGGAGGAACTCAAGTCAACACCATTGTCCCAGGTTTAGGTCCTTTTGAGAGGAGATATACTTGAGACTCTTATGATCTGAGTAGACTGTAAAACATTCACCCATCAGATAGTGTCACCATATCTTCAATGCGAAGACCAATGCTGCTAACTCTAGGTCATGAGCTGCATATTTCTACTCATGATGTCTCAGTTTTCGAGAACCATAAGAGATCACTGCTCACTCCCTCATCAGGACACATCCGAGCCCGGTCCCTGATGTGTCGCAGTAGACTACGTACCATATTCCCTCCTTCAGAAGTCTCAATATAAGGGCACTAGTCTGACTCTGCCTTAGCTCTTGAAAATTCAGTTGGTATCTCCCTGACAAAATAAAGGGTTTACCCTTATTTTTCAATGCTTATAAAGGTGCTACAACTTTGTATAAATTTGGTACAAATATCCGATAGTATCTGGCCAAACCCAGGAAACTCCATACCTCCGTCAGACTCCTAGGTGGCTCCCATGAAAGTAACACCTCAATATTCATTGGATGCACTGCAACTCTAGCCTCCGATATGACATGTCCTAGAAAGTGACCTCTCATATCCAGAACTGTCACTTTGAGATCCTACCATAAAGCTGGTGCTCTCAGAGTATGTCCAGAACTATCTGTAAATGATAGGTATGCTCCTCCTCTATAGTCGAGTAGATCAGAATTTTGTTGATGAAGACTACTACAAAGAGATCAAGGTATGGTGGAAATATCATGTTCATGAGTCCCATGAACACTTCTGGAGATTTGGTCATACTGAATGGCATTACCAAGAACACGTAGTGGCCGTACCAACATCTGAAAGTCACCTTCTATACATCCTCATCTTGTATTCTGAGCTGGTGATTGCTTAATCTGAGGTCAATCTTCGAGAACCACCATGATCCCTTCAGCTGATCAATGATATCATCAATCCTTTGGAGTGGGCACTTGTTCTTCATGGTCACCTGGTTTAGGCGCCGATAGTCAACACAAAACCTCAAGATCCCATCCGCCTTCTTGGAGAATAAAATCCGGGATGCCCAAGGAGAAACAATGGGCTGAATGAATCCCTTCCCCGGCAAGTCCTCCAGCTGTACCCGCAGCTCATGAAGCTCCATGAGAGACATCTGATATGCTGGTGTAGATATCGGTGTCATCCCAGGGTAAAAGTCAATGTAAAATTCCACCTCACTATGAGGAGTTCGACCCGAAACATCATCAGAGAAGACATCCATGTACTGGTCCACCACTATAGGATATATCAAACTCTCCACATCAACCGCTATGTGGCTTAGGCTAGCCAACTGATGAATGATTGACTACACTCTCCTCCAGGTATGTCCATCCTGTGCTGCAAGGGCTCCCTTGTCACCGGTGAAGAAAAAATTGGTCCCATCTGTGCAGACACATTGAACTTTACCCCTAATAAAGTTAATCTGATCATGTACTGTAGATAACCATTCCATACCCAATATGACGTCGTAAGGCCTCGACGCCACTACTAGGAGATCACAGCTGAAGCTCTCACCTCTTAGAGTAAGCTCAGACTACCGGAACCAGTTCGCAATCATTGAATCTGCTCCTGTAAAAGTCTCTAGCTGTATGTATCGAGCCAACAGCTCCGTCAGAATCTCTAAGATCTGAACGAGGGTGGTGGAAATAAAAAAAATTATTGGTACCTGTGTCTATAAGTACTACAACTAAGGTGGAATAGACACAGATCGTACCTCGTATCATCTCCGGAGAATGATGGTCGTAGGCCTCAACTACCTGGAGCTGAGCTTTCCCCTATCCACCTACTCCCTATGGTCGGGGTGGACCACATGGTGGTGGTAGAGGTAACATCTCGAATCTTCACCCACCGCCAGCTACATGGCCAGCTCCTCTGACACGTCCTCCGACTCCCTACGGACCACCTCGATCGAACCTCTATCTCTGCATGGGTGGTCCTTAGACTGTCTTCTGATCATCCGTATGGTGATTTGGTCAGTCACGATCCATGTGACCCTTCCCGACACATGTGAAACATTTCATGTTCCTCGCATGACTGGGTTTGTCTCATGTTCCCTACAGAACTGACCCTAAGTCATGTGGTCATCCACCTATAGGTCTGGTCCTCTTGGACCTCTGTGACACATGTATACTTCCAGCTGCAGGAGACTCCGCTATGTGACACTCGGTGGTGGGTCTCGCTACTAGTGACTAATCAACAAGAAAACTCTCCACAAAGAGGGCTCTCTCTAACACCCCTGTCTGCGTCTTGATGCTGAGAGAAATCATCGATGCATTGATCTCTCACCTGAGCCCCTGATCCAAGGTCCTGGACCTAAAGAATGGGTCCCTCACCATATCAGTAGATTTGCATGAGAGGTTAGTGAACCTTTCTGAGTACTGAGACACAATCATGCTATGATGTTGCAGATGATGAAGATCTTATATGCGCACTACATGAAGAGTCGCTGGGAAAAACTATGCCTGAAACAGGGTCTTGAAGTCTACTGAGAGAAGAGTCACCTCATCGTGAACCTGGAGCATCAAGCTCCACCACATGCCTACTGCTGCCGGTAGAAGACTGGTGGAAAGGATCACCATGAGATTAGCTGGTGTCCCTTCTAGTCTGAAGACTCTCACTACAGCCTCTAGAAAATCCTCATTCGACTATGGGTTTGTCTCTCCCTTGAACCTGGGTGGCCACTGGGGCTGGAACTCATGCTACACGCTCAAGCAGCATCCACCCTCTTCTGCTAGGTTTGGTGGCATCGGTAGCCCAATGGGTAATGGCACTGCTGGGGCGTCCGCTAGTGCCTCTACTGGAAGAGGGCCCTACACCGAGGCCTCATCACTTAGTGGGCTATAAGTGCGTACATCATCATTACGTTGTCAGTATGTCATTAGACCCACACATGATCCTACTACCACATCAGTACGTCATCATACCCACATAGGATCCTAGTACATCATTAGTACGTCGTCAGGACCACATAGGATCCTAGTACATCATCAGTATGTCATCATACCCACACAAGATCCCAGTACATCGTCACAGCCAGCTATAGGGTTCCCGCACTAAGCACACTTGTCTATGGTATATTCCTCTCCACAATCCACTGGTCAATACTCGAATAGCCATGAATTCCCAGGAATAAGTATCCTAATGGACTGGCACATCATATGGGTCTCAACACAGCAGATGATGCGTCAATCAGACAAGCGGTCTGTAAGTTATTAGCCATTGAGTCCTGAGGGCCCGGTTGGATCTGTGCTCGATCCAACCAAACCGTACTCCAACTTTATAAAAAACCCAAGTAGGGTATACCAAAAGGATCATCTCTCTCTAAGGATTCTGGCACCATGGACAGTTTTTCAAATGGATGCCTGGTGCCAAAGTTATGACCAAAAGTGTGTATAGGGTCGAAACTGGTTCGGGTCCGGTCCAACCTGGTCGGAATGACCCGACCCGACCCACTGGGCAGCCCGGCCCGCTGGGTCAGGCACGACCCGCGCTAGGCGGCCTAGCCTGGGCAGCGGCCCACAGGGTGGCGGGCCACCGAGGGGCAGTGGGGTGCCGGAGGGCGGTGGGGCGCCACCGAGCGGCGGTGTGGCTACGATGCGGCGGTCACGTGCTGCGCCTTCACCAACGGCTGGCTTGAGCAGTCACCCTTAGTTTTCCACCTTCGTCTTGAAGAACACACAAAAGAACCATAAGATTTGTGGAGGGGTTGGTCCATGTTTGTTTGGCACGTACCCTCCGCGTTAGGGCGGTAGCAAGCATATTATGGGATATAATTCTGTGTGAGGGGAAAATTAACATTGATCAATTTAAAACACACCCCTACCTTGGAGGTTTGTCAGAGGAGGTTACGAAGAAGGAGAAAAAGTTGTTTGGGATGGTGGAGTCGGCATTCGACACTTTCGTAAGACGCTTCCGAAGTCAACTCATGCATCATCCTCTTCCTTGATTCCGAAGAACATTATTAGAGGGCGTTCTTTGTTTGGAGAAGTTCTTCATTGGGTGGTGTTCTTTGTTGGAGAAGCGTAATCCTCTCAAAAGATTTCCCCCTCTCCTTTTTCCCACCAAAAGAATGAGGTTCCAATATAATTTAACTTAAGAAGATTAATTATGTTGGCACAATTAAAAATACCAACACATTTCATTAATTATTAGTTGGCTCTAACAATTAAATGGAGATTTGGCATAATTAATTTAGAGAAAACCTAGGGTCACCCCCCCCCCCCCCATTAAAGAGGGAGTTCAAGAGTCGGGTGGTCCCAACCTTTGAATTCAAATCAAGGTCTTTTGATCGGGTGGTCCCCACCTCTTTAACATTCATGTGGGAGGTTTCTAGAATAAAAATAAAATGTTAAATAATTTTATTATTATTTTCCCACAAAAAGTGAAAAAATATCTTTCACCCTCAACCTACTGTAGTTGAGGTGAAGGTCTCCTTAAGCAAATACCGGCACTACGACTTCAAAGGTTTCCTCAAATTTCAATTCTGAGCACCGGTTCAAAAGATACAAAAACTTTCTCATACGTTTACTGAATTTACTCGAAAAAAATGTTCAGAAATTCATTCTAGGCACACCGGGCCTCGGAGTCACACGCCGTGAATTTTCACGGACTCGTAAAATTCACCTATATTTTTTTTAAAAAAATTACATGGAATTTATGGGTCTTTACACATCCACTCTATCCTGATTCTGTATACCTAATGACAAATTTTGACATGGCTGACACAAATTGATCATTACCCATCACATAAAGAAATTTTATGGTTTACACATTTTTAGTAATTTATAATTTATTTTATTACTTTATATTAAATTATATTAAAAAAATTGGTGTAATTAATGGTAAATAGGAATAATTACCACTAAGTACCTCTAATATTTTGTATAATTTAATAAAAATAACTAAAATATTTTATTAATTACTAAAAATTTTTAAATAATAGATTTTACAATATCTAGGTGATTAAAATAATTTTATGTCAACTATGTCCAAAAATTTTCATTACCCGTCACCTAAAAATTTATGACCAATTTATTTTATACTTATATACTGATTGATAATAAACAATATTATTTCATGGTAATTTATAATAAATTATGAAAAAGTAAAATAATTATATTAATTTATATAAATATTATATGTTTAAATTTTTTATATATTTATATAAAATGTTATTAATTTATAATAATTTAAATTAATTTCTTCTATTTTATATCAATTTATTTTCAAATATAACAATTTAATATTTTTTATCCTATAACCACTTATTACTATATTTTACTATTTTATAACTAATTATTACTAATTACCACTATATGATTACAAATTACTACTAATTATTACTAATCACCACTATTTTTTGTAATTACTTCTAATTTTAAAGACAATTTTACATAAAATAATAAAATATATTATTAATTACAAAAAATGTTGAAATCATAGAATTTTTAACTTTCGGGTCATGAGAAATTACTGTTTTGTGTCAACCATATCCAAAAAATTTATTGCTCATGACCTGAAAGTTGAGGGCATATTTCACTTTCACATTTAAATTATTTTTTCTTAATTTATATTGTTTCATAGTAATTTATAATAAATAATACTAATTTAAAATTTTATTATTAATTTAAATTATTTTAACATTTAATTTGTTTTTAAAAATTTATATTTTTTTAATTTTTTATATTATATAATCATTTATACTATTTTATATCAATTTATTGTAAATTATATCAATATATTAACTTATATTAATTCATAATTTTATTATTAATTTATACTGATTATTTCTAATTACCACTAATTAGTTCTATTTTTTGTTAGTTTATAACTTTATATTAGTACTTTTTATTAGTTAATTACTAATTTTTACAATTTTTTACTAACTGTTATTAGTTCATTAAAAAATTTAGCAATTTACTATTAAATTAAATTATTTTATATTTTATAAAAAAATTTATAAAAATTTATATTAATTAATTAAAAATTTAATCAATTGATTAATTTTTATTAATTTATAATAAAATTTTACAAAATTTTACTATTTATTACTAACTACCACTAATTAGTACTAATTATTTTAGTTTATATGAACGTTTAACTAATTTTAACTAAATTGTTTTAAGTCTATTACTAATTAATACTAATTTTTATTAATTTTTATTATTTTAAAACTTCTTTCTGTTAATTTTTAATATTTTACACTATTTAATATCAATTTATTGTAATGTTTTTCAATTTATTAATTTTTATTATTTTATTACAATTTTTTAATTATTTTTAATAATTATTACTGATTAGTGCTAATTTTCATCAATTGATAACAATTTATTTCAAATTTTTACTAACTATTATTAGTTCATGATTAATTTTTACTTATTATTATTAATTTTTATTATATTATAATTTTTTTTAATGTATAATTATTTCTAATAACTATACTATTTTATATCAATTTATTTTAAATTTTATAAATTTATTAATTTTAAATAATTTATAAAAACATTTACTAATTTTTACTAATTATTACTAATTACCACTAATTAGTGATTGTTTTATTAGTTTATAACACATTTTGACTAATATTTCCTATTTTTTATTTTTTTATTACTATGTTTTACTAATTATTACTATTCAATACAATTAATTACTGATTACCACAAATTGATAATTATTACCACTAATTATTACTAATTACCAATAATTTTGAATAATTACTACTAATTACAATAATTTTTAGTAATTACCACAATTTTTTACTAATTACAAATAATTTTTACTTATTAAATCTAATGTGTATTAATTATTACAAATTATTACTAATTATTACTAATTATTACTAATTATTACTAATTATTACTAATTATTATGAATTATTTCTAATGATTTATATTCATACTAATTAAACTCAATTAAAATATTTTTCTTAATTTATAATATTTTTATTAATTTATAATAATTTATACTCTTTTATATCAATTTAGTAAAAATTATATCAAATTACAAATTTATACTATTTTATATTAATTTATGGTCAATTATATCAATTTTCTATTTTCCATTTAGTTTATAACAATTTATTACTTATTTTTACTAAATCATTACTAATTTTTACTAACTATGGCTAATTATTACTACTTACCACTAATTATTACTAATTACACCTAATTATTACTAATTATATCTAATTATTGATAATTAAAACAAATTATTAAAAATAAAAATAGTTTACTTTTAATTAAAAACATTACTGCAAATTTAAACTAAATATTTCTAAAACTAATTAATGAAAAATAAAACTAACTCATTCTAATTATATCAAATTAAAACTAATTAATAATAATTATTACTAATAAAAAATGGATTAAATTATATAAAAAATAAAAACATTAAAAATTACTTTAAAATTGAATCTTTCAGTGGATGCAAAGTTTGAAAGTTATTCCCCTGTAAGATTTAAAACTTTGAGAAGTTTAAATAGAACAACATGATAGTAAAGAAGGAGAGAGGAGTTCAGAGAAGAATGAAATGGAAAAAATTTCCAGGGTATATATAGGTTAGATCATATGTCTCAAGAGTATTTTCGAGTAGATTCCCATAACAAATAATATTATTTACGATGGGTTCCATCATAAAAAGTTCCTCCGTTATTTTTTACAATAGTAGTAAAAAAGAGTATTTCAGATTGGGCCCATCACAAATACCCTCTACCAACGTTTTATTTGTGACTGAAGAAAATCTTGTCACAAAAAACATAAAATGACGGAAAGTATTTGTGATGGGACCCATTGCAAATACATTCCCACTAACAGTTTATTGTTTGATGACAATAAACTCTCATTGAAAATAAAAAAGATGTGATGATATATGTGATGGGGTATATCTCGGTCGCAAATAGTTATCCCACAATTTGGTGTACACCACAGGCCAAATGTATTTGCGTTGGGAATAAATTCCCATTACAAATACTGTTTTTATTAACTATTTGCAACAAGATACAATTCTAATCATAAATAGTCTCTATCGACAGACTATTTTCCATGGTTCATCCACTTGTCGCAAATAACCCATCTCAAAATTTTATTTTACCTGTAATGGTGATTTTTTCTTATAGGTCTCAATAGTTATGACCCCATAAAGGTGACAACACCACCCATGATCTTGAGTTAGAAGCAGCTGTGTTTTCTTTAAATTTTTTGTGACCTTATCCCATTGGTGAATGATTGGTGGTCATTTCCTATCTTAATATCCTGAAGTATGTATTCTCCCAGTATGACCTGAACTTGAGAATGTAATGTTTGATAATTTTATTCCATGAACGTGAATTTGAAATTTATTATACATTGGTAAAGGTTAAAGTTGTAGCTAATGCACTAAGAATGAATTCACATAGTGTTACTATATATGAATATGGAGATTCATGGAGAGTGATCAAAGATCTCTCCCTGATGCGTCATGATCTAAGAGAGGTTGGTGGTAGAGTATTTATTTTTTTGATGATGGTGAGGTCTTATTTTGTATATAAGTCAGAGGAGTCCCTGATGTGGGATTTTGAGGTGGACATTTGGTGGTATCAATTTTTCTATGGTGATTCCCCTGATGGATGGGCTTATGATGATCAACACTGAGTGTCATTTAAGATGTGGCTTTTAATTTATTTGTCGATGCATGTGGTAGTTTTCCATGAGTTCTAAAACTCACCCATAGCAGTACATCCTATCATTACAATGATATATTATGCTCTGGTATGTCAGTTTTGGTGGCCCGAGTTGAAGTGTTTGGATATTGAGTACAGGTCCAGATGTTTAATTTGATAGAAGGTGAAGGTTGAACACTATATTCCCAATGGTTTGTTCCAGTCATTAGATATCCCTCTGTTGAAGTGGGAGGAAATTTTGATGGATTTTTTCACCGATTTACCTCAAGATCAGGGAGGATATGACCCTATATAGGTGCTTGAGGATTTTTTGAAAAAATCGGATCACTCATTAGTGATCAAGGATTTGAGGTAATTATAGGTTTTTTCAGGTAAGTATCTAGATGAATTTTTGGGGATTCATAGAGTCCGGAGGATGATCATCTCTGATCATGATCCTCTATTCACATACAAGGTGTAAAGAGGTCTTCAACCTGATTTTGTCTCTCAAATTTTTAATATCACTACTTTCCACCCACATACAGATGGTCAGATATAGTAGACCATCCTGAATCTTTAAGACTTATTGCTTTCTTGTGTCCAAGGATTTAGATTTTTGTGGGTGATGCACCTTCCTTTGGTTCGATTTTCTTAAAAATAACAATTTTCACTCCACCATTGTCCTGTCACCATTTGAATTTTTGTATGTCCAACCTTTTTGTTCTCTATTGTTATGGAATAGGGTTGGATAGTTGACACTTTTTAGGGTGGAACTAGTAAAAAAAACGTTACTTATGGTTTAAGTGATTCAATAGAGGATGAAATAAGAATGGGATCGTCAGAATTCCTATACTGACTATAGGAGGAGAACTATGGATTTTGATGTTGGAGATCATATTTTCTTAAAGGTGAATCCTCATCATGAAAATAAAAGGTTCGTTCATTGGAGTAATATCTCCCCTATATTTTGGGTCTTTTGAGATGTTGGTACATATTTGAGACATTTTGTATCAGTTAGCACTTCCCCCACATATGATACGAATTCATGATGTCTTTGATGTGTCGTAGATTCATCTCTATCTTCATCAAGATTCATACATCATCGATTGGGGTGAGATTGATGTTGATGATGATTTGACCTTCGAAGAGTGACATGGGTATATTCAGGACCTCCAGGAGGGTGTTGCACATGCATATTATTCTATTAGTTCATGTCCTCCAGAGACAATGAGGCATGGAGGAGAGAACCTATGAATGTGAGTCATAGATATGTGCTCTGTAGTTTGAGTCATTTAATTCTTAGTTTGTTTCTTATTTAATGGTTATTTATTGTTTTTGAACCATATCTAGCTTATGATATATTTCTATATTCCTTGATGCCTTTTTTGTGGCCTTACTCTTTTTTTAGAGGTATCATCTCTAGGAGAGTGTTGAACAGTTTTGTGCCATGTTCCTTTAATTGAGGTGGTTGTTCTCCTGTGATAATAAGATCCTTGAGAGGTATCTCACATGGTGGTTTTTTGTGAAAATATTTTTTCTTACGTTTACTTCATGTTCAGTTTAAAATTCACAATGATACTAATTTTTTGATAGGTATCTAACTTATTATCCTGAATTTCTTGAATCCATCCCTTTGTATTTCCCAAGGTTTTTATTTTTCAAGAGGGTGATTGATTCATTTATCTCTTTTTTTCTATGTCAATTATTATAGTATCTAAACTAATGATGACACCTAGCCTTCTATCATGTAGTTGATTGGATTGTCCTACAGTCGGTTGGAATGGTCACATAAATCCTTTATGTGTCAAATTTTTCATTCATTTGGTTGGTTGGCATGGTCACTTAAATCCTTTGTGTGGTCAGTTTGTTGTTCTTGTGGTTTCCTCACACTGTAACTTAAATACTTCATGCAATCATTTTTTTAGATTGTGAGGAATCTTTTATGGCCATGTGGTAGATGGGAAGGGTCACTTAAATCCTTTTTGTGGTCAATTCAAGACTTATCCAAATTTGTGAATTTTTTAAGTTTCCCCAATTTTTATCAGAATATCATAAATATTAATTATTGTCATAATTATTCATTATATAATTAAATACATGAATTTAAGGGGTGTTTTAAAGAATATATTCATATCTTCTTATTCTTAAAATTCCATGATTTTTATATAGCTCTTTCTGTTTGAATTTAATGAGATATGATTTAATGTTTAATTAACATTTAACATATAATATGAAATAAAATGTTTTTGTATCTTTAATTATAAATTTGATATCATTAATTTATTCATTTTTTCTTATTTTTCTTAAGAATGAGTGTTACAAACATTTCTTTTGGATTCGTGTAACCCTATAGGTTATTGTTTGAGTGTATTCATTTGGTGTTTCTTAATTTGTGTGTAGCCCCTTTTTTATTCCCCAAAACATGTGAAACTTTAAGGTAAGGTATTCATTTCATATCATTTTTTAAGATAAGTCATAAATTTATCATCCAATATCTTACTAGGTTTTGGTCAAATTAATTTTATTAAAGATTAAACATGAATTAAGGAAAAGTTGTTTTTGGTTGGAGTGACCACATGTGTTTATGTTGTGTTAATGGTTTGCCTCTTTAATTTATTGATATTGTTATATATCTTATTTATTCTATGGTTCAATATATTATTATTTCTTAGAAATTTGACAAATAAAGTAAATATTTTAATTCTTTTTGGCTAAATAATACAGTGGAAAGTTCTATTATAATTTTTATTCTTGTAATTGATTAAACTATAAGTTATTCATGTAGCATATTTAAATAATTTAAATATATTTATAGTCGATTCCTTAGGATTCATGAAGTTGTAACCTGTGTTAATTGAGTTGATTAATTCTATATGGAAAACAATTGGATAGTTGATAAGGGTAACTGTTTGGGGTCGAGGAAGTCAATTTTTTTATAAAGGATGGACTTTTTGGTTCTATGGCCTAAATTCCATGTTAACTGTTTTTTGTTCTCTTGTTTCCTTTTTTGATGGCTTTGGATGATGAGCCTTTTCTATGCTACATTATGTAATCCAGAGATAGTGGATGGTTTGGAGAGAATAGAAGGGTATTCCTTGGTTTGTGTCATCATTTGAATCTTATGATGGTGTGATATATGGTGATATGCATAATGGTGTTTAAGATGACACTTAGATTGATAACACAGGTTGAAGTGTGGTTCACCCACATTTTTCATTATTAGATCTAGGAATCTCTCTTACTAAGGAATAATCTTTAAATTATAGATGTAAGGGTTTGTTATTTCTTATTTCCTTTCCTCACTACTTAATGAAATTGGATATACATGGTTTATTCATATTTTATGGTGGCTTTGGATGATTCTTAGAGTACCTAGAATTTTGAAATGATAATTAATGTTAAATAATTTTACCCATGGTGTTAGAGGCATAATGTAATAGAGAATTAGTGATAATTATTGAGGAACATTGGATGGGGTTGGTTTATTCCTAGAGGGAATGGAATTTTCTTGATAATTATGTAAAACTGGATAGTTAAATGAATGTATTAATTGAAATTATTTAGAAAATTTTTCTATACTTATAGGATATCTAGTCCATAGAATTGGTCGTCGGGCATTTGAGAGGTTATATTTCTATTTATGTTTATAGATATAAAATTTTCCTTAGTGGGGTTCTGATATATATCTATTTTGAATTTTATTTGATTATATATGCTACCCCACCCATGTAGGTATGAAGACTAAGTCTTAGTTGACTATGGGAGGGTTTTTTTAACATCTAGGTTGGAAATGAACAAATGGTATCCTAACCCCTGTTTCCCCTCTCTCCTATTTTAGTAGTTTCATATTCTCATGTCCATGGTGGTTACTTTTACCAGATATGTTTGTAGAGGTATGTGATGTATTTGTTATTTCACACTCATTTATCTCAAGATATAGTTTCATAAGGATTATTATAGGTATGTTGTGCGTGGTTTATAGTGGATTGAAGTAAAAATAATGGCGTAAGGGTTGTGGTGGATCTCAAAAACTACTCAGTTACTATCTAGATATTCGTATGTTGATGATGATATTATATGTTACATAGGTTTAATTACATGTTATAGTTTTCCATGTGGTTTAAGGCAGGATAATTTATTATAGGGATGTGGCTTGATACATATGATGTTTGGGAAGAGTGGAAAATTATTGGGTAATTTGTAGTTGGGTACCCTAACATTTATGTTATGTTAGATATTATATCATTATTTGTATGTGATACATGGAGAGAGAACCATATTGAAGTTGGGAACATAGAATAACGATTTATGTGATGAGTTACACTCACTTGTTTATTCACAATGATTTATTATGATTTATTTATCTTTTCATGAGAGGATCTAAGTAAGATTTTACTATGTATACTTGTTCTTCAAACCCAACATATATATAAACTGATTTCAGGTAAAAAGAATCCATTTGTTGATTGGGATATACATTACTATCTTATGGAGTTTTTTAGGAGATATTTGGTTTTTGAGGTCATTGTTGAGGATTTTCTTTTAATGCATATAGCTATTCAGTAGTTGATCAATTTGAATGATATTATCTGAATGTATTGGTATCTTTTATATTTTATGAGAATGATGTGTTTTGTAGGTTTATCTCTTATCTTGTTCTGTATGTTATTTTTAGAGGGTGATGCCTCCCATTTAAGTGTATGATATACCCTTGGTTCTTTTCTCCAGCCTATGTCCTATTGGAGGAAAGATGAAGGAATAATTATCTCTCTTATCTCATTATCGAACAAGAAGGGGATATTTTGGGTGGAAGGGTCATGAAAGAGTTTTATCAAAGGTCATATTGGGGGATAATAAGGATTTTAGAGGTCGACACAAGTGAGGATTTCATATATTGGTTGATAAAGGGTGTAAGTTGAGAGTAGTATGTGTTGTAAACATGGTAGACTAACTAGGATAGAGGTATATAGGTCTCCTTGTGATCTGATGTGAGGAAATTTATTTTTACTAATCCAACTAATTTAAGTGATACTCATTTTGGGGGAGATACATAAGAATAGATCATGAATCATTCTGGTTTGTTCCAATGTTTGTAATGGATAGACATAAGGGATTGTTGAACAATAATAAATTAATTTTAAATACTCTATGTTCATAGTATAAGAGTCCCTATTTTTTATTTTGGAGGAATGGATCTAGGTTACTGTATTCATCATGTTCCTATAGAATAAGTTAAATAGGATGTGCCAAAAAAATAATCATAGTTTTGATGTCAATGATAATTAAACATAGAATGTGAAACTCTAAGTGATTTAGTTATAGAGTATACAGAAGGATGATGGCTATTTTTCAGATTCAATGACAGAGGACTGGTAAGAGGAGGTTTAGATAGCCTCCAGTTTATCTATTCTATTTAGAATCATAAGGTTTTGTTGGTAGTGATGATGTTTCATGGGTAATCCTAGAAGTAGTGCCTCTTATTCGTTAACGATCATGGTGATTCATCTGTTTCATAGTAGAATTTATAGGACAAGTTTCAGTCCATGTGTGTTCCTTTGACCACAAGTCTAACCAATCATCAATAGCTGGTTACCATCTAATAAAGAATATCCAAAATTTAGTAGTTTAGGATATGATTGAGTAACCTTCTTCTATATGATTCATAATTGTTTTTCCAAATGAAGAGGCCAAGCTAATGAATTATGAGGTGGATTTAATTCAAGAGATATATCACTACATCACTATTTTTTTACTTCCAATATTTCTTAAGGTACTCAAGATAGGATATATTGTTAAGAGGATGCTCTATAGAACCATATCATCGTGAGAGTGAAGCATATGGATTCTATATATAGAATAGATTTGGTTCGGGGTTCCAAATATCCTTGACAGAAGATTTTTCATATAGCTGAAGGTAAGTCCAATCTCACTTCATATCATTTGTTTTGGGTTGGAAGCTCTTAGGCCCTTGAAATGGGATCATATTTTGGATTTGTTTAATATTTTCATGGTCATCACTGGTAATATTTCAAACTATTTTGAGTAGTAAAAGTGCGGATGATATTATTCTTTTAGTTCTGCTATTGAAATAGTATCAACTGAGGTAACAGTGGACGGTCCCCCTATATTTTCTTAATAGAGGTGAGATTTGTAATGAAGAGGTATCCCCTATGATGCTCCTCTTACTAAGTGAACACAAAATGGGTGTGGAGGTGGTCAAAATTAGGGTTAGAGAGGTTGATATTGTTTTTGTTATGTTTGTAGAGACTTGGATCTAGTGATAGGGAAACACCACTTTTGGGAATACGTTCTATGTTTATATATACAGCCATACAAAATCATCATTGACATGGACTAGCTATACTTAGTATAGACTATTGTGGAATTAATTAGGTGTAATATCATGTTCTATGACTATTATGACGGAGATTATTTTTTATTCACTCGTGAGTGAGACCCTCAGATATGTTGGAGGCATGTTCCGGCCAAGTCTTCCATTATCGATGAGTTGATGCTGAATTATTTATAGGTTTAGAAAATAAGTGTATACCAGGGTTATGGAAGAATACCCTCATTTATTTCCTGAAGAGGTTTTGGAGTAAACCCATTTATGGGAGATTGAGTTTAGGATAGATCTATAACTGGGTGATTTTATGATATTTATGTCTCTATATATGATGGTTTCTTTTGAGTTACAAGAGCTGTGGATATGGATCAATGATCTCTTATATTGAGGTTTTGTTCATTCAAGTGTGCCACCATAGAGTACTCCAGTTTTGTTCATGAAAAAGGTTGATGAATCTCTCTATTTATGTATCAATTATCATCACATGAATCAGGTGATTGTGAAGAATCACTACCCATTTCCATGTATTTATGATTTGTTTCATTAGTTGAAGTGGTCTACTTGGTTCTCAAATATTGATCTATGACATGACATCATCAATTGTGGGTGAAGGATGAGTATTTTCAAACAACTAACTCTCAATGTTGTTATGGTCATTATGTGTTCATTTTAATATTATTTTACATGAAAAATTATCTAACTATATTCTTTGTATTGATGAATATAGTGTTAAAAGAGTTTGTGGACCAGTTTTTGGTATTTTTCCTCGACGAGTTCGTTATATACATCATGTATAAGGATTAACATATGGTGCATTTTCCAGTAGATTTCTGAGTTATTTAGTTGTACAATATGAAGAAGGATATCATGGAATATAAATCAAAGAACAGGACATGTTAATAGGTTAAGGAAGAGAGAAAAATGTCAAAGGGAATGATGAAACCATTACTCATATATATAAGGAAATGAGAAAACATCATCAATGGATTTTTCAGAATTCCTCAAAATATATCTAAAATTAAATAATTCTATATAGGTTTTGGTGAATCATATTAAAAAGACTACTCACTTCATTTCAGTTTTATATGACTTCTCACTAAATCAACATGCATGGATATATACTAGGGAAGTGGTGAGTCAACATAGAACACCCCTATAGATTGTATCTAATTAATATCTAAGGTTCAACTCCTTGTTCTATAAATGTATCCATCATGCTACAGACATGGATTTGGACTTTAGTGTGAATTATCACCCCCCAAACTGATGGAATAGTTTTGTAGACTATCCAAACACATGAGTATATATCAAGATATTGCTCGATGGACTTTAAATGTGGAAGGGATCAATATCATTTTTAGTATGAGTTATCATAAAATAATTTATTCTACTAAATAATAAAAATGGATCTATATGAATCCCTATATGGAATGATATATAGGATGCCCATGTAATGGAATGAAGCTGGTGAATTAAAGTTTATAAAACATTAAACTGTTGAATAAATTGTAGATAAGATCAAAAACGTTCATTATCACATCAAGGAAATTCAAAGTTGATAGAATATTTAGGATGATAAGAATCAATGATACATAGATTTTGAGGTTGTTGAAAATGTGTCCCTCTACATATCTCTATGTAAGTGAGTTATGAGATTTGGGAATAAGGGAAATCTATATCCTAGATACATTATCCCCTTTGTGACAGTTGATCACATTATATTTATAACCTATCAACTATCATTCCAAACTACCCTATACAAATTACCTAAGGAATTCCTTGTTTTACTATTGAGGAAGTACATAAAAAATACTACATATGGACTAAATCCAGTGGTGGCACACTGGGGGTATGATCTCTCTTATATAGGGTACCCGATGAAGTTCTAGGACCATAGAGACAATGATATATGAAATAAGACTACTCACCTAATCAAAGTAATGTTAAAGAACTATAAGTAGAATGAGGTCCCATGAGAACAAGAGAGAGTAATAAAATATAAGTACCCAAATATGTTTTCATCTTGCAATATACAATTCATTTTTAGTGAAAAATTTCTTAAGGGGGGAGAATGTAACCACTCGTACTCTTGTGAAAGAAAATTTACTTTTGGAATTATACATGTGTCTAAAAAGGTAATATATTTTAATATAAAGAACATTCACTGCATAATGAAATTCAACCACACTTTATTATATTAATTAAAACATTACATTTAGAGAATATATATATCTATATGAATTGAAATTATTACAATGGGATAAAAATATAAAATAAGATAACTATAATATAAACAATTAAATCAACTTGATTCTATAAAATGATCTTACTCACAAAAAACACAGTAGAAATGAAACATAATATTAGTAATGAAACATTACTTTTTAAAATGGATATATATAAACATGAGAGAAAATAGTTTTTAATAAATAATGAATGAAATATAATGTATTTATGAAGGTTTAAAACTCTAATAATCGGTATAAATATAATCCTTGTAATATTAATCTAATAATTGGAATATTTATCTGACCATTAGGAGAAATAACCTGACTTTTACAATTGTAAACTCACCTATGTTGTAATAAAGTAATATTAAGTAATATTTTAAAAAATATATATATAAAATTTAAATCATGATACAAATAAATAAATTTATTTAAAATGAAAAAAGTTGTGCCTATATTTTTCTAAAACACTTATCTTATTTATTTATATGTGCTGTATAAAATTTTAAAAGTAATAATTTTTAAAAAATGGTTGATAAAATAATATTATTTTTCATTATAATGATAACATAATTTTTGGAGACCATAAATAATTTTTAAAATTTTAAAGAAGATGATCATAATTTTATAAATAGTATTTTTATAAAAAATAAAGACATTATTTAAAAACTAATTTTCCCATATTAATAACATTATTTTCACAAAATGGATTCCATTTTTTAAATCTAATAATTTCAAATTTTTTAGGGTGATTTTTTTTATTTTTTCTTAAGTAGTTGATTTTTTTTTGAATAGTGAAGTACAAAAAAGTATGGTATTAAAAATTATAAGTTAAATACATGGATAGCTGAGTCATGTACGATGTAAACATACATTATATTGAAATCACATACAAAAATTACTATATACTGACATGATATTCATCATTATTGAAAGTAATGATATAAAATAATAAAATAATAAATATTATATTCAACACACACTTCTCCCACCATTATAAATACCACCCCTTACCATCACACCTTATATGCCTTCGATATATCCAAAGTTACATCTAATTATATTCCAAACCATTTTCCACACTTCATTATAGTACCAATATCACCAAAATAAAAAAACCAATGTGTGTAAACATGTATTTAAAGCGATAATATTCAAAGAGGTAATATTCTTAATCAATCACTTTTAAATTATTATTTTCTCATAAATAATTTTTAAATTTTCCATCCAACATGAAATAAGGACTAAAGTAAAATAAATTTATTATAATAATATTTTGTTAATGGAATATTCATTATATAGCCTCTTCTCATTTCATTCTAAAATGAAAATAGTGTTCATATTGTAGATGATTCACCACCTCAATGAACAAAGAACATCATTTTTTCCACAGCCTTCATAGAAGATATACAATTATTATAGTTAAAAATTATCCAAATAATTATATTTTATTTTATTTCATATTCTATAATGTATTAATATTCATATATTTATTGAAACCATCTATTTTCACTATGGTTGGAAAAACCACCTAAGTGAATTAACTGTACAATGATAATAATTAAAATCTATGAACCAAGTATATTTTTAATACTATTTTACTTTTACAAACACTTTTAGCTCATATAAAAAGATTAATATAATCCCACCACTCTTATGTAGTTATTGAACCACTTAAAAAATAAATTCCATAATTATCCACAAGTGATGTGACATTGGAACCTTGACACAAATGACCTTAGGACAATTGAAACATAAATAATATATAAGTTAATTGACACTAAACTAGTATAAAATATAAATAAGAAATAAAATATATTTTAATAAGGATCTCAATAATTTATTTAATAAATATAATTCAATTATTAAGGACATTAAAAAATATTGTAGAGAAAATCCACACTTTCGGTAAGGGATCACTCTGATCCATCCTCTTTTCATTTGGTTACGACATATATCTCTCTAAAAAACATTTTATAATTAATTTTGTGATGATAAAATTTTAAATATTCTATATATATTCCTAGAATATATACCTAGGTAATACATATTTTATTTAATGACGATATGAAAGGATTTTTTATTCTCTACCCAAATATTTATTTTAAATAAACCCTATTTAAGGGAATATCCTATTTGTTATTTCATGTTATGTTCCACCCCATTATTTTTTTAGTAATCAAAATATTTCTAGAAATACTAATTATTTTTTAGAGAAACCTCTTAGTACACTTCTAGTTTTATTAAAAATCTTATGTTATTTCCATCATTAAATATTTCTTACCATTTTATTAAAACCTTAATAATGAAGTTCAATCACAAAAATTAGTTCTCCACTATTTCTCATGTAATTTTATTTAAATTAAATCCACATTCGATAAATTTTATTAATTATCCAAATAGTAAAACATAAAAAAATTAATTCCTTTTATATTTCGAATACATATGTGATATATTTTTATTATGATAGATTATGTAACCCATTCAATTTTATGGGTATTTCTTATGCGTATACATTATGTTTGATTTTATTATATGATAGGAATATAAATTTAAATATTATGATGGGTGCACCCAATTATTTATCCAATGAATTGGGTAATGTTTTTATCTCATTAGATGATATGTATGTGTTTAGTGAGTAAACTGAGTCAATTATTAGATATGTCAACCATCTTATGATATCTCAAAACTGATCCTTGACTTATGCCCTTAATGTTGTGTATTATTTTCTATCCACAATCCTATGAATCCTTGATCGAATGATATCATATTCATTATTTCATGCTTCTGCATGATTATTCATTAGCTTTTTTCATTTATGATATCATGTTATGTCATTTGAATCATATTTTATGCTCCTTTATTATGAATATTTCTTTACTAGGATTTATAGCTCACCCCTTTAATTTATGTATTCCTTAAGATATATTATAATGTTTTAAAATCTCAAAAAGATCTAATATCTCATTATGAATTTTAAAATAAAGATTTTTTATTTTATATTCATGTTGATGTTTTATAAACATGGTATCCCAAAGACACTAGGACTCTTCATTCTTGGGTAGTGTTTATCGGATATTTATGTTATAAATATTGTAATAATCTATTAAAGTGGATTGTGAATCATTATATAGGTATAGTTAAAATTTTATGTAATGAGGAAAACAAATTCCCACAAGAGGGGTATGATCTAGTTTTATGGTGGCCTAGTTTCCACATGATGGCCTAACTCACACACAATCATGTTTCCATAGTTATCTCATAATTTTCTGATTAACTTTTGATAATATGTTTATTTTCCTTAATTATACACAAGAATATAATGGTTTATATTAGGTAAACATGGTAAGACCCTGCTGAGATGTATTTCTCACACCCTTAATGGAAACCTTAGTATCCATTTGGACCTTATCATCATATTTCAAGTCTGATCACTTGATTTATAGTGGACCGAGACGAAGAAGATCTACTGGATATAAATACTGGACTATAGTGTGGCATGGGTATAACAATAGAGACTTTTGTATAAGGACCCAGCCTTACACAAACATATAAATTAAATCATTAAAAAAGAATTCGCTTTCTTCCATTTTTTATGATATTTTCATTTTTTAGTTTTAGAGACTCAGTTCATAACTCTTATATCCCAAACTCATATATTATAAAGTGAACACTTCACTCAATATCTTTTATTTTCACAATATAAAGCTTTTGTAATGATTTAAGATTTATTTTTATGAAAAATATTCAGGAATTTTGACTTGTAATATTATTTTTTTATAAACCCTATAAAGAATTTTAAAAATGTGGGATGATCACAAAAATCCCAGTAAAATACATATAAAAATAAATAAAGAAATAATTTTTCCAAAAATTAAAACCATGAGATCAAAAAATAGATTTTCCCAATAACATAATAATACTGGAGCTAAAATAATCATTTTACAAACACGAGATATCTTCTTCAATGCCCAAAGTTTTTCTTAAAATAAACTTTAATGAAAAATATTGTAAAAATTAATAATCATGATAGTTTCATAGAAAACATGATAACCCTTGAGATTTCATTTATTAAAAACACAATTTCTTCCTTAAAAAGGCATATTGATTTCATTAAAACATAATATCATTAGTATACCCTATGAAATAAAACAATTTCTATGAAAACTATTTATAATATATTGAAACTTCATGTACTATATGTGGGAAATTATATTCATATAACCCTTATAGAAACCTATAAAAGAACCCTTATAGGTGGAATAACCAATTCATTCAACTTCTAACGTAATTATCTTGAGAAAATAATCATTAACCATTGAATTGGAGAGATATATTGGTCTCACCCATAATTATAAATAGTTTCTACAGACTATAAGATTCATTAAATGAAAAAATTATTACATTTCCATAATCAAACAAATAAAAATATTTTTTTAAACCCTTATGTAAATTTTTTGGGATATTGATATGTTCATTTCCTTTAAAATAGTCTTTTAAAAAACTAAAATTCCACTAATAACGGGAAGGATTGTTTTTATCATAAAAAACATATAATATTATAAATTAATACTAATATAAAATAATGGTTATAGAAGAAGTAAAATACATTAACATTGTATACATTAAAATAGAACATTCATTTTTTCCTTTTGTAAAAAAATCCATATTGTTTCGTATATAATACATAAAACGATTCCTTATAAAAAATTGAATGAACAAAAAGATATATTAAATATCATTTATAATTTACTTATTTACATAAAAGTACATCCATAAGATAATTTGAATAATATGGACACATAAGAAAATGATTTATAAAATACATCTTCAAAACATTTAAAATGAGGATTTTAACTTAAAGTGTCCCTTACCTCAAGTATAAGTTATCATGTTCATTATTTTTATTTCTAAATTATAGTCTTATGTTAATTATTTAATTGAATTGGAAATTTTTTCAAGTTTATTATTCCTTTTATTTTATTTATTACCTTTTTATATACAATTAATTAATCAATTATGTAAATGTGAGATGTTTTTATGATATTTTCCCTAAATGTTTTAAATGACTTTGGTTAGTGGTCTACGATCAAAGGGGATATTATTATGCCAAATAAAGAAAAATTATAATTATGTAATTATAATTTTTATACATAAATTATACTTTATAAACCAACCATGAGATATGGTTATGAAAAATGAACCATATTACAATCATGGGGAAGATTGGTCATACGTACGCATGATTAAAATTTCCATTTTTCAACAAACATAATGAAAATAATTCAAGTATTATTTTATATTTATGTATTTTTATTTTAACTTTTATATAATCTTATTTTATTAATTATTATAATATATATTATTCTTGTGATGCAGTTATGAAAAATGAAATCGCACCGCTCCTTATAGGTGGTAATCCTTACATATTCTTGAATGACGAATCATTTTTCAATTGATGGAAAGGGTTAAAAATAGGTAATAAATTTTATTTATATAATGATAATTATGTCACTAATATCATATATATATATATTAAATACATCATTATAAACATCTGTGAGAGGTGGTGGGGGAAAAAAACACATCGCCCCATAGAGGTGGTATTCCACACGTACACACAAACGATGTTTCCCCATTGGATGGATAAAAGAATAAAATGGGTTTCAATATAGTAATACTAAATATTTATTATTTATATTATATTTTTTTTGTTTTATATTCATTTTTTAAGAAAATTTATATATAAAGAATAAGAAATAAATTTATAGAGGTTGGGTTGGATGATTACCTCTTCTTTGGTAGACCACCTTTAGATCCCTTCTTAAGAACACTTGGAATCCACTTTTAAGAATACCAAAACCTACAAATAGTGTATAGTGAAGATTAGAATATAATTTCATAGATTATGGTTTATATATACAGCTAAAATGGGTGTAAATAAAAGAGATAAGGGGTAACCTTTTAGGGAGGGAAGGGTCACTTTTAGAAATTCATGAAATATTATTATATAATATGTGTAAAACTCATGTAAAATGTTTCCAAAATTAAATAAATTATAAATTAAGTATTAAATTGTCTTAATATTATCATTAAATTCTAGTTCAACATGTTTAGATATCATTTTTATATTTTTATTTGATTTAACCTCTTAATTAACCAATTTTCCCCTAAACTATGACAATGATTGTTTCAATATTAAAGGGTTATTATTTTACATGTAAGGTAAAAATTAGATAATAAATGTAAAATGGGTGAAATTTTATACCATTTATCATCATACGTTTACGCTTTTAATACATTTATTATTTTTAAAACATTCAATAAATTATATGTAAACATAAAATATCATTAATGTCATTTTCGACAATATTTATTTAGTCTAAATTTAAATACAATATGATAGGAATTTATTTCAAATATATACCTTTAAAACATCCAATAATATGTAATAATGATCTATTAAATTCATGGGACAATATAAATAAAAAATATATTTCTTTTAGAATTTTTAAAATCATTTACTTGATTTTTCTAATGCATGCACAAGTACAACATCGACGTGGCATAAGAATTTAAGGTAATTAGTTTATCACAAAATAAATAAATAAAACTACCATGATATAATATTATATTTAATATTTCAAATTATCATTTATAATGAAACATAATTCATTTTTATCCATTTCAAAATATATTTAACCTATTAAAAGAAAGATAGTGAAATTTTTTAAATTACCCTTTACTTAAAATATTATAAAGGTAAAAATCAAAGTTAAATGAAAATAAATGGTCTTATTTTCTATTTTTGGATTATTATAGATGAAATAAAATCATACAATGAAACTAATTAATTATTTTAAATGAAGTTTAGACCTTTTCAAATTAGTTTTAATCCTCATTAACCCATTTAACCTTTACTATAGCAACCAAAATTTACTATGGTTACTATTTATATTGAAAAAAAATTAAGTTGAAATTATTAACTAATATTAATTATGATTTTTCCAATTATGGAATAAATTTTATCAAATTTCATTCCTATATGGGGTAAAATTTATTTTAAAATTAATCCCACCTTACATGATAAAAATCAAATTTGTAAGAAAAATTCTTTTTAAGTATAAAATTGATTTTATACAAAATTCATGTATAATTACGATTAAAATAACATTTATTGTACTATTTTTAATATTAATTAACTAATTAAATTTTATAAATAATCCAAAAAACAATGTGACTTTGTATTTACTTTAAAACAAAAGACAGTTTTCTTTAAATATTGGTATTTTTAACTATTCATTGAAAAAAATTTAGAAAATTCTCAAAAATATATCCTAAGATAATTTTTTCCTGATGAATTAAAAAAAGATATAATTTTTAAAAATAACTTTTTAAAATTTTAATAAATTAATTATAATATTCACTCACAAAATCAATAAAATCTATTTTTGATGAAAATGTAATTTTAAAGCATAAATTTAAAATACTAAAAATTGGATGGTTCATTTCCTAAAAATTAATAATTAAATTTTTATTGGGTATTAAAATTATTTTAATTACATAATGTGGTTAATATTATTCATACCCACCCATTTAATTGCTAGGTTATAACAATAACATTTAAATAAAAATATATCATGTTTCATTTAAGCTCTTGGTTGCATATTGTATATGCTAAAGAACAATGTATTATTTTAAAATATCAGGATGTTATATTATTCCCTTATTTAATAAATTTCATCATTTCAATTTTAACTTAAGCTCAATAATTAAGGGTTTTAAATTTTAAAATTCTTTTTTTGAAATCCCACATAATAAAAAGATTAGATAAAACTACCTTTTGAAAATAGGGAAAGGGAAATATGAAGGTCATCAAAAATTACACAGAACTAGGTATCCAAATTGTATAAAATTAGTGGGAAGAGAAAAATGGAAATAGAGGAAAAAATAATGTCTAAACAATTATTTATAGTGGTATAGAACATAGATAATAAGAAAGTGAATGATCATGATAAAGTTATTGAGAAGAAAATTAGAGACCAATGAGGGGTGAAAAGACCATTAAATCCTTATAAAAGAACTTAGTGGGATAAAATTTTTATTTCAAGGTCCTTTTCCTATATTTTATGAATTCCTTTTCTAACAAGTTGAATAATATAATTAAATATACTTACTTGATACGAGAAATGTAGCAGTGGCGGTACTATAGCAGGTATTGTAGTAGCTCGTGTACGATAGTAGTAATATTCACTGAAGGGACCTTTTGGGAAAAAATAGACTTTCATGCCCTTGGGCCTTTGGGATATATTATGGGTCTTAATATACCTATTTAAAAGAGTTCTCTTTTTTCTTTAATAATAAAATTAGTCTTTTACCCCAACCATAGAAAAATACTTACTTGATAAGTAAAATCGAATCCTTTACTAAATTTCTATGATAATTTCATCCTCTTATCCAAACAATTAGTATTAAAGATGAATTCATCATTCCAGAAGCACTAAAACAAATTTTAGTTAATCAAATAATCCAAAAATGATAATAATATATTCCTCCTATTTTTATTAAAACCAAATGGTTATTAAATGATAAGATAACACCCAAAATGAATAAATTTTCATATGAAGAATAATACCTTAATCTTTAAAATTTACCAATACCAAAGGTTCAATATAGACCATTCCATAAATAAATAACCCTATATCCCAATTAACCTTAATAGAATTAAAATTAATAAATTTTTTAGCCTAAAAAAGTATCTCATTCATTTAATTATACATTCCAAAAATGTAATAATATTCATCTAGAAAAATAATTCATTTTAAATATAAGGGTTATATATACCTCTACCTAATAAAACATCTCTCAAAATATCATCAGTCACCATAAAATAATATCACATAACTACTCCAAAGTGGTTTATATGTATTAGGAATTATGATTAAACATAAACGTATAAAACCTTGATGGTATCCTTAACACTAAATTTAAAATCTCATGAAAAAAAATCATAATCTAAAAACATATCTAAACCATTACTTTTATACCAACTATAATAACCCAACCTTAACCAATCAATAAATTGAAACAATGAAAAATAATTTAATTTATTTAATTTTTAGGATTTTTTAATTTTTTTGGTTAATTAGGTCATAACTATAACATAAAACCACCTTATGTTAAAAATATTCACTTTCACTATGTATCAATTTTTTCCACAATATAGAATTTTTATAATGAAACATGTTTTCCTTTCATGAAAAATATTCATAACTTCCAACGTTTCTTATTATTTTTTCTTACTCATCATATAACCCAATGAGATGAATTTAAAACAATGGGCTAAGAACAAAAGTTTTATTAAGAGATATATAAAAATAAATAAAGAAAAATTTTATTCTATTTTAAACAAATAAGATTGTAAAAGAGACTTTCCATTTGACATAATGAACTTTTAAGTGAAATAATAATTTTAACTACACATGAAATCAGAGGCACAGTCAAAAGTTTTTCTTAAAACACATTATAATAAACCATAAAGGAAAAAATCATAATAATGATTTCTTCTTAGAAAACATGATAACCCTTGAAAAAACTTTTCTTAAAAATATTCATTTTAGCTTAAAAGGGAATATTCATTCCATTGAAACAAAATATCATTATTTTACTTTTAGAAATTAAATTATTTCATTTAAAATTAATTATAATTTATCGAAAAGTTATGTAGGACCCTTAAAAAATCATCTCTATAGAACCCTTATAAGAACCCTTTCAAGTGGAATAACTAGTAAAGTCCTCTTTCAACATAACTATACGGGGAACAAAATCATTAACCAATGCATTAAGGATATATATAGGGATTACCCATAATTTTAAACAATTTACAAGGACTATAACACAAATGAGACACATAAATATCTTTCATATTCATCATCAAACTCACAAAACTATTCTTTATAACTCATAAGTAAAACATTTTTGGATATTAATATATCTATTTCCTTTAAATTTTTTTAAAACTAAAATTATCATAAGAAATATAATGAGGGTTATTATTTGAAGAATACATGGATTATTATAAAGGAATAAAAAAATAAAATATCAATTATAGTGGTGGGAAAATCATTTGAGACTATATATATAAAAATAGAACTTTACTTTTACCTTTTGAAAATAATGTCAAAATATTTCCCAAAAAATACATAAAAACTCTTTGAAAGTAATCGCATGAAAGTAAAAAAAGTGACATAAAGTGTAAATTATAATTAATTTTTATCAATATAAATAAGTCTACAAAATTATTTTGATAATATGAACATGAAATAAAAAAATATCACAGATAAAACATTAAATCATTTAAAATGAGGTTTTTAATGGAAAGTGTCTCTAACCTCGTGTATGAATCATCAAATTAGTTTTTTATTATTATAATTAGTAAAATTATGTTAATTATTTACCTTATTAATAACCTTTTCCAATTTTATTATTCCTATAACTATATTTCTTTCCATGTTATATAAAATTACTTAATTAATTAAATTCACTTCATTTAATTTGATGATATTCTACTCATATGTGCAAAATGACTTTAGTAGGATTACTATCGTCATGGAGGTCATTTTTAAATCACATATAGAATAATAAAAATTAATGGATAATTATTTTTATAAATAAATTACACTTTTAAAACCAACCAGGAAATATGGTTATGAAAAATGAACTATGTAAGAGTCATGGAGATAGTAGGTCGTATGTACCCATGAGTATGGTTTCCATTTATCAAAGAACATGATGAAAAGAATATAAGTATTTTTTTATCTTTTCAAAATGATTATTATATAAAAAATAACATATTATTTAATTAAATAAACTTATATAAATCATCTATGTGATGTGGTTGTGAAGAAACAATCACATTACTTTGTGGAGATGGTAATCCACATGTACGCACAAACGATGTTATCGTTTTTATTAGATAGAAAGGAATGAAAAAATATAACAACTTATATTTATATAATTATAATTATTTCATGAATATCATATATAAACATTATTTCCGTCACTATTAATATCCAATAGAGAAGTTGATAAAAAATAAAACACATCACTTCGTGGAGGTGGTAGTCCCCATGTACTCATGAACAATGTTTTCAATCACTATAATATAGAAAAGAAGATGAAAATGGGTCGTACCATAGTCATAATAAAATTTATATAAATATTTTATTCTTATTTTAGTATAAACTAATGGTTTATTAATATTTTATGGAGGTATAATTGGAGATAAATTAATAGAGTCAGGGTTTGTTAATTATATATTCTTTGGTAGACCTCCTTTAGATCCCCTTTTAAGGACTATGAGAATGGACTTTTAAGAAGAACAGAGCCTATAAGTTTTTAATAAGAATGTTTATAAGTGATTATTTAATTTTTTGGTTTCTCTATATGGCTCAAAGTGGTGTAAAGAAAAGAGAGAATGTGTGTCCTTTTACAAGGGAGAGAAGAGGCACTTTTTGAAAATTTATGAAATATTATAATATAACATGTTCCTAAATCATGAAAAACAATTCCAAAATGATGTGGACTAAAATATAAAGAGGATATATTCTTAATATAATCATAAAATCTAATTTATATATTATTATATGTCATTTTATACCTAATCATTTGGTTTAACCTCATGTTTAACTGATCTTAACTTAAATAGTAGTAATAGATTTTTCAATATTGAAGGGATATAATTTAACCGATAAAGTGAACATTAACTCATAAATAGAGAAATGATAAAATTTTAGACCATTTATTATCATAATTTTCCTATTTTAATTTTATTATGATTTTTAAATAATTTAATAACATATTATTTAAGATAAAATATCATTAATGTCATTTTTGAAACTATTCATTTAGTTTGGCCTTAAATAAGATAAGATAGTAATGTACTTAGAATATAAACAAATATAAATTAACTTAAAATTTTGAGTTGATCTATAAAATTCATGGTAAACTATAAATCACTCAAGTGGTATTACTTTTATAGTTTATAAAATCATTTACATTATTTTTCTACTCTTTACACAAGCACTGTGTCAATGTTGCATAAGCAAGTTAGGAAATTATTTCATTGCTAATTTTTTTTAAAAAAATATCAAAATGAAAATAATAATTTATAATTAAATTAAATAATTATAATTTATTATACATCTTTTTAATCCATTTTACAAAATATTAAAAAAATTAAAAGTGAGAGAGTGACATTTTTGACATTATTAATTACAAAAATTATTACAATGATCTAAATCAAAGATAAATAAAAAGATGTTTTATTTTATAATTTTATATGATTATGAATTATATATAAACATCTAATGAAATTAATAAATTTTATTGTATAAATTTTAAGCCTTATCCAAATAGGTTGAACCCTAATAACCCCATTTTACCTTTACTGTGGTAAAAACATGTACTATGATCACTATTCATATTGATAAAAATTAAGTCGACCTTATTACCTAATATAAATTATGATGATTCAAAATATTTAATATATTTATAAAATTCAATTCATAGAATTATAATAGGTTAATTTAAAATGTAACTTGCAAAATATGAGGTAAAGTGATTTTCCATAAAAATGCCTTTTAAAGAAAACAGTTATACAAAATTGATATATAATGTTGAATCTGATAACATTTATTGGATTCTATTTTATTGAAATTAAATAATTAAATTTTAAAGATAATAAAAATATTAATTTTACATTGTAATTGCAAGAAAATAAAATATATTTTTCCAGAAAAGTCATTATTTTTCACAAGTCATTGAATAATCATTCTTTTCCAAAAAATCAAAAAATTCATCAAAAGATAATTTATTAATTGTGAATTAAAAAGTTATATCCTTTTTATAAATATAAATTTCTGAAATTTTATGAAATTTATTATAATATTCACTCACAAAGTCAATAAATACCATTTTTGAAGAAAACACATTTTTGAAGAATAAAAAAACTTTACTAAAAAACTGGGTACTTATTTCCTAAGAATTAATCAATACCTTTGGATTGACTAAGAACTTTATATATATATATATATATATATTTCATAATAGTTTTAATCCTATTAATAACCACTAATTTACCAATTAGGTTATAACTAATACATTTAACAAATAACATTTCTTGGTTCTTTTAAGAACGGTGTCGCGTTTTATATAAACTATCAAACATAGTATTCTTTTGAAATATTAGGACAATGTAATGGATGGAGATGGGATGAGAGCTTAGAGATGGATCATAGCCAGGAAAAGGAGGGTTTCATGATCCAGACCTAGCCTCGAAGATGAACTTGCCGAAATTAGACACATTAGGCACTGCTTCGTCTAATGTCGCTTCATCTCCAATGTATGTCAAGGAGATTTTGGTGGGTTTCGGTGTTCACAGCAGGGTGTGTGAGGGGATGATGTCAATCATTCCAACTCTTGATTCACCAGAAGGATTTGGTAGCGATCATGAGGGCTTGATAGGTTCTTCGTTTTAAAAGCCTTTGAATAAATGTGTTACCTTTTGTGATGCAATTGATTCATCCAAGGAGTCTGGTTCTCATGCATTACAAGAATCATGGATCTCTAGATTTGATGATGGTAAATTCGATGTGTTTTCTCATCCTGGGGCACATAAGTAATGACTTGACGTTAGGAAATTCTCTCTGGTTTGGCAGATAAATTTCTCTAAGGGAAATAAATTGTTGAACACTAAGGAGTTGAAGCTCAAACTCCCTCGATTATGGTTTTTCTTGGACTGGAGGATGGTCCCTATTGTGGGAGGTTATTTTTACCTTATTTTATCATCTGCAAAGGAAATGTCTAAAGCATGGAGAGATGGTTTTTACTCTCTCAATCTATGAATCTTCATATTTTCTACTTGGAATTTAAATTTTAATCTATATCTATAAAAGCATTCCAATTCTCAAATCTTGGTTAAAATCCAAGGCTTATGTTGGGTATTTTGGCATCCATTAATTCTGAATTATCTAATTTCTTTCATTAGTACCCCCATGAAGATGGATGAGAATATAGTACAAGGGAAATTTGGTTATTTTTTTCATGTTTTGGTTGAAGTTTATATATAGAATACTTTACCTAACTGTGCCACTTTGGTCACCAACGGAGAGAAAGTTGAGGTTGAATTTGAATATGAGTCAATCCCTGCTTTCTGGAACATTTTCTGGTTGGTTGGGAATGATATATCCAATTTTAGGAATTTTAGGAAAATTCAGATGAAAGTGGGTTCCTATAACCTTTGAATAAGGCATCCTAGTTTGAAAGGTCGAATAAATCAGGCAGTTGTCTCTATAGAGGGACACCTTAAGCCTCTTGATCACTAGGTTCCCATCAGGAAACATGATCCTTTTGTTCTTTCTGGTCTAGGGGGGATGCAAGTAGAGCAAATGCCTGTAGGCATTGCGAGGGTCGTCTCTCCATCTGGTTCTACAAAAAAAGAGGGTTGTGATGCCGGTATGGAACTATTATTGTTACTACGTCCTTTCCTGGTGTTCTTGTAGCTGGACTTGAATACACAGTGGAAGTTCCGCAGGGTGAATCTGATTTGCAACATGATTCTAAAATGTATGTTGATTCGTAGTTTTTTTAAGAGAAACATTCTTCTAAAAATATGAATGGGAAACATATTGATTCCCCATGCCCAGTTAAGGCTGGAGTTTGTGGGGCTGATCCTGGATGAGGGGTGGATAGCCCTTCGTATGTTGTGTCAGAATTTGAAAGAACTAATTTTAGTTTTATTTACATTATTTATAGATCCAATAGTAATGAGGTATTTCTTGATGAATTTGGGAGAACTCATGGATCTGAAATGATCAATGCAAGGGGATCCTCTCATAAGGCCCCATTAGAATACCCTTATCCAGTTGGTTCCTTACCACCAGAGGATAATACTGAATCTCAGGTGGATGATGAACCATGGAAACAGACCAAGAAATGGTGGAAAGGACGACATCTATGAGGTAGTGGGGGTATATTTCATGCTGACGGATGATGTTGTCACGTGTTTTTATTGCGTTTGGGATTTACAAGAGTCTCTACTCACTTATTTGTATGTAGTCTCCATCTTGTTTTCGGTTTTATCTTCTAATAAATTTTGGAATCATGAGCTTATAACCCATGGTCTGAACCATTTTCATCTAGGAAAATACAATGTGTGTGTTTTTTTCTTTTGGTTGTTATTTTATGTGATAATACCAATGTATGATTAGTTGATTTATATGTTGTATGATAACATTCATTTTATATTGTGTGTTGTGTGTTTATTTATTCATACTCTTATGTGGTTGATATTTTCTTATTTTTCTATTGGGTATTATATTGAGGGAATAGTCTCCCTAATGTTGGATTTAGGGCCTAACCACTAGTTTAAAACCTATATAATATATTGAGGCCTGTCATAGGTCTTATGACACACTATGTTGAGTAACTACTAAGTGGAATCCAGGTTGAGGTGTTACAATCCTCTTTGAGTTCCTCTTTGGTCACATGATCAATAGAAATTTCTATCTCATGACTTTTTTGAACAATAATTTTGAATGAAAAGACTAATATCACTAGATTATCATTGATCGCATAGAATAAAAAGGAAAAAAATTCAACTATAAATATTAATTATTATCAATAAAGTCCTCACAATCATAATCTATAAGAATGCATTGAAAAAATAAAAACATAATCACTCACAAAGAGAGATAATTACTGAGTTTGGATTGAAGGTTATCTAGTAGTATCAATTCCCCGATGCCTCAGTCTATAATTATAGATCATGATATAAAAATATCCCAAAGGATAGTCTATGTGGGATTCAGTCATATCTATCACTTTTAATAAACACTGAATCTCTCACTAGATATTCTTCTTGAAATGATTCTAATGAAATTACAATTTTCTAAAAAAGAAATGGTTCAAAATTATATCATCAGCAATATGTGATTTGAAATTTAAAATCTATATAAAAAAATTAAAAAAAACTACCATGAATACATAGTTAAAATAATTAGTGTGTTATGATTCATTAAAACAATAGATCCAAAATAAATCATTTTAGAAAAATGACTCAAAACTAAATATATATGTTGGTTAAATATTTTGATATAAGGTATAGTATAAATATAAAATATACACAACATAAAAAAAATAAACACTTTTTATTTAATCAATATATAAAATTACATTAAAGGATAAATACACATCAAAAATTTAAAAATAGTTCAATGGGACAACAAACATATGTAAATTGAAATAGTAGAATTTGAATTTTTTTGTGTTGTGGTCTTCTAGAGTTGTCAAACCCACAAACCACATTGCAAGAAAGAAACAAATTAGAAAAAATATAATCATAATATTGGAAATAAAGAATAGAAAACCTTAAGGTAAAATTTTAGTGAATGATGAATTAAGGAAAAAGAAAGAATTTATAGTAAGTATGACTATTATATGACCACTAGAATTATTGCTGACTATTTGATTATTAACTGGACATTTAAATAGTAACTAGTCATTGGGAATGATAAAATATATAATAATTTTTTTAAAATAATAAAATAAGTAAATATAAAATTTATAATATCATAAAATTATTTCTAAAATTATACAACTCCAAATATGTGTAAGTGTAAATTTTTTGAAATTAACTTTTCAAATTATTTAGTAAAACCTTTGACTTTTATATAAATACTAAAATATTATAAATAAATAATTTATAATTTTTATAATAAAATTAATATAATTTTTTAAAAAATTAATATAATTTTTAGAAAAATCATGTTGAAATAATCTAACAATATATATTCTATGTTTTTTCTAAAAAGATGAATATTCAGTGAATAATTATATATTAAAATGATTCCATTCAGTTTTGGAACTTTTTAAATGTCCAAAAAATATGTATTTTATAATTAAATACTTTTTTATTACATGAATCTAAACTATTCATATTATTGTAAAAAATTGTAATTTAATTAATATTTAATTAAAAAACACCCCCTCTTTCACTTATAAAAACACCCCACACTTCACCCATTACATTTCACTTTCAAACTCTATAATAAGGGAATTTTCATCCAAAATCACGCACCAAACACCCCTCACCATGTTTTCCAAGTTCTAATCTAGTCAAAATAACAATCGAAGAATCCTTAAGGGGTAGTCCATGGAAGTTTCTCTAGTGAATGAAAATTTTCACAATACTCTTATTTTAGATTTTCATTCACTTTATATACCACCTAAACCATATATTAAACTCATAATAAATAATTATACTATTATACATATGACATTATATGAATAAATTAATGATTTTTTTTCTTGTTATTTTAGTCTTAAAAACACCGCTCACACTATAGCGAGGTTATACCACCTATGTGACCGGCGAAATTACCATCACTACCTTTATCATATTTATTTTCAAATAAATGTTTTCATTATATAGTGATAATATTAACATTAAATTCTATCATTTTTCAGATTTTGGAATTATAAAATAATCATTATATTAATAATATAAATAATTAACTTCAAAGTGAGATTAATTTCTTGAAGGGGGGTTATTATTAGAAACAATATAATGTTTAAATATTTTTAATATTATTAAAATAATTATTGAAAATTCATTCAACTGGGATGGAATGGAACTCTTCCATGACACTCTTAGAACTCTTGGAACCAAGTAATTATCACTGATGACCAATATCATCATACCAATTCAAACATGGGACCATAAAAAAAACATTGCGATGATTGAAAAAAACATTATAACTAATAATAGAATAATATATAAATGAAAGGGAAAAAAAAAATTAAATATACCTTAAATTTTTTCAAAATAATTAATAATTGAACTTATATTTGTTATTAATGAAGTTAGAGGATGTATTCAAAGCGCAATAGACCCGAGGTAAAAAGTTTGTTCTACGTTTTGGTTCATGTTCCCTTATTGTTTCCCCTACTTGACTTCATTTATCCGTTTATTCCAATATATAGTTTGTTTACCTTTATTCCCTCATTATAGCCCTATTCCACATGGAATATACATTTATCATCCAATATTTTAATAAAAACAAACCCTATGATGTTTCATATGAAACAATTCAAATTTATTTATTCGTATCCTCAATGCTTTTATATTGTTTCAGTTAACATTTTTCTTCTATCCACCACATAGAATATTTTCCTCTATGGTTATTTGTAAATTTTATCAAACTATATAAAAATTTCCTTCCTATTTTGGTCTCCAATGAGATATATCAACTAATTAATCATTATGATGCTACTATGTTACCCATTTTCTTCCTATGGGTTAATTTCATGTTTACGGTTAAATATAGATTTATTATTCCATGAGGAAAACATAATAATGTTATATTATGATTTGATGGATGTTTTTTCAATTATATAGACTCCAATCAATTTGATTATGGTTATATCTCATGAGATAACATGTTTGGGGAATAAAAAGTCATTCGATCGTATTATGTTCAAACGTCTTTATAGTGAGGCTCAAATTATGTTTATGACAAGTTTTATATTTGTGAAACATTATTATCCTTCTCATGATTAATTTTTTATTATGATACAATTCACTCTATTACTTTATTTTTTTGTGACTACTTATGAATCATCACTTTTATGATTCCACTATTGAAGATATCTCAGCCCCATGTTTACTTTCATAATAAATTATTTGGATTTTATACTCATCCCTTATTTAGGTATGTCCCTGGGATATACCATAAAGTGATTATAGAATGATGATACATAATTTTTAATAATGGATACGTAAATGAAATATTATTTAGTTTTATTTTAAAATGTTTTGTGTAATCTCCAAAATACATTAGACCTTTATCATTCAATATTTTTAATGGATATTATGAATAATATAATTTAATATTATATATATGAGATATGAGTCATAATAGGCCTTTAAATATAAAAAAACATAGGTTATAATTAATTTAGAACATCGTTCATGCATCAAAATTGACATTAAATAAAATTGTATATTGTGGTGACTATGTTGATGCCTCAATGAATAATAAATCATGTTGTTGAAATTTACGGAGCTAAAAAATCTTACATATTTTTAAATCATAGATATTATATCCATTAACTCACATTAATAAAACTATTTGGTTTTGTATTAATGATTAATTGAATATATATTTATAAATATACATCTAGTTAAATAAAAATTATAATTAAAACATTGATATAACGATCCTGACTTAATTTATTTTACAAATCATATAGAAGAATCATAATGTTTAGATTATTTTTCATGCAAGATCTAACTATAAAATTTGTTCAAGTGTTAACTATCAATGTCTATTTCAGTGTTTTTTGAATTGTATTTTTATATAAATTACATTGTGGTATAATTGTAATTTGTTTATGATTTAACTCATAGAAGAATGTTTTACATTATTTATACCTATATAGAAATCACATTCCTATAATTGGTTTTTCCTCCATAATAAAATAAATTTTGTTTCTTTGTTGTGACTCCTCTATTAAAGTCAGGTTATAAATGTGCCATAACTCCCATTTAAAAGATAGGTTTTCTTTGTGTGAACCATACCTATCAAAGAGTAAAGGGATTCAAAAATTATATGTAGGATAATTTGTATATAAATTAAAACATATTATTTGTGATATTTGTTTTAATATTTACTACTTACACTCAAAACACTCACTACACTAACTACTTGTGATTAAATTTCTTTATTTTTTATTCTAATAAAATCTACATTTTTGTTTAAGTTACTCTGATTTTTAAGATATAATGTTCACCTCTAATTATATAATTCCATGTTTATTTTTTGACCTAAAAATATGGTTTGTCTTCCATGGGTGTAGGGTTCACTTGCAACCCATGTTATGGTCATTATAAAGAGTATTGATAAATTTAGAAAGATGGTTCAAAAATAAAATTGTTTGTATGAATTTATAATATTTAATTCCCATTAATATATGTAAATATTTTTAAATTTCTTATATAATTTTATATTTCAGATACTTCCTATATCGTTGTGAATTATTTTTTCTTTTGGTATAATTCGTATTTTCACTAGGCCTATATGCAACATCTTGAGATTTTATTAGATAATTTCATTTTAATTTATTTGATTTCTTTTATTTTATGATACACCAAGATTAGCTTTCTCTATGCGTAACACCATACTAGCTTGCAGTATACGCAACACTATACATGGACTATGTTACACAAAATTTCTTGTTATTTTGATAGAATAAATTTCACGCAACGCTGAGTATAGATTTTGTTCAATGTATAAAAGAACTATGTTTGTATTATATTATACACAACACCAAAGGAAGTTTTCACTAGATGCAACACAATATTGGCTTGCGTTACATACAAGAGTGACATTCCTCGATAACTTGCATTGTACGCAATATTGAGTTTCACTAAACAATGATATATTATTAAAATATTATTATTTAATGGGATATAAACTAGCTATTAGGAATAGTATTAACCATAATTTGAATTTTATATAACATTAACATTTATCTTATTTATTTTCTAGAACATTATATAGGAACAAATTCAAATTTTCTTATAAAAGAAGTATTTTATTGAAAAAATGCAGTTCTTCCACATTCTGAGGACGTACTAATTTTAAATATATTTTTATATATTTTTATATATTATATTTGAAAAAAAATGTCTTATTTTTAATCAGGACATAAAAATTTACTTTGGTTGAAATGTTGGTATTTTTTTTGATAAAATTCATATTGTAATGAATTGTGAAAAATACTTCATTTTAATTCAAAACTGGTTTTCATCTAATTTATTTATATATTTTGATTATATTTTTAATTGGTTTTAAATTTTAATTGAATTATTTTTTAATCATTTAATCCATTTTTGGTCATTGTAAGTAATTTAACTTTTAATTTGGACATAAAAATATGTTAATCTTTTGATAATTTTTACTTCTTAAAAACCCACTTTCTGTTTTTTAGTATTGGAATTAATTTTAAGTGAATTACTAAATTTTTTGTGTTTTGAATATTAAAAAATGGATTCCATATTTCTAATCAATGGGTCCAAATTATTTTTATTTATTACTTATTTTTGTGTGTGGATATTATGAATAAATGCTACAGTAATTTTTATTTACCACGGTTAAAGGTAATTCAGGTAAATTAGGATAACAAAAATATGATAAAGTTAATAAAATTTCCCTAAAACCTACCAAAATCGTAGTGGGTATGTTAAAGTCGACCAATATCACCTAAGGGTCTGAATGGGTTCAATTAATGGCGTTTTCCCATGAAATTGATGTAAATATAATTAAACCTAAAGAAAGTGAAAACATGTCACTCTCTTATCTCTTATAAGTATAATAATTTTAATATAGTGATAAATATGACAATACTTCAAAAATAAATAGTATCCATAAATATAATGAAATCATATGCATATTTTGAATTTATTTATAATTTTTATAGATTAAATAATTACCATTAATGATGACACAACAGTGATGTAGAAAATATATTATTGACAAAAATATCAAATAAATGGTTTTAAAAATATTAAAACAAATATCATATGAACTAATTAATATTGTCCACAAATTTTCTAGGTGGATATTACATGTTAAGAGTGTATTAAATTTTTATTTTAATTTATCTTCTTTGTGTATTTTATTTAAATTGAAATAAATGAATATTGTCACAATTGACACTATTGATATTTTATAAAAACAACAAATTATTAAATTATTTAAAAATCAAAAAAAAACATTTTAAATTTTAAAAGAGAAAATTATATGGTCTAAAATTTCATAAAGTATCTAATTATGGAAAATTGACTATATATAGGTAAATATTTATAACCATTTAATATTTAGAATATTATTACCACATATAAAATTAAATATATTAAATAAGGATAAATCAAAATGATATGGTTTAAAATAAAATAAAATCATATATAAATTTTTTTGTCTAGATGATTTTGACACATAATCATATTATATTCTAAATAAATGAGTTTTAGACCATTATAAACCTAAAATAAATTTATAATAAATTAATATTTCAAGACTATCCTAAAGTTCCCCTTCTACTTCTTATAAAACGCAACCACCTCTACTCACATAATCACGCCTTTCAAGGCCTTTTTCTCGACCAAAATATGGTTAAATAAGCTCCAAATATCCCTCCCTTAATCCTATATTCCAAAAATTAGGACAAAATCCATCCTATTGAGACCTTTTGTGCAAATCAAAAGGGGATACTTCAAAAATTGTTAATTGTTTTATCACCTCTTTCAAAAGAATTTTCTTATATAACTTACTCTTATTATGTTGTTCCCATAATAAAGTAATAAATAAAGTATCTTATAAATTTTGAGATATTATTATTATTATGGTACAACCTTATACCTCCTTTTATACATCCTATTAATAGCAATATCACCATGCATGCGTATGCACAGCTTACCGTCTCCACATCATGGTGTGATTTTTTATTAAAAAATACATAATTAGGATTGGTATAATGACGAATATAATGGGTTTAATAAATTAATATAAAATTATTTTTATTATTTATAATTAATATACCATCCTATGCCCTACCATTTAGCCATCAAGTGAATTATATCGTCGCTCATGCTTATGTATGGCTTACCGTCTCCACGACATGATGAGATTCAATCTTCATGTTAACCATTCAAGAATAATTATAAAGTGTATATAATAAATAATCATGAAATATATGATATAATAATTATACTAGATTTATATATATATATATATATATATATATATTTCATTTACTTGCTTCCATTCAATTCAATAAGGAAATAGAAACAACATTCATGTGTAAGTATGATCTATCATCTCAATGAATGGTGTATTCCATTTCATTTACCTATCTATTAAATATATTTTTATACTGAATATTTATGATATATCAATCATTTTTTAATTATTTGAGTGATTAAATAACGATCTAATTAATAAGATCAAGAATAACATGTCGAAACATGTACGATAAATAAAATAATTAATATCCAAAACGTTGCTTTAAAATGGAATTTATAAACAAAAAGGTAATATAAAGTCATAAGTGAATTATATTTGATATAATATATATTATTATGGTTCTGTTACAAGTTAATAATATTTTTAAACCCACTATACACGATTTTCAAACACATACAGAAAAATCATACTTAAGGTAAGGGATAATTTTACAATCTCATTTTTATATGAGATTTTTTATACGTAAGTATTTACTGGGGTATATTTATCATCCACATCCATGTTTCCTAATTATGTAATACTATTTCTATTCATCTATAATTATTTAAAGTCAATTTTACCCTTTGGTGAATTTTTATTAAATGGTATGAGTGTAATCTTTTGTCTTTATTCAATTTGAGGTACTTTTTGACTTTTTCGGAAAAAGTATGAGGATGATGTTTTTTTAACTTATAAGAAATTAATGAATTTTTAAAGTTTCATGAAACCTTATTTTAATGAATATTAATCTAAAATATTTGATGATTATTTTAAACTAAATTCTTTTCTTTTAAAATTTTGTGTCATTTTGAGAAAAAGAAAAAATATTTTGAAAAAGAAATGATATTTTCCTAAGGAATAAAGTTCAAGTTTTTATCAAAATTATCTTCCATTTATGTTGACATAAGGTTATGTTTAGACCCCTATTATTAGTCTGATTTTATTATGTTTATTATGTAATTATTTTTATGAAATCCATTTATTTTATATATATTATGATGAATTGATGTTTAAGAAACCCATTTTATTTCATAGGTTATAATACGATGAATGATTTATGTTTTTGTGGAACATGTAAGAATGACATCCTTATGATATGGGTGGGGCCTATATCTCACTCCAATGAATTTGGTAAAGATTTATATCTCATGAGATAGACATGAACTGAATGGAAAGTAAATCTAGTTTAGTAATACAGGGCTAGTACGACAAGTAAATCTGGTTCAGTAATACATGTTTGGAATGAAAAGTAAACCCAGTTCAGTAATAGACTTTTTACACTATGATGGTCTTGGAAGTAATTCCTTGGCTCTATGGAAATCATATTATGTGCTTATTTTTTTCCACAATTCTATGTTTTATGCCAATTCTATTTTATCATGGTTAATGTTCCTTTAGGATTTATGCCTTATGTACTGCCAAGATTTATTTCATGACACCTGATTTTGATATTTAAACTTTATGTTCATGTTTTTATATTCTTATGTTTATGGTTTGTTCTAAATTCTCACTATTTACCCTTACAAAGAATTTTATCTAAACCTTTTTATTTTTTATTTTCCCCAAAATATAAAGAAAGGTTTTAGGTTGGAAAAAAAGGGGAAGATCTTTATGGGAGATGTTGAAGATCTTTCACCAAGATAAAAGATTATATTCCACATTTCCAAAACACTAAACTAATAGTATTTGGTTGTATATTTGTGTAATGTATTAATTATTTTTCAAAAAAAAATGTAATTTCCCGTTATATAAAGCTTGGGTCATTAGAGTTTTTATCAGAGTGAAGGTTTAGTCAACATTTGGAAACTAGGATACGAAAAATTTAGAGATATCCCTATAGATATTTATAAGGATAGTTCAAGGGATTTACTAAGGGTATGTCTAAGTATAGGTTAAAATCCTAGGGTTTTTTTGATAATCATGAATAACCTAGGGTTAAACTAAAAATATCATAGATTGAAATATTATAATTAATTTACCTTACTTATTTGTTTATAATCTCTAATATATATTTATCACACTTTTCTTTATGGTCTTATTCAATGTCCAGAACTACATAGAACATAGTCAACCATTGAATGTTTCATATGTGAAATTATGGGAATTATAATGATCAATTTCTTAAGTAGAAATATCATGAAGAGAATCATGATGAATGTATGAGTATTGGTCATATTACTGAAGATAAAGAGATTATAAATGACATGTGAAAGGTATGTGATGTTCTTCCAATATTGTTTTCATTAATCCTAAGAATCTTGAGGTTGAGAAACCTTAAAATGTGATTTATATTTTTGGATATACAATGATGATGGATCATGTGTAATGGTTTAAGAAGAAAGTTGGTTAATTGAGGTGTGTATGTTACAAAATTAAAAGATAATGTTATATGAATCATGAAATAAATAATTGTTTTCAGTATAAGTTTTTCATTGTGTATTGGAAAGGATATGTTGAATATTTCTAAGGATCCAAAAGGTTATTTTAGGGTAAGTTGATAAACTTGTAGAACACATGACTAAGGGAAAGATAACCCTTAATATTTCCCTTATGTTTAGTTAATGATTTTCGGATAAAGATATGTTGGATTTGAATAAATAAATAGGCCGATTCTAGTTTCTTAGGAACTAATTATGGAGTTATTGAAAAGTGGTTTATCATATCTTGGATGATGTATACAACTTTTTGGGACTTAAGGAATATATCCAATAAATTTTGGAATAAGGAAAAATACATTTTTTCAATAAGGATATATGGAAATTTAGGTTATCACCAAGACCTATGATAATGTATGAATAAGTCATTAAAATGTTTGTAATGTGACCAACAATATATATCTTATGATATATGGGGGCTAAATGAACTTATTCGCATGCTTATTATATGACCTTTCCAGTATTTGTTTATTTGTGTATTATGAGTTTGGATAGAAGTATTTTTGATAAGTCTAAAGGGTGGAATGGATTAAGTTGGACATCAGATTGTATTGTTTTGGGGTAAAATGTTTTTTAATATTATTTATAGATTTTTATAAAAATAATGTTTTACAACAAGGACAACCCGTGGAACGGGCGATAACCCGTCACATCAGACTAGGCTACAGGAATTGAACCCAGAACCGACGTGAGACAGGCCTTTATCGCCTACAATTGGCATATGAGAAGTCCCTGGTTAGTTTAAATTTGTTTTTTTTAGCAGTATGATAAATGAATTATAAGTCAATTTATGGAACCGTGTATGATTAATCTCAGCATAGATGGGCTTATGTATATTTGATTACTTGTGCAAACATTTTTGTGATAAATATAGATGGAATGACCTCTCTTTCTATCTCATGATCTTATAAAACTTCAAGAATGACAAATTCAACTTCATTTATTTAAATAAGAGATGAAGTGGTATTTTTTCATGGAAGAAACAACAGTGATATTGCACCAAAATCAAGTAAGTATTTATTCTCATGAAAACAATTTCAACATTAGGAAAAGGATCTTAAAGACCAAAAATGTTATCTTATGTAACTTCTTATCTGATGAATCATGTGGTCCCTTAAATCATTTTATATTTATGGGTTTCTGGATGTTAACTTTCCCCAAACCTTGTTCTCTATCACTATCCATCAGAACATGATGGTTATATTTTTCCTCCATATCTATGTTTTACTTTCCACCTATGTTCTCCCATGTGGAAACCCAATGATGAGTTAATTTGGGTAACCATTATATTTCTAACTTTCCTTTTTAAAATGAAGTTTTAGTATTCCTTTTTATGATGCATGTTTCAATGAAAGAATCTTTCAAGTAGTAAACCATTTATTACCCCGACAAATTTTGAGGGTGAAATTCATTTTAAAGAGGTTATAATATAACAACCTGATATTTTATGTGATAATTTATTTTTAATTTCATTGATGTATTGTGTTGTATGTTAAACCAAGATTATATTGAGATATATGCAACATCGTATTAGTTTAAAGAATATTCACACTATACTTGGATTGAATTACACAAAATTTCAAGTTATTTTGAAAGAATTCATTTCATACAACACTGAGTATAGATTTATTTCAATATATAAAAGAAATATGTTTGGATTAAGTTATAAGGAACACCAAAAGAAGCTTGCACTATACAAAAAACTAACTTGGATTACGTTACACGCAAGAGCGACCTTCCTCGATAACTTGTGTTGTAAGTAATACTGAGTTTCACTAAAAAAAATATATTATTAAAATATTATTATTTAATGGGATCTAAACTAGTGGTTATGAATATTATTAACAACATTTTTAATTTTATATAACATTAAAATTCAACTTATGTATTTTCTAGAATATGATATAAGAACAAATTCATTTTTTTGAATAGAATTATTTTTTTCAAAAAATGCAGTTTTGCCTCCTTTTGATAGAACACCAATATTAAATATAGTTTTTAATAATTTTATATATTATATTTGAAAAAATAGACGTATTATTTAGAATTGGGACATCAAAATTTACTTTTGTTGAAATTTCAGTATTTTTCTAATAAAATTTGTATTTTAAGGAATAGTGAAAAATTATGCATTTTAATTCAAAATAATATTTTCATATAATTTTTATATAGTAATATTATATTTTTAATTGGTTTTAAAGTATAATTAGATTAGTTTTTTATAATTTAATATAATTTTGGTCATTGCAAGTAATTTCAAATTTATACTGGACATAAACCCATGTAAATCTTTTGATAGTGTTTACTTCTTAAAACCCCGCTTTCTTGTTTTTACAATAGAAATTAATTTTAAATTATTTACTGTAACTGTTGTGTTTTCAATTTTGAAAAATGGATTCAATATTTAGAATCCGTGGGTCAAAATTATGTTAATGATTACTTTTAGTTTTTGGATATTATGATTAGTAACTACAGTAATTTTTATTTACCACGGTTAAAGGTAAATCAGGTAAATTAGGTTAACAAACAATATAATAAAGATTATAAATTAAACTTACGACCTACCAAAATATTATTATATGATTTAAATTTCCCAATATCACCTAATGGTAGGAATGTTTTCATTTAATGGACTTTTTTCCATGAAATTGATGTAAATATAATTAAACTGAAAGAATGTTACAACATGTAACTCTGTTATCTCTTATAAGTATAATAAATATAGTGATAATCCTAATAAAAATTCCAAAATAAATAGTCTACAAAACCTAATGAAATCTTAAAAATCATGTTAATTTATTTATAATTTTTATAGATTAAATAACTTCCATTAATGATGACACAGTAGTGATATAGAAATTAATTTATTGATAGAAATATCAAATAAACAATTTTAAAAATATTAATATAAATAACATATGAACACATTAACATGATACACGAATTTTATAGGTTCCTATGAAATGTTAGTAGTGTATAGGATATTTTTTAAAAATTTATCTTCTATCTTAATTATATTTAAATTCAAATAAATGAATATTTTCAAAGTTGACTCTATTGAAATTTTATAATAATAACATATTATTAAATTATTTAAAAATCACAAAAATATTTAAAAATTACAATGTGAACATTTTATCATCTAAAATATCAGAAAGTATCAAATTATGGACAATTTACACCACATAAGTAAATATTTATAACAATTTAATATTTAGAATATTATTAACACAAATAATATTAAATAGATTAAATACAGATAAATAAAAAATATATGGTTTAAAATAATATTAAAACATATATAAATTTTCTTATTTGAGATTATTGTGACCCATAATCATATTATCTTTGAAATTAATGATTTTGGGATCATTATAAACTGAAAATTAATTTATAATAAATTAATATTTCAATACATTCCTATATTGCCTCTCCCCCATCTTATAAAAGGACACTACTTATACTCTTTTTCTCACACCTTTCAATCCCATTTTCATGACCAAAATCTTTTAAAATAATCTCCTAACATTATTACCTTTACCCTAGAGGCTACAATTTCGGTATTAATCCATCATAAGGATACCTTTTGTGAAAATACAAAAGAGATATTCGAAAAAGAGGTCATTGTTTTGTCACCACTTCCAAAATTATTTTCTTCTTTCACTTCCTCTTATTATATTATTCACATACTAAAGTAATAAATATATTATATTATACATTCTAACATTTTATTATAATTATGTTACAACCTTATACCTACTTTTATCCATCCTACGAATAACAATATCACCGTACGTGTGTACGTACGTCTTACCGTCTCCACACCATGGTGTAATTTGTTACACAAGAATACTTAATTTAGATGTGTATAATGATGAGAACAATGGATTTAATTAATGAATATAACATGATAATTATTCTATATAATTAATATACCATTCAATTCCATACCATTTAACCATTTAGTGAATTATTTCTTCCCTCGTGCGTACGTACGGCTTACCGTCTCTACGACGTGATGAGATTCATTCTCCATGTTAACCATTCAAAAATTACTATAATGTATATATAATAAATAATCATGAAATTTATGAAATAATAATTCTACCGAATATATATATGTATTTATATATATATATATATATATATATATATATATATCTTTGTGTTTGTGTTTGTGTGTCAATTACTCGCTTCCATTCAATTCAATAACGAAACGGAAACAACGTTCATGCATACGTATGGCCTACCGTCTCCATGAACAGTGTATTCCATTTTAATTATCTATATATTATATATATTTCTATACTGAATATTTATGATATATAAATCATGTTTTATATTCTTAAAGTTATTAAATCACAATATAAGTAGTAATATCAAAATAACATGTCGAAACACGTACAAAAAATAAAACGATTATTACGCAAAATGTTTCTTTAACATGGAATTAATAAATAAACCGACAATATAAAGTCATAAATGAATCATGTATGATATAATAAATATTATTATGGTTATTTGACAAGTTAATAATATGTTTAAAAATATTATACAAGAGTTTTAGACACATACGGTAGAAATTGTACCTAAGGTAATGGATAATTTTACAATCTCATTTTTCTTCGAGATTGTTTATATATAAGTATTAAATGGGGTATATTTATCATCCACATACATTTTTCCTAATTTTTTAATACTATTTATATTTTTATATATTTTTTTAATGTTAATTTTACCCTTCGGTTAATTTTTATTAAATGGTATGAAATGGATCTTTTGTCGTTATTCGATTTGAGGTACTTTTTGACTTTTCCAGCAAAAGTACAAGGAGAATGTTTTTTAACTTATAAGACATGAATGGTTTTTTATAGTATCATGACACCTTATTTCCAGGAAGATTCCTCTACACTATTTTAAGATTATTTTCAACTAAATTAATTAATTTTCAAATTTCATGGTACTTTGAGAAAATAAAATGTTTTTTAAAAAGAAATGACATTTTCCTCAAGAATTAAGTTCAAGTGTTTTATCAAAGTTATTTTCCATATAAGATGACATAGGGTTATGTTTATATCCATATAATTAAATTGATTTTATTATTTTTATTATGGAATTATTTTTATGAAATCCATTTATTTTATTTGGATTATGATGGAATGTTTTTTCAGAAGTCCATTTTATTTAGTGGGTTATGCTATAATGAATGATTTATGTTTTTGTGGAACATGCACGAATGATTTCATTATGAAATGGGTGGGACCTATACATCCCTTCAATGAATTGGGTAAAGATTTATATCTCCTGATATAAACATGACTTGATAAATCTGGTTCAGTAATACAGAGCTGGAATGAAAAGTAAATCTAGTTCAAAAATACATGGTTGGAATGAGAAGTAAACCCAATTCAGTAATGGGATTTGTACACTATGATGGTCTTGGTATTAATTCCTTGGATTCTATTTAAATAAAATTACATACTTCTTTGTTTTCAAAAATTTTATATTTTATTCCAATGCTATTTTATCATTTTTAATTTTCCTTGATGATCAATGCCTTATGTACTACCAAGATTTATTTCATGATTGATGATTTCGGTATTTAAACTTTATTTTCATGTTTTTACATTATTGTGTTTATGGTTGGTTTTATGTTCAAAATTTTTACCCATAATAATTATTTGGTAACACCTTTTTTTATTTTCCCCATGATATAAAAGAATGGTTTTAGGTAGTAAAACAAAAGGGGAAGATATTTATAGGATATGATGAAGATCATTCACCAATATAGAAGATTATGTTCCAAGTTTACAAAAATGATAAACTAGTATGGTCATTGGGGATATATTTGTGTAATTTATTTAATATTCAGAAAAATAAATCCAATGTCCATGTACGTAAAGCTTGGTTCATTATACTATGTGTGGGATTATTTTTCTATGACAGAATATATGGGTTGTTTTTTATTTCCCTTTATCACTAAAAATATCCTTTGAGAATGACTTAACGTGTGATTTGTGGAATTCTCCTCTGGGTGATATTTTTCATTAATTAATTATATTTAATGTCATGTATGTTATTACATTGTGTCTATTTGAGTCTTTTCTACATGTGGTTTTCCTAATGATACACATCATTGGATTTACATCTAGTTTTATCATATTTTGTATGTAATTTTTTAATGATTTTTTATAAAAGAGTTTGTATATTTCCAAGTGATCACGACCATCTATAGATACCACCTCCCACCCAATGATTCCACTCTCCCTTTAATTCCATAATTTTATTTTTGTTTATTTGATTATCCATGATTATATCAAAAAAAATTTCTCAATGTTCCCCTAATTGATTAACTTTGGGACTTTATCCCTCTGGGTTTATTTTCATTTGAGAGAGGAAAAGGGATAACATATGGATAAAGGGAGAGTTTTTTTCATACTAGGTTTCATGGTGTACATTATAAATTACATATATTATATAATAGAGAAGTTTATAAAATGAAATATTGAAGGGTAATGATATAATAAACAGATTAGTTCCTTCAACATTAACCTTTTTGATCATACATACTAAAGGAGGTGTCAAGTAATAGGTGTTGATTTTTTTCTATAATCACCTTTTTTATTTTTATTTTTTATATTGTAAATAACATGTATGATATTTCTCTATGTGCATCATGTAGGTCCAACCAAGGTGTGATTATATATTTTATCCTCATATTGTGTCAGATAATTAGTTTAAGAGTTTCTATAATATTCAAATTGTATTTTTAGTTCCTTATCTATTTTAAGGTTGTAACATTCATGTGTTTATTTTTTATTTTTATAATAAAGGATATTATAGGGGGTTGGTCTTCTTATAAATATAGGTCCAAATTGGTATTAATGTAATACGATACATATTTTTTAACATTTTTCCCTTTTCTTTTTCTCATGACATAATTTTCTACTCTATATTCAATTCAGTACCCAAAAAAATCTATATCAGAGGCTTTATTGAGTTTTATGATGTCATTTGAGATGTTTTAATTAGTGAGGTTTGAAAATGAAAATGTTTTTAATTTTTTAATAATCAATATACATGAACTATTTTTACACAATGGAAATTTTCCATAATTTTTTCTTTGTTAAGACAATCATCAACACTCTCTCTACAGATGAAAAATATGAATTTTCTAATATTGGTATCCTTTTTAATATTTTTAATAAGTCCCATTGTTTTTTTGTCCCTTAATGATAAGTTTTTCCATGATATAGATTCTGATTCAAAAGATTTATTATTTTGGTTGAAACCTATATATCTATATATGATTAGGACCCTAATAAGTAGGATTTAGTATAAGATAAATATTTAACCTTTTTAAATGATTCTTAGAATTTCAATCTCGATTAATATATATTTTTCAAAAAATACATTTCATATTGAGCTAATATTGATATAAAATTAGAAGATGAAGATCATTCTATTATATTAATTACTTCTTTACATTACTCTTAATATTTTTCAAGGGATCCTATGATGTATGACAGGGAGTCTATAATCCTTTAAGTGGTCTACTCAATGTCGTTTTCTAAGAAGATTCAAACCCATGGATTGGAGTTAAAGTTTTTGAGGACGAGTTTTAATTGTGATATAATGAATTAAAGTATCCAAAATAATGTTTTTATAAGGAAGGGAGTGATATATTTCAATTTATCACATTGAAATAATATCATAATTGGAAAACCAATTTTATTAGAGAATATTCCCCCAAGAGAAATATATAATGGGATGGTGCATCCTACTTAAATGTTATATACTTTTATTTTAATTATTATGATTTAATATAAACCTAAATAATTTGTTTTTTAGTAGATTTATTTTAGCACTCTTATTTTATTCATTTTTAGTTCCTTGGACTAGTTATATATGTGATTTATTAGATGTTCCAGTTTTAAGGGAGTGTTCCCCAATGTTAGGGAGAGTCATTGTAGTTTCTTTAGTGGAGGATATGAATCTTATAGATTAAAATGTAGAGTATTTAGTATCTCCATGTATATTTATTGTTAAAATATTCTATATTTATTATTTTTTGTATTTCTTTTGAGTTATTTATACATGATTTTTTTATATATGTTTCCAATAGGAAACAAAAAAATATTTTCTTTTATTTATATAGGTACTCATAAATCTTTCAGTGAACTTATTGGGATCATGTTTGTGCTAGGGGATCAATGGATATAATAAGAGGGGGATGAATCAATATAGCCCAAATTTTACAGTTAATTTTTTTACTTTAGAAATTAACCTCAGAATTTGGATATGATATGATTCTATATCTTAAATAATTACACCCATCCCTGGATAAAGTGTATATAAAATAAAAAAGAACAAGGGTCACATCAATTTTTGTAAGTTTTGGACTCAGTGTGACAACCTATTATTTTCTTCATAGTCAATAAATTTTTCACAACAAATGTAACACCAACTTATAGTGGGTATAAGTTATCATCCTTAAACTACAGTTCATTTCTCCGGATGGTTACAATTTTTATAAATTGACTCTTTCCTGTAAAAATGAAAATGAAACACTATCGATTGAGAATAAATATTCTTTAGGTTCATGTTTCTTAAAAATAATTCTACTCTTTAAGAAATCACAAAAATATCAAGATAATTGAGAATACTCTTCAATAATATAATCCCAATAAATTACCTAGTGAATAATCATTGAATTTATCATACTCCTCTTATACACTACATGAAAACCATTTTATGATTTATTCAATTTCACACCCTCCAAAATCTTGGGAAACCATATTTTGAGATCAAATATACCCCAATATTAGGCACTAACCCTTCTCTTCTTCCCATACTATATCTTTTTCTCACATACTCACACATGTTTTCCTCAATGATATCCATGATATTATTCATAGAAACCATATTCTCTCACTTTAAAAATCATCTTTTCTATATATATAACTACATACAATTTTATTTCATTTTACATATACACAAATTGGTATCTTAAAATATGCCTTGATTATTCAAATGGAAAGAATCCAAAAAATGAAAATATTTTCCTAAAAAATGATCATCATGAAAATATCACTAAAAAACAAGTGTTTCAATCTCCCATGTTATCATAAAATGTTTCAAAAATTCTTTTTTCTTCCTCGCATAAGATAAATAAAATACATAGACACATAATTGCTTGATCCCATATATAAATAATCAAAACATAGTGTATGTATTTGTTCTAGAAATAATTATTAGAGATATTTTATTTTTTAAATTGTATAAGCTCAATAATCAATTTATCTAACTAGATCATGGAATTAAAATAGTTATTCACTATTATTCATTATTTTAGATAAATCAAACACTTTAAAAAAATTCTCATCAATGCATGATTGGAATGTGTTTAGAAACTGAATAAAACATTTAAACATCCTAATTATATGTTAGATTTAATATTTGGAGATTCACTATAGAAATATTCACCTTTAATTTAGATCTCACTCATTCAAATATTACCATGGTTGATTTCGTTATTCAGGATAAGTGAATTGTATATTCTCTACATAGCATGAATAATAATTTATTTCTGATATATTAATCTCTAAGTAAAAGTACAATAATCAACTCAACAATGTCTAAATTTTTCATGAAAACACATTTAATATTCCTTCACTTTCTCAGGAATCACTTTTTCTTGATCACCAGTATGAATCACACGCCCTTTGAGTTATTTTGAATTTTGAGATAAATTATGAGTAGCCAAAACATCATCCCAATTTTTATATTCATCAAAATATATTATTCTAGAAAAATAAATTATTTAGTATAAAGAAATTATGAAATTTTTAAAATTTATGACTCATATATAGAAGCATATGACTTGTATACAGAGTCTAATAACTCATATGTGGATGACGTGCCTTACAAATGAATCTTATACAATATGAAATCAACTATATATAGAGGAGGATTACACATTCATAGATAGAATTTATATATATATAAAGTTATAAATCACTCATACATAGATCATTCGCCTTTAAAAGATTCATATAGAGTCTTGAATTTGTCAAATATCACATATGTGACGCGCTGTATGACTTATAGAAAACATAGGGTAATGACACAAACACATCACTATGTATTAGAAAACATTTTAATTACATTATAAAAATAGAAAAAGTCTATAAATTTATTTATAATTTCATTATTTATTTTTAGGAACTATTATCAACACTTAAAAAATTTGGTTGATAATTAATACGCCAATACAAAATCTCCAAAAAATTCCTCAAATCTATAGAGCTCTTCAAAAATCCATTGTGTTACTCAATATCCCCCTTTAAATTTGTTGTGAACCTTTATTCAATTCCTCCCTAGGCTACTCAAAATTATTACAAAATTTAGTAAACTCACAAAAGAAACATTAAATCATAGAATATCTCAATTGAGATGTATATTGACGCCACATCATAGGAAAATGATGTGCTTTTAGAAAATTTCATCCCTTTGTGAGAAGAAATTCTTGGAAAAGTGATTAAAAATATTCTATATTAATCTATTTCAACTCATAACACATTCCCTCATGTTTCAATAACTATAAATATAGATAAAAAATTAATTTCACACTCCATATTTCAAAATATTCTCCCCTGTTTTAGAAATATAAAAAGGGTTTTGTCATTTTTTTCTCCCCTGATGATAAAATAATCCAATGAATTGTGGGGGAGATTATGTCCACACTTTTTTATGTGAGAGGGGAATTATAGAAATGATGTTTAAACCTTAATTAATTGAACCATTACTAGTAAATTCTTTGGTAATAATATATAAACCTTTTCCCTTGGATCCAACAAACTCAATCTCTACAAAATATTCTTCCACAATCTCTTTGATAAAATTATATTTGAGGAAAATTTTATATCTTCTAGAGTATTAAACCATATTCATAGAGAGATCTATATAAATATGTTCGTTGACAAAGAATAGTTTCTTCTTAACCTTAACACTCATGTCGAAAATCTATAAATGAATCCATATCATTTGTGTAAAATAATGTGTTATTGTAATCTACTCGACTTCAGCCATTCTCAATACTACTGAACTTTAATTATTATTAATATTAAATTCAAAAAAAGTAACACTGTGAAATATTTTTTCACCTAATGTTGACTTCTTTTTAAGAAAATCTTTTTTCCATCCACATTAGTATTGACCTATAAAGTAAAATATGTACTAGTACTATATAGCAAGATGAAATGTATTATAGTCTTAATAGATCTCATGATTATATTAGCAAAACACAAGTGAGATTCAATCATATTACTTTTAAATCTATCACCTTATATAAAATATATTATTTAAGGTATGCATTTTATCAAGTATAAAAGGCTTTTAATGAGTTTTTAATATACCATTTCATTAAAAAAAATCATGCCTTTGGTTAGTTTAGTTTCAATAGTAATAAGAGTGAAAATCACTTTTCGTTAACCCATTTTGAACTTATTAAATAATTCCATAGAATATTTTTCAGAAAATAAGAAAATATTTTCAGCTAAATCTATGATTTTTGATCCCAAAAAAAATACACTTTACATAGTATAGACATCTCAAAATTTATTTTCATCTTTTTAGAAAATTCATCAGATAGATAATTTTTTTCACCTATAAAAATTTTATAATCATCATAGACTATGACTATAATAATACATATAGAAAAATCCTTAAAATTAACATTTCTACCAATATTCAGTTTTGAAAACATCATGCTTATCTAAAACAATCCAACTTAGCATACCAATCCATAAGAGGCTATTTCAAGACATTTTTTTATTTATTAATCCTATATAACAACCTTCCATCATTATCAATTCCCTTGGGTTATACAATGAAATAATCTAATTTTAAATCACCATTAAGGATGATAGATTTAAAATCCATTTGAAAAATTCAATAATTGTTTTGATATTTCACTAAAAAAATCTTTATGGTCTCAAGTATTTTCACAAGTTAAAATTCTCATAAATTTTAATTCCTTCCATATGATAATAACCCTTTAAATCTATAATTTCCTTATTACATGTGATTGAACCTATAAAATTCAATTTATTTATATAAATACACAAGGTTGTGGTTAGGATTTTGTTTTAAGGTATTGGAACCATGTCCAAATTGGAGTTATTATTAATCTTATCATATTCACAATTTATAGAAGAAATTAATTATTAATGATAAACTATCTTCAAAATAGTATGAAGTTTAACTTTATATATAATAGTAGTTTGTTTCTCAAGTATTCACCTCTCAATAATTTTAGGGGGGTGAATTATGTTGGCGAATAATATTTTATGAATTAACATGTTTCTTCAAAATTTTCTAACTCTACCTTTGATTTTAAGTGTCGTGTTTATCTCTACTCTCATCTAAATCAACATCAACCATAACCCACTAATTTCTAGATTACTCTATTACATGATTATCTAATATTCTCATGTTTTCCAATCTAGTATTTCAACATAAATAAAAACCTATATTTTTTTATAATTTTGAATGATTTTATCATCTTAACATTCTTACAGTTTGTGTTGATTTCTTCTCTAGAATTTTGAGCAACTACCTTTATAAATTTAATGCATCATTATTTGTTCTTATATTATTTATTCAAAATTTCCCAATTTCCTTTATCATTATGTATCAAGAGAATATAAATAAATTGAAGTATTTCAATGTTATTTTTATTATTTTTTCATATATTATTTGGTTTCTTTGGAGTTTTAGGTCTCAATAATCACATGTTTTAAATATAGAAAAAAATTTAAAAATAATCTCTCAAAAATAACATTGAATATTTTTTCAACTCACATAATCCATTTTAATTTTATTGAAACCCACATTTAGGGTATGTGGGAACCTAGAGAACACCTCCAACAAATATCTCCACACACTGCAAGACTAATAACCATGCCCAAAGATATTTTCACATTTCAGATTTCAAATTTCAAAAATGCATCCCATGACCCAACTCACTTCACACACCTCATAACAGTCGACCGCCATCACCACCTTTACCAAAACTAAAAAGTCACACCATCCCTAGCCACGTGTTGCGCTCTGTCCGAGACATCATCCATCGATCAATTCACCCACCATCATGAAGTCGTCGACTAATCACTATCACTGCCAAAAACTCATCACCAAGACCGCCAAACTCTTCTCCGGCATCCAAAAAGCCGACGCCATTAGAACCGAACACCATCTTCATCGAAACAAGCTGCCATCACCGTCGAGACCTCGATGCGGCACCGTTTCTTCATACGCCGATATCAAAGCATCTCGAGGAGTCGACATAATTAGTATAAAATTGTAGATCACCACCTGCATAACAACATCACCAACTCGAATCCACCATTTTCGTTGCACATACCCACCAGAACGATGGAACCCATAACAAAATCCACAAACAACCCGCACCAGAAAAGGACCATCGACAAAAATAAAATAATCCATCGACAAGGAGGAGAAAAAAAGGAACATGAAACTGGGGAAACCCTAAATGAAGGCCAGTACAGCAACCCCGGTGAAAGACGGGGATAAAACCCAAAAAGAAATCTCGAAGACCTTGAACCATAGTCCCAAAACCCTATGTATCCATCGCTCCAACTCCGACCTGGAGAGGGGTGGTGGAACCCTAGGTCAGAGTGGTTTGGGCATCCGACAAAGAAAAACTGACTCTGGTAGCAGCTGGAAACTCAATGTCCACTGAACCACAATCCAAAAGCCTCAAGGATACCTCTATACCATCCCCGACCAGGAGAGGGATGAAGGTACTTAAGGCCAGAGCAGGTCAAGGAGATGGAAGCCATCCAAATCACATACCTTTAGTGGGCCCGCGGTAGAAATACATAGAGGCAATCACTAGAGGAGAGATGAAACCAAGAGTGGAGGGAGAAATCGAGAGTCGAGGGGTGGAGCCATGAGGGAAGGGAAAATCCGACAAGGGATGTTGAAACCCTAGAGGGATAGAGAAGACGAACATGGAGAGCACTTTCATTAAACAGTACAATTTTTTGGGGGGTTTATGGTTTGTTATATTTATGTTTTCCCCATACGTTTCTTATATCTCTCTCAAAGTCATTTGATATGTACTCTATTATATTATCAAACACCATCATCTTTATATAGACACTAATTTCCTTCTCAAATTGTCCCATATATATTTTATACATATTAATGGTCTCTTATTTTATAAATATATCATTGTTCATCCATGTGTAGTCCTTATTGAATTTAATGATATAAATATCACCCTTGACTAAGTTGTTTCTTATAACACCACCAAGATATAAATATATGTGTTCTAATTTTCTAGTGGACAGAATATCTGCATTTATGTGTATCTTTTGAACTATATTCCCCTTTTGAAATGTTCTATTAATAAATTCCCTTTACCATTTGATTTTTTGATGGTCTCTCACTACTTTTTATTTATAGTTTTCCCCATTTTTCCTTTTCCAATGTGGCTAAGTCTCTTATCCCATTGACTATTCACATCCATGACACTCATATAACCTGAATTGGTTTGACCGCTCATTTTAAATAGGTTTCCACTATTTTTTTACAAACTATTATTGTTATTACATATTTGAATATTATATCATATATTATATCTTCTGAAACACCACATAATTTCCTTCTTCAAATAATTAGATAACACTGAGTAAATTCATTTTCAACCCTTCCATGAACCATTTTATTAATTGAGTCCTTTAGAATTGATTTCAGAAGTTCCAACTCCTTTAATTTTTTATATTTAGTCATTGATTAGTGTAACTGATACTCCTCAATGTTATTCAATGTTTTTTAGGAATTATATATCTTTAGACATGTGTAAGTAAAAACCACTATCATGAATCCATGGATTTCCTCTCTCGGTAGCCTTCAATGCCACTTCCATAATAAATTATTTTTTTGATGACTTATCTTTTGGACACCTTTTCCATTTTATTAATAGGAAAATATTAAGGGATATATTTATAAAAATATAATTATAATTTCCTTGTTTTTATAAAATACCAAAACTTTCCTCCATGATTTCTAATCTATTTTGGGTAGGCAGGCATAAGAAAAAAATTTCATAGCCTTCTTCTTTAAAGACACATTATTTTTTATCTCTGGGATGTTCCTCCAAGATTCATTTTTTCTTCTATGTAAGAAAATTTTATAATATATAGTTTATTACTTATGGATAAATATCCCATAACCCTAATAGATGAAACTAAATATGAATTTTCTATTTGGAAGTGTTATTCTACGATGAAAACTATATTCTATTTTTGTATTTTCTGTTGATACTTACAAAATTCTAAAAACCTTTTTCTAGAAGGACTATTCTTCATGTAATATTATATCTTACTTATTTTTTGAAGATTTTTTCTCATCATATTTCCCTAACCAAACATTTGCATATTATTTTTATTATTTGCACTGTTAGGAAAATAAGATTTAATAGTTTTATCATTTTTAGGTAATTTTTTAACCTAATTTGTTGGCAATTAATCACCAACTGATGTAGATGATTTATCTCTAACATAAAAATATTTTTCTAAATCCTTCTATCATATTCTTAAACTCATTTTCATATGTATTTTATTTTTATTCAAAACTACTCAATTCTTATTCACCAAAAAATGTTTTTTCTTGATGATCTCTTAAGATATTTTTATTCTCAATAACTTCTAACATGGATTTATTGAGTTTTCAATAAGTTTAGTTTAATTATTCATAAAATATTCATTTTAATCAACATCTTCTATAACACCCCAAGATTCAACAATATATTTCCATTTGAATAATACAACAGCTTGTGTTGTACGCAACTTCATGTTCTAACTCACCATGACCAATCAAACTAGCCTTTATGAAAAATAATACCCACTTCTTAAAATTTTATAAATTTTATAAATTTTATTTTTCAAAATGGACTTCATTTTTGGATTCGGAATATCAAAATTATCTTACGGTGAATTTTTGGTATTTTTCTGAAAGCATTTAACTATTGATGAATAGTGAAAATAATGTGTTATTGTTTAAAAACTGACTTTTAATTTAAATAATTATTTATTTTATTTCTATTTATTTTAAGTCAAAATATATACATAATAACTATATATGTTCAATTTAATTCATTGGAGTCATTAATAATAAGATTAGATGTATAAAATTTTATTGAACTTTTTAACGTCTTCTACCCACCTACTAGGCACATTAGAATATTTCCATAAAACATAATTTTACCGCTTCTGTGAATTGAATTTTAAAAATCTGAGAGACATGGTTGATATCTGTAAGTAAAATTTTGTTCAATAAGATAAAAATAATTTTTGGTGAATAATAAATTTTGACTTTTATATACCACAGTTAAAAGTAAATATGGTAATTAATGGTAAAAATGATACTATTATTACCCTAACCCACGCCCTAATTCTATTTGATAATTGTATTTTGACCAAAATCAACCATAGGAATAAAATATGATCCTATTTTTCCACTTTAGTTATATTAGGACATTTATTATTATTTAATTTAATGAAGACTTAAATGTGTTAAATTCAACTTTTCATAACTAAAACATTTTTAATATAGGGTTCTATATAAGATAAATTCTACTATAAATAATAATTAGAAATATAAAAATATTTCGTACATAATGGTATCTTATGTATAATTTTTAGAAATTAAATAATTAATTTTATTTATGACATAATGATGGTGCAATAATTACCTTATTAATGAAATATTTTTTTAGTATCAAACTGAGACCTTTCCTAGAGAAGAAAGATCCCTTTATTACTGGAAAAAAACATACACAGGTCTGAAAGAAGATGATTTACAAAAATCCTTCTTGAGAAAATGAAGTAGATCATCTGGCACATGATAAACCCAATTCAAATCATTACCATTAAACTTTGTTGGAAAGCCCATCCACCAACGCATTTTATTCTCTATAATTATGATTCGCAAAGTGGTCTCTTAAGAAGAGAGATTCCAGACATCTAGTACAGTGATTAGTGAGCTTCCAAGGAAGATGTAAAACCCAAGTTTGAATAGTAGAGACTATAATAGTGGAGTCACATTCAATCCAGAGATTTTTCTAGCCTCACCTTTCACCTTTCCCAGCCGCCATTATAACACCAAACATTTCTGCTTCAAGAGCAGAAGCAATACCGAATGATCCATAGATTCACCCAAGAACATTTCCCTGGTAGTCCCTATACACAATACCAAATCCATAGGGACCCAGATTTCCCCTTGAACCCCCATCATAGTTGACTTTAATCCATCCATAAATAAAATCCCACTAAATGACTACCATTGTACCAAGCGGAGAATGGAAGTTGCCTTTCACCCCAACCCGATTAAGCACAGAAAAATCATGAATTGAATTTGAACAAAAAACACCTTTCAAAGTGTCCAACTCTCGGATAGCTATGATAATACCTGAAAGAGAAGAAATAAATCAAAAATGTTGTAAATAATGTCTAAACATATTTCTTATGGTCCATATCAGATGAATAGTCTCCCATGTAGAAAGCTTCAAAAATATTCCAGAGCTTCTGTGACAGTTGCAAATAGCTCCATCTTTTTATGAGATCACCGATTTAATTGAAGAAAGTTATAGGAACTTCAAATATATCATAAATCTCCTTCCACATTTCTAAAGATACAGCATAACTGTTGGTCGGAGTGGACACTCAAGAGGGGGGTGAATTGAGTTCCAATTAAAATTTCTGCTCAAAAAAATTTCTATTAAAATCCCCCAATTTCAAAAACAAATTAAACTGTAGTGAATTTATACAGATTATAAAGGTTCAATTAGTTTCTCAAAGATTGATTAATTCTCAGTTGACTTAATCTTATGATTAAATTAACTTTTGAAACTAACTTACTGGTTTATAATAAATATAAACACTTGTGAGTTTAACTATCAAAGTAGCTTTGAAGATAAATTATATTTCAAAGTAATAGCAGCGGAATATGAAAGAAATATGTACTGTATGGATATAAACTTTAACTAAAAACACAGAGGAGTTAACCAAGAGGTTCAGTCCCAAGTCGAGACTTAGTCCTCTCAAAAGTTTATATAAAGATGATCCACACCCTTGATCGGGGTTCAACAGTTTACAACTATCCAGGTCCAAGACCTCTACCACTATTATTCGTGGGAAACAAAACAATAGAAACCAGCTGTCTAGGTCACACACGACCTCTACCACAATCCACAGTGGGAAAATGAATGAAAAGATAGTGAGTGAGGATTTACAAATCCTCCAGTTAAGGTTCAGGAGACAGTGTGTGTGTAAAATACAACAGATAACCCACACTGCTCGTAATGTAAAAAGTAAATCACAGAGATAAATATTTAGAGTTTAGAAATGGATCTAGTGATCTTCGTGTAGCTCTTGACTCCTTTTGTTGATTAGAATTCGTTCTGAGTCTTCTTCTGGTTTTTGTCTGGAAAACAGAGTATCATCTGTTTCCTTGACTTCCAGGTTCAGCTTGCTTATCGGCTCAAAGAATGAAGAGTTTTGTGTAGTTCTTCTTTAGCATTGATTACTCGATGTATGCTCTATGTTCTGGAGGCTGGTAGTAGTCTCGTGAGTGCAAGTTCTCCAGTTGTTCTTGGCACGTTTTGAGCTTGATCCCCAGTGTGTTCTGTGTGCTCGATCTCTTCAAGTCTCTTGTCACACACACTTTTTGATAACTACACGATGTCTTCTTTTAGGCCTCTGTTTTTTTTGTTTTGTCTTTCTGAGAAGAAGGAATGATTATACTTTTCGATCTTACTTGGTATCGTTTCCTGAAATGGCAACATAAATCATTTAATAACATTAAATGCATAAAAAGTAACAAATGTAACTGTTAGTATAATAAACAAATAGTGTCGAGGATATAGGATTTGACTAGGAAGTTCATTATAGGTAGTCGTTTGTTTGTAGACGTGTACGGTTGACTCGGTGTAGGATCTTCCATCGGTAGCTCTTCAAACTCTTGTCGGTGGCTCTTATCGGTAGCTCTCTGTCCACCGGTAGCTCTGTGCATCGGTAGCTCTGGCTATCGGTAGCTCGGGCTATCGGTAGCTCTCGCTATCGGTAGCTCTGGCTATCGGTAGCTCTGGCTATCGGTAGCTCTGGCTATCGGTAGCTCTGGCTATCGGTAGCTCTGGCTATCTGTGGCTCTGGCTATCGGTAGCTCTGGCTATCGGTGGCTCTGGCTATCGGTAGCTCTGCCTATCGGTAGCTCTGGCGATCGGTGGCTCAGGCTATCAGTGGCTCAGGCTATCGGTGGCTCTGGCTATCGGTGGCTCTGGCTATCGGTGGCTCTGGCTATCTGTCGCTCTGGCTATCGGTCGCTCTGGCTATCGGTCGCTCTGGCTATCGGTCGCTCTGGCTATCGGTCGCTCTGGCTATCGGTAACTCTGGCTATCGGTAGCTCTGGCTATCGGTATCTCTTGCTATCGGTAGCTCTGGCTATCGGTAGCTCTGGCTATCGGTAGCTCTGGCTATCGGTAGCTCTGGCTATCGGTAGCTCTGGCTATCAGTAGCTCTGGCTATCAGTAGCTCTGCGTCTTATGCAAACCACATCTAATTGACTTAGAATTGTTTCAAAGCTTGTATAAACAAGGATATTCGAGATTAACATAAATCATGTGTTATTTAAACATTATTATTAACTTGATCAATGATTTGAAAGAATTAAAATGTAGATCAACAGTAATTGAGAATAGCATAATATATGAACACATAATTGGGATTATCAAAACATATAAATACACGATTGGGATTATCAAACCAGGTGAGGTCAAAAATCTCCCCCTTTTTGATAATCACAACTTATGATCTGACCAAAAATAGTGAGAATATAGTATAAGAGAATATGACATTTATATTCGAATTTTTCAAAGAAAGCAGTATCAGAGGAAATAGAGCAAATAGTAATAGAATGAGATAGATCAAATATTATCATAGTTAGTATTAAATACAATAGTATCAGAGATAAGCTTTGAATGAATTGGTACCAAAGAATGAAATGTAAGAAATAGTATCAAAGGCTCAAATTTCTCCCCTTTGATATTTCTCCCCCTCTCTTTATATTTTCTCCCACTCTTTATATTTTTCTCCCCCTTTCTTTATATTTTTCTCCCCCTTTGTGATAATCAAAAATTGGGAAAGCAGGCATAGAAAACTGATAAATAGAGATAGTGTAAAGAAAAGCATTTGTATTAGACCAGACAAAACTTACATAAACAGAATAGAAAAGAAAAAAAAATTCCTATCAAATAGCTTGGCCACTTTAGTAATCCTGATCTTCAACATGAGATCTTCCTTGTGGATTAGAAGAGGATGCAGGAGGTGAGGATGTGGGTGAGGGATTTGGAATTCCAGAAATGATCACAGGAGGCTGAGCCACTGATACAGTTCCTGGCCTGTATGGGGAAGTTCTTTGAGTGATCATAGGTGTGAGGCTTCGAATGTCCTGAGTAGGAGTCATCTGGATGGGAGACTCAGGAGAGGCAGAGGCAGGTAAGGCAGGAGGGACAATAACTAGTCTGGCATCAACATGCAAAAAGGGCAGCAACAGATTTCTGAAATCCATAATGATTCCTCCTCCTCTTTCCATAGCAGATATAAAATCATCTTTATTCTCCATGAATTTTTCTAAGGCAGGATTCATCTTCCTTAGCTTGCTCACTTGTTCTCGGAAGGCTTGAGTTACAGGGGTAACTTCATGTTTTCCAACATTAGCTTGAAATGATGGTTGAGTTGTTGCTTGGTAAAAATCCTATGGAAATAATAATCCACCTTGTTCTTGATTTCCTCCTGAGAGGCAGATGCCTCTTTCATATGGTTGTGGACGATTTTCACTATTTCCCTGACTGAATCTCTTGTAGAGTGAACTACTCGGCTTAGATCTGATGAGTCCACAGAGCCGCTGGTTGAAATAGAACCAAGATCCTCCTTCATCATAGCTTGTAATTGATTCAAATCAAATGCATGGTTTGAAGATAGAGGACCAACTAAGAAAGATACAGTTTCTTTGAAACTTTTGGTCAAACCACTAATCAGAGTTTGCAGTTGAGAGTCCTAATTTTTAACATGATCCTTTATAGAAGATTTGAAATCTTCAAATACTGAGACCATTTGGCTTACAACACTTTTCACATAGGCTAAATCCTTATCAGCTTGAGGCTTTGAGCTCATGTAAGAATCTAAAGCTGTAACAGACTTCTTTAAGGCTTCAAGATCTGCTTCTATTCTAGAAGATTGGGTCTGTCACTCTTTGACTGCTTCCATCAGCTCACCCATAAAAGTTGACAGATTGAAACCAAGAGAAAGCTCAAAAGATTGTTCTAACAACTTCATTTCTTCACTAAAACAGTGCTTCATCTCTGCAACTGAGGCACTGAAGGATTATTTCAGCTCATGATTTAGGGATTCGAGATCAGACTTTGTAACAAAATCAGTAGGACCAACTGTAGTAGATACACTTGCAGAAGCTAAACTGACTACAGAATCATTCATGACTGATTGAATCGAGGATACTAAAAAAGATTCCATTATCATTACATCCTCTACAAAACTGACTTTGAGATTTTCTTTCAGCACATCTAAATCATGTACTCGGACCACATCAGTAGGTAATAACTCAGAATTGATGACATAACTGATCTTTGGTATATTCAAATATACTTCATTATCCGAATCAGGATAATACAAACCACAGACTATAAAACCTGGGTCTTCTACCCAGTCTTCAGCCTCAACATCCACTGTAACATTTCCAAGATTGGAAAGATGCTCCCCCTCAGTGGGTGCATTCTTATGTACAACAACTACATTCTCTGCTGGTCTTTCTTCATCAGAATCTTCCACAACAACTTCCATCTCAGTAGGAGTAAGGATATTTTATGAAAAAGGTACAGCTTCTTCTCTTTCTTTTTCTACTTCAGCAGTAGGCACAACTGAGTTTCCGATCAATGGACTCAGACTCAGCCTAGCAGAATCAGACGATTCAGATACATTCTATTTTTCTCCTTCTTGCTGAGGAACTGGCTGGTCTTCCTCATGAATAGATAACACTTCCTCTACTTTTCATTTTCTTGAGTATACAAACTCAGTAACAGGACTTGGGGGAAAGTCTGGATCTCCTCCAATATCCATAGGAGATTCTTCCTCTTCTTCTTCTTCTGACTCATCACTGTACTCGGGTTCCTCTTCATCAGGTCCTAAACCTGGATCTCTTTTATCCTTTGGCCTTGAAGGATAATCCACAGGATTAAATTTATCATACACCTTCTGGTCATCACTGACCCATTCTCCTTTCCACGGGTTCCAATTGATTTTCTTGTACTTACAAACTGTAGTAGTGATACAGAAGTTATTCTTAACTACAAATGTCCCATCTTGAGACTCAGCTATCCCTTTCACTTTTATCATCACAGAGATCATTTTGGAAAAGAATAAAGCATTATTCTTTGATTTCGGCCTAATCATGTCTTCCATTTGACTCAACAGCAGTCTGCACAGATTAACTTTCACACCATGTCTTAACAGATGTATAAGATAAATATCTTGATATCTCAGATTAGAAAAATCACCTCTCCTCGGTATCAAAACATGTTGAACAAATTTGTAAAGCAATCTGTTCTCTCCATCCAACTCAGTAGCAACCACTTGCCTTTGACTTCCATTACCCGTTAGTTCTTTTAAAGCAGTCTCATAGTCAAAGATGTTACTGGTAGGTGGAATTTCTCTTGAGACATACCTTGATACACCTTCATGTGGTACTTTTAAACATTCATCCCACTCTACTGAAGAAAACGACATTTCTTTTCCATTTAAAAAAGAACTTACCCGATTCTCATTCTCAGACTTCTCGAAGCTTACGAATTTGTAGAACTGTTTCACTAACTTCGGGTAGTAGGGACCATTGTTATTTGAAAAACAATCTACCCATATCTGATCTTCCAGAATTTCAAGCACCAACGACTTTCTTGGTAGCAGCCAATCTACGCATAGCTCCTTTTCAATCACAATATCTCTATTCTGCAAATGAGGGTTTACTGGTCGCTTTCCCGACCTAGTTCTAACATTACTTCCACTAGCTTCTTGCTGCACTTTCTTCTTCTTTGTTTTATGCTCTACACTGTCATCTCTGCTGGCAGGAATCTTGGTTTTTGCCATCGTGGATTTAGGGTTCTCAGTCGATTAGGGAGCTAAGATTCGAAGGTGAAAGGTTTTGGGTATGGTGGAGTGAGAAGCGGCTTATGCTTAGTTTTATCATGTTGCAATCATAAATAAACGAATAAAGTAAAATAACATAAAAATAAAACGATTCATATTCTTGGCGGTAGACAGAAGTTTTAAAACATTGCATCGGTGAGAATTTCAGCATCGGTGAGAATTTCATCATCGGTGAGAATTGCAGCATTGGTGAGAATTTCAACATCGGTGAGAATTTCAACATCGGTGAGAATTTCAACATCGGTGAGAATTTCAACATCGGTGAGAATTTCAACGTCGGTGAGAATTTTAGCATCGGTGAGAATTTCAACATCGGTGAGAATTTCACCATCGGTGAGAATTTCAACATCGGTGAGAATTTCAACATCGGTGAGAATTTCAACATCAGTGAGAATTTCAACATCGGTGAGAATTTCAACATCAGTGAGAATTTCAACATCGGTGAGAATTAAACATCCCCAGCTCATGCCCAATGTAACTTAACCTATCAGAACGTAAAGGTTTAGTGAAAATATCGGCCAATTGATGTTCAGTGCCAATAAATTCAAGGGTAATATCACCTTTTTGATAATGATCTCTCAGAAAATGATGTCTTACATCTATGTGTTTGGTTCTAGAGTGAGATACAGGGTTCTTAGATATGTTTATTGCACTAGTGTTGTCACAGTTAATTGAAACATGTTTAAACTCAAATCCATAGTCCAATAAAGTGTGTTTCATCCACAGAATTTGTGCACAGCAACTACCAGCAGCTATGTACTCTGCTTCGACAGTAGACAATGCAACTGAGTTCTGTTTCTTACTACACCATGACACTAGGGATCTTCCAAGTAAATGACATGTTCCAGATGTGCTCTTCCTTTCTAACTTACATCCAGAAAAGTCAGCATCTGAATAGCTAGTTAGGTCAAATGATTTTCCTTTTGGATAAAACAAACGTAAATTTACAGTATGCTTAAGATATTTAAAAATCCTTTTAACAGCCAGTAAGTGTGATTCTTTAGGATTAGCTTGAAATCTAGCTCACATACATACACTGAACATAATGTCTGGTCGACTAGCAGTAAGATAAAGTAAGCTCCCAATCATACCTCTGTAATTGGTTTGATCCACTGGTTTCTCAGCTTCATCTGTATCCAACATACAGGAAGTACTCATAGGTGTATCTTTTTTCTTTAATACTATCCAATCCAAAACGTTTTAAAAGATCTTTTGTATATTTACTTTGATTTAAAATAATTTCATCTCTAGTTTAAAAAATTTGAAAACCAAGAAAATACTTAAGCTCTCCCATTAAGATCATTTCAAATTCATTTTGCGTACTTTTTGAAAAATCAGTACATAAAGAGTGTTTAGAAGTTCCAAATATAATATCATCAACATAGATTTGTATAACTAAAACATCTTTAGAAATTCTTTTAATAAAAAGAGTTGGATCAGCAATCCCTTTAGTAAAACCTTTTGAAATAAGAAAATTGTTGAGTCTATCATACCAAGCTCTTGGTGCTTGTTTTAAACCATATAAAGCTTTAGAAAGTTTAAAAACTTGATTTGGAAAATGAGGGTTTGTAAATCCAGGTGGTTGTTCCACAAAAACATCTTCAATTATAAAACCATTTAGAAATGCACTTTTGACATCCATTTGATATAACTTGAAATTCAGATGTGATGCATATGCAAGTAAGATCCTAATAGCTTCCAGTCGAGCTACAGGTGCAAAAGTTTCTCCATAGTCTATACCCTCTTCTTGACTATATCCCTGTGCAACTAGTCTATCTTTGTTTCTAACTATGTTTCCTGATTCATCAACTTTATTTCTAAAAAACCATTTTGCGCCTATTGTCAAGGTGTCCTTGGGTCTGTCAACTAATTTCCAGACTTTGTTTCTTTCAAATTGATTTAACTCTTCTTGCATGGCTATTACCTAGAATTCATCATTGATATAATCATTGATATTTTTGGGTTCTAGCTGTGACAGAAAAGCTTGATATTCAACCTGGTTCCTTAGAGAAGCTCTAGTTTGTTTTCCTCTATCAAGATTACCAAAAACAGCATCTAATGGATGATTCTTTAGAATCTTAATTGATTTGGTAAAGGTTGGACTAGAAACTTCAGGTTCATCTATAGGTTCGGGTTCAACAGAAGCAGATTCTGGAAAAAGTCCAGAAATGGATGTTTTTATAACAGGTTCTTTAGATTTATCATTAAGGTCCAGAATAGACAAATCTTCTTCAAGATTCTCAAGAGAGGTTTTAGGCTCATGTGGATCAGTTTCATCGAATTTGATGTGAACAGATTATTCCACACATTTTGTTCTCTTATTGAAAACTCTATAAGCTTTACTTGAAATAGAGTAGCCCAGAAAAATTCCTTCATCACTCTTGGATGCAAATTTTTCAAGATTGTCTTTGATATTGAGAATAAAGACTTTGCAGCCAAAAACTCTGAAGTAGTTAACCTTAGGTTTCCTATGGTTCCACAACTCATAAGGAGCCCTCTTAAGAATAGGTCTGATCAAGACTCTATTGATAACATAACAAGCTGTATTAACAGCTTCAGCCCAAAAGTAAATAGGCAGTTCATATTCATTGAGCATGGTTCTAGCTATTTCTTGAAGGGTTTGGTTTCTCCTTTCTACTACACCATTTTGTTGGGGTGTCCTAGGGGCAGAGAAATTGTGACTATAGCCATTGTGTGAGCAGTAAGATTCAAACTCATGATTTTCAAACTCACGATCATGATCACTTCTTAGGGTTTTAATCTTCAGTCCACTAAGGTTCTCTACAGACTTGGAATATTTAACAAAGTAAGGACAAGCTTCATTTTTGTGAGCTAGAATGTATACCCAAGTATATCTAGAAAAGTAATCAACAAGGATATAGACATAATTCATCCCATTTAAACTAGAAACTCTTGATGGTCCAAACAAATCCATGTGAACCAACTCAATTGGTTGAGAAGTTGAGACTTTGTTCTTTGATTTAAAAGAAACTTTGTGTTGTTTTCCCTTTTGACAGGGATTACACACTTTGTCCTTTGGGAATTCTAACTTAGGTAAGTCTCTAACTAAGTTTTTCCAAGCCAGTTTTCAAAGTGAGTGAATGTTGTAGTGTCATAATCTTCTGTTCCATAGCCAAGATTCTTTATGAAAAGCATTCAAACAAGAAATATTTTGTTTGGCTAAAGAATTTAAATCAACAGCATAAACATTCACTACTGGAAAAAAGGCCTATACCCACGGTTCCAAACCATGGGTATAGCCCCCAAAACCGTGGGTATAGGCTATACCCACGGTTTTGGGAACCGTGGGCTGGAACGCCGTCGGTATAGGTCCCCAGCCTATACCCACGGTTTTCCAAAACCGTGGGTATAGGTGTTCTGCCACCGTGTCAAGAAAACATTCCCAATTACCACGGTGTCAATGGCTTTTACCCACGGTTTCAAAACCGTGGGTATAGATCCTAAAATAAATCTGCAGGCGGGTTTCGATCCCACGACCTCTTCGGTGCAAAGTACCGCATCTAACCACTGCCCTACTATCAATTATGTGTATATATATTTATATTTAGTTAAATATAGTTATATAAACCGTGGGTATAGAGGGAAGAACCGTAGGTATAGGACTCCCGCCAAAAAAAAATATTTCCCGTGGAAAAAAAAATTTCCCGCGCACACATGGGAAACCTATACCCATGGTTTTTCAAAACCATGGGTATAGGTTTTTTATCCTAGACCTATCCCCATGGTTTTCTTCAAAACCGTGGGGATAGGTACCCCTATACCCACGGTTCTTGAAAACCGTGGGTATAGGTCAATTTTCAAGACCTATCCCCACGGTTTTGGAAAACCGTGGGGATAGACCCCCCTATGCCCACGGTTTTTGAAAACCGTGGGTATAGGGGGTACCTATCCCCACGGTTTTGAGGAAAACCATGGGGATAGGTCCATCTTCCATTAGTGATTTTCATTCCTTAGAGCAGAAAATACTAAAGAATTTTTGGAGTTAAAAACATCACACGAATCATTTTCAAACTTGACATTGAAACCATCGTCACATAATTGAGATATACTAATAAAGTTATATTTAAGTCCATCAATGAATAAAACATTAGAAATTAATACTGAGTCAGTGTTACCAATCTGGCCTAGGCCGATGATTTTTCCCTTAGAGTTGTCACCAAAGGTGACATGACCTTCATCAACCTTTATTAAGCTCTTGAAGAAAGAATAATCTCCAGTCATGTGTCTTGAGCACCCACTGTCTAAATACGATATCTTCTTGTGACAGCTCTTCAAGAAGGTCTCCTATAAAATAGATTTAAACAGGAAATGACTTTGGTACCCAGATTTTCTTGGGACCAGATAGGTTAGCAATCAGGGCTTTAGGTACCCAGATTTGTTTTATTGGTTTTATACAATTAAGAGAAGTAACAGATTTTGAAAGATAGACATTATTTGGTCTATAACCATATTAATATCCTGTTGAAGCATATGAATTTCCAAAACTGGAGCTAGAAATATTTTTTTCATACTTAGGAATAAATCGGGTTCTGGTGAACTGTCTCTGTCCTGGTTGGTATCCTAAACCAGTAGCATATCTAGGTGCAACTTGCTTTCCTAGCATTTGAGTTTGAGCATCCTTTCCATTTGTGAATTTTTCTAAATCCTTTCTAAGTTGGTCATTTGACAGTTTCAGTTCTATATTTTCCTTTAGTAGTTGAGCATTCTTTTCCTTTTCTATATCAAGATCAGATTTATGCTTAACACTTAAAGCATACTGTTTCTTTTAACCTTTGTATTTGTCTTTAAGCTCATTACAGGTTTCTTCCAACATATCACAGTACTCAAATAGTTCAGATTTTGACATGTTTTCCGAATCAGAATCATCTCCAGAATAATATGAATTTAAAACAGGAGTGTCAGATGTTACCTCAGAAGTATTTGTCATGAAACACATGTTGGCTCGATTCCTTTCAGAGTCCGAAGATTCGGCTTCACTAGTGTTGTCTTCTGAAGCACTCTAGGTAGCCTTCATGGCTTTCTTGTACTTCTTTTCTTTGTAATCATATTTCTTTTTGAATTTTAACTTTGCAAAGTCTGCTTTGATATGTCCTTTTCGCTTGCATTCGTAGCAGACAACTTCATCAGTCATGTCAGCCTTCTTCCAATCCTTTTTCCATTTGCCTTGTTGATCATACTTTCCTTTGTAATTTTTTTTCCTAAATAATTTCTTTTTCCTATAAAATTTATTGAATCTCCTGGCTATTTGAGCCATCTCGGCATCACTGTCAGATTCTGAATTTTCACTCGTTGACCTCTCAGTCTCCATTTGTAGTTTATCCTTGTCTTTACTCTTAAAGGTAGTAGTTTTAAACGCTACATATTTTCTTTTGGGTTCCTCATCTTATTCTTTATTTACTTTAAGATCTTCTTCATACATCATCAGCTTACCAATTAACTCCTTGATAGGCAGTGCTCTAATGTCACAGGATTATCTAATTGAAACGGATGTACCTCTCCATCTATCTGGAAAACATCTCAGTATTCTCATAATTTGTTCTTTTGCAGGAACAATCATTCCGAGTGAGCTCATTATGTTTACTATCTCATTGAACCTGAGATACATGTCAGAAATAGGTTCATCAGGCTTCATTTTGAAATTATCATATTTAATAGTATAAGTGTTTAATCTCATTTCTTTAACATTAGTTGTTCCTTTGTGAGAAACAGCCAAGGTATCCCAAATTTCAAAAGCAGTTTTGCATGCAGAAATTCTGTTGAATTCTTCATCTCCTAGAGCACAGTACAGAGCATTCATAGATTTACAATTATTATTGTAAGCAGTCTTTGTAGGTTCATCCCAAGTAGATCTATTAGTAGTGGGAATTTTGTATTCAGATTCAATAGCAGTCCAAATATCAAAACTCATGCTTTCTAGATGAATTTTCATTTTAAGTTTCCACTGAGCATAGTTATTTCCATTAAAGAAAGGTGGCCGGTTAGTAGTAGCACCTTCAAGTCTATTATCCATTATAAACAAAATTTAAAGAGATAAAAATTTAGAAATCACAGAAATTTTAAAAACTTTAAAATACAACTAAAATCCCAGTTGAAAACATAGTACTTTTGAAGATATTAACCACCCTCCGATACCAAATGTTGGTCGGAGTGGACACTCAATAGGGGGGTGAATTGAGTTCCAATTAAAATTTCTACTAAAAAAAATTTCTATTAAAATCCCCCAATTTCAAAAACAAATTAAACTGTAGTGAATTTATACAGATTATAAAGGTTCAATTAGTTTCTCAAAGATTGATTAATTCTCAGTTGACTTAATCTTATAATTAAATTAACTTTTAAAACTAACTTCCTGGTTTATAATAAATATAAACACTTGCGAGTTTAACTATCAAAGTAGATTTTAAGATAAATTATATTTCAATGTAATAGCAGCGGAATATGAAATAAATATGTATTGTATGGATATAAACTTTAACTAAAAACATAGAGGAGTTAACCAAGAGGTTCAGTCTCAAGCCGAGACTTAGTCCTCTCAAAAGTATATATAAAGATGATCCACACCCTGGATCAGGGGTCAACGGTTTACAACTGTCCAGGTCCAAGAACTCTACCACTGTTATTCGTGGGAAACAAAACAACAGCAACCAGCTGTCTAGGTCACACACGACCTCTACCACTATCCACAGTGGGAAAATGAATGAAAAGATAGTGAGTGAGGATTTACAAATCCTCTAGTTAAGGTTTAGGAGACGGTGTGTGTGTAAAATACAACAGATAACACACACTGCTCGTAATGTAAAAAGTAAATCACAGAGATAAAGATTTAGAGTTTAGAAATGGCTCTAGTGATCTTTGTGCAGCTCTTGACTCCTTTTGTTGATTAGAATTCGTTCTGAGTCTTCTTCTGGTTTTTGTCTGGAAAACAGAGTATCATCTGTTTCCTTGACTTCCAGGTTCAGCTTGCTTATCGGCTCAAAGAATGAAGAGTTTTGTGTAGTTCTTCTTTAGCATAGATTTCTCGATGTATTCTCTATGTTCTGGAGGCTGGTAGTAGTCTCTTGAGTGCAAGTTCTCCATTTGTTCTTGGCACGTTTTGAGCTTGATCGTTAGTGTGTTCTGTGTGCTTGATCTCTTCAAGTCTCTTGTCACACACACTTTTTGATAACTACACGATGTCTTCTTTTATGCCTCTGTTTTGTTTGTCTTTCTGAGAAGAAGGAATGATTATACTTTTCGATCGTACTTGGTATGGTTTCCGGAAATGGAAACATAAATCATTTAATAACATTAAATGCATCAAAATTAACAAATGAAACTGTTAGTATAATAAACAAATAGTGTCGAGGATATAGGATTTGACTCCGCAGTTCATTATAGGTATCCGTTTGTTTGTAGACGTGTACGGTTGAATCGGTGTAGGATCTTCCATCGGTAGCTCTTCAAACTCTTATCGGTGGCTCTTATCGGTAGCTGTTATCGGTAGCTCTTATCGGTAGCTCTCTGTGCATCGGTAGCTCTGTGCATCAGTAGCTCTGGCTATCGGTTGCTCTGGCTATCGGTGGCTCTGGCTATCGGTGGCTCTGGCTATCGGTGGCTCTGGCTAGCGGTGGCTCTGGCTATCGGTGGCTCTGGCTATCGGTAGCTCTGGCTATCGGTGGCTCTGGCTATCGGTAGCTCTGGCTATCGTTCGCTCTGGCTATCGGTAGCTCTGGATATCGGTAGCTCTGGCTATCGGTGGCCCTGGCTATCGGTAGCTCTGGCTATCGGTGGCTCTGGCTATCGGTGGCTCTGGCTATCGGTGGATCTGGCTATCGGTCGCTCTGGCTATCGGTAGCTCTGGCTATCGGTAGCTCTGGCTATCGGTATCTCTGGCTATCGGTAGCTCTGCGTCTTATGCAAACCACATCTAATTGACATATAATTGTTTCGAAGCTTGTATAAACAAGGATAATTGAGATTAACATAAATCAGAGATTATTTAAACATTATTATTAACTTGATCACTGATTTGAAAGAATTAAAATGTAGATCAACAGTAATTGAGAATAGCATAATATATGAACACATAATTGGGATTATCAAAACATATAAATACACGATTGGGATTATCAAACCAGGTGAGGTTAACAAAAACTAAGGAAAAAATGGTCCACGTCCTCCCTATATTGAAAGGACAGAGCGCAAATGGATCAATGAGAAATACCACATACCTACAAAAAAATCAGTAGTTGGAATTTTTTTGTGAGCCGACCTCAATGAATGAATAGACTGGGATGGCCTTAAAAACATTCTATACTGGTTACCAATCCATTTAAAGTCAATTGAACTACCAATAAAGTTATTATAAAATCCTTTGGAGGTGATAATTTCATTGACTACAGGATCCCAAGCCTAAAAATCACCCCTAGGGGACCAACAATAATTATCCACAATCGAAGTGATATAATCTGGAAGATTATCCATGTTGCCAAGACGATCCTTGATAGATAGATCAAAATCCATGTTTGAGTCCCCATCCAGGACCAAGTCAATCAGATGATTCCACGTCCATTTAGATTTCCAAAAATGAAGAGAGGAATCCATGAAAATGAGCCACTAAGAGTCGATATCAATTTTTGAAAAAATATTCAGGAAGGCAGGCCACACCAAAGAGTTGACATAATTAAAATTACCTCTCTTAAGCCTATGAATAAACCTATCTTGAAGAAAACCAGTTGCCTCAGATTTCATGTTCAGAAGATTCCATATAAACCTGGACTGTAAAGAGTCGTTGAAACCCAATATATTCTTGATGCCCAAACTACCCTCATCATGGGACTTGCAAACATCATTCCAAGGAACCATTTCCAACCTCCTTTCTAAAAAACTTCCAATCCAAATAAAAGTATTAATAAAATTATTTATTCTCTTGATTAAAACAATCTACCATTTAAACACCATAATAGATTACGCAAATTTGGAGATGTTGGTTGATTTCCCCAGGAAAACCCTACCATCCATGGATAAAGATTTTCCCTTCCATGTGGAAATTTTATTTTAATCATGCTAACAATGATCAAGAAATGAAAAACCTTTGGCCTCAACCAAAACATGGGCACTCCCAAATATTTGAAAGGGAGATGTCCCTCACGAATTCCCTTTACTATAATGATATCATTTTTCCTGATAGATGAGAAGACACATCCAAAGAAAAAAAGGACTTGCTCCAACTAATCACTTGTCCAGAAATCAATTAATAGTGCCAATGGACTCGCTTTATATTCTTGATATTTTCCTTATACCCTTTTGTGAAAAGAATTATATCATCTACATAATAAGTATTTAACTATTATACAGGAGGTTAGCGTGCCCTCATTCAAGGAAAAGTACAAGGTAAGGGTTAATTTTACAATCTCTTTATTATCTGAGGTTTTTTATACGTGAGTGTCTACTGGGACCTCATTATCATCCACATATGTGTTTCATAAAAATGTATTTCAAAACATTTTTACTATTTACTAGACTGTGGTTTAATGTCATTTATACCATTTTTAAATTCTTTATAAAATGGTTAGAAGGGAATCTTTCCATCATTTTCCAAACAAGGTACTTTATGACGGTTTTGACAAATTATGGTAATAATGTTTTTTAACTTATACTGTGGGTGCAGCTATTATCCACCATTATAAAACCATCGAATCTTCCCTTGATTATAAGAATATTTTCAAAATAAATTTTCTATTTTATAATTACATGACTTTTAAATTATTTCTAAATTTCTCTCAAATAATTTTTATTTCATCTATGTCCTCATACTTTGATGGATTTTACCATTGTTTTAAGTTGATTTATTATGATACAATCTTCCATATTGTACTGAAGGTTTTGTGATATGATTGACTATCGATTTGTTTTTTATACCATTTATGGTTTATGGTTAAATTAATAACATTTCTTATGATATTTTTAATACGAATGTTTATGTTATGTTTGAAATCTTTTCCTATGAGGAATGATTGGAATCAGTAAGTGATGGGTTGAGCCCGCTATAGCTCCTCGATGCATCGGTAGGTCTCAGGAGACAAACTAGTGTCTTGGAAAAAGGACATGACAAAATATTATTTGTAGTCTAGGCACAAGGCCTTCACTATGTGGTTATGATGTCTGGCATTATGCATTCCATCATTATAAAATTGGTTTTCGATATTGCATGTGATTATTCGACTAGTAGAATATCCATGTGAATAATTAAATTTAATTATCTGATTTATATTTTCCCAATTATGATGAATTTTATGTTTAAAAGGATTTTGTTTTAGTTTTATACATTTCCTTTAAATTTTTATTCTTATTCATGAAAGTTTCTACTTTATTATTATCCTTACTGAGCATCTGAGATCACCCCTTTCTTATGTTTTATTTTTCCGAGGATGCAAAAAAAAGTATTTTATGATTAACCTAGAGGAATAGGATACAAGATAATAGTGTGTTCAAAGGGGACACAATGATGTTGTTTTTCATTATTTTATGATTAAATGTAAAACTTATGTATGTATCTAGTACTTCCAAGGCTAGAAAATGGATTGTTCTTTTGGGACATGATTCCTTGTATCATGCCAATGTTATGTAATAATGCACCGATTCTGAGTAACTGGGGTCGGGGAATTATAGTTGGTGTCATACTAAGTTTAGTACAAACCTTGAAAAATATATTTAGAAAAACTTTTATTAGAGAACATTACCCTAAGATATACTTTGAGGATTAGTATAGAAGAACTTCCTATAATTTTGGTAATTTATAGATTTAGTTAGTTATCCAAGAAATACATCCATGTCTATATATGAGCATGTAGGGCTAGATTTAGAACAGTTGTACCTAGGAGTGAAAACTCTAACAAGTAGTTTCAGACTTGACCCGAGGTATCCTGGCACACAAAAATGGGCCTTTCTGCACTCTTGGTTACGACACTCCCAGGGGATATTCTTAGGATAATTCACATTTTCTTTAAAAACCATTATGAAGTATTTATGACTATATACTTTTTCAATGAAATATTTTTTATGATTATGGATTATATCCATAAACACTTTAATTTATGTTAAGTTTTTTACAAGTTTTAGAATTATGTATTGCGATTCGTAAACCAATCTTGTGTATGCCATTGTTAAGAAATGGAGCCTAGTGGAAGGAATGGAAACAATATCAAAACATGTAATCCATGTAGGGATTTACCTCCTACAGAAGATAATTATAGTAAAGTTGGTGATGCAACTGGTATGGATCAACTTATCACCATACTGGGACAACTAACTCATGTTATGAATAATAGCCTTACACGTATGGAGCACCCGGATCCACAACATTGAGGTTCAATGTTAGACCACTTTATGAGAAAACAACCACCAACATTCATTAGGACAACAAATCAATTTGTATCTAAGCAATGGATAATTTCCTTAGAGAAAATTTTCCATGCTTTGGGAGTAGTGAAAGGGAAAAATTTGTCATGGAACTTTATCTCCTCATAGGAGATGAAGATCAACGGTGGTCATTGATTCAAAACACAAAGGAATATGATGAAGTATCAAATATGAAATCGAGGGGGTTTAAAGATATTTTCTTAGAAAAATAATTTTCTCGTGACCATCGAGCAGATATAGAAAGACAATTTCTGAATCTAAGGAAAAAGGAGGGTGAGAATGTAACAAAGTATGAGGCTAACTTTACAAGGTTAGCAAGGCATGTTGCAGATTATATATGTAACCAAATAAGTAAGATTGATATATTCTTTGATAGCTAAAAATCATTTCTCCACCGATCATTTGTCTCACAATATTTCTTGTCGTATGAAGATATAGTCTCATGTTCTATCAAGATAGAAAAGGAATTATCTAAGTCTTACGGCTTTAAAGAAAATAAAGAGAATAAGAGATCTGTTGAAAACTCCTGAAATGGGAATAAAGGGAAGAAGGGAAAGTTGCATATCCATCCTATGGTAAATGTGGAAAGAAATACCCCAGAACTTTCCTGAAGGGAATGTGAGTCTATTACAAGTGTGGTGAAAAAGGCCACCAAGATCGTGATTGGAAGGGGAATAATGAGGCTACCAATGTCGAATTCTATATTTTTAAATAAATGGGTAATTATTAAAATTAATTTCCTAAGTGTCAGGTAAACTTACCTCAAAAAGGCCTTGGGATCATGGCCAAGCTTTTGCGACCACTACTACTAAGGATGAAGCTTCGAATGACGCGGTGGCATGTAATTTAATGGTTTCCTAAAAATTAGATAGTGATTTATTTGATTATGGATCATAGCATTGTTTCATATCTTCCTAGTTTTCTATGAAAATTAGATGATTCCAATTTAATTTAACAAGGGAGTTGTCGGTCAAAACTCCTAAGGGAAGTATCATTACAAAAAAGTTTTGTCAATTAGTTCCCATTAGGGCTTATAAATGTGATTTATTTGATGATCTTATCATTATACCCATGATTGAATTTGATATAATCCTCAGAATGGATTGGATTTCAGACCATGATGCAAAAAATTTATTGTAAGAAGAATGATGTTTCAATTTTAGATGATGATACGGAGTACCTTATATTCAGAGTAGAAACATCACCATCTGATTCTTATCTAGATCAACCCCCAGTAGCTCTACTAAATTAAATTATTGGGGAGGAAGAGAATGAAATAAATATGGGTGAGGAAAAGAATTTTAAAATAGAGGATGTACCAATTGTGAAAGAATAATGTGATGTGTTTCCAGAGGATTTACATGGACATCATCTAGAGTGAGAAATTTAGTTTTCCATTGATTTAATTATTGGTTCAAGGACCATATCAAATAACCCTTATAGAATAGACGATGTGGAATTAGTGGAACTAAAGAAACAATTAGATGAATTGAGTAATAAAGGATTTATTCTCCCAATTGTTTCTCTTTGAGGAGCCCATGTTCTTTTTGTTAAGAAGAAAGATGGATCTATGAGGTTTTGCATTGACTACATGGATATAAATGCTATAACAATAATGAGCAAGTATCCCTACCTTGCATTGATGATTTATTTGATCAACTTCATAGAGCTCAATATTTTTCAAAGATTCACCTTCGATATAGATATCATCAGTTGTGTCTGATTAAGGAAGGCATTCCGAAAATAAAATTCCAAACCAGGTACGGGCATTATGAGTTTACACTGATGCCTTTTGGACTAACTAATATACCCTCAGTTTTTATTGATCTAATGAATAGAGTTTTCAAGGAATATCTTGATGACTTTATATTGGTATTTATTGATGATATCTTGGTATACACTAAAAGCTAGGAAGATCAGGAAAATCACTTGCGCATTATTCTAAAAACTCTTAGAAGAAATGAATTATATGGGAAGTTTAGCAAGTGTGAATTTTGGCTTCAGGAGATTTCTTTTCTTGGACATATTGTCTTTAAGGATAGAATCTCTTTTGATTCATCAATTACCAAGGAAATCCAAGAATGGACACCACCGACAAGTATAACCAAGGTATGCGGTTTTATTGGTTTAGAAAGTTATTATCAGCACTTCGTCCATAATTTTTATACATTGGCTAACCCATTAACTAAGATCAAACTTAAAGGGGTTAAATTAGTTTTGAAAAAAGAGTGTGAATAATGTTTTGAGGAACTGAAGAGAATATTAGTCAATGCTCTTGTATTGACTCTACCATCAGGGAATTATGGGTTTGTTATTTATAGTGATGCTTCAATAAAAGGACTTGGTTTCCTCTTTATGTAGAATGATATAGTTATTTCCTATGCATCCTAAAAGCTAAAAAATTCCTGAACAAAACTATCCCACTCATGATCTTGAATTAGCTGCTATAATATCTACTTTTAATATATAGAGAAACTATCTCTATGGTGAAAATGTGATATATATACCGATCACAAGAGTTTCAGGTATATTTTCACATAGAAAGAACACAACATTAGGAAAAGGTAATGGATAAAACTACTCAATTATTATGATTTCACTATACACTACAACCTAGGGAAGGAAAATTAGGTGGAAGATGCTTTGAGCAGAAATGATCATGAAGTTCTAAACAAGATGGGAGTTGAAATGGATCCTATGTACATGGATTTTGTAAAATTGCATATGGGAATAATCAAGGAAGGTAAAACATCAATACTTTTTCAAATGGTTGCCAAACTATCTTTACTAGAATGTTTAAAAAGTTATTAGACTGATGATGAGGAGTTTCAAAAGAAAATTAAAGCTTTGAATGATGGGAGAATGATCGGCTTCATATAAGAAGATGGAATTTTGAAATTTTGGAAGAGACTTTGTGTACTCGACATACCTGATCTAAAAAGGTAATTATTGGATGATGCTTATACCTCCAAGTTCTCTATACACCCTATTAGCAATAAGATGTATAATGATCTAAAAGAACTTTTTTGGTTGGACAACATGAAGAAGAAGATTTCTGATTATGTGTCAAGATGTATGGTTTTTCAACAGGTGAAGGTTAGAAGATAGCATCCTAAAGGACTCATGCAACCTCTTCCCATACATGATTAGAAATTGGATGATATTACAATGGAATTTTTCATGGGGATACCAAAGACTCCAAGGAGGAACGATGCAATATGGGTCATTGTTGATCGTCTTACCTAGTCAGCACATTTTCTTGCTATAAGAGAATATTTACCACTTGAACATTTAGAAAGACTATATATTAACGAAGTTGTAAGACTTCATGAATTACCCCTATCAATTGTTTCTGATTGTGATCCCCATTTTACATCATGATTTTGGAAATATTTTCATATGTCCCTAGATACTGAACTTTGTTTGAGCACTGCTTAGGACCCTCAAACTGATGGACAATTAGAATAAACTATTCAACCCTTAGAATACATGTTGATATCTTTCTCACTTTACTTCCAAGGTTTCTGATGTCAGTATTAACCTATGGTGGAATTTTCCTATAACAATAGCTTCAATTCAAGTATTCATATGGCACCATATGAAGCGTTATATGGAAAAAGATTTCTCATACCAACTTTTGGGGATGATGTTGGTGAAAGAAAACTTGTAGGCCCAGAACTTGTTGAGGAAACAAGGGAAAAGGTGGAGATTATACGAACCCACATCAAAGAAGATCAAACTTGGAAAAAGAGCTATACTAATAACTGAAGGAAGGATTTATAATTTCCAGTAGTAGATCACGTGTTCTTAAAGGTATCTCCATGGAAGGGTGTTATGCGATTCGGTAAGAAGGGAAAATTGAGTCTCAAGTACATCAGACCTTTTGAAATTCTAGAAAAAATTGGAGTTGTAGCTTACCGTTTGGAAATTCCGCCAAGTCTCTCTAAAGATCATGATGTGTTCCATGTATCACTGTTGAGAAAATACATGTCTTCCCTAACGCATGTACTCACCTATGAAGAAATAGAACTGCAACCCGATATGTCTTATTGCAAAGATCCTGTCAAGATTCTTGATACCAGAGAACAAGTGCTGAGAAACAGGAGGAATCGTCTGGTAAAAGTTCTGTGGAGGAACAATAATATGGAAGAGGTGACGTGGGAATCCACGGAAATTACGATGAAGAACCACCCAAATATTTTTATGCAGTAGTATTAAAGAAATTTCGAGGTTGAAATTATTTTAAGTAGGGAAGAATGTAAAACCCTAGGCTTCCATGGTATGTTTCACTTTGAATAATACAATAGTTTGCATTGTAGGATCGAAATAGTGATGTAGATGCTCAATTTACAAGAGGGGGGGTGAATTGTAAACTTTAAAAATTCCTTTGGAACCTTTAATGTTAGTTAAGAATAACTATGTTTTCCTTAAGCAAAGGAAAGGGCTAAGTTTAACAAAGTTAAACTTAGTAGATTCACAACACCTCTAATTCTAAAAGAAAACTTGGAAAGAGATTCCGAACGTAGGTTCCGGAAATATGGTTCCAGAAGTTGACACTTAACAAAAGATTAAAATATGAGATTCTACCTTAAAGCGTATAGAATCTAAATGAAACAGAGTACAAGTAAGGAAGTATAAGAAAGTTATACTTTCCTTATATTACAAAATGCAGCGGAATATAAACAAGTAGTAAAACTACAAGTAACAAGATATAAGTATTTTAACCCAAAGGGAAGGGTATCAGACAACCTTGGATAAAGGTCCCTTGATTTATACTTTCAAGAAAGTCTGTCTTATCCACACCAGGGTAATCCCTCGATACGAAGATCGGAGTCTCTGTCTTGCTATCGCCGTAAGCCCTCAACTTCAAGGTAGTTGGCAACCTCTGTCTTCCTCAGCAAGGAAGCCCTCGAACTTTAAGGTAGTCAGCACCTCTGTCATCCTATCCTCGGAAGCCCTCGAATGTAATCACCAACATTCGGAGTCGCACAAAGCTTTGAGAGTTAATAAGAGTCTCTCTCTCTAGAAATCACTTCAAGAAAATTTGTCAGCCTTTCAGTACTTTTTTCAGCAACGAGCTCTTTCAAATGAGCTCCTATTTATAGGTAAGGTCGGCTCCTTCTCCAACGGTCATATTTTCCTTAAAGATCAGAGGGACCTGTACACGTGTCACTTAGACAACAGTTAGTTTATAACAAAACAAACGACATCGTTTTATAACAAAACAAGTGTAACAGAATGTATGACATCATTTTAATTCTGACTCAAAGGTTCAGAATGAACGCTTCGGAGTAAAGGTTCGGAGTGTAATGAAAATAATAAGAGTAGACAAATTTTAGAAGTGTAAGCAATATAAAAGTTCGGAGTCTAACAAAGATATTTTTCGGAGTCTGAATTAATTCAGAGTGTATAAAACAAAGATACTCAAATTCTGTTTAATAGGTGAATTCGGAATGAGAATTCGGAATAGGAATTTGTCATCAGAAATCGTAATGAGAATTCGTCAACAGAATTCGTAATGAGAATTCTTCATTGGAATTCGTAATGGGAATTCGGAATGAGATTTCTTCATTAGAATTCGTAATGAGAATTCTTCTTCAGAATTCTTATCCTGAATCTGGAATAGAACTTTGTCAGAGTTCATATCTGGAATTCGGAATGAAACTTCCTTATAGTTCTTATCCAGAATCTTAATCCTAAAACAGAATGCTTTATATCAAAGTTTCAATGATTCCGAGAAAATAGAAATGAATCTGAATCTCATACTTAATAAAAATATGGATGAAAATAAGATAAGGATAATTTTTCTTATAAAATCTATTTTGCTTATAAAAGCAATTTTTTAAGAAAGTATTTTTCTTATGAAAGCAATTTTCCTTAAGAAAACGATATTCCTTATAAAAGCGATTTTTCTTATAAAAGAAACTTTCCTTAAGATAAGGTGTTTGTGATTTTAAAAACAATAAGGAATGGAAAAGTCATAAGGAAAACCTTATTGACTCAACAATCTCCCCCTTTTTGGAAAGCACAAACATTCTTACGAAAAAGAAATTCTAAGAAGAAAGAAAAACATTAAGGCTTATCTCCCTTTGCTTTAAGGATATTGATGAATACGACTAACTCCCCCTTAGGCTTTGAAACTCTAAGGATCGTATTCAGATTTCCGGAGTGATAAATAAGAAGGTCTTCTTTAATGAAAAAGCTCCCCCTTAAACAAACTCTTATTAGAGTTTTTCTTTTTCTTAAGGATCTTTTTCTTCTCCCTCTTTGATAAACTCTTATTAGAGTTCTTCTTTTTCTTAAGGATCTTTTCCTTCTCCCCCATTGTGATTTTCAAAAAGAATTGGAGGGAATGGAAAAAAATAACAAAGTACCTGAAAAATTAGTAATGACAACAATAGAAATGACAAGCACGACTTTCATTAAATTTGAAATCTCAGCAACAAAAAGAATACAACAAAAAGATCGAATTTGGTTATTTCGGATCTTTTTCCTTCGTCATGAGCCCCTTTAGAATAGTCTTGATCTTCTTTAGGTCTTTATGATCTTCTTCAGCTTTCTTCTCTAAGACAACTATTCTTGCGGATTGAGCTTCAATTTTTTCTTCTTGAGCTTTGATCTTTTCTTCCTGAGCCTTCATCCTTTCTTCAAAATCAATCCGATGATCCCTTTCAAACATCCTGTTTTGAGAAACAGAATTCAGCTTCCCATTCAGATCTCTCACTTCTTGAATCCGGAAGTTCTTTTCTTCTGTCAACTTCTCTTCAAAGGATGTAGTTAACTCATTTATCTTCTTGTCCTCAGTTTCAAAAGCATCTTTAACATTGTCTTGAAACTCATCGAACAACCTCATCTCTTCCACGGTCTTCTTCGACCAGTTTGTCATCCTCTTGCAAGATCTTCTATGAGCTTCATAATTAACAAAAAACGTATTGAACTGAGCCTCAATCTCAACGCACTTGTCCATAACCATAGATACGAAGTCAGTTTTATGATTTAGAGCATGTTGGAGCATCTGGCATCTTGAGTCAATATTAGAGAAGGTCGGAATGGTTCCCACCAAATTCTTTAAGGACTGAACAACAAAGTCATGCCCCAACGAGGATGACTCTGAATCTGAAATCTTTCTTGGAGAGTTTTCTTCCTCAATAAGCTCCAACTTCCTTTTATATGAATCACCAGATTCCCTTTTCTTGCTAGCCACTGATTTCGGAGTTTCAACAAGGAGTTGCTTTCCCTTGTCTTTTTTCGGAATTGATTCTTGATCAGGAGTTTTCTGATCACTAGTAGACACTTGAACAATCTCATCAACAACTTTTTGAACAAAATCTTCCTCATTCTTATCCTTCTATGGAGTTACTAACTTAGAGGATTCAGCCTCTGAAGTTCGGAGTGATAGATGTTCCGAAGGTGATCCTTTATAATCATCCACTTGTTTCAAAAGATCTACTATTTCACCACTTCCTTCAGCAACTTCTTCTTCCTCACCCACTTGCTGAATCTTCTCGATTTGCTCAACATGCTCAGCTGTAGTCTCTTCCAGAAAATCAAGGTTTCTTCCTGGAGTCTCAGGTAGAGATTCCAAGGAGAAAGATCTTGGAACTGGAATGCTTCCGGATACTATTTCATTAAATTTCAACAAAGCTTGGACTGCCTTAGCTTCTGACATCTTCTTCTTAAGCTTCTTTTCCTTTACTTGTTTTTGAAGCTCATCAGCAGTTTTCTCCTTCAGGGCCTTAGCTTCTGCAGGGTTCAATCCGAACTGCGGATCCCCTTCTTTCCTTTTCTCTTTATCTGCTCTCCACTTTGCAACAACCTCATCAGGATATGCCTTCTTCTTCTTTGGTTTGGGAGGTGCAGTTTGAACTTCCTTAGACTTAGGATCTTCGAGTTCAGCTGCAACTTCCTTCAAATTTCTTTTATTTACTGGTTTGGATGATTCCGGTTCAGCAGCCTTCGAAACTGTTTCTTCTTGATTAGTCAAATCAACGAATTCACCAATATCCTTGTTGAAAGCCACATCCATCCTCTTAAGGGTGTCATCACTAACCAACAAAATTTTACAAACCCTTGGCTTAGATCTGCAGGATTCCTTGAAAGATTCAAGGCACCGAACTATCAACTTTGATAATATTGCTGGGTACATTACGATTTGTGCTCTGAGATTTCCCTTCTTAAGATTCTAAATGGTTATAAGAATGTGCCTCATGAAGTTAAACTTTCTTAGATTTATCAGGAAATCTAAGATATAGATCTCACTCTTCTTCAAGGTGTCTTTATCACCTTTCCTCGGTATGATAAGCCCTTGCACCCACAACTCTAGAATCCGGAAATTTGTGGATAAACTGGAAATCTTCGGAGCCTTTTCATCAGCCAGTCCAAGAGTTTCTAAGGCTTTTTCTTTGTCGAAGCTACCCTTAGAGTCCGAAAAAACATGAGAAATAAATTCGGCTTCTCCTTCATAGGACAACCCTACCAAGCTTGCTGCCTTTGTATAAGAAAGTTTGTAGGTCTTTCCATAAGACTTAAAAGAAAACTTCTCCCTATTATCTTCCAGGAAGAAGGAAACTGTTTCATAGAACTCAACAAGTAACTCTGTAAAAACAGCATCTTGAGTCCCCGGTTTGGATACAGCAACATCTTCACAGCCATTCAACTTAATGTTCTTTGAAATAAGAGAATCATAGTTGTTGAAGAAATCTGGATGAACTAACCTTTCTCTGTAAACAAACCTTTGTGAAATAGGCTTGGTGGATGACATTTCTTGAGACGCTAACTCCGCAGACATTCGGATCTGTAATCCTCTAAGAAGTTTGGAACGGAGACAACTGTAGTTCGAAATGGCCTTAAAACAGAGGGGCAGAGCTTCGAGACGCGAGAGCTTGAAATCGATGTGGGATGAGTATTTGGGTTCCTTTTATATAGGCAATGAAATGACGGTTCAACTTCCACGGTTGATCTGACAGTTGTGATAAGCTGAGATCAGATATGACGGTTGAAAACTTGAATCCGATCTTTTTGAGGTTTTTTATTTAAACAAGGAATTAAGAAAATTAAAATCAGAAAACATAATACAAGAAAATGCCAGCAAGCAAAATATGACTACGAAAACTTGAGTAAGGTAATCATACCTTTCGGATTGGATTAGGAGGATTATTCGTAATGGGTAATATGACAAAGACTAGAAAAAAACATTATTATGAGAAGATAGATTTCGCAAATATTTTACTATGGAAAATAAACTTAGTACTAAAAACTCATTACGGAACATTCATTATGGAAAATTTACTACGAAAAACACATTACGAAGAATTTAGTATGAAAATTCCGTTATGAAAAATTCTAGTACGAAATTTTCCATTCCGGAAATTTTCAATACGAACACTTACATTCCAGAAGTATTCTGTACGAATATGTCTATTTTAGAAAAAAAAATGTAGTTCCGGAAATCTCCATTCCAGAAATCTTTGTTCCGAAAAGTTTGAAAACAAAATTTTGAAAAATTTTGTTAACCAAACAATCAAATGTACTCCCCCTGTGAAAAGGAGTTTATTACTGTAAGGATATTTTTTCCAACAGAAAGTTAATTAAGAAATATTACCTTATGGTTATCATTGCTAACTTCTGTTTAATATATTCAAATCTATCAGAAGGCAAAGATTTTGTGAAAATATCATCAAGTTGTTCTTGCGTTCCGATAAATTGAAGAATAATATCTCCTTTAAGTGTGTGATCCCTAAGAATGTGATGTCTAATATCTATGTGTTTTGCACGGGACTGATGTGCAGGGTTCTTACTAAGGGAAATGGCACTTGTGTTATCACACAAAATTTGAGTTTTAGTAAAACTCAAGCCATAGTCTGTGAGTGTGTGTTACATCCACAACACTTGTGCACAACAACTTCCAGCTGCTACATATTCAGCTTCAGCAGTGGAGAGTGCTACAGAATGTTGCTTCTTGTAGGACCAAGAAACTAAAGAATCTCCTAAGAAATGACAAGTCCCGGATGTACTTTTTCTATCCATTCTACATCTACCAAAGTCAGCATCAGAAAAGCTTTTTAGAACAAAATAATTTCCAGAAGTATAAAATAATCCTAGATCCATGGTTCCCTTAAGGTAGCGAAAAATTCTTTTTACTGCCTTTAAGTGAGATTCCTTAGGATTGGATTGATATCTTACACATAAGCATACTGAAAACATTAAGTCTAGTCGACTAGCTGTTATGTAAAGTAGACTTCCTATCATACCTCTAAAAGATGTTTGATCTACTGGTTTCCTAGATTCGTCAAGATCTAAAGAGTTTGAGGTACCAATGGGAGTACTTATACTCTTAGTGTTGTCATAACCATACTTTTTAAGAAGATCTTTAATATACTTATGTTGAGATATGTAGGTTCCTTCTAGTTTTTGAGAAATTTGAAAACCAAGGAAAAATGTTAACTCACCCACTATACTCATTTCAAACTCAGATTTCATTAGACTAGCAAAAGAGTCAGTCAAAGATTGCTGAGTTGAACCAAATATAATGTCATCAACATAAATTTGAACAATCAAAACATTTTTCTTATCTTTCTTTATAAAAAGGGTTGGATCTTCATTTCACTTAACATAGTTATTTTGAAGCAAAAATCCAGTGAGTCTATCATACCATGCTCGTGGGGCTTGTTTAAGGCCATACAAAGCTTTGGTAAGTCTAAAAACATGATCAGGATGTTTTGTATCTTCAAATCCAGGAGGTTGTTCTACAAAAACTTCCTCTTGAACATAACCGTTAAGAAAATCACATTTCACATCCATTTGGAAAAGTTTGAAATTAAAGAATGCTGCAAAGTCAAGTAGAATACGGATAGATTCAAGTCTAGCTACTGGAGCATAGGTTTCTTCATAGTCTATTCCTTCTTGATGATTATAGCCTTTAGCAACAAGTCTAGATTTATTTCTAATAATGACTCCATTTTCATCACATTTATTTCTGAAAACCCATTTTACTCCAATAACAGAAGTTTCCTTAGGTCTTTCAACCAAGGTCCAGATTTTATTCCTTTCGAATTCATTTAGTTCATCTTGCATTGCTTTGATCCAATAATCATCACCTAAAGCTTCATCAGTGCTTTTAGGTTCAAATTGGGAAAGAAATGCTAGATGTTCTACTTCATTTCTTACGGAACTTCTAGTCCTTACAGGTTGGTTTACATCACCAATGATACTATCACTGGGATGATTCTTAAGAAACACCTGATTTGGGTTTTGTAGAACCTGTTCATCAACATAGGGTAGAAAGTCTTCTGGGGCAAATGTTTCAGAAGTATCTTCTAGAACAATTTCCTTATCAGAAGGTTCTTCTATCAAAGGTTGACAATCAGTTTTTGAAAACACATCCGAGGGAGAAGGCTGGGATGGTTTAAAAACAAATGGATCTGATTCATCAAATTTTACATGTACTGTTTCTTCAACAGTACAAGTATTTTTATTAAAAACTCTATAAGCCTTAGAGGTTGTGGAATATCCTAAGAAAATTCCTTCTTCTGATTTTGGTGTGAATTTATGTAAATTATCTTTATTATTAAAAATTAATACTTTGCAACCAAAAACCTTGAAGTAGGAAAGTCTTGGTTTTCTACCATTCCATAACTCATAAAGAGTTTTATTAAGAAAAGGTCTAATCAAAACTCGATTTATAGTATAGCAAGCAGTACTTACAGCTTCAGCCTAGAAATGTATAGCAATAGAATATTCACTCAACATGGTTCTAGTTATTTCTTGAAGAATTCTATTTCCTCTTTCAACTACACCATTCTGTTGAGGAGTTCTAGGTGATGAAAAATTGTGAGTAATACCTTTCTTACTACAAAAAGTTTCAAAATATGAATTTTGAAATTCTCCTCCATGATCACTATGAATAATTTTCAATGGAAGGTTTTTCTCATTTTTAACTTGAGCTCTAAAACTTTTGAAATAGGAAAAAGCTTCAGATTTCTTTTCTAGAAAATAGACCCAAGTAAATCTAGTGTAATCATCAACTAGAACAAACACATAGTATTTGCCTCCAATACTTCCAGTTTGTGTTGGACCAAAAAGATACATGTGCACTAACTGTAATGCATCAGTTTTTGAGACTTCACCGATTGACCTAAAACTAGATTTATGTTTCTTTCCATATTGACAAGGATCACAAACTTTAGAAGAATCAAATCTAAGCTCCGGTAGATCCTTAACTAGTTTCTTCTTAGAGAGTTTACATAGGTTTCTAATATTACAGTGTTCTAATCTTCTATGCCATAACCAAGAATGATCTTCCATTGCACTTAAGCAAGGTAAATCTTGACTCCTGAGGTCTTCTAGGTTCAAAGTGTAGACATTCTCTTGCCTATTGGATGAGAGAATAAATTCTTCCTTGGAATTGTGAACTAAACACTTATCATTCCTAAAATTCACAAGGTAACCTTCATCACATAACTGACTTATGCTAATGAGGTTGTGCTCAAGACCCTTAACAAAAAGAACATTTGAAATCAAGGTTTTACCAAGAAAAACAATATTACCAATACCAACAATCTCTCCCTTAGCATTATCTCCGAAAGTTACCTTTCCTCCTTTCGTTTTGATAATCTTTTCAAAAAAACTTTTTGTTACCAGTCATGTGCCGGGAACATCCACTATCCATGCACCAGGTATTGTTGCTAGTACACTCTTTTTTTTCCTGAAATTAATAAGAAAATTAAATTTTCGGAATCCAAACTTGTTTGGATCCTAGATTTCCAGAAAATAAAATTTTAGGAACCCACATCTTCTTAGAAAAGTAAGCTTTGTGAAATCCTAGAGATTGGATTTTGTTTAAGGAACAATTCTTTGCCCAGTGACCACCACATTGACACTTGGTACAAAATGGGGCACTTTGAGGAACAATATAATTATTACTAAAAATAGGTTTTTCATGGGTATAACCAAATCCAGATTTATTTCTTAAAGGTCGTATTTGGGAATACATCTTATCAAAATTTTCTTTACCATGGGTATATTTTGATAAACACTTCTTTAAGGAAAAAATTTCGGACTTGAGTTTTACAACCAAGTTTTTATCCTCAAAATCATTAGTTTTAGAACTAGAGTTTGGCTCGAAAACATTTTTCTTAGAAATTACTTTTTCTAATTCTTTAGAAAGTTTGTTTTTCTCAGAACTTACTTCCTCAAGATTTTTTGAAATATTTTCAAAATCATCATTTTTCTTATCAAGATCTTTAGAAATATCTGATATCTCTTTTGTAAGAATAGAATTCCTAGATTTTGCCTTATCAAGTTTCTTATTGAGTTTGGAATTCTCAATCTCAAGAAGTTAAGCAAACCTAGAGACTTCTTCATAAGTGGGTAAAGTATTTTCTTCACCAGAAGATGATTCTTCATCAGAAGAGTTATAATACTTACTATCATAATAATTTAAAGAAACATTGGTCAAGGATTCAGCATTTCGTACCTTAGCCATAAGACAATAATTATCAATAGGTAATCTGGATATAAGACCAAGATTCTTCTGTCTTAAGATTCATAATCAGAAGATTCATCTGAAGAGTCACCACCAATGGCACTCCAGGTGTCATTTGCTTTCAAAACATTCTTAGGTTTAGCTTTATAATACTTCTTTCTGTTCCTGTCTGAATGTATTTCCTTCCTTTCTTTCTTTTTGAGCATAGGGAAATCTGGTCTAATATGTCCAGCTCTTTTACATTCATAACAAATAACTTCTCCATCTTTCTTATCTTTCCTTTCCTTTTTCTTATACTTAGATTGAAAATTTCTCTGGCCGGCTATCTTGTTCATCCTTCGAGAAAGATTTGCTAATTCATTTTCTGAAACTTCACTCTCACTTGATTCGGATTGGAAAATAACTTTCATAGACTTGGATCTGGTTACTCTCTCAGGAGTCTTAGCTTTCATCTGATTTGAAGTTGTATTAAAAGCAACAATACCATTTCCATTCTTCTTCTTGATGTTGTTTGCATCTCTCTTCATTCTAGTTTCATGTTGTATAAGAGTTCCAAATAATTCATCAAGAGTAATTTGAGTGACCTTCCTGTTCTCATCTATAGCTGTTCTCTTGGATTCCCACTCATTGGGCATAATATCAATTATTTTATCCACAAGAGCTTCATCATCTAAACCTTTATCTCCCATAGATTGTAGACTATTGACAATAGTCATAAATCTTTGTTGAACTTTACAGATAGGTTCTCCATAAGGAAAATTGAAGCCATGATATTCAGCTCTAAGCATAGCTCTTCTAGTATCAATCACTTTGTAAGTCCCAAAGTGTGTAACCTCTAACTTCTTCCATATACAGTTAGCTACTTCACAAGAAGAAATTTGGCTATATATATTTCTGGTCATTGAACATAGTAAAGTGTTGCGTACCTTATAGTTTAGTTGATATTCTTGCTTTTCTTGATTAGTAAAAGATCTGACTTCCTTGTCAGGAATTTTATAATCACCAGTAAGCATAAAAAAGTTGTCTACTCCAGTATTGATAACAAAATTCTTCATACGATCTCTCCAGTATTCATAGTCATTACCATCAAAGATTGGTGGTCTTGTAGGATTCAGATTATCAATTGATCCAACATTGACTCCTGCCATACTTAAAATAACTTTACACACAACCTTGTTAGTAGAAAAAGTTCATAATCCCAAAGTTCGGAATGGGAAATGGAATGGTAAAGTTCGGAATGAGAAAGTGAGCAAGAAATACTTATTCGTGAGTATAAGTATTTCAGAGACCTCCTCTGATACCAATTGTAGGATCGAAATAGTGATGTAGATGCTCAATTTATAAGAGGGGGGTGAATTGTAAACTTTAAAAATTCCTTTTGAACCTTTAAAGTTATTTAATAATAACTATGTTTTCCTTAAGCAAAGGAAAGGGCTAAGTTTAACAAAGTTAAACTTAGTAGATTCACAACACCTCTAATTCCAAAAGCAAACTTGGAAAGAGATTCCGAACGTAGGTTCCAGAAATATGGTTCCGGAAGTTGACACTTAACAAAAGATTACAATATGAGATTCTACTTTAAAGCGTATAGAATCTAAATGAAACAGAGTACAAGTATGGAAGTATAAGAAAGTTATACTTTCCTTATATTACAAAATGCAGCGGAATATAAACAAGTAGTAAAACTACAAGTAATAAGATATACGTCTTTTAACCAAAAGGGAAGGGTATCCAACAACCTTGGATAAAGGTCCCTTGATTTATACTTTCAAGCAAGTCTATCATACCCACACCAGGGTAAGCCCTCGATACGAAGATCGGAGTCTCTGTCTTGCTATCCCCGCAAGCCCTCAACTTCAAGGTAGTTGGCAACCTCTGTCTTCCTCAGCAAGGAAGCCCTCGAACTTTAAGGTAGTCGGCACCTTTGTCTTCCTATCCTCGGAAGCCCTCGAATGTAATCACCAACATTCGGAGTCGCACGAAGCTTTGAGAGTTAATAAGAGTCTCTCTCTCTAGAAATAACTTCAAGCAAATTAGTCAGCCTTTTAGTACTTTTTTCAGCAACGAGCTCTTTCAAATGAGCTCCTATTTATAGGTAAGGTCGACTCCTTCTCCAACGGCCATATTTTCCTTAAATATCGGAGGGACATGTACACGTGGCACTTAGACAATGGTTAGTTTATAACAAAACAGACGACATCGTTTTATAACAAAACAAGTGTAACAGAATGTACGACATCATTTTTATTCTGACTCAAAGGCTCGGAATGAACGCTTCGGAGTAAAGGTTCGGAGTGTAATGAAAATAATAAGAGTAGACAAATTTTAGAAGTGTAAGCAATATAAAAGTTCGGAGTCTAACAAAGATATTTTTCAGAGTCTGAATTAATTCAGAGTGTATAAAACAAAGATACTCAAATTCTGTTTAATAGGTGAATTCGGAATGAGAATTCGGAATAGGAATTTGTCATCAGAAATCGTAATAAGAATTCGTCAATAGAATTCGTAATGAGAATTCTTCATTGGAATTCGTAATGGGAATTCGGAATGAGATTTCTTCATTAGAATTCGTAATGAGAATTCTTCTTCAGAATTCGTATCCTGAATCTGGAATAGAACTTAGTCAGAGTTCATATCCGGAATTCGGAATGAAACTTCCTTATAGTTCTTATCCAGAATCTGAATCCTAAAACAGAATGCTTTATATCAAAGTTTCAACAATTCCGAGAAAATAGAAATGAATCCGAATATCATACTTAATAAAAATATGGATGAAAATAAGATAAGGATAATTTTTCTTATAAAATCTATTTTTCTTTTAAAAGCAATTTCTTAAGAAATTATTTTTCTTATGAAAGCAATTTTCCTTAAGAAAACGATTTTCCTTATAAAAGCGATTTTTCTTATAAAAGGAACTTTCCTTAAGATAAGGTGTTTATGATTTTCAAAACAAGAAGGAATGGAAAAGTCATAAAGAAAACCTTATTGACTCAACATGCATTGTACACAACTCCGAGTTTTAACACACCACGACCAATCAAGCTATCTATTATGAATAGTAATACCGATTTTTTGAAATTTTATTATTTTTAATTTTTAAAATGGACTTCATTTTAGTATTTGGAATATCAAAATTATCCTAGGGTGATTTTTGGTAGTTTTCTGAAAGCATTCATTTTTTGAAGAAGAGTGAAAAACAGTACGTTATAGTTTAAAAACCGAATTTTATTTAAATTAATATTTATTTTATTTAAATTTATTTGAAGTCAAAATAGATACATAATACCTATATTAGTTCAATCTAATTCATTGGAGTCATTTTTTAAAAATATTATATGTATAAAATTTTATTCATCTTTTTAACGTCTTTTACCAACCTACTAGGCACATTTGCAAATTTTCATAAAATGTAATTTATCCACTTATGAGAATTTAATTTATAAATTCTGAGAGACACTGTTGATATCAGTAAGTAAAATTTTGTTCAATAAGATGAAAATAATTTTTTGTGAATCGTAACTTTTGACTTTAATTTACCACGGTTAAAAGTAAATAGGGTAATTAAAGGTAAAAATGATATTATTATTACCCCAAAACAATTAACAATACAATTGGATAATTTTATTTTGACCAAAATAAACCTTAGGAATAAAATATGATCCTTTTGGTCCACTTGGATTACATAAGGATATTTATTATTATTTAATTTAAAGAAGAGTTTAAAGTGTTAATTTCAAGTTTTCATAACTAAAACATTTTTAATATAGGGTTATACATAATATAAATTAGACTATAAATATTCATAAGAAAGATAAAAATATTTTGGACATAATGGTATTTTATTTATAATTCTTAGACATTAAATAATTAAATATATTTATGACACAATGATGATGTAGAAATTACCTTATCAATGAATGATTAAATTAATAGATATTATAAATATCCAAATAAATGTAAATTCAGACTTTTGATAAATTCCACTAATTTTCTAGGTTAATATTACATGTTAGGGTGGATTAAATAAATTTTTTTCTAATTAATCAAGTTGTTTTTACTTTTTCAAAAATCAAATACTAAATAGGGTCAAAATTGACATATATGAGTTCTCAAAAGAAATACTATATTATTAATTGATATAATATTTCTAAAAATCCAATTTTTGGGAAATGAAATTATAAAAGGTTACATATATCAATAATGAATTACTTGGGGATCTCTTGACTTTTTATATTATGTTTATTAACCATTTATTATAATAATACACGAATATTTGGTAAAAGATAAAGTATTTAACTAAGAGTTAAATCTAGAAGATAAGGATAATATGGTGATCAAAACCTATCTAAAACCTTTTGGTTGAGTTTTTTTCGACCCATATGCATATTATCCTTGAAATAAGTCCTTTTAGAGCCATTATAAATCGAATATGATTGCATAATAAAATAATATTTCAATCTTTTCCTAAAGTGACCCTCACCTCTCCTATAAAAGGGTACTTACCCTTCTCTCAAAATCACACCTCCAAAGCCTTTGGCTTAGCAAAACCTACCCAAATATCCTCCCAACTACACTCAATTCAACCTGGAGGCAATACATTGATCTGAAATCCATCTTAAGGATCCATTTGGTCAAATAAAAAGGAAACACCCGAATAAGATGTAATAATTGCATCACCTCCTTCAAAGTTATTTTCTTCTTACGCTTCCTCTTTCTTTGTTATTTCCATAGAAAAATAAGAAATCCAGTACTTTATATAGACTATAATTTTATTATAAATATTTAACAACCAAATTCCTTATTCTATCCATCCTATGAATGAAAAATTCACCATACGTGTGTACGTACGACATACCGTCTCCACATCGTGGTGTATTGCGTTATTCAACACTTCATTATTTGGATCGGTATAATATTAACATAATTGATGTAAATAATAAATATAACATATTAATTATTATGTATATATGATATACCAACCAGTTACATATTATTTTAATATCAAAAGAATTATATTTTCACTCATGTGTACGTACAGATTACCGTCTCCACGAACGTGATAAAATTCATTTCCTCATCGTAACCATTCATGAATAATTTTCATTTTATGATTAAAAATAATTTTCAAGAACTTAATATCATTATATATATGAATCATATATATCCTATTGATAGAAAACATGGCTTAGGTAACCAAGTATATAAAGGGAAATGAATTAGTTAACACCTGAAATAATGATACTACTGAAATATTATTAACAAAGAAATATTATAAGATCATATATGATATAATATTTATGTATGCGGTTATTCTATAATTTAATAACAATTATTTAACTATTATATAGTATTTTAACATACTCTCAATCAAGTAAAAGTTCAAGGTAAGGGTTAATTTTACAATCTCTTTATTGTCCAAGATTTTTTATACGTGAGTATCTACTGGGACCTATTTATCATCCACATCCTTGTTTCTTAAAAATTTATTTCAAAAGGTTTTTACTATTTACTATTATATGGGTTAAATTAATTTATACAATTGTTTTACTTTTTTATAAAATATTTGGAATGTAATCATTCCGTTGTTTTCCAAACAAGGTAATTTATGACCTTTTCGACAAATTAAGGTAAGGATGTTTTTTAACTTATACGGTGGTGTGGCTATTATCCACCATTATAAAACCATCGAAGATTCCCATATAATCTTATATTAATTTTTTCATAATAATTTTTTTCTTTTATAATTACATGACTTTTAAATAAATTAAAATTTTCTCTTTAATAATATTTATTTCACCTATGTCAACATCTTTTAATGGATTTTACACTTGTTTGGAGTTGATTTATTATGATACAATCTTCTATGTTGTATTGAAGGCTTTGTGATATGATTGACAATGGATGTGTTATTTTTATACCATTCATGGTTTATGGTTAAAGTATTAACATTTCGTATTCTAATTTTAATACAAATGTTTATGTTATGTTTCAAATATTTTCATATGAGGAATGAATTGGACTTAGTAAGTGATTGGGGAGCCCTCTATAGCTCCTCGATGCATCAGTAGGTCTCATGAGACAAACTAGTGTCTTGGAATAAGGACTTGACAAAATCTTATTTTTAGTCTCGGCACGAGGCCTTGACTATGTGGTTATGATGTCTGGAATTATGCATTCCATCATCATGAAATTGGCTATTGATATTGCATTTGATTATTCGACCAGTAGAATATCCATGTGAATAAGTAAATTGCATTATTTGATTTTTATTTTCCATATTATGATGATGTTTAAGTTTAAAAGGATTATGTTTTATTTTTATACATTGCATTAAAAATTTTAGGCTTATTTATGAAAGTTTTAGCTTTATTGTTATCCTTACAGAGCATATGATCTCACCCCTTTTTTATTCTTTATTTTTTCCAAGATGCGGAGAAGTATTTTACGATTAACCTGCAGGAATAGGTAAGGGATATGAGTGTCTTCACAGGGGACACAATGATGTTGTTTTTCATTATTTTATGATGTAAAGTAAAACTTATGTATGTATATAGTACTTCCAATGCTACTAAGCTAATCGGTATTTTGGGACATGATTCCTTATATCATGCCAATGTTTTGTAATAATGTACCGGATCTAGGTAACTGGGGTCAGGGCATTACATACTTTCCATAAACCTTATTCAAAATTTTATTTTTTTCTCTTGAGATTTTTATTCTACTCAATACATAGTTTTAATTCATATCTCACCATATGATCTATGAATGTTTCTTATCCCCACTCTATGTCACTACATGTGAATATATTATTCTTCTCTACATGTGTCAATATATTTGTAAAATTTCATAAATAATTATCCGCAAATTTACTACATTTTTATGTCTCTTATTATTTATCCGTTCCCATCAAATGTATTATTATTTTGGGGAACTACTTCTTACTATAACAAGATTTATTCATAGACTTTTAATTATTTCCCAATTTATTATTTTGATATTTATTATCAGTTTTAATAACCTCAAATAAATAATTTTTTATTTGGATATTTGGATATAAAATTACCAATGCCACGACATAACAAGCATTTTATGGAGAACATCCCTATATATTTAACTTTACCTTTTCAAAAAAATGGAGATAAGAGAAATAATACTCTTACCATGCTCATATATCTCATATTAATCATCAGATCACCTAGATGGATTTTTTTCATCTTCTTTTTAACTTCAGGTTTCTCATGGATTCAAAATTCAGCTATTCTTTCACATTCTTTTTAAATGATGGTGCTTATCACATTTCACAAGAAATGAGAATATTATATATCTCATTAATAGAAACATCCTCCCTGTATTGTAGAGTAGAATTCTCCAGATCAAATATACTTGGTAAGTCACTCATGAGTTTATTTACAATGGTGTAATCTTCTAGTTTTTTAAAAAATCATCTAACATTTATCAAAATTTCATTGAACCTACTGAATTAATCATCAATGTTTTCTTCTTCACCCATTTTAATATAATTAAATATGATTCTCTAGATTTGGTTCATATCTTCTTTAAATCCAACCATTCCCTCATAAATGATTTTAATTTTATCCAAGAATTAATTTTCTTTTTTAAGTTCAATCACTTTTGTGAAAACTTTCTCAGAAACATACATGATAATGATCTTTTTATATTTTCAATCAACATCAAGATTAATTTATTTATCAAATAAAATATTTCACCTATTTATATCGGTGTAAATTACACTATTTATATATCAAGAACTTTATGATCTAAAGATAAAAATAATGGAATCATTATATTTCTTCAACCGTGAAAATTCTTTCTACAATGTAAATGAAATCATATATTATTGATTGAATTTATATTTTTCATATTTCAAAATAAATAAAGAATATAATAAGGGGAATATTCATTTATAATACCAATTTTCAGTGTTAGTGGATCTAATATCTACACTGAGAGAGGGTGAATCACTATATCCCAAATTTTATAAATTATTTATTATATTAGATATTAACCTCTATGGATTGTTAAGATCTGATTATATGACTTGAATAATTAATCTCAACCATGTATCATGAGTATAGAAAGTAAAGAAGAACAAGTCACATAATAATTTTTATATGTTTTGACCTCGGTGTGAGAGACTTCACCTTCCCATATTTATTGATATCATGATCCATATATTTACTACTATGAATGTAACACCAATTTACAATGGTTTGGATGGTATCATCCTTCACCTAAAGTTTTAAAATATCACTAGTTAAAATATTTCTATATTAAATCCCACCTATTATAATGAAAATCAAACACCACTAGTTTAGAAAGTACATTGTTTAGGTTCATGTTACTTCAGAAAAAAAACGAAATCCTTCTATCTGAGATCAAATAGAAATTACTAGAGAATATAACTCCCTATAAAAGAACAACATAATCAAAAATTACTTGTTGAGTAATCATGAAATTTCATAGACTATTCTTGGTTATTTCTTGAAAATACATAGAACATTGATTAAACTTCTCATCTATAAAATCTTAGGTAGGAATATTTTCGGATTACATACACTATGACTTATAGAATTCACCCGTATCCTCTTCCCCTATTGTATCTTTTTCTCACAAACTAACACACACCTTCTTTGTTGTTCTCTCTTCAATTTTTTTCAACAACCATATTCTATATCTTTAAAAAATCTATATTTGTTTCTATATTAATTGTCTTTCAATTTTTCATATACCTAAATTTTTATTTTATAATATGTCTCAATATTTCCAATCGAAATAATTATTGAAGTAAAACCATTTTTTCCACCATAAGACTCATAAATATATCACTAAAAGTAAAAATTGGGTATGTCTCTCATGTTCTCATGTAGTGTTCCCAAAATAAAATTTTATTATTCCCATAAGATATGTAAAATATATGGACGCATAGACTTTTGATCACCCATTAAAATAACATAAAAATAAGTTGTTTTTTATATTTTATAATTAACCATCAAATATATATTATTAGTTTTGACTATATCACCTCATCATCAATGCTATCTAACATACTTATGTTATAAAAAATTTTCTTAACTAAATAATAACACTTTTGAAAACTCTAAAACATGAAAAGAATCATCATAATTCACAACCTGATTGGTATGTGATTTAGTGACTGAAAAATAACTAGGTATCATCCTAGTTATATTCCATATTTATTATCATCATTTTCTTCATAGGTAGACTCAACTACACTTCATATCTCTCTCATTAAAATTTATTCTTGGATGATATCATTCTTCATTATGAGTTGATCATAAATTCCTCATAGGGATTCAATAAAAATTTAATTTTAATATTTAAAACTCTTAGTGATTTTTAAATCATCAAGTTAAAAATGTCTAGATTTTTCATGAAAAAAATTATTCTTACTTCATGTTATCAATAAGAACTTATACTTGATCCCAATCCTAAATTACACACCGCTTGAGGGTTTGTGTTGTTTAATAACAAATAACTATAACTTTGAGATCATCCCAATATCAATATTCTTAAAAATATAAAACTCTAGATAATTTTTAAGTATATAGTAATATTGGAAATTCTCATAGTTATAACTCATACACATTCGTAAATAAATCTTACAAAGAATCCAATGAATCATATATATTTTTAATGGCTCATAAATGACTCATACCCAAAATGAAATCACTCATACATAACTTTATATGACAAATATATGGATCAAAGTAATACTTATGAAGGGTCAATAATAAATAATATTTGGATCCTTTACCTATAAAAGACTCATACATAGTCACGCATTTATAAAATATCCAATATTTATTACATATGATCACTCATACTCAAGATAGAGAAATTACTCATATGTGGCACTCGAACTTAGGAAATATTTCATTTGGAGCTCCAAATTCAAGAAATAATAAAATTGATTCACAATTTATTTAGTTATTCTCAAGTCCTTTTCCAAACACATCAAATATAGTGTTGATAAAAAATAAAATTGTCAAAAAATGCTCAAAAAATTCTTCCAATCCATGGAGATCTTTAATCTTCACTTGGGTTCTTTGGATCACATAAAGAAGATTGTCATGTGTATGATGCGTAAACATTGTTTTTATGATTCTAATATTAAGGTGAAACATTTTAGGTATATTTTATAATTAGTTATCTTAAGAATAATTTTTCATGGCCATAAATTTATAACCATGATACTTTCTAAGGGGTCAGTTGTATAACATTTTGACTAAAGTTGATTATAATATACATATCTTTTTTATAGGAATTATTTTTTATGAGTCAATACAATAAGTTATTATTGAAATAATACCATATATAATTTATAATTTTATTCTTGTAGTAAATATTTATGAAATTTAACTTGTTATTTTTCGAACAAAATTGGTTCTATTTTGTATGAATTGATGTGGTCAATTCCAAGTCCTTCCATAAAGTCTTATAATTTCTTAGATCCAGTTTCCCATGTAATTCTTATGTATTATGATGTCTAGGGGTGTATCCCTATGAAATTAAAGGTTTTATAATGTTTTTATTTTATTAAATATATTTAAAATGGAATAATGATTTATAAAAGTAGTATTAGAAATTTGAAAATGATTTTTTTAATATATGAATTTAATGTGAATGTTTAAAACTAATTTTATCTATTTTAAAAGTAATTTTTTAATTATATAAGTAATATAATATTTTTAAAGAAATATATTTTGCCTAATTTTTCACTTAATTAAGTTTATTTTGGTTAAAAAATATATAACCCATTCCATGCTTGAAGTTCATATTTTCATGTTTGGTTTTCCCTTATGTGATTCCCTCACATACATAAAGGATATCCATATTTTTCTTATGATATATTAGTTTTAGGTAGTGATTCCCTAACTCATGTGGAGGAAAATATAGTGTTTTATGTTCTGTGTAAAATTCATTCCAAACCTACATAAAGGCATGATCGAGTTTGCATGTAGGTAACTTCAATTACCCATTAGGATAGTAGGCACATGTTTGAATTGTTTGGATTTACATCAGGGTAACTTGATCTAACATGAGGGTAGGTGATCTCATATGTAGGTAGATATAATCTCACATAACAGTAATCATATGGATAACATCACAGTGATTGAGTTTATTTTGATGCTTTATATGATATATGGGGTGTAAAACATCCAAGGAAGCTGTTTAAGAGGGAATTTTCATAGAGAGCCATCCTTGTGTATAATAGGGGTAGAAAATTTCTTGGGAAAAAGGAATGGAACATTTGATTTCCTAAGTTAGGGAAACTATTCCACATAAATGGCCATTTTTCTGGGTGTGATGGCTAGTGGTGTTTGGTTGTTTCCTATTTCGGAAATAAAGAGCATGAAACAGTTAGTTCAACTTCACTATATCATATCTCTTGATGTGGTGGTTTTATAGTGTGCTAAAATGGTGCCTAAAATTATCTTATGTCATTTTTTATCCCCTATTAGTAGTCTAGAATGTATTAAATAGGTGAAATGACCATTGGTAAAGGATGGGAAGTTGGCTATTTTGAATACAATGATTTCTAATATCATTTGGTTGAGGCCATTACAGTAATTTTGAGTGTCTCTATATCATAGTGGTGTTTTTTTTATTTTTTATATGATTAAGGGTAAAAATGTTTACCTAGATTGAAATAGTTTCCATAACTTGATCCTCAGTTGATTCTAGAGCCTCTCATGAGGGAACTTTTTCATCCCTTGTGGATTATTATCTTCTTGATTTCATAGGCATTACTTCCTCCTTTATATTGATGCATATTTATCATTATCAACCATTACTTATTCTCATTATTACTATATGAATGATAGAATCATATTTTTATTTGTTTTTATGGATCTCAATAGATGTCTTGATGATGGATGTGATATTAAATGATTAAATAAGTTCCCTATGGATTTATAGGTTATTGTATTCCGTTAATTTATTGTGATGTTTCTCAACTTATTAAGGTAAGGGATTTCAACACTTTTATACTTCATTGAAAAATAATATATTCTCAAATTTACTTCTGTATAATATTCCAAGAAGGAATAATTAAAAAAATATATTAATCATGGAAAGAAGTGGATGTGATGTAAAGGATTATACTATTAACATGTTCTATGTTATCCTTTTTTTAATGATATTGTTGGGATATATCTAAAATAATGTATCATGGTTAATTAAAGTGATATATAATAGTATTGGGGATGGAAAAATTATGGGATTCTAGTGTCATGTGAACCCTAGAATGTACATATTGTTTGAGCTGTATAAATCATAAATACATACTGTTGTTGGTTTTTCTTGTTTGAGTGAGCTCCTAAATTACAGTGATGCTTTTAACCAATGGAAGTATGAATTATTGTTTTGATTAAATGTTATAATCAATTCATATAAAATTATTATAATCAAATACAAGAATTAATGGGTTTCTTGAATTAACATGATGTGAAATGATAATTACTGCTAGCCAGTGTTTTGAATTTTCCTCGAGCTATGTGTCTTCTTTATGTAGTTATATTTATGCAATAGTTATGGTGTTTTGTTATGATAACATTATAATATTATCTTGATATTATCCCTTTATTAATAATGGTTAAATTCACATAAATCTTATTAATTTATTAGTTTTGGGAGAAATTATAAATTATGGTGAACTAGAATGAAATATTATTATTTTAATAAATTTGAAATTGTGTATTATACTAAAATTTAATGTGTGTTATTGGTGTAATAAAATAAATGAGTTCAATGAAAAATTATGTCACGGAATGACAATTATTATTGAATTATATTGGATAAATGGTTGAATAATTTTATCTAATTTGGTAATAAATTTGTTTTAAATGGGGATGAAAATTGTTAGGAAAAAATCCCTCAAGACATCATTGAATCATTTTTCAGGTGATTGTGTTTATTGACAAAGTGGATATTTGTATTGTGATTGTTGACAAAGAAAACCATGACGTACAAATTTGTTGACAAAGGGAATTTCATGGTGGAATGTTGAATTCAGGAGTTGTGGTTAACAATCCATGTTTGATTCAAGAATGTCGACAAAGGAATGGATGATCTGGAGGTGGTAAAAGAAGAGCAGATACAAGGTGGTTCCGTTTTCCAGTGTTTGCCAAATGTTTTGGGCCTGAAAATAGAAAAATGGAGAAAATTGGTTTTGGAAAAGGGACTTGCGGGCCGAGGTCTTGGAGGCTTGGAAACTTGTGCGACATATGTTTTTCAAGATCATAACATCAAAATATGGCAAAGGTAAAAGGGTCGCCCAATTTTTAGGGTTGGTCGCACAATTGACTTGCACGGAAGAGACTTAGACGCCAAAACTTGCGCGATGAGTTGAGACTTGCACACCATCGCATAGGGTGTCCAAATGCCTATAAATAGAGGTCGAACCCTCCTCATTCTACACGAGTTCAAGACGTAGAGAAAATCCAATCTCCCGTCGCACAGGTGTGGTAGTCGCACAAGTGGTGTGTGGTCATTCATGTAGAAGTTGTGCGCCAGTTGATTGTTGCACTCCCAGAGTAGTTTGGGCGATAAAGGAATGTATTTACCCAAATTTTGAGTTGAATAAGGGGGTGTCGCACAATTGGTTTGGTGACACTTTCACGCCATGTTTTGAAGAAGCATGATAGTTTTTGGTTACCCTCGAATATTGGTTTGGGCATAAAAGGGTATGAGTCGCACAAGTTTGGAGTTGCAGAAGCTCGTGTCGTGCAAGTGGTTGATGTAGACTTGCGCGCCAGTTATAACTTGTGCACTGAAACTTGTGCACTGACTTAGGGAAGGGCGCTAGGTATGGTTGATGCATGATAGTGATTCTAGGTTGCGTGGGAGCTGGAAATTGTCTGATACCTTCGGTGAAAAGTGAGATTCACCTACGAGTGAAAGTTGGACTTCAATAGAGAATCCACATACAAAAAAGGATGTATTCATTAGTGATAATGAAAAGACCTACAAGTCTATAAACTGTGAGTGGATCCTTTCCAGAGCAGTGAGCAAAGGAATAGGAAGAAGGTGATCCTCTCCACCGGCAGTGATCCCGAGAGACACAAACGGGGAGTGACCCTTGGGAAAGCAGTGATCTGACCCTAACGAATGTAAAGGTAGTGATCCTAGGAATAGAACTGATATATCCAAAACCTTTTAAACAGCAGTGTGCTTATAGTGGATTTGGTACATGGACACATTGTCGGAGTATGCTTCTTGGACATAGCCCAGTGAGGGTGAACCAAGTAAAAATTGATGTGTCCTGGGCATGGTTTACTTTCTTTTTATATTGTGCAACAGGAAATAGAGAGAAGAGTGTTTTGATTAACAAAAAACAAGATCATAATGGGATTTAATTTTAAATTAGTTATACCCTGATTCACCCCCCCCCCTCAGAGTATTCAACATTGTGGACCTAACAAAAATCATATATAAATACGAAATTGATGTTTTATGAACTACTTTTTTCTCAAGAATTGATTTTTATACTGATGGTGTTTCCTCGTTATGAAATGTACTACATGATGTGTTGTTATTATGTTGGGGATTTAATTTATGGAAGTGGTTTTGTAGGATGGGAAGATACTGTGAAACTTTCATTTTTTGAAATATGATGTCTTGAGGTTGGTACGATCATCAAAATCGTGTGTGGCATGTCGAGTACCCCATGATGTGATGATGATAATATGTATGATACATGGGGGTCATGCATGGTAGGATGATGGAATGAGTTTTATGTACTATATTATAAAAATACCATATTATGATGAGGATGATGTGTTTATGTGTTGCATAGGTGGGGTATGTACATAGAAAGAGGACGACATAAAGTAGATTTCCTTCTTGGTTAAATTTCCTTAATAACCTATGGTTGTAAAGTAGTTTTGTGATGATAAGATGTAATTATGTGGTTATGACTATATGGGGGTATCATCGAGAACATGTGGTTATGGTTCAGATGAAATGGTTAGTGTACTTGTGATGATGTTTTTCTTGTTTTCATTCTTTTATCTCTAGTCAGTTGGTTAGAGGAGTTCCTACAGGATTACTTATACTTTGAGTTAGTAGAAAAAAATAAACTGATAGGTAGGAGAGCAGTTTAAGGAGAGAGTCCCATGGAAATAAGTGTTATGTTTATGCATTTTTTTTGGGTTTCATTGTTACAATTATATTGATTGAGGATATGATGGAAGAAAAAAATGGAATTGTGGATTCTATTTTTATTTTCATATTTTCTTTCCTTCCATTCTCTTATGCTTTTTCTTGATTTTATTTACTTTTTTTGGTTTCATAAATTTCTACTATATATTATTTTTTACACAACTATGTTGGTTAGTTTAGATGAATTATCCTAACAAGTACTCAAAAGTGAAAACCTCAGAATAGTTTTTAAAGTGGTTATGGGATAGATCATCATTGTTTAGTGTTTTTATTTACATAGCTTGGACAGACTTGGTAGATGATTTAGAGTTTTAGAGATGGAGTGCATGTGTATTATTTCTATTTTAAATTTTATATGTTGGTAAAATTTTGGTTGTATAATTTAATTTTTAAAATGGAAATTATATGGTATTGAATGGTGGGTCTCCCCATTGGTTTACAATTTATTCTATTGAGGAAAATTACTCCTATTGTGTGTTTTATACCCATAGTGTTAGTCTCCACCCCATTTATTATTGGATTTAGGCTTAATGAGTCCCTCCATATCTCCTTTTCCAACCCATGAGGGGTAACTATAGAGGGGGAGTTGTGGTGGGGTTTTATCCAAGATAACAGTTGATAGATAGGTTGGATAATAGAGTTTGGAAAAAGTTAAGATATCATGGGATTGGTATAGAGGTAGAGAAACTTGACCCTATCATGTGTTGTAGACTAAGGATACTGGATAAGAAACCAATATTTTGGGACCCCTATGATTTGTGGAAAAGAATTTGAAAAACTACTAAAAATTTTGGGTGAGAGAGTAAGCATTGTAGGGTAAAAACAATAGGGAGGTGAATCCATAATTTGGTGAGCTGAATTTTAATTTTCTTTATGGATCTTATAAGTATTTTGTGATTAAATTCTATTATTTGACCATTAATCATTATAATTTTCTGGTAAAACAAATTTTATAACTTTAAAAGAAATATTCTAATAGGTAATTAATTGGGAAAAAAGTAGATAATACCTTGTTGAAATTTGGATGTGTTAATCACATACTTATTATAACTAGTTTTTCTTATAGATTTTATTTCAGTGTTGAAGTGCATAACATGCATGAATGTTGACATGATATTTAGAGTTTTAATTATAGAATTATTAAAGAGTCTATAGTGTGTGTAAATTGAACATTTGAATCCTTATAATGTTTAACTTAATAGATTACATGATAATAAGATGAAATGAATCATCATAAAGTATTCTTATAAATTTTAATGAAAGTAAATTTACTAATTATTACCTTTAACAAGTGATATACTTCATGATTTTTTTAGTAATTTATTGCAAGGGTGATTTTTTATTATTCATAATACAAGAGAAGCATTCTTAGTAATAGCCCATTAAAGTTTCTGACTTGTATATGAATAAAACATATCTCTTCTTTTTATTTATGGATATGGTTCCTTAATGCTAAAATATTTATAAATAACTTATTGATCCATAAAAACCATTTCATGTGTTGTTGTTAAAATATTAACTTACTTTTTTAACATTCGTTATTTATTTTTAGAGCTTATCCTATAACATGAAGAGTAAATATTAGATGCACAATGTAGATGAACATGTCTAAGTGTCAAATGTAAATTATTTGATTGTATCTAGAATGTGCATGATTGAATTATTTTTGTGTGAATCATTTACTAAGAATGTTATATGAAAATATTTAAATATAATCATTTCATCCAAAATATAGCATGGAATAATGTAAAATTGCTAGTAAAATATCTAAAGAATGATTAATTTTAGAAAAATCAATATGAAAAGTGAAAATAAATTCCTATGTAGTTATATTTTTTTAATATAAAATCATGTTTCATATGTGATTATATATATATGGATTATTTAATTTTAGCATTAATTGGATGATATATGAAAATAAAGAATGTATATATCTTTATTTAACCATGAATTTATGTCTATGTGAAGTTATTGAGGTGAAAAATATGATGATTTTTCATGAAAAATAATTTGAATAACTTGGGAGTTGTTTATGATGCCTTTGTGTATTATTAAATTCCATGTAGTGTTGATATTTTTTTGAAAACCTATTTTTTCAACATTAAAATTTTACATTGCTAGAGAAATAAAATGTGAAGTTTTCTCATAATAAATATTTTTCCTAGTGGTTCTATGGAATCTGTTTGAAACCAATATAAAATGATGTATTTCAATAATAACTCTTACATCTATGATTATTTGATATTTATGGGATTAAATTTATGAAATCACAACCCATAAGAGGATAATCATTTAATATTTTCAATGAAATAGGAGGTTTGGAAAATCTTAATAATTGTATTGATGTTTTTGTCCACATGTAATCCTTACACAAAGGATGATGAAAATGTGATTGATTGTGTTTTTATTGGTAGTTAGTTTTGATTTTTTGTGTTACCTTATCAGTTATATATATTTTCTTAGTTTGGATTTATTTTGGATACCTTGGATTTTTTGATGAGTTGAGTAGCGAGGCTACAGTTTAGTTTCCTTATAAGAGATGTGAAGTTGTGATTTTTATGTTGTTGTATAATGTGATGTGTGAGTGATTTGGTGGGGGAGAGTAGTGTGTGTATTGATATAATTTCTATGAAACGTTTGCATCCTTTTTTTATATTTCTATGATTTATTAGTAAAAAAATTTCATTAAAAATAGAATACTTTTTTCATGGGATTTTTATTCTAGTAGATTTAATAATGAATAGAAGTACTTGACAACTGTTTTTTTGAAAAAATGTGATGTTTGAAATAAAACTCATGATTTATAAAAAATCATGGTTTTCAAGAAAAAATTTCACAATATAATATATAATTGAGAAATGTCATCCTTTGCTTTTAAATACCAATTAGTCAACAAAACTCTTATTGGGAATTAAATGTGAATAATTTATTTTTAACCTGGATAAAATTATGAAGTGTTATGATTCATGAATTATTTGTTGTAGACAAAATGATCCAAATTATTTGTGAAAGCATCATGTAATATTATAAGAGAGAATACTAATTTTTGATTCATAATAAATTTTGTTTAAGTTATGTTAATCTAGATGTATCTTAGTCATTACAACATGAATTTAATTCTTTATACAATAGTTTGACTAGAAATAAAAGCATGAATCGAAAATATTTGACAAAAAATAGATTATTTAAAATATAGAGAGACATTGATTAATGAATCACTATGATGTAGAGGTAATAATTTTATTTTTATGAGAAATTCATTACTATGTAAGAATTGAACTTGAAAATAGATATAATAACCATCCATTAAATGTTTCCTAAAAATGTGTACCGGTAGTTACTCTTGGAATTGAAAGGTTTTATATTACATTCCCTGTTATTTTATTAAGCCATAATTATTTGTTATTAAACAAATAATTTTTCAATAATGTAAACTTTTTGGTCAACTTCTAGTGGCTTATTTTTTAATTTTAGTTTGACTATTTTTCCATTATTGATTTCATATTTCTATGATATAATGAAACACTCCAATTGTTCTTATTTGATTGATGTTGATACTATTTCAATGGTTTCATTTATGATTGTTTCTTTGGATTGATAAAATATAGTTCAATAGAAATAAATAAATGATATTATTTCTGAAATTTATTATTGATGGTCACTATGATAAATCCTTCTTTCACCTAAACTCTCATCCTTTATTTATTAATTCTTAAATGATTAAAAAAATGGTTATATTATAACTCAAATCCCTTATAGGGAATTTTATTAGTGGTTCATTCATGTTTGGGAGAAATCTCCAGTGACCATTAGGTTTATGGATTCAAATCTAATTCCTGTTAGAGTCCCCAAAATGTGACTCATTGAGTTGAGTTTAATGTGATGTTTAAAGTATCCTATTTATATCTTAGGGATATAATTTCCCTTTTATTTGTGTTTTATTTTAATTCAATAGGATTATAATTTTTAAATTTTATCCAATGTAATGTTATAGAATTACTCCCAAGACCTTTTAATTTTTCATCCTCAAGGGTTGAGATTCATAAAGGTATTTCCCTATAAATTCAAAGGTTTAGAAATTTTTTTATCCCAAACATTATTTTAAAATGTTTTTAAAATTTATAAAACTAGTTTTGGAATTCTGAAACAATTTTTTTTGATAATTTTAATTTAATCTAAATATTTTAAATTGTTTATTCTATTTTAAAAATAAATTTGAAATTTTTGAAGTAATCTAGAATTTTTAATGAAAATAATTATTTTAAATTTTAGCTACATAAGAATCATTTTTTTACCCTTACATAGAACCCATTATATGAATAAAGTTAATATTTTTATTGTTTTTTTACCCTATTGTGAAGACCTCATACATGTAAAAATAAACCTATTGTTTTCTTTTCTATATAAATTACCTAGAAAGATTCCTAGTCTCACTCAATGGAAGATCCATTGTTTCATTTTTTTAAAGGACATTCTAAAAATACATTAAGGTATGTATGAGCTTCCATATAGGTGACAAGTATATCATGTGAGGATAGTTGGATCGCATGTGGGTAGTCTAGTTTCTTATTAAGGTAACCTGATCCCACATGGGAGTAGGTGATATCTCATGTAGGAAGATCAAACATCACATAATGGTGATCGAATCACTCATGTTAAGGTGATTGATATGGTAGTGTTGTGTTAAGTGCACTATATGGAGTGACATGGACAAAGAGTATATTTTAGATGGAATTTTAATGGTGTCTCTTCAATCTATATAACTGGGATAGAAAAATTCTTAGTCTGAAGGTGTGGAACATCCAAGTGTGTGGGTGAAGGCTAGGACATCATAAAGGTATCTATTTTACAAATTGTGGTGGAATGTACTGTTTGGGAGTTTCCCCTATGGAAAACATGGATTTTGAAATATTAAGTTTGGATTAATCACACTATATGTCATGTTGTGGTGGTTTTCTAGTAGTCCAAAATGTATATGGGAATTCACCTAACCCATAAGCAATCTCATACTGGTAGTATAGCCTGTACTAAACAGGTAAAAGTACCCCCGATAAATGAGGGGGAGAGTTTTTTATTTAAAATTTGAGGATTTCATGTATCATTTGACCAAAGAAGTTATTGTAATTTCAAGTGAAACATTTCCAAGGAAGATGATTTTTTGGTTTTCTATATTAATAAGGTTCAACCTATCTACCATGTTCAACCCAATATCATTACCTCGATCCTCGGCCGATTCCATGACCACTCGTAGGGGTGTTTTTCTATTCCCTCTTGATTCTTATCCATTTTATTTCATGGAGATTGGTTCCTAATTTTATTTAATGAATCAATATAATTAATTAAATTTGGTTTTTCTCATTAATTATCTCTAGATTATGGTATCACTGATTTTGTATAGACTTTATGGATCTTGATTGATGTATTGATGATGGACGATATGTTTATGGTTTGAGGATGTTTCATTAAGCTTTATTAGTTCTTGGGTTTATTTATATTGTCATATAATTTTTCAAATTATTGAGGTATCAGATATCTAAAATTTTATTCTATATTATAATATAATATATTCCTAATTGGATATATGTGAAATATCCGAATAAGTAAGAGTTAAATAAGGACTGTAACTGGAAAAGGGGGAGTTGTTTCACAAACATATACTTTCAACATAATCTATGTTATTATTTTTGAGATATAAAAGTTTGATTTATTGATAATTAATTAGCATGATTAATTCTAGAGAAATATAATTGTTATTTGGTGATAATTATTTTGGGACGAATTTTCATGTGAGCAATAGAAATTCCCTTATTCGTTGAGCCTCCTAAATCATAATGAACTACCACTACATATTTTTTCAATTTTAGTGACTCCGTAAATTTTTTAGAAATTTATTATCAATGAATGAATGAATTTTAATTATTATTAAATGATAAAATCACTTTTTATAAATTTATGATAATAGAATTTGGTAATTAAGGGGTTTTCTAAATAAATAGTATGGAAATAATTATTCGTTCGTGTCCATGAATTATTTTTTCATAAAGTTTTGTATGTACATGTTTCTATTATATTTATGGAATAGTTTTGGTGTTCTATGTTGATTTTATTTTCACCATTCTCATATTAGTTTGGTTTTGATAATTACTTCATACCATTATTCTTTTTTTGCTAATAATGTTTTTAAGTATTTCATATTTAATATTTCACTGTATTGATTTTATATATAAAGAAGTATTGATCAAATTATTAAAAATGTTATTATATTTTAAAGATAATACGATTATCATAAATTCATCTACTGATTTTATAATCCAATTCAATTATTTCAACGGTGAAAAACTTCATAGAATCTATTATGAGTTGTTTAAGTGACACTATAGTTTTCAACTTAAAGTAAACTCTGAATTTTGATTATATCTCAAGATAAATTGAAAAGATTCATGTGAGATATATGTAGTTGGATATCTAAGATATTTAACTATACATCATTATTTTATGAGAAAGTATGAAAATAAATTTTTGGTACTCAAAAAATCACCGAAGTTTCATAAGAAGTTTTGAAACTCTACAGTCTATAGGTTTTGAAAGCTACTGTATTTGATTTACTACAAGTTATAAATACATTGGAATGTCTAAACAACTATTTTTATCGATATCTAATAAGTTTATCTTTATTTTCAAATTTTACATTAAAGGTTAAATAGTCGTTTAGTTAGTAATGATTTATCTTAATTTCTGCAATGATTTAACAAAACTGTAGTTGTTCTAAAATGATAAGGATTATTTTTTAAAAGCTATTTGGTGTTGTAGAAGATATATTTTTCACTTCCTAATCTATTGGAAAGATACCAGAATTATTAAAACATTAGTGTTTTAGGAAAATGTATGAATCCTCTGTTAAGATCCTATGAAAAATCATTGAAATCTATAAATGTAAGTTGTTCAGTTACTTTGATGGTTTATTTGAGCCCTTTTCATGGAAGAAAAATGAACCCTACTTTTCTGGAACCCTTTGATAGAACCCTAATTTTGTTCCATAATTTTGAAACCTAATATTTAAAAACCCTAATTTTGAGTTAAAATTATGGTTCAATGAACCATACACTACTTTTCAACAACCTTGAGTTTGATACAATGGTATGGTTCATTTACGATATCTTTGGAGGAAATGAACCCTACATTTATGAACCCTACTTTAATGAAACTTTCATTCTAGTGAGAATGTACCCTAAAATTATAATGTCTCCATGTGTTATTATTCAGAGTATTCTTTTTAGAATAGTAGTTTTTTTAAGCATGAATTTATCACATATCTCTGCATGTTTTTAGATAACACTAATAACATGTATACTGGAAATTGTTTCTACTAATCAACATGTTGTATAGTATAGAAATTCTCTTCATGTACATACATCACCTAATAAAATGGTGATATGTTATGTGCTTCAAAAATGGAGACTTATATTCACTATTTAAATATGAAAAGTGAAATTTTATATCTTCCATATTTACATGATAAAATGCTGCAATCTAAAATTTGATATGCTGTAACAAACTTCATGAGGTACTTTCCCAAAGAAATGTTCTGATGAAACTAGTGTTTGAAGAATATTACCAGTACCTCAAGCCATTAAATTTATATATTCAGTTTGTTGCATCAACCTGGTTTTTGGAATGATCTGTGAACTCAACCACACATATATGGTATTTTTATAAATAATTAGAGGAAAGTTATATTTGAATATAGAATGGTTTCACGCACCTACAAAAACTCACACTTTGAGAATAATTGGGGATAACCATTGCATTCATGCTGCTACAATGATGTGAGATGAATTTCAGTTTCTATTTTTACTTGGACTAGATATACAAAAAATAATGAATAGGATCTCTCTATGTTATGATATGAACACAATATGTGAAGAACATGTTGGATGCCGAGTTTCATAGTGAACACTTGAAGAAATGTTCACTAAATTAATTTCTGGTATCATGTGGAGGCTCAAAATTATATTTATCAAAACAAATGCTACCTGAATAGGAACTTATTAAGTTTGATATTATGACATACATGTACATTGCTTTGAGAACTTCATGCTTATGACATAAGTTGCAAATAACATATTTGGGGAGTTGAATATTAAATTATTATAGGGTAATAAGTTTACTAAAACTAAAACTATTCAATATTATGGATATTTCCAAATCATGTTACAATACTCTGTTTTATATATTTCATGGTATTTCAGTCCATTTCATTATTATCTGGATAAATATAATAAGTTTACAAGTTGGATAAATTCTAATAATTCCAAAGCATTGTGATTAAAGAGATTACAAAGATTTTGGTCCAGTATTTAGAGAGATAAATGACTATTTTATTCTAATTTAATTATTATAATAAAGTCAAAGGACATAAGGTTATTAAAATTCAAATATTTGAATTTACATTTATATTTTTTAATTTTTTATTGGAACACTTTTGACTATGTTTGAATAGTTTTTAATGGATTTAAACTAGAGCCCTAAATTGTTTAATGATGCTATTATTTTCGAGACATTGTTAGAGGAGTTATTCAAATTATTTTGATTGATTTTATTAGTTATTTATTCTATTAGAAGAATCCGAAAGTGATATGTTATTCTTGGGGATATTTATGAAGTCTATTGACTTTATTTATTTTGAATATCTAAAGGAATATTAGTACTGAAACTGAAGGATATTTAGTCTATATATATATATATATGGATGGAAAATAAAGTATATGAAGAAGTTAAGAGATATAAATATTATCTTAAAAAATGTTCTAAATATAATTTTATTAATTTTTGACACATTTGAAAAAAGAATTGAAATTCTTTTTACATCCATATTCTCACACGTCATAATGAAGAAGGAATCCTTCAAAATATTTTCTAAACTATTTGATACTTTTTAATGATTAAGAATTAGGCATGACATTAAAGATTATTTTTTTGCTCCTATACATTATTGAAGATCAAAATCATATTCCAATAACTAATGAAAATTTATGAGAAATATGTTCTCTCAATAAAATGAAGCCTTATTAATTTATTGGAGTATCGGCTACTCAGACTCAGTCATAGTGGAGTATCATCTTATAAGACTAATATATGAATTTATGATTCCTTATAAAATCCTTGTAAGTTGTCAAATTTCTGCACTCAGTTGTAGAGGTATCCGAATAAGAGGACATACAAGTGAATAAATATAAAATCATGGAGTTGAGCATTGGTGGAGTAGACTATTGGATTTCTATTCCCTAAACCACTATACATTTCTATGTTATTTTCTTAATTTATTTCTATTTTTCAATCATATTTAAGATAAAATTAAAGGATCGCTTCATTTCAAGAGAGAAATTTTAAATTTTTTTAATATTTTTAAAAGGAAACAATTTATCACCCCCCTCTTGTTTCTTCATTATATCTATTTAGTGGTATCAGAGGAAGTGCTCAATTGTTATATTTCTCTTTTTGAAATCCATTAATATTCTATTGTTTCGATCTAATACCAACAAGTGGTATTATAGGTTGGACTCTTTTGAAATATTGAATATTTATTTTGGCTCTAACAATCCTAAGTTAAAGCGTGGGATGAAGAAAATTCTCAATGGATCATCTTGAAGAATGCATGTAAATCATTTTTGCTCCTTATTTTAATGGTGATAATGATGAATGTTAGAAATCTCACATGACTCTCTATTTGAAAAATATTGGTTTCAAAGTTTACATGAATATTGTAAAACATTATGAAATCTCTAGAGAATAAAAAAAGTGGGATTATTCAATGGAATCTAAATAAAATATTAATTCAATATCAATGAATGAAATTATATGTGGACATAGTCCTGATGAACATAATAATGTTTCTCAAAGTGATACTACCTATGAGATGTGGAAGACAATCTCAATTTCTTATAAAGGAAGAGATAAATTTATAGAAGTTAACAAAGATGATTCTAATGTGAGAACTCTAATTTCAGAAAAAAAAAATCTAGAATTAAAAGATTTCAATGAGATGTGGGAAGATGAGATTCAAGCAAAAACGGAAAATGAAATTTCTATCAAAAAGGAAAATGATGTACTCGAATTTTCGATGCATGACTTCTTTGATTATTTTTATTAAGGATCAATTGATGAATATATGACAAACTCAGAAGTTTTTATTGAAACTTATCTTACACTCCAAGGAATAAATGAATGAAAAAAGTTGTCTAGACCAATATCTTTGCAGAGGAGATTAAAAGAATTTATGAACGAAGTATGCAAGTTGATGCCAATGAGGATCAAAGAGTATGGATAGACAAACTATAACAGCCCATACATTACATGCATTGTTATTAAATCAAAATTGAAGCACACTTATTACAACATATAACAAAACCATGAATGGACCGTATTGGTATAGTGTCTTTAGAGACTTCGAAACATAAACACTTGGTTCATAAATCATCTACATTGTCTCTCATTTATTTCAAAATATCTAGAGTCCCTTTTTCATATCCTACTCAATACCCTTCTTCCAAACTTGGGGAAAATAAAACATACAAAAGGGTGAGCTAAAATTCTCAGTAAGGGTAAACAAAAGAAATATCAATCATATCATATTCATAAGAACATAACATTTTGAAAATATTAACCTATAAAAGAGATCATAATATCATAACATGGGATAAATCATATTAGTGAAATGTAATCTCAATAATCATAACATAAAACAGGAAATTTTGTGAAATACACACATAATCATAGAAAATCATTTCATATTAGTCAAGGCTCATTTCCAAGACCATCATAGCGGACAAAGTCCATTACGAACTGAGTTCACTCCTTGTTCCAGTCCTGTATCACTGAATCAGATTAACTTATTGTTCCATCCATGTCTATATAATGGGATATAAAACATTACCCAATTAATTGGAGGGATATATAGGTCCCACACATCTCATAATGAAACCATTATTATGTGTGCCACAAAATCATAAATCATATCATAACCCATGTAATCAAAATGGGGTTCTTAAACATCATGCCATCATAACATAATATATATAAGATAAAAGGATATCATAAAATTAATTCCATCATAACATAATCAAATAAATTTAAAAATAGGGATATAAACAGAACCCTATATTATCTTAGATGGAAAATAATTTTGATAAAACACTTGAACTCCATTCTTGAGGAAAATATCCTTTCTACTTCAAAAACATTTTTCCTTTCTTAACATGTCATACAATTTTAAACTAAAAGAATTTGATAAAAAATAAACATGAAAACTTGTAAAGGAAGTTTGTTGGAAATAATGTTCTCAGAAATCATAAAAATCCATTCATTCCATACAAGTTAAAAATCATTCTTCTCGTACTTCAGCTGGAAAAGTCAAAAAGTACCTCGTACTAAAAATGACAAAATATTCCTTTCATATCTTTTACTAAAAACTCACCAATGGGTAAATTTGTTTTTAAACAATTTTATGAGGATAGAAATAATATTAAATATTGAGGAAACATGGATGTGGATGATAAATATTCCCCAGTAAATTCTGAAGTATAAACAATCTCGGATAAAAATGAGATTGTGAAATTTTCCCTTACCTTAGGTCCAATTTGCATTGTACATATCTGAACCTCCTGTATAATGATTTAAATAATGTCATTGAATTATTATATAATAATATTAATTTTTATGATATCATATATGGTCATATTCTTATCTTCTTATTAGTAATATTTCATTGCTACTTGTTATTCGGGTATTCATTGCTTTATGTTCTTCTGCATGTTTTGTCGAATAAATTCGTATTGTTATTTTTAGGTTATAGATACCTCATTTCCAGAATGTTATTAGTGTAATATATATCATATTTATTCATTCAATTCATTTATATAATCATTATTCAAATAAGATCATGCTGAATGAGTTGCATCACATTGTGGAGACGGTAGGCCGTATGTACGCACGAGCGATGATATCATTACCATAATCGTGGAATTGTATTTAAGCATATGTATACTATTTCATAATAAATATCACTTTATAATAATAATATATAGTTATTCTTTACACCATTATACCCATCCAAGTAAGGTGGTGGTGGAAAACAGATTACACCACGGCGTGGAGATGGTATTCCGTACTTACGCACGCGTGGTGATTTCATTTTCCGTAGGATGGATAGAAGGTGAAATAGGGTTGTTTTATATTTATAATAAAATATAGGTATATGAGTGATACATATTTTATTAAATCATAATCAAACAACTAAAGAAGAGGAAGTAGAAGAAGAAATGATTTTGAAAGATTTGGTAACGGATATTACCTCTTCTTCGACACGCCTCTTTGAAACCTCCTCTTAGGGCACTAGAATTGGTCTTTGAAGAAGACCAGGACCTCTAGTATGTTTCTAGAGACGTTGATAAGGGAAATGGGCATGGTTCGGCCGAGCTTTAAGTATCAAATTTGTGTAAAGAGGAGAGGGAGTAGGTTCCCTTTTATAAGGGAGGAGAGGGTCACCTTAGGAAAAACTTAAAATATTATTTTATAATAACATCATATTTGGTTGATAATAGCTCCAAATTGATTTATTTTGAAGTTAAAGTGGATATGGGTCAAAAGCCTCTCAACCAATAGGTTTTATACAAGTTTATGTTACTATTTTGACCTTATCATTTAGACTTAACTCTAAGTTAAATAATTATACTTTTACCGTGTCTTCTTGTTTTCTAACACTATATGGTTAATAAACTTACTATAAGAAGCCAAAAGAACCCCCAAGTGGTTCATTATTAATATATATAGCCTTATCTAAGTCATTTTTCAGAACCTTAGTTTTTTAAAAATAGAGTATCAATTAATAATATTATATTTTTTAAAAAACTATTTTATTTCAATTTTGACACCATTTGGTAATTGATTTTTGTGAAAATCATAACAACATGATTAGTTAGAAAGAAGTTAATTAAATCAATAATAACATGTCATATTAACCTATAAAATTAGTGTAATGCATAAAAGGTCTCAAATTACATTTATTTGGGTATTTATAATATCAATTATGTTAATATTTCATTAATAAGGTAATTATTGTATCATCAGTGTGTCATATATAAATTAACTAATTTAATGTCTAAAAATTATAAACAAAATACCATTATGTAGGAAATATTTTTATATTTCTAATGAATATTTATAGTCGAATTTATCTTATGTATAACCCTATATTAAAAATGTGTTAGTTATTAAACTTTGATTTTAACTCTTTTAACTCTTCTTTAAATAAAATAATAATAAATGTCCTAATCTAATACAAGTGGACCTAAAGGGTAATATTTTATCCCTAAGTTCATTTTTGGTCAAATTAAACTTATCCAATATACTTAGGACATGTGGTAGGGTAATAATAACATCATTTTTACCCTTAATTACCCTATTTACTTTTAGCCGTGGTAAATAAAAGTAAAAAGTTACTATTCACCAAAAATTATTTTTATATTATTGAACCAAATTTTACTCCTTGATATTAACCGTGTCTCCTGGATTTTCGAAATTCAACTCAAAGAAGAGATAAAATTACGTTTTATGTACAATTACAAATGCTCCTAGGAGGTGGGTAAACGACGGTAAAAAATTTCAATAAATGTTTTATATATCTATATTATTATAAAATGAATCCAATGAATTACATTGAAATTATATAGGTATTATGTATCTATTTTGACCTAAAATAAATTTAAACAAAATAAATAATTATTTAAATAAAAATTCAGTTTTAAACTATAACTCAGTGTTTTTCACTATTCCTAAAAAAATGAAATTTTTCAGAAAAATACCAAAAATTCACCCTCAGCTAATTTCGATATTCCGAATCCAAAAATTAAATCAATTTTGAAAGATAAATTTTATAAAATTTCAAAAATTGGGTATTACTATTCATAACGCCTAGTTTTAATAATATTTTAATAACAAATCATTGTTTAGTGAAACTCGGTATTGCGTACAATGAAAGCTATCGAGGAAGGTTTCTCTTACGTGCAATGAAATACAAGATAGTGTTGTGTGTAGTGAAATATTCCTTTTGTGTTGCATATAACATAATACATAAAAACAAAATATTTCTCATAAAATCTCAGGTGTTACATTCTACCCCCCTTAAAATGAATTTCACCCTCGAAATTCATCACATTGTAAAAAACTGATGAGGATACCTCTCCGTTATTGTATCATGAAGTTCTCATGTAGATTATTCTAATTGGTGGTTCCTCCATAAAACTTTCAAAACACAAGTGGTCTTGTTCCATAGGACTTTTTCGCTACAATCTAGAATCTCTATCGGCTGTTCTTCATAAGAATGATCATGCTCCAACAGTACAACTTCTAAGCTTAGTACATGTGATGGATCTGGTATGTACTTTCTGAGGAGAGATACATGTAACATATCAGGAAATTGAGAGAGATTTGGTGGAAGCACCAATCGGTAATCTACCATCCCAACACAATCCAGTATTTCAAAAGGACCAATATACCTAGGGCTCAACTTTCCATTCTTTCCAAATCTCATTACTCTCTTCCAAGGAGATATTCGTGAGAACACATTATCACCCACTTCAAACTCTATGTATTTTATTCGGTTGTCGGCATAACTTTTTTTTCAACTCTGAGCTACTCTTATGTGTTGTTGAATAGATCTGGCCTTTTCTGCAATCTCATCAACAAGATCAGGTCCTAATAGCTTTCTTTCCACAACTTTATCCCAGTTAGATGGAGTCCTGCATTTATTTACATATAGATATTTATAAGGAGCCATCTGAATAGTGGAGTGAAAGCTATTATTATAAGAAAATTCCACCAAAGGTAAGTGTTTATCCCAACCACCTTTGAAATCCATATAGCAAGATCTTAATATATCTTCTAGAGTTTGAATTGTTCTCTCAGACTGGCTGTCTTTTTTAGGATGATAAGCTGTGCTGAAACTTAACTCTATATCTAAAGTATGCTGAAGACTTCGCCAAAACATCGAGGTAAACCTCGGATCCCGATTAGATATAATGCAAAGTGGTACTCCATGCAATCTTATCACTTCATTTACATATATCCTGGAAAGCTGATCAAGAGATAAATCCTCTCTAATAGCAATGAAGTGTATCAACTTCATAAGACGATCAACTATGACCCAAATAGAATTATTTCCTTTTGATGTTTTAGGAAGTCTTGTGACAAAGTCTATAGTGATGTTTTTTCATTTCCATTCAGGTATGGGTAATGGTTGTAACATCCCCTTAAACTTTTATCTCTTAGATTTAACTTTTTGACAAACAAGCGTTGAGAGACATATTTAGTAACATCTCTTTTCATGCCACCCCACCAGAAGTACTCTTTGAGGTCCCTATACATATTTGTGCTTTCATGATGAATAGAGAATGAAGAACTATGAGCCTCATCCAGCATCTCCATCTTCAATTCTAGTATGGGAGGAACACAAACCCGATTCTTGAACCATATTATCCCATCACAATCAAGGTTGAATTCAGGAACATTTCTCACCTTCTTTTGTAACTCTACATCTTCTTTATGTACCTCTTTAATTTTCACATGTATAGATGGTTGAACATTCATTTGAGAAAGATAAGAATTTTCCCCTTCCATTATAATTCCAAGATCCATCCTTTTTAAATCCATAAATATTGGTTCGTTTGTGATCCTCATCATGTATAAGCTAGCACGGTCGTCTCGACTTAATGCATCTTCCACCTTGTTTTCTTTCCCAGGGTGATAATGAATTGAGCAGTCGTAGTCCTTAATCAACTCTAACCATCTTATTTGGAACATATTCAGCTCCTTTTGTGTGAAACTATACTTTAAACTTTTATGATCAGTATAAATATCACACCTTTCACCATAAAGATAATGCCTCCAAATCTTTAATGCAAAGATTTCTGTAGGTAACTCCAAATCATGAGTTGGGTAATTTTGCTCATGGATTTTCAACTGTCGTGAGGCATAAGCTATCACCATATCATTTTTCATGAGAACAAACCCCAATCCCTTCTTGGATGCATCACTTTAGATCACAAACCTTTCTCCACTACAAGGCAGTGTAAGCACAGGTGCACTAGATAACCTTCTTTTTAACTCTTTGAAAATCTCTTCACACTTCTCCGTCCAAATGAACATAACTCCTTTTCTAGTCAACCGGGTGAGTGGATTAGATGATCATGAAATATCTTTCACAAAACATCGATAATATCTATCCAAAGCAAGAAAACATCAGATCTCAGTTACTGTTGTTGGTCTCGACAATCTTTCGATAACCTCTATTTTTTCCAGATCCATATATATCCCCTCTTTTGAGATTATGTGACCCAAAAATTTAACTTTTTAAGCCAGAACTCACACTTGGTAAATTTGGCATAAATCTTCTCCATTCTCAGGGTCTTCAACACAATTCTCAAGTGATCTTCATGTTCTTACATTCTATTTGAATAGACAAGAATATCATCTATAAAGACTACCAAAAACTGATCAAGATAGTTTCTAAAGACTCTATTCATTAGATCCATAAAGATAGCAGGGTCATTGGTAAGACCAAATGGCATCACTATAAATTAATAGTGTCCATACCTTGTAAGGAAAGTCATATTTGGAATATCCTCCCTTTTGACCCTTAATTGATGATACCCTGAATGAATATCAATCTTGGAAATGTAATGATCTATGCATAGTTGGTCAAATAAGTCATCAATGCATGGGATAGGATATTTTTTCTTGATAGTGATCTTGTTAAGTTATCGATAATCAATGCAGAGTCTCATTGATCTATATTTATTCTTAACAAGCAGAGCAGGTTCTCCCTAAGGTGATTCACTAGGGCGTATGAATCCCTTATCAATATTCTCTTGGAGTTGCTTCTTTAATTCCCACAACTCAATTGGGGCCATTCTATAAGGTTTCTTTGAAATAGGTAAAGCCCCTTGTACGAGTTCTATTGAAAACTCATCTTCACGATTTGGTGGAAGACCAGGAAATTCCTCTTGAAAGACATCATCAAACCCCCATACAATGGGAATATTATTAATCTTGAGTTTCTCTCTAACCATTTGAGATAAATAACCTTCATTTAGTGGAATCAAGACCCATAAGATGGAAGAAATTTTCACTGGATGGTTATGTTCATCCTTGCATCGATAGACGATCATAGATTTATCTGGAATATAAAATGTGACTTCCCTTATTTGGAAATTGATATGAACTCCATATGAGTAAATCCATTCCATGCCAAGAATCACATCAAATCCCACTATATGAAGGATCACAAGATTTGAAGGAAGCACTTTCCCAAAAACATCAATCAGAGAAGAATTGTAAACTTTTAATGTGACTATTGTGCCATTAGAGGTTGTCACAGCTAACTCAATATCTAACAACTGAGGTAATATGGAAATACCCTTAGAAAATTCTTCATAAATAAAAGAGTGGGTGGATCCATAATCAAATAAAACATTTTATACTTTTGAGTGGATGGTAAGTGTACCTTTCACCACTTCGTTATCGTACTCCACATCGCTGATAGAAATTGCATGTGACTTTTCTTTGTCTTTGGCCTTAATAGTTTGTTGACGTCGATCATCATCAAAAACCCTTGGATTAGGGCATTGATTGGCATAATTACCCATTTCCTTACACTGGAAACATTGAAGTGTAGGAGGTTAATTCTGTGTATCCCTTTCTTTGTTCACATCATTAGATATATTCTTCCCATTATTTCGACATTCAACTACCCGATGAACTTATTTTCCACACTTAAAACATTTACTTGTCCCTTTAAGACAATTCCCTCTATGTTTCTTTCCACAGTTTGAGCATAAGGGAAAACACATCTTATTTTTAGTGTGGTCTTTAGATTTTCCTTTGAATTCCATTTTCCTCTTCTTATCAAACCCATATGATTGATGGGTTACTCCAATCTCCATCTCATCATTGAGAGCACATCGAACAATTTACTCGTAGCTATTGAAGTCCCTTATGGCTAACACCCTTCTAAGACTTGGTTTTAAGCCACTAAAGAATTGATATATTTTACTCTCAGGTTGGATAATAATTCCGGAAGCGTACCATGCAAGTCTTGTAAAATTTGCATCGTAGGTACCAACAGATTCATCATCCTTTTGCTTCAGTTCAAGAAACTCCTTCTCCGTCATTGTTCAAAGAATATGAGGGAAGTACTTATTGAAAAATAATTTCTTGAACTCGTCCCATCCCATGGACTCAATTTCATCCCTTTGCCTTGTATTCTTACTAAGATTCCACCATTTATCATCTTCACCTTCCAAATGATATACTATAAAGATGGCTTTATCATGTTCCGAATATTGTAGAACTAAAAATATCTTTTCAGTGCTAGCGATCAACTGTTCATCCACTAATGGATCAGTAGACCCACTAAATGAGGGTGGGCACTTCCGCATGAAGGATTCAACAGAATGTTTCTCCTTCCTTTCCTTGTTTGGAAGTCTTTCATGATTCATAGCATGAGAAAGTTGTGTGAGCATGGGTAAAAGATTTTTCATTCCAACTCCCATAACGTTTGGTTGCTCAGGGGTATAATCATTGCATTTCCCATCGTATTCCGCATTAACACGGTTACTTCAAGTTCCAGACATTGACTAAAACCAAGAAGAATAGTGTGAGCAACACTAATTATAACAGGATAACAACATAATCATTAATAAAATTTCACCCTTTAGGTCTTATCATAGGTTGTTCTTGGACATTTCTAAAACACTAGGATTGTGTTATATGCATAAACAAACCCTTAGGGTTCTTACTAAGGCTTTCACATCCTTGTTTCCAAAGGTTGACTATAACCTCCCTATGATACCAACTATAATGACCCATACATTACATACATTGTTATTAACTCAAAATTGAAGCACACTTATTACAACATATAATAAAACCATGAAAGTACCATATAGGTATAGTATATTTAGAAATTCATAAACATAAATAACTAGTTCATAAATCATCTACATTATCTCATATTTATTTAATCATATCTAGAGTTATTTATGGCATATCCTACTTAATACCCATATTCCTGACCTGGGGAAAATAAAACATACAAAAGGGTGATCTCAAATTCTCAGTAAGGGTAAATAAAATAAATATCAATCATATCATATTAATAAGAACATAACATTTTTAAAATCTTAACCTTAAAAATAGATCATAATATCATAACATGGGATAAATCATAATAGTGAAATGTAATCCCAATAATCATAACTTAAAACATGAAACATTGTGTAATGCACATATAATCATAGAAAATCTTTCCATATTAATCAGGGCTCATTGCCAAGACCATCATAGAGGACAAAGTCCATTACTGAACTGAGTTCACTCCTTGTTCTAGTCCTGTATCACTAAACCAGATTAACTTATCATTCTAGCCTAGTCTATCTCATGAGATATAAATATTTACCCAATGCATGGGTTGGAGATATAGGTCTAACCCATCTCATATTGAAACTATTATTATGTGTGCCACAAAATCATAAATCATAGCATAACCCATGTAATAAAAATGGGGTTCTTGAACATCATGCCATCATAACATAATCTATATAAGATAAAAGGACATCATAAAATTAATTCCATCAGAACATAATAAAATCAATGTAAAATTTGGGATAGAAACATAACCCTATATTATCTTAGAGGGAAAATAATTTTGATAAAGCACTTGAACTCCATTCTTGTGGAAAATATCCTTTCTACTTAAAAAACATTTTTCCACTCTTAACATGTCATAAAATTTGAAACTAAAAAAAGTTGATTAAAAATAAACATGAAAACTTTTAAAAGAAGCTTCATGGAAATAATTTTCTAAGAAATCATAAAAATTCATTCATTTAATATAAGTTAAAAAACATTTTTCTTGTACTTTGGTCGGAAAAGTCAAAAACTACCTCATACTAAAAATGAAAAAAGATTCCTTTCATATCTTTTACTAAAAACTCACCAATTGGTAAAATTGGATTTAAAAAATTTTTGGAGGATAGAAATAATAATAAATATTGTGGAAGCATGGATGTGGATGATAAATATTCCACAATAAATTCTGAAGTATAAACAATCTCGGATAAAAATGAGATTGCGAGATTTTCCCTCACCTTTGGTCCGATTTGCTTCGTACGTATCCGAACCTCCTATATAATTATTTAAATAATGTAATTTACTTATTATAGAATCATATTCATTTTTATGATATCATATATTTTCATATTCTTATCTTCTTATTAGTAATATTTCATTGCTACTTGTTATTCGGGTGTTCATTTCTTTATGTTCTTATGCATGTTTTGTCAAATAAATTCTTATTATTCATTTTGGGTTATAGATACTTCATTTAAAAAATGGTATTAGTGTAATATATATCATATTTATTCATTCAATTAATTTATATAATCATTATTCAGTGAAAATCATGTAGAACGAGTCGCATCAAATCGTGGAGACGGTAGGTCGTACGTACACACGAGCGATGATATCGTTCCCATGATTGTGGAATTGTATTGAAGTGTATGTATACTATTTTAGAATCAATATCACTTTATAATAATCATATATAGTTATTCTTTACACCATTATACCCATCCAAGTAAGGTGGTGGTGGAAAACAGATTACACCACAGCATGCGTACGCACGCGTGGTGATTTCATTTTCCGTAGGATGGATAGAAGGTGAAATAGGGTTTTTTAATATTTATAATAACATATCAGTATATTATTGATACATATTTTATTACTTCAAAATGAAAAAAATAAATAAGAACAAGTAGAATAAGAAATACATTTGAAAGAATCAGTAATGGATATTACCTCTTCTTCGACACGCCTCATTGAAACCTCCTCTTAGGGCACTAAAATTAGTCTTTGAAGAATACCAGGACCTCTAGTATGTTTCTAGAGAAGTTGAGAAGGGAAATGGGGAGGGTTTTTATGAGCATGAAGGCTCAATGTTGTGTAAATAGGAGAGGGAGGAGGTTCCCTTTTATAAGGGAGGAGAGGGGCACCTTAGGAAAAACTTATAATATTATTTTATAATAATGTCATATTTGGTTTATAATAGCTCTAAATTGATTTTTTTAGAAGATAAAGTATGTATGGGTATAAATCCTATCATAAAATAGGTTTTAGATAAGTTTAGGTCACTATTGTAACCTTATCATTTAGATTTAACACTAAGTTAAATAATTTAGCTTTTACTATGTCTTCTTGTTTTCTTAAACTATATGGTTTATAAACTTACTATAACAAGGAAAACGAACCCCAAGTGGTTCATTATTAATATAAATAATCTTATCTAAGTCATTTTTCCGAACAATAGATTTTTAAGAATAGAATAACAATTAATAATATATTACTTTTTTAAAAACCTATTTTCTGTCAATTTTGACACTATTTGGTAATTGATTTTTTTAAAAATAATAAAATCATTATTAGTTAAAAAAGTTACTTAAATCAATACTAACATGTAATATTAACCTATAAAATTATTTTAATTCACAAAAAGTCTCAAATTACATTTATTTGAGTATTTATAATATTAATTATGTTAATATTTCATTAATAAAGTAATTACCGAACCATCATTGTGTTATATATAAATTAACTTATTTAATGTCTAAAAATTATAAATAAAATAAAATTATGTAGGAAATATTTTTATATTTCTAATGAAAATTCATAGTCGAATTTATCTTATGTATAACCCTATATTAAAAATGTTTTGGTTATTAAACATTGATTTTTACTCTTTTAACACTTCTTTAAATAAGATAATAATAAATCTCCTAATCTAATCTAGGTGGACCTGAAGTGTAATATTTTATCCCTATGGGTTTTTTGGTCGAATTAAACTTATCCAATATAATTAGGACATGTGTTAGGGTAATAATAATATCATTTTTACCCTTAATTACCCTATTTAGTTTTAACTGTGGTAAATAAAAGTAAAAAGTTACTATTCACCAAAAATTATTTTTATCTTATTGAACCACATTTTACTCCTTGATATTAACCGTGTCTCTCGGATTTTTGGAATTCAACTCATATAAGCATTAAAATTATGTTTTATGTACAATTACAAAAGCTCCTAAGAGGTGGGTAAAAGACGGTGAAAAAGTTCAATAAAATTTTTATATATCTATATTATTATAAAATGACTTCAATGAATTACATTGAACTTATATAGGTATTATGTATCTATTTTGACGTAAAATAAATTTAATTAAAATAAATAGTTATTTAAATAAAAATTCGATTTTAAACTATAACTTGGTGTTTTTCACTATTCATCAAAAATTGAAAGTTTTCAAAAAAAATTCCAAAAAATCTCCCTATGCTAATTTCGATATTCCAATCCAAAAATGAAGTCCATTTTGAAAAGTTAAAATTTATAAAATTTCAAAAAGTGGGTATTACTATTCATAACGGCTACTTTTAATAATATTTTAATAACATATCATTGTTTCGTGAAACTCGGTATTATGTACAACACAAGCTATCGAGGAAGGTTTCTATTGAGTTTAATGAAAGCCAAGATAGTTTTGAGTGTAGTGAATGATTACTTTGGTGTTTCATATAACATAATTCATATAACCAAAATTTTTCTCAAAAAATCTCAGGTGTTTCACAAACAAGATTGAATACTGGCCCAGGGCTTCAATTTGAGAAAAATCAACTCAGAGGAACATATTTAGAAAATAAATAGGATTATTACTCAACTTTAAGAGCTTATCAGAGAGGATCCCGATACCCAGGTTAGTATGCTGCATTGGGAACTATATAGAGTAGCTAAGTCAAGTAATCTTAGTCTTGTGTTTAACCATTTTGTGAGATCTTTCAGCACGTAGTGGTAGCTTGTTTGTGAATTATGGTTTCCCATTTTTCCTTAAAAATGGATTAATAATAAAGATTTATATTTTGTTGGATGTGTATTATGACTCATACTAATGTGGTATACTTATCTTACTCAAAAAGTTCTGATTCAAATACTTTTTCTTATGATGAATGTGATAAGTATTATTTTATACTTCAAGAAAAAATTTAATCCTTAAATAAAGATCATAGAAAGAATAATAAATTATATGATACTATTTCAATTGTTAATGAGTGTTTTTCAAAGAAAATTTCATATTTAAGATAAATTTTTTCCAAAATTTCTTATGATTTACTTGAAACTAAAATTAAATAATTATTTGATGAGGTTAAAACATAAAAACAAGATTCTTCAATTATTATTAATTTAAGGAATTATTTGAATTAATTATTTGGTAAAAATAAAATTCACAATGTAAAACTTGGTATTTGTAGTAACGAAGAAAATTCAAAATTATAGATGAATTATTTTGATCCTGGTTCAAAAAGAAAGAGAATTTCTAAGATTAAATATTTTTATTGCAAAATTAATAGAAAATATACTAACGACTGTTATTATAGAAAACTTAAATTTTGTACTATCAAGAATGTTCAATATTCAAAATCATTATATATATTTAATTATAAAATATTTAGTCCAAATATACATATTTGGTTACCTAAGTCTTTAATTTCCAACACTGTTAGACCCAAAAGCATATGGGTACCAAAAGACACTTGTATTTTATTTTTTAAACGTTTGTTTCACTAAAAATCATTGTTATATCATCAAGGGGGTTCATGAAAACTACATTGATATTTCATTGAATTATTTTTTAAAGTATTGGAATCTCTGAAAACTTAATTTATTAGAAAAATTTCCTAGATTTGGAACTATTAAATCTTTGAAGTATTTTATTTCATTTTAATATTTGATTTAAATTAAATAACTATTTCACACAGGGTAGAGAAATTTTTTTAATATTTTATCTTTTATTCCTCAACATTTAATAATTTTTATTCTTAAACTATTAAACCATTTACCCGCTCTATTATTTTGTCAGAGGAATTACTTAGTTCAATTAAATTATTAACTAATGACCATCAAACATACTCTTATGATTTTATATAAATTTATATCCTATATATAAAAATGTATTTATTTTTTGATTATATAATTTAATTACATGTGTTAAATTCAGTAATTAGTGCAAGTGATAAACTATTTTCTTACTAGATTAAAATATTTTGATCATTTATGACATGAAAAAAATATATTATAAATTATTTGAAAGTACTTTTTTAAAAAAAATATTTACTTTTAAATATTTTACTTAAAATTAATAGAAAATATTTTATTTTATTCATTGAATATCATTTATAATTATGTTATGTCTTAGGGGGGTCATTTTAAATATTTAGCATGAGTTTAAATATTTTATTATTACAAAATTAATTAAAAAGTATAATACATTCATTGTAAATCCAAATTATTAATTGAATAAGATATTATATGTTTTCGTGGCTCCTTGATTATATCATTTAATATTTTTTATGTAAACATGAAATTAGGGAGGTTTTATATTACTACATATATTCAGAATATATTTTCATATCATTCCCAATCACTCGTATTTTTGATATTCTAAAAAGTTGATAAAAATTTTGTATTTCAAATTTTAAATAATTTTGATACCGATACTTAATTTTAAATTCTTATTATTTATAGAAATGGTAAAATATATTGAATTATTTAATATACTTAAGAACTCGTATTTTTTATCCTTACAAAAAGGGGTAAAAAGATTGGTAGAGAATAATAGTTTTGAAATTACCAAAAAAGGGGTAGAATATTGAGTGGATCTTTTCCAATCTCGTCTAAGTTTGGTTTTCATAATTTATTCAACCCATCATTCTTCATTTTCAAATAATTTTTTTAAATATTTAAAATTTAATATGTCACTTTATATATTTTATAGCTGAAGAAATAGTGATCAGATTATTATAGAGATTACACCATTTCAAATATAATAATATTATATTTATTTTATCTCGTGATGTAAAAACATAATTCATTTGTTTCTATGGTGAAAGAATTAAATTAAGCTGTTATAAGCTGTTCAAGTGGAATTTTAGTATTTATCATAATGACACCTCTTAATTTATATTATATCTCAAGGTAATGTGAACGAATTCATATGAACCTTATTTAATTTCAGAAATAAGATATTTAACGAAACATCATTCATTTATGGGGAAGTACGAAAAAGGATTATCTGTTACTTTAAAAAATCACTGAATTTGATAAAGAAATTTAACAACTCTACAATCTATATATTTGGAAGGCTACATTGTTTGATTTACTAAAAGTGTTATATACAATAGAATAACTCAAAACATGGTGAGATGTAAATTCATTAAGTTTATATCAATTTCATCAATTTACATTGATGTCTAAAAATGGATTTTAGTTGGTCAATAAATTATCTAATGTTTTGTGATGATTTTATAGAATGGAAGATGTTCTAAAATGATATTTCTTCTATTTTCAGAATATTTTGAGTTGTTGGTGTTTGTTTTAGTCACTTCTTGATCAGTTAGAATGATTAAAAAATTTATACAATTATATGTATTCTAGTTCTAAGTCTTAATTAACTCTTAATATCCTCTATAAATCATTCAAGTCCACAAATGTAAGTTTTTTTTTGTGAAGGTTTATTTAAACCCTATGTTGGGATGAAAAATAAACCGTAATTTTCAATAACCCTATGTTTGAACCCTAATTTTATACACAAATTATGAACCCTAATTTTTAGTCCAATGTATGGTTCAATGAACCATATGCTATTTTTCAACAACCATACTTTTGATAAAAAATTATAGTTCATGTACCATACAGTTGGATGAAATGAATGTTATGTTCATGAACCATATGTTCAATTGAGAATGTACCCTATGATGCTATTATCTACTTGTGTTATTCTTCTGAATATTTTTGATTCAATATGAGTTGTTTCAAGAATGAATTTTTCAAATATTTCTACATGTTGTCAGATCACACCAAGATCCTATATACTGGAACTTTTTACTACTACTCATCAGTATAATACAACAGTTCTCTTCATGTGGATACATCACTTGATGAAAATTATGAACTATTATGTTCTATAATAATAGATTTATAGATTCACTATCTCAATATAGAAACTGGGTTTTCGTTCCCTCTATTTTTACATTATGAAACCCTACATGTTGAACATTGATCTGCTGCATTAAATTCTTTGAGGAGCTTTCTTGATGACCTGTTCAAATGAAACTGAAGATTGAAGAAGAGTAATAGTACCTAAAACATGGAATTTTCTATATTCAGTTTTTTTCATCAACATGGTCATAGGAACAGGCCACACATATACTTTATTTTTAGAATAAACCTATATGAGGTTTTTATTTGAATATTATATGGCTTTAAAAATTTAAAAAAACAAACACAATGATAAAAACTAGAGAAAACCATTGGATTTATGCTTCTGTGGTGAGGTTAGATGATTTAGAGTTTTTATATCAACTTAGACTAGAAATATTGTGAACAATGAATTGGATCTGGACATGTGAGGAACATGTTGGACACCAAGTATCACGATGAACAAGGGGCGAAATATTCACTACATAATTTTTTTGCATCATGAAGAGGCTCACAACATTTAATTATCATGGTACTAATTTATGAAAATTAATTCATGTGAAGGATAACACATCTATATTGATTTCAAATGAACAAGAACTTGTTATGTTTTATATTATGATATACAGTTACACTACTTACGAAAATTAATGCTTATGCCCCAATATACAGATATCAAATCTTTGGTAGTTTGAATATGAAAATATTATAGTGCAATGAGTATATCAAAAATTAAACTATCTAATTTTCTGTATATTTCCGAAGAACATTACTATTCAATGTTTTATATATTTCATAGAATTTCAATATTCTACATTATTATATGGAGAAATTTAAGTTGTTTATAAGATTTATAAATTCTAATAAATATAAAGTATTATGATATAATAGATTGAAAATATGTTGGTCTTGTATTTAGAGAGTGAAATGAATAATTTATTCTAATTTCATTATTTTTATCACTCAGAGGAAACAAGGTTATTTAAATTAAAATATTTGAGTTTACATTTGGATTATGCTTCTAGTTTTGGGGGGGGGGGATTACTATGTTTAAAGAGGTTTGAATGGATTTAAATAGAAGTTTTAATTTTTTTTCAATGATTCTATTATTATGGAGGTATAATTGCATTATTTATTCAAATTATTTTGAATGTTTTTCTAAGATATTTATTCTAAAGAAATAATCCAATGGTGATACTCTATTCTTGGGGATATTTATGAAGGCTATTGGCTCTATTTATTTTGAGTATCTGAAGGAATATTATTTTTTCAAATACGGGATATTTATTATATATATACCTTACATTGGAAGGAAAATAAAATGTATGAATAAGTACATAGATTTGAATACTCTATTATAAATAATGTAATGAAAATATTCATATTAAATCTCAACACTTTGCAAGAGAGAATTGAAATTATTTGTACATCATTATTCTCTCACGGTATAAAGAAGAAAGAATCTTGTTCAACATTGTCTAATTTATTTGCCACTATTTAAATAAGAAGAAGCATGCATGACATTGAAGATTGTTTTTTATGTTTTCCACTATTAAATATGAAACACATATGTCAGTTTTTAATTAAATAGTAAGAGAAATATGTTTTCTCAATCAAATAAATCTCTGTTGATTTATTGGAGTATCAGCTACATGGACTCAGTCATGGTGGAGTATCATCTTCTCAAAATAAGCTGTTGATTTTTGGTTTACTATAAAATAACCATAAGTAACCGTAAATGTACTTTAAGGTGTTAACTAACTATAATCCATTGTATAGGTATTCAGATAAGAGGACCTTCTAGAGAAAATTACCAAAATTGTAGAGTAGAGTGTTGGTAGAGTGAACTATAGGATTTTTTGGCATTCAACCACTATACATCACTATATTCTTTTATTTATTTATTTCCAATTATCTCACATAATTATGATATAAGGGAAGGATTGATTCATTTCAAGAGGGACATTTTTATTTTTTTATGATTTTAAAAAAATACAAAATTCACCCCCCCCCCCCCCCCCATCTTGTGTCTTTATCATAGACATTTGGACACAAAACCTGGTATCAGAAGAAGTCCTCTCTTTTTATATTTCTTTTTTGAAATAATTGAATATTATATTGTTTATATGTGATACCAACAAGGGTATTCAATGTTGGATCCTTTTTAATATTGACAATTTCTATTGGCTCTAATAATAACGGGTTAAAGATTCAGATGAAGACAAATATCAATGGTCGAACATTAAAAAGGAATGTAGATTATTAGTGCTCTTTATTTTAATGGAGATATTTATGGATGATATAAATCTTCCACGACTATTTATTTGATGAAACTTTGTTTAAAATTTTACATTAAGATTGTAAAACCTTACAAAATCCTAAGAGCACTAAAAAAGTGGGATGATGCAAAGGAATATGAATATGATATTCATTTAAGAGTAATGAATGAAATTATATATGGAGTTAGTCCTAATGAATTTAATCTTGTTTCTCAATGTGATACTATATATGAGATGTGGAATACAATTTTATTTTCTTATGAAGAAAAAAAGAAATTGATAGAATTTAAAAATGATTATGCTTCCCTGGGAACTCTAATTTCAGAAAAAAAAAACACCAGGCATTAAATTATTTTATTGAGATGTGTGATGTTGAGAGGAAATAAAAAATTGAAAATCAGATTTCTATCAAAAAATAAAACGAATTAATCAATGTTTCAACGCATGAATTATTTTATTCTAGTCATTTTGGTTCAAGTGATAAATCTACTACAAATTCATAAGCAAACCTTGAAATATATAAGGTAATCTTTGTCTTATGAATCATGCTAATGTGGTATAATCATCTAACTCCTAAAGTTTTGATTCATAATATTTTCCCCATGATGAACGGGATAAATATTATTTAATTCTTCAATAAAAATTTGAATCCTTGAAAAAAGAGAATTGAAAAAATAAAATTTATATGATTCTATTTCAATTGAAAATGAGTTTTGGTCAAATAAAATTGAATATTTAAGATATAATTCTTCAAAAATTTCTTATTATCTCCAAAAGGAAAAATTAAAGAATTATTAAATAAAGTTGAAAATAAAAAACAATATTCTTGTATGCTAATTAACAACAAGAATTATTTGAATCAAATTCTTGGTGAAAATTAAAATTCAAAAAAGAATACTAAGTATTAGTAGTAATGGATAAAATAAAAAAATAATCAAGAGTTATTTTGTTCTTGGTTAAAATAAGTGAACCATGTCTAATGTAAAATGTTTTTATTATTGTATTAACAAACATTATTCTAATGAATTTAATTTTAAAAAACCTAAATTTTATGGTGTCAATCATGTTCATTATTTTCAAATAGTTATCTAAGATTAATTATAATTTTTTTATAAAATAAAATAGATTTTGTTGCATAAGTTTTTAACTCTTGACAATGTCGAACCCAAAAGAATATGGGTACCAAAAGTAACTTGTATATGATATTTTTTAGTTTTGTGCCACTAAATGTCATAATTATAACATCTTGTGTTTTCTTGGAAAATAATTGAAGGTTTAATTGAATTATTTTATAAATTACAAACATCTATGAATTCGTTTTTTAGTGAACCAATTCATAGATATGGAACTATTACATCCATGAAATATTATATTTCAATTTAAAATTTTATTTCAATTCACAAACTCTCTTATATAAGGGTAGAATGTATTTAATGTTTTGTCATTTATTCGTCTATATTTAATAATTCTTATGCTAAGAATATTAAATCATTTTAACACACTATTATTTTATCAGATTAATTAATTATATGATTTATATTATTGACAAATGGCCATCAAATGTACTCTTAAGAACTTATATAAATTGTTATAATTCATATAAGAATGTCTTTAATGTTTGACTATTTAAATTAGTTGTATGTGTAAATTTAATCAATTACTATAATGGATAAATATTTCTATTACTAGATTAAAATATTTTGATCATTTATGAAATGAAAAAATGTTATTTAAAATTATTTGAAAAAAAAATTCTTTAATTTTTAATTTTTTAAAACATTTTTCTTAAAATTCCTTGAAATTTTTTATTCTATTCCTTGAAAATCTTTTATATTTTGGATATGTCTTAGGGGAGTTATTTTAAATATTTATTATGTGTTTATGTGTCTTTTTATTATGACATGAATTAAATGGTTTAATATTTTTATTGAAAACCCTTATAATTCAATGAATAATATTTTATATGTTTTTATGTCTCTTGGATGATATAATTTTATATTTTTAGAGGAATCGTGAATTTAGGGGGAGTTTATATTGCTGCATCTATTCGAAATATATTATTCCTATATTTCCCAATAAAAAAACTTTTTGATATTCTAAAAAGGGGATGAAATTTTATTATTTCAAATTTGAAATATCTTTTATATTGCTATTTAAATTTCAAATTCCTATTATTTATAAAAAATGGGTAAATATAATGTATTATTTAATATACTCACGAACTTATATTTTTTATTCTTACAAAAAGGGGGAGAAAAGGTTGGTATAGAATCGGGGTTTTGTAATTATCAAAAGGGGATAATTTTGAGTGTCTCACTTCCATTATCATATCAGTTTGGTTTTGATAATTACTTTAACCCAACATTTTATGTTTTCTTAATAAGTTTTTTTAAGTATTTTAGATTTAATGTGTCACAATATTGATTTCATGTCTAAGGAAACTGTGGTTGTATTCTTATAGAATTATTTCGATTTGAAATATAATAATATTATCTTTATTTCATTTGTAGATTTCAAATTTCAATTTAGTTGTTTTGATTGTGAAATAAATCAATGAATCAGTTATAATATATTCAAGTGATATTTAAATTTTTAGCATAAAGTCGCCAATGAATTTTGATTATATTTCAAGATAAAGTGAATTAATTTTCATGAACCTTATCTCATTTGATAGATAATATATTTAAATAAAATTAATTTTTTTAAGGATGTCTAAAATGATATTTTGTTACTCTAAAAAATTAGCAAATTTGTAAAAGTAGTTTTATAACTCCAGTGTCTGAATATTGGGAAATCAATAATATTTGATTTATTGAAAGTACTATAGAAATCATAATAACATGAAACATAGTTATATGGAAATAAAATAAGTTTATATTAAATTAATAAGTTTACATTTATGTCTAAAAAGGTTGTTTAGTTTGTCAATAACTTATCCAAAGTTATGTAATGATTTTATAGAACTACAATTGTTAGAGAATGATTTTGATTTTGTTCGTCAATGATATTTGGATATGTGGATGTAAAATTTAGTTGATAATTGATATTTTGGAAAGATACCAAAATAATCTAAATATAATTCTTCTAGGTTAAATTTAGAATCAACTTTTAGGTGCCTCTAAAAAATCATTGAATTATATAAATGTAAGCAATTCAGTTTTTTGAAGTTTTATTTGAACCATACATTGGGATAAAAATAATCCCTACTTTTTATAAAACCTACATTTGAACCATAATTTTTTACCTAATTTTATAACCCTACCTATGAGAGACCCAAATTTTGAGTTAAAATTATTGTTCAATAAACCATACACAACATTTCGGCATCCATACTTATGATATAAAAGTATGGTTATTGTACTGTATGTTTGGATAAAATGAACACTATGTTCATGAACCCTACATTATAGTGATAATGTACCCTATGTTTCTACTATCTCGATGTGTTATTTTTTTAATATTGTTGCTACAAAAAGATTTGTTTCAAAAATGAAGTTTTCACATATTTCTACATGAAGTTAGATCAGACTAAGAACTTATATAAAGGAACTTGATACTTATATTAAACCATCTATATAATATAGAATAAATCTTCATGTGAATGCCTCAGAAAATGAAATGGTTATGTATTCTGTTATGCAAAAATGGAGGATTATATCGACTATTTTATGATGTAAACTGAATTTGTTTCTCTTCCATGTTTACACAATGAAACGATACATACTGAAACATGATTTGTTGTATCGAACAACGTGAGGTGATTTCCAACTAAACTATTTAAATGAAACTACAGTTTAAATAAAATTAATAGTACCTCAGACTTATAAATTTCTATATCTGGTTTCTTTCATCAACCTAATCGCTGGAATTAGTTGGGATCTCAACCGCACTTGTGTTTCATTTTTAAAATAAAACTGGAGGGAGTTTTTCTATGAATACAGTATGGTTTCACACAAAACAAAATAACTCACACATTAATAAAAACTAGATTAAACCACTAGAATCATTATGATATGGTGATTTGAGAGGAATTAGAGTTTCAATATGAACTAGGACTAGAAATGCTATGAATAGTGAATGGGATTTGACCATGAAATGATATGAACAGAACATGCTAAGAACATGTTTGTTTCCGAGATTCAAAATCAACATAGGTGTAAATGTGTACAATATAATTGTGTTTCATCACTTGGAGACTCTCAAAATATAATTATCATGATAAAATGTTCTGAAAACAAGGTCATGTGAAAGACAACTCTTCTATACTGATACCGCATGAATAAGAAATTTTTATGTTGGATATTATGATATACAAGTATGCTACTTGGAGAACTTCCTACTCATACCTCAAGTTATGTAAATCATATATTTGGGTGTTGAAATGTTAAATTATACTTGTGTAATGTGTTTATAAAAAATGAAACTATCCAATATCCTCAATATTTCCAAAGAAAGTTATGATACTCTATTTTATATGTTTCTAGGTATTTCAATATAATTCATTCTTATCTGGATGAATTTTAGTGTTTTATCATTTGGATAAATTCTAATAAATCCAAAGGATTATGGTTGAATTGATTAAAAATATTTTATTCCAATATTTATAGAGAGAAATAACCATTTTATTCTCACATCGTTCTTCTAGTAAAGTAGGAGGCCAGAAGGTTATTCAAATTCAAATATTTAAATTTAAATTCGGATTTTTCTATTAGTTTTCCAGAAATATTTTGACTATGTTTAAAATAGTTTTAATAGATTTTGATAGAAAATCTAAATTTTTCAATGCTTCTATTAGTATGGATATATTATTGGAGGATTTATAAAAATTATTTTGAATGATTTTTTAGAGACTTATTCTACTGGAAGAATCTGATGGGTCTATGATATTCATAGGGATATTTAGTAAGGCTATTAACTCTATTTATTTTGAATATCCAAATGAATATAAGTGTTCAAACTTGTAGAAATTTATTATATATCTATAGAAAGAAAAGAAAATAAATGACTAAGTGCGGAGATGTGAATAATATTTTAAAAATAATTTCTTGAAAATATTCATTTTAAATCTTGATGCTTTTGAAGATAGAAGTGAAATTCTTCTTACATCCTAATTCCCTCATGGTTAAAAGAAAAAAGAATTCATGTGTAATATTATCTAATCTATTTTATACTATTTAAAGAAGAAGAATCATTTGCGACATTAAAGATTATTTTTCTGGTGTTGTGCCTTATTGAAGATCAAACACATCTATAATTTGTTGCAAAAAATAGTAAGAGAAATATATTTTATCAATAAAATCAATCCCTATTGATTTAATGGATTTCCGGCTACTCAGACTCATCGTGGTGGAGAATCACCATCTTAGACTATGTTCTGGATTTTTTGTTCCCTGTAAAAGAACCATAAGGCCCTGTAAAATCCTTATAAGGTGTCAATTTCCCATACTCAATTGTAGAGGTCTCCAGATAAGAGGACCTATTATATAAAATCACCAATCTCATGAACTAGAGAATTATGATAGTGTACTAGGGTATTTCTATTCCCTAATACACTATACATCTCCATGTTTATTTGTTTATTAATTTCCTCTCCTCACTCATACATAAGAGACCCGGAAAGGTTCACTTCATTTCAAGAGGGACATTTCAATTTTATCAAAAATTTTAAAAGGAAAAAAATCACCCCCTCTTGTGTCATCGTCATTTCCATTCCAAAAAAACTAGTGGTATCAAAATAAGTGATTTATTTATATATTTATCTTTTTAAAATCTTTTAATATTCTATTATTTCCATATGATACAAAAAATTTGTATTATACGATGGAATATATTTGGAATATTTATGATTTATTTTGACTCTAAAAATCCAGAGTTAAAGATTCAGATGAAGAAAAATATAAATGGTGGATCTTAAAGAAGGCACGTCGATGATCTATGCTCCTTATTTTAATGTCGATAATTATGGATGTTGGAAATCTCACATGATTATCTATTTGAATAATCTTGGTTTCAATATTTATAAGAATATTATAAGACCTTATGAAATCAAAATGGAGCCTGAAAATTTGGGTGATGTGAAGGAAGCAGAATAAGATATTAATTCAATATCGATTAATGGAATTATATATGGAATTGGTATTGATGAATTTAATTATGTTTCTTCTCTCTCCAATGGCCTGAAGGCCTTCATTTTTTTAATTTTGATAATCCACCTTTCAAGGGGTGAGGTGGAACCCTTACATGGCTCGTAGGCATAAGTATTACATGGCCTATAGGCCTTATAGGATTTCATTGCCTGTATGCTTCAAGCATTACATACAACCTAGACTAACTACATGGAACTGCTCCTCCATTAAATCTTCATCATGAAATAAGTTCCCCACCTTTGCATGGCTGTTTGGCTAGGCTTTCCTATGCATGCACAGGCTTGTCCCAATGGTAGGTGTCATACCCTCTCATTCTTGAAATCCCTTTAGCTTCTTCTATGGTGAAATCTCCTTGCTCTTCCTCCTTTAGAAGCTTGTTCCTTGTAGGATGTCTGGTTTTCATTTGCACTTAAGGTAGCCCAAAGGCCTTGAGGTGGCCTGAAAGCCTTACTAACCTGAAGGCCTGGGTAGCCCGAAGGCCTTAAAAGACTCAAGGACCAAATTTGTGGCACGAAGGCCCAAACAGGGGAATATTCCTAGCATCTATTGTTCCAAACAATACCTGCTACAGTTACCACTATAGTTCCCGCTACAGTATTTCACAGTTCCTGCTACAATTCCCACTACAGTACCACTACAGTACCCTAGAAATTATCCCCCACATGGATTTGATCCTGGGTCTCTTGGATGCACTTAAGGTTTCCTCACCAACTAGGTTGAGGCTCATGTGCTTGATTATGTTTCTTATTGTTCTAATTTTTATGAGATATGTAATAGAACCATAGTTTCTTATAAAGGAATCGATAAATTGATAAAAGTTAATAATGATGATGCTGCCATGGGAATACTATTTTAAGAAAAAAAATCAGTCATCGAAGGATTTAATTGATATGTCTGAATCTGAGATCCAAGCAGAAACTGAAAATCATACATTTATCAAAAAATAACATGATTCACTCAAAGTTTCATTGTATGAATTTTATAATTCTAGTCATTTGGGAACATGTGAGGAATCTACTACAGACATAGAAGAAGATATTTAAAAACATAAGGTAAATCAATTTATTACATCTCAAGCTAATTAGGTACAATCATCTTACTCTAAAAGTTCTGATTCAAAAAATATTTCTCATGATGTATGTGATGAATATTGTTTTATACTTAAAGAGAATTTTGATTCCATAAATAAAGAGAATAGAAAACAAAGAACATATTACGATGCTATTTCAATTTATAATGATAGTTTGTTAAAAAAAATTAAATATTTAAGATCTAATTATTCAAAAATTTATTCTGACCAGTATGAAAATTAAATTAAAGAATTATTGGATGAAGATTAATCGTTAAAAATGATTCTCGTATTATTATTCATGGAGATAATTATTTGAAAAAATTATTCCTAAAAAAATATTCAAAAAGGAAAACATAGTATTGCTAATAACAGAGAAAATTCAAAATTATAAAAGAATTATTTGGTTCCTTAATCAAATATAAAAATCATGTGTTCTATTAAATATTTTTTATTGTATTAATGGACATTATGTTAATGACTTTTATTTTATAAAACCTAATTTTGTTGTGTTAATTAAGTTCTTTATTCAAAATAATTATCTAGATTTAATTATAAAAAGATTGATCAAAATAAACAGATTTGGTTCCCTAAGTCTTTAGTTTCTAACACTCCCAGACCCAAAATCATATACATACCAAAGGGAACTTGTATTTGATATTTTTCAAGTTTGGGCCACAAAACATCATTTTTCTATAATCAATTAGTTTTTGGAAAATTAAATGGAGATTTATTTGAAATGTTTTATAAAGGACCGACATTTATGAAGTTCTTTGTTATGTGAAAATTTTCATAGATTTGGAACTATTAAATCCATGAAGTATTTTATTTAATTTTAATATTCGATTTAAATGCACTAACTATTTCATACCGGGGTAGAATTTGTTTAATGTTTTGTCTTTCATTCCTCTATATTTAGTAATTCTTATACTTAAAATAATAAATTATTTTATCACTATATTATTTTACTAGATGCACTAATTAGTAAAATTATTTTATTAACCAATGAACATAAAAATAATCTAAATATTTTATATAAATGGTTATCTTGCATGTAATAATGTCTTTACTGTATGGATATTTAAAATAATTTAATGTGCTAAATTAATCAATTATTTGAGGTGACAAATTTTCCTATTACTAGATTAAAATATTTTGATCATTTATGACATGATGAAAATAATTTAAAATTATATAAAAATTGTTTTTTTATTTTATTATTCATTTTAAATATTTTACGTAAAATTATTTGACAATATTTTATTAAATCCCTTGAATATATTTTATAATTATGATATGTCTTAAGGGGAGTTATTTTATGTAATTTCCATGTGTTTAAATATTTTATTATTATGAAATAAATTAAATAGTCTAATATATTCATTACAAGCCCTTATAATCCATTCAATAATATTTTATATGTTTTTATGGTTCCTTAATTATATATATTTTTGTTTTTAAAGGAATAATGTATTTAAGGGGGTAGGTTATATTGATACATGTATTTAGAATATATTTTTCATATCATCCCCAATAACTCAACTTTTTTATATTCTAAAAAGGTGGTGAAAATTTTGTATTTTAAATTTTAAATTTTTTTAAAGATTCTACTTTAATTTAAAATTCATATTATTTAAAAAAGTAGTAAATATATTGTATTATTTAATATACTCATGAACTCATATTTTTTATCCTTAAAAAATAGAGAGAAACAAATAGAAGTGATTGAAGGTTTGTAATTATCAAAAAGTGGGATAATTTTGAGTGTCTCCTTGCCATTAAAATCTTAGTTTGGTTTTGATAATTAATTCAACCCTTCATTCTTTGTTTTCGAGTATGTTTTTTTAATTATTTAAGATGAAATATTCCATTTAGTTGATTTTATATCTGAAGAAATAATGATCAGATTATAAAAAATTTATTCCACTAGAAATATAAGAATATTGTATTTATTTTATCTGCTAATGTAAAATGTCAATTTAGTTGTTTTGATGGTGAAAAAATAAATGAACTTGTTATAGGATGTTCAAGTGACATTGCTGCTTTCATCGTAAAGTCACCTCTAAATTTTGATTGTATCTCAATATAATTTGAACAAATTCATATGAAATTTATTCCATTGGATAACTAATATATTTAATTAAACTTAATTAGTTTATAAGGAAGCCTTAAAATGATTTTTTGGTACTCTAAAAAATCCCCAAATTTACTGAAGTGGTTTTACAACTCTACAATCTATAGATTTGGAAAGAGACATTATTTGATTTACTAAAAGCACTACAGACATTATAATAACTTGAAACCTAGTGATATGGAAATAATATATGTATATCTTGATTTCTTCAGTTGACATTGAATCCTAAAACGTTTTTATTTGGAAAAGAAATTATCTAAATTTTTCAATGATTTTACATAATTGCAGTTGTTTTAGAACACTATAGACTATGTTTTTCAAAGATTTTTAGATATTTATATGTCATATTAATTCTATTTTTGATCATATGGAATTATAAAGTAGTTATATAAATATAATTCCTCTAGAGAAATTATGAATCCACTTTTATGAGCCTCCAAAAAATCATTTAAGTCTATAAATATTAGTCTTTCAGTTTTTCTAAAGGTTTATTTAAACCCTACCTTGGAAGAAAAATGAATCCTACTTTTCAGAAACCCTATGTTTAAACCATAATTTTTTATCCAACTTTTCAACCCTGCTTTTGATAAACCTGAATTTTGAGTTATAAGTTTGGTTCAATGACCATACACTAGATTTTAGCATCCCTACTTTTGATATAAAAGTGTGATTCATGTACTGTATATTTGGATGAAATGAACCCAACACTCAAGATCACAACTTTTAGGAACCCTACATTTATAAACCCTATATTTCGGTGATAATTTACCCTACATTTATGCTATAACAATGTGTTATTATTCTTAATATTGTTTCTACAACAAGATTTGTTTTAAGCATTAAGTTTGAAAATATTTCTACATGTTGTTGGATCACACTACGATCTTGTGCACTGGAAATTTTTTATGCCAATCAAAATGTTTTATAATACTACTATTATATTCATGTGGATACATCACCTAATGAAATTTTGATCTGTTATGTCCTATAAAAATTTAGGTTTAAAACCAATCTTTCTGCTGTAAACTGATGTTTTTTCCGCCATGTTTACATGATGAAACGATGCATACTAAATTTTGATCTGCTGCATTAAAATACTTATAGAGATTTTCAATTGAACTGTTTTAATGAAACTGATGTTTAAAGAATATTAACATTACCTCAAACCTCGAAATTTATACATTCAATTATTTTCATTAACATGGTCACTGGAATGAGTTGAATCTCAAACAAACCTGTGTTTTGTTTTTAGAATGATGCTAGAGGAATTTTTTATTCGAATACGATATCGTTCCACACACCTATGAAAACTAAAAAATATGATTATAACTAGAAAAAACATTTGGAAACATTCTACTATGGTGATGTTGGAGGAATTAGATTTTCTAGATGTGCTCAGACTAGAAATATCATGAACAAAGAATACGATATTTGCATGTTATGATATAAACACAGCATGGTAAGAACATGTTACACGTAGAGATAAATAGTGAACACATGATTAAATATTTACTAATTAAATATAATGCATCATTAGGAGGATCAAAAAATATATTTATCATGATAAAAAATAATGAAAATAAGGTTGTTTAAAGGGGAACTCTTTTATGTCGATGTCGCATGACCAAGAACTTGTTAAGCTATAGATTATGATATACAAGTTCATTTCTTAGAGAACATATTGCTTATTCCACAAGGTATGGAAGTTATATATTAGGGAGTTTTAATATTAAATTATTATATAGTAATAATTTTATCTAAAATTAAACTATCCAATATTCTGGATATTTACAATGCACAATTTGATACTCTTTTTTATATGTTTCTTAGAATTTTAATCTACTGCATTCGTATCTGGATGAACATTAGTGGTTGATCAGCTAGATAAATTATATTAAATCTAAAGTTTTATGGTCAAAGATATTTCAATAATTTTGGTTTGGTATTTTGAGAGAGAAATGAATAGTTTATTCAAAAATCATTTTTTTCAGTAAATTCTTAGGAAATAAGGTTATCCAAATTCTAATATTTAAATTTATATTAGGATTTTACTACTAGTTTTCAATAATTTTTTGACTATATTTAAATAGTATTTAGTGTATTTAAATAGAAGATTTATATTTCCCAATGATACTATAATTCTAGAGATATTATTGGAGGATTTATTCAAATTATTTTAAATTATTTTATTAAAGATTTATTTTACAAAAAGAATCCAATGGTTCTGTATTATTCATGGGGATATTTATAAAGGATATCAAATCTATTTATTTTGAATATACAAAGGAATTAGATTACTGAAAATTATGAATATTTATTATATATATATATATCCCTGGAAGAAATAAAAAATATATGAATATGTTCATAGATGTGAATACTCTGTTAAAAATATAGTACTGAAAATATTCATATTAAAGCTCAACACTTTTTAAGAGAGAATTAAAATTACATGTACATACTTATTATGTCATATTTTAAAGGAGAAGGAAGTATATAAATCATATCCTAATCTATTTATTGTTGTTTAATGAATAATAATCCTAAATGTAATTAAATATTTTTTTATTACTATTGTGCATTATTGAAGATCAAACACATCTTTCAGTTGTTGTTGCAACTGTAATAAAATCTATTTTCCCATTAAAATCAATAACTACTAATTTATTTGAGTATCAAACACAAAAACTCATCCATGGTGGAGTATCAAATTCTCAGACTAATCTATGGAATTTATGTTCCCTATAAAAGAACAATAATTCCATATAAAATCCTTGTATGGTGTCAACTGCCTATACTCAGTTGTAGAGTTCTCTGGATAAGAGGGTCTAAAAGTGAAAATCACCAAATTCATAGAGTAATTAAATTTTTGAGTGGGATAAAGGAATTATTTTCCCCAAACCACTATAAATTTCAATGTTATTTTATTTATTTATTTATGCTAATCATTTATCTTTAAGAGAGGTGGATATGATCGCTTCATTTGAAGACATAATTTTTATTTTTTCTATGATTTTTAAAAGGATAAAATTTACCCCTATTGAATCTTAATCATATCCATTTTGACACAACATGATACAGTGATAGTATCATAATATTATATTGTTATTATCCCTACCTTCTTAATTGATTAAATTACTTAAATTCTAGTAATCAATTGGCCATGTGAGAAACTGGAAATTGTAGCGAACTGGAATGAAATTTATTTGTTTGAAAAATAATTGAAATTGGGAATTAGGTCAAAATTTAATGTGTGGTAATTGATTGATGAAATAATGAATGGAGGAAATAATGTAAGAATGTAATGACCTGTAATTTTTCCAAGTAAATTTCCCTTCTAAATGTATAAGTATGTCATATAATATTATATATTTCACAAGCACCACATGATTGAACCAACAAACTTTTCTCATAATAATGTGAAAATTAAATTTATAGAACAAAAATGGAAATAATAATTGAAAATATTATAATGGGATAAAAAAATATATAATAAGATTACTAAAATTTGAAAATTTTGATATCTCATATTTTTCAATATAACTACACTCACAAACAATGTTTTAGAAACGAAAAAAAAATTAGTAATGCAATATGAATTTTAAAAATGAAAATATATAACCATGAGAGAAATAAAAGTCAATAGAGAATTAATTATATATGACGTATTTATAGGGAGTAGGTCACCCATATGGTGGAAATCAATCTAACCATTTGAATAGTAAAATGATCATTAGAATAGTAACTTATCCATTCGAATGGAAATTTCACCATTAGGAATAGTAATTTGACTATTATAATTGTATCCCCACCTACAAATGGGTAAAATAATATTTAGACAACTTATAAAATGAAAATATAATATATTTATACTATGAAACAAGAAAATAAATGTTTTATAAATCATAAATTAAGTGGTTATATGTTTTAAAAAAATAAATATTTTAATTGTACTTTTTTAATAAATATAATGATATAAATAAAAGTTTTTTTTTTCATAAAATAGATATATAAATTAATATTAATTTATAGTATAATGATAATATAATTTTATTAGACCGTAAGTCATTTTTCAATGGGTTGGAAAATTAATCATAATATTAAAATTTTATTTTTCAAATAAATGAGGGTTTTATTTAAAAATTAAAATTATAATTTTTAAAAATATATATTCATAAAATTTATTTCATTTTTTTAATATACATTTAAAAAATGGTCAGGGTTAATTTTTAATTTTTCAAAAATAGTTGAATTTTTGTGAATAGTAAAATACAAAAGAATACAATAATTTAAAAATTAGAAAAAATACATGTAGAAATGAGTCATGATTAATGTAAGTGACAATTTTTTTGAACTCAAAAGAACCATTTAATATATATAGTCCCAATAATCAATATTGTTCGTAGTATTTATCCATAATAATAAAATAATGAATATAATATTTAAAAACACTCCTCTCCTCTACTTATAAATACCACCTCTTTCTAAACCTTCTCCTGAAAACATATAATTATCTTAGATTCTCAAATATCTAACCATTTATCTTAAAAATACACTTACTAAATTCATAGTTATTCTAGACTCAGAAAAATTATATTTCCAAGTGACTTAAGAATTATTTCATGAAGATGACATTTAAGAGGAAATATTCTTAATTTACCACTTTTAATTTCATTTACTATTCTGAATTATCTTATATACTAACATACAACATGGCATAATGACTCCAGTGTCATAAATATTATTTTATTTTATTTTCTTAAATTATTATTCATCTTCTATCCTCCTTTCTATTGATTCTTAAATGAAAATGTGTTTAAAATATTGCTAGTTCACCACCTCCATAAACAACAGGCTTCATTTTTCTCTACTTCTTTAATTGTTGGATATACAAATATTATTATGGATAAATAAGATTATAATATTTATATTATAACTTATTTAATTTCATTTTATGAATATATGGATATAATATTAAATAAAATTAATCTAGTTTGTGATGGTTGGCAAAACCACCTAAATGAACTAACCACATAACGTTGATGTTTGTAAATAATGAATCATCCTTGTGTGGGAACATTTATGGTTTTATTAGAGAATTTAAATTTCTATAATTAAATGAATACCATTTTATTTCAATTCAATAGGTTTATTCTAATATTATAAAAACTTCAATAATTATCCATAAGTTATCTAACCTTGGAATCATGATATGAATACCCCTAGAACAATGAAATTGAACATTATATCTTATTGAAATAGTTATAAATGAACATAATAATATTAATGTAAATAATATTTTATTGGATAATTTTATGAATTAAGTAATTAATGAATCGTATTTTATTATCCATAACATTAAGCACAAGTTAGGAATGGTTCTGGAAAATAATGTAAGGGATATCTCCAAACAACACTTTTTGTTTGGGTTATGTCCTTTCTCTCCAAAACACATTTTACCTCTCTATTTTATGTTATGGAATTTATATAAGTTATTTGTATATTTCCCTTACATAAATAACTAGATTATTTTCCCTTACTTTTATGGAGTGATACTTTCCTTGAGTTCATTTCTTAGATTCCTACTTAAAAATCTAACCCGACTAAGGGGATATTTTCTATCACATAATATTATTTATGTAAAACACATTAAATGTAATTATTTCTATTTATTATTTAATTATATAAATCAATTTGGGTTTTTTGTATACATTATAGTTTTCCTATGGGTTTCATATAAAATTCTACACTTATTCTTTCTCTAAAATTCTTTAAGTGATATCATTTTGAATGTCAATTTCTATACCAAAATATCCACACATTCTCATGATGGTTTTCTAAATAAACATCATATTTTGAGACCAATTCTTATATACTTAGATATTATCATCCCATATATTTAATTATCAATACTATCTGTAATCTTTATGCAATATCCTTTGATTATGATATGAGGTAAGATTATGTAACCCATTTATTTATATGGGTAATTATGATGTTTATGCCTTATGATTGACTTCCTTTTGTGGCATGTGTAAGCATGTACATGTTATTATGGGTGTGTCTGAATCTCAATACAATTAGTTTGGAAATGTTTTTGTCTCATGAGATGATATGTATGATATTAGGGTGTTAACCTAATCCATGATGCAACTTTTTCCACCATGTGATGTTGTCTTGGTAGTTAACCCTAACTTATGTTTATGTCATGATATATGTTGTTGGAATATTTTTATTATGACATGATCTTATGATGAAATATTATTTATGTTATGATTATATATGATTATTCATGGGAATTTCCCCTTTATGATCTCATGTTATGCCTTTTTACTGGTAGGTTATGCTTCTCCATTATTTTTTATTCCCTTTCTAGACTTTCAAGCTCACATTTTATATGTATTCCCTAGGATTGATTATGTAGTTTTAGGATCTCAAATGTATTTAAGAGATCATTTTGGAGAATAAAAAAATTAGTTTCAATTTTATGTATTATGAACCAAATCTTCAAGATACAGTAGGACTCTCAATCCTTTGGTTGTATTTATTAAGTATTATACATTGAAAATAATGTAATAATATATGTAAAAGGATTGGGTCACTATAGATGGTATCCTAGGGTGGTCAAGTTATTTTTGAGTATTTTTATTAGAATACTTTTCTAATATCCCAAGGGATACTCCTAAGTATAACACAATTTGTGGAAATTTTTGTGAAGTATAAAGAGATTGGTTTCTAAGAAATTTCATCTATGTCTAGATACTACAAGTGAATGTGGCTCTGGCATAGTGGTATACAATAGTAATAACCATGAAAAGGGTACATTGATTATTAACTCTATTTTTCTCTGGTTCATGACAAAGTGTACTTGATATAAACCTAGTTTAACACTCACAGGGGATATATTTTGTAAAATTCAAAAACTATTTAAAAATATTAATAAAGGTTTTGAATGTATTTTAATGTTAGAAAAACTAATAGGAAAATAACAATGGATAACCTATATTGAAACATAGGGACTCATAAGTTTGGATATAATTTTCATTTATAAGCTAATCCTTATATGTTGAAAGTTTTCCTTATTATATTATTGTTAGCTTATGTATCCTCATTCGTAATTTTACTTTTTAGTTAATGGTGGTAATAAGAGGAATTATACCAACAACCGATGTGATATGAAATGTGATGATTTCCCTAATGACATGATTAACCTTATGGGAGGGAGAGCAGAGAAATTCATGGAAATTTTGTCTTAACTAACTCATTTTATGAATAATAACTTGTATTGTGTGGAACTCCATCCTTCCTCTAAGAAAGTGCATGTAACTATTTATTCCTTTATATAATAATGGTATCCTACTTTTAGTGGTTATTTAGATCCCTAATCATGTAAAATTATATGAAATCCATTGAGAAGATGTTCTATGTCCTCCAATTCATAGATTAAGAGAAATTATTACTAGATCTCTATTATCATGAGGGGTATCTAATCAGTAGTGGACCCTAATCAAGAAAAATAATTCTAAAGAAGAAATTTATTCTATTGATTGAGAAGGATCCAAGAAAAACAATTAGTAAATATTTTTCCAAAAACTCTCAATCTTAAAATGGTGATGGAGTTCCACGAATGGAATCAAAAGGACGTTGTTTCTATTGGGATTTATGAGTAAAATGTCCCAAGGATTTCACAATACACCTCTAGATTTTTTATCAATACCAAAAGTAAGGTTAACCATTTCTTTTGTTTTTAAATCCAATTCTATTAAAAATATTTAGTGATTCAAGACTCTAACACCTTGAATAGATTATCCATTTTTCTTTTAAAGTTGAGATAGATGTTGGTAACTCTTAGTGGTCTCATTTGGTGGGAGATAAAAAGCATAAAATTTAGTTTAATTCAGGATTATCTATTGATAAATCTCATAGAGGAATGAAAAATCAACTTCCAATATGTCAAAAATGTAGGAAAAACCATCCTAGAAACTGTTTGAAGGGAACCAGGAGATGTTTCAATTGTGAAAATAGGGTCCTTCATATAATAAATATCAAATGGAGATGAAGAATCTTACTATGAAATGGAAGAAAATATGGTGCTAATAATAACTCACCATGTGATCTAGCGTTTCAACTTCAAAAAGCATGGGAATTATGAAAACCAATTCCCTATGCCAATGGTTTTTAGAGAAAATCAACAAAAAATTAAATCCAAGGTCTAGAGAGAGAGAAAAATATGCTACCACTACTAGTGAGGTGGATCCCAAAAATAATGTGGTGAAATCCACACTAGTTATTCATTCAAGAATAAAAAATGAACTATTTTATTCTAGTTTAAAACACTACATCATATCTAGAAAGTATAGTATAAATATTCAAAGGCCACCTCAAAACATGGGGATTGATCTCTCTATGAGAAAATAAAATTTATAAATTATTACATCCCAAGTTTTTAACTCCTCCTTGATCAATTATTATGGACTGAAATTCCCAGTAAATATTTTCATACTTCCTTTAGTTTGTTTTGATTCTATATTAGGAATGGATGGTTTTACTAATATTAATCACGTATTAACTATCAAGGGAAGGGGATCACCCTTCATATCCCATGTTATCTTCTTATTATGTATAAGTGTAAGGAGAAGGATGAATTTACCTTAGAATATTCTAATTAAAAATGAAAAGTATTTCATTATGATAAATAATTTCTTAATTAATTGATTGAGTCTATGGAGAGAATAATTCATCAATACATTCAAATTATCATGGATTATATTGATGTATTCTCTAAGTAATTACCTGGTATTCCTCTTAACCAATAGGTTGAGTTCTCAATTAAACTTTTAACTATACCTCTAACTCTATCTAAGATTCATTATAGCATAGAAACTATAGAGTTGTAATAACTAAAAATATATTTATAATATAATCTAGAGAAGGGTTTTATATTCCCAATCACTTCACCATGGGGTACACCTGTTCTCTTCATCAAGAAGAATGATGAGTCAATATGCCTCTTCATTAATTATCATGATCTCAAAAAAATGATGGAGAACAATGATCCTCATCTATAAATAGATTAATTGTTTTCTAAACTACATAGGTACCAATAAATATCTAAGGTATACCTTCAATTGGACTCACTAACACTCCTGAAATATTCATGGAATTAATGAATAGAGTCTTTAATGATTAGTTTTGAAAAAAATTGTATCCTTTAAAATTAATATTATGATATAATATAAAAGTAAGGATGAGTGTGATAAGAATTTCAATATTATTCTATAGAATTGGAGAAGGGATAAGCTATATAAAAAGTATAGTAAATTCGAGGAAGTTTCATTCTTAGAGCATTTTATCACCAACAAATGAATATCTGGGGACCCTTCTAAGATAATGGAAATTGAGGAGTATTACAGACCAGGATCTCTAAAAGAAATCCATAGTTTCCTTAGACTATCATTTTATTATCATTAATTTTTAAATGAATTATCGTGATTTTTAACCTCATTAACAAAGATAAATTGGAACATAGTAAATTTTTTCTATACAAATGAATGTGAAGACACTTTAATAAAATTGAAAAAAAGGCTTCTCACTGCATCTATGCTCACTCTAACCACAAGTGGGGAACCTTTTTGTGGTATAAAGAGATGTTTTAAATAAGTTAATAGGATGTGTATTGATGAAAAATGAAAAATTGATATCCTATTCCTCAAGGAAGTTGAATGTTCATGAGGACAACTACCTAATATATGATATATAGTTGGTTGTAGTTATATTAGAATTGAAAATATATTGGCATTGTCTCTATGGGGGGAAAGTGAAATATATACAGATCATAAGATCCTCATATATATTTTCACATAGAACAATCTTAATAAGATCCAACAAAGATAGTCAGAGCTAATCAAGTGTTATGACTACTCAATCCACTAATATCCCTAGAAACCAAAAAAGTGGTAGATTCTCTCAATAGAAATAATCATGTGACTATATCAATGATGTTATTTTTGAACGATAAACTATTCTTAAACTTGAAAAGGAAATACATGGGGATCATAAAGGAAGTAACATCATAATTCTTTTTTGAAATGATTGATCAATCATCCATTCTAGAGAAAATAAAGGATGATCAAATAGATAATGTGGAAGTACAAAATAAGGTAGATGCTATAAGAAAATGGAATTCCTCAATGTTGAAAATTTCTGAAGAATGAGTTGTAATAGTTGGTTCATGACTTTGTTTACCATAAAATCATGATATAAAGAAGTATTTTTTGAATGATGCACATGGATCGACCTTCTTCATAATCCTAGTGATCATAAAGACGTATGGAGATCTTTGAGAGATCTTTTTTGTTGGAAAATATAAATAATGAGATCACAAAATATACATCAAAATACAAGGTATTTCAACAAGAAAGTTGAAAGAAAAATTTCCAAGGGGATGATAAAACAATTACCCATAACTATATAGAAATGGGGAAACATAACCAAATAAAATGTCATTGATCTTCTAAAAAATAAATATGAAATAATGTTATATGGGTTATGGTGGATCATCTTACAAAGATAACTAACTTCATAGTAATTTGAGGGGACTTCTCATATAATGAACTTGAAATAATATATATCATATAAGTGGTTAGGTTTCATGGAATATCACTATTTATTATATCTAACTTAAATTTGATATTAATCTCAATGTTCTTGAAATGAATAAAACATTTTCTAAAAAAAGAATTAAAATTCAGTATGACTTATCCCCATAAATTAATGGAAAATTTGAGTAGACTATCCATACACATAAGAACATGTTGAGAACGTGTATGGTAGATATCAATGGATAATGGGATCAACATATTTATCTAGTAGAGTTTTCATACAATAATAGTGTTCACTCAAGAATCCAAATGGATCCATATGAATAACTTTATGGGAATATTTGTAGAACATTTTCATGTTGTGATGCATTTTTTAACCACATGCTGATGGGACCAGAAATAGTCAACAAATCGGTAAAAAAATTTCTACACCATTCAGAATTACATCATGGATGCTAATAATTGAGAGAATAATTATTTTGAAAATCCTCAATGGGGAATGTAGTTTGATTTTGGTGAAAAATTGTTCTTCTATATATCTCCATGGAATATATTCATGAGATTTGGAAAGAAGGGAAAGCTAAGTCCTAGTTACATTAACCCCATTTAAATTGTTGATCACATTGAAGCCATGGATTATCGAATAGTACTCCCACTAACCTTGTACCATGTACACGACTTATTCCACATATCCCTCTGGAAGAAGTACATACCAAATCACTCACATGTACTAAATTATTAGGTGGTACAACTGGAAAATGATCTCTCTTATGGGGAGTAGTCACTAAAGATCTTAGACCATAAAGATAAAGTTATACATAATAACACAACTCACCTAGTAAAAGTACTATTGTGAAACCATAAGTATGTAGAGTCTTCATGGAAATCAGAGGAATCTATGAAGAAAAACTAAACTCACCTATTTCAACTTAGTATGTAAAATGATATTTTGAGGAAGGAATTTATTAAGGGGGGATAATGAAATGACCTATAATTTTATCAATGGAATTTTCTTTCTAAATATATAATTGTGACAAGTAATATTATATAATTCACATGAACCACATGATAAAACCAAAAAAATATTATAATAATTTCAACATTACATTTACAGAATAAAATTTTCCATAATAATTGAAAATATTAAAATGTGATGAAAAATAGAAAATAAGATAAGTATAATATAAATAATTGGATCCGTTTGATCCACCAAAATATACTCACTAATGAACAACACTGTAGAAATGAATTAGAATATTAATAATTCAATATACATGTTGAAAATAAAAATATATAAACTTGAGATAAATATAAGTAAATGAATAATGAATTAAATTTGATTTTTTATAGGAATTAGGGATCCCATATGACAAGTATAAATCTAGATATTGGAATAGTAATATGGCCATTAAAATAGTAACATTACCATTAGAATAATAATATGACCATTATGACTAGTAAATTAACTAATATAATAGTATCTGAATCTATTAAAGTGTAAAATAATATTTAAGTGTAATATAAAATGAAAATATTATATATTTATATTAGGGTACAAGTAAATAAATGTTTTAAAAATGACAAATTAAGTGTTTATATTTTTTGTAAAACATACATGTTTCAATTGCACTTTTATAATTAATATGATGATTTAAAATAAATTTTATTTCCATAAAATGGATTTATAAATTAATATTAATTTTTCTTATAATTTGAGGATAATTTTATCAAACCATAATTAATCTTTCAAAGGGTCATAAGATTGATAAAAATATTAAAATTGGTATTTTTCAAATTTACAAGAATTTTATTTTAAAAAAAAATTTCCCATATTTATAAATTTCATTCTTGAAAAAGGATTTAATTTTAAATATATAAATAAATAAATTATTAGGTTTCATTTTTTTATTTTTATAAAATAGTTGAATTTCTGGTGAATAGTAAAATATGAAAAAATATGATAATTTGATAAATAGGTAAAATAAACTTATAAATGATTCATGGATGATGTATGTGACCATTGATTCAAACTAACATGAACCATTTACTATATATATTCACAAGAATCAATACTATTGGAATTCATGAGGTAAAATAATAAACTAATGAATATAATATTCAAAAACTCCCTTCTCATCCCATTATAAATACTACCTATCATTATCCCCTCTCCTCAAAAATTATATGTATTGTATATATCAAAATATATACCTAATTATCTTCTTAATCCTCTCCCCTATTTCCTAGTGCTATAGGTCTCACTAAAAGATGAATTCTATGTTCATTAAAGAGTATTTCAATGACAAACATATAAGAGTTAATATTCTCAATTTACCTCTTTTGAATTCATTTCTTCTTCTAGATTTTCATAAAATCCATCATATAATGTAAAATAATGACTCAAGTATCATAAATATAATTTTCTTTTCTTTTATTAATGTAATCTTAACATTCTACACCCCCTTATCTTGTTTCTTAAATAAAACATTTGTTACAATATGGTTGGTTCACTGTCACCATGAATAATGCACTTCATTTTTCTACACTACCTTCATGGATAGTTATAAAAAAATTATTATGGTTAAATAATATTGAAATAATTATATTATAACTTAATTCATGTTTTTTGAATTAATATATTGTGATAATATTAAGTAAAATGAATCTAGATTTTAACATTTGGTAAAACTGACTTAATTTAATAACCACATGATGTTAAAAATTTTACTCAATGAATCATTCCTATTTCAAAAAAAATATTTGAATTTTGGACCTTTAAAATTTTTATAATTATATTAATATCATTTTATTCCACTTTTGGAGTTATAGTCCTATTCTTCAAAAACATTAATAATTTCCCACAAGTGATCCAACCATGGAATAATGAAATAAATGCCCCTAAACAAATGATATTGAACATTATATCTCATTGGAATAGTTATAAATGAAAATAATAATATTATATTAAAAAATTAAATTTAAACGTTTCTGAATTATGTTATTAATGAATCTAATATGATTTTCTAGGACATTAAGTGAAAGTGCACAACGGTTCTAGAGCATAAGGTAATAAATATCTATGTTATATACTGATTATAAATTTTGTACATATATTCCTATATTATTGTCCATTTCGTTGATGTAGTAATACATTCCTTGAAATCATTTTTCAATTTCCATCTGTAAAATCAAACATAATTTAGGGGAACATTTCAATCCCATAATCCTTTTAAGTAACACTCACTTAAAGTATTTATTCCCATTAATGATATCATTAATTAAAGTAATATTTTAGGTATAACCATTCTTGTTTTCCTATAGTTTTCAATGAAAATTCCACACTTATTCTTTACTCAATATTCATTAATTGATTCCTTAAAATACCATTTTGAAAGTTCTTTTCAAAAATAAATTTTCTTCCATTTCTTAATAATTGTTTCCAAATGAACACCATATTTTGTGACCTATGATTATGTACATAGATATGGACATCAAAAATATTTAATTACTTGTTCTATTTGGAATCAATATGAAATATTTATTGACAATGATATGAGGAAATATTATGTAACCCATTTCTTTACATGGGTAATAATGATGTTTATGTCTTATGATTATCTTCCTTTTTTGGCCAGAATATATATGAACATGTTATAATGGGTTCTCTCAGATAACACTATAATGCATTAAGTAATGTGTTTTCCTCAGGATATGATATATATGGTATTATGGAGTTAACTTAATCCAAAATGGGACTTTTTCAACCAAGTGATATTGTCTTGTATATTTTCCTTGAATTATGGTTATTAATTTTTATATATTGTTTGTACACTACTATAATTCCAAGTTGATTTTTTTCTTATATATGATTATTCATGAGCCTTTCCTCTTTATTATATCATGTTATTCCATTTGAAAAATATGATATACTTCTCTATCATGTTTATTCTATAACTAGGATTTTTCGCTCACCCACTATGTTTTTGTATTCTAGAGGTTATCATATGCAGTGTTTAGAGCTCAAATCAAGTTTGGATATCATTATAGATATTAAAATAAAATCGTTTTATTTTAGTTTCACTTTTATGTATCATGGACCCAGTCTTAAAAAATATAGTAGGAATCTCGATACATTAGATGCGTTTATTGGATATTTATGTTAAAAATCAAGTAATAATCTGTGTAAAAGGCTTGGGTATATAAAAATAAAACGATGGATAATGAATTTTGAATATTGTGGGATTAATGAATGAGTAATTAAATATAATTAGGGTATAAAGTTTAAATCTATTGGGATGAAAGTGATATTGAAATATGAAATTGTTGTTGTGTAAACTCCAATTTTATAGTTATTTATTTTTTCTATTAATTTTTCAACCTTATTTTGAAAAGTAATACTTGATGTATAGTTATTTTTTGGTTGATGGAATTTGTGTAAGTGGTTTTGGTGGAAGGAAATATGAAGTAAAACTTATATTTATGATCTATGATGGCTTGAGGTAGGTGTGATCATTCAAGGTATGGGAGTGGCTTGGGGATTACTAGATGATGTGATAATTATGGGATGACAGATGCATGGTAGGGGTCATTCATGGATGTATGAGATAATAAGGTTTATTTATTATAGGTTCTTGATAACCTTATATGATTATATGGAGGTGGTTTTGTGGTTCCTAGATGGGGGTTCTACAAAATAGTAGGATCATGTGAGGTTGATGTACTTTATTTTTACATTATCCTAACAACATTTGTTTGGAAAGTGGTTATGTGATTATTATATACAGTTATGTAGTTCTGAATATGTGGTAGTGTGATTATAGATTTTTTTTGATATATTTGGTATCATATGGTAAGTGTATGAGTGATGATTTTTTGTAGTTATTTTAGTTAAATTCTTAAATAATTATTTATTTACTTAGGTGAGTAAATATTGGCTTTCTAACAGTTTCAGTTGGAGTAAAACCTTAAGTGATAGGTAGAATCTAAGATGAAAGAGTTGGGCTTATGGAAGGATGGTTTGTGGTTATGTAATTATGGTTCGGTTTGGTTTTTTATTATGATATTGATTGATGATTTTGTGTAAGTGGAAAAGGAAATTTGGGAATATATTTTTATAGTAAAGATCACTTTTCCTTCATTTTCTTCTGATTTTTCTTTATTTGAATAACCTTGTAACATTCAAACATTTATAAAATTGCATATTTATTACACATGAATTTTGATTTATTTAGAAATATCATTCTACTAAGTACTACTAAGTTTTCACCCCACTATAAGTTACTAATTGGTTTCCAGATAGATCACCGTAGATTTGAGTTACTATTCTGGTAGCTTTAACTAAGTGGTTGGTGTCTTGGATCTCTAGAGTAAGTCTCTATGTTTTTTCTTGATGTTGTAAATTTGAAATGTTAGTTCCATTGAGGATGTGGAAATTTATTTGTGAAATGGGAATGAATATTAATTGATTGGTGTATCTCCACTTATCTATTGTCTATAAATTACTCAATTAAGTTTAATGCCTCTCATTTGGTGTTATATACCCCTGGTTTTAGTTGAAACTCCATGGACTATTGGAAGAAGTCTTTTGAGGTAACTCTTTCTCACCATTTATAGCCTATAATGGGTATATGTAGAGGGGGTATCTTGACACCTTCCATATAAATAAACATATTTTATTTTTTATGAATTTTTCAATGAAAAATATTTCATATGTATATATATAAATAGTTTATTTTCTCTATTGGGGAGTTTTTTCCCTTGGAAATCAATGTTTTATATTATAGTTGGTTCAGCCTTTTGGTATATGTGTCTCTTACCTTTATCATTGCACCTATAATTTTGGCATGATTTAACTTGTCATCTATGGACTTCATCGTAGGGTGATCTATACCATTTATCAACTACATGTGAGGACTTAATGGGTGTCACATTGTGACTGTTGGGTTTATTATGAATTTGGGTTTTGATAGTGATGTTAATTAATGACATAGCATCAAATCTTGGTGATTCATGTGTCTGAATATTCTTTCAAGATTTATTACACCATCATGGTTTCGGATCCATTTATTTGATCGCATCCATGTAATAATATCATGTATTTACTAATGATGATTCTCTACAAACCATGGTATAATTTCTTATCCATTTAATAGACATTCAATGATTATACTGCCCCATTATTTCACTATGATCCCTTAGTTGATTAAATTTTAGAAATAAACTCTATATGTTTTTTCTATTCAAGAGAGGAATAGATAGATTGGAGGAAAAAAGGGAGGTGTTAATTTCTACTTTGATATATGGTGAATGATAGAAATCACTGATCTATTTTGGTTAATAGGTTCTTAAATTATGATATTATAAGAGGAAGAGTATTATAAACAAATTATTTCCATCAAAATTCTCTACTCTAATTATTTATTTTTCATGGGGTGATGTGATTTGACTGTAGAATTATCTATTTATGAACTCCACTTCGAATTGATGATCGAAAATAAGTCATATAGATATAATTCTTCAAAGTAGATTTTTAGAAGACTATATTCTTATCTAAAAAATCTATTTTCCCAGAAAGTATTAAAATAAGAAAACATCATCAATAAATCTTAAATCTTTTAAAATAAATTCCTTACAATCATAAGATCTAATAAAATAATAAAAACATATACAATTAAAATAAATTAAGCACTATGATGGTTCATAGATTTCGATTTAAGGCTTCCAGTATTATATATTCCTCAAATCCTAAACCTATATTACAGGTGTTGGAATAAAAATTCCTCAATGGTAAAATATGTTCTCTTTGGTTATAACTATCACTTTTAAAAATATTATAGTATCTCAATTGATTTTTTAGTAAAAATTATTCTATTCACTTCATAATGTTCCAAAATATACATGGTCTAAAATTATCTTATCTAGAACATGTTATTAAGAAGAAAAAATCTATATAAAAAATGATAAAATAAAACTACCAAGTAAGTATAGTTGAAAGAAAGTGTGTCTTGTGATTCATCAAAACAATATATATGAAGGATTTATTTTTAGAAAAAAATAATCAACACTATGTGTGTGTGTATGTGTTATATTTATATATAATATATAGTATTAAAAAATCACACAAACCATATAAAAAATAAACACCCTTTTTTATACATATAAACATTTCTTATGAATAAAAAATACACTTTATAAAATTAAGAAATGTTCAAGGGGAAAATAAACAAAAGTAAATAATAAAACCCAATATTTGAAATTCTAGAATGTCATAGTTTTCAATATTTTCCTCACCTATTAAAAATTTATAAATAAAGAAACATATTTAGAGAAACATAATTTTAATTTTGTAAACAAATAACAGATAAACATAATAGTAAATTTTATTGAATGATGAATATAGTAAAATGAATGAATTTATATTATGTATAAGTAGTATATGACTATTACACAAATAGCATAATCCATGGGTTATTATCCCATGATTTCTAAATTTATTATAAAATAAAAAGTCAAAATGTACAAAAGAATCAGAGAAATGGGAAATTGAAAATCCACTATAAACAATAAAATAAATATTCTCTAGGATCATCCACCATCTCTACCTCTTATATGACGTCCCTCCTATATTTTTATGTTGATTACATGCCTAATCACCCACATGAGGCTCAAAATGATTATCCATTTTGGTTGGATCCTCAAGAGGCTAAGGATCCTACTCTATAGCCAGACCAGAGCCCTCTAGTACTTTTCCATCAACATTAGAAGCTCCATGAATGTTGAAAATTTACTCAAATAAAACCCCCCTAATATTATACCATTTCAAAATATCAAGTATCCTATATTTAGATTATAGTGAATTTTTTGAATTTTTCTAAAAAGCGTTAATTATTTGTGAATATCAAAAAATATACTTTTTTCAAATCCCATGTTCTTATGGAATCATAATGATGTTAAAATGAATGAATAATTTCCAAAAACTCTTATCTTAAAATGGATTTAAAATGTTAAATCGTGAATTTAAAAATAATAAACATTATTTTATAAACCATAAATAAATTGTCAATGTATAAATTATATTTCATTCTAATAAAATACTTTTTTTGATTTAGTACATTGAATTAAATATATAAATGATGCCATTATGTATTAGAAGTATTAAAACATCCAAAAAAATAGTTATTTTATAATTAAATACTATTATATATAACTAGAATCTAAATGTTTCATATTATTCTTAAAAAAATAATAAATAATAAATATTTTATTCAAAATATCACTTATTTAAACTATAAATAAACCCCATCCTACAAAAATCCCTTTTCACTTACAAACTCTCATTGAATAAAATGATCTACCAAATTCAATCCTAAAACACTCATCTACATGTTTTTCATGTTCTAGGTGAATCATTTGACTACACTAAGAATGCTTAAGGAATAGTTCAAGGAATTGTCCTCAAAGATGGTACATTTTATCATCACATATTGATTAAATTTTCATTCACTTCCCATAACTCAAAAAACATATAGTAAAAATTTAGTATATGGTTTTAATATTATAATAATAACTTAATGACATTATATAAATAATTTCATTGTTATTTTCAATCTTTTTATTTTATTCTTAAAAACGGCTCAGACAATATAAATTTTATAACCCCTATATGAATGATAATGTTCCCCATCACTAATATTATATTATTTAAATAAAAATATTCTGTTATCTCATAATTAAAATATTAAAAATAAAATTACTTTATTTCTAAGATATAAGAATTATAAAATAGTCCCTAAATTAATAATAAAACTTTTAATCTTCACAACCAGTTTAATTTCTTAAAAAGGAATATTATTAGGAAATACTCTATTATTTTGATATTATTTAAAATATATTTACCTTAACACTCTTATAAATCAATGACTAATGGATGATCTATTAATAATATCATCCTACAGATGAAAACATGGGACCATGAAACAATCATCCCAGAATTGACAAAAAAACAATATAATAACTAATAATAGAATAGTATATGAATAAACAATAATTAAAACAATAAATTAAAATTAAATTGGATCTAAATTAATTAATTAACAAACTTATATTTACTATTCAAGAGGTTAAAGGAAGTATTAAAAGCATGTCAGAATCAAAGTTAATGTTTTTTCTTTGTTTTGGTTTCTATTTGTGTTTTGATTCCCTAATTGAATTCATTTATCTAATTCATATAATATAAACTATTTCCTACATTATACATTTATTTTTTCCCCATTCTTTATGTGATATACATTTCATCCTGAATCTTATCCAATTTTGTCTTTAAAAAAACCCAATGATATTACATGTGAAATACATAAAATTTATTTCTTCCTCTCCTTAATGGTTCTATGTTATTTCATCAATATTTATACTTCTATCCAAGACCTATAATATTTTAAAACGTTTTGATTCTATCATTTTAATATAAAATGTTCAAAATCACCTATTATTTTCTGTACTAATTTCATCCATCATTAGGTTATACTTTATGAAACTACTACATTACACATTTTCTTTCCATGGTTTTATTTCATGTTCATTATTGAAATATGATATAAGTTTCCAGGTGGAATACATAAGAATTATATGTTATGATGTGAATGAAAAGATATAATTTTACAACCCTTAATTGATTTTTTAATTCATACATCTCATGGGATACCATATTTGGTGCATGTATAACAATCCTTGCACAATATATTATGATATCTTAGATGTGAGGATCAAATTATGTTTATGAAATGTTTTATATTTGTGAAACATTATTATTATTCTCATGATTACCATGTCATTATGATTCAATTTTTTCAATAATTTATCTTTAATGTGACTATTTAAGATTAATCCCTTTTATGATTTCATTATTTGTGATATCTAACCCTAATATTTACTTTTATTACCCCTTATTTGGATTTTATCCTCACCCCTCCAATATCTATATCCCCAAGTATCTCATAAATTATTGGATCATGATGATATCCAAGGTTAAATAATGAATATTAAAATGAAATAATATTTAGTTTTAAACTTTTTATATAATCTCTAAAATACAATAGACTTTGAACCCTATATTTTATTCAATATTTAAAGAATTCATGCTAAAATTTATGTAATATTATGTTTATGAGGTATAAGTCTTCACAATAATTGAAATATATTTAAAGTGGGTTATTGTTTTTATATAACACCAACCATGCCTCAAACTTGAAATTATTAATGTTATAGACTATGATTACTATTTCAAATCCTTAATAAATTATTAATCGTGTTTTGAAAATTTTAGGTGTGAATAGACCAATAAAATTTTGGAAGCTATATTTTTTCTATCCTTTAACCCAATTTAAGTAAAACTTGTGTATTTTTATTTATTATCATTGGAACATATCTCTATAAGTATAGATTGATTCAAACTAAAAAATTTACTTTTGAAAAATTATTATCATTTTCAAAACATTCTTTCAGCTAAAAATCATGTGAAAATATCATCATGTTGGGAGTTATTATCAGAAATGATAGATATATAACAATTGTCAAATATTTTTCTTTCTTAATATAGTTTTTTTGGGTTTTTAATTTTATTTTATATTTCTTTTCACCTTTGGTATAATAGTAGTTAGTTTATTATTTTTATTATAAAATAAATTTTTTATTATTTATACGTCCATAAACGGTATGTTTCTATACATGGATATTCCTCCATAATAAATGTCAGGTTATGTGTGGGTTTGTCCTACACTATAAAACATAGAATATAAATGGGTTTTTGGTCCCATTTAAAAGAAATGTTGATTTAGTGTGGACTATAGCTTGTTAGGAGTAAAGGGTTGTAAATAGTGGTCACATGATCATTTTGATTTGAAATTATATGAATTCCTTATGTTATCTTGTTTATTATTTACTAATTATACTCTAAAACTCAATAAAGTGACTATTTATACTTGAATTGGATTACTATTTATTCCACTAAATTCTACATTTTTTAAGTAATTATAATTTTTTAAGAGATGTGACTAACCCCCTTCTTGTCTTATACCATATCTATAACTCACCATTAGATTATTATTTTATTCCATAACCCCTGTTTTAATCCCTTTAAATAGGGGTCTTGTCTGGGAGTATTTTGGGTGATGTATGGATAGTTTCTAGGATTTTGGGTTGGGCATATTTGGCGCATAGTTTGACCAAACCATGAATCTCCTAGTGATCTTTTTTCACCACCTAATAGTAGGGGATTCATGGTTGGTGCATGGTTTCCCAAAATATGTGCCCACCTAGGGGAAACTGTGCGGCCCAATTGGTAGGGGTGTATAACTAGTGAACGATTTCCTCTAACCATGTTCCCCCATCCAATTAATTGTGTGCTCGAGATTTTAATCCCCTGAAAATTTAATTAAAAAACTGAAAACTCATAGTTTGACATTTAATCATTCCAATTAAAACCTGACATAACTTTTTGACGCTTAGAGGCACTCAAGTAGTAAAATTCACTCCTCATAAACCTTTTCTTGGAAGATCAAAGCAACATTGACATCATTTCATCTCCTCCTTCTCACATGTGGTTTCTTTTGATCTCTCTTAATCTCATCCTTAGTGTATGATATAAGATCAATTAATTAATGGATATAAACTCCATTTTCTTGGATCATGATTTCAGATAGTATTCCTAGATCTTCTACTCCTTTGTTATTCATTGGCATTTCTTGTTATGGGTATTGTGGATTGTGATCCCTTGATTTAAAGGTAAGTGATTCCCTAAGGTATTGAAATTGAATTGAAACCTATATTTCATGGTTTATAAGATTTTAAATTATTTAAAAATATATATTTCAAATTAATTGATCTTTGATTTTGAAATGGTAATAGGAATTGAGAAAACCCAAAATTTCAATGGAATTAAAATTGTTATATAGATTAGTGAAAAATGAAGGGTTGATTTGGAAATAGTTTTGAATAAATGATTTGATCTTGATCTTGATGAAATAGATTATATTTAAAGAATATTTTAAATAGAATTAAATGATGAAAACCTGTGATTTGGTTTTAAAATGTGAAAGGCCTGTTGAAAACTAAATTTGGGATATTCTATTCTAAAATTATTTCTAATTATTGATTTCCAATTTGATTGATTGATTGATTGATTTAAGAACATGTATGTAGTGTAGGTTAGTAGGTAACAAGGAAAATCACATGGGCATCTTGATCCCATAGCAATAGACATACGATGATAACACTAAATGAACTAATATTTACTTGATTTACTATAGTGTCTTCTCTAATAGGGTGTAGTTTAATTACCCAATTAGATCCCTAAATGGGTTGATTATTTGAGTGTTCACACATATCTTGAGTCATATTGGTAAATGAGAAGTGTAGGGATCCTATTACCATGAAAATAATTTTCCTTGGGGATATTTAGCATGGATATTTCTTTAATTTATTTAATTTTACATGTCATTGATTTCTTGAAATGTATTATTCATGCCAACTGAATAATATTAAATGTTTATTTAATCATATTTTATTTTTTTGATATATTTTTTATGTTTTAATTAAATTATGTTTTGATTTAAAATATGAAAATGAAATTTCATGCCCTATTTTATTTAAACTAATAAAAATAATATTTATCTGTTATGGTATTGAATATAGAACACTTAGTGAGACCTTATTGGTCCTTATATATCACACACTACCTTTACCTTCGGGAATTTGTATAATTTCTTATGACATGTCTAAGTAAATGGAAAGATCCACTTGAAGGTAGGGGATTCTTTTTTTCCATTGGACCATTATGTGATGTTGCTGACCTATGGAGCTATTATCTAATTATTACACAAGATCTATTGATAATTTTGTCTAGATTTATGTTTTCCTCTTCTGATGATGTTTTTTTGGAATTTTTATCTTCATGTTCAACATTGGTATACCTATTTATTTCTGGTACTTTTACCTCTTGTGGTGTTTAGAATACTGACTTGTTTCTTTTATCTTTCATTATTTGGTGGAAAATTTCTACCCTCTATGATATACTATGATAACGGGTTAAAGTAATTAACCTGATGGGTCGATAATGATCTTTAGGCGATCTTAGAGATTGATCACCTATTAGAGTTATAGGCTATCTAGGATGGTTCCTAAAAAATAGGTATTAGTGGTGTAGGTTAAGAATCTTTTTTTGATGATATTATGAAGTTCTAGATGTCTTGATGGGACTTAAGTGGTATTTGTAAGCATGTTCTTGGACAGATCTCAACCTAATGAACATTGGGTCACCATGGGTGTTGGTAAAAGTGTGTATGAGGAATTGTTTAATCTAATTATAGTATTTTACCATCCTTTGATATTAGTTTTTTGAAATCCAAATCTAAAATTTATTCTTGATGTAATTGATATTCCTATATCTCTTATCTAATTTTTTTATTTGGGTATCCTTTCTGATGACTTCAAGTATTTTCTATCGATTCTTTTATTATCATCCCTCTAAAAACACATATTGATAGTCCCCATATTAATATATTGGTGAACCATAGGAATATATACCTTTAGTGGACCAAAATCTTGTTGAGATAGTTGTGTGGGTTGTCTAGGCTCTAGAAAAATATGAGGACTCATTCTCATTCAGGATCCAGTAGTGTAACCTCAAAGGGATGAATCTCAAGATCATGGTCAATAGTTTATTTTCTACAAGTATATAAAATTACAACACTACAATGACCCATAAGGTTACAAGGACTAGTCGAAAAGGATGGATCTTTTTTTATTTCTTAAAAATTCTTGATTATATTAAGGTGAAATGTGTTACCTTTAATATGGAAGGGCCTACTAAGTGATGTTGGGATCCAATGATGATATAGAAGAATCATGAGGGTTTATAAAGGAAATAATTTTGATTTATTTTCTAGGATCATTGTTATCTATAATATTTTTTCTTAGTAAAATCCTTTTAGTTTCTCAAACTCCAGTAGGGTGACATGGCCATGACTTTGTATGAAAACTACTTTACTGAGGTTGTTAAGATTTATCCTAAGGTGGTGACTAATGGGAAGCTGAATTCATGAATTCATGGGATAGTTCTTGGAACATGAATTCAATATTATGTTTTCTTACTGAATATATATTATTATGATGATGTGTTGGATAGACCGCTGATGGTTGAGTTTGACATGGATGGAAACTCAGGGTGGATTGGAGTTCCTTTTTTTCTTAGTGGTAGTACTATGAGTTCCTTTAAAAGAAACAAAAATGTGGGAGGATTCTCATGGAAGATATTGATAGTAAACATCTTCCTGACCTCATGCAGTTCCTGGAATTTGCCTTTTTACTTGATTCTAATGGGGTAAGGTGGGGCATTGAAAATGGGTTTTCACTAAGGCCCCAAATATTTGTTGTTTATGTAGTCGTTTAGGACACTTGTAGAAATTATTCCATATATTTCTTATTTATGGAGTGGAATGGACTCATTATTAACTAAAATTACAATTATTCAGTTAGATTCGTCAAGAACCAAGAGGTTTTAACCATAGGGATCTTTAACGAAGCTTCTTCAAGCAGTGGAAAATTCTCCAAAGGAAGCTGATACAAGTATAGAAATTGATAGAAGAACCATCATTATAGATTCATCTTCAGTGAATAATTTATTTGTTATTGGTGAATCTATATAATTTATATAAAATCATATTTTGAACTTCCTAAATATTCCTATAGATATTTTTACTTATGTGATGGATATTACTATAACCCTCATAATGTAGAGAGATTCTGGTATCTATTGTCTTTCTTGTGTTTTATCTTTATCAGTTTTTGAGCTTACCTGGAATTTTTTGGTTCTTAGCATGAAGCCTTCATACATCATCCTTAGGATGGATTTTATTATTAATAATAAGGCCTGAATTGACTATAATATTTGATGTGTACACTTTACTACACCTGATGGTGTGTGTCATGTATTTTAGGTAGAATGGGACAAAATGTCAAGTTGAGTTGGAATATAATTTCTTGAGTTGGGTAGGGTAATATCAGTGTTTTCCTTTGACCTAGAGTGAGAATATTTGAGTGAAAATATTCCTCCAATCACTATTGAGTTTCTTGATGTGTTTCCTTCTATTTTCTCTTGTCTATAATCGATAAGAGAGGTAATTTTATCTATTGATTTTTAACTTCGTACATAGTTAGTGTATTTTAATTATTATCATTTGGATCCAAAAAAGTTGAAAGAGTTAAAGTCTCAGTTATATGATCTATTAGAGAAAGGATTTATACACCCAATTATGTCACCTTGAGCATCACATGTTCTATTTTTAAATAAAGATGATGGAACAATTATCCTCTATATTGATTACTATAAACTCAATTGAGTTACGTTAAAGAAAAATTATCTATTACCACATATTGATGATATGTTTGACCTATAGAATGTGGAGAATTGGTTCTCAAATATTGATCATCAATCTTATTATCACTAGTTCATAAAAAAATAATCTAACATTCATAATATATCCTTCAGGAGTAGGTATGATCACTTTTAGTATCTTTTTATTCCTTTTTCGTGGACTAATGTTCATGGAGTGTTTATGAAATTGAAAAACATGATTTTTCATGAGTGTAATCACGTATTTGTGGAGGTTTTCATGGATGGTATTCTACTTTAATCTAAATGGTAAGAGGATCATTTATTTCATTTGATTGCAATCTTATAAATCATGAGAAATCATAAACTGTATAAAAATATTTCAAAATGAGATTTCAAGATACAAGAAGTGAAATTCTTGGGACATGTGGTGTCAGATCAGGGTATCTCAATTGATCCTGAGAAGGTGAAAACTATTATGACATGTGAGAAACCATGCTATGTCATTGATATTAGAATATTCATAGGCTTTTAGATATATTACCATAGGTTTGTTAAATATTTCTTGAAGCTAGCTTATCCAATGACCATTCTCACTTGGAATGGAGTGATGTTCTTATGGAATGAAAAATGTTAGAGTTCCTTTGTTGAGTTGAAATATATTTTCAATCCTAGACCAGTGTTGACTAGTCCATAGGGTTGATAGGGATATGTGTTCTTCTAGGATACATTATGTTTTTTGGGTTCTTTTCATATATAGGGTGACTATATGGTATCCTATAAATCTAGAATACTTAGTCCACACAAGAATACCTATCTAAACCATGGACTCAAACTTATATATGTGATGAATTATCTTAAAATTTGGCCACATTAGCTATTCAAATAATGTTTTAGAATTTATTAAGACCACAAAATCTTCAGTTATATCTTCTCTCAAATAGATTTGAATTTCCATCAGCGGTGTTGGGCTGAGTACCCATAGTATTTTGACATTGAAATTTTTTATCACTCTGTGGAGAGAAATGTCTTTAATGACACTGTGAGAATGAAAATTCCACCCCAAACTATGAAAGAATCATTATAATAGTGGAACCTGATGTATCTTTTTTCAGAGTTGCATCTGGGGTCTAGGAATATGAGCACAAGGTTTTCTTGAAATTTGTTTATTTAACCTTCACTATTCTCAAGAATATTTTTTAGTAATAGTTTCTTGATTTAAAAATCTATGTAATTTGGGACACTCTTTATGGAGGGGCGACCTTTGGTGGGTGTACATTCGATTCTGTAGGAATCTTAAATTTTCATAATCAGGTTTTTTCCCTTTTGTCCACAAGAAAGGATATAATGGATGATTTCAATAATTCCTAGTAGGAAGTTCCCCTGGAAAAATAAAGATGTTTTATTATATGTTGTATTGATTCTGGTGGCTAGGTAGGATATAAGAAATTGATGACTTTGTTTCGTTATTTTATACGTGTTAGCAGGTCAAATTTGAGCACTGAAGACCTTAAGCTTTACTTCAACCACTTCTAGTACCCCCATGGAAGTGGGATGAGATATATATAGACCTTTTGTTGGGTTTCCATGTACCAATCAAAAGAATAATGTTATATGGATTTTGATTAATCGACTGACCAAATTGGATCACTTTTTACCTATTTTTGATACAACCAAAATTTATGGCTTGGTATGTCTCTATGTACAATAGATTTTCAGATTGAATAGAATTTATTCCGTATAGTATATGATATAGATCCTCACATTATATATAACTTTTGGAGAGGTATCCAGGAGGCACTGGGATCTCAGGTTATTTTGAGCACAATGTTTCATCCGCAAATAGACAGCAAGATAGAATGAGTTATATAGATTCTCAAGGACACGTTACGTTCTTTCATTCTATACTTTGGTGGATCTTGGGATATCAATTTTTGACTATTTACATTTTATTGTAATAATAGTTTCTATTCGGGTTTTAGATGGCTCATTTTCAAGATATTTATGGAATAACCTATAAATATATGTTCTGTTGGTCAAATATTGTTGAATATTTTTTGGTTGGACTATGTTTTCTCTAATAAATAATAATAATGATTCAGTTGATTCATTAAATAAATTTTATGATATAGGACCCATAAAAATATAATGATATCTGTTATAGGTGACCTTTACAGTTTTTAATTAGTGACCCATGTTATTTGAGAGTTTCTCCATTTTTGGGTAATCGACTGCTTAGAAAATAAGGGATGCTTACACCATATTTTTGGGGATCGTTTGAGGATGTAGAGCTAGTGGGGAAACTAGATTACAATTTCAAACATCCACCATTGTTTATGTTAATTCATAATGTATTCTGTGTATGAAAACATTGAATGTAACTTTCTATCCCTTCTCATGTCTTGAGTTGGGAAAATCTTGATGTTGATCCGGCTTTGTCTATGACTTAACATCTATAAAAGATTATTTATTCTAACAAAAAGGTACTTTATGGGGGGGATACCTTTGTTCTATATAATATAGAAGCATGATTCTGATTCACATTAGACTTGGGACCATGAGGCACTGATGAGAATGAAGTGGTCTAATCTCTTTAGTGTGGAAGTTTCTTGACAGGATTTCTAGGGACATATGGCTTTTAGGGTTGTGAGGTTTTAACATATTATTACATTGTTTTATGTATTAATTGATCCTTTTTATCCCTTTAAATTGGGGTCTTGTCTCAAGGTTCTTCAGGTGAAGTTTGGATGGTTTTTGAGGCTTTTTGGGATGTGCACAGTTGGTGCATAGTTTAACCAAACCCTTAACCCCCCCCCCCCCCAATCACTCCCTAGTGAAAAACATGAACCCCCAGATAGTAGGGGATAAACTTTCGGTGCATGGTTTCCCAAAAAAATCACCCTAAAATATTAGAGGCACATTTTTCCCCTAACCACGCACCCCAATACTTTTAAGTATGCACACATGATTTTAAACACTAGAAAATCTAATTAAAACTTTGAAACCCCCTGGATTGACCTCTAATTTCCCCCATTCAAACCCAACATGTTATTTTGTCTCTTAGAGGTTCTCAAGAGTGAAATTGACTCCTTCAAACCCTTTTCTTGGTGAATCAAAATACTGTTGATCTTATTTGAGCACTTATAGGTAAGTGGATCTCCTCTAATGTAATTTCTTCCAATATTTTCTTCTCTCCTCCTTAGGGTTAGATGAATAATCACATAATTTATAGATATAAACTATATTTTTTGTATCCTAATTATATTTTGTGTTCCTATAACTTTTATAACTTCATTACTTATAGGCATTTCACATTGTGAGTGTTTCTCAGTATGATCCCTTTATTTAAGGTTATGTTGTATCATAAGTATTTCCATTCATGGAAAACCATATATATCATTCTTGGTGATTTTTTAAATTATTCAAAAACATGTAAATGATATAAATTGATATTTGATTTTAAAATGTCCTTGTGAAGTGAGAAAAACAACAATTTCAATGGAATTGAAATTGGTCGGTGGATTTTTTGAAAAATGATTGTTTAATTTGGAAAGAATTTTGAAGAAATTATTTTATGCTGATCTTGATAAAATGGATTAAATAGAAAAATTATTTTAAATAGAGTGAAATGATAAAAACCTTGGATTATGTTTTAAAATGTGAAAGGCTTGTTAAAAATTAAAATTGGGAAATTGTTTTTTGAAATGAATAAAAATGATTGATTTCTAATTTTATTTATTAATTACTAATTTGATTGATTGATTGATTGAATACCATGTAATAATGGGTAATTACTATGTAATAAGGAAATATATGATAGTATCTTCATCCCCTAGAAATATAATTATTATGACAACACTAACTAAACCATGTTCATCTTGATTTCCTGTAGTGGTTCTCCTAATGGGGTGTAGTTTGATTTCCCATAGTGGCTCCCAAATTGGGAGATGATTTTAGTGTGCCCCCAATATAGAGACTTGTTGATAAATGAGAAGTGTTTGGATCCTCTAACAATGAAAATAATATATTTAAGGTCTCTTTTGTAAGATTATTTCATTACTTATTTCATTGTATATGTCGTTGATTTGTCGAACTGTTTTATTCATGTAAACAAATTTATATAACTTTTTATATTAAATATTTATTTAAGTCTATTTGAAAGTTGATTTGATATATATTCCATATATTTGAATGAAATAATGTTTTAATTTTAAAATATTTTAATGAACGTACATGCCTTTTTAATTTAATTTGATATAAATAATGTTTAATTGTTATGTTATTGAATATGGAACTCTTTGTGGGACCTTACTGGGCATTATAGGTCATAAACTACCTTTACATTTTGGTTTTTATAGACTTTCTTATGTCAGGTCAAAGAAAAGGGAAAGATCCAGATAGAGGTGGTAGATTTTCTTGGTCCTTTGGACTGTGCAGTGATGATGGTGACTGATGGAGCTATTGTCCACATGTTACATAGGATCTTTTGAGACATTTGTCTAGTTTGATGTTGTCTTCTTGGGATGATGCTCCTTTTGGATGTTTATATTCTTGTTGGGTACTAGTATATCTATTTTTTTCTGGTACTTTCTCATCTTGGAGTGATGGGAAAATAAACTTATATCATTTATCTTCCACTCTTTTTTGGAAAATGCATTCCCTCTTTGATCTTGTATTATTTTAGGTTCTAGTCCCCAACCCATGGAGATTAGTAATTTCCTTCAGGCTACATCAGAAAATCTTAGGTATCTGGGTACCAGTTTATCTGGGATGGTTCATTAAAGTATATATTTTGGGAAATAATAATTTGTTATGTCTCCTATTAGAGATGTGTTTATTTAAAATCTGAGTTATGGTATTGATGATTATTATAAAGTACCATGATTTTATAATTTTTTCCCTCATACTAAACATTTTTTTGACTAATATTCTTCACATATAACACCGAACTAAAATGAACTATGATACAGTTTATTAAGATAAAATTATAAGTATTAAATTTGATGATTATAATATATCCCTTGAATTCATATGTATAAATAGATATAATCACATTTTGAAATTTTTGTAAAAAGAAGAACCAATGACATCAAGTAGAATAAGTTACCCTTATGAGTCTTATTTGTCTAAGAATTTAAAAAATATTTTATTTCAAGGGACTTCCATAGATCAAACCTAATCTTAACTTCAATAAGTATAAATTTAGTAAAATAATCTATAGGAAAGGTATTATCTCATTGAAATCACTAACAAATTCATGAAAGATGAATCACCACCCAAGAAAACTATCATTACTTATCTTACCATTAGATCTAATGAAAATTTATTGATGGGTTTTGTAAGTAGAAGTTACCATGACATAAATATATAACTCTTAATGTAATAAATATTACACATATTTATATACAATAATAAATTTTATAAAATTTAGAATTAATTTAATTAAATTATATCAACTGTATTAAATAACAACATATTTGTACAATTTGACTAATAATTTGTAAGAAAGTAATCAATTTAGTATAACATCATTAAATTCTAAAAGTATTATTTTTTAAAGGATTATATTTTCCAATATATTATGATTAATTGATGATGTTGATAAAATATATTTATGATATTAATGATGAACTAACACTCATTATTTATTAATTGATATAAAATAATAATGACAACAATTAATATTTAAAAATTCATACTTCTAAAAAAATTGTTTTACTATATCATGTTATTTAATTTAAAAGTTATTTTTTTTTTCAATTTAGAAATTTAATTTGATTTAATAGAGTCCAAATTTTGAATCATAAATTATAAATTTGTTAAGAGGGATCATCTTATATTTTTAGTAAAAAACATTTCCTTGGTAAATATTTAATCAAGGTTAATGGGGGTAAAAGTGGTAACATAAAGTGGCTTGAATTTTTTATAATTAAAATGATATAAAAATTTTATTGAAGAAAATTTTAGGATTGGGATTCAATTACCCATTTATCACTAATATTTCTGTTGTAAACACATAGTTCAATAATCATGGATGGGGTAAATCATGTTTTGTAAGAATAAAACACTTCCAAATTTTGATCTTGTTTCATCATTAAAAAAAATCATATTCTATCTATATATCACAAAAATATATAAAATAAAATGAAATCATCATTGATATATATAAATTTTACATGGATCACACTAACAAATATAATCCAAAGATTATATATAAGAAATATTTCAATGTACAAAAATCACTAAAGCATGATATTGTTACAATGTTTAGAGAATACCTATTTTCCCTTCTAGTCCATAAGTACTCACACTTTAGAATTAATTTTTCTCTCAACTAAATTGAATTAAAAACTCCTCTAGAATATTATTTTTATAATTGGTATCAACATAAATTTTTTCCACACATAAATGGGTGTGACTTGAAGATGTCCATTCATCCCAGAGTTGAAATCCACTTTATCTTGTAACATTTGTTTCATGTAAAATTAATTTATGGTATATTCTTATTTCTAAATCTATTATCCATATACTGACATCACACAAAAAAATTTCCCACATTAATTCTACATGGGGTCACATTAATAACATTATTCCTCCATTAACCTTCTTTAAGAACTCCCTCTATGTAATAACATGCATGGATTACTTTCATGTACTCGACATATGGACTGGATTATATTGGAGTGGGTTCCCTTCAAAAATTATATGTACTTTATGATTAATTTTATTTGTGGTGTTGAATATTAATATAGTTCCTACCAAATATTGATTTTTCTTCTACATTTCATTTTATGTGATAATGTATTAAGGGAATATTTCACACTAAAAGTTAATAATATTTCCTGACTATGATAATAACCTAGAAATTTCATGATGATATTATTAAATATATGTTCTACGTATAGATGATATAATTTCTCTGGAAATAAATGTTGCAACCTATTGAGACTATGAGGCACATAAGACATTGAGGTTTCTTCTCATTAAGTTCATCATTGGTAATCTCAATAAAGGTGGTAATGTAAACTTAACCAATGAGTATAAAATTTATATTTATATGTGTCGTTAGATGGTCCAATATATGGATGTGTGTAATGATCCTTAGAACTAAAATTCTATATTAAATTAATATATTGAATAAATATTATTCTCATTCATATATTAATTTCCATTAATGTTTAGACTGATTCAAAATATACAACCACCCATTATTCAATAGAATTCATTTGATTTGAATATTTAATAAATATTTATTGTCTATTATAGTGAATATGATATATATTTATTTATTTCTGAGTAATATAGTAATATTTATTCATTTAAAAATAGTTATTATTTAATATTTGATAAATATTGAGGAATGATGGGTCATGTTATTAATATACTATGAAATTATATATTATATATAATTTGAATAAATTATAATTTTTTTATTCAATAAGTAATAATTATTAATATGTGAGTTTATCACAAATCATGTAAATAGTAATATTATTGTTATTATTTATACATGGAGTTCACCAAGGATTAAGAGAATAATAAGGGCACATGTCAAATTATTTTTCTCTAACCCTAGGAATATAATTATCAAATTATGTCATTCTCACAACTTATCTTCATTGTGCACAATGAATGCCTTGAGAGAATTCTCTTAATACCTTGAGAGTATATCCTCTATAATCCCCTCAATAATAAAGATAAATTCTCCTTCTCTAGCCACTATACTATAGAGAGAATACGAATAATCCTTATGACCTCGATTTGATTCGTATGGTGATCATAAATGAATGATCCAAGTGTCTAAATCATCTATGATACCACCCAAAGATTTATATGTTGATTTCCATTATTTTATGGTGTGTGCGTGTGTGGATCTCCACTGGAGGGATTCTAATCTTGAATCCTTTGACCACAATGATGGTAATAAAATAAGTGGTCTACCGAATCGTCAATGCAGAAATAATTTTAATGTGAGGTAATTATTTATTTTCATAAACTAATTATTAATTTTTATGTGATGATGTTGTATTCTTGGTTCTAGGGTTTATATCAATTAATATTTTAATTGATATATTTTTCATGACTAACCATTTTTATGTAAAACTCAAATTATTGGTTGATTATGATAAAAAATATAGTTATTGCTCAATAGGAACTTCTACTGCATCTGAAAGCCTCATCTGTTATTAGAGTGACCACATAACAATTTATAATTATTAATTAATTATTTATCCTTATACAAATTTGATTTTTGTTTTATTTTCAGTTTAATATTTCTTTAAATAAGAATTTCAGATATCATGGGACTACATAAATTGTATTATATAGGTACATGTCATGTACCCATTCTCAATTCCACATGACGAAACTCAAAATAATTGAAAGTGTCATGTATTGAATCATATATGGTTTCTCTAAAACACCATGTGTTGAATAAGACCAAGTGGAACATGGTTTTTTGTACAACACATCACGTAACTATCTTACATGCCATGTAGTTCATGCATTTTCATTATAGAAAACTCATAGTCAAAGAGGTTTTGTGTATTTATTACATGACGTGTGTCACTGAAAATCATGAAACCTGGTGGTCACAGAGTTTGTACCTACCGTACACATTGTATACTTCGTAAATATCCATGAATGAAATATTCACCCAATCCCAAGGTTCATATCACAAATAAATTTTTATGAGACATACATGACATGTAGTTGTCTTGTACATGTCGTGTATCCTAACTGTTTATAGAGAAATTAAATATTAATTCATGATTCCATTTAAACATAATAAACATGTGTCATTTTGTTATTTATAAATATTACATGTCGTGTGATAGTATTAAAATATATTCAAAATTATTAATTAATATTTGGAACTATATACCATTTATAGTTATAATAAACTAACTACTCTTCATGATTTAAAAGTGGTACACACTATATAAATTGACATTTGTCCATGCTTAATTTATTGACACTAAATTCCATCTAATTACATGAAATAAAATATATTTTATATATCATATGAGTATACTATATATAAACACAATACATTCTTGGTAGTTCGAATGAGTACTCACTGTGTTGTCTCTAAGTAAATTCATTATTCTAAATTAAATTAAAATAACATCCATTTTTTAATTTTTTTTAAAATTATATATGGATGGGAATATCAATGGTATTTTGGATATAAATTAACATAAATGAATTAATTAATTTTGATTATTAATTTATATGATAATGTTTTATCTTAATTAAGAATAATTATAACAAATATTATTTTATTACATTTGTATTTATTGTATTCGTGGATGATCATGATCTTAGAACAACCAGTGTATATGATTGGTTTATTTTAATTTATTATTATTAATTAAAAATAATAGATTTTATAATATCCCCTCATTCTTATTATGTAAGGGTGTGTATGCCCATAAATTATCTTATATAAAAACCTTAACTGATCAATTATTTCCCCTCACCTGCTTTTGAGTAAAATCATATGTAAAGGATGGAACCCCCGAGTGAGAGGAGAGGGTCCAAACATAAAGTTAAGGTGAAACCAACCTAGGAGATATATAGGTGCATATGTGGACTACTGAAAGTTAAATTAGGCATGGTTCCATGAGTTATTTCCATAGTGTAGAAGGTTGGTTAATCATCCTCTAGATTGAAAAACAACTAGAAAAACTAATGATCATACCAATTTATTATTTTGTTTTTTTAAGATTCATGATTAATTATTTAGCGATAATTTATCACTATCACTTAATAAATGACATAATAATCATGAAATATTTAATGAAAATAAATTAGACTATTCATAAATTTTATCTTAGATAGGGTTAATTACTTAAATAAAAATTCAATTAATATTATTAAGTATTTAATTTGATAAAATGAAAATTTTATCGATGAAGATAAAAATACCTCAATTAAAATATTTAAACAAAACCCTTATACTACTTTAGTTGAAATAGAACCACGGTTGAAAGTTCTTGCTCATCCTATATTAGGGTGCTATCAATTATTGATGAAATTATAACTTTACTTTGGGGTCAACCTAACCTAGTTCGCATTGACTATTGATTGGATGTGTGAGAATTAGTGAATCTAGAGATCTTGCATTGTGGAAATCCATTTCAAAGATTTTAGGATTGGGGTGTCCACCCAATGGATTAAGTAGTTGTTAGTTAATATAGTTTGAAATTTATACCAACATAAGTAACTTTAAATAACCTTTCAAGACACCATAAATGTTATGAGAAGAGACATATGGATCCTTTCCACTAGAATATCCACATGAAAAGATATTCTAAATCCAATGCTAATTTCTATTGAGTTTAGAAAAAATAGTAGGAGAATAATATTTTAAAATTTCCTTTCAATTTTGTAATCCATATAGAGTAATAAAATAATCAACACTTATTATAGAAATATTAATCCATATGACATAAACATCGTCATTGTTATCAATATAATAGAAGGATAACCTTATCATTGATACTAATTTATAGAAATGGTATAAGAACTTGAAGGTTATACTATTTCATGAGTGTAATTTATACATTTTGGTAACCTATTTTAGTAAAGAACCTTGTAAATTGGTTGTTGAGGAAGATATATCTATCTACATGAAACATCTAGATTCTATGGTATATATCCAATGTTTCATTCTATCTTTAATCTCTAGTGATATCATAAATAAAAATTATGAAATGTATGCACACAATAAAATTATCACCTTTATGCTCTTTATTAAGGGAAGGTGATATAAGAGATATATGAGATCTCTAATATGTTATTCACATGCATTATTGGAGATTCAACACCAACTAGGACTCATATAGTCAAGTTTATTGTCTACATAGAGTTCCTAGACATCTTGAGATTTAATATCCTTATTGAGTTATGTATAGATCTAAATTTATCATCATTGCCTAAGATATTATATAGTTTTTATTAATTATAATAAGATAAATAGTGACTAGTTTTTCTCTAAACTCCTTGTCATAATTCTCTAAGTTTATATGGACATGAGGCATGAAAACTAGGTGGCCCTTATGGTGAATAAATATATGAAAAATAAAAAGGTCCCTAGGACTCAATATATGTCTATGGATCCTGAGCACCATCCTTACAAGAGGTGGAATATCAAAATACAGGACAAGGATAATAATTCATTATTTTTTGAATGTGGTGAGCTATTTAAATAGTAGAAGAACTACCCCAAGTTAAAGAAGAAATTAAAATATTCAGGTGAATTCATTATCAAGTGAAATGTTCTCATATCTACTAATTGGTTATTATATATAGATTTTTTCACTCACATATGTAATCAAATGTAGGATCCAAATAGATTTCGAAACAATTATAGAGGATATGACTATCTTTGAGCAGCTAATAAAGCATGAATTGTTATCTCGGCTATAGAATACTTCCACCTTCCATTTCCAATATGGATATTATTTATTTTAAAATACTATTATTATATACCCATTATTACCAAATACATATTTTATGTATAATTCCTATATAAATAAGGATTATTTTCAAACTTATAAATAAAAAATATTTCCATTAAAGTAATAGAAAATTTTATGTTATTTCACTTTTAAATAAAATTATTTATATATTTGATTAAAAAATCAAGTATTTGTAATTGATAACAAATCAGGTCCACATGACTCATTTGACACCTAATTGTGGAATCAATTACTTTCTCTTGAAAATGATAAGTGGATAAAAAATATATCAAGATATATATTTACATTATTTTGAAATAAATAAATGTGATATTTTTCTTTCTTGTTTACAAGGCAAGATGACCAAACTTCATTGTGGGGGTAATGGTGAAAGGGCCATAATACTTCTAGAATCGGTACACACTCATGTGTGTGGCCATTTTATAATAAAATATAGATATTGATATTATTACATGACTAATTTCACTAATTAATTTGATATAGGTGGAAGTGTTTACTTATTAAGGTATAAGTAAAAATAATTTTATAAATTGAATGAATTAAATAACGAAGTATATCATAGTTAGAAGATAAATACGATTTGATATGATTAGGGTGGTCATGATCATAACCAAGAGTTCATTGATAATTTTCAAGAGTTTGGGGTTCTATCTCAACTCACTCACCCTTATATAACATAGTTAAATGGTGTTAGGTAAACATGAAACCATACCTTACTTTGTATGGTGAGGTCAAGGAGGAGTCCTGAAAATATTTCATTATCATTTTATGGATATGAATTAAATAGTAAAACATAAATTCTAAACTAAGGACCAACTATTTCAATAAATGAAATTCCTTTCAAATTAATGAATTAAAACATATATTTGTTGCCACACACTAGTCAATGTGTTTCAAGAAGTTTTTAGGCCATATTTGTTAACAAAATAGCACCTCGGTGCACAATGTGTGTATTTATCGGATATCCCAAGAAAATATGGGGATATTACCTATACAATACTAGTGTAAATAAATTATGTGTGGAAATCAAATCTGTATTTATTGAGAGGGTTAATATCTATAAAATAGATCACGGAAAAAGTATTTACATTGATGAAGTTGATGCTCAACATACACAAGAGTTAGTGAAGGAACACATTTCATAGGTCCTCACAATAGAGGATGTTTCTAAGACACATCTACTATGTAGAAGTACAAGAGAGGTTATATAACCCAAAAGGTATGGTTTTATAGTCATCATGGATTTTGACTCAATATTTGTTGAAAATAATGATCCTATTTCCTAAAAGTAAATAATTAATGATCTCAGAAGCTTCAAGATATATAGAATCAATGAAATCTGATATATATTACATGTATAATTACCAATTATATATTGGTTTTATATTATCCACTAGTTTATGTAGTACATATTAGGTGAAAATGAGTATTCAAGAAAAAATTGGGCATGTATGTAAAATTAAGTACCTATAATTCAAGGGTACTAGATAAAGGTTTAAATAACATCAAGGAATTGACTATGAATAAAACTTTTCTCTAGTTTTTAGTTTTAAATATATTATAATTACACTTTATATATCATAATTTCATTACTATGAGATTTATCTTATGGATTTTAAAACCAATTTTCTTAATGGGAGCCTTCTTGAAGATGTATTTATGACATAACCAATAGTGTTTGAGATTACAAGTAATGAAAATCAAGCCTAAATTTTTTATAGACCCATTTATATGTTAATGAAATATTACTTATTAGAAATGGAATATGATTCTTACAGTTAGTTAAGGACAGGATAAAAAGGTGTTTTTCCATTAAGGACATAGGATAAACATCCAATATTCTTAGGATAAATAATATTCATGATTTACACAAGAGACTAATTGGAAAAATTCAAGTTACATACATTGACTAAATACAAAAGACATTCGGTTTGGAATAATAAAATAGCGGACTTTTTATAGTGTCATAAGGTATAAATCATTTCAAGAAACTATGTAATATACCTTATGTATATGTGATAGGTTTATATCATGTATTATATGTTATGTACAAGGCATGATTGTTTCTATTCCTTGATCATGGTATGAAGATATCAAGCTAGTCCTGGTGAAAAAATTAGATTTATGTTAAGGATATCCTTAAGTATATGAGAAATTATAAGGATATATTCTTAGTATTTGGAGAATATGAAGACATATTCATCAGTGTATATAATTATTCTGGTTTCTAAATTGATCAAAATGTTCTAAAGTCATTGTAAGGACATGCCTTCAATATCAACAGAGGATATGTGAGTTATATGTGTTTAATGAATCCAATTTTCAATGATTTTATAGAAGAATATGAATATATAACAGATTTAGATATATCCAAGGAAGATGTTTGGATGCCAAAATGTATTCAATGGACTGATTTTGGGACTAAAAGTAAAGACATTATCAGATGATAGTGTGATAATACTGCATCAGAAGCTCTCTCAAAGTATATAAAGTCATATAAACGAATGAACCACATACTTCATAAATATCACGTCATGATTTATTTTCTCAATGGAGTGGGATTCTAGTGATCACATTTACCATTAAAGAAAACATGGTATACTATTTAACTAAATACATTTCTCGAAAGAAAAATAAATATCATTTTAAATCTAGAAAACTAAAGGTTACTAGATCAAGAGGGATTATATTAAAGATGGTGACCAAGAACTAACTTTTATATACATTATTATTACTTATTTTCATTAATTATAATATTAATAAATTTATTATCAAATCATGTTTTTTCTTTTACGTGACATTTTTTGTGATAATCCCTTAAGGGAACATGTCATACTAAAAGTTCATAATAGTTTCCCGCTATGATGTGAACCTATAAGTTCCATGATATTATTATTAAATATATATTTTATGGATAGATGATATCATTTTATGGGACACAATTGATATATACTTTTATAGTTATGGGGCTCATAATATATTGGGGAATCATCTCATGATGTTAGTCCTTAGTAATCTTAAGAAAGGATATTATGAGAACTTGAACCTGTGGTTGGAAATCCACATTTAAATGTGAAATCCGATGTTCCTATTTTAGAACATGTATAATTATAATTATACTTCAATATTATTATTAATTCATATCTTGAGTCACATAATTTGATATGTTGATGAAAACCATGATGACATATGCTCACAGCCATGTAGGATATGTTGGGTGCATCATAACTAGTAATATATTAATTAATAATTAGATATGGGATTTTTCCTTTATTTTATTTAATATCAGATGATGTCTTAGGCTATTTTATGGTAATGGAACTACATTATTAAGTCCATAGACATGGAATTTGGTCAATTAGTTCATTTTTTAAAAGTTAAAGAAAGATACATTGTGAACATAAGATGACAACACTAGTATGCAACCTTCTTGATTTGATATATCATGATAAAAGGATAATATTTCATAGAATGTGTTCATATGAGGTTTTATGTCATTATGAAATTAACTTCACTATTTATGGATGCCTTTGTGTGTTTTTAGATGATATCCATGGAAATTTTGTGGTTATTCATTCTGCCTTTTATAAAGGGGCTTAAATGGTCACACACCAAGTGTATCTAGAAGGTTAGTTCTATTCATTATAAATTTCTCATTTTGACTAAACATTATTCCCATATATAGTTTAAAATTAATTAATTATTGGATTTATCATAAGTATTATGTCACTATATATTCAAGAGAATAAATGTGAGTTGAATATTTTATAAATATTTATTCTCCATTTTAGTGAATATAATATTTATTTAGTTATCGAAAAGTAATAGAATGGTATTTATTTATTTAAATAAATATTCATTTTTCAAGGTCTGAGTTATTTGTACATTGAGAAATTATATATTAAAAATTATTTGAATAATTATTTATTTATTTATTTTAGAATTAATATTTATTTATCAATGAATTTATCACATTCCAAGTAAATAATAATACTATTTTTTATTTAAATGTGGGGTTCCCATAGGATTAATAAAATAATAAGGTCCTATATTAAATTATTAGTCCCTATACCTAGGTCGATAAATTTATGTTATTTCATTCTAAGAAAATATCTTCTTTGTGTATAATGAATTTTTAAGGAGAAATCTCACAATCCCTTTATAAATTTTCATATACAACACTCTCAAGAAAAGATATTGATTCCCCTCCTCTACCCTCTTGACTCTAAAGAGAATAAGATTAATATTTCTAACTTGGAAGTGATTCATATAGAGATAATCAATGAACAATTCAGGTATCAAAATATTCTACGCTATCACATTGGTATTTTAATAGCAATGCTCAGAGGTTGTCAGGGGAATGTGGATTCCTGCTATAGGAACTTCAACTATGTTTGGAACCCTCAGCTTCCTTGTAGACTTCATTCAAACAGCACAATACTTCCTTAAAAAATCTGTTATGATATATTCTTTTTGGACTACTCCAAAAACTTATCTTCGGTTCGTGAACTACTTTCTAACTACAAAAAATTTTATAGTAATGATCTTTTATGAAAATTTTTACTCTATCTAATGAAGTCATTAGGGGTCCTTATATAGGAAAAGAAACATGAAAACATGCTAATAATGAAATTACAATTATTACCTTTTTTAAAACATTTTTTTTGTATGAATATCCTTTAGAGATCTATGTACTATGAACTCCCATTGCAATCATCCTAAAATCACTGCTTCATGGAAATAAATTACAAGTCCACTACAAATTTAAAATGTAGTCCTACAAACCTCCTTTACATATTCTTAGTTTTTATGTGAAAAAAGTTATTGTAAACTACCTTAATGGTTGCAAAAAAGACTTCCATGAACTTCCTTCATGGAATCATATAAGTGTTATATGTTCTTGTTCATGGCGATTCTATAAAAAATGGCTATCATGAACTCCTAACATGGTATACATACTGACAATATGAAAAAAAAAATAATTTTCTATATTTCTCTACAGACTCCAGATCACTTCCAAATTCTTGAAAAACATAATTTTGAAATAGAGTTATCAATGAACACATTATAACATTGTTAAATAGATTTTTAAAAAAACACACAAAAACCCATAAACACCTAATTTTCACCTGAAGGGATGTTTCCCAATAATCTACCCCATTGGGTTTGATGTGAAAAATTCAATACCATATAGAAATACCTATTGAAAAAACATGTTCAACTCATTATTTAAAGAAAATTCACCCTTCTACAACTTGAGAAACAGATCAAAGAGTAATAGAGCACGTACTCTAATCCAACATGATCCAAGATCAACATGATAAATAAGAGAAATATGAAAGTTCCATAGATGATGCACTTCATTCCCATTCAGAATTGAAGAATGAAATTAATTTTTAATTCATATTAAGTATATCTAGAAACCAATCCCAAAGTCTCACTTAGATAATACTTCCATCAAAAACCCAAATTTCATTATTATACAATGTTCATGATTATTATAAAATGATATAATTTCTTTAGCATAATTAAAATTAACAACTCCCCATATGTAACACCCTAAGTTTTTAGAAATAAATATTGAATTCAAGAAACACTGAGTCCCAACAAAATAGAACATTTTATAATCTATCCAATAAACAAAACATTTCCTCTTCTATGTTTTGAATTTCAAAAACAGTCATCTAGAGTTGTGATAAGTAAGTCATTTGGAGTCTGATAGAACAAACATCATTTTTGGTGAATAGTAACATACCCTTATGAATAGTTATATAGACCTTATGAATATAAAATAATGATATTATTTTATTTTCTTAAGGTAATAAGATAATTATATCTTAATTAATTTTTCCTTTTGATATAAAATTAATTATACCTTTAAAATTTTTATATTTCAAATTAACTATGATTTTATTTAAAAACTAAATTAATAATATTTGGAAAATTATTTTTGAAAAATGGAGTTCATTTTTTAATTCTACCCATCAAAAAATGGTAGGGTTAAATTTTTGGTATGTTTCTGAAATTCTTGATTTTTTGATGAATAGTGAAATACAGTAAAATACTGTATATAAACATTATCAGTTAAATACACTATTTATGACATCATGAGTGATAAAAGTCCACATGTTTGGAACTCTAATTAAATTATTACTATTATGGGTCACATGAAACATCACTATTGGTTGTTCTGAGGGAAATAATAAAATAATGAGTAAAATATTCAAAATTCACTCATGTCCTCCACTATAAACCCCCCCCCCCCCATCAATCCCTCTTCTCTTCACACCTATGAGGTTTAAATATCCTAAAATTTCTTCCCAAATACCCTTTCCTAGTCACTCCACACGTCCAAGAAGATCTTGGTCTTTCCAAAATAACAAAACCCCTTCCCTTAAGGAGGCTCTCAAGGAGGTTATTTCAAGAGGTAAAACACCCTTCTTTTTCATTTAGTTTTATTTCAATTGATCTTATTTTGTTATCCTCTCCTCACCTCCTCTATCCAAATGACCATTATAATTCCAATATAATCTATATACTATAATTATTTAATGCTAATGGAATAACCATCATCAATATTCTTACTCTCCACCTTTTATTTTATAAACAAAATCAACGTCTATGAGGTTCCAATTTATAACCTTCATGGATGATGAAGTTTCGTTCTTCAATTTATACTTAATTCCTATTCATTAAACCATTTTGATGGTTTAACCAGAATAGAATATATGTATTATAACCTAACTAATATTCAGGAACCAGTATTCATACAAATTATTAAATCGTATAACCATACTAGTTCCTCGTAATCAAAATACCGCTAAAATAATCTAAGTGGATGTCATTAATATTTCATCTAATGATTCATCATCATTACTTGTAACAAAATGAAAAAAAAATGACCATTAAAACTTATATATGTTCATATATAATATGTAATTTCAATTCTGGAGATTTACATCCATTCCACATGAACTCCATTACATAAAAACAAGTGAAACGATTATGAAAATCAAGAAAATGAACACTTTAGAATGAAAAAATTCAATATAATAACTTATCAATAAGTACAAAAATGAACTAAACAGAATTATTATAAACTAATTTAATGTATAATAGGTTCTAAAATAAGTTACTAATAAGTCTAATTTCATATTTTGGGACCTTAAGTTCAAGAGAGGAACACATTCAGAATTAAGGTAAGGGTTTTTTCACCAGAACCTCCATTTTCATTCGGGTTATTTTTATTGTCTATTTAACTCAATGAAATTATTGTGTATTATTATTTACTCCTCATAAATTCTTTTTGAGTGTTCTATATATTTTTACTAACTAGAATCCTACTTTCATTTAATGGTATTTATATGTTCTAAAATGATCCTTTAAAAATATTTCTCGAAATACACGTCTGATTCTAGGGAATTTCTCAATTTCTTATCTATTTTCAAGGTCACCCTAAAATATATTTTTGGAAACCATTATCTTTATAAAATCACTCATTTTATTATGAAAATATTATCTTACTTCAATTCATGTTTTATACAATTATTTTTCCAAAAGAACTCTTCTTTTCAAAGTTAAAGGGAATTTATCTCAAGAATTACTCAAAGATTTTATAAGATTATCTTCATCTATTTCAACAGTCAAGTTGATTATTATGTATTATTGGGATTAATATTTAATGGAATCATCTACCATATTTATGTTAATGTTTTTTTATTATTTTGTCTATGTATGTACTATCTTGAAACCATTCACCAATTTACTCTGAATGGTTAGTGTTTATGCTCAATGTTCAGGGAAAGTTATTTACATTTCATATATTAGTTTCATTATGAATGTATATGTTGTTTATATTTATCACCATTAATATGAGGAATGAATTGGGAATAGAAAGTGTTGGGTGGGTCCCTCTATATCCCCTCAGTGCATCGGTAGGTCACATGAAACAAACTACTATCTCGGCACAAGGCCTTGACAAAATGATTATTTATGGTCTTTGAGTGAGGCCTTGAAAGTAAGGTGATGATGTCCCGCATTATTAATTCCCCCATTATGAAAATAGTATTGATGGATCATGCTATTATTATACTAGTATAATACCCATTATTATGTTTTATTATGGCATTACTTACTCAACTCTTATTCCTACCATAATGTGTTCAAGTTTTTGTTAAAGGCATGCATATTTAGTTATTCAACATGCCAAATGTTTATATTATGATATAATCAATTGTATTTCTTACCCATACTGAGCATTTGAGATCACCCCTCTCTTATCCTTCATTTTATCAAGAGATATATAATATTATTATGATTGAAATGCTGAAATAACAATGGAGTTATGGATGTGGTTGAAGAAATTTCTATGTTATTTTTTATTTCAAGTTGTAATGTTGAACTTTTGTATGTATATTATTTCCAATAATACTAAACTACTTTGTCCTTTTGGATTCATATTACTTGTTTATATGCCAATGTAAAAAAATAAGGACCCAGCTTCGGGCAACTGGGGTTGAGTCCTTACAGTTGGTATTAGAGGAAGTTTAGTAGAAAACTTGGAAACTAGATTAGAAAATGTAGATTAGGGAACAAATACCTAAGGTAGTATTTGAGGAAAACATACAAGAACATCGTTGAATCTTGGTAAGGAATATATTATGTAGATATTTATAGAAAATACATCCCTGTTTGGATACAAACAGGTAGATGTGGCTCTGACACAGATGTACCTAGGAGTCAAAACTTTAATAAGGTGTTTCGGGCTTGACCTGGTATCCTGGTACATGAAAATGGGCCTTGCTGCATTATTGGAATTGACACTCCTAGGGGATATTCTTTGGATAATCCACATTTTATTTGCAAGCCATTATGAATTATTTAAATGTAAATTTTTCCTCAAAGATACCATGTTTATGATTCAGATATTAGCTATGTATAGAATTTCGATTTGTACTAGGTATTTTTTTCTACATTGAGATTATACATTATGATTCATACCCTAATCTAGTATATTCCATTATTCATAAATTTCACCTAGTTTAAGGAATGGAAATAGCATGAACCTGTGTGTCCAATGTAGGGATTTCCCTCTAATGTAATATGATGATGTTGGATCTGGTGTTGTGACTGGTGCTGAGTAACTTATAACTATACTGGGAAAACGTACTCAGGTTATAAATAATAACCTTACCCTTATGAATTATAAGTATCCACCACATGAAAAAGATTTGTTAGATCTATTTATGCAAAAATAGCCTCCATCATTCAATGGGACTACAAACCCATTTGTAGGTGAGCAGTGGATAAGTTACCTAGAGAAGATATTTCCCACCTTGGGATGTAACGAAAGAGAGAAGTTCTTCATGGAAGTTTGTCATCTAACGGGAGATGTGGAGCAGTGGTGGTCATTAATACAAAACACAAAGGAGGAGGAAGAGATAGATTATATGGAATGTAGGGACTTTAAGGAAATATTTCTTGAGAAATATTTTCCTCATGAACAATGTGTGGATATGGAGAGAAAATTCTTGAATTGGAGGTAGAAAGAGGATGAAAATGTTTCCAATTATGAAGCCAACTTTACAAGGTTGGTAAGGCATGATACAGAATTCATACATAATCCAAGGAGAAAAATTGATTAATTCTTTGATGGTTTAAAACTATTCCTCCAAAGGGCTCTAGTCTCTCAAAGTTTCTCATCATATGAGGATATAGTCTCAAGTACTATCAAGACAAAAAAGGAATTTTCTATGTCTTATGACATTAATGGAATGAATGAGATGAATAAGAATGTTGAGAACTCTTGTAAAGGAAATATGGAAATTGGGAAGAAGGTAATAGTTGAACTTCCATCATACATTAATTGTGGGAAGAAATGCCCTGGAACTTTTCTGGAGGGAATGGGACTCTGTTACAACTGCATAGAAGAAGTCCGCCTATATTCGGATTGGATGGAGAAGAAAGAAGATACCAATGTTCAATGCTAAAATTGTATAGAGATGGGAAATTATGCACAAGAATGTCGTATGCGTCAAGGAAAAATTCCCCAAATAAGGCCAAGGGAGAAAGGTCAAAATTTTGTGGTCATAATTATGAGGGTTGAATTTGCTAACAAAGTGGTGGCAGGTACATTAATCATTTCATCAAATTTTCCCAATGATTTATATGATTTAGGATCGTCGAATTATTTCATATATTCCCTGTTTTACAAGAAAATAATATATTTCCTATTTGATTTAGTAAGGGAGTTATCAGTCAAAACCCCTAAGACAAGTAACATTGTAACAATGTTGTGTTAGGTAGTCCCGATTACAACATTTAAATGTGTTTTATCTACTAATTTTATTGTCATAACCATGATTTTCGTTGATATAATCCTTAGTATGTCTTGGATTTCAAACTAGGATATGAAAATTTATTTCAAGAAGAAGGAGGTTAAAATTTTTGAGGATTATATGGAATCCCTTGTCCTTAGGGCCGAAACATCACTATCTGATTCTCATCTAGATCAACCCCCAATAGCTCAACTGAGTTCAATTATTGGGGAGGAATGGAATGAAATAACTATTTTTGAGGAAAATAATGTTCAAATAGAGTATGTCCATATTGATCAAGAATATGTTGACGACTTTCCATAGGATTTACCTAGACATCCTTCAGAACGAGAAATTGAGTTTTACATTTACTTAATTCCTGGTTCAAGGACCATATCAAAGAACCCTTATAGAATGGCCACTGTGGAGTTAGTGGAACTGAAGAAAAAACTAGAATAACTGAGTGATAATTGATTTATTCTCCCTAGTGTTTCCCCATGGGGAGCCCCTTTTCTTTTTGTTAATAAGAATGATGGGTTTATGAGGTTATGGATTGACTACAGGAAGATCAATTCTATAACCATAAATAAAAAAATCCCCTACCACACATTAATTATTTATTTGATAAACTTCATGGAGACCAATATTTTTCGAAGATTGGTCTTTGATCTGGATATAATCAGTTTCTTGTGATGAAGGAATATGTTCCAAAAAAATATCATTTCGAACCAGGTATGGGTATTACGAGTTTACAGTAATGCCTTTTGGACTGACTAATAAACCATATGTTTTCATGGATCTAATGAATAGAGTTTTCGAGAAATATCTTGATGAATTTGTGATGGTGTTTATTGATGATATCTTTGTATACTCTAAAAGCTATGAAGATCATGAAAATCACTTGCAGACTATTTTTAAGACTCATATAAGAAATGAATTGTATGGGAAGAGATGTCATACACCAACATATTGGGATGAAGTTAGTGAAAGGAAGCTCATGGGAATAGAGCTTGTAGAGGAAACAATAGTGAAGGTAAAGACTATTCAAGTTCATATCAATATAGCTTAAAGCAGACAAAAGAGTTATGCCAATAATTGAAGGAAGGATCTAGAATTTCAAGTGGGAGATCACATTTTCTTGAAAGTATCTTCATGGAAGGGAATTATAAGATTTGGGAAGAAATGTAAACTAATCCTTAGGTATATTGGGCCTTTTGAAATTCAGGTGAGAATTGGAGTTGTTGCATATCATTTTTCTATGTCGTTTAGTCTGTCCAAAGTACACAATGTGTTCCATGTCTCATTGCTATGAAAGTACATGCCAGACCCGACGCATGACCTCACTTGTGATGATATAGAGTTGGAACAAGACTTCTCTTACTGTGAAGAGTGTAATCTGATTCTGGACACTAAAGAACAATTGTTGATGAATCAAACGACTCGTCTAGTAAAGGTACTTTAGAGAAATCATAAAATTGAAGAGGCAACCGGGGAGTCTGAGGAGCTTATGTTGAATACATACCCAAATCTTTTTGTGAGGTAACATTATGTAAATTTTGAGGATGAAATTTTTGTAAGAAGGGGAGAATGTAACACCCCAAGGATTTAGAAATAAATATTTAATAAATGAAACATTAAGACCCAACAAAACAACACATTTTATAATCTATCCATTAAACAAAACTTTGCCTCTTCTATGTTTTGAATTTCGAAAAAATGGTCATCTAGAGTTGTGATCAGTAAGTCTTTTGGAGTCTGATAGAGAAAACATGATTTTTGGGGAATATTATCATACCCTTGTGAATAGTAATATGAATAGTAATATGACCCTTATTAATAGTAAATAATGATATTATTTTCTTCCTTAAGTTAATAAGATAATGAGATCATAATTAGTTTTTCAATGAAATATAAAAAAAATTATACCTTTAAAATTGTTTTTTTTTCAAATTAAATAAGATTTTATTTAGAAATTAAATTAATAATATTTGGAAAATTATTTGTGAAAAATATAGTTCATTTTTGTAATACTACATGTCGAAAAATGGTAACGGAAAATTTTTCGTATTTTTCTAATATTCATGATTTTTTTTATGAATAGTGAAATACAGTAAAATACCGTATATACAAATTACTAGTTAAATACACTATTTATGACATAATGAGTGATTCATGGCCACTTGGTTTGAACTCACATATACATATTACTATTAGGGGTCACATGAAACAACGATATTGGTTGTCTTGAGGGAAATAATAAAATAATGAGTAAAGTATTCAAAGTTCACTCCTCTAAGCCTTGAAGATCCACAATGTTCTTCCCAAATAACCTTAATTAGTCACTCCCCATGATAAATAATCTCCTTTTTTCTTTCCAAAGTACCAAAACCCCTCCCTTAATGAGGTTCTCAAGGTGGTTATTCCAAGAGGTAAAGCACCCTTCTTTTTCATTTAGTTTCATTTCAATTTATCTTATTTTGTTATCCTCTCCTCACCTCCTCTATCCAAATGACCATGATAATTCTAGTATCATTTATATACTTGAATTATATCATTTTAATGTAAGAACCACCATCAATATTCTTACTCTCCCCCTTTTATTTTATAAACTAAATAAACGTCCAAGAGGTTCCAATTTATAACCTTCCTGGGTGAAAAAGATTCGTTCTTCAATTTATCGTTCATTACTGGTCATGAAACCATTTTTTTTTGTTAAAATAGACTATAATATATGTATTAAAAACTAATTAATATTCAGGAACTAGTATACGTACATATTATTAAATCGTATGACCAAACTGTCCCTTAATAATCAAAATACTGCTAAAATAATCTAAATGAATGTCATTAATATTTCATCTAATGATTCATCCACTTTCCATGTAAGAAAATGAAATAAATTACCATTAACACTTCTATATGTTCAAATATAATATGTAATTTAAATTCTGGAGATTTACATCCATTTCACATGAACTCCCTTACATAAAAACAAGTGAATCGATTATGAAAATCAAGAAAACGAACACTCTGGAATGGTGAAATTCAATATAATAACTTAACAAGAAAGAAATAAATGAACTACACATAATTATGATAAACTAAATAAATGTCTAATTTGTTCTGAAATACGTTATTAATAAGTATAATTTCATATTCCAGGACATTAAGTTCAAGAGAGGAACACATTTGGACTTAAGGTAAGGTTTTTTCCAGCCGAACCTCCATTTTCATTCGGGTTATTTTTATTGTCTAATTACCTCAATAAAATTCTTGTGTATTATTATTTAATACTAATAAATTATATGTTACTGTTCTATATAGGTTTACCAACCATAATCCTACTTTCATTTAATTGGAGTTATATGTTCTAAAAATATCTTTTAAAAATTCTTCCTGAAATATAAGCTCGATTCAATGGAATTTCTCAAAATCTTACCTATTTTCAAGGAACCCTATAATATATTTTTATAAAAAAATATCTTTATAAAATAACTCATTTTATTATAAAAATATTATCCTTCTTCACTTTTGGTTTTATACAAATATTTTTTCAAAATAACTCTTCTTTTCAAAGTAAAAGGTTATTTATCTCAAGAATTACTCAAATATTTTATAAGAGTGTCTTCATATATTTCAACAATATTATTGATTATTATGTATTTTTGGGATTAATATTTCATGGTATTATATACCATATTTAATTTAATGGTTTATAATTATTTTTTATATTGATTTTCTATCTTAAAACCATACACCAATTTATTCTGAATGGTTAGTGTTTATGCATAATGTTCATGGAAAGTTATTTACATTTCATATATTAGTTTTATTATTAATGTATATGCTGTTTATATTTATCCCCATTCATATCAAAAATTCATTTTTCATAGAAAGTGTCAGGTGGGGCTAGTTATAGCAACTCGGTGCATCGGTTGGTCTCATGAGACAAACTACGGTCTGGGCACAATGGCTTGACAAAATGATTTTTTAGGTTATTGGCATAAGGCCTTGATGATATGGTGATGATGTCCCTCATTATTCATCCCCTCATTATGAAAATAGTATTTATGGTTCATACGGTTATTCAACAAGTATAAAACCCATGATTATGTTTTTATTATGGAATTACTTACTCAACTCTTATTCCTTCCATAATGTGTTAAAGTTTGTGTTAAAGACATATGATTTTTGTTATTCAACATGCCTAAAGTTTATGATATGATATCTTCCACTATATTTCATACCCATACTGATCATTTGAGCACACTCCTTTCTTATGTTTCATTTTATCATGACATGAATAATATTCTTATCATTGACATGATGAAATAACCTAGGAGTAATGGATGTGGTTTGTTGGTCGGAGTGGATACCCAAGAGGGGGGGAGTGAATTGAGTTCCAATTAAAATTTCTATTAAAATATTTTCTATTAAAATCCCCCAATTTATAAAACAAGATAAACTGTAGTGAATTTATGCAGATTGTAAATCCTCACTTAGCTTCTCTAATATTGATTAGGTCTCAGTTAATTTAACCACAAGATTAAACTAACATTTGGAACTAACCTACTGATTTACAATAAGTGTAAAAACATTCTAATTTAACTATCAAAGTAACTTTAAAATGGTTTTGTATTTCAAAGTAACAGTAGCTGAATATAAAAGATATATGTAGTATAATTTAAACTTAAACAAAAAATGCACAACAGATATAACAAGAGGTTCAGTCTCAAGCCGAGACTTGGTTCTCTCTAATTTATATAAATTTGATACACACCCTAGATCAAGGTTAACAATAGTTTACAAAACTATCCGAGCCACGCAGAGACCTCTACTACAGTTCTTTGTGGGAAACAAAACAAAGACCAGGCCACACAAGGACATCTTCCACAGTTTTCGTGGGTAAAAAAGAGTTAAGAGTTTTGGAGTGAGGATTTTGATATCCTCCAGTTTAGTGCCGGAGATAGTGTGTGTGTGTGAGATATACATAGTACACCACACTGCTCGAAATTAAATAAACAAATCACTTAGAGAGAATAGATAAGAGTTTATAAAGCTCTAGTGATTAGAAATGCAGCTCTAGACTAGTTGGATTCAGCAGAAATGCTTCGGAGTCCTTCTCTGGTTTTTCTATTGAAAAACAGAGTGTCATAGTTCAGCTTGAGTTCTATAGGAGTGAAGAGGTTATCTTCACTTCAGTTCTTCCAGTAGTGTAGGATTTCATGTGTTCGAACTTCTTTGAGGATCGTTCAATGTCTTCTTCACAGTTGTGCTCAGGATTGTTCTTTGGTTCAGTACAGAGCACTTAGCGTGAGTTGTCGAATGTATGTCGAGGTGACTCTCCTTTTTACTACAGTTGAGCCATCTTTTTTATTCCATGAGTACCAGCAATAGGAATGAATCCCTTTCTATAAGTACGAGGTACAGTTTCCTGACATGCCAACAACTATCATTAAACAACATTGATTGCACTAAAACATCAAATATGACCATTAGCAATATTTAAATAATATTGAATAAAAGGTTAAGAAACAGTGTCACATTTTTTTGTGTCAATGGTGTCTCCTTCATGGTATGTGCTTCACGGTATGTGGCTCACATTATGTCCTTCACGATGTCTGTGTCACGGTGTTCCCTTCACGGTGTCTGGGTCACGGTGTGTCCTTCACGGTGTCTGGGTCATGGTGTGTCCTTCACGGTGTCTGGGTCACGGTGTGTCCTTCATGGTGTCTAAATCACAGTTTGTCCTTCATGGTGTCTGAGTCATGGTTTTTCCTTCACGGTTTCTGGGGCTTATACTTCACAGTGTCTGCTTTAGTGTTTCTGTTCCCGGTGTCTGTTTGACTGTGACTGTGTTTTGCACGCAGTCTGTCTTACTGTGTCAAACATCACGGTGTCTTGATACGTAGGAAAATATCTGTATTTAGACATAAACAGTAATACACAGAATATGAATTTAGCTTAACCATTATAAAGTAATAGAACATGAAACATAAATACAAAGGTTTGATAAGATAAGTGATATTTGTGATCATGCATAAGCTTTGTAAATAATAGGGAGATTAATTAACAGTAATAATATATGTGAATATTAATGAGAGTAATGAACAGTAATAAGATTTGTGAATAGTAATGATAGTAATGAACAGTAATAAAATTTTTGAATATTAATGAGAGTAATGAATAGTAATAAGATTTGTGATCATTAAAACATGATTAATACATGAGGAGTCCAACAATCTCCCCCTTTTTTATGATCACAAATCATATATAGATAAGAGATAAATGAGATGCAACTATATAGAATAACAATAGATAAAATAAGTTCTAAACATATTACTTTTTCTCTCCCTTTTGGGATTGTCAAAAAGTACAGAGAATTGAGAGAAACAATGTAGTTGTTAGTAAAACACGTTCAGAATACATGATTCAAAATATGTATAAAAGCAAAAACATCACCATCAAAAAGAAAGTAGTCACTTGACTCTTCAGGGATCGGCCTTTAACTTGCCTTTATCTGCATCAGGAGCTAGAGCTGATGAAGAAGAGGGAATAGAGGTAGTAGACAAAGATGGTAAAGGTAGACACCTTCAAAAATGGAGGGAGTCAATGATGGTGCAGTAGAAGATCTAGTCTGTGGTTGGTCAAGAATGACTGGCCAGATCTAAGAAAGGGATTGACTGACTGACAAGGAAGTTGAGGCTAAGGCAGGTAGACCAGGTATGAGGGGTGTAGCAGCAGGAGAAACTATAGTAGTACTCTTCACATGATGATATGGCTTTAAAAGATTTATGAAATCAGTAATGATTTCTCCACCATATTGCATAGCCTTCTCGAAATATTCCTTATTCTCCAAGAATTTTTCCAACAATCTGGTGAACTCTGTAAGCTTCTGAACATGAGATTTAAAATCTTGAGTCACTGGAGGGATTTTCAAATTCTCCACAAGATATCTAAAGTGATATGTCATATCACTTTTAGAGAAAATTCGGTTGAGATAGGCCAAAATCTTCTTGGTGATGTCTTGTTGAGAATAATTGGAAATATTTGAATGAATTCTAACCAAGTACAATCCTCGATCACTATTCTTAACCCCATCTTACAAAGAAGACAGATCCAAGCCACTGAAGGCATTCTGAAGTTCTTCCTGGATTATGGATCTCAGCAGAGAATCATCCAAAGGAGGAACAGAAGGTTGACCAGAAGCAGGAGAAGCATTTACAGCTATGGATAGAACTTTGAGCTCATTCAAAACTTTTTGCAGGCATCCAGTGTTTTCATCAGGGAGCTTATTCATATTTTCCACAATCTCTCTCATGCGTTGCAACATCTTAGTGTGTCTTGTTCCAATCTTCTCATCAAAAGACAGTAGATAAGGATGCACTTGAAAAACATTATCTCTAGCAAGGGTGGAATCTGTTGGTTCAAGAGAAGCAGCAACAGGTGTAGGGGAAGAAATAAGAGCAGGCTCTGATCTCAAAGACAACTGATTCTGCAAGTCTGCTACCATATGATTCAGGTTTTCAACATCAGCACTCATTAGCTTATTTTCAACTTTGACTTCTTGAATTTATCGAATCATCCTTGGTTGAATATGTAGAATAATATTTTCCAATAGAATCGATGCATCTTCTTGACTCAGTTGAGTCACTGAACAAGGTTGAGAGGATATAATATTCTCAACTCCAGCTAAAAGAGTCTCTCCAAAGACTTTTAGATCATCTTTAGTTACAAAAGATTGTTGATCAAGTAAGGGAGCAAGAAGAGGTACAGGTTCTGGTTGCGATCTTGGTTGAGGTTCAGGTTGGGGCTCTGGTTCTAGTTCAGGTTCTGGGTGAGCTACTAACTTTAGTTGAAACACATAAGAGAGATCCATTCCAGTTGTAGTCACTTGATGTGACTCATTCACATCATAAAATCTTGGGAAAACATATCGAGTGTACACAGTGTATGACTCATCACCAGATTTAGATATAGATTCAGATTCATTAGACTTAGGTGGACTAGTCTCAAGATTTTGAGGTTCCTCCCCCTAAAATTGTGCTTCCATTTCAGAGACTATAGGCTCAGCAACATGATCAAGATCCACAAGATCAGTTTTGATCTCTTCAACAATTTTATGCCTTGCTAACTGGAAGGCAAGTTCCATCCTCTCTTCAGTAGAGGGAATTATCTCAAGAACTGACTGTTCCACAAGCAGTACTTCCAGATTGGATTTCTTTTCAACAGGGAGTTCTTCTACACCATCAGACTCTTCCTTGGCTTTTTTCTCTGATTCTATTACTACAGAATCTCTTACATCCTTAGATTGGATATCCATATTAACAACTTCTCTAGAATTAGGAGATTCTTCCTCACTAAGAACAACTGAAGGATCTATAGTTCTTTCTTTTTCAACAGGAGCTTCTTCCATTGAAGGTATTTCAGCTTCTTCTATAAGTGGTATATCAGCTGCCACTTCCTCTTCTTATTCAGTATCTGAGTATTCAGCCACTTCATCTAGTTCCAAACCAGGATCATTAACATTCTTTGGCCTTCTTGGATAATCAACAGGATTATACTTCTTATGCAATTTATCATTATCCTCAACCCATTGCTTCTTCTAGGGGTTTCAGTTAATTTTCATCGTTCTAGTGATAGGCTTGGATAGGAAAAACTCAAAATCCTCTAGCCTTTCTTCATTTAGTCCGACAACTCCTTTTACAACTAGCATAGCTAAAATCATCCTTGAGTAAAACAAGGAGGTGGATTTGGAAGTTACTTTAATCAACTCACATATTTGGTTAATGACATACTTTCAAATATTGATCTTATGGCCATTCTTTAATAGGTGAATCAGGAACACATCCTGATACTTCATCACAGAAAAATCTCCTTTTCATGGACTAATCAAATTCTGAAGAAATTTGAATAGTAGTCTAGTTTCTCCATCTAGCTCTACAGCTATATCCCTTTGCATGGTTCCATTACCAGTTAAGGTTTACAAGGAATTTTCCAGATCGAATATGTCAGTTGTTGGAGGAGGGTCTCTTTGGTAATCATCAGAAATTCCTTCATGAGGAATCCTTATGCATGTAGCCCACAACCATGAAGAGAATGAACACTTTTGTCCACTGATCCAGCTTGTTACCATGAAGCTTTCTCCAGCATCAAAAGAAAACTTTACAAATTGGTAAAATTGAGATACCAACCTAGGGTAAATCAGTCTATCTTGTCTAGATAACCATTCAAACCATCCTTGTTATCTTAAGATTTTCATGACCAAAGACTTACTAGACAGTAGCCACTCAGGGAAAATCTCTTTTTCAGGTACAAAAGTATGGTTAACAAGGTTCATATTTTGAGGTCCTTCAAGAGCTATCATTGGGGTTATCTTCTTCTTCTTGGAACTATGCTTCTCAGTGGTAGATGAAGACAGAATCTTTATCCTTGGCATCCACTGAAGGTTTGGGTGAGAGAGAAGAAAAGGTTCGCAAGGTAAAGAGAGTTTGAGGGAGAGAGCAGGAGAGAGTTCAGGTGAGAGATCGAGTGAAAAAATTTATGTTTTATCATTTGGGAATGTCAAACGTTATAAAAACAAAAACGTGGGAAATCAAATAGCGGTGAAATAATAATTACTGTGATACGGGTTAAAAATAAATTCATAAATAATCTTCACGGTGAGACCGTGAGTAAGCATTACAATGCGATGAAAAACAGTCATGATGGTGAGACAATTGGTGGTCGCCATGGTGAGACAGTAACCATTCTGTGCAGTCACAGTCAGACAGTGAGTGAACTATTCCGTCACCGTGAAGAGTTAAGTGACAGACCGTGAACACAAGGTGTTAACGGTGAGACCGTAAGCATGAAACAGTAACTGTAAAACAGTGGCCATGAAACCATAAAGTAAAATACAGTAAAGTATTAAACATTAAGATCAGTAAGATATCTATTTATGATTAATCATACCAAGATCATGTATGATGTAGTCTAATCTTTCATAATTTAATGGTTTAGTGAATATATCTGCAAGCTGATATTCAGTAATAATGAATTCTAAAGTGATATCACCTTTTTGGTAATGATCCCTCAAAAAGTGATGTATTACATCAATATGTTTTGTCCTAGAATGTGAAACAGGATTCCTTGAAATGTTAATAGCACTTGTGTTATCACAATTTATTGGGACATGTCTGAATTGATATCCATAGTCCAGTAATGTGTGTTTCATCCAAAAAATTTGTGCACAACAACTTCCAGCCGCTATGTATTCAACTTCTGTAGTAGATAATGCAACAGAATTTTGTTTCTTACTACACCATGATACTAGTGACTTGCCTAAAAGGTGACATGTTCGAGATGTTCTTTTTATATCTAACTTACATCCAGAAAAATCATCATCAGAATAACAAACTAATTCAAATGATTTTCTATTGGGATATAATAGTCCTAAATTGGGAGTATGCTTGAGGTATTTGAAAATTCCCTTTACAGCATTAAATTGTGAATCATTAGGGTTTTCTTGAAAATGAGCACACATAAACACACTAAACCTAATATCAGGATGACTAGCAGTCAAGTAGAGTAGACTTCCAATCATTCCTCTATAAGTGGTTTGATTAATAGATTTTCCATCCTTATCAAGATCCAACTTATAGGTGGTACTCATAGGAGTGTCACTAATTTTAGTGTTATCCAATCCAAACTGTTTTAAAAGATCTCTAGTATATTTACTTTTAGTTAAAATAATTCCATCTTCATTTTGAAAGATTTGAAATCCATGAAAGAATTTAAGTTCACCCATCAAACCCATTTCAAATTAGTTTTGCATCATTTTATAAAAATCAGTACATGATGTAGTTTTTGAAGATCCAAAAATATTATCATCTTTAAAAATTTGTACAACTAAAACATCATTAGAAATACGTTTTATAAAAATAGTAGGATCAGCTATACCTTTTGTAAAACCTTTGGAAATTTGAAAAGTACTTAATCTATCATACCAAGCTCTTGGAGCTTGTTTTAAACCATATGAAGCTTTTGATAATTTGAAAATATGATTTGGAAAATGAGTGTTTGAAAATCCAGGTGGTTGTTCAACAAAGACATCTTCAGCAATATATCCATTTAAGAATGCACTCTTGACATCCATTTGATATTGTTGGAAATTTAGATGTGCAGCATAAGCAAGTAAAATCCTAATGTCGTCTAATCTGGATACTAGAGCCAAAGTCTCCTCATAGTCAATTCCTTCTTCTTGGCTATATCCTTGTGCAACTATTCTAGCCTTGTTTCTAACTATATTTCCATATTCGTCTACTTTATTTCTAAACACCCATTTAGTTCCTATGGTGAAAGTGTCCTTAGATCTTTCTAATAGTTTCCAAACATTATTTCTTTCAAACTGATTGAGTTCTTCTTGCATATAAATTACTCAAAATTCATTATTAATAGCATCATCAATGTTTTTAGGTTCAAGCTGTGATAAGAAATCTCGATGTTCAACCTAATTTCTAAGAGAAGATCTAGTCAGTGTCCCTCTATCAAGATTACCAACAACATAATCTAAGTATGATTATTTAGAATTGTAGTTGATCTAGTAAAGTTAGGACTAGAAATTTCAGGTTCATCTATAGGTTCATGTTCATTAGGATCAGATTCTGTAATATTTCCAGAACAGGTTGTCTTTACAGCAGGTTCATTGATTTTATCATTAAGGTTCAGAACAGATAAACATTCTTCAAGATTTTAAGGAGATGACTTAGGTTCATGTGGATCAATTTCATCAAATTTGATGTGAACAGACTCTTCCACACACTTGGTTCTCTTATTGAAAACCCTATAGGCTTTTCCAGTTAAATAATAACCAAGAAAAATTCATTCATCACTCTTAGAAGCAAACTTGTCAAGATTATCCTTTGTATTAATAATAAAAACATTGCAGCCAAAGACTCTAAAGTAACTAACTTTGGGTTTTCTATTGTTCCATGACTCATATGGTGTATTCTTGAGAACTGGTCTTATCAAGACTCTATTAATAATATAAAAACCGGTATTCAAATCATCATCCCAAAAATAAATAGGTAGGTCATATTCATTAAGCATGGTTTTAGCAATTTCTTGAAGGGTTTTATTTCTTCTTTCTACTACACCATTATGTTGAGGTTTCCTAGGGGAAGAAAAGTTGTGACTATAGCCATTGTGTGAGCAATAAGATTCAAACTCTTCATTTTCAAACTCACGGACATGATCACTTATTAAGGTATTAATCATAATTCCACTAAGGTTTTCAACAAACATGGAATATTTAATAAAGTAAGAACAAGCTTCACTTTTGTGAGCTAAGAAGTATACCCAAGTATGTCTATAAAAAGTCATCTACTAAGACATAGACATAGTCCTTACCATTTAAACTAGAAACTCTAGAAGGTCCAAACAAGTCCATGTGAACCAACTCGAGAGTTTGAGAAGCTGAGACTTATTTCTTTGATTTCAAAGAGATTTTGTGTTGTTTTCCCTTTTTACAGGGATTAAACACTTTGTCATTTAGAATCTCTAGTATGGGTAAGTCTCTTATTGGGTTCTTCCTAGTCAGTTTTCTAAGTGAGTGTATATTGCAATTTCCTAATCTCCTATTTCATAACCAAGACTCTTTATGAAAAGAATTTAAACAAGTAAGGTTTTTTTAGCTAACGAATTTAGATCAACAGCATAAATATACTCATTTCTCAAAGTAGAAAATACTAAAACATTTTTAGAATTAAAAACATTACAAGAATAATTTTCAAATTTATCATTAAAACCATCATCACACAATTGAGATATACTTAACAGATTATATTTATGTCCATAAACAAATAAAACATTAGAAATTAAAACCGAGTTAGTGTTACCAATTTGTCCTAGGCTGATGATTTTTTCCTTCGAATTATCACCAAAGGTGACATAGCCTCCATCAACCTTGAGCAGGCTCTTGAAGCATGAGTAATCCCCAGACATATTTCTTGAACATCCACTATCCAAATACCATGTCTTCTTGTGGGAACTCTTCAAACATGTTTCCTACAAAACAGATTTAGATAGGAAATGATTTTGGTACCCAGATCTTCTTGGGTCTAGAAAAGTTAGCAATCAATGATTTTGGTACCCAAATTTGTCTTATGGGTCTCATATAATTTGAGTCAAGAGATTTTGAAAGATAAACTCTATTTGATCTGTAACTATGTGAGTAAATTTTTGAAGCAAATCAATTTCTAGAACTTGAACTAGCATAATTTTTTCCAGATTTGGGAATAAATTTAGTTTTAGTAAATTGTCTTATTCTAGGTTGATAACCTATTTTAGTAGCATATTTTGGTGCCACTTTCTTTCCTAGAATTTTAGTTAGAGCGTCTTTTCCATTTGTGAATTTATCTAAGTCCTTTCCAAGTTGCTCATTTGACATTTTCAGTTCAGTGTTTTCCTTTAACACTTGATCATTTTTTCACTTTTTCAATAGTAAGTTCAGTTTTAACAGTTGAAGTGAGAGCATGTTGTTTCTTCAATGATTTGTATTTATCCTTAAGTTCATTGCATGTCTCTTCCAAAATATTACAGTATTCAAATAATTCCTCTCTATTCATGTTTTCAGAATCTAAATCAGATTCAGTTTTTGAATAATAGGAATTTAAAGCAAGAGTATCTAAGGTTACCTAAGAAGTGTTTGTCATGAAACACATGTTGGCACGATTATTTTCAAAATCAAACATTTCAGATTCACTTGTGCTGTCTTCAGAATCACTCTAGGTAGACTTCATAGAATTATTGTACTTACTGTCCTTGTAGTCATATTTCTTCTTGAATTTTAGCTTTAGGAAGTCTACTTTAATGTTTCCTTTTCTTTTGCACTCGTAGCAAACAACTTCATCACTTTTATCTAGCTTTTTTCCAGTCCTTATTCCAATGTCCCTTATTGTCATACTTTCCATTTTAGTTAGATTTTATGAAAAATTTATTCTTCCTATAAAACTTCTTAAATCATATAGCTATTTGAGCCATCAACATCACTATTAGAGCCTGGACTTTCACTTGTTTAACTGTCAGTTTGTATTTGAGCTTTTCTTTGTCCTTTCTCTTTGAAGCAGTAGTCCTGAAAGCCACTGATTTCCTTTTTGGTTCATCATCGTCATAATTATTCATATTGATTTCTTCCTCATACATCATAAGCTTACCAATGAGTTCTTTGACAGGTAGAGAAGAAATGTCACATGACTCTCTTATTGAAACAAATGTGCCTCTCCATCGATCTAGCAAACATCTCAGTATCCTCATAATTTTTTCATTTGCTGGAACAACCTTTCCAAGTGAATTCATTGTATTGACTATCTCATTGAACCTAAGATACATATCAGAAATACGTTCATTAGTCTACATTTTAAAATTGTCATATTTAATAGTGTATGTATTCAATCGCATTTATTTAACATTGGTTGTTCCCTCATGAGAAACACCTAAAGTATCCCAAATTTCATAAGCAGTTTTGCAAGCAGATATTTTATTAAATTCATCATCTCCTAATGCACAATATAAAGCATTCATAGCTTTATAGTTATTATTTTAAACTATATTAGTAGGTTCATCCCAAGTTGTTCTTTCAACTTATGGAATTTTATATTGAGACTCTATAGTAGTGCAAATATCAAAACCCATGCTTTCCAAATGAATTTTTATTTTATGTTTCCACTGAGCATAGTTTGTACCATTAATGAAAGGTGTACTGTTGGTAGAAGCACCATCTAGTCTATTGTCCATATCTAGATTTTAGAAAGTAGATTTCAAGAGATAAAATTTATAACTACCAGAAATTTAAGATATTTAATGATGAAACTAAAATGACAGTTTAAAAACAGAGTGTTTTGAAAACATGTAAAAATAAAAACAACCTATGATACCAAATATTGGTTGGAGTGGATACTCAAGAGGGGGGTGAATTGAGTTCCAATTAAAATTTCTGTTAAATTATTTTCTATTAAAATCCCCCAATTTATAAAACAAGATAAACTATAGTGAATTTATACAGATTGTAAAAGCTCACTTAGCTTCTCAAAGATTTATTAGGTCTCAGTTAATTTTACCACAAGATTAAACTAACTTTTGAAACTAACCTACTGATTTACAATAGGTGTAAAAACTTTCTAATTTAACTATAAAAGTAACTATAAAATGGTATTGTATTTCATAGTAACAGCAGCGGAATACAATAGATATATGTAGTATACTTTAAACTTAAACTAAAAATGCATAGCAGATATAACAAGTGGTTCAGTCTCAAGACGAGACTTAGTCCTATCAAATTTATATAAATTTGATCCACACCCAGGATCGGGGTTAACAATAGTTTACAAAATTGTCCAGGCCATGCAGGGACCTCTACCACAGTTCTTTGTGGGAAACAAAACAAAGACCAGGCCACACAAGGACCTCTTCCACAGTTTTCGTGGGTAAACAAGAGTTAAGAGTTTTGGAGTGAGGATTTTGATATCCCCCAATTCAGTGTAAGAGATAGTGTGTGTGTAATATATACAGAGTACACCGCACTGCTCGAAAGTAAATAAACAAATCACTTAAAGAGAACATATAAGTGTTTAGAAAGCTCTAGTGATTAGCAATGCATCTCTGGACTCGTTGGATTCAGCCAAAATGCTTCTGAGTCCTTCTATGGTTTCTCTATTGAAATACAGAGTGTTGTAGATTAGCTTGTGTTCTACAAGAGTGAAATGTTCTCTTGACTCTAGTTCCTCCAGTAGTGTAGGATTGCATGTGTTGGAAATTCTTTGAGGATCGTTCAATGTCTTCTTCACAGTTGTGCTCAGGATTGTTCTTTGGTTCAGTACAGATCACTTCGCGTATGTTGTCGAATGTATGTCGAGGCGACTCTCCTTTTTACTACAGCTGAGACTTTTTTTTTATTCCATGAGAACCGGCAGTAGGAATGAATACCTTTCAATAAGTAAAAGGTACGGTTTCATGACATTCCAACAACTATTATTAAATAACATTGATTGTATTAAAAACATCCAATATGTCTGTTAGAAATATTTAAATAATATTGACAAAAAGGATAAGAAATGGTGTCACGGTTTATTGTTTAAACAGTGTCACCTTCACAGTGTGTGCCTCACGATATGTGTATCACGGTATGTCCTTCACGGTGTCTAGGTCATGGTGTGTCCTTCACAGTTTCTGGGTCATGGTGTGTCCTTCACGGTGTCTGGGTCACGGTGTTTCCTTCACAGTGTCTGGGTCACGGTGTGTCCTTCATGGTTTCTGAGTCACAGTTTTTCCATCATGGTGTCTGAGTCATGGTTTTTCCTTCACGGTGTATGGGACTTAGACTTCACGGTGTCTACTTCAGTGTTTCTGTTCATGGTGTCTTTTTGACTGTGATCGTTTTTTGTACACAGTCTGTCTTACTGTGTCAAACATCATGGTGTCTAGATACTTAGGCAAATATCTATATTTAGACTTAAACAGTAATACGCAGAATATGAACTTATCTTAACCATTAGAAAGTAATAGAACTTGAAACCTAAATACCAGGGTTTGATAAGATAAGTGAGATTTGTGATCACACATAATATTTGTAAATAATAGTGAGATTAATTAACAGTAATAAGATTTGGGAATATTAATGAGAGTAATGAACAGTAATAATATTTGTGAATATTACTGAGAGTAATAAACAGTAATAATATTTGTGAATATTAATGAGAGTAATGAACAGTAATAAGATTTGTGATCATTAAAACATGATTAATACATGAGGAGTCCAACATGGTTGAAGAAATTTCTATGTTGTTTTGTATTTCATGTAGTAATGTTGAACTTATGTATGAATCTCGTTTCCAATAATACTAAACTACTCGGTCCATCAGGATGAATATTCCTTGTTTATATGCCAATGTAATCAAATAAGGCACTGGCTCTGGGTAACTGGGTTTGGGTCCTTACACCATATATATTTTCTCTCTGTGATTCAATATTGAGAAGTTATCCAACTTTCATCAGCTTTTATATTTCCCTTCATGAAAAATAATGGTATTGTTTCTTAAATAACCTAAAGGTCACTCCATTGTGTTCTGAAACTATTAAAATAAAAAGTATATGTATATTGGGAAAATGATACCTTGGGGAATGGGGGTTCCACAACCATGTTATTTAAGTTTGGGAGGTTTACTAGACTCCAAGTGCTAGAAGATTCCATTCAAAATATTTTATGTGTAACACCTTTTTCATGATATCTATGACATGGAGTTATATAGGAAAATACTCAAATTTCACTATCCTATAATTCACGTTATCCTTGATAAAATTACACTTGATTTCATTTTACTTGTCCTTGAGTATTGGGATGGATTTTATCTAGGATTTATTTCACTCAAATTATCATAACTAATTCTGATCAGATAATCTTTTTAACTCCCAAATCATTAAGCTATTTTTTTATCCATAATAATTAATTTTAAGATTTATTATACATAATATACATAAATTCTATAGTCTTCATATTAATATTGTGTTGTTAATTTCTCAACCAAGAAATACACAACGTTCCAACATAAAAGTTGTTGCTTGATGTGGATTATTTATCATCACTAAACTAGACCAATCCACATTTTTAAATACCAAAAACTTATATTATGATATTGAATTATAGAGAAAACTAAAATCCACATTTCCTTTGATATATATAATTATTGTTTCACTACTAGATGGTTTATTTCTTGAGTATTACTCTAATATACTTTAGCATCAAAAGTGGAAACAAAATATCAGGCTCTGTCACTATTAAGTACAATAGTATTAAAATTATCAGTATATATCCTTTAGCATTGAATACTTTTAACTATTCATACCTTGAAAAACATAATTAAGCAGAAATATGTATCATTATTACCTTAGAATCCTCTATTAAAAATCTTCTCATTACCCTCTTAGAATATTTAAATTGTGAGAAGAATACAAAATTTCTTCTTTTATGGCACCAATAGGCTAAGGAAAAAATTTATGTTCTATAATTATATACATCTCAAACTCATACTTCTTGAATTAAATGAACTCTTTGCATTGTGATTTATTTGATCCCCTTGTGATAATATCATATATATATATATATACTAGAATCATCGCCCTTTGATCAATTTCATTATTGACATATATAATGTTGTCATCCCCACCATTCTAGAAACCAAGATTCTTTAAGTGTTGATCTAGCCATATATACCATTCTCTTGGTTCCTAATTTATCCAAAACAAATAATTTTTCAGTTAAAAATTATATTTCACATTTCATGAATGATTAACCCATCTGGATTCTCAATGTACACCTTTTCTTCAAGAACTCCATTTATAAATCCTGACTTGATATCCATCTAAAATACCTTCAATTTATTTGATACTGTTACAGATAGGAAGAGTTTAATTATCTCCAGCCATTCCAAAGGTGTAAATCAATTCCCTCAATGACGAAGTATAGATTTCACATAAGACATGCTATGTTTTGAATCACCATACCGTCTGAATTTAGATTTCTATGAAAATAAAATTTTGTTCAGATGATTTTTTTTAGACGGAAATTAATCTCCCATGTTTTATTCTTTCAATTTTGTCAAGATCATCCTTCATCTCATAAATTTAACTATCATATCTAAAAGATTTTTCAAAACACTATTTATATACCTGTGTTAAGAAAGATATTTTTTAAAGATACATCATTTTCTTCATCCTCATAGGTGTTATTTTTTCATAAATGATATTATGATCACCTACTTAATCTCAAATATTTATTTTATATTCATATTCATTTTTAAATATATTCTTCTAATCATCCATGTCTTCTTCAAAATTTTCCTCAAGCCCATGTACGCTCTGTGAGATGCTCAACTTATCATCACCATCTTTCAGAATCAACTATGTATTTTTTTTTATGATTCTCTGCCTTACCCACTATAATGAAATTATTTATTTTGATAACCTTACTTATTCTCTTATTTAAGCACTTATTTTTCTTTCTCTTTCCTAATTAGTGCAGGAAAATCACATCATCTTCACTAGACTCAAACTTATTTTATTTATATTTATTGGTAATAAAACATTTACTAAAAAATATTTTAAAGTAATTCATCATTAGATTGAATCAATAACACATCTCATACAATTTATTTTCTTCCCCCAGAGTAAAAACACATTTTTTTAGAAATATTGACCAATTTCATTATCGCTTCCTTCCAAAAACCATTAGTAGTTATTTCTCAAGAATCACCATTTTGTTGATGTTTTATATTTTTAATTTTCTCATCTCAACCATTCTATTTTACCAAGGAGTACTCACACATGAAAATTGGTTCCTTATACCATGTTTTTTAATATAATCCTCCACCTAGATGTTTATAAACTTTATCCCATTATCAGTTAGAATCTTTTCAATTTTCTTGATGAGAATCATTTCAACTTTCCTTCGATACAATGTAATGAAACTGAACACCACATACTATAATTTGATAAAAATTATCTTTCAATCCTCTATAATCATGAATTAAAAGAACATAATATCACTTCTTATCAATTATTCTTTATTATATTGGTCCACACACATAAACATAATCTAACTCAAGAACACTTGTTGACTTTTGTTCTTTTTCTTGGTACATCATTCAAATAATATTCCTCTTTTAAAATCCTCTAACATGTGAGTATGATCACATTATAGCTTATATAGATCTCAATAACTATAATTTTCACCAGATCTTTCACGTATTTTTGGCTCAAATTTTCAATCCATTTATTCCACAACATTTTTTCTAATTCATTACATTGAAATAAATATCATCTTCTCTAATAAAAAGATAGATACTCTCTTTTATAACAGCTCCATCATTCTTAAGATTGATGATATAGGTATATCGGGTAAAAAAAATTCATTCTCTGAGTCATATAATTTATTGACACTTATAATGTTGATACTGAGACCTTTCATGCCAAATATATCTTCAAATATCATATCTTTTCCCCCTAAATTTTTCTTTTTAGGAGAAAATATTTATTAGGACTTCATCATTGAAAAATATTACAAAAATTTACTTATATTACTTGATATCATTAAAAATATATTTATTTATAATCATATTAAAAGTAAAACCATTGTTAAGGATAAATAAAAAATCATGATCAAATTATTTCAAGTAAATTTCTACAACCACTTCCTGCTCACCTTATTTATCTATCTCTTTGTATTTACACCTCATTTTAATGAAAAGATTCATCTTCTATGGAATATCATGGATAAAAATCATTTTATGATGTTTGAAATATATTTTTCATTTCCCGCCTTCTTGATGATTCCTTGAGCTAATGTGTGCTTCCATTTTGGTTCAATATTAGTATATTCTTCTTCATTATTGATGATAAATATCTATATATATATCTAAATCATACACTCCATAAATATTTACCATCATAATTATTCTTATTATAGTTGACTCCACTTGGATTCCATTGTTTCTATAATACCCTTTGGAATCTTTTGGCCATGCAATAAATATTTTGAGTATGTATCATGTGTCTATAATAATAATACATCATTTGATGTACATTATTATGATCATTTTATACAAAACTGGTTTTCCCATGGTCATATGAGAATTATAGATATGATTCATGCCTAAATAAAATTTCAAATTGATAGTTATTTTAGAAGGGAATCAACCACCACCTATTTCTGGTTATGATCAATTTACATGCTAGATTTATAATTTAGATGTATGATTTTATAATCTTGAAAATCCTCCCACTATTTTTTTGGACCTATATTATTTAATTTAACATATTCTTATCACTAATATGATCTTATTTCCCAACTTCATAGTTAGTGTTAAGAGTCTCTCCAAATATTTTATTTTTTATCATGGTCTAATAATTTCCTTCTAAGATATTCGAAACATTTAATTTGAACTTTAATTGTGTTATTTAAACCATCCATAACCAGAGTATGTTCATCAGTCATAGTTTCACAAAAAAAATTATTCACTGAGTTTTATGTATTTTCCTATTTAATATTTTTAATTTTCCCTTCAAATCACACTTCTTTTCTTACAACTACATGTAGAGTTTCATATCATGAACCATTCTACTGGTTTTTTATATTTTATCTCTCAAAACATCTATCTCCTCAAGAGAATATTATAATTAATCTTAGAGATTAAATATACCTTACACTTATTATTATTCATTATTTCTCTCTCTCCTTGTCTGGTATCTTCCTACAACAGCTAATAGAGAGTCTTATTTTTGTCTTTTGAGTATTCAATTTCTTCTACAGAAATTTATTTTAAAGTTTCATCCTCTAATGAGAGAAGTTTATTATTCTTGAATATTTTTTATTTCATATTGGATAAATACTTATTCATGGGAACTTAATCAAGCATTTCATTAACTTGAAACTCTTTGGAACACATCTAAATAAGTTTCAAAACCCTTCCATATAGAAAGCATGAGATTGAATGTTTCCTTTTAAATGTTCATCTTCCCCTTTAAATATTTTCGAAAAGGAATTCCATGAATTTATCCATCTCTTATCCATCATGATCATCATCCATGGTATGATCCTTTAAAGATTCGAATTCTACTTACATTTATTTACCCTTTCTTAATGGATCATTATCATCATTTTTCGTCAAAATTGTAATGAGAGTACTATGAACACTATCCAATGTTTACACCTTTTGAAATTTATCATAAATAAGAAATACTTCTAGATTTAACTAAGGTATAAATGTCATTTGGATTGACTTTAATAAATTTACATCAGTGATGGTTTCTCCAAGATTATTCATGTCCTTCACAATTACATTCACTCGATCAAAAAATGTATCAATAGATTCATTTGGGTGAATCCTCAAGTCTCTATATTCAATTGAACTAGAAATTTAAATTCTTAGACTTTTCATTTTTATTTATAGATATTAATGAACTCTTTCCACATGGTGTGGGATGATTCAGGAAACATCACCTTCATATAAATTATTTTGGATGAAGACTCTTTTAAATTGTTGATTCCTATAGAATTAATGTAACACCCCGACCCCTCTAGATCAGAGCCAGTGCATTACCTATTACATTGGAATGATTAAGAGTAAAGAAATATAGAAGTGACAATTGGTTTAGTAGTATTGAAGAAACTATATACACAGATGTAACTCAAATTACATTGGGAAAGGTAAAAATTTACAACACAAAACAAAAACTTAAAATTGCATCCATGGAAACTCGATACATGATCTCCTCTTCATAACCTACTGAAGGTAAAAAAAAATAAAAGGGCTGATCTCAAATGATCAGTAAGGGTTATAAATATCATAAAAATTAATCAATAACCAAATCATAAACAAATTGTCACTTTCAATATGGAATGTTGAATAAATGAATAACACACGCCATTAATAAACTGAGAATGAAACTTCATCCGTAGATGTTTTCATAGTTAAACCCTCATGGATAGTAATAACTGACAATGAATAAAGATAATTTTTATTAATTGGATGTCATGTATATGTAACATGATACCATTATACCATCTAAATGTTTTAAGTATGTGGATATAAACCCGTATTATTTTGGAAAAAAACTCAAAGGGTTTTTCACCAACTGATTGTCTCATGAGACATGTCGATGCATTGAGGGGGTATAATGGGATCTTCCCATCACTAAATGCCTAAATAATTCTTTATAAATAGATTCAATACAAGATCAATATGCCTTTACATTATCCTAATATAATATATAATATGTATTCATCAATATTTCCATAGTTGAAACAACATTCCAAATAAAGACCATATGCATAATGGTATACGGTTTAGACAATAAACATATCCATGATTCAAGAATATGAATATTTAATAGAAATATAATTTCAAATTATAATTTATCTCAAATGGTAATTAGTTACACCAAATAATTATTATTAGGTTCACAATACAATGTAAGTCAAAATGAAATGGAAATTGAGACAAAGGCCCTTACCACGTTGTAATCAATCAAGTCGTATGACCAAAAACTTATAACCACCAAATGAATCACATAATACCATGAATATAAATAGAATAATTATAATATATATCAAATAGAATTAAAAAATACAACACATGAAATAAATAAGTGGCGGACAATGGAAATCTCACATAATTAAAAGTGAGATTAGAAACCCCTTATAAACATTTGGGCATGGTAACATGTGTTCTTGTGAGGCGTAAATGAGAGGTAAAGGGGTATACAATCGTTTATATATCATAATTTAATTATGGGTTAGGTGATATAACATACCACATCATTAGGAGTTAAAAATAAAAGGACACAACATAGGGGTAATTCTTGAATAAAAGTGAGAGAGAGGATCCCTTACCTCATGCTTGAAGGTGTTATTGATTGTTCATAAGGACCTGAATAATCAAATTTATCTTCATAAATTAATAATTACATAACCTTATCAACATATAATTTATATGGTATAACCATATTAGGTTCAATAATGGCCTTTTTATGTGTTTAAGCGATCCACTTTTATGGTTTTGGAAGCATTTTTTTCCTTGGTTTTCATGATCTGTTTACTAGTGTTCATGAATGGAAGTTCATTTGAAATGTGGTTAAACATACATAATTGTTAATAAATATTATTAGTCACATTATACATTATCTTATAATTATTTTTGGTTATATTCTTGACGATTAATCACTAGTTAAAAGTTAATGATAAGCGCTTGGATTGACTTGGCGGTTTTGTGCATAATGAATTTGTTTTGTATTATTATTTTGTATTTTTAGTGTGTAAGGATTAAATAACATTGAATAAGTTAAAATAAATATATTATGATCTTTTTCAACCATTAAAAAGGTTTCATGACTAGTCTTGAATATAGTAATGGAAATTGAAAAATGTCTTCCTTGATTGTGATAAATCAACACATCTTGGATAGTGTTTCCATTTTAAGTGTAAGAGGTGGGGGAAAAGAGAGATGATGATGAAATATACCATTAGAATAATATAATTCTAGTCCATGTAAGGTACTGTAATTATCCTATCATTTGGATGTGGGGGGGTTAGAAGAGAGAAACAAAATAATGGAACATGTAATAGAATTTTAAAGAAAAGAGAAGAGATGTTCACCTCTTGAGTACCCCTCCTTAAGAATCTCATTAAGGCCATTGTTTTTGGATTTTTGGTGTGACCAGAAGGTCTTGGAAGTGGTTTAGGATCTTAGGGAGATATTTGATCATAATTTAGGAAAGTATTTAAGCTTTAGTGGTGTTGGAGGAAGAGGGGGTGAGGGGTGGTTTATATAGTGGAGGGGAGGATGGATTTTTCATTATGTTATTCATTATTTTAATATTTTTTTCTCAAGAATATGAATAGTCTTGATTCATGTAATCCAAAATATTAATAATGTAATGTGAGTTCTAACCAAGTGGCCTTACATCACTCATGATGTTATAAATATAGTATTTAAGTGATAATTTGTATATAAAGTATTTTACCATATTTCACTATTCATTAAAAATTCATGAATTGGGGACAAAACTAAAAAATTCACCCTAACCATTTTTTGATGTTTAAAATTTAAAAATGAACTCCATTTTTTTAAAAAAATCTAAATATTATTGATTTAATTTTTAAATAAAATCAAACTTAATTCGAAAAATAACAATTTTAAATGTATAATTGTTTTTATATCACATTGAAAAATTAATTAAGATCTCATTATCTTATTACCTTAAGAAAATAAAATATTATCATTATTTACTATTAATAAGGGCCATATAACTTTTCATAAGGGTATTTACTATTCATCAAAAATCTAGTTGGTTCTATCATACTCTAAATTAATTAATTTTCACAACTCTAGATGACGGTTTTTCAAAATTCAAAACATAAAAGTGGAAAATTTATGTTTAATGGCTACGATATGACTATATCCTATATAACCAAGTTTTTTTTCAAAGAAACATAGTGCTTTATGAAATATAGGCTATAATTTATTTAAGAGAAGCATACAAAAAAATGGTTGGGGTGTTATATTATTCCCTCCAGAAATTTCATCCTTCAAATTTTTCATTTATAAATCCCTTTAAAAAGATGTGGGTGGTTCTTCTTCATAACATCCTTAGTTTCCCACGTCACTTCATCTATATTATATTTTCTCTCAAGAACCATTACTAGAAGAGTTGTTAAATTTTTCAATACTTGCTCAGTTGTGTCAAGAATCCCGATAAGCTATTCACAGTATGAAAATTCATGTTCAAGTTCTATTTCTTCATAAGTGAGTACATGAACTGGGTCTAGCATTTATTTCTTCAACAATGACACATGGAACACAAAATGAACTTTGGAGGGAATTGGCAGCATTGCTAAATAGTAAGGTAAAGCTCTGATTCTTTCTAGAATTTCAAATGGTCCAATGTACCTAGGTCTCAGTTTCCCTTTCTTACTAAACCCTAAGACACCCTTCCATGGATATACTTTCAGAAACACATGATTTCCCACTTGTAATTCCAGATATTTTCTTATGTTTTCAGAAAAACTCTTATACCTACTTTGGGATGATTTAACATGGGCTTGAATTTTCTTTACCTTTATCGTCGTCTCTTCAATAATTTCTAGGCATATAAGTTTCCTCTCACCAACTTTGTCCCAAAATATTGGAGGTCAATATCTCTTTCCATATAATGATTCATATGGAGCCATATGAATATGATAATGGAAACTATTGTTGTAGAAAAATTATACCAAAGGCATGTATTGATCCCACATACCTTGAATGTCAAGATAGTATGATCTAAACTTGTCTTCCAGTGTTTGAATAGTCCTTTTAGAATGTCTGTCAGTTTGGGGGTGATAAGATGTGCTCAATGAAGCTTAGTATCCAAAGCCTTATAGAGACTTTTCCAAAATTTTGATGTAAACTAGGGTTCTAGATCGGACACAATCAATAGAGATGCGCCATAAAGTCTTACAACTTCATTAATATAAAGTCTATCCAAGCGCTAAACTGGTAAATACTCTCTTATAGCAAGGGAATGTGCTGATTTTGTGAGATGGTCAACAATTACCCATAGTGAATCATTTTTTCCAGGTTTCCTTGATTGTACGTTGAAAAAATACATCGTAATGTCATCCAACTTCCACATAGGATTATATAAGTGTTGCATCACCCCTCTAGATTGTTTTCTCTCTTTCTTTACTTATTGAAAAACAAGACACCTTGACACATAGTCACCAATTTCTCATATCATATTATCCCACTAAAAATATTCATTTAGATCTCTATACATCATTGTGATACCTAGGAGTATAGAGAAATTTGAGCTGTGAGCATCGTTTAATAGTTACCTTTTTAGCTCATGTACTGATGGAATGAATAAACTCTTCCCAAATTTCATAACTCCTTCCTCAAACACGAATTCTACCAATCTACCATCCTTAACAACATTAATTTTCTTTCATTGATTCTCGTTATTATATAGAGTGATTTTTTTCTTCTCTAGTAAATATGGTTTAGAAGTAATTTGAAAGAAGAAAGATGTTTCTCCTTCTTTAACAATTCCCATATCCTTTATTAGTAGATCCATGAATATATGATCTCTCTCAATCCTCATTTGAGTCAAGAGTCCATGATCATTCTTGCTCAATGCATCTTCCACCATATTTGCCTTTATGAGGTGGTAGTTTATTGAAAAATCATAATCTTTGAGTAACTAGAGTCATATCCTTTACCTAGTGTTGAGTTCTTATTGTGTAAAAATGTATTTGGAACTCTTGTGATCTGTGTATATCTCACATCATTCACTATAGAGATAATGAATCCATATTTTCAGAGAAAAGATTATGGCTGTTAACTCAAGATCATGAGTTGGTTAATTTTTCTCATGAGTCTTCAACTGCCTTGATGCATAAGCAATAAAATTATAATTTTTCTTAATGATGCAACACAGTCCATTATTTTATGCATAACTGTATATCACAGATCCATTATTTCCAGATGGAAGAGTCAAAATTGGAGAATTGACCAGTATTCTTTTCAATTATTCAAAGAATTCTATAAACGTTTTTGTCCATAAAAACTTAACCCATTTGCATGTGAGATTGTTTAGCGGGTTATCCAGTCACGATAAATTCTAAATGAAACCCTGATAGTAACCTACTAAGTCAATAACATTAGTTACCATGGTTATGTTTTTTAGCATTGGTCATTCTTGGATTTCCTTTTCCTTTTCAGGATCAACTAAGATTCCATCCTCAGAGGCAATATAGGCAAGAAAAGAAACCAACTGAATCTAAAATTTAAATTTTCTAAACTTCCCATATAATTCATTTCTTCCAAGAGTTTTCAGAATAATCTACAAATGATTCTAATGATATTCATAGATTTTGGAGTATATAAGGATATAATTGATAAAAATCATAAAAAAAATTATCAAGATATTCCTTGAAAATTCTATTCATTAAATAAATGAAAATAGATGGTGTATTTGTTAGTCCAAATGGAATCACTGTTAACTCAAAATTCCCATACCTGGTTCGAAATGCTATCTATGGAATATCTTATTTCCTCACATGTAGCTTATGATATGTAGACCAAAGTTCAATCTTTTAAAAGTATTTTTCTCCATGAATTTGAAAAAATAAATCATCAATTCGTGGCAGAGGATACTTATTCCTTATTGTAATAGCATTGATTCCCCTGTAATCAATTCATATCCTCACGAATCCATCTTTCTTCTTGACAAAGAGGATAGGGGATCCCCATGGAGATACACTAGGTCAGATAAATCATTTTCCACTCAATTCCTCTAGTTGTTTCTTTAGCTCTACTAATTCCAAAATGTTCATTATATAGGGAGTCTTTGATATAGGTCTTGAACTAAGAATTAAATCAATAGAGAACTCAAATTCCGGCTCTAGAGGATGTCTAGGAAAATCCCCTAGAAATACATCAATGTATTCTTGCACTATATCTACATCTTCAATTTAAAGATTCCTTTCATCAGCCATAAATATTGGGTTCTCTTCCTCTCTAATAATTTCATTCAGTAGATCTATCGGGGTTGGATATAGATTAGAATTATACAATAAGGTTTTTTCTCTAAAGATAAGGGATTCTACACCATTTTAAAAAATTGTAACTTCCTTCTTCTTGAAATAGATATCTACATCCTAATATGATAGCCAATTCATACCGAGAATTATATCAAAGTAAATCATTGTTATGATGATAATGAAAGAAACTAAATCACATTTATGTGTCAAGAGGGGGATTGATTGACACACATTTTTTCAATGATACATCCCTTAAGAGTTTTGACTGACAAATCATTTATTAAATCAAATTGGGCATGTCTAATTTTATTACTAATCTGGGAAGATATAAATGAATTCGATGATCCAGAATCAAATAATGTATTGGAAAAGTTTGAAGAAATAATTAAATTGCATGACACCACATCATTAGGAACTTCTACCTCCATAGTTGTAATCGCATTAGCTTTCCCTTGCTCTCATGGCCTTTTCTAAGGAAAGTTTCTTTGGTTCTTAGAATAATCATTTTCATAGTGTCTCATCTCTCTACAGTTTTATTGTTGAACATCATTTAATTGTTTCTTTCCATTACATTCATTGGATTGATGACCCTTTTCTGCGCACTTATTCTAGACTCCTATGCCATTCAAGTATTTCCCAGGATGATTCTTTCCACATTTCTCGCATAATGGGAATTTCTTCATTCCATTGTTCCTCTTTGGCACTTCATATTTTCCATGGTTATTGGAGTGAAACTTCTTATATTGTTTTCCCTTGAAAAAATTTGATCTACCAAATTCCTTACCTATATTGATGGATCTATATACAATTTCATCATATGATTAAAATGTCTGAGAAGTCAGTTACCTTCGAAGTCATGGCTTAAGACCTTCAAAGAAATGATCAATACTGTCTTCTGAGTCACATACATAATCTATTGCTTACCTGGTTAGCTTTGTGAAGGTAGACTCATTCTCTATGACACTGTCTTCTTCCCTTTTCTTTAATCCAAGTAATTTCCTCTTTATTTCGGTTCGTTGATCATGAGGTAAATATTTTTTTCAAAGGATATTTCCTTAAAAATAATCCATTCAATATCTTATATTTCTTCTTCCTTCATGTTATTCTGGATCAAGGACCACCATTGATCTAGGTCACCCTTGAAACAATATACTTACAGCACTACCTTTTCATTTTAATTGCATCTTAATTCCATGAATATCTTTTCAAGGTACTTGATCCACTTCCCATATAACATCGGATTAGTAGTCCCACTAAAATACGGGGGTTTCTGCCACATGAAACGATCCAACATAGGTGTAGCCTGGTTATTTTTCATGACTTGAGTAAGTGGTCCCAATATGGTCATGATCTGGTCTACTCCAACATTGACTATGTTGACTTTCTCAGTGGGGAAATCCCTACATTTTCCATAAGTATTGACTCCCATTATTCTATTAGGCTCCATTTCTAAATAATGGAATATACTAGATTGTGATATGAATCACAGTTTATACTCTCAAATAGAAAATTACTTGGCATAAATTAAAATTCAATTCATAGCTAATCTCATAAACCTGGTTTCTCTGAGGAAAAATTTATTTCAAAATACTTCATAATGGGTTGTTATGAAAATATGAATTATCTGAAGCTTATACCCTTGAAGTGTCAATACCAAGAGTGCAGCAAGGACCATTTTCATGTACCAGGATACCCCAGGTCAAGCTTAAAACTCCTTCTCAGAGTATTCCCATCTAGGTATATCTATGCGAGATACACCTATACCTGTTTATATCAAGACAGAGATGTATTTTCTAGAAAGATCCACATAATCTATTCCATACCAAAATTCTGGACGTTATTGTATGTTTGTCCTCAAATACTACCTTTGGAGTTTTTTGCCTAATCTACATTTTCTAATCCAGTTTCCCTGTTTACTACTAAACAACCTCTAATACCAACTATAATTCCCCGACCCCTCCAGACTGGAGCCGGTACATTATCTATTACATTGGCATGATTAAAAGGAAAGAAATCTTGAAGTAATGATCAGTTTAGTAGTCTTAAAGATACTAGATACATAGATGAAACTAAAATTACATTGGAAAAGGTAACAAATTACAATACATAACAAAAACTAAAAATTGCATCCATGAAAACTCAATACATGATATCCTCTTAAAAAACTTATTAAGGTAAAAAAATGAAAGGGGTGAGCTCAAATTCTTAGTAAGGGTTAAAAATAGTGGAAGCATGAATCAAAAAATGAATCATAAACAAATTGGCACAGTCAATGTGACATTGGTGAATAAATTAAAAACACACTCCATTAATAAACTAAGAATGAAACATCATCCATAGATTTTGTCACAGTGAAAACCTCAAGAATAGTAATAATTGATAATGAATAATATAATTCTTATTAATTTTATGTCATTTATCTGAAAAATGATACCATTATACTATCTAAGCGGTTTAAGTCTATGGGTAGAAACCCGTCTCATTTTGGAAACAAACTCGAAGGGTTTTTCACCAATTGATTGTCTCATGAGACCTATCAATGCATATAGAGGGTACAGTGGGCCTCACCCGTCACTGAATTTCCAAATAATTCTTTATAAATAGATTCAATAAAATATCAAAATTCTTTTACATTATCTACGTAGAACAGATAATACATATTCATCAATATTTCCACAGTTAAAACAACATTCCAAATAAACATTGTATGTAAAATGGTATATGGTTTAGACAACAAACATATCCATGATTCAAGAATATGGATATCTAATAGAAATATAATTTAAAATTAAAAGTGATCTCAAATTTTAATTAGGTACACCACATAAGTATTATTAGGTTCACAATAGAAATTATGCCACAATGAAATAGAAATTGAGACAAAGGCCCTTACGACGTTGTAATCAATCAAGTCGTATGACCAAAAATTAATAACCACAAAATTAATCACATAATACCATGAATATAAAAATAATAATGATAATATATATCAAATTTAAGTACACAATACACCATGTGTAATAAATAAGTGGCAAACAATGGAAATCTCACAAAATTAAAAGTTAGATGAGAAACCCCTTACAAACATTTTGGCATGGTAATTGGTGTTCTTGTGAGGGATAAATCAGCGGTAAAGGGGTATAAAATCGTTTATATATCATAATTTTAGTATGGTGGAGGTGATAAAACATACCCTATCATTAGTAATTAAAAATTAAAGGACACAATATAGGGGGAATTCTTAAACAAAAGTGAGATAGAGGATCCCTTACATTATGCTTGAAGGTGCTCATGATTATTCTTAATAACCTTAATAAAACATTTAGATTCATCAATTTATAATACCATAACCTCATAAACATATAATTTATATGATATAACCTTATTATGTTTATTAATGTCCTTTTTATGGGTTTAAGAGGTTCAATTTTATTATTTTGTAAGCATTTTCTCCCTTGGTTTTCATGATCCATTTACTTGTATTCATGAATGGAAGTTCATTTGAAATGTGGTTAAACATCCAAAATTGTTAATAAATTTTATTACTGACATTATAAATTATATCATAATGATATTGGGTTATATAATTAATGATTACTCATTATATAAAAGTTATTGATAAGCACTTGGATTAACTTTGCGTTTTTGTGCATAATGAACTTATTTTGTATTATTATTTTTTATTTTGAGTGTGTAAGGATTTTAGAACATTGAATAAGGTAAAATACATATATTAAGATCTGGTTCAACCATTAAAAAGGTTTCATGACTAGTCTTGAAGATAGTAATGGAAATTTAAAATTTTCTTCCTTGATTGTGATAAATCAACACATCTTCAATGGTGTTTCAATTTTAAGTGTAAGTGGTGGGGGAAAAGAGAGATGATGATGAAATATTCCATTAGAATAATAAAATTCAAGTCCATTTAATTTAATGGAATTATCATAGCATTTGGATGAGGTGAGGTGAAGAGAGAGAAACAAAATAATGGAACTTGTAAAAGAATTTGACAAAAAATAGAAGAGATGTTCACATCTTGAGTACCCCTCTTTGAGAATCCTTTTAAGGCCTTTTTTTGGACTTTTGGTGAGACAAGAAGGTCTTGGATGTGGAGGAGTGTATTAGGGAGATATTTGATCAGAATTTAGTCAAGTTTTCAAGATTTAGTGGTGTGGGAGGAAGAAGGGGTGATGGGTAGTTTATATAGTGGAGGGGAGGATGGATTTTTCATTTTTTTAATCGTTTTTTAATATTGTTTCTCAAGACTAGGAATAGTTTTGATTCATGTGATCCCAATTAGAAATAATTGAATGCGAGTTCGAAAAAATTGGCCTTACATCACTCATGATGTCATAAATAGTGTATTTAACTGATAATTTGTATATGCGGTATTTTAGTGTATTTCACTGTTCATTATAAATTCACGTATTACAGAAAAAACCCAAAAATTAACCCTAACCATTTTTCAACATGTAGAATTCAAAAATGAACTCAATTTCTAAAAAATAATTTTATAAATATTATTATATTAATTTTTAAATAAAATCATAGTTAATTTGAAAAATAAAAATTATAAAGGTATAATTAGTTTTATATCACATTGAAAAATTAATTAAGATCTCTTTATCTAATTACCTTAAGAGAATAAAATATTATCATTATTTACTATTCATAAGGGTCATATTACTATTCATAAGGGTATGTTACTATTTCTCAAAAATAAAGTTGGTTCTATCAGTCTTTAAATGACTTACTGGTCACAACTCTAGATGACTATTTTCAAAATTCAAAACAAAGAAGTGGAAAATTTATGTTTAATAGATTGGTTATGACTATATTCTACATAAACAAGTGTAATTTCAAAGAAACTCTATGCTTTATTAAATCTAGGATAGAATTTATTTAAGGTAAGAATACCGAAAAATAATTGGGGTCTTATAATTAATATCTAGTTTTTTATGCTATACATTTGATAAACCCCCACTTTAAATACTAACTAAAATACCTTCCATAAAAATTGTATATACATACATGAATAAGGATCAGAATTATTGATGCATTTGATTATTCTATGGTTGAATATTATTTCCATTGAATATCATGATCCCTTTTTGATTAAATATTACCATTTCTTCAATTGAGAGATAATACCATAGAATTTCACCAGTAGATCTGATAAAAATTAATGGCCCTGCTACTTAAAATACCATAATAGGGGGTGAATTAGTGTATGACAGATTAAAACACATTACCCTTTTGATCTTGTATCATCATTAAACAAAACAATATTCTCTATTTTTCTCAAGTATGTATATAAACATAAATGAAATCATGCATGGGAAAGAAAGATTTTACTTAGTTTACCATAATAATGATAATCCCAGTAGCACCCAAAGGAAATTTTCTAGTATATCAGAATCACTAAAGCGCACTGTTGTTATAATGTTTGAATAGAACTCATTTCTCCTACTTTTTTATAACTACTCTCACTTAAGAACTTATTGTTCAATCAACTAAAGTAACCCACTTCTCATCCAAAAGATTCGTATAATGATATATGTTATCTTAGATTTGGTTTACACTAAAGTGATTGTGAAATGAATCTCCATTTTCATCCTATATATGAAATACACTTTACTATAAAAAAAATTCTACATGTAAAATTTCGTCACATGTTGTTCTTGTTGGAAAAAACCCCTTCTATGTTTTGTATTGATTGTGTTTGATGAAAATTATATCTAAGTGTTGTAGTTGAAGGATCATTGATTCTTAGCGTATTATTGGGAGTCCTAGGGGGATATTAATATATTAATTATATCTATAATCTTTATAGATTATATAGAATAACTATATCTAGATCATAGGTTCTACACCACATAGAAAATAGATATCCCTTAAATGCTACATAAAGGTAAACATATATATATGTAAGGATAATATGGTGGAAATACATTTATGTAAAGCTAACTCTAAAAAAATTAAGAAAATGTAAAGGAAAACTAGGAATCATGTTAGGGAATATCCTAACTCATGGAACCTACCAATATTTTTCCCCATAGTGCAAGGGACCTTTTCATTTGAGTGACCAACTGATTTTAGATGTCAGTATAATTTCAAAGAGTCTTATTCTGAAAATAAATTGTTACATCAGAGTCATAGTCAATTGGATACTTCCACACCATAGAAATTATTTGTGATATGAAGGTTTTTCTTTTGTAAGAGTGATTGATTTCATGTTTTTCAATTTCATATGAGATTACACCAAAGATGGAATTCCACACAACATCCATTTATCTAGATGAAATTATTTTTAAGATGTTTTTCCAAGATCATGGGATCCTTGGTATCACTCTATATTTTTTGGATCTGGTTAAATATATGAGTATATACCATAGAAAATTTATTTATGTTGTAATATTGATTTATATATCACTATATTACACTATGGAATCTATTACACAGTATTAAAAGAATGGAGGAGCATCATTATAATGTAGGTTTAGAGATATCACAACATTTAAGCATTTATAACTGAACTAGAAATTCAAAAAAAAATAATTTATTCTCATGAATTAAGAGATTTAATGTGACTTTAATGGACCTTAATCACCACATTAAAATGGGTATGATACATAAAATGGTCACTTATGAAGAGAGGGAGGAGATTCAATATCCACCATTATTCTTAACAAGGTTACTTGGATAATGTAAAAACATCACATAGTTTTTTAAGAGAAATTGGCATGGAAAAGAATGAGAGGAGACTGTTAGAGAATATCAGGGGAGAATCACAGATGGGATTAAATGAATTCTAGAATGATGAAGTGACACACTATTTATAATGTTATTTTTTATAAGGACATTATTGGAGTATCAATGAGCACATATCTATGAGGAAAGGTAGTGAACGTTTCAAATCTTTTGAGGATAGTGAGTCCAAAGTGCTAGTGTGGACACTCCACTGTGTCATTAAAATAAAAGTAGTGTGATCTACTATCTCATGTTTTTAGACTAATTATCATTAATGTTCCATGTATTAGCTCATTTTGATGAACCAAGTAAAACACCTATGTTCATTTTTTTACTTCTCTCATCACTGAAGAGTGTTTGTGAGTAATAGACAATATTTCTACATAAAAGGATAGAACAAGATCATAGTAAATGAGTAAATTTTATGCCTTTCAATAACCTAATTCACCTCCCCCCCACACCCTATCTTGGGGAATATTCCTTAATCAGGGACCAATAATTAATATCAAAGTTATAGTTTGTGGGGTAAAATATTTTCTATCAAAATCATAAAAAGAGTATAGTTTTTTAAATATAAAGGAATACCAATATTTTAATTAAAAAATAGTTATATAAGAACATGGAAAAACACTACATTAAATATTTAGGGATGGATATTTCTATGTCATCTATACATGGTATCTCAATGAACATAAATTTTGGGGATTTATAAGAAAAATTCATTATGGAATTGGATGTAGATACTAGGGAAAACAATTCTTTTGTGGGCGCTCTATATAGCAGTATTTATATAATAGTAATGAATTAAAAAACCTATGATGATATAGTGGAAAAAAATTGATTACATAGGATAATGATTATAGATTTTGGGAAGAAAAACTACCAATGATGTGGAATAAATATAAATATTTGAGGATAAACCCAGAAAACAATTATTGATCTGTTCTTTGATTTTCTAAATGATCTTTTATAAGATATGAATGGTATTGGTGAAAAAATATTGATTTCAATATCACTAAATTTATTTTAATAATACTACCACTACATTTTAATGTGAAGGTTTCATTGCATAGAGACACGGATCACAAGGATGCATAATTGGGAAGCTTATATAGTATGCTTATCACGTATAAAATCATGAATGAAGAAAATAAACCCATATCATAGGAGAAATCACATGATCCATCCTTATAAAAAATAAACAAACATTTTTTGAAGGAATATTCAGAATAATTAGTTATATAAAAGGTGACATCCTTCCTATCCTCAAAAATTAATAGGGAAAAAGGAAAATTTTAACGTAAGTATCCACTCACTTTCTTTATTTGTGGTAATGTAATCCAAATTTTATCACAACTTCACAAGTAATATTACTAAAATTTTGAATATGATGCTTAATTAAAGAAATTATTAAAGTAAATTAAAGGAAAGATAATATCACATAAAACTTTATTCAATGGAACACCTTTTCTACTTAAAAGATGAAAGTTGGGATGAAACTAATGTGGATGAGGTTCAATACTATATGAAATATAGTGAATATTATTTGTGGGTTATTAGATATTGACCATGATTTGATGACAGTGATGGTGGTACTGATAAATTTGTGGGAAAATTATATCTTCATGAATAACTCAATGCATACCTTGAGTAAATTGATATATAAAGGGATAGAAATAATATTGTAATTATAGTTGATCATGACTCCCAGATTTATATGCAATAACATGAAGAAGATATGTCTTAATTAAAAAGGAAAATTGAAAAGTTCACATCTATAATATCTAGAAATCCAAAAAAAGAATATGAGAATAAACTCAAAATTGAAGAAAAATCCTAGATTATATTTTAAATAACCAAATCTAGGATAGAATTAAAATAATTTAATTATTTGAAGGAGAAGTCATGAAATGGTGAATAGAGTATGAGGATCAAGAATTAATTCTCAAAAATAACATGGTTATGGTTACATCAAAGACACTAGACCCAATTTAAGCTAAAGAATTCCTTGTGTAGTCTACTAAAGATCATGTTGCTTTCCAATAAGTGAAACACTATAAAAAAGGTAAAACTATTTCAGACACATTTATGGTTGCTGTAAAACCTCAGGAATAAAAACCCTAAAATAATGTTTATATTTATCATACTAAAAAGACCATTTTTTTGAAGAAAATGGAGAAACAAAGACAACAAAAATAATGTGTTACTACTATTGTGAGTTGGGAAATACACAATACATGTTCTCCATTGATAAAATATCTTTAATATATAAAAAATAATGTATTTTTTCATTATTTTCATATATTTTTTTTTTATTTTTTCTTGAAGGATTCAGGAATAAGGCATCCAATTATGATACAAGGGTGGAGAGGAATGAGACTTAATATATATAGATAAGTGAAATATAGTATCCATGAGTGACCTAAACTTGTTTAAAATCAAAAAAGTTTTAAAGTATTGGAAAATGAAAAAGAAACTATGGAATTAGTGGTGCATCAATCTTCACCATCTTTATGAAATGAAAGTTAATGATCATTGGTGAAAAAAATACATAATTCGAAGGTAAATGTTTTAAATTTTTCATTGAGATTAAAAGATAGGTTTTGTGTGTGGTTTATGATTTTCTATTTATATATCACATGACTGGAAATAAAGACGATATAACCAGTCTTAAATACAATAAAACTATAGTGGTTTGATTTGTAAATAATGTGGGACTCAAAATTATTGTCTCTATGAAGGCCAAATATTGTTTAAATGATCACATAAAATATATGTTCACTTTATTGAATGTATTATAAAAAATAATCTATGTGTAATCCAGTTGTGTGACTTGGGACATGTTGTGGAATTTAGAATGAAGGGGTGCACTATTATATATTAATATATCTTATTTATTCTTAAAATAAAACATATTATGGGAAATATTTATGATATTGGTGAATAGTATTGTTTTATGTTTTCCAAGGAAGATGAAAATAGGTTATTTCACAATCAACATGACCATTTGTGCAACAAATCTAAGGAAAATATGATAAAGTTTGGTGGAGCTCATGATTCCCAAATCTCACATGTGACAAAATTCATAAATCAGACTCCTTTTAAAAACAGAATCTTGTTCTAAAGACTTATAATGTAATGAAGCTAAAATCCCAAAAATTATTAGATATTACACATGTGATTGTTTTCATTCTAATAACTTATAATTATTTAGGTTAAAAAAATGTGATATGATGAATCATTAATGTACTCTTATATGTTAAAAATATCAATAAGTGGTGAGAATTAGAAAGTGGTTAAGGTAAACATGATAATAAGAGGTTTTATTATTATGGAATTGTCAATAAACCCAAAGGATGATATTGTTGGAAAAAATCCCATTTTTTCATTAAATGTGCTTATTGACAATTACATCATAGTTTTGTCGTTAAAGATGTTGTGATTGTAGGTAGATTGTTGGTGTTTCCTGGATAATTTTGTGGATTAATTAAATCCATAAGGTTTGTAGATACTTGAGTAGAAATATATCTAGATGATAGATTACACACTAAAAAGAAATGTGTTGTGTTTTAATGGAAGGTAGTGTGAAGGTAAACCTAAAGTTTTATAAGAGTCATCTTTTGGACAATAACTTTATATTTAGATCACTTTAATGTTCTTAAACGTGTGTAATTGTAAACATGGAATCATTTCAGGTTATATCCCATATCATATGAGGGTCCGTCCATAATTTTATACGATTATGTGAGGGACTATACCATAATAGTGACCAACTACTTTTCAATGTCACTAGAACTTCAAGGGGGCTTATATAATAAAGATTTTATAATGTCTTAGTCATAGTGAAGTGGAGATACCCACACAATATAAACTCCCTGGAACAAGGAGAGTGTGTTTTTGGAAGGCCAAAATATTTGAGGTTTTCAAAGGATACATGAGATTGTGCCAATAAGGGAATGTTATACAACCTATAGTTTGGTGGATCAAATGATTTGAGATAAATTGTTCCAAGATCTTGGGTGTTTTGAGATCATGCCAAATTTCATGAATTTGATTAAATATATCATGCTACCCTATTCTAAATTTATCTATATCATAATATTTTATTGATATTATACACTATTTCATAGTGTAAGTTGTTACACCATAGTAAAGTGATGGAGTTGAATGACTATGTCGTATGAGCATAGAACACATCGCCTTCAAGGAGTTACCATAAAACTAAAATAAAATTTAGGGAAGATTTTCTTGAGTCTGAATGGATTTAATTTGACTTTAATTTACTTTAACCTTCATATTAATGTGGATATGATAGCTGGAATCATCCCTAAAAGAGATAGTAAAAATATTTTATCTCCACGCTTAGGTTTAGAAATGTTTTTTGGATTCTCTAAATACTTCACACAATAATTAGAGGGAAATTAATATAGAACAAATAAAATAGAGGATGCTCTTAGAGAATCTCAGAGGAGATATATAGATTGAATTACAATAATTCTAGAATGATGAAGTGAGATATATTTTATAGTTTGATTAATTATCGCATGTTTGTAAAAAAAGAAGAATATCAGACAAGTAAAAGTGAGTACATATTTGTTAGGAATGGTGGTGATATTTTGAAAACATGAGAAGGTAGTGCATCTAGAGGGCCAATGTGAAAGATCTATTAAGTAAGAAAAATAATGTGTGCTATATTTTCATAGGTTCATAAAAATATTTCTATGTATTCTCATTTTATTATTCCATTTTGGTCAGCTAAGTAAAATACGTGTTTTTATTCATTACTGATCATATCAATCAAGATAATTTCTGAGGGAGAGAAGTATGTTCCTCTTAAAAGGATAGAATAAGATCTGCATCCAATAGTAAATCTTAATGTTTATAATACCATAATTTACCCCTAGGTAATATTCCTTTATTATGGACCTACAAATTTTTTTCATGAACTACTCATCCATAAACTAACTTTATAGAACATTGTTCACTATGTACTATTTATATAGGATCACCATCATCAGTTTATTCCTCTAGGAACCACCTTTGAAAAATACTTTTGTTTATTTCATTAAATATATCCCATCTATGTTCTCTCTATTTATAATACCTTCCCCACATACTCATCTCTATAATATTCATTCACGCATCATGATACTTTTTCCACAAACTTCCATTATGTCATTCTTATTGTGAACTACTCCAAAAACATCTCTTAAATCTAAGAATTTATTTTTGAATTAGAATTATTCTCTATTAATGACCATACATTATAATTTTCTCTCTATCAAATTAATTTATTATGGTTTCTTATATAGTAAAACTCCTGGAAAACTCACTAATCATGAAATCGCTATTCATCCATTCACAAAATCGCTTCCACATATGACTATTCTTTATAGATTCTTGTATAGTTAAATATTATCAAAATAAGACCAAAATAACCACCTCATGACCTAAAATGATGAGGCAACTATGATATTACTATATATTACCATAAAATTCCTTCATATATTCATAAATTCTATACAAACTGGACTATCAAGAACTCGCTTTATTATCTAAAAAATGTTGTGAAGTATATTCATGGATTCATGTATGTTCAATGTTTTCATATAAATCCTTTTATAAATAGTCAATCTAGATCCCTATATAGTTCATGTACTTTCTATATGGAAATCTCTCATTTTAATCTTTTTTATTCAAACTCTAGATAAATTTTAAATGCTTCAAAAACAACAATATCCACCCAAATTTTCAATAACTAAAATAGAATATTGTATAATATCTTTGAAAAAAACATAAAACCATAAAAAATATTGAACATCACCTTGATTAATTTTGTCTCAACATTTTATTTCCCCAACTCCACTTAATCCCATGGGATTACATATTTACCATTCACCTAAAATAAGTTTCTAAATTAACATTTATCATTTTCACCTATAAAAGTATGTCTCTTCCACCAACTAAAAAACACAACATTCCTAAAAGTAACTCTTGAATCCCTATGTATTTTCCCTCACATAGATCCATCTTCTACATTTTTAAACCACTATTCACAAGAAGGTGTCAAAATTCCTTCATTAATAAGAGTCCCTCTACAAGAGGAGTCGAGATCTCAGCATGAGTAATTTCCACTCTATAAACATTTCATAATTATCATTATAATCCACCTATTATATAATATAATTTGTCACCAAAATAACATATAAATGATACTATTACACTTAAATTATATTGACATTATAACAAAATAATCACTTTCATAACCATACTTTCCCATATATTATTGTATGTTCTTTTCTGGGTTGGTTTAACCAACTACATTAATGATGATTTGAATTTATATCATGGATGAATATGAAGAATTAATATTGGTAATGCTGGATATTAATAATTATTTAATAATTTTTTTATTTTTGGAATGGTAATATTAATATTTCATTCTTCATTAATATATCACCTTTTGTTTGTCAAAAATTTGGGAAACAAGCCCCACCCAGCTTTTGTCTCCATGAATCATAACTAAAAATCTCATGGATTGAAATTTAAACATTATTAATCATTTATAATCATCTATTTATGTACCTTGATTAATATTATAATGAGGAACTTAGTATCAAATAATAAGGATCGACTTCTCCATTAGGAAACTTGTACAGAACAATTGTTAATAACATCCAATGATGAAAATAAATAATAACTAATAAATTTATAATGAATGATAATAATAAAAATTAAAAGGAAATGTATTTTAAAAAGGTTCTAAAATTACAAATTAATAAGGTTATTTTTATCATTCACTGTTTCAGAGAGTGTTAGACCAAGATAGAATCCAAGGTAAGAGTTTTTCAAAATTTAATTTCTTTCATTGAATTAAAATGTTTCTTCTTGAAAATATTTCATCAATATTTAGTTCCACATACCTAAATATTTTATTATATTTTATATCCTTCTTATTCTATATGGAATTTATATTTTAACCTCAAAATCCTATTCTTTCCTGAATTTCATTCATAATAATTTCGCATTTTTAAGAATAAATCTCATCTCTGTTAATTAATATTTCTCCAACCTGCCCATATTATTCTTACCATAAATGTTATTTTTCTTATTATTAAATCTCATTATATATATAATAGTAAATTATTTTAATATCTCTTCTTATCTTTTTATACAAGTTAAAATTTTCAACTCTTCTTCTATTGTGATTTCTTCATTAAGATGGCCCAAAATTTTTTAAAAGGAATTTCCTTTCAAATTCAAACATTTTTACCATTATATTGACATTTATTTACTTATAAATTATTTATTTTCAAAATTAAATATTTATGAATATTTTAATGTTACCTTTCTAAAAAAAATCCTTTCACCTACTAGGATATGATTTTTAGATGAGACTTTTAACTTTGACATTCATGATAATGATAATGATGATTCTTAGAAACACTTTTTATGAATCCAGTTATATTTTCCTCTCTACCTTAAATGAGTTACCTCCTATGGAGTAATTTTCATGGTCATACTATAAACTATTTTATAGTACTTATGAGATATAGAATTTTTGTATCAATCGATCTAACTTAATGTCTTGTTTTGTGATACCATTTAAAAATGATATGAAACCCATTTTCTTTCAAAGGATTTTTTATGATATGAGGTATGTTTGATTTCATGTGGAATAAATGCATCTGGTTTATAATTATTTTATGGTGGGTCCTATATCCCTCCAATAAATTGATTAAATTTTTTTTCCCATAAGATAGTTTTATTATGCATGGACATTATTGGTTTTTCTCATGTATTAATGTGATTTAATGATTGGGTTTTCTCACATTGTAATGCATGGACATGATTGGGTTTGTTCACAAATTTATATATGGGAATTATTGGGTTTTCTCATAATTTTATAATGAACTATTTATATTCTTATGAAAATTTTATAAGTTAAACCAAAATTTAATTTTATGTTTCCTTGGTTTATAATAATGTTTCATATATTCCTAAGCCCTGATATATGTCATATGCATTCATGATAATATTTTTATGGTCATATAGTCTTAATACATGGTCTGTAATGTTCTATCATTTCTTATGATTACCTCTTATGATTCCATGGTCATTTTAAGAAGATATTTATCCCATGTTCATGTTATATCACATGCTTATGATCAAACCAATTAGGAATCCTTTATAATTTTTCCATTATTGATAATTTTATCTCACACCTTCTTTTTTTATCATTTCCTAGGGAATTGTATTCATGATTATATATAGAAGGAAGTCTTATGTGGAGGTTCTTGTAGGGTATGTTAAAGAAATTATTTATAATAAGATGTTTATATAGATAGTCTACAAATACACTGAACCTTTGGGTTCTAGTACTATAAAATTGTTTTTGACATGTAATGTTAAAATTATAAAAATAATGTAAAATAAATTATTTTTTAGATTGGTTCATCACAATGATGATTATTAAATTTTTTATATTAGTTTAAAAATAAATTATATTTTATATTTTATGAATTTTACTTAAATAAATCCCATTCATTCCATGTAATAACCCCTTGTAATTCTTTTCCTATCCTTATTTTTATATATATTTCGTTGGACCGGTTTCCACCAGATCCTAGACTTTCTGTGGGTGGTTTGGTGTTCACCTTTGATTATTTTTTTGGTTCTTTGGTTTTTCATTCTAAATTTGTTGAATAATATTAGTATTTCTTTCATCATGTGAGCCTATATAAGGTGACAGTATATACATATTTCTAATATTTACTTTCTTCATGAGTCCAAGAGATATTAAATTTAATATTTGAAAATTTTTTAAAGTTCTTCCTGTTTTTTTATATTATAGATTTTATATTCATTTTTTATTTACATATGAATGGTTATTTAAGGGTGGGGTTATTACTATTCACGTAGGTACAAATTGGGATGAATCAACTAAAATATGTGTTTTTTTATCTTTTTAAAATTTTATTGATCCATCCAACCCCAGAAGCCCCAAAGCCCGAATCGACTACCATTACATTGGTTTAAGATAAAAGTAAATTTAATCCCAAAAGAATGAACAATTTATCAATATTAGTAAACTTTCTACATTAAAAATCCTTATATTCTAAAGGAATATAGTAATTAAAACATTTTTTTAATTTTATGTATAATAAATTTATTTCATCAAGTGTATCTTTCCATATCATTCTCAGTACACTTATTGGGTTTATGCGGAAAGGAAACATAATAAGGGTGAGCTCAAATTATTGGTAAGGGTATAGTGAAGCAAATGAAATTTTAAATTAATGAGAATAGACAATATGTTAGAAAAATAAATGAAGAAACATGTCATATAATAAATAAACTAAGAAGAAAGTGTGTAAATAATATGGGAAGGTAAATAATTAAAAACACATTCCATACAAATAACTAGATAAGGAAACATCAATAAGGAAAGGTAAGAAACTACAAACACATTCCATTTAATTAAAAAACTGAGAATGAAATTCATCAATATATATGTTGACAAAAAATATCATCGATAAATAATAATAGAATATAAATTAAGGAAATGATTAACTATTAGACAGAATGTTTCCTATGTACATAAACCATTACCATCAAGACCTTTCACAAGATGGTTTACAATATCTGGTAATAACCCATATAAGTCCAGCTAATTAAATTATCACATGATACTACTGATGCATCAAGGGGATATATATAACTGAGCCCCACCCATTTCATACATGTCCAAAAAATTCCTAATTAATCAAATAATGGATTTAACAATCTTTCTTATCAAATATATGTATGCAGTAGGATATAAGGATTTATTAATGTTTCCCCAGTTGATCAAATAAATATCTTTTACACAACGTTTGTAAAAATGTAATGTGGTTTAGGAAATAATTATATCCATGATTAATGATAAAGATAATTATGGGAAATTCATTGTTTAATAATCATTTGAATATTACAATTGGGCTACCAAAAATGAATCAACAAAATAAATTTGAATACTATCCTTGGCCGAATCAGTCATAAACTATCTAGAGGAGTAATAAGGATGATATCAATAAAATATATACCAATTAGAGTAAAAATATAAGGTTTTTTTCAATGATGAAAAGAAACACTATAAAAATAAATTTTAAAAACACTCTTGAGGAAAATATCATTTTCATTTTGAAAAACATTTCAAAATTATTTTATTTGAAAATAATTTTTTAAAAATTAATTTTATTTAAAAATTATCCTTTTAAAATTATAAATTAATCTTCAAATAAAGGATGGTGGTAAATTTGTACAGGTCTTACAAGGTATAAAGAACATTCTTTTCATTGTAAAAAGGTTAGAAAAATTCCTTTTTCAGAAAGTTATAAGTAGATTAATTTTAAGACATTGGTAAAACAAAAAAAATGTTAAAAATTAAAATAATATATAATTTTTTATTGGCTTAAATCATTTTTGAAAACCTTCTTAGAAAAAAAAAATTATTATAAGAGAATAGGTTCTCTGACTAAAGAGATAAATGACGACATGTTTTCTTAAAAAAACATCTATAACATTTTGAGTACCAAATAATGGGAAAATGGTAATATTACTTGAAAACGTAATGAATAAATATATGAGAATAAAATTAAAGGGTTTATTGAGAAATGTTCATATATTTCCTCGAATGTAAATTCAAGTGTACATAATCACAAATAAAATGATATTGTGTAGCAAACCATTGAAAAAATTGTAATGTTGAAGTGAGACTCAACCAATGAATAGATTTTGTGTATAAAATTTAAATCCATATATAACAAGTGTAATTAAAAATATATATATTAAAAATTTATTACACATATAATATTAGAATATTAACTATAATGGGTAAGTAATATAACCCAATTAAAAGAAATTAGGTTATGAAATTATTTTCCACGTGGTAATTATTATTTCAAATACAATTAGATGAAATAATTCAAAATGAAACTCAAAATACAATTAAGATTAAATAATTCATGATATAACATATCAAAATTATCATTAGATACATCACACAAAAGAAATAAGTGGCAAATATGACATTTATCTCATTGATGTAAAAAGTGATATGAAACTCCCTTACCTTGGATTTCCTTTTGAGTGAACTTCCATTAAATTCATTTATAAGAGTTTTAAAAAAGTAATTAACTTAAAAAAGAACCATAATCATATTTATAAGAACATATATTAACTTATTATAATATCTTATTTCCAGTTTGTTAGTAAACATTCATTATTTTTACTATTTCGGCTGGTAATTACCTAGTTTCTCAAGTATGTTTTGACATGTTATTTGTTGTTCGAATTAATTTGATCATGGTTTCATCATATACAAAATTTGAAACATGAGGTAAATATCATATAGATCCCTTATATATATAGATCGAATAATGTATAATATTTGGTGATAATAAATGAAATTCACTGTTCATAGAGATGGTAGGTTGTATGTACGCATGAACACTACTTTCATTTATTTTCCATATTTTAAAGAGTGAAAATTAAATGAAATATGTATATATATATATATGAATATTATAATTATAGTATAATATCTATGTCATATATATTACATTTTTCTATTAAACCATTCATTTATAAGTTCCATGTATAGTGTGAACGAGTCACATTGCTTTGAGGGGAGGGTAGTCCAAACTTTCAGAAACGATGATATCGTATTTACACAAAATGGAAAGCATAAATGAATGTTTTATTAATGAATTAAATAGTAATAAATAAATTATAAATTTTATATAACTAGGAAGTTCAAATTAGGAATTTGGTAACCCAAATTCCTGACCCTGAAAGTTTTATTAAAAAGTAAATTCAAACATACACACAAAACATGGCCTATAAACCCACAGTTTGAAAGACTCAAAAGAAAAAATCCTAAAGTCCCAAAATACATCATCATATAACAGCTTCCAAACCCCAATTTCATGAATCAAGTCACACCCTATCAGTTTGGACCATAGACCAACACATCCAAAAAGATAGCCACACTCCATGTCTGTTGTGTCCAAAAATGTAAATAGCCAGCAAAGCCAGCATGTCCCTAGCAGTAATACGCATCCCAAGGTCACCCCTGCATCCCAAGGTTGTCTCCAAAATGATGTTTACACCTTCCATCACCCAATTTCATACCCCTCCAACTCCCTACATCATCTCCAACTTGAATCCCATAAGACGGTCGATGTCAGCTCCAAGCATCTCGGACCTGTGTCGTCGGTCGGCTCCTAAATCCTTGAATGCCACCAACCCTGATCATCGTTTCCAGCCCCAATGATTGTGACCCATGCACAACTACCCTAAAAATACATTTCCTACAGCAAGGATCTCATATAATACACCCCTATATCGAGGTCGTCCAGGATCATAGAACCGTCCAACCTGAAGGCCACTATCATTGTCTCTACAAGAAAACCATTTCCCACCCTACCGCCACTGATATGCCTGATTTCCTTTGACCATCTGTTACCCAAAAACCCCATATCATAATTTTATGAGCTCTAAGGTATGAATTACATGTCCCGAGACTATCTTCACCAACAACCGAACATGATCTTGGTCATCCAGCTTCCGTTGCCGGCTCCGAAAAAAACCCATCATCAAAGCATTGATGCCTCGAGCATCGTTGTAGACTGCCACTGGCTAGGATCACCAACATAACTATTGTTTTCACAGTTCTATCAATATTTTTGGGGTCCAACATGAAGTATCGATCACTATAAGACACCATCAAGGCACTGTCACCCTTCCTCTTCATCCAATCACCCCTATTAACCACTACTGTCAAGACTAGACCTCTATCACCAGTCACAAATGGTGGAGACTCGCTTCTGAGAAGATCCCTCCAACCAGCATACATTGAATCAGCATTAACTCACCCCTTACTGAAAGTAGAAAAAATTTCAAAATGTCCAACAATCTCATCATTATAATTTATACTCGGTAGAAGCGGGAGTGAAGAGTTGGGATTGCTGAATCAATCCCCTTGAAATTATAGAGAGAGATGATCTTCTTTTTTAGAGGTAAACTCTCCATAATTAATTTTTCTTGGGATGTGATCCTATAATTATTATATATATATTATATATAAATACACTTTCCATCATAATTCACATCTATGATAGGTTGTAAAGGAAAAATGAACACTCATTGTTTCATGAGGCAGTAGTTCGACGTACACATAAACGGTAGATTCACTACCCATTAGATAGATTTTTATGTAGCTTCAGGTAGAAAAAAAAATAAAAAAATATATTTATATTTAGTATAATTATTTTATTATCTAATAAATAAATAAGAATAAATGAAGGGGTGCATAATGAAAATAAAAGGAAAGAGATTAAGGAAGGATGTTACCTCTTATTCGGGTAACTCCTTTAGGTTTGCACCAAAGGGATTACTTGGTTTTATTTATTACCAAGGTGAGTATTATAGGTTTAGGGGAGGGATTTTTAGGATATATTTTTCTAGATATTGGGTGATCTAAAGTGTCTTTTGAGGTGTGAGGATGTGGGAGGGGTGAGTTCTTTTTTGTAGTGGGTGAGGAGTTGCATTCTTTTAAATTTTTAAAAAGCTAATTCCACTGATGTTTATCCTTTGAAAGTGGATCCATTAATAGTAAATATTAGATAAAATGGAAGATATAATATAAATATGTCAATAAAAGTGAATTTGGATAAGTTTCTACCTCATTTTGGATCTTAAGATTTTGATTCAGTCCTTATTGAGCTAATTTTTCTCTTAATTAAAGTAATCAATTTTAATCAAATTCACTTATATTTTTGGTAAAAAAACTAATTTTTTCTTATTATACATTATAAATTATTCTTATTCAAAATATTAAATCCATTTTTCAAAATTTCAATCACATAAGTGTCCAAAATTAATTTAAATTTAATCCCGCAGACAGGACAACAATATAGCATTAAAGTAGAATGTTCAAAAGTTTGATATGTTTTATATACAATTTCACAGTTAAATTGATCATAATTCAATAAATTGTATTAATTGAAATAAATTTTTTCTAATTTATCTTTAAAAATTATAAAAAATAAAATTTAACAATATAAATAAATTATACTAAAAACCATTTTTGAATTAAAATTTGGTATTTTTCATTATTCATCAAAAAAATGAAACCTCGCATAAAAAGCATAAAAAATTCACTCTAAACTAATTTTTATGTTAAAATTTAAAATATTAAGTTTATTTTTTCATATTAAATTTATAAAATTTCTAAAAAAAATATTTAAAATAGTATTTCCATTAAAAGGCAGTAAAATTGGCATTTTAGAAAAATACCATTTTAAAGGGTAAAACATGATTTATTCTTATCTTATTCTTATCAAAACTATTTTATTAATGTCAAAAATATTTTATTGAACATATATAATATATATTTAATTAATATCATTCAATAATTTTAATTTATTTAATTTGTTAGGATAAAACACCATTGTGAGCAAGAAAAATAGTTTTTTATAAAATCATTCCCTTTATATTCAATTGGTTCTTATATTAAATTCAAATTAATTTTAACCTATGAATTAATTTTATATTTTTATAAGCCATATATTTTTATAATTTGGTAAATACTATTCAATACCACTAATATAAAATCTTAGTTATATCTTATTCTATTAAATAATAATGTGGTATTAATATATTTTTTTTCGGTAAAACAAAATCTTGCGTGTAATGAAAGTAATCAAAGAAAATCATTATTGTGTTTCATGCAATATAACTGAGTATTATGTTTCTTTAAATCTATATCATGTGTTAATTTTATTAAAATAGTAAACATATTTTAATGTCTTCGAATATTATATTCCCTTATATTCTTGGTGTTTCATGTCATACACGTTATAGAATACAATGTTCTTATTTTAGAATTTTGGGGCATTAATTTCTCCCACCCCCCAAATTAAATTTTTTCCTCAAAATTTAAACTTGAAACTGGTAATAGATTGTTTGATATTTCTTATGTTGAAATTCCACATCATTAAAATGGTCCGTTAAACATCCTCTACAAAAGAGAGAATGGGAATCACAAAGGTCACATGGACTTACATATAACAAGGTCTCTAAGTATAAGAACATTAGTGTCAATTATAGATATATACATGGAGTAAAAGGATAAATATTTATTGGGAGTTATTAAGGTTATCAATAACAAACAAGTGAATAATCAACAGATAGTGTATGGCCTCAAGCAATAAATCTTTGATGATTTTAATGACCATAAATTCAACAAAAATTAAGATATTAGGAAAATATTTTTTTGATCGCTTTCCAAATTCTGAGTAATTGTTTTACTACCTAAGAATATAGATAAAAATAATTTCTTTATACATTTCAATTTCATAAGAACAATTTCATATTTTGGTTATGCTTTGATAAAATTCTAATTCAACACTTACTCTGTGAAATGGATATTCTATAATGAACACCTTTTTGGCACTAAAAGTTTCTTTTAGAATATTGTAAAACAAGAAATTATATTTGTCTCTAACTATTATATAAAGAAAATTTGGTTTAAATATTAATCTCTAAACCTAAAAGTAATACTACAGGTTTTTTGTTAATATTTATTTGGAAAAATTTTTAACTAAAAATAATGGAATATTAACCAGGACATTTAGTAGGATAGTGGTTGGTGTAAAACCCTTATCATCCTTCAGTCATGGGTTTAATACCTGCAGTCTTTTTAGACTTTATTATTTATCACCTGAAATATAAGTTGTCTTTTTCTAAAACAATATTTATATAATTTCCAAAATAAATGTGATGGAAACCCTTCAAATAAGGTTAATCACTAAATAGCCTTTTAATAATGGTTTTCAATATAACCCTGATACATAAATAGATAAACCATTTATTTCCACATATATACTTCCTTAGTCTTTAGTTTACCCTTTAGAAGTGGGAATTGACTCGAGTAATTCCTAGGTTTCCCACAGTTAAGGAAACAATCTATAAAGGATTTCTTATGATGATTTTCACTTCCTTCCATCATTCTCTTCATTTTTCCTTAGAAATTCTTTACATTATTTTGTTATTTCCCACACATAAAGAATTTTCCCATTTTATTGAGACACTTTCTTAGGTTTATCCATACTCATTTATTGCAAGATGGAAATTGGTCCTTCTTTTTTCCATGGTCTCCACCACTAGAGCTCTTATAAAACTCCATCCTTCTCTTCTTTGGTGAGTTTGGGAGTGTGTTCAGGTATATGTTGTCATTAATATTTTGTTAAAATTATTAGGCATAAACACAATATCTTTCACTCTTATCAAATCATTTTTGGTTACTTACTGCCAAAAACTTTTACTTTATGTTTAATATTAACATAACTCCTTCAGGTTTCATCCATTGACTAAAACCATAAAAAATAGTGTGGGTAACAATATTCATAGTGAGAAAAATTTGTGATCCTTTATAGGATAACTAAATCATGACACCTTATTTTAAATCTAAAACACCTTAGGTTTAATCCAAGTTATTCATCTTCATCACATATTCAAATCCTTCATCATTTTTTTAATAAAATGTGAATTATCCAAAATATATCCCACAGAAGTGTCAAACTAGGTGCATAGTACAGATCATTGTCATGTACTAGGTTATGCTGAGTCAAGATTGACGCACCTTGTTGAAGTTGTTTCGTATTGGTAAATTTGATCCAGAACCACTTCCACTTGTAGTATCTAGATATGGATATATTTCTAGAAAACCCACATAATATATATCTAACCAAAACATTAGGATATTCTTATATACCTATCCTAAAAATCTACCTTAGATCTATGTTATATAATATATATTTTATTAAATCTATTTCACAATGATTCTATTAAAATTTCTCTAATACCAATTATAGTTACCTAACCCCCAGAAGGCCCGGATCCATTTTCTACTACCATTACATTGGAATAAGATACGAGTAAATTGATTCCCATAGAACCAAATTGTTTAGTAGTCTTAGTATACTATATACATACACAGGTCTTGTATTACAAATTAATATAGTAATTAAAAAATAATTTTTTTTCTTTATAGGATAATAAATTTATTCCATTTATTATATCCTTTCATATCTTTCTCAGTACAATTCTGGGAATCATGCGGAAAAGAAACATAATAAGGGTTATCTCAAATGCTTAGTAAGGGTAAAGTAGAGAGGAAGCTGTTATGAATTAATGAGAATAGCCAATATGGGAAGGAAATAATTGAATACACATTCCATGTAATCAACAAACTGAGAATAAAGTGCGTAAAAAATATGTTACGGAAAATAGTTGAAAAAAATCCATTTAAATAACTGAATAAGGAAAAACTAATATGGAAAGGAAGGAAACTAAAAACAATTGTCCTTTATTAAATAAACTAAGAATGAAATGAATACATATATACATTGATGAAAAATATCATGGGTAAATAATAACTAAATCTAAATTAATGAAATTCTTAATTATTGGACTCTATGCTTCCAAGTTACATGGAACTATTATCATCAAGAACATTCACAAATTGATTTATCTTATCATGTAAAAACAAATTTAAGGCTATCCAACTAACTCGTCCCATGATACCACCAATGAATTTAGGGGATAACTATAATTGAGCCCCACCAATGTCATACATATCCAAAATCATTCCTCATATATTGAATAATCAATTAAACAATATGTCATATCATATATCCATATGGATTAGAAGATACAAATTTATTAATATTTCATGAGTTAGTTAAATTCCTGTCATGTACACACCCTATGTAAAAATGGTATATAGTTTAGGAAATAATCATTTCCATGATAAATGATATGGATAATTAGTAGAAATTTAATTTTCATTGATAATTTGAATATTTCAAGGTGACTACAAAAATGAATCAAGGAATTGAATGTTAATATTATTCTTGGTTGGATCAATCATAAAGCATCCATAGTAATAATAAAGATGGTATCCAAAAAAAATATCCCAAGTGGAGTAAAAATAATGTGTTTTGTCATTTATGAATATATGTACTATTCTAAGTTCTTTTTAAAACATTCTTGGGGAAAATAACCTTTCCATTTTGAAATAAATTTGAAATTTCTTTTCATTCAAAATCAATTTAAAAAACATTTGGTATAAAAATTAACCTTTTAATTTTTTAGAGGAAGCTTCAAATAAATAATGGCCACAAATATTTATGTGTTGTGTGAGTTAAAAAAACATTCCTTTTTCACAGTAAAATTTTCAGAGAAATATCTTGTTTTGAAAGTGACAAGAAGATTCCTTTGAAAACATTGGTAAAATAAAAAAGGGTAAAAATATCTTTAATAAATAATTTTTGAATGGTTAAAAACATTTTTGAAGATAGTTTTTAGAAAATAAGGTTTTTAAAAGAAAATAGGATCTCTAAATAAAGAGATAAATTTATTTAGGTTTTCTTAAAAAAAATCTTAAACATTTTGTATTTCAAAGAGTATGAAATGGTATTATTACTTGCAAAATTCATAAATAACAAGAGGATATAAAAAATAAAGGTATTATTGATTAATGGTTATATAATTTCCTTGAATGTAAATTCAAGTGTAAAACCCCCAAATAAAATGATATTTTGAAGTGAACCCATGAAAACACCATAACATTGAAGTGAGACTTAACCAATGAATATATTATGTGTGTCAAATTTAAAACCACATAAAACAAGTGGAAATAAAATAAATAAATAGTAAAAAGTGATTACACACATAATCTTAGAATATTAACGACAAAGTATAAGTACTATAACCTAAATAAAATAAATTGGGTTATGAAATTATTTTTCACTTGTTAATTCTTAATTAAATCCCCTTAGTTTAAATAATTCAAAATGAAACTCAAAATACAATGAAGATAAAATAATTCATGATATAATATATAAAAATGGGTAGTATATAGGTGAATGTATTTTAAACACATATATAAGAGTTGTAAACATGTAACTAACTTATAACATAACCATAATCATATTTATAATATTAAATATAAACTTATTATAATATATTATTACCCTTTTGTTAGTAAACATTCTTTTTTTTCGCTATTTTGGGTGTTAATTGCCTAGATTCTCAAATATGTTTTGACTTGTTATTTCTTGTTACTATTAATTAGATAATGTTTTCATCATATATAAAATTTAAAGCCTTGATTTAATATCATATATATTCAATATATATGTATTTATAATAATCTATAATATTTGGAGATAAAAAAATTGAATTCAATTTTCATGGAGACGGTAGGTCTTACGTATGCATGAACACTACTCTCATTTCTTTTCTATATTTAAAAGGATGAAAATTAATTGTTATATATATATGAATATTATAATTCCAATACCATATATATTTCATATATTTTAATTTTTGTTTTGAAAACTATCCTTTATATGTTCCATGTATAATGTGAGCGAGTCACATCGATTTGAGGGGGTGGTAGTCCACACTTCCACAAATGATGTTATCGTATTTACACAAAATAGAAATAATAAAGGAATGAATTATGAAATAATTAAATAAGAATAACTAAATGATAAATATTTTATATATCATATATAAACATCTTTTTCATCATAATTCTAAATCATGATAGGTGGTAAAGTAAAAAAACAATCATCGTTTTGTGAGGCGGTAGTTCACCACACACATAAACGATGGGTTCATTACCTATTAGATGGATGTGTCTGTAAGTGTAGATTGAAACCATAAACTAAAATAATCTATGTATATTTAGTATACCTATTTTATTATTTAATCACAAGATCATGATAATTTAGGGGCGTGGAGAATGAAAATAAAATTAATGATCTTGAGGAAGGATGTTACCTCTTATTCGGGTAACTCTTTTTAGTTTCCAACAAAGGGATTCCTTGGTTTATTTATTCCCAATTTGAGTAATATATGTCTAGGGGAGAGGTATTTACGAGATATTTCAGCAGATCTTGGTTGATCCAAAGTTTCGTTAGAGGTGGGAGTAAGTGGGAGTGTTGAGTGCCTTTTTATAGTGGAGAAGGAGTAAATTCTTGTAAATTTTTGAAAAGGGAATTCCACCCACGTTTTTCATCTTATAAGTGGATAAAATAAAGGTCTAAATTCAATCCAATGGAATATAAGCTCTTTATATGTCTATAAAATGGATTTTTTCAACTTTCTAGGTCATTATGGCTCTTAATTTTAAGGTTACTCCCTAATTAAACTAATATTTCTCTTAATTGATGTAATCAATTTTAATCACATTCACTAATCCTTTTGGTAATAAACTAAGTTGACCTTATTATAAATTATAAATTATTTTTATTTAAAATATTGAATCAATTTTTCATATTCTAATCACATAATTGATGGAAATTAATTTAAATTTAGCCCTGAGGTTGGGAAGACAATACAGGTTTTTAAAGTAAAATGTTCAAAAGTTTGAGAAGTATTTTATAAAAAAAATCAAATAAAAATTGATTCAAATGACCAAAATTGGATTAATTTATATATAATTGATAAAATTATACTTTAAAAATTATAAAAAATATAAGTTTACCTTATAAATAAATTAGACTAAAACGCAGTTTTGAATTAAATTTTAGTATTTTCATTATTCATCAAAAAATGAAACCTTGTAGAAAAATAAAAAAAAAAACTCCCTAAACTTATTTTTATTTTTCAATTTAAAAAAACATAGTTTATTTATTCAAATTAAATTTATTAAATTTCCAAAAATTAGATTTAAAATAATTTTTCCATTAAAAGGCTGTAAAATTGCCTTTTTTAAAAAATACCATTTTAAGCATAAAATAAGATTTTTTGTTATTTTATTCCAATAAAATATATTTGATTAATACAAAAAATATTTTATTGAATATATACCTTATATATTTAATTAATATAATTCTATAATTATAATTAATTTAAGTTATTATGATAAAACCACTTTGTGAGTATAGGAATTGTATTATATAAAAATAAAACCTTTATTTCCAGTTAGTTCTTATATTTATTTCTAATTAATTATTATCTTATTAATTAATTTTATATTTTTATAGACCATATATTCTCATAAGTTAGTCAATACTATTCATAATTACTAATTTAACTGTTATGTTATATCTTATTATATTAAATAATAATGTTTTATTGATATATAGTTGTTTGGAAAAACTCAGTCTTACTTGTAATGAAAATCATTGAAGAAACTAATTATTGTTAATGATTAATGATAACTCATTATCATATTAATTTCAACCTATATCATGGGAAAATTTTCTTAAAATAGTTAATATATTGTAATGTCTTGAGATATTATATTCCCTTATGCACTTGGTGTAACGTGATAGATATGATATCGAATACAATGTTCCTATATTATAAATTTGAGCCATTTCATTTTCTTTTTATCAAGGAAAATATCTTAATTCTATATTTTTTTTATTCTTTATATTATTTATAGTTTTATTATATAAAATTATTAAATAGGTTGTTACACTCATTGATTTCAATACTTTTGTGCAGTTTTCATATTATCTCTTATGGCTAAGTCTCCAAAACAGTCTATATTGTGGAATTTTATGCGTGTAAAAATGTAATATGAAAAGTATGCATTTGGAAGTTTGATGAAGAAAATGAATTCAATTTTTATAAAATCGATATTCTTACACTGTTTTTTACAACAGACTTGTTGATTCTTTATGTCGTGTTTAGAAACTGGTTATTATTCTATCAAATGATAGACACAGCACAATTTACTATATTGAAAAATGAACCAATATTCATAATAAATCCCAAATTTTTTATCATTATTTTAACTGGGGTATAAAGTGTTCAATGATATATCTTATGATCCTATTACTTTATAAAACTTTTTGAAGTGTAAATATCCATAAATGATTAACTTTCTAGTTGGTAGGATTTATAAGATGATAATGTTATACAATTCTTGTGAATTCAGTCAAGATTCATATAGATGTGTGTAATAATGTCTTTTTATACATAGTTAATTTTAATATAAAATTTAAAAATGAATATCATTCTATTATATTACTAATGAATTTATATTACTCATAATGTTTTTAAGGTATTCTATGGTGTATAACAGAGATCATGTAACCCTTGAATATTTCAAGTCTACTTTGCAGACTAGGGAGCTTCAAACCTATGGTTTGAAGGTAGAGGTATGATGAGGTTTAATATGGAGTTAATGAATGCATGTGGTCCAAATAAAAAAAATCCTTATGATGGGAAAGGTAAAAGTTAGTACAAGATATTGAAATTTTATAATAGTGGGAAAAGATGTCGAATAAAGATTCACTTCCCCAAGAGAAATAAAGAAAGGGATAGTGGATCCATGTCAAATGTCATAAACTTTAGATTTAATAATGTAGATTTCCTATAAACCTCTCTAGTTACCTTTTGTGAAGAGTTAGGTTATAGATCTTCTATATTTCCTTCTATATTCGTAGGATTGGATTTTTATGTGATTTTTAGGGGTTTTGGTTAGAAGGGAGTGTTCAGGAGTGTTATGTCCATGTAGTGTTATTTCCTTGTAAGAGGATTTGAATAAGATAGATTCAAGTGGATAGGTTATTGCCTCTCTATGTGTATTAATTTTTATAATATTCTATGTTTATTATATTATTATTATTTATTTTTGATCTATTTATATTTTATTTTATAGATATATATTTTCATGTGGAATAAAAATTATATTTTATTTTGTTGATGTAGTTACGGATAAACTTTTATGGTGACCATAATTTGATTGTATCTAGAAGAGACTCGTGCCTATGTTTGGTAAGATATATTTTAATAATTCTTTTATTAATATGAAATTTTCAAAGAATGTTTTAATAGTAATTATCTTAAGAAGAATTTGTCTTCAACATACATGTATCACCATGAATATTATATGGGAAAAGTGAGTTAATTGTTTTTTAGAGTTTATTATGTTGTTCTTATAGTTTTTTTTTATATTGAAACATTATTTCAATCAATAAATAAGTTATATTTTTATAACTTCATCAATGTTTTAAAATTTTAATTTTAATGTGATTATTTTTCAAATTTATTATGTCATTTTTAAAATAATATTAACTTCATTTTTATGAGTTTTAGATGTTTACTTTCAATACATTCCAAATAAATATATTTTTTTATTATGAAATATTATATGTGGGTTACCACTTATATTTCAATGGTTCGTTTTTTCAATTGGGATGATTCTTATTTTCATTGGTCCTTTTTGTTGGATTCCCTATTTGGGCCTACTTTTTTAGCATATATGTGACTTCCCTTTATCACCATCCCCATACTTTTATCATGATTCCACTTGTGATCTATATAATTTTCATCAAGTTGATTTATACCATTGATTAACTATATATATTGGGTGTTGAATTGTAGTTGTTGATGTTTTTTATTAAATGTGATTTTGATAATGATTTTAATTATTATCTTGAAATCAAATTTTGGTGTGTCTCATTTTAAAGTGTTCTTTAATTATTTTTTTACACAACTAGGGTTTTGGATCTTTGAATATGATCATAACCATGTATACATATTATCTATTTTCTGATGTTGATCCTCCACCTTCCATGCTATAATTTTCCATCCATTCGATTTGTATTCCATCATTACATCATCTTTTTGTATCTAAAGTCTACCTTTATTCATTCAATTTGTGATATCAACCCATGTTTTTTTTCATATGAGAGAATAATAGATAGAGTATATGAAGAAAGGGGGTTTACTTTGAGCTCAAAACCAAGGTGTGTGTTGTAGATTACTGATCTATTTTGGTTGAGTGGTTTCTATCTTATGAGGTTGTAGTATGAAAATGATGATGAAAAAATTATTTCATTTAATATTTATTGATGTGATAATTTATTCTAGAGGATTTGATTAGTTTTAGTAGAAAAAATCTCTATCTCCAGAATCCTCTTCAATTAGATGATCAAAAATAAGTCTTATCATTGTACTTCTTTGAATTATGATTTTGTAAGTATAGATTCATATCCTCATAATCTCTTCAATCACATAGGATCTAAATTAATCAATTAAAACTAAATTTGTTTGAACTTTTAACGTAAATTCCTTATAGACATAATCTATAATAAAAAATTTAAAATTACATACAAATTGAATCACTCAAGCACTAAGACGGTGTAAAGATATTTATTGAAGGCTTTCTATCAAATTTTGTTCCTCGTACCCTAATCTTCTATTTATAGGGTTTCTAATAACAAACAACCCAATAGTAAACTCTATATGATTTTATTATAGCAATTACTTTTTCAAAAAATTAATCCCACACTAGATCTTTAGATTTATGTGATTCTATTGACTTCACAATGATCCATAACATATATGTCTTAGAATCACCTCATCCAAAACATGTGATTTAGATGTGAAAATCTATAAAAATATAAAACTACCAAGTATGTATAGTTCAAACAAATATTGTGTTATGATTCACCAAAACAACATATTAAAAATAGTACTTTTTATTAAAATGACCCAACAATAAATTTACATGTGTTTCATATTTAGATGTAAGTTATAGTATAAATAAAACACAAGGACCACATGACAAAAAAACAATTTATTTCATTAATATAGAATATTATATATGAAATAAAAATAAAATCCATAAACATAAAAATAGTCCAATGGGACAATAAATATAGGAAAATGAAAAAAATAAAATTTGAATTTATTTTGTGTTGTAATCTCCTAGAATTTCCACACCTGTGTAAAACATAGTAAGAAGAAAAAAATTAGTATAAATATAATCAAAGTATTATAAATGAATAATAGTTAACATTAAGAGATAATTTTAGTTAATGTTTAATAAAGGAAACTGAGTAATTTATTAGAAGTGGGTGTATTATATTACCATTAGAATAGTGAATGGTCATTTGAATAGTAATTTTCCATTAAAATAGAAATTGTATAGTGACCCATACTTCTCATACATAGATATTACATCTTAATAGAAGAATATTTATTACATAACATTATGAATCGTGGCAGAATTGTATATGTTTAGTGTAATTGGATACATAGACATATAATCAACTTTTCTATAAGAGATATACATCATATCCCACTATGTTATTCATAAAATGAATACTTATTAGGCATATAAAACATAAAACCCATATTCATAACTTGTGAAAAGGAAATATCTAAAATGGGGAACTCAGATACTCAATAACTACAAACATGGGAGATATCAATGGTCACTTAACAATAACATAAGTATATGGGTATAAGAATATGATCTTAACAATTTAAATCCATACCCAACATATCATATATCATAATATTGATTGATGAAATAAATCTTGGTTGTTCATAAGACATGAATTATAAAGGAATCAACGAACATGATCCACATGATTGTAACATTGGCATATGTTATAAATTTCTGGAATACACATAATCATATAAATTCAATTCCTTTATCAGGGATCACTACCAATAATATAATAGTTGATTGAGTTTAGTACCCATTATATTATATCATTAGTAAAGGTTCACTCCCAAGAATATCATAGTCAACATAGTCCCTTACTGAATTGGGTTCACTCTATATTCTAGTCCTTATTATCTCAAGATATATCCATCTTTATTGAATGTAGTGGAGGTATATAATTCTAGGATCACACATCACATAATGAAAATCATACATATGTGTTATAGAAGATAATTAAACATTCATAACAGAATAAATTGTTAAAAGGAACCAAATATTATAAACATTTCATCATTTCATAATAGAATAACCCATTTAAAAGAAATGGGTTTCATAATGGTTTCAACATAACTTAATTAACCCATTGGGAAGAAATGAGTTTCATAGAATCGTCATTAAATAATAATTATCATAATCCATCCAAATACATCAAGTGGAAAATATCATTGGATTATATCCCAAATAAACCATAAGTAACATCAAAGTATGTTTTTATAGATGAAAAATGCCTTTAAAATATCACTATAACATTTCTTGAGTAAAGTACCCTTTTCAATTTTAAATCACTTATTTAAAATCTAAATCATTAACAAATATGAAGTGAAAAAATTTATTTGAAAATAACCATGGAAACATGTAAAGTAAACTTCAATTCATTATGAAATTATGACAGTAGGAAATTCCCTTCAAGTCATGTACATTAAACCAAATATTACCTTTACACTTTTGGTAAAAATTCAAAAGGACCTCATCTAAAAAATGATAAAGAAAAATCATTTTAAACCACTTTGAAAAAAATAAATCACTGGTAAAAATGTATTTAAAAATTCATAGGATAATATTTATAATTTTCTTCAAACCATTTTTATAAAACATGTATATAGAATAAAAAGTATTTTTATCAAAGAGAAAAATAAATTTAGTTTTCCTTAAAAGTATTATTTCATTATCATGAGTACTTAAAGAAAGAAATATGTAATTAAAACATATAATCTAGAAAAATACCTAGTTTAAATGAAAATTAAAGAGATTATTTATTGGTAGATCGTGTAATTTCAGCATTAGAATCATAAACATATATAATTTTCATAAACAATGAGATTGTAACATAAAAACCTTACTGTTTTGGGTATCATTTGAATCATATACCCCGTGAAGGAAAAACATCAAATTAAACTTTAACTATCATGATAATAAGGATATTCATGATATAATAGGTTAATGTTTCTTTATAAGTAGCTCATAAAATAACATATATTAATAATAAAACATATGTCCCAAAGAAGATAATTTAAGATGATAAACCCTTACCTCAATTTCAAATTTATTCTAAAGCACTCTAAAATCCTATCTAAAAAATTAAAATTTATTATAATTATATAATATATTCATGTACATAATCATAATATCATATATGATCCACTTATAACATTTCAACACCTGTTTGTTAATAATATTTTGTTAATATCATTATTTTATGGGTGTTAATTATTTTGTTATTTATGGATGTTTTGGTTTGGGAGTTTCAGTCATTATAATTTGATCATGGTTCCATAATATAAATAATTTTAATCATTATATAAATATCATATATATTCATTACATATATATAGATTCATCGGTAAAAGGTAGTGATGGAAAAATTATTTACATCGTTAATGGAGTTGGTTGTTTGTACGTACGCATGAACGTTGTTTCCAATTTTAGATGGATTGAAAAAAGAAAAATAATAATTCACCCTTAAATAATAATCATTATATCATATATATCATATATATTAATTAAAAATATCTTTATTACCATCCATATAAATTGGAAATTAAAAATCACATCACTTCATGGATGTAGTAGTCCACATGTATGCGTGAGCGATGTTATCATTTTTTAACGGAGATGAAGGTAAGAAAGAAGATATCATATAATAATTAAAAAGAATAATTATAACATAAATATCATATAAAAACATTAAAAACGTCATAAAAACCATCCACAAAATATTTTTGTGGAAAATTAATTGTATCTCAATGTGGATGCGGTAGTCTACATATACGCATGAGTGATACTTTCGCTTCCCATTTGATAGAAAAGAGGGAGAATAGTAGTGGTTACATGATAATAATAAAATTTTATTATATTTATTATGATAAAGTTATAATTTTATGATAAATACCATATATTTATAGGAGGCAGAAGAATAAATATATTGAAAGTGGTCAAGTATGATGATTATGTCTTCTTCAGTTGTCCACCTATAGATCCCTTCTTAAGGACCCTTGAACTGGTCTTCAAAGAAGATAAGAACATATAATTCATCGATAAGAACTTTTAGAAGATAATTGGGAAGTGTTTTTTTAATATTTATGTCTCAATGTGGTGTAATGAAGATATATTTGGGGTTTCCTTTTATAAGAGGGGGAGAAGACCCACTTGGAATTTCTTAAAATATTAAAATATAATAATGTCGTACTCAAACCAAATGCTTCAAAACAAGCCGAGATTAGAAGGATGGATAAAATTATACCAAAATAGATTCATAAAATAGGATTTATATAATTTTAATTTGGAAAAATACCCTTATATATTGATTTAACCCCCTCCCCCAGTAAACATGACTTTATATATTGATTTAACTACCCCCCATTTTCAACTTAAATATTGTAATATATTTTTAATAGTTATACTATTCATTATAAAAAAAATAAGTTGACCACATTAACTAATATTAATTATCATGATTCCAAACATGTAATCCATTTTATCAAATTTAATTCATATAAGTGGAGTAATTTATTTTAATGTAAACTTGTAAAAGGAAACAAATATATGTTTTCTATAAAAAATGTGTAAAAGGTCTTTATAACAAAATTAAATATGAAATAAATTATAATCTCCTTAGTTAGATTATTAATAATATAAATGAAATAATTTTACTTTTAAAATAATTTTATAACAAATTGGAACTTTTAAAATGCATCAAATGAGAAGAAAGTCTTCAATAAAAATCAGTATTTTTCAATGTTCAATGAAAAATCAACCTTTTTAGAAAATTCTAAAAATTTCAATCTATGGTAATTTTGATATGATGATTTCAAAAATGAAGTTAAATTTTTCAAAAACATTTTATAAAATTGGAAGAAATTTATTATATTATTTACTCACTAAAAAAACAATAAAAACCATTATTGAGGAAAAATGTATTTTAAAGCATATAATGACTTTTCTAAAAATAGAGTACTTATTTATCAACATATTGTATTTATCTAAAACCAATATAAATATTTTTTGAATTTTTTATTCCTACTTATAATTCCAATTTAACATCTAATTTATATTGGTATACTATATTATAGTTCATTTAGACTCAACTTTACATGTAAAGAAAAAAATAAAAGAAATTTATTTGAAGAGAAATATATCATTAAATATTAAGTGTTATAAAATGGCCATTAAGAATAGAAAAATATATTTTTATATTAAAATTTAAATATTATAATTTCATAATTTATAAATATATCTTGAAAAATTTTAAACTCTTTTTAAAATAATCCCATAAAAATTACATTTCAGTAAAGTTTTTATATTTTTCAGAAAAAATGAGTTTTTAATGAGGATTATAATTACATTTCTGACATACACCATGGTTTTATGACATAATACTGAATTAAAAATGACTCGATAATTTTAAAAAAAATCCACAACTTTAAACATATTTAAGATGTCAAATTATTCATTTGAAAATAATAAACTTCATTTTCAAACCTATAAATTAATTTCAAATGTCTATATTATATTTTATTCTAATAAAATAGTATTTTTTATTCCTTATGTTGAATTAAATATAAAAATGATACCATTCAGTATTGAAATTGTTTAAATGACAAAATATATGTATTTTATAATTAAATACTATTATTTCTCACACGAATTTGAAATATTCATTTTATTGATAAGAAATAACAAATTACTCAATATTTTATTCAAAAACATTCCCTCTTTCACCAATAAATAAACCCCTCCTATAACCATTCCTATTAACTTCCAAAAAATCTCTCAATAAAATGATATACTAATATACGTACCTAAACACCCCTCAAATAATTTTCAATGATCTAATCTAATGAAAAGACCACTCCAATAATCCTTAAGGAGTAGTCCATAGAAGCATCCCCAACAATGGTAACTTATCTCATCACAATTCATTTAAATTTTCATTAACTTCATATGTGTCATAAACCACATTGAAAAATATTAGGTTTTATTTTAATATTATATTTTTAAAATAATAACACTATATAAAATTACATGATTATTTCTATTTTCTTTACTTTATTCTGAAAAACACCACCCACACCATAGAGATTTTCTACCCCTATGTGAGTGATGATGTTTTCCATCACCACGTTAATATAATTTTTCTGAAAAAATGGTTTCACCACATAATGATAACATAAAAAATGAAGACATGTCATTTTCAATAGTCTATAATTGTCAAACAAAATCCTTATGTTAATAATATTAATATTAAATGTCATGTTTTAATGGATATAAAAGAAATATTATTGAGGAACACACTATTATTTAAATCTATTTTAGAGGATGAACATAAATATTTGTACATTATAGTAATGGGATTAAATATAGAATTACCTTGACACTAATTGAAATCATAAAACCAATGTGCAATAACTGATGATTGATATCATCCAACCAATGAAGACATAAGACCATTAAAAATCATGATTTTTGAAAAAAAACTAATAATAGAAAATTATATGAATAAAAAGGGATAAAATATAAAATAAATAATAAATTGGTTTATAATAAATTACTTATTAAACTTTTATTGATTATTTAAGAGATTAGAGGAAGTATTGAAAGCCTGTTCGACTCTACATAAGAGGTTCTTTCCATGTTTCCATTCTGGATAATGTTTTATTTCCCTTATTTACTTCCTTTATCCTATTCTTCTAATAAAATTTAGTTATAGATTCATCCCTTTGTTTTTCCCATTTTTATGAAATATAAAATGCATTATAATTCTCATTCAACTGTTTCATAAAAACAAACCCTTTGAAATTACATGTGAAACACTTCAAAGTTATTTCTTCATATTCTCCTTTCTTGTATGTTATTTCATAAATATTTATCCCTCTATCCAGGTCCTATAATATTTTCCATGTTTACCTTAACCCTTTAACATAAAATTTGAAAATATCTCTCTTATTTTGTATACCTTTGTGATATATTAATTGATTATTCTCTATGACGTTGTATGCTACCCATTTTCATCCCATTGGTTTGTTTTACATTTAATAATGACGATTGATTTATGTTTAAATGTGTATCACGTAATCATGTATGTTATGATGTGATGGATGGGTTAGTAATTATAAAACCCCAAATTAATTAGGAAATTATTACATCTCATAAGGTGCCATGCATGGTGCATGGATAGTTATCCTACTATATAATGTTATGATTTCATGATAGTGAGGTTCAAATTATGTCTATTAAATGTTTTATTTGTGTTCCACAATATTATGATTATAGTTATTACCATGTACTTATTATAATAACAATTCTATGAATTTCATTCATGTTTCTACTTATGATTCATCAATTTTAGGATTCTATTATTATTGATAGTTCATCCTAATATTTACTTTTATTGCCCCTTATTTGGATTTTACCCTCATCTTTTTTATGTATATCCAACCAATATCCGATATAGTTATTGGATAATGATGATATATATGGTTAAATATATAATATGGAAATAAAATATTATATAGTTTATTTTAAAATATTTTATATAGACACTAACATATAATAAATCTCTATATTTTTGTGTCTATTTTAGATAATTTATGATAAGAATAATATTATATTACGTGAATGAGATGTGGGTCTTCATGGGTCACAACATATACAAAAAAATGGGTTCTGATTACTGTGGAATACTATTTATGCATCAAATTTGATCTTATGACAATTATGGATTTCAATAACTACTTTGATGCATCAATGAATTATTAATCATGTTGTGGAAGTTTTTGGTGGAAATTGATCTATAAAATATAAAACCCATAGGTGTTCTATCCTTTGAATCACATCAGGAAAATGATGTCAATTTTTTTATTATGTTCATTTGATATAAATCTACACAAAGTAGAAAAATTTCTTTTGAAACTTTGATATTATGATCATGACTATATTTCTACTAAAATTATTGTGAAAGCTTCATCATATTGGGATTAGTTATCATGTTTGATCGAGATAATAAATATGTTCATGTTTTATCTATTTAAGTATAGTTCTATGGTTTTTTCATTATGTTTCTATATTTCTTCCACTTTGGTATAATTTTTATTGGTTTATGATTTTCCGCATAAAAAAAGTTCTGTTTTGGTTGCACCTCCATAAAATTTATGTGGATTTAATTGGTTATGCCTCTATAGTAAAAGAACGTTTTTAAGATAGTTGTAACTCCACTAGAAAAGAAAGGGTGAACATGGGTTATATCAACACATTAAAAGTTATGTTAATTTCATATAAACCATATCTATCAAGAATTATATGTGTGTGATGAGTATACATTCGATCATTAGGATCTAAAAAACTAAAAATTCATCATTCTATAATATGTAATATCCACTAATTAAAATCTGAACACTTATTAAATTATTTTTTTTCTTAAATTGTTTTATCTTTTCTTACAATAAATTCTACATTATTGTTTAAGTAACTCTAATTGTTTTATAATATACAATTCATCCCTCCCATCATTTCTATTTCTATATTGATTTTTGGATATTCTAAAATGGTGTTTCTTACTTGGGTGTAGGGTTCATTTTTAATTTTATTGATGATGATGATGATGATGGTTGTTAAATTTGGAGAGTTAGTTTAAAAATAAAATTTGATTCTATTTTGTATAAATTTTCAACGATTTATTTAGGTTCATGTCATGTAAATATTTATATCTATTTTTTATACAATTTTCTATATGGGATATTACCTATATATTAGTGGGTTACTTTTTATGTTGTGAGAATTTCAATATTTATTGCGCCTCTGTATGGGGTTATTTGGTTAATCTTGGATCATTTTATTTTCTAATACTTCTCATTATCACTAGCCCAATAATTTGAGCATGAATTCTTGTGTGATTTATAGATTTCTATCAAAGGTGATATCTTCTATAAGATAAATATATATAATTTCTTATATGGTTTCAATTTCTATTTATTGGTGAATATTATTTACTATTATTTCACTAGTGATATGTGTCTTTTTCATAAGATATGGTCTTCATATGTCTTGTTATTAAGTGTTTATTTGATATTTTTTACACTGAAATGGTTTATATCCTTCTATGAAATCACAGTTATCCACATGTACAATCTCTTCACTTCTGATGTTGGTCTTCCTTCAATTCCATAATTACATAGTAGTTCTATTTATTTTCCATGTTTGTATCACAATTTTTTTCTCAGTATTCCTTTAATCAATTCACATTGTGGTTTTATCCATCCTAGTTTATTTTTATCCAAGAGAGAAAAATAGAGAACAGGGGGAGGAAGCATTAGTTTTCTTCATACGCAATTAAATAGTGTTTATTTTCGATTAAGATCTATTATTATGTGAAGGTTTTTGAATTAAAGTCTTAAAGGTGAAAGATGATGATAAATAGAGTAGTTTCTTTAATGTTAACAGTCTTAACCATCTATTCTTATGGAGGTGTTGAGTCTCTTGGTATTCGATTAGGTATTTAAGAACCCTCAATTATTTATTATTAATTCTTTGGTTTTTTATTTAAAATACAACATATAGTCTTACTCCAAGGGAATCATGTGATTTTTTACAAAGTGATATTTCCAGGGGACTATACATACACACCTAATAGGGGCGAATCAAGTGTGGTCCATGTTTTAACAAATTCTAAATATTATTTAAACATTAAACCCTTTGGAATTTAAGACTCTGTTTCTAGGATATGAAGGTGGATAATTTCTTTTTTAACCTGTAACACATTTATATTAAATGATGTTATGGAATTAAAGGTGTAATGTGTGTTTTTACAAGGTTTGGTCTCAATGTGAGCCTTCCAATTGTTACATCCGGTTCTTAATTCAGTCCACATATTTTCCAAAAAAGTCTTATTATCAAAATAAATTCATTATAAACGAATTATCCTAAAACTATTCACACAATTTTACATTGGTTTCTATGTTATTATATTATACAAGTGGACATACTCTACATCCCATGTGTTATTTATACTAGTATCACACTAGTTCTATTTAGTATTTCCTCCTCCTTAAGTATATCTTCCAAACTACATAAGTATGTTACTACATCTACAAGAGAATTTTTTATTCCTAAACCATAGATACTATGAATGACTGTGTATATTAAATAATAACACTTGAAAATCATCCCACTATTTTGTTTACTTACTCTCAGTTATTATTCATAACCTACTCATTGAAAACTCCCAACTCAAAATCAATATCTTCATTATCAAAACAATATTACATAGAATTGAATTAAATAAATAGTCACTCAACTAAAAGCATTAAATTATTATTATCCCATTACATTATATGACCATCAATTCTCACCCAAATTTACCCGCGATTTTAGGGTTATGCGTTCACTTTTAGTTTAGCTTGGGTTTTCGAATCCTAAGCGACCTAAGAAGTAACCTACAGGCACGTACATTCTTTGGATTTTTTTTCTAGGAAGTTGCCAACTTGGGTTGATTTTAGATGGGTTTAAGTGAATTATAATATACTTATTTGAATTAAAATTATTAGAATGATTTGATCCTAGTTTATCACTTGGGATGGATTTGATGCATTCCTTCTTCAACTATTTCATTTTCATATATTTGCGATGGGTTAATTTAATAAGATCAAATAACATCATAAATTACTAGTTTAATACCTACACACCACAATACTAATCACCTATACACTTGTATGATAAAATTTCTAAGAACTCCAATGTAAAGGTTCGTATTAGCACTTGAAGTGTGCGGCCTTAAAATTCAAAAAGGACGAAGAAGTTTTTAAATCGTCAAATGAAATTATCGATTAAAAGAATTGATTGTAAATGGATAGAGTGAGAAATAACATCCAATAAATCATATTTATACTCCATTGGATCAACCAAATGTGGTTCATCCTTTTATTTATGATATGGTTTCAATGGAAGCGGGAAGTAGACTCATGAGGGAGGAATTGAAGAAGTAAAAAAACAATAAAAATAAAACAATCACTCCACCATTGTGTAAATAATTTCACAAGGTTTGGTGTGAATAAATTCACACCATGAAGAAACTGTATCAATTTGATAATAATAAGAACATAATTAGAGATGTTGATGAATTTTTATTGAAATCTAAGGTGATTCGAACAACATACAAATGAAGAAGAACAATACAACATCAAATGGATAGTATGACATTTTAATAAAATAAAGCACTAAATATCCTCCACTCCTCCACCACCACTAACTAAAAAATACATTTTGGAAGCATTGGGTATATCCTAAAATATTTAAAGTCATCCCAATTGTGTATGGTAGGTTTAGGTTTGTGGAAAGCTTGTGAAACTTAGACTGTTCCACTCTTGACCCGAAGTGGAAGCCAACTTGCATCAACCGAACAGAGGCGTTGAAATGACCTTCTATATGTCCAAATTAGAGTGTGAAATAAAATACTAAAATAAATATTCTAATTTCTTCTTACATCCTATAAAATTTCATCCCAAATGGAATTTTATTTTTCTAGATATTATCTAAATGGTGTTCTGTTTTTTTGGGATGCAGAATTTGGCCCAGAATTTTATCTCCAACCTGGGCCGCTTGCAAATCCCTTAAAACATAATAATTATCACTTTTCACTTATTGATAAAATGTTCCAAATTATTTCCTCTATCTTCAGATAAATATTTAGAATCATTGGGCTTCGATCTTGGATGGTACAGTCTCTTTATTGGACTGTTGTCCAGTTTACTTTTCCCAGAATGTGTTGTCGTGAAGGCCCATTTTGGTGGTCTTCCAATGTGAATATTTAAGTACTCCAAAAGCATGAATTGTTCCTTATATAATGGGAGACCTGAAAAAAAATATAAAAATAAAATTAAGACCATTTTTTATTTTAGTATATGTTAAACTTTGTACTAAGTAATAGTGCACTTTAACAAAGAATTACAATTATAATGTGAAATAATGTTCAAAGTATAAAATGAACTAAAATGGTATTTATGAATAATTAATCTCATAAATATTATAAATATTAACAATGAATATTATCCTATTTCAATGACTAATCACACCCCACAACTTGAGTTTTTCTAGTCCCAACCAAAATATATCTCAAAAATATGAAATTTGAATACCTTTTTCCAAAAACATTTTAATACACAATGATCACCCAAAAAACTAATACCATAAAATTATGAAACCCGTCAAAATCTTTTAATACAAGATATTTTAATAATCATATCCTAATTCCAAGCCCATTAATTTGTTCAAATTAATCTCCTTATTTCATCCAATATCTATTAATTGTGATGATGTGTTGTGCATCGCAATAGACATGGGGGTTCATCTTTATTCATGGGGGAAATGATAGAAGGGGAAGGTGGAATCACATTTCAATATTAAGATCAGTATTCAATTTTTTTATTTTATTTTTTTGTGTTTTTTTATGAAATTTTTCTATGGTAATTGAAATTGAACTCAATAGAGTCAACCCATGTAGAGAGACTTTACTAATGACTCTCAGGCTCAAAGACCTTACCACAACAAGTGAATCCCACATACTCGGGAATCATCTCGACTTAACTCAGTCAAAAACAAAGTTGAACTATCACAAATAGAGATAAAATTAATAACTCTGGGCCAAAAAACTATGGAGTCACAATCCCCAGGTGCTGAAAGCCACGAATTAGGTCATTTCATTGATCTACGTGCAAATTTATTGTTTAATTTTTTTTTGTTTTGAATTTTTTTTTTAATACTCATATTAAAACTAAAATGATCATCAAACCAATGATACTTATTTAGGGTACCTCGTGAACTCAAACTAATACCCCACTATCCAAAGGATGTGCATTGTGATCTTTTTTAATTTGGATGAGAATATAAATGATGAAATATCACATTATACGACCACACTTTCCAAAATTATCCTCATTAAATTATAAATTGATTAAAATCAGAACCAATGAGTGATAAATTATTTGATATTCAGTTTCAATTTTTTCAATGTCTATTGTCATGTTCAAAGTTAAAGGAATTGTTCCTTCCATTTAAACTCATTTTTTATTTCACAAGTATTTTTTTTATTTTCACCCCCCAACATAGAATAAAACAATCCACAGTGTTTAAGGAAAATAAAACTTATAAGTGGGTATATTAAAGGAGTTAAAAGAGGATATTGAAAATGAGAATCATGGAATGAAGTCACATGGTGGTTGAAGTTGACCTTCATGATGCACCAATTTAATCCTTTGATATACATGTCACTCATAGAGTTCCATAGTAGAACAATGAAAAATAAATAAACAATATATATATATATATAAGAAAAATATAAGTTTATATACAAAAATTATAGAAGAATGAAACACTATAAGTCATAGGTTAGTGGTAAGTGTGTGCGCCTATCTCCCTTTGGTCCTGGGTTTGAGTCTCACAACTTCACCAGTTGTGAAGGGGTTTTCCCCATGATATAGGACATGTCCTTTTAATTCATTGTTAATTGTTATTATTATTGTTTTGTATTTTTATTTTTAACCTACAAACACATAAAAATAAAAAGTAATTGATCATACATTGTCTTCTTTTTAAATTTCTTGGTAAGGTATTACTCAAAGATCACACCACATGACATGGATGAATATGGAACTCCCCTTTCATACCCATCCATACTCATAATAGAAAAACATTTCAACAGTATATAATACTATCATATTAAGATTTAAGTATTTTTTTTTAAATATAAAATTGATTTATTAATCATATTTTAAAAAAATATGATTCACAATGATTGGAAACGTGAAAACCATGGGTTGCCTCCTGTGCAGTACTTTTGTTTAACGTCGTTAGCTCGACATGAATCCCCCCAACTTACCCAAAACGAAATTTAATAATCTTAAAGACCCCATATTTTTCTACTTCTACTATATTTAGAGAGACTCTTTGCTTATAATTTTCTTTATGTACAAACCTATGTTCTATAATGAGTAGGAAAATCCAAGTAATATTAGAAATGGTTGATCAAGTTTCTTTTGTAGTCTTTCCTACGACATCAATGATAATTCCAACTATTTTGGTTTCAATGGAATAATAAATTACAAATTAAATTTCATGTTTATACCCTATTAAGGGATACTTGATCAGGGAAGGAAGAATAATAACTTTGAGATCAGATTGGATTGGATATTCAGACATTGGTGGAGATTTTTGAATCCCACTCAGTTTCATTTTCCAAATTTCTAAACAAGATTGGTTCCTTTTGAATATAAGATTCAACTACCAAATTAGAAATATTAGTATCATTAATTGGTATGGACTCTAACTTTTTTATTTATCCCAATGGTTCAGTGAATTTTGGTTCTGAAAAATTATTAATGGAGCAATATTCGGGACACTCAATCCAAGATGTCAAATTACCCTCTTTTGAATATAAAAAATATGTTTCCACTTGATTTAAACCCCCATAAACAATTAAATCATGTTCTTAAAGTATCCTAGATTAAAAGTACATTTATTTATAATTTTTATGAGTTATTATTGTGTGAAAATATTCTTCTATCAATATTGAGGAAGGGAAAACCTGAGTGGGAATGGGTTCCAAAACTGTTTCAATTATTTGTAATTCTACTCTCCGAGATAAAACCTTAGAAGTAATTATCTCCATTTGATGACACAATTTATCAAGTAATGTATTTTTATTACTATGGGAAAGGGTTTTGAGAAAAATGTTTTATTTCAGGAAGATAATTATGTTGTTGAATTCCATAGGAGGATGTTTAGATTGGCCTTGTTGGAATAGGAATTCATTATAAGTTGGAATGTTTTGCAGAGCATAGAAGTTAAAAAAAAATTATCAATAGGTTGTTGATTTTACTACTAATAAAAACAAGTATGATCATTGTAAATCATAATTGGTGTAGGGTATTCAAGGTAGGGAGAGGCTCCCCATGTTTGGATTTGTTCAAAAGGGATTTCCAAATGAGTGAAATCAGGGATGAGAATAGAGATGTGGGGTGAGAAAATGATGGTAGTGTCTAAGATAACATACATAGGTCCCAGGAAATAGAACCAAAATTTGGTCTTAAACAACTACACCAAAATTTGGTTTCTCTCAAATTTACCCATGATTTTAGGGTTAAGCGGTGTCTTGTAGTTTAGCTTGGGTTATCGAATCCTTGGAGACATAAGAAGTAACCAACAGACACATACATTGTATGGATTGTTTTTGGATTTTAAGTGGACAACTTGGGTTCATTTTATATCATTTTAAGTTAACACTAATATAATTATGTGAATTAAAATTATGATATTGATTTGATCCTAGGTTATCACTTGGGGTGGATTCGATGCATTCCTTTTTTAACTATTTTAATTTCTTATATTTGAGATACATTCATTTAATAAGATCAAACAAAATCACCACTTAATGGTTTAATACCTACATACCCCAATGATAATCACTTATACACTTGGAGGATCAAATATTTGAGCACTAAAAGATAAAGGTTTGTATTAGCACTTGAAGTGTGCGGCCTTAAAATTCAAAATGGACGAAGAAGTTTTAAATTCATCAACTGAAATTATCGATTAGAAGAATGTATTAGAAATTGATAGAGTGAGAAATACCATCCAATCCAGAACTTTTATACTCTCTTAGATCAACCCATAGAGGTTTATCCCTCAACATATTCTACGGTTTCAATGGAAGCGGGAAGTAGACTCATGAGGGAGGAATTGAAGAAGTAAAAATAATAATAAAAAGAAAACAATCTCTCCATCATTGTGTGAATAATTTCACAATGTTTTTTGTGAATTAATTTATACCCCTGATAAATGGTATCAATTTTATAAAAACAAGAACATAATAAGATAATATGAAGAATTTTTATTGAAAACTAAGGTGATTCCGACAACTTACAAATGAAGAAGAACAATACAACATCAAATGGGCAGCATAACATTTAAATGAAACAATGAACTCAAGATCCTCAACTACTCCACCAACACTACCTTAAATAATCATTTTGGAAGCCTTGGGTTTAGTCTCCAATAGTTAAAGTCATTATAATTGAGTATTTTAGACTTAGGGTGGTGGAAATCTTGTGGAACTTAGACTTTTCCACTCTTAACCCGAAGTAGAAGCCATCTTGCATACATCGAATAGAGGCATTGAAATAACCTTCTAGATGGCCGAATTAGAGTTTTCCATAGAAGAAGAAAATGGAACCCCGGATGTCTCCTAACCACCTATAATATTTTAGTGCAAATGTAATTTCTTTTTTGAGATATTATCTAAATGGTGGGATGTTTTTCTGGGCTGCATAATTCGGCCCATAATTTTATCTCCAAAATCTGCTGCCTGGAAATCCTTTAAAACATCTGAATTAGTTCTTTTCACTATTGGATGAAATATTCCCCACGATTTCATATATCTTCAGAAAATGTTTTAGAATCATTGGGCTATGATCATGGATGATATAATCTCTTTATTGGGATGTTGTCCATTTTAATTTTCCCAGAATGTGTTGTCATGAAAGCCCATTTTTGTGGTCTTTCAGTGTGAATCTTCAGGTACTCCAAAAGCATGAATTTTTCTTTATATAATGGGAGACCTTAAAATAAAATATAAAAGTAAAATCAAGACCATTTTTTATTTTAGGATGTGTTCAAATATGTAACAAGTAATAGTGCACTTTAACAACGAATTACAATCATAATGTGAAATAATGTTCAAAGTGTAAAATGAACTAAAATGGTGTTTATGAATAATTAATGTCATAAATATTATAAATATTAACAATGAATATTAGCCTATTTTAGTGAATCATCACTAAATAAATATGTCAGCTTGCTAATATTTGATATGAATCATATATTTCTTCTTGATTCAGTATCAGCCACACCATCTTTGATAGAAAGATATATATATATATATATATAGTTTTTTATATATTGTCTTATTTTTATTTTCATTATCATTAATACACAAAAGGTCTTCATCACAACACTATATCAGGGTGTCCTCCTTTATGATGAACCCATAAAAAATACCCGCTCAAACTAGTACCTGACCTAAACTTCCACATACTTGAAGGGTGTTACTCATCCCCATGGGATGGTGACTAGCACCCAGGAATCAAAGAAAACTAGAGGTAATGATTTCACCCAAAATGAAGAAAAAACATTTCATAAATATAAAATAGAGAGAAACAACATAAGAGTTTAAAATATTCCAAATTAGAAGATGACAATAGAAACTATACAACTCAAAGTATCATAAATCCCCAAGAGACTAGTCTAATAGAAAAGGAAAACAAAAACAAAATTTATACTCCATTTGATTGTATGGGAAGACTCTCACAATCTCACCACTAGTTAATCAAACAATATGACAAAACAATCTCACTTACTCACTATGTAACCTTTCCTTTCAGTTTATATAAATACATTCAAATATTTACACACCGCTGTAGGGGTGAAATAGGGTGTGAGCTAACTGGTTGAGTAGGATCCCACACAAGTTTTCCAGAACCAGCCTCTCTACAATAATATGAATTGTTCTCAATGTTAAAGAAAATAAGGAGTGATAAATAGTTTGAATGTTTTTATATTGAAATCATGGTAAAACATTTATTTCCCCCATTTTCAAAATTTCCAAAATAAACTCGGTAAAAACATTTTCAAAACGTTTCATATATCAAATCTAATCAGGTGAAAACAAATCAGGCATCACACATCATATAAATCCATGGAAGTACAAGATAAAATATTAAAATCAAATTCATAGATAACGTCATGCCCAAGATCACTCTAGGTCAAGATAGAAGATTACTCATACCATAATCAATGACTATTGTGAAATCAAGTACTTAGAACATTGTCCAATGGAGTGGAGAAACACTGCATAAGTGAATCCCAAGAAAATTTCAATATAAATTCCCTAGAACAACGAGCATATAGAATAAAGGAACACCGTATGAGTGAATCCCCAAATAAAATATAGATGATGAACCTAATCTAAACCTTCTACTTAAGTTACCAAGGTATCCCATGGGATCAATTTTTCGAACAATTTCATCAAAAATCATGTTTCGAAACCCATTTTAGAAAACCATTTCTCACTGATTTGAAAATATTGTTTCTTTTACAAAAAATGAAAAAACTTATTTTATAAAAATAATAATTTCCACACACACAAATCAATAAAATAATCATTCCATTTCTATTTACAAAATAGTTTATCAAACCCAAAACAACACAGTTCATCAAACATAGGATAGTGACGAAACCACCTACCTCAAACTTAGGTTATGCATGCCCGCAACGGGATCCACTAACAAGAAGATATCTAAAATGACAATGGAGGCCCTAGAATCAATCCTAAAATATCTTATAATTTATTCAAAAGTAAAATTTCTGTATGGAAGGGTATATCAAGACAAACCATGAATAAATCACACCTACTTCCCTATAACCAACAAAGAAATAGCCCTTGGAGGAAGATCACACAATGGGTCTAGAATAAAATTGTATAATTACCATTATAGATCAACAAATAAAATAACTCAACACAACCAAACTACCAAGATCAAAGAAAATTATAAGGGGAAGTATTTTCTTACTCGGAGAGACACCACACACAACCCATATGATTAGACATAGAATGAATTTATCTGAAAGGAGAAGAGGTTTCTCAATTTTATAGGGAAGAGATTCAGGTCAAGAGAAATGAAGATTCACATTGAATGAATAAGGAGTAACTTTTATCATTCCTTAAAAATCCACCCTTGAACGAGTTTCATGGTGTTTAATTGTTTTACACATTATGTAATCCATGGGCTACATATTCACTAGAAAACCAGTCACCTTTTTATAAAAAATAAATATTTAAACATTACACATAGTTTAAACCCTTTTAACGATGTTTAAATATTCATGTTATATATTTATATCATGAAATGATTATGGTGAACAATACATGTCATTTACTCCCAATATATGGCATATAAATTCTAACAGATAGTGAAAACTTCAGTTTTTAGTAGAAAAACTCCAAAATTCCTCAGGCATTCTTCAAACATAAGAAGAAACCCATTAATACATTAAATTATTTAAACCTAGACCCCATTAATTTTAAAAAATATAAATCACTGAACATTATGAAATTTCCCTATAAAGATGCTCTAGATCCTTAGGAGTCCCAATACACACACAATTAAAGAGGAAAACAAGTAAAGTGAAGGGAAATTCCTGAAATATAGCAATGAGATATTATTGAATCCCCATTATAAGACTTTAAATCCCAATGAATTCATGTGAAAGAATGATTTTTGGAAAAGATATAAGGCCATTTCACACTCATCAATAACTCATTATCCCAAGTCTCATAAGAATATGAACTATTCTTCCATAACACTCTGACAAATAAAATTGACTTCTGAGGAAAGGCTTTCACTTGAGAGTCCATGATCTCAACTAGTTGATCTATAACAGAAACATCTATCTCTAACTCAATCTCTTCCGAAATTAACATTTGAGAGTTTTCATGATGGTATTTCCTAATCTGTGATATGTAGAAGAAATAATGAATATTTGTAAACTAAAACGGAAATTCCAAATGATAATATACATGATCAATCATCTCAGTGACATCAAATGGTCCAACATATCTCCAAGCCAACTTTTCATATTTTCTAAGTAGATAGTGACCCAATAGAAGATAAAATTTCAATAAAACCAAGTCACCTATGGAAAACTCCCACCTCTACCCAACAAAGAGGTGATTTTAATTCCCAACCATAAAATGCCCAAAAAAGAACCATTTTGATCGACAATTGATAAATCTTAATATGAGAAAACTTAACCAGTCCTGGATGGCTATCCCAAGATCCACCAAAATCCAAGACACAAGCACGGAGCATATCCTCTTGGATATTAATAGAATTCGTTATCTCAGAGTGTGTATGTGGATGGTAAGTTGTAATCAACCTCACATAAGTCACCATATCCTCGTAGATACTCCAAGAGAACCGTGAAGTAAACCTAGGATACTTATCTGAAACAATGGTAGAAGTATTGTTTCTTAACTTCATGATCATCTACAAATAAATATTAACCAGATCTTCAACTTTAGTGGCATCCTTGTTGGAGTGAAATGATATGAAATTTTCAAGTGGTCAATCACCACCCAGATAGCATTCCAACCTTGGGGAGACCATGGGAATCCAATAACAAAATCCATGGATACCTCGTAAAAAAATTTAAACTAGAACCAAAAGAGGATTGAGTAAACTAAAAGGTTTTAGATGATTTACCTTTATCGGATTTTAGGTGTAATAGTGGGATATGTAATCAGCAATATCACTCTTCATACCCAGCCACCAAAATCTACATCTCATGTCATAATACGAATTCATAGTTCTCATATGAATAGATCATAAATAACTATAAAAATAAAAAATAACTAACCCCCTCACTTATTCTAGGACAAAAAACTGATCCCCAAAATGGATAATACCATTTGAAGAGAGAGACCAACCAAAAATGGTCTCCCCACTATAAAGGGTTTCTCAAATTATACTGAACTCATCATCCTATTGTTGAATCTAAATAATAAACTCAATTAGAGATGATGATAACTAAACACTTGTTAGAACCATATCTGAAACATCCTCTTGAGCATCCATGTGTAATTGGGTGAAGAGTTCCATAAGGTTCCACTCTTCCTTAAATTTCAAAATAATATGTGATGGTATACTCCTACAGAGAACATCTATAATGACATTGACCTTCCCTAAGGTTTAGGTAATATCAAATTCAAACATCTGGAGGTATTCTACCCATTTCTTATATATTAGATTCAAGTATTTATGTTAAATTATATATATTAGACAATATGGTCAGAAAAGACTATGAACCTCACCCCAAAAAAGATAACTCTATGACAAATTAAGCACATACATAACCACATAAAGATCTAAATCATGAGTAGTGTAATTATTCTCATGTTTTTAAAGATAATGAGATGCATAATCTTCTACATGATCATTCTGTATAAGAATAAAATCCAATCTAGCACTAGAATCATCAAAGAAAACCACATAACCCTTAACATTCTCACATAAGATTAGAATATGATTCGAGGTTAGAATTCATTTCATCTCATCAAAATAACAATGAATCTTTTCATCCCATGTGAATTTCACCTCATTTATAGTAAGAGTAGTAAAATTTGATTCCAACTTTGAGAAATAATTGATAAACTATCAATAATATTTATCAAGACCATGGAATCTCCTAATCTCAAAGATGTTATGTAGTTTTTTCTAATAAAAAACAACCTTCAACTTCTTAGGATCAACTTATAATTCATTCTTATAAATCAAGTTCCCTAGGAATTTCACATATTAGATCTAGAAATTATATTTCAAAATATTTCTATTGAAATGAAGACTCCTCTAGTTATCTAGAATTAAATTCAAATAGTGCTCATGTTCATGCTCAGATCTCATGTAAACCAAAATATCATCCACAAGATCTAACAAAAAAGTGTTGATATACTAATAGAATATCTAATTAAACAAATTCTTGAAAAATGAAGGAGAATTGGTCAGAATAAATGGAATCATAAGATATTAGTAATGGACGTACCTTCTCCTGAATGTCATGTTTAGTATATCAGACTCCCGAACTCAGTGATGATGATAACCTAATCAAAGATCATTTTTGGAAAACCAATTTTCCCTCTTTAACTGATCAAAAAAATCATCCACAAGAAGAAAAGGATGCATATTCTTAAATGTTATATTCTTTAACTTCTAATAATCCACAAAAAATTAGAGAAAACCACCTACTTTAGTGGAAAAGATCATAGGAGATCATCAAGGAGAAACACTATGCTAAAAAAATCATTTTCCATCATGTTTTCCAACTGAATATTGATCACATTATAATATTATATTCCCATAAAGTATTAAGGTATTGAAATTGGTTGCAAACCTAGCACTAGGTCAATCACAAACTCCACCTCCCTCTTTAGAGGAAGACCAAAAAAATCATCTGGTAAAATTTCAGGAAGGTCTCAAATAACAGAACAAAGGCCAACATTAGAAGGAACCTCATTAGGATAAAATTATATAACAAAAAAACACCTGAGATCTAGGTGAGAAAGTCTTATATAACCAAACTTTGGATCTCACTCTCCATTAAACATGCTAGAGCTCCCATTGTCCACAAGAAACAAAAAATGTTGATGATAATAATCAAACTCAGTACGATGAGAGACAAGATAATTAATATGGATGATGATGTCAAAAAACTATATTAAGAATGATGAAATCATAGACTAACCCTACATCAGCAATCAATAGCATACAAGAAGTACACAGAAACCCCTACTCTTTCCTCCTTCACATAGGTTTCTCTACCTCCATAAAAAAGTGCATGAGATCCATTAGAATTTTATGTATATATAAAAAATTGATAGATATAAATGGGTGCGAAGAACTAATATCAAATAAATAAATATCTAATAAAGATACAATAAAGATGGTACCTCTCACTATTAATGGACCCACATCTACCTCCACCAGAAACTCATCTACTACATGAAGATTCTTCACACCTAAGGTCTTTTACTTGAGACCTATAGTCTTCGAAGCATCGGACTTCACTAAAATAACCATTATATCCCATGATCCCTAGCCATAATAGGTCGTAGACATATCAAAACCAAATTACTTTATATGACCATAGCATCCACAACTACTATAAATATTCATAGGTGAAGGAAAATAATGTCATGTTTTCCCAACATTTCCACATTGGAAGAAAGTTAGAGCTGCACTACTAGCTATAACTGAGGGGGAAGATAAGGCTCTCTGCTAAGAACCACCACCACCAATCCAGATATTATCTTTCTACCTCCTCTTTTTCCCTTATGAAACAATAAATCTACCACTAGGTGGAATATAAGCCTAAAAATATCTAATATTTCATATCATATTCATCTCTCACATAATTTCATGGTCTATCATCTTTGTATAGGTCAAAAGATTCAGCAAAAATACCTATGATTTGATATCCAATAGAAAACCCTGTAGGTACTTCTAAGCATTCAACTAGACATTCTTTATTACCCCTGGAGAAAAAACCATCTCAAAAAACTACTATGTGTATATTGACATTGAATTCTCTCCCTACTTCAAAGATAGGAACTCCAAAGTCTTCATCGTCGTCACTAAATCTGGATGAAGCCACTAGAATAATTCATCCTTGAAACCCTTTTGATAAATGAAAACATTATTATCCGCATGTACCCTGTAATTCAACCAACAATTGTTGGGACCCTCAAGTCTGAACACTGCACACTTCACCTTAATTCCATCATGTGTATCCAAGAACATAAATATCTAATAAATTATGTCAATCCATCCATTTTCATCATGAGATAAATTCATACTCTTAAAGGATGGTTTATTATCATGAAATAATTCCCATTATCAATCCCTTTATCCTCCAACTCATGGTTGTACCTAAAAAATACATTCTAGACTTTTGGTAGATTCTAGTCAATATCACAAAATGCCAGCTTGATTTCCTGGATAAGATTATGATTTATAGGTGAATTACCTTGAGAAACATCCACTTCATCCTCCTAAGGATCTCATAGAACACATCTTGAAAGAATATTTTTGTACACCAAAACACAAGAAATGTTCAGACATAGAATAATCTCAGTTCAATCCTGAAAACCATAATAAAAAATTGAGATTAAGATAAAGAAAACAAAATAGGAGACATGCATCCCAACTTCCCATGGTAACTTGAGTCTCGTCACTACAAGATATGGTCAAACACTCACTATAACCAACCTCTCAATTCATAAAAATCCTATCTCTTGTCTACCAAACATCCCAAGATAAGGACTCTTGAGGACATATTACCTTTTAAACCCAACTGTGATGAACCCAACCTGAATACCCTCTCAAACTGGTACCCAGACTGAATATTCACATACCCAATGTGTTTTCCCAATCCCTACTGACTGGTTACTAGCACTCGCGAACAAAAAACAACCATATGGATGATTTTCTCCATCACGAAGTTACAACATAAAATCTATATATATATATATATATAATAGAGAGAAACAACAGAAGAGATAAATATATACAATAACTAAATTATGATAAAAATACTATGAAACTCAAAGTAACAACAATCACCAAGAGGCAAGTAAAATAGAAAAGTAAAAAACCAAAACTAATACTCCCTATGATAGCATGAGAAGACTCCCACTATCTCACCACAAGCTACCTAGACAAGCTAAAAAACAACCTGCCCACCTCACTATAGAACCTTGACTTTCCTTATATCAAAAGATATACAAAGGCTTATGCACCACCGAAGGATTGTTCAGGGTGTGAGATAACAAGCTCAATAGGATACAACCCATGTATTCTATAACTAGACTATGTAAAATAATCTAAAAAATGTTCAATGTTAATGAAAACCAGGCATGATAAAAGGTTAACATTTTTTATCAAAAGCATGGAAAAAATAGTTTCCCATTTTTCAAAATTTCCTAAAGAAACCAAGTAAAACATTTCAAATCATTTTATATATCAAATACAATTATCACAAAACAAAGTATGCACCACATATAATATCAATCCATGGATGTATAAGATAAAATAGTACAAGCCAAAGCATAAGTAACATCATTCCAAGGATCACTCTAGGTTAGGCTAGAAAAATAATCATACCATGATCAATGACTAGTGCACAATCAACTCTTTAGAACATAGGACTAAGAAGTAGAGAAACACCCCATGAGTGAATCCCCAAAAATTTCAATATGAATTCCCTAGAACAATGGGCCTAGGGAATAGAGGAACATCCCATGAGTCAACCATATAACTATTCACAGATGATGAAACTAATATAATGTAACGCCCTGACCCTATAATCCCAGAGCTGGTGCATTATTTTAATACATTGGCTTGATTACAAGGAATCAAGTCCCGAAGGACTGATCAGTTTAGCAGTCTTGGAAAATAGATTATATAAAAGAACATTACATTACACATTGAAACATATTACACAACAAAAATAATCTGTTCAGAACACCATTAATCCCCTACCTTAACCCTATATATCAAACCTAATACACTTCTTGTAATCCTGGGAAAACAAAACATAATAAAGGGGTGGGCTCAGATGCTCAGTAAGTGTAAATAATTTAGCGGAAGATATAAACATTTAATGCAAGATGTGTAATAAAAACATCATCCTTTTAAATATAACTTGAACATAATATGGAGAAAATAAATCAAACATTACCATATAAACATGCATATGGATATTATAATTGTTGAATAATAACCTGTAATAACTAATTTTCATAATATGGGAATGCCTAACTCCATACATCATTACCACATAGTCAAGGCGTCGTTCCAAGACTACAACAAAAAAATTCAAGCCTTTTCTAAGAAACTAATTTTTCTCATGAGACCTACCAATGCATCGAGGGGATATAGCTGACCCCACCCACACATACTAAGTCCACTGCATTCCTCATATGAAAATGTTGAAACATAACATAAAAATTCATATTAAAACTAGCAAAATAAATGGAAATACTTCAACCATTAACAATGAAGGGTGTAAAAATAGCATATCCACGGTCAAAAATATTATAAACTCATTCAATACAATATGGAAGATTATATTATAATAAATCAACCTTAAACAACAATAACATCCAGTAAAGGATGTTGACATAGTTGAAAATGATCAGTAAAATTTTTGAGAGGAAAATCCCTTTTTGTGAAATAATTTAAAAGTCACATATTTATAAAGGAAGTCATTTAAAAGTGATTTTCGAATCAAAGTGTCCCATACCACTTGGGAACTTTTTAAAGTAATTATAATTTTAAAACAATCAAGTCTATATAAATAAATCCTTATAATCATTTTGAAAACATGGACATTAATGAGAAAGATTTAGAAGAATAAATATTTAAAACATTTAAAAAGATGCTTTAGTTAAATAGTATCTTAAAAGAATCATTTGGAAATGTATTTTATGAATCATAGACATGGATAATAAATATGTCCCAAAAAATAATTACACATAAAGAATCTCAGATAATAATGAGATAGGGGAATTAACCATTACCTTGCACTTTCCTCTGGTTGAGGGTACATTTAACCTCCTTTATAATTTATAACTCATTTTTATTAAATTATACAATTACCACATACATAAATATGATATCATATATGATCTTTTAATATTTGTTTGTTAATAATATTTTAGTAGTATCATTATTTTAGGTGTTAACTGATTCATTTTCCTTAATATGTTTTATTATATAATTAATGTTTGTTAGGGGTAGGATGAATTTGATTCGTATCCAGAATGATATCAAGTTCTTAAAAATTATTTTTAATCATAAAATAAAAATTATTATTGAATGGTAATGATCGGGAAATGAATCTCATCACGTTCATGGAGACGGTAATCTGTACGTACGCACGTATGGTGACTTTGTCATTCATATGATGGATAGAATAATGAATAAGGTGGTACCATATTTATAATAACATCATAGTATGTAGAAGGTACTGGAGTTATTATTTTGGTATGAAAATAACAAAGAAATAGGAAGTGTAATAAGAAAATAATTTTGAAAGATGTGATGAAATAATTACCTCTTCTTTGGGTGTTTCCTTTTGATTTGAACAAAAGGGCTCCTTATGTTGGATTTCTTCTCAAGGGAAGGCATCTAGGTTGAATTAAGGGAATCTATGAGGAGATTTCGGCAGGTTGGATGAGCCAAATTTTTTTGGAAGTGTGATTTTGAGAGAAGGGGAAGTACCATTTTCTAAGAGAGGTGAGGGGCACTTTAGGAAAAGCTTGCAATATTGATTTATTCTAAAATCATTTTCGGTTTCTAAGAGATCAAAATGGATATATTTCGATACTAAGGTGAGTATGGGTATAAATAGTCTATTAATAGGTTGTATACATGTTTAGGTCTCCATATTAACTTTATCTTTTAGATCTAACACTTAGTTAAATAGTTAAAATTTTACCATGACTTCTTCTATTTTTATATTACATGGTTAATAAACATACTATAAAATTACAAGATAATCTAAAGTGGTTCATTAATGACATATATATCATTATATAAGTCATTTGGCCAAACCTTGTATTTTTTAGACTATTATATAATTTAATAAATTAGTATTTGTTTGAAAAACCCATTTATGTCAATTTTGACACTATTTAGTATTTTGTTTTTTTAAGTCATAAAAACTTTATCACTTCAAAAAAAATTATTTATCCAACCCTAACCTATTATATTAACCTATAAAATTATTTGAATTCATCAAAATTCTCAAATTATATTTTTCTTGGAAATTTATAATATCAATTATTTTTAATCATTCATTAATAAGGTAATTAATGCATCATCATTGTGTCATAAATAAATTTAATTATTTAATGTCCAAAATTTAGAAATAAAATACTATTATGTAGGAAATAGTTTTATCTTTCTAATTAATATTTATAATATAATTTATCTTTTGTATAAGCCTATATTAAGAATGTTTTAGTTATGAAAATTTGAATTTAACACTTTTAGCTCTTCCTTAAATTAAATAATAATAAATGTCCTAATCTAATACATGTGGTCCAAAATGATCATATTTTATTACTAAGGTATATTTCAGTCTAGATAAAATTATCCAATATAATTAAGACATGTGTTAGGGTAATAATAATATCATTTTTACCTTTAATTACCCTATTTACTTTTAACCATGGTAAATAAAAGTCAAAAGTTACTATTCAACAAAAATTATTTTCATATTATTGAACCAAATTTTACTTACTGATATAAACTGTGTCCCTCATATTTTTGAAATTCAATTCACAGAAGTGGTAAAATTATATTTTATGGATATTTGCAAATGTGCCTACAGTACAAAGATTAATAAAATTTTATACATCTAATATTATTATAAAATGGCTCCAATGAATTAAATTGAACTTATATAGTTATTATGTATCTATTTTTACTTAAAATAAATTTAAATAAAATAAATAATTATTTAAATAAAGAATCGGTTTTAAATAATAACATCGTGTTTTTCACTATTCTTCAAAAATAGAATGTTTTTAGGAAAATACCAAAAATTCACCCGAAGATAATTTTGATATTCCAAATTAAAAAATTAATTATATTTTACCAAATTCAAAACATAGAATTTGAATTTTTTAATTTAAAATTAATTCTCATTTTCAAAACCAAAAAGTGGATTTTTAAAATGTAAACACTATCAAAATATTGACATTTGTTTATGTCCAATTTAAATTTAAAAATTACATATAATGACCTAAATTTTATTAAATGATAAAAATATAATCTAATTATACTTCAAAACCATTTAAAGTTATAATTTAACACTATAAATTATTTTGATTAAAAAAGTTTTTTTCAATTAAAATTTAGCATATTTTACTATTCATTAAAAAAAGAAAGTTATCAGGGAAACCCCAAAAATTTATCCAAACTAAATTTTTTTGTCCCGCTTTTAAAAAAAAGAAGTTTATTTTTTCAAATTTAATATAAAAGTTTCAAATATTTCATTTAAAAGGGGTTCACCATTAATAGGTGGTAAAATTGGTTTTTTTGAAAAATATTTCCTTTATCTGAAAAATTGAATTTATTATTATATTATGTCTAAGAAACACATAATATGGATGTTAAAATTATATGGAGTATATAAGATTCAAAATGCAGTTAATACTATTCATAACCGATTTTTGAACAGCTATTTTGTAAGTTGTGGTGCGCTCGAACTCTGTGTTGCATGTAGTGCAAGCTATTGAATTACTTTAATGAGATAATGTACTATGGAATCCTGGGGTTATATTCTCCCCTCCTTCAATAAATTTTTTCCTCGCAATTTGAAATTGTTATTCGAAAATAAAAGGTCAAAAATAGAAAATACCTTTGTGGAAAACGCACATCAGAAATAGGGTTAATAAAATTTAGTCTTAATAAGAGGGAAATGGAAATGAAAAATTCACCAACAAATTATGGTTTCATATAAGAGAAAATTGGTGGAAATTATAGACACATAATTGGAGGAAAAATGTAAATATTTATAGAGAGTGATTGAGGTCATCAATCACAAACAAGTGTAAAATTGAAGGCCTCAAAGCCATCAATCTACGATGATTTAAAATATCATCGGTTCAATAAAATATAAGGTATTAGGATAAAACATTTTTTGTATTAAGATCCCTTACCTAAAGTTTAGGAATTAATTTTTTCATAGAATAAGAGAAAAAAAATATTTGACAAGTAGAGTTTCATCCTTCAACCAATTTCTACCACAAACTCATCTTTCACTCCAAAAGATAATAGAATTTCCAAAATATTCTATTTATCCTAATTCTATAGGGTTCCAAAAATAATGAATTTATAATTCACTTGTTAAAATATTTAAAAAATCTACATTATACAAACTAGGACATCACGTAGGCTAGTGGTAGGTGATGCACCGTTGTTGCTCTTCGGTAGTGGGTTTAAGTCTCACAGCCTTGCCAGACATGACGGGTTGTCGTCTGAACTCCAGGTTATCCTTTTTATAACAATCCATAAATAATCTTAAGAAATGTTTTAACCTTAAATAATAGTATCTAATGTATAACTTAATTCATTCTAACCTTTATACTTATCCAAAATACTTTTGTCCAAACTCACAGTCCAAAATTTATAAGGTAAACATAATGAAGATCTATTTTTCCATATAATAACATGTGAATACCTTCATCATGTATTCTCTTAAAACATGGTAACACCATAAATTACCATAAAACCTTATTGAATATGTTCATGCTCCCTTTTTCCTTTTAGAGTACTGGATATTCTCTTTATATCCAAAAATGTTGTAAACTCCAACAATGATCAAATAAACAAAAAAATTAATTAATTTTGAGGTAGTAAATAATATTGAATATAATTTATCCAAATCAATCATATATTATTAAAAAATCACTACCTCAGTATCAGAACCATATTAAGGCTATCTTTCCTTCAAACATGTATTTTCCAAAAAGTTTAACTTACTATTGAGTCGCTTTTCTTAGAACAATATAATCTCAAATCCTCAATGACATAGTATTACAGTAGAATCCTTATTTATTCCCATAATTCATCTAACCATTTCATCATTTATAAAAAACTCAAATGAAACTATTCTTTAATATAAACATAATAACACTAGCCACTCCTCTTCATCTGTGGTAGTATCATAACTTGATTATTACCCAAGAGCATCATTTGGGGAATACTTTGATGATTTTCACATTGATTCATGAGGTGCCCCAACTCCTTTAAGAAGAAGCATTGTACATTTGAAACCTTTATCTTACCCTTGGAATCACGTACTTGGTGTCCTTTTTATACACACTTATAACAAACTCTCATTCCCTTAAAGCATTTACCAGTGTGATTTTATTTCACAGTTATCGCATATGGGAAATCCTTCTTTCCCTTCTTCCCTTTATCCATCTTTCTCTCTATAATTATTTTCTTCTCTGGCTTCCCATCAAAGCCATCGGAATCTTATAATTATTTACTTATCTTATTTACACATGATACTATGTATTCATATGATTAGAATACATGGGAGACTATTTCTGTTATAAAATTTTCTTAATACCATGAAAGATGTGATCCTTATTACTCTTGATCATGCATATTGTAAGAGTTCTCATTCCTTCTACTGGGAACAATTTCTAAACAATAGCGTACACTAGTTTAGTTTATGAATCACAATGCATAATTTCAAACATGTAAAATACCTAACATAAATTGAATAGTTTATGCATATAATCCATAATCATAAAAATGTTTTCTTTGAGGAAGTATTTACTTATAAATCCTTCATAATGGATTTTAATGAAAATGTAAGTTTATCCTAAGCATATCCCCCGGGAGTGTCATAACCAAGAGTGAAGCAAGGCCCATTCTCATGTACCAGTATACCCCGAGTCAAGCCCAAAACTACTTCTCAGAGTATCCACTCCTAGGTAAATCTATGACAAAGCCGCCTCTACCTGCTCGTATCGAGACAGGGATGTATTTCTTGGAAAACTCACAAAATCTCTACATTACAAAAATTCCAGGAAGTTCTTCTATACTAAACCTCAAAATCTATCTTAGGGTAATTTTCTCTAATAAGAGTTTATCTAAATCTATTTTCCAAGTTTATTGTTAAACTTCATATGATACCAACTATAATGCATCGAACCCAGAATCTCAAAGCCGGTGCATTATTTTAATACATTGGCATGATTACAAGGAATAAAGTCCTGAAAGACTGATCAGTTTAGCACTCTTGGAAAATAGATTGCATACATGAACATTACATTAAACATTCAAACATAATACACAACATAAATAATCCATTTAGAACACCATTATTCCCCTATCTTAACCCTACATATCAAACATAATACACTTCTTGGAATCCTAGGAAAACAATACATAAGAAAGGGCTAAGCTCAAATGCTCAGTAAGGGTAAATAATTTAGCGAAAGATATAAACTTTTAAGGCAAGATGTGTAATAAAAATAACATCCTTTTAACCATAAACATGAATATAATATAAAGAAAATAAATCAAACATTACCATATAAACATGCATATGGATATTCTACTAGTTAAAAAATCACATGTAACAATAAATTTCATAAAAAGGGAACGCCTAACGCCAGACATCATTACCACATAGTCAAGGCCTCGTGCCAAGACTACAAAAAAAATTCAAATCCTTGTTACAAGACACTAATTTGTCTCATGAGACCTACCAATGCATTGAGTGGCTATAGTGGTCCCCACCCGTCACTTACTAAGTCCAATACATTCCTCATATGAAAATGTTGAAACATAACATAAACATTCATATTAAAACTAGCATAAAAAATGTCTATACTTAAACCATAAACTATGAAGGGTATAAAAATAGCACATCCACAGTAAAACATATCATAAACTCATTCAATAAAATATATAAGGTTATATTATAATAAATAAACCTTAATCAAGAATAATATCTAGTAAAGGATGCGGACATAGTTGAAAATGATCAGTAAAACGTTTTGAGAGGAATATCTATTTTTGTGAAATCATATAAAAGTCACACATTTATAAAGGAAGTCATTAAAATGATATTTTTGAATAAAAGTGTCTCATACCACTTTGAAACTTTTGAAAGTAATTAACATTTTAAAACAATCATCTCCATAAAAATAAATCCTTAAATTTATTTTGAAAACATGAACATTAAAGAGAAATATTTAGAAGAATATATATTTAAAAAATTTAAAATGATGTTTTTGTTAAATATTACCGTAAAAGAATCATTTTGAAGTGACTTTTATGAAAAATGGATATGGATAATAAATATGTCCCAGAAAATACTTACACATAACAATCTCATATAATAATGAGATGAGAAATTAACCCTTACCTTGTACTTTTATTTGGTTGAGGGAATATTTAACCTCTTGTATAATAGTTAAACCATTGTTATTAAATAATACAAGAACCAAATACATAAATATGATATCATATATTGTAACATCACAAGGTTTTCTAAAAATAAATTGAAAATTGTTGAAATTTTGTTAAGTTATATATTTATAAGTATCCTTTAAACATAATTTTATTTCTTCTATGTTTTGAATTTCAAGAAACTGTCATCTACAATTGTGTTCAGTATGTTATTTAGAGTCTGATGAAACAAACTTGTTTTTTTGGTGAATAGTAACATGCCCTTATGAATAGTAATATAAATAGTAATATGAATATTAATATGACCTCATGAATAGTAAATAATATAATTATTTTATTTTCCCATGGAAATAGGATAATGGGATCTTAATTAATTTTCCAATGTCACATAAAACTAGTTGCACTTCAATATTGTTATTTTTCAAATTAACTGTGACCTTATTTAAAAATTAAATTAATAATATTTAGAAAATTATTTTTGAAAAATGGAGTTCATTTATGAATTCTACACATCGAAAAATGGTTGCGGTAAATTTTTGGTATTTTTCTGAAACTCTTGAATTTTCGGTGAATAGTGAAATACGATAAAATACCGTATAATCAATTTATCAGTAAAAATGCACTATTTATGACATCATAAGTGATGCAAGGCCACTTTCTTCGAACGCACTTGATATTTTCACTAATTAAGGCCACTTGATTTGATATTATTCATAGTCTTGATAAAATTATTATAATAATAATTAAAATAATCTAAAATACCTCCCCTCCTCCACTATAAATATCACCCTCACTCCCCTCTTCCTTCCACACCTCTCAAGCCTTGATCATTGTATAATTTCTGCCAAATTCCCTCCCCAATCTTCTTCCCCACGTTTTAGAGCTGTTGGTCACACCAAAAGACCAAAATCAAAGCCCTTGAGAAGGATCTCAAGGAAAAGAGATCAGGAGGTAAACAACCTCTTTTATTTTCTTTCTTTTCTTTCATTTTTTGTTATTCTCTTCCATTCCCTATGTATTTTGTTGGGATATTTCATTAAATATTTCCCCTTACTGTCAAAATTTTGTATTAATGATGAGATATTTCATTCCTCTCATCAATCTTGTTTTTATGAAATTTTAAGAGAAGCTGTTAGGCTGCCGAATTTTCGTAAGAAATTTCTCATGTTTTCTTTATTTCATGATTCCTTTCTCTTCATTCTTCACCCTCTCTTATCCAAGAGGCATGAGATCTCCAGAATCATGTATATTCTGGATTTTTTCATGTTTATGGAAAATTACAAATCATTATTCCTCTCCTCTCTCACTTATTTAAGGAATAAGAACATTGTCCGTGATGTGTCGAATTACCGACATCGTGGACAATGTAATTTCACTTTCCATTAATTCTTTAAAGTCTGGTCATGAAACCATTTATATGGTTGAACCAGGTTATAATATATGTTTTATAACTCATATATGGTTCTGTAATTCTTTTGTACCCATGGTTCAAATTTATGAGACTAAATGAGGTTGTAATTATAAAAGAACCACTTAAATTATCTAAACGAACATAATTAATGTTTTAACTTATAAATCATCATCATATAAAGCACCAAAGTGATAAATGGTATAATTTATGGTACTGGAAATATTTAAATACTACTCCATTCCAATTCTGGAGTTTCACTTCCAATCAACAAGAACTATTCATCATGAACCGATTGTGAAAATCACAAAAGAACTCACCCAAAATAATGCAAGGAACAAAATACTAACAATTAAGGGGTGAAATGAGGTTATGAAATGACCATATATGATTTCATAAACATGAACATGTTTCTTTAAAATACTAATAACACTCTTTTAACCATTATACAGTAGGTTTAAACAATTTTGAAGTATGACAAGCCTAAGGTAAGGGAATTCTTAACCCGATTTCCATTCTTTGGGTTAACCTTCTACTTTATAATTTATGTGCTATTTAAATTGTTTATGTGATGTGTTCTGTTTATATTATGTTTATTTATGTGTATTTACATAGTATATACATATTCCATCCACTCTATTAAGTCTCACTTCAAGTATATGATGTTTATAAGGGACTTTTCTCCTAAAATCCTCTTAAAATTCTGTTTTATAAGATTCAAAAGGTATATTTTTATGATATTGTTTATGTTGTATGGTTATGTTTTGGTTATTGGGCATTATTTATGATGAAGGGTGGGAACTATATTTCCCTCAAATTCATTGGGTATGAGTAAGTTGGAGGTCAGTCGTATGGTTACTCCAAGTGTAACTGTGATGGTTACACAAAGTAAGGTAGCCGTGAGGGTTACAAATTTTAATGTAGCCAAGATGGTTACAAGATTATGTAAGTAATGCCCCATGATGCCTCCAAGATTATATTTATGTTTGTGTGGATCTTGTGTAAATATCATGATACACAAAGTATGTATTTATGGGTGGAAATCATGTCCTCTGAAAATGTTTTCATACGTCATGCGTCTTCAGGGACTAATGTGATTTTTCCCTTCTTTTTCATACCTTACTGAGCTTTTGTGATCATCCCAAGTTTTTAAATGATTTTTCACAGGTTAATGGATGAGTAATACAAGGAAGGAATACATGTTAAATGTTGAAGAATTTCTAAGGAGTCTTTTTTTATGTTTTAATGTTTTATATTCTGAGGAAAATAGAAACTGATTTTATGGTATCCACTACGTAACAATGTGTAATGTTATGAATGTTTTGTCTTAATTATCTGAAGCTCTAAACTTTAAAAGATCCTCAATGTAAAAGGAAGTGTTTTCTTGAATACATTCAAGATTATGTATGAAATAAGTGCGGGTCTTTATTGTTGGTATCAAAGGATGTTTTAGATAACTTTAGGGGTTAAGGTGTTGCTAATAGAATACCATAAATAATTTTCACTCTATGTTTAATTTGTTATAGCATTTAAAGATTACCATATTGCTTCATCTAAGAAATGTTTGTTCAGAATGGTTGTCCGTAGAAGGAACATGGATGTTGAAGAGGAGAGACACCGATAGAATGAAATCTTTCCTGATCTACAGCCCGGAATGGTAGGGATTGGAACCGAGCAGTTTGTGACAGTAATGGCTCAGCTAACTCAGGCTATAAATGGTGGTGGAATACATGCAAGAGAACTAATAGGGGTACCCCAATAGAACATGAAAGTGGTGGAATATTTTATGAGACAACATCCTCCTGCATTCAATGGATCTTCTGACCCAGTGGCAGCAGAAGGATGGATTAAATCCCTTGAAAAGATATTTGATGTTATGGGATATTCGGACAATTAAAAGGTAAGTCTTTCCATTTATCGTTTTGAAGGGGAAGATGATCAGTGGTGGTCAATGGTAAGGAATATCAGGGGTAGAGAGGATTTTGATGCCTTAGTGTGGGATGAATTTAAAAGTCTTTTTCTTGAAAAATATTTTCCTAAGGTGGTGCGACTTAGAATGGAGAAACAATTCCTTAAATTGAAACAAAAGGAGGAAGATTCAGTGGCTATGTATGAGGCGAACTTCACCCGACTGGCGAGGTATGCTCCAAATATTATTCTGGATCTTGACAGCAAAATCAACCGCTTTTACTCAGGATTGAAGCCAAGGTATCAAAGGGCGTTGGCCTCCCGTGAATTCAAAAGTTATGAGAAACTTGTCCGATGTGCTGAGAGGGTAGAGATGGAATTTGCTGACGATCACATGCATTTTGGAAACAAAGAGAAGAAGAGGTCCAATTGGAAATCAATGGGTAAGAATCAACCAAAGAAATCTGATGGTAAGAAAATCCAGTTGCCAGTTTGTGAAAAGTGTGTCAAGAAGCACCCTGGGGAATGTCTTATCAAAACTGGGAAGTGTTTTAAATGTGGTAAGTTTGGACATATGGCCCGAGATTTCAATGAAAATGATCCAAAGACTAATCCTGATAAGAAAACTGTAAAGTGTTTTAAATGTGGTGAGATGGGTCACTATGAAAATGTCTGTCCAAAGAGGGATCCAAATGATGCAAAGAAGCCAGACTACAAGCAGAAAGGTGTAGTGAGATCCTTTGCGACTACGTCAGCAGGTGTTGGGCCATCCAATGAAGTTGTATCAGGTACTTTGTTTGTTCACCCAGATTTTTCTAAAGTTTTTTTTGATACAGGTTCTACACATTCCTTCATCTCTGGGAAATTTTCTAGTAAATTGGAAATATCACCTCAACAAATGAGACCCGAACTTGTTATTAAAACACCAGGGGAAAATGTTATAGCAAAGAGGAATTATAAGAATATTTCTATTGTGGTATGTGGAAATACTTTACCTTCAAACCTTGTTGTTTTACCCTTGGTTGAGTTTGATGTTATACTGGGGATGGACTGGCTTTCTGACTATCATGCTAAGATTGACTGTAGATCTAAAGAAGTTGTTTTTCAGAAGGATTTTTAGTTTGTATACAAGAATGAACCCATACAATTGATAACATATCAAGAAGCTGAGAAACTACTGATAGATGAAAATGAAAGTTATCTGGCTCATATTGTTGAAAACAAGGGAACTATTCAAATTAATGATGTGCCAGTGGTAAATGAATACCTTGATGTTTTTCCTGAGGAGTTACCCAGTGTCATACCTGAACGAGAAGTCGAATTCACAATTGACTTAGTTCCTGAAGCTAAGCCAATTTCAAAACCCCCATATCGTATGGCTCCAATAGAGCTTCTTGAATTGAAAAATCAGTTTCAGGATTTTCTTGTCAAAGGCTTCATTCATCCCAGTACTTCACCATGGGGAGCCCATGTTTTGTTTGTTAAAAATAAAGATGGTTCCATGAGACTTTTCATTGATTATAGAGCTTTGAATAACATCACTATTAAAAACAAGTATCCTTTGCCTCATATTAATGACTTGTTTGATCAGCTTCAGGGAGCTCAGTACTTTTCCAAGATTGACTTGAGATCCGGATACCATCAGCTGAAGGTGAAGGAGGATGAAATCCCGAAAACAGCCTTTTGTACTAGATATGGGCATTATGAATTTGTTGTTATGCCATTTAGGTTAACTAATGCACCTACTATATTCATGAATCTTATGAATAGAGTATTTCATGAGTTCTTGGATAAGTTTGTGGTTGTATTTATTGATGACATTCTGGTTTTTTCTAAAAATAAAAGGAGCATGAAAAACATCTAAGGGTTGTTTTACAAACTTTAAAAGAAAAGAAACTATATGGAAAATTCAGAAAGTGTGATTTTTGGTTGCAATAGATTTCTTTTCTTGGTCACATTGTAAATAAGGATGGAATAACAGTTGATCTTGCCAAAACAAAAGTAGTTGATGAATGGCCAAGACCCACAAATGTTACAGAGATTCGCAGTTTTCTGGGCTTAGCAAGTTATTACCGACGGTTTGTTAAGAACTTTGCACGGTTATCTAGCCCAATAACTAAGTCAACACGGAAAGGGGTTAAATTTGTTTGGACAGAGGAATGTGATGTTTGTTTTCAGGAACTATAAAAGAGATTGGTGAATGCTCCAGTTTTGGCCTTACCTTCCCAGAATGGTGAGTTTTTCATCTACAGGGATGCTTCTTTGAAGGGACTTGGTTGTGTTTTGATGCAGAATGATCAGGTAATTGCCTATGCTTCGAGACAACTTAAACCTCATGAGCTGAATTATCCCACACATGATTTGGAATTGGCAGCTGTGGTTTTTGCTTTGAAAATATGGAGGCATCATCTATACGGAACCAAATGATAAATATATACTGACCATAAAAGTCTTAAGTATATATTCACTCAGAAGGAATTAAACATGAGGCAGAGAAGATGGCTAGAACTAATAAAATATTATTACTGCACGATCAATTACCATCCTAGAAAAGCAAACAAAGTAGAGGATGCCTTAAGTCGGAAATCATGCATCATTAACCATGCTACGTTTGTAACATGATCACTTGATTAATGATTTGATGAATTTTGGCTTAGAATTTGTTGGTGCAGGGAATATATCTGTTTTGTTTTAGGTTTCAGTGCAGTCTTCGTTGTCAGACAGAATTATGAAAGCGCAGAGGGAAGATCGTGAGCTACAGAAAAAGGTAGAATTGGTTAAAATGGGTATGTTTCCAGAATTTAATCTTGATAAAGATTGTGTTTTAAGATTTGGAAAAAGTTTGTGTGTGCCTTGTGATTCCCAGCTGAAGAAAGAATTATTGTGTGAAGCTCATAGTTCTCCATTTTCTGTTCATCCTGGAAGTACTAAGATGTATAGAGACCTTCGAGAGTATTACTGGTGGAATGGGATGAAAAGAGATATTGCTGATTTTACAATGAAATGTTTGACATGTCAGCAGGTTAAAGCAGAGCGGCAGTTACCGAAGGAGATGCTTCAGCCTTTTCCAGTGCCAGAATGGAAATGGGAGAATATATCCATGGATTTTGTGGTGGGACTACCAAAGACTTCTCGAGGTAACAATGCGATATGGGTTGTTGTTGATCGGCTAACAAAGTCAGCTCATTTTCTTTCTATTCGAGATACAATGACATTAGATCATCTTTCTCAATTGAACCTCAAAGAGATTGTCAAGTTACATGGAGTTCCTCTTTCCATTGTGTCTGACCAAGATCCCAGGTTCACTTCAAAATTTTGGAAGGGACTTCAGAAGTCTTTGGGCACAGAGTTGAATTTCAGTACATCTTTTCATCCTCAATCAGATGGGCAGTTAGAACAAACGATTCAAACTTTGGAGGATATGCTTCAAGCTTGTTCAAGGGACTATCAGGGAAGTTGGGATCAGCATCTTTCATTAGTTGAGTTTTCTTATAATAATAGTTTCCATTCCAGTATTCATATGACACCTTTTGAGGCCTTGTATGGAAAGCGGTTTCGGACTCCTGCGTTTTGGGATGAAGTCGGTGAAAGAAAGTCGATGGGGCCAGAATTAGTAGAAGAAGTGGCTGAGAAAGTGAGGATGATCTAGCAACACATGAGGACAGCTCAGAGCAGGCATAAAAGTTATGCAGATAACAGAAGGAAAGACTTCTCTTTTGAGGTAGGTGACCATGTTTTCCTTAAAATCTCTCCTCGGAAAAGTGTGATGTGTTTCGGTAAGAAAGGGAAACTAAGTCCACGGTTCATCGGTCCTTTTGAAATCTTGGATAAAGTTGGAACAGTTTCATACTGCGTAGATTTGCCTCCGAGCTTATTTCAGGTACACAATGTTTTTCATGTTTCGATGTTGAGAAAGTATGTTCCAGATTCATCACATGTCTTGAGGCCGGAAGCAGTTCAGCTGGCAGAGAACCTTTCTTATGAAGAAAAACCGGTTCAGATTCTTGATCGAAGAGAACAGGTATTGCGGAATAAGGTAATCCACCAGGTAATGGTTTTGTGGAGAAACCACATGGTTGAAGAAGCAACATGGGAGTCTGAAAATGCTATGAGGTAAAAACACCCTCAGTTGTTTAATAAGTAAATAAAAATTGCGAGGACACAATTTCAAGAAGGTGGGGATAATGTAACATCCCAAGGTTTTCTAAAAATAAATTGAAAATGCTTGAAATTTTGTTAAGTTATATATTTATAAGTATCCATTAAACATAATTTTATTTCTTCTATGTTTTGAATTTCAAGAAACTGTCATCTACAATTGTGTTCAGTATGTTATTTAGAGTCTGATGAAACAAACTTGTTTTTTTTGGTGAATAGTAACATGCCCTTATGAATAGTAATATGACCTCATGAATAGTAAATAATATTATTATTTTATTTTCCCATGGAAATAGGATAATGGGATCTTAATTAATTTTCCAATGTCACATAAAACTAGTTGCACTTCAATATTGTTATTTTTCGAATTAACTGTGACCTTATTTAAAAATTAAATTAATAATATTTAGAAAATTATTTTTGAAAAATGGAGTTCAATTTTGAATTCTACACATCGAAAAATGGTTGCGGAAAATTTATGGTATTTTTCTGAAACTCTTGATTTTTCAGTGAATAGTGAAATACGATAAAATACCGTATAATCAATTTATCAGTAAAAATGCACTATTTATGACATCATAAGTGATTAAAGGCCACTTTCATCAAACTCACTTGATATTTTCACTAATTAAGGCCACATGATTTGAGATTATTCATAGTCTTGATAAAAGTATTATAATAATAATTAAAATAATCTAAAATACCTCCCCTCCTCCACTATAAATATCACCCTCACTCTCCTCTTCCTCCCACACCTCTCAAGCCTTGAGCATTGTCTAATTTCTACCAAATTCCCTCCCCAATATTCTTCCCCACGTCCTAGAGCTGCTGGTCTCACCAAAAGACCAAAATCAAAGCCCTTAAGAAGGATCTCAAGGAGAAGAGATCAAGAGGTAAACAACCTCTTTTATTTTCTTTCTTTTCATTCATTTTTTGTTATTCTCTTCCATTCCCTTTGTATTTTGTTGGGATATTTCATTAAATATTTCCCTTTACTGTAAAAATTTTGTATGAATGATGAGATATTCCATTCCTCTCATCAATCTTGTTTTTATGAAATTTTAAGAGACGCCGTTAGGCTGCCGAATTTCCGTAAGAAATTTCTCATGTTTTCTTTATTTCATGATTCCTTTCTCTTCTTTCATCACCCTCTCTTATCCAAGAGGAATGAAATCTCCAGAATCATGTATATTCTGGATGTTTTCATGTTTATGGAAAATTACAAATCATTATTCCTCTCCTCTCTCACTTATTTAAGGAATAAGAACATTGTCCGTGATGTGTCGAATTACCGACATCGTGGACGATGTAATTTCACTTTCCATTAATTCTTTCAAGTCTGGTCATGAAACCATTTATATGGTTGAAACAGGTTATAATATATGTTTTATAACTCATGTATGGTTCTGTAATTCTTGTGTACCCATGGTTCAAATTTATAAGACTAAATGAGGTTGTAATTATCAAAGAACCACTTAAATTATCTAAACGAACATAATTAATGTTTTAACTTATAAATAATCATCATATAAAGCACCAAAGTGATAAATGGTATAATTTATGGTACTGGAAATATGTAAATACTACTCCATTCCAATTCTGGAGTTTCACTTCCAATCAACAAGAACGATTCATCATGAACCGATTGTGAAAATCACAAAAGAACTCGCCCAAAATAATGAAAGGAACAAAATACTAACAATTAAGGGGTGAAATGAGGTTATGAAATGACCATATATGATGTTATAAACATGAACATGTTTCTGTAAAATACTAATAACACTCTTTTAACCATTATATAGGAGGTTTAAACAATTTTTAAGTTAGACAAGCCTAAGGTAAGGGAATTCTTAACCCGGTTTCCATTCTTTGGGTTAACCTTCTACTTTATAATTTATATGCTATTTAAATTGTTTGTGTGATGGATTCTGTTTATATTATGTTTAATTATGTGTATTTACATAGTATATACATATTCCATCCACTCTATTAAGTCTCACTTCAAGTATATGATGTTTATAAGGGACTTTTATTCTAAAATCCTCTTTTAAAATTCTGTTTTATAAGATTCAAAAGGTATGTTTTTATGCTGTTGTTTATGTTGTATGATTATGTTTTGGTTATTGGGAATTGTTTATGATGAAGGTTTGGAACTATATTTCCCTCCAATGCATTGGGTATGAGTAAGTTGGAGGTCGGCCGTATGGTTACTCCAAGTGTAACTGTGATGGTTACACAAAGTAAGGTAGCCGTGAGGGTTACAAATTTTAAGGTAGCCAAGATGGTTACAAGATTATGTAATTAATGCCCCATGATGCCTATAAGATTATATTTATGTTTGTTTGGATCTTGTTTAAATATCATGTTACACAAAGTATGTATTTATGGGTGGAAAGCATGTCCTCTGAAAATGTTTTCATACGTCATGTATATTCAGGGACTAATGTGATTTTTTCCTTCTTTTTCATACCTTACTGAGCTTTTGTGATCATCCCAAGTTTTTAAATGATTTTTCAGAGGTTAATGGATGATTAATACAAGGAAGGAATACATGTTAAATGTTGAAGAATTTCCAAGGAGTCTTGTTTTATGTTTTAATGTTTTATATTCTAAGGAAAATGGAAACTGATTTTATGGTATCCACTATGTAACAATGTGTAATGTTATGAATGTTTTGTCTTAATTCTCTAAAGCTCTAAACTTGAAAATATCCTCAATGTAAAAGGAAGTGTTTTCTTGAATACATTCATGATTATGTATGAAATAAGTGCGGGTATTTATATATATGATCTTAAAATATTGATTTTTTAATAATATTTTAGTAGTATCATTATTTCAGGTGTTAACTGATTCATTTTCCTTTATATGTTCTGTTATGTAAGTCATATTTTTTATGGATAGGATTTATTTTATTCATATAAAAATGATATCAAGTTATTAAACATTGTTTTTAATCATAAAATAAATAATATTCTTGAATGGTTATGATGGGTAAATGAATCTCATCATGTTCGTGGAGACTGTAATCCGTATGTACGCACGTATGGTGAATTTTTCATTCATAGTATTAATATAATGATGAATATGGTTGTACCATTATTATAATAACATAATAGTATATATAAGGTACTTTAGTTACTATTTTGGTATGGAAATAACAATGAAATAGTAAGTGTAAGAAGAAAAGAACTTTGAAAGAGGTGATGAAATAATTACCTCTTCTTTGGGTGTTTCCTTTTGATTTGGACAAAAGTGATCCTTAGGTTGGATTTATATTCAATGGAAGTCCTCTAGGATTAATTTAAGGAAGTTTGGAGGAGATTTGGGCAGGGTTTGGCTGAGCCAAATGGCTTTGATGGTGTGATTTTGAGAGAAGGGGAAGTTCCCTTTTATAAGAGAGGTGATGGGAACTTTAGGAAAAGCTTGAAATATTAATTTATTCTAAAATAATTTTCAGTTTCTAATAGCTCCAAATGGATTTATTTCGAGACTAAGGTTTATATGGGTCGAAATATTCTCAACCAATAGGTTTTATACATGTTTAGGTCACTATATTAACCATATCTTTTATATTTAACTCTTAGTTAAATAGTTTAACTTTTACCATGTCTTCCTGTATTTTTATATTACATTGTTAATAAACTTACTATAAAATTCCAAGAGAACATAAAGTAGTTCCTTAATGGAATACCTATAATTATTTAATTAATTTGGCCGAAACATAAATTTTTAGGACTATTATATAATTTAATAAAATAGTATTTTTTTTAAAACTCATTTATGTCAATTTTGACACTATTTAGTATTTGGTTTTTTTTAAGATATAAAAACATTATCACTTAAAAAAAATATTTAATCAACCCTAACATATAATATTAATCTATAAAATTATTTGGATTCATCAAAAGTCTCAAATTACATTTTTTGGATATTTATAATATAAATTATTTTAATCTTTCATTAATAAGGTAATTACTGTATCATCATTGTGTCATAAATAAACTTAATTATTTAATGTCTAAAATTTATAAATAAAAAACCATTATGTAGGAAAACTTTTTATCTTTATAATTAATATTTATAGTTTAATTTATCTTATGTCTATCCCAATATTATAAATGTTTTAGTTATGAAAATTTGAATTTAACACTTTTAACTCTTCTTAAAATTATATAATAATAAATATCCAAATCTAATCTAAGTAGACCAAAAGGATCATATTTTACTCCTAAGGTTGATTTTGGTCTAAATAAACTTATCCAATAGAATTAGGACATGTGTTAGGGTAATAATAATATCATTTTTACCTTTAATTACCCTATTTACTTTTAACTGTGGTAAATAAAAGTCAAAAGTTACTATTCACCAAAAATTATGTTCATCTTATTGAACCAAATTTTACATACTTTTATCAACCATGTTCCTCAGATTTTTTAATTTTAATTCATAAAAGAAGTAAAATTATGTTTTATGCAAATTTGCAAATGTGCCTAAAAGGTGGGTAAAAGACAGTAAAAAGATCAATAAAAATTTATACATCTAATATTATTATAAAATGGCTTTAGTTAATTAAATTGAACTTATATAGATATTATGTATCTATTTTTACTTTAAAAAATTTACATATAATAAATAATTATTTAAATAAAAAGCTTGTTTTAAAAAATAACGCAGTGTTTTTCACTATTCATCAAACATTGAAAGTTTTCAAAAAAATAAAAAAAAGTAACCCTAAGATAATTTTGATATTCTGAATTAAAAAATGAAGTCTATTTTACCAAATTAAAATCATAGAAGTTGAATTTATTAATTTAAAATTAATTCATGTTGTTAAAACCAAAAAGTGGGTTTTTAAAAAAGTAAAAACTATCAAAAGATTGACATTTGTTTTTGTCAAATTTAAAGGTGAAATTACTTATAATTACCTACATTATATTAAATTATAAAAATATAATCTAATTATACTTTAAAACCATTCAAATTTATAATTTAAAACTATAAATTATTTTGATTAAAAAAGTTGTTTTCAATTAAAATTTAGCATCTCTCACTATTCATCAAAAAAAGAAAGTTTTCAGAAAACCACCTAAAATTTATCCAAACATAATTTTTATATCCCGATTCTAAATAATAAGTTTATTTTTTAAAAAAATTAATATAAAAGTGTCAAATATTTCATTTAAAAAGGGTTCACCATTAATCGGCGGTAAAATTGCATTTTTTTGAAAAATATTTCCTTTAACGGAAAAATTGAATTTTTTTATTATATTATGTCTAAGAAACACATAATATGGATGTTAAAATTATATATAGTATATAAGATTCAAAATTTAGTTAATATTATTCATAACCGCTTTTTGAATGGCCAGTTTGGTAAGTTGTGGTTCATTCGAACTCGGTGTTGCGTGTAGAGCAAGCTATTGAATTACTTTTATGAGATAACGTACTATGAAATCCTGGGGTGTTACATATAAACCATTCACCTAATCACCCAAGGCTCCCCATGTTCTCTATTTTCCAACCCATTTCATAAAAATACATTATTTTAAAACAATTTTAGAAAACCATTTATCAATGATTTGAAAAATCAATTTCTTTTACCAAAATAAGGGAAACCCATCTTTTATCAAAAACATATTCCTTACACAAATCCATAAATCAATAATTACATTTTCATTTATAAAAAATTTATCAAATCCATAATAATGTATTTCATCACACATAGTCTAGACACATAACCACCTGCCTCAAACTCAAGTCACACACGCCTGAAATGGGATCCACCAACAAGAAGAAATCAACAACGCAAATGAAGGCCCTATAATCAATCCTTGCACATCTTTAATTTATTCAACAACCGAATGTATGAAAGAAATGGTAGATCATGACAAGAATTAAATAACGAACACCTTCCACACAACAAACAATAATGGAAAAACCCTTGGATGAAGCTCACAAATGGATATAGGGTAAAATAAGATAATTACAGTTATAGATCAATAAATCCAATAATGCAATGCAATGCTGCTACTGCAATCAAAGGAAATGAAGAAGTAGAATTATTCTCTTACCCCTAGAAACACTGCACACAACCTTGATGATCAAACATTGAATGGGTAAATCCTAAAAGAGTGGAGTTTCCTAAACTTTCCAAATAAAATATCTCGGTTGAGAGAAATGATTCTTCACATGGAATGAATATAAAATCACTCGTATGGTTCCCTAAAAATAAACCCTCGATAGAATTAATTGGAATGTAATACCTTTACAAGTCATGTAATCCATGGGGTTCATATACATCAAAAAACCCATAACATGTTTACAAAAACCAATCTTTAAAAATTATACATCATGAAAACCCTTTTCATGGTTTTTAACAATTCATGATATGTATTCAGCTCACGACATGATCCTGGAAAACAATTCATGTCATTTACTCTCATTACATGGCATTTAAATTCTCAAAAGATAGTAAAAACTGTAGTTTTCAGTAGGAGAAAAACAAACCACCTTGGGTGTTCTCCTAACTCAGGGAGAACCCTATTAATCCATTAACAAACTTATAATAAAACTCTATTAATTCAAACAAAAATACAACCCTGAAATTTAGGTCATTTTCCATATAAAAATTATCTTTATCCTCAAGAGTCTTAATATCTACCCAATTAAATAGGAAAACAAGTAAACAGAAGGGAAATTCTTGAAAGATGGTAATGGGATGTTACATTATACATCTTTGAGATGTGTTCAGTTATATTTTCACAATCATTATGTCTCTTTGTATTCTATTTTTTCTAACTTGAAACTTTTATTTTCTATCAAGACAACTTTTCCACATATAGAATCAAAATTTTAGTGGTTTATTTTTAATTTTGATAAATGTAAATCAAATAGTAGTTTTATGAAATACAATGAAACATATCCCAAAATCCATATATCTTCTTATTTTCTCAAATTATTATCTCAATGTCAATTAATTGATGTACCCATTCCTTTATCTTTTCATTTTTCTTTTTACCAAGATGAAAGAGTATTTATTTTATAAATTCTGATTAGTTTCTTCATCATCTCAAAATATACTCCCCCAAAATATCCACAAATTAATATTATTCTAATATATATAAAATACAACAATATGTTTTAGAGTAGATCTTCTCTCATTTAGACTTGATATATTCTCATGAATTTCAATGGAAAATCATCTTGACTCTTTTTTTCATCATGTAACTCAATTCACTACCTCATGATTCAATCATAAATTATTTTTTGATATTTTATCTTTTAATAGTAGCTCAAGCATTAACTTTAACAAAGTATGAAATATTAATGAAAATATATAAAAACATTTCATCTCCATTATTTTCCCAAACCTCAACTCAATAATGATCACCCACTTCTCACTCTTTCATATTAGTATAATCAATAACTTGGAAAGGATAAAAAAATAGTGATATTTTGATCATTTATGATCAGCCCTTGAATCAACTGATGTGTTCTTCATTTTTTTATCATAGATATGGAATTTCAAATATTCTCATTTAAAATTATATAATATAAAGAAAAATTATATCTATAATTTTTTATTTAAATATTCCTGAAATCATGCTTCTATCATGGATTTACAAAGCTCTATATTATTTTGGACATGAAAAAATGGATCTTGTAATATTTGATTTTTTTTTCTTATTTAGAAGATAAATAATGGAAACATGAATATTAAATATATAAAATCTTAAAATTTTCTCTATGTATTAATTCCAACATATATTGAGAAAGTACCCTTAATAATTCTTGATTGATTATTAAACATTATGAAATTATGTTTTCCTAGATATCCATTTCTGCTTATGTAGACAATCATTCTTATGTAGCTCATGAATGATGTTTACAAATATGTTTGAAGAAGATTACACAAATAGTCAGTTCGCTTAAAAAATAATAACTCATCCTTATGCAATACATGATTATAATTATATAGACTATATTTTTTTCTTATATAGATAAATTCATACTTACACAAACCACATCTGATGCCTACATATAACTAGATCCATATTTTTTCTTCATGGAAATTTCTATTTTACATACTTCCAACTCATAAATTGTACAATTATTGAGATTAATTTTGAAAAACTTCAAATAAAAACTGATCGAGTTCAAACTCTTCAATTCACATTATAATATCTTCTAATAATTCTATAAATTATTAAAAATACTTTGATACACATTTTAGATAATACCAAATTATTTTAGAGAGTATACAATACTCAAGATAAAGTATTTCAATATCATTCATAGACTCTACTTATTACATCCTTAATGAACTCTCATCCAAGAGATATAAATATTTGATTTCAGTAGCTGATATTCTAAGTCACTCAAGGATGGTTTCTCTTTGGCTTCTCAAAACTTTAGTTAGATTTTCTCATTGAGTAATTTCTCTTCAATATCCCCACTTGAAGAATTATTCCAAAAAAATTTCGAACTTTTCTAGTCAATATATCTTTACCTTTATCATTTTTATTTTATATAAGGAACATCTCAATCAACCATTTGATTTATAGGTTCTTCTAGTTGAATATATCCAATAATTTATTCAAGAGTATCATTAAATTTATTATTTCATTTTATATATGTCTATAGTAATACAATTTCACATTTAGTGGGTAGATACTCAATATATCACCTATCACACTACCTTTATATAATTATATTAAAAATATCCTTGACAATTAATAAAATTGATTAAAATTAAACCTCAACACATAGGTAACTTCAATCTCCCCCTTTGGATTTTTTTTAATTCCATATTTTCTTAAAAAGATAATGTAATTATTCTCCACCAAAATGAAAAGAAATGAAAATGGAATGTTTTTCTTCCCCTTATTGATATTATGGGTGAAAATAACTCTTCAAATTTTAAGAAACTTCTTCTCTATTTTTTCCCTAACTTTAATTATGCTCTTCTCAACCATGAGATAATGGTGGAATCACATTTTCCCTTGGAAATGTTCTATAAACTAATAGAATATATGTCTACATAGGCTAGATCAATGCAGAAAATAAGAGTGGTCAATTTAGAAAATAAAATTTTCTATAAATTAACCTTAATGTGGTACCAACTCTGAAGATCTTTATCTATGGGTTATACCAACTAATTTTTAATAGATTTTATAAACCTTCACTACACTAAAATAAAAAAAATCAAAATATTTAAAGTGAAATTTTGTTTTCTCCATTTTTTAGATAGTAACTCCCCCTTGAAAAAAAATAATTAATATGAGTTAAAACAGTTATGTGAGAATAAAAATCATAACTCAATATTCATATTTTATAATGGTTGTTCAGATTCTATATGTAACCATAGAATGACATTTTTTGGAATCCAATAAATTTTAGTTCTTATGAAAATTATCCACTTCAATGGATATTATCCTTCAAATTTAATTACCCATTTAATGGTGGACAAGTTACAAAATATTGTGATATATGAGTTATCTTCCACTTTGTAGTTGAAAAAATGGGAATGAGGCTTATTTCTCTACCCAAGAATGCTTATTATTTTTAAATAAATCACATTGAGAACTCATTATACTATCTACCTTATTGTTTTTCCATGTATGATTTTGTTGGGGTGGAATGGATTTCTTTTTTATCTTTCTTCTTATATGTGATGGAATTTTTAGTGTTAGATGACAAGAAACATTCTTTTTGTTTATTGTTTACAAATTTCATAGCCTCTTATAACTGGTTTGTACATTTCATTAAACTATATATAGACTTATTATAATGTATAATTGTATGTGTATAATCTATCTTCATGAAAAACTTATTGGTATTATGAGTCATTTGGGATCCATTTATATTTTAATAACATCACATTTAATTTAAGTAATTTCATATATTTAGTGTCTATTATCCAACATGTTTTCAACTTCCAAACACATATTTAGTATCTTCCATGTTTAATTTCATTGGAAAACACTCTTGAAATTTGTATTCTTCATTTGGAGTTTCAACCACAAAACAAATTCCACTATATCTATCTAGGATTAATTCCCTTTCAATTTTCATTATTCCTCCTTGAACATTTTTCTTTCTATACATATCTTAATGGTCCATAATATGGTATTTATTACCATAATGAAATCATATTAACCTTTTGGGTTCTAAATCCTCTACATAATTCTTCTTTCTCCTAATGTGAGTGGTTGATTTAGCTCTCATCTATTAATTTTGTCTCAATGTGGAATCTATTCTTTTCTTGTATTTATTTACCTACTATTATATAAATCTTTTCAAATTATAAAATGAATTGTATTAGGTTGGTATATACAATCACTCATCAAAATAATGGTAATGTATGTTTTATAAATCACAAAATTTATCAATAGATTCAGATTGGTTCCTCGTGGACAACTCCCTTGTGTTTTTTGAAAACAGATTTTTTGCAATATGTTTATTTGCTACTTTTAACTTTTATACCTATAATTCATGAACTTTATAATGATCATATGTCAACATGTTATTCCAAAAAAATTATGTCCATATTTTTTAACCTTTATCAGCACAAATAGTACCCAAAAAATTTCATTCTTTTAATTTTAGGTATAATCAATCTGGACTTTTTACCTTGCTAATTTTGGGATGGAACCCTTAATTTTGTGGATATATTTTATGGAAAACTATTATTTTATATACTCAGATTCACCATTAAAAAGGTTGGATTTCTTATAATATTTTCACCCTCATCTATTGAGTTTTTGAAATAAAATATGTTGAAAAAGTTGAGAATGTTATATTACAAAATGATTCAATTAGGTTAAAGGATACCTTCTTCCATGATCTTATTAAGGGATAATAAATATATTATTGAGTTACCTTTATTCCACATTTTTTTATTCTTCTTAATGGTAATACTATTATCATATTCCCTTATGGAGGAAACTCTTTTCTTATCTAGATGAGAAATTCTATATTTTTTAGTTTTAATTTTTTTTTAATTTCACCTCTATATATACATCGTACTGACAATATTCCTTTCATACATATCTGAGCTCAAAATTTCTTCTCAAACATCCTTCATATTCTAAATTTTATCATAATGAATTTTCCTATCTCAACTAAAGAATTCTCCAGCTCTTTCCCCATTTTAATTTAACTTATACCAGTTCAACTTTGACATCCATCAATACATTCTATCTTTTCTCAAATACGTATAGAAAAAAATTTGAAAAACATTTTTTTCACACAATGATCTTTTAAACTATTCATTACTAATTGGAATTATTTTCTTCTAAAGTGATATATATTCCTCCTTGATAATTTCCATCATTGTGTGACTATTGTAACAACTTGTCGTCTTTGTTATTGCTTCTTTTAAGGAATCAAATTCTCCTTTAAATAATGTATTATAATCAATCAATACATATTTATAATTATATATATATATATCATAATTTCATTGGGGAGTTTATCTATGTAATCCTTAAATTTAGAATAAAAAACACTAACTGATTAATTGAACTCATCTTATCGATTTCTTGAACTCAATTCACTAAAAAAAAAATAATCAACTATGTTAACATATAAATTATTACCATTCTAACTATTTTTTGGATGATAGATATTCTTTTACAAAAGTTTAATTTTCTTAAGTTTATTTTCCTCTTTTTTCATCCTATTTTTAATGGTCTTGGTAGAAACTTCAACATATATTTTGATAAGGATGGAATATTTTTTATATATGTAAGGCTCCTCTATTCCAACTTTTTTATTTTATTTAATTAGATAAAAACTGGAAAAAAATTAATATTAAATCATAGAGAAGTTATTCTCTAAAACTATTTGAGAGTTCTAGTGGACCATACATACACACCTATGTGTCAGGGTGAGTCTAGTGTGGTTAAATTTTTACCAAATTACAACACTTCATTAATATTTAACCCCTTTTGTCTTTGAACCTCTATTTCTAGATAAGATACATAAAGAATTTATTATTTAACATATAAAACACCTATAATAAATGATTGTAAGTAATTCAATCTGGAAAATGTGTTTTTACATGGTTTTATCTTAATGTAAGTCTTCTATTTACTACAACCTTTTATTATCCAAGTCCATATATTTTTCATTAAAATTTTAATATCAATATATGTGTATTTGACATAGATTATCCAGAAACCATGAAAGTCATATTACCCAGTTGTGTGTGTTCACTATATTATAGAAGTGAATATATTTTAAATCCCACAAGTTCTTTATACTGATATCACATTATTTTAGTTGATCACCTCCTCCTATTGATGTAGATCATAAAAACTGAACCAGGATGTTAATGAATCTAAAAGGGATTATATGTTTCATCATATAGAGAGACTTCACTTTTCTATCAATATTTAATAACAAAATATGAACTTATTCCTACTACTAGTAATTATTTTTAACATGATCACTATAAACTCTCAACTCAAACACAAGGTCTTCAAAAACCAACCAATATGTGAAAAAAAATTCCAGAAATACATCCTTCCACAACACAATTTCTTCTCTTATTCCTCTCTCTTGAATGTATTTGACTAGAAAAATATAGTGGTATACTAATATTTTATAAAAATTATATGTTTCTTCATGGTTAATTTTTTTCTAAATGTTATTCTTTAAGGGTGATATTATTTAATATCAGTTACTTCTTTTCATTATCTTTAGTCGCAGTTGGTCTTCTTTGCATTACTATTTTAGGGTCTCCTTATTTTTATTCAAGTGATCTTAATATCTCTCAACACTCTCATTGGGTCTCTATATTTTCATTTTTATTCCTTGTAACTTTTACTTTCCTTCAATACAACATCTATAAAGACTAACTCAACTTTTATATGGGGTGTTTTTCATTTCTATAAATTAAAATATAGAAGTTGTTTCATGCAAGAAAAATCCAAATCCTCTCCAATCCATATATTATCCATTTTTTTCAAATGTTTTCTCAATGTAAAATGACAGTTATACTATTTTCTTGTTCATATCATTATACTTTTCTCTATTATAATAGGATCTTCATTTTTTTAAGGAGGATCATGTTCTTATTCTCAAAATTCACTCTATAAAAATATCTTTAAATAAATATTATTTCAGGATATATAAAATTCAATAGTATATTGTTGACTGTAACTTCTCTCATTTTACCTTGAGATATTATCATTATTTTCTATATAGACTCATCTTGAGTTTTTTTTCAGTAAGAAACTGAGACATATATCTCATGACTTACTAACAAATTATTTTATTACATTTTATCTTTAAATAACTGCTCAAGAATCGAATTGAAAAAAGTGTGAAATATTCATGAAAAAAGAAAAAATCATTTCATCTCATTTATTTTCTCAAATTCCATCTCGACATTGAACTTACTATTTACAATCCTTAATATTATTTTAAAAATTCACTTGGCTTGGGTCAGTATTATTTTTTTATATTTTAATAACTTAAAATCAACCCTTACATCATCTTATTTATTCTTCATTTTTTTATCATAGATGTGGAATTTTTAATTTTCTCATTTAAAATTTTAATAATAAAGGGAACAATGATCCCCTAAATTTATATTGCTTTAATTTTCTACAAATAATTATTACAGCAAGACTTTACTAAGCTTAGTTATGTTTTATACATGAATGAATGGATCTTACATCATCTTAATTTATTTCCTCTTCAAAATTTTAATTCTGGAAGCTTGAATTTTCAATATATAGAATATTAAAAAAAATCATAAATATTGATCCCTACATAGATTTTAAATGACCCTTATAAAGTATTCATTGACACTTATATTGAAATAATTGGTTTTTAGGTAGATGGCCATACATTTTTACATAGATTTTTATAATTACATGGATCTAGAATGATGTTCATAGAAATTTTGTATTATGTTTATAAAAATAGGCTTTATTATTATGAATATTAATTCATTTATTTATATACTATAGTTCATTCCTATGTATCTCTAGATTCAGGTTTACTTAGATTTGGAGTTTTCTATTTTACATAATTCTAACTCAAAAAATCCCTAAATAATCAAATTAATTTAAAAATACATCATATAAATTTCGATCAATCTCAAAATATTAAATTAAACTTATAAATTCTTCTAATAATTGAGTTCATTATCATAATAATCCATATCTTTATTTACCTAATTCTAAAGTACATTATAGTGAAGGTTTTAGACAAATTAAAAGTTCCAATCAGGTATTTTCCAAATCAAATTTTTCTAGTAATTAATGAATAATCTGAGATGTACATGATAGAGAAAATCATGTCTACTAAAATTAATTCATTGATTAATTCAAAAAAACTAAAAAACTAGGAAGATTGGATCATCACATATAATTTATAATTAATTTATATAAATTGTGTGTTATGTAATTTTGGAATTATTTCTTTATTATATATCTGATAGACCACTTATTATAATGTTATCATTGTGATTAGAGAATTTAAGGGTAGAATCCCTCTAGCGGTGATCCACATGTTCAAAAAGAACCTATAAAAATTTTCAAAGTAATTTATTGGTGATAACACCATTGATTCTAATGCTTTTGTTATTTAATGAAGATCCCAACAAGAATCCATTCATGTTAGGAAGAAGTTTTCTTATTCTATCTTGATTCGAGAGGGTGTAATAGGATAATTTCTCTTCATTTGTAAGATTTTTATAGAGGAATATCTTTCAAAATCTTGAGATAATCCTCTCTAGACATTTATTTTGCACAATGATGATTAGTTTTTAGAATGTTATAATCAGTTTTAACTGTATCTAGGTTTAGAGAGTAATAATTACATAGGGGCCCTTATCATTCTCTTAATCCATTAAATGCCCCATCTATAAATAATAATAATATTATTACTATTTACTAAATATGTTCTTGATTCATAGATAAGTAAATAAATATTATTTATTGAGAAAATAAAATAACATTTATTAAAATAATATTTAATATATAATTTCTTATTAGACCATCAAACATGGTCTAATAAGCCTCTTAAAAATTTATCGATTCTTAAATAATGAAACTTTGTTAAATTAAATAAATATAATTGTATTACTCGCCATTATACAAATATTATATTCACTTAAATATAGAATGAATATTTATGGAAAATTCAACTCACGTTTAATTTTTCAAATAAATAGTGAAGGAATATTTCTAATAAATCAACCATGAATAATTATAAAACCATATATGATAATGATACTCATCCATCATGTTAAATTATTATGGAATTTTACTAAGTTTCTAGTTACACTTAGTTTGTGACCCTCTAGGCCTCTTTCTTGGTGGCATTAGGCAGTATTGTCTAAAGTCCATGGTTAGCATCTTGAAACACACCACGAAAACCATAGACAAATTAGTTAATATCTCAACAACATAAAACCTGAAGAGACTGTATATAGTGTAATATGATCCCTTTATATTGATATATCTAATAAAGAAGGTTTAATATTGGTTTCATCAAACTGTGCGATGGATTCCATTGTTTTTGGTTTTCTATAAAAAAATTCCAATATACCACCATGTATATATACTTAACTATGAAGTTATGTTCTAATCATATAGCCTGATATATCAACTTCCATTAAAAAATATGAGGTTCAAATTATTTCTCAAGTTATTCATTAACACATATCACTGGTGACACACACAACATTTCCTACTTACAAAAAACATTTGTTATCACGGTTTTGGAAAGTAAATCAATGTATACAATTCATAATATACATTAATATTATTATTAAATTATAAATACCATTAAAAAATTTTATATATTGAAACATATAATAACATACACACATACACGTGTGTGTGTCTATGTTCTTGGATTTCCTACTGGGGGCCATCTTCTGATAATATTCTCTCTTGATATTACCAATGGAATACACTATGAGAATGCTTCTCAATGTTTTAGGAGTCTCCATACCCAATATCCTATATCAATTGTGTCTCATCAAATGATATTATCTCGATATAGAGAATATATATAAGAATACAACCATATAAATTATTGGTTATCATAATAACAGGGAACTTCCATGACCTTTAAATGTAAAAAAGTACTCCAAGAAACTTATCACATTCATTATCATGCATAAGAACAATCAGGATGTGATAAGATATTAATTAATATTCAATAATATGAATATTCAGGTAATCTAGTGTTCAAATTAGTTGGTTCTTGAGAACCAAATACAATACTCCCAATTTCACTAGATTCGGTTAATATTTATCCAAATAGTTATCCTTAATGATAGACATGAATCTTAAAAGATATGGTTATAGTTTTTGATCCCACCAAGCTTCCCATGGTTGTTTCTTTAGTGTGACCTCATTGATTTGAGAAAACCCCTCTACAGATGAAATCATTGGGAATATTTCCCCTACCATCCTATAAATCTTGATAATTCAATAGTTAAAATTCATCATGATATGAATTAATTTTAATATCTTGGAATAAATCCAAAATATTGAAAAATTCATTTCTAAACTTGTTTCTTGACAAATTCATACTATATTTTTGTTCGATTTTGATGATTATATCTCTATAAAAGATGAATATGATAGATTAATTTATTTCTGTCTAGACTGTCATGTCATTGGCCATGTCAAGGAGAAGTGTTGTAAAAATGTTGTATGCTATTTCTATTTGCAAAAAGGGCATCATGATGCTTCCTATAGAAAGATGTTGAAGATGTTGAAGATGCAGAAAATGTAGAATAAAGAGGTTTTTGTTGGAGGAATGTAAGCCCCTCCTGATAGGGATAACACATTTTTTGGTGCTAGTGTTTCACAAGAGGTGAAGGATGTTTCTCATGAACTGACACAAGATTTTCATGTAACAAAAGATTTGGTTCCTATGCATGAAGAGAATTTCCAAGCTAAGGGTAGTATGAAACCAAAAATGACTTTGGAAATGGAGCAGTGTTACTTTGTTGCTATAATTTAAGGGAAAATATTCTCGAGTGATGATTCAAATATCTCAAGGATTCAAGAGAAAATTATTAAATTAAGGGAGGTGTAGGGAATCCATGGAAGGTGGGATAAAATAGAGGATGACTCCCCAATAAGACTATCCTATAGTCAGGCTTTGTAAAAATGAAAAACAATTGTTGATGATGATGTTTTTCAACCATCTCATCCTAGGAAATCAAGACATAGGAAATACTACTCATATTTGAAGCCAACTATTGTCACCAGGTCTCATGGTCCATCATATTATGACTCTGATTATTATGGTGATTATGATTTCTATCAGTTTGACTATGATATTTGATCATTTTATTTATTTTTGATTGGAATAAGGGAATGAATTCTTGTATGACCCCATCCATATTTCCTATGTCTTTTTCTTTTCCTTTTTAATAAAAAATGGCACTTCCCTAACCTTTCGGATTGGTCTTTCCTTAGAATAAAATACTATAAAAGCTGTAAAGTCATCCAAGTGGCTATATGAGGCCATAAAATCATCCCAATGATGTTTTAAGATGAAAATAGATTATACAATAAAATTATTACAAGTGTCAGTGTAATTTTATAAAACTTATAATATTATTTTTACCATTAATTTCATGATTTACCCTTAACTGTGGTATTAAAAATTACCAAAGTTTACTATTCATACTTTTTCCAAAAATAAAAGGGACATAATTACTAAATTTTTTAACTTATGATTCCAAATATCTAATAAATTTCTCATAATTCAAAACACATATGTGGATAAAATTAGTTTAATATTAATCTCATATACAGGGCATGAAAGCATGATTTTAAAGTGAAAACGTTCAAAAGATTAAAATATTTTTATATCCTTATTCATTGTGAAATTGATTCCAATGAACTATATTAGATTAAATAATAAAAAATGGATCTGATTATACTTTAAAACTAATTAAAAATATAATTTAATACTATAAATTATTTAGATGAAAATTTTTTGTTGAATTAAGATGATATATTTTATCATTATTTATCAAAACATAAAACCTATCAGAAAAATAAAAAAAATCAACCAAAAGAAATTTTTATATTAATATTGAAAAATAGTAATTTTATTTTTTCAAACAAAATAATATAAAATTGTTAAAATTTTATTTAAAATAGGTTCACCATTAGAATCCAGTAAAACTACCTTTAAAAAAATATAGGTTTTTACATGTAGAATTGTATTTGTTCTTATATTATGTATGTTAAATCTATTATATGTTTGTAAAAAATATATTATTGAATATATATTGTGTTAACATAATTCACTAGTATTAATTTATTTAATTTAGTAGGATAAAATGACATTGTGAGAATAAAAATAGTTCTGTATAAAAAACAATTCTTATATAGTGGGTTGGTTCCTATATTTATTTAAAATTAATTTTTAACTAATTAATTAAACCATATATTTTTATAAGTTAGTTAATAATTTTCATAACATCCAAATTTAAAGATATGTAATATATTATTATATTAAATAATAATATTTTAATATTATATTATTGTTCGGTAAAACTCGACCTTGCGTGTAATTCAAACCAAGTCATTGTTTTTTGTATTATATGATTAACATGGTGTTGTATTTAAATAAATCTAGAAAAAAAAATTTACTCAAAAATGAAACTTTTGTCAAGTCTTGGGGTGTTACAAAATTTTTCCCTCGTAATTTTTTATCTTGATAATAACCGTTTTAATATTTGAAAATACCTTTATTGAAGACCCATATCATACAAAGAAATAATAAAACTTCTTTTGAAAATTGGAAGTGTGAAACATAAAGATTACCTTAAATAACACATAATTGGGTTCCTAGATAGGGATAACATTAGAGGTAAGTGAAATTATAGACATGGATAAGAATTTTTTCCCAAATAACAAAAGAAAGTGGTATATAACATGGTTATGAGAAAGATAATGACCAAAAAACTATAAATCAGTGATGGGTGAAATCGACCATTAATTCTTAAGAAATAATTTTGAAAAATAAAACATTCATTTTCAAGGTCTCCTTTTCAAAATTTGAGGAATTATTTTTCCATGGAATATGATAAATATACTTACTTTTATCTAGAAATATGTAAACATAATTTCATCCTTTGGTTGTGTGTTTCAATTAGTTTCCATATATTTTCATCCTATATTCCAATGATAAATGAAAAATATGGATTTCTCTCTCATGAGGTACTAAAATAACCTTCTAATAGATTATAATATCTATAAAAGGATGGAATGATATTTCTCATATCTCAATTCTGTTATTGAAACTGAAAATGGATAGAACATTTTAAGATAAATAATATTAATAAATATGAATTTTAAATATTATTATAAAACATTTCAGTAATAAAAACCAATATTTTTTATAAAACAATAGGTTAAAATATTTCCAAATTTAACTTAACTTTAATCTCAAAATAACATTACACATCTCATAATGTCATATACCAAACACATGAATACCTTGATCATATATTATTTTAAAACATTCTAGTTACCTGAATCACTATAAAACCTCTTTGAAAACATATAGGATTCCAAATAAAATAACACTATACTTAATCCTCAAATAAAATCACACAGTTTCCAATATATTAAATAAATCCAAAATTGCAATAAAATTCCTCAAATATAATATAAATCAATTTTTCATCAATTAGTTAATTAATTTCAAGGTCAAAAATACTGTAAAATTTACTTTTTCAATAAAAATATTCTCTTTATCCCTGCTAAAAGTTATTATCTCAACATCATGAAAAATTTCATGGTATATATCCCTCAATCATGTGTTTTTAAAAAATACCATGTTACTACTAAATCAATTTTCCTAGTTATTGGTACCATTCAATATATTCTTGTAAATACTTAAATTTAAAATCTTCTATAGAAATATCCTGAGATGTTTAATGATTCTTATATATAGAATATAATTGAAATAAAATACTTCCATAACATAACACTTCAATCCTAATACATAAACACATCGATAATTACTCTTCAAATATTGGAATAACAAAGGACCTTCCTTGGTCTAGGATTTCACCCTTATTATAAGGCATTGGCCTTGAAAATTCCCAAGTTTCCCAAACATAATAATTTAAACTATAAATGGTACCTTAGGATTATAATTATTTCCCTCTATCAAACTCTTAATTTTTTCATAGAATTTATTAAATTTATCCTCTTAGTTTCCACACACAAAATATCTTCTCATTCCTTTGAGACATTTCCATGGGAGATTCTTTCAACATTCTAGACATGGATGAAGATAAATCCTATTTATTTTATGTTATCCAAGAAACTCTATTTTTCTATTATTTGGTTAATCTAAAAATCACTTATCTTATGCTTGTTAGCAATATCAAGATAGTCGGTTAGGTATAATCATAAATTTTTTATTCCATCTATCATTTCATTTATTTTCTCCTGAGTACAATCATTGAATCATCTGACACCTTCTACGTTAACATGATTCCACCTCATTATAAACATTAAATAGTACCAAAATAAATCTTCTGTGAAATAATAGGAAGAGTGAAAAATAATATAATCATGAAAATTATTTATTTGATATCTAAATCAGATCACATTTGGTTACATCTATGACACACTAGGATTAATCTTATGTCCTCCATATCCATAATCTATTGAAATCATTCATAATGGTTCATAAAGAAAATGTTAATTAACCTAATAATATCCCCTAGATGTGTCTAGAAATGTTTATAGTGTTATACCCACTCATCGTGTGCTTTTAACGATCAAATTAATACCGAATATATTAGTTTTAGAGTTTTTAACCATCAGAACATCTATTCTATAACAATATCCACTCTAGTATCTAGACATGGATATATTTTCTAGGAAAACCAAACCCCATTATTTACTATAACATATGATGTTCCCTTATAATTAGAATTTTCTAAAAGGTTCTCAGTAAAATTTTCTCACCCTGGTTTTCCAAAAAATATGAAACCTTTCTCCAATACCAACTGAGGTGAACCAAAAATTACATACATAAGTATAAAATCTTATAAAATGAATATTCATTACAAATCATTATGATTCATGCCAAAACCATAATTTTTTTAGTGTCATTAGAAACTTTGATACATAAAAACTGGTATATGAAATACGTATATCATCCCTCACTAAGTTATTTAGAAAAATCACCCTTCTCATACATATCTCGGGGAAAAGAGGACATAATAAATGGTGTTATAAGATGTTCAGTTAGGATAAAAAAGGTAGATATTATTAAATTATCATATATAATCAGATACCGAGTATAACGTTTTGGGAACATGAGATTAACTTTTAAAAATAATACCCACCAATCATAGTTCATAATCATGATCCATTAAATAAATATTGGTAGTTCATAATACAAGAATCATAATAGAATAAAAAAACATGATCCATAAGGGAAAAACGTTTGCATATGTTCATGACATAAATAAGAAGCATAAAGTGTGGAATAATTATAATCATATAAATAATTTTTCAAGGCTATCCATTAATACATTCACTATATGTTAGTCTTGGGATAACCACCCACATACCTCCATTGGACATGGGATACCCTCCCATGTATCCTTATTGTTCTTGGGATAACCACTTAGGTAACCTATTTTGAGATTGGGATAACATTTTATGTACCCTTTGAGATAAAAAACATTAATATTTACCTAATTTATTATAGGTACATAATATATCTAACTATCACACAATCCATTCATATTTATTCCACAATATCATGAAAAAATTTATCCTCTCATAATAAATTAACCTAAGGGAACAAAACGTTTCATCAATAATTCATCATCATAATACAAAACCATCAAAATAAATAATAATGATAATAACATAGGATCAAATACATATTTAATCATAAGTGACATCAAATTATGTTATTATAAATTAAATATTCCTTTAATAGATCTCTGAATTATTTCTTGAGGAAAATACCCTTTTCATTTTGAAATAACTTTTTTAAAATCTAAAAACATCAAAAATATTAAGGGAAGAAATTTCTTTAAAAAGAACCACTTAAACTCATTCAAGAATCCTAAAATAACTTTTTTTCATGATGGTGGTATAATTAGTTCATGTGGTATATGTTAAAACTATGACTCCTTTCAATCATTTGATAAAAATCCAAAGTACCTCATTCAAAAATTAACAAGAATATTAATTTTATTTTTTATAGAAATTAGAAAAAAAACATTAATTAAATTTATAAATCAATGTAGAATAGTAAAAATATTCTTAAAATCATTTTAATGAAAATATAGACATAGTATACAATTATTCCTAGCCTAATATAGAAACAAAGGTTTTTTTCCTTAAAATAATTATGTTGTAATCTTTATTAATTAGATAGAGTAAAATGAAAGTTAAACTTTTAATATTTATAAACAAACATATGAGAATAAAATACATGATATTTATGAGAGATAGATAATTTAATTTCTTAATTGTAAATGTAAGCATAAACAATCCTAGAAAAAAATGAGATTGTAACACAAAACCCTTTCCGCATTAGTAATTTTTGAATCATCACATCCATGAAATAAATAAATTCAAATTTAAATTTAAATACTATTACTATATAGGAATTGATTATAATTCCTATATAATATAAATTATATACACCACTTGAAATAATCAAGTGATGAATATGGAATATGTATAACAGAAATAAAAGTGAGATGAGAAACACTTACCACTTCAGTAACTTTTGAAACAGTACACATTGGATGAAACAATTTTTATTATAACATTAAATTTCATGAATTATTATGTATCCATGATATAATATGTAAAATTAGTATTATATACACCTCATAAACATAAATTTTTGCATTACATTGAACACGTCAAAATGAAATAATATTGAGATGAAAACCCTTACCTTAAGTAAATTTTTTAAAGTGTTCTAGCCTCCTGTATAATAAATTGAAATTAATTATAATTATATAAAATATCCATATAAAAACTTTTATTATCATATATTATCCACTTATAACATTTAAACACCCATTTATTAATAATTCTTTATTAAAATCGTCGTTTATGGGTGTTAGTAGTATCATTTTCCATGTAAGTTTGGATTTGGCAGTTCCAATTATTATACTTTTGTAATTTTTATATATTATATATAATTTTAATCATGATATAAATATCATATATATTCATTATATACATATTTATAAACATCCTTAAAAGTTAGATATAGAAAAATGAATTACACCATTCATGGAGACGGTAGTCCGTACATTCACATGAATATTGTTTTCACTTTCCAAAAATAGAAGGAAAGAAAGATAAATAATATTTTATAATTAAAGGATAATAATTATATCATAAATATCATAAAAAATTATTATATCCATCACTATAACCATAAATGTGATATTAATATTGAAAATGAATCATATCAGCAAGTGGAGGTGGAAGCCCATACAAACAATTGAGCGATACTTTCATTTTCCAATTCATGGAAATGAGGAGGAAAATGGTGTCCCATAATCATAGTAACATCTAATAATTATTATTATAATGGATTTATTATTTTATAATGAATAAAATATATTTATAGTAAGTATAATAGGAAATAAAATTGGAAGAGTTGTGTTAAGATTTATACATCTTCTTTAAGAGACCTCATTTGTCTTACACAATAAGCCTTAAAAGATTGGTCTTAGGAGAGGTATAGGGTCCCTTGGATGAACGTAAGTATTATAGTAATTTATTAGTTAAGTTAATTTATAATCTATAAGGATCCACATATTTTAATAATAGCGGGGTGGATGTTTCCTTTTATAAGTGAGGGAGAGGGCACACATTAAATTACTTAGAAAATTTAAATATAATTAATGTATTTATCAATTATAATTCTTAAAAATAGACACATATTTTAAGTTAAAATAATATAAGAAGTAAATATCTTCCAAAAATAAGAATTAGTTATGTTTATGTGGCATTATTACCCTTATATCTTAGTTTAACGCCCCAGAAAACCTTCCTTAACCTTAACCATGGTAACAAATATTTACTTTTTTTAATATTCACTATAAAAAATGAAATCTTCATCATTATTTTTTTTATAAATTATTATTGAATATATGTAATAAATAAAAACAAATATAATTTAGATAAATTTAAAACTAAATTTTAATATAAACTTTAAAAATGCAAAGAAAACCTATTTTTAGATAAATTTATTTTTAAGTATAAAACAAAATTTACTTTTGTTCCTTACCTAGTAAGAACAATACAATAAATATTAAAATATTTCATTAAATATATAATATATTAGCTTCACTATAAACTTTAATAAATAATTATTTATTAAATTTATTATACTAAAAACACATTGCTCACATAAACACAATTTTATGAAAAATGTATTTTTGGCATAAAAATGAACTTCTAACAAAATCAAGTATAATGATAATTATTATGTATTTAATAAGTTTTGTTAAAATTAAATGAAACTTATTTTACTTTAATATAAAACTAAAAATATAATTTTAATTTTAAATTACATGACTTAATGAAAAGAAATTATAGTTTTATAAAAATCAGTATTTTTCACTATTAACCTAAGAATAAATATTTTCCAAAAAAATACCAAATATTTACATGAATATATTTTTGATATGATGATTTCAAAAATGATATTAATTTCATAATATAAATTTCCTAAAAATTGTATAAATAAATTATATATCTTTTTAAAAAAATACAATTAAAACAATTTTTGAAGAGAAAATATTTTTGTAGCATAAAATTACTTTACTAAAAAATGAGTAATTATTTATTTTGAATTAATAAATTATTTTGAATTATATATAACCTTTAATTTTTTTGATAATTTTATTTTTATTTCTGATACCACCAATTTAACAGTTATTTTATAACAATCACACTTAAAAAATATTATTTTTATAGTATAATGTAGTTCACTTAAAGTTAGATGTTTTGTGTTAAGAAAGATATGGATACCATTTTATTTTTAACTAAATTTTATTAGTGTTATATTATTACCCATTTAAATAAATTTCATTATCATATTTTTTATCTTGATAATCAAGGGTTAAATATTTGAAAGTAAAATTGTTGAAAACCCATAACGTAGAAAGGAATTTAAAACTTTCTTTGAAAAGGGTAGTGGGAAATATATAGGTTACTATAAAAAACAGATAATCAAATTCCTAGGCAAGGGTAATATTATATTAAAGTGAAAATATGTACATGGCTAAGAAAGATAATATATAAATAATAATATAGAGTGATAGATAACATATTCATGAAATTATTAATGACCATAAAACCATAAATTACTTAAGGATGAAAAAAACAGTCATTTCATTAGAAATAGCTATACAAATGAAATCTTTTTCATTTTCAAGGTCCTTTTTCCAATATTTGTGGAATTATTTTACCATTTAAAATGAGGAGAAAACATGATTTCCTCAAACACATATATGAAATTTCATCATTTGGTTGTATGTTTCAATTAGCTTCCACCTCTTATTACCCTATATTTCAATAATGAATGAATAATATAAATTTTTAGTGATTTAAGAACTAACATAAATTTATAATATATCCTATGATCTAAAAAATTATGATAAGATATTTCATCTATCTCTATTTTGTTATTGAAACTGATAATGGGTTGTAAAATCTAAGGTAATTCATATGAATAAACCTTTTTTTGAAAGATTAATATTAAATATTTCAATAATAATACACAAAAAAAATATGTCACAAATTTTATAAAATAAATTTATAATATAAAATAGATCATAATTTCATAGACCACACATGTGAATATTTTCACTATATATTCACCTAAAACATGCTAAATAACTTAATCACCATAAAACCTAAATGAAAACATATATTCTTTAAAAAATTAACTCTTTCCTTATTCTTAAAATAAAATAAAAGTTTAAGAACCCATTTCTTCCTTTGAGGTAATTATCTCTTTAATTTTGGTTTAAATACTTAATTATGGCCTAATGTGAATACCCTTTGAGGTTATGGGGGTATCAAGGGTTTTAGTTCTTGTTTGGAGACCAGAACCAATATTTTTGAAAAAATAAGGTAGGTCGCACGGTTATTAGAAACTGTGTTGGACATGACGCATGATTAATAATAACCGTGCGAGAACTAGGACACGTGAAAGAGGATCTAGTATAGTTTTTCAAACTGTAAAGATGGAGGTGCCTTTCTGTGTGATGGCCACTACAGTTTTTGACAGTGGACTGAGAAAAATTTTACGCACAATTTAGAAAATCGTGCACACTAACTATGAGAGGTGCCTCTCCTTATAATGAAGGGAACATTGTTGGAAATTATTTTGGCCAACTCTGTGGCCCAGTATTTTGAGGAAAAATGATTTTTTTCACCTTAAATTATTATATAACCAAAATTTGTTTTTATTTTTCCTCCCATTGGAAAACCTTGAGGTCTGAGAGCTCCCTTTGAAGCCAAATCCTTGGATTTTCCACTGATTATCCATTAGAACTCAGATTCATGCACTGATCATCTCATTGGATTCCTACCATTAAGTAATCCATTCCTTTTATGCCATTATTTGATTAAATTTAGATCAATGGGGTAATTTGGGTGAAAGCTAAAATTCCCTATTTTTATCCTCTTTGTTTGTTCTTAATTTTTCACCTGATTTGAGTCAACTCTTATGGTGATACTAGATGAGATATCTACTATAGACCTACAGTAGGTGGTCTCAAGATTTTTCCTTAATGTAGGGGCATTTATATATATGTCCTAGTATTTCTCACCTGATTTTCTAAGCGACAACCTTGAAATGAAATTTATTCTTTAATTAAAACAGATAGGTATGACATGTATAATAATGAGACTCATTGATAAAAGATTAAATGTTAAAGAGATAAAATTTAAATCACCCCTTGGGCTGAGACTCTTAATTATTTGGACCACCATGGGTGGATTATGAATTGGTTACCTTTTAAGTGTGGTGTTTTCCCCTTTCTATGGAATTTTAAATGATAAATTGTAATTGTAGTTTGATTTGATTAAAGTAATGGAATGAAAGACCATATACCTAGGATATGGACATGTATATGATTACTTAATAATGAGTTTCTTCTTATATTAATATTCCCACATAAGATAATTAAGAGGCTAATCATTTAAAGATTATCCCAAGCTTCATCCACTATAGGAGGTGGGGTTAAATTTAAATGATCACGTTGACGAAATTTGAAATAATTAAATTTTATTGATTGAATGTTTATTATATTCCTTGGTTTATACATGAGTTCATATATGAATGCCATTGATAGACTCATTTTTTTACTACCTTACTTATTCTAGAGTGACACTTGGACCCCGTAGTGGACTACCAAGGATAGACACAAAGTGGATGACTATAATAAGCCGGAGGGAAACTTAGACTCATTATGGTTTTCTAAGGATAGAATCAGAGGAACAATTATATATACACTAGGAGTGAGACCCAATCTCCTTTTTGGAATACCAAGGATATACTCAAATAGATATGATGTTACACCACACCTAGAGTGATACCTTGGTTCTGATGAGGATCTCCATGGATGGTCCTGTAGGGTTTTTGGTTCATGTTATTCCAAGAGCGATATGTGGACTCCAAATAAAGAATTACATGGACAAGATTATGTTATTAATTGGTTAATTAATGAGATGATTTTTATGATGTGTCTTCCAAGACAAATCACATGATTGGATTCAGTCAGAGTCTTATACCATATTGATGGCCTAGTTAGACAGCTCTTGATCATATACCATTTTGAGGTATGATGGGATACACACCAGTTCCCAAAACATAATTATAAATTGACACAGAATAAATTTCCATTAAAAGACTTTCAAGAAGAGTCTGAAGTGGGTAATAGAGGATACGTTTCAATGAAAACATGTACCTTTAAGGTTTTTTTACTTTAATAACTTCTTTCACATAATATATTACTACATGCACATTATTATTATTATATATTCACATATTGGATGACATTATACACCATTGGTGGTGGTCTATTGAGATTTTATCTCACACCCTACTCATTCCACCTTTGGTACCCGAGTGGATTACATAACTGATGGAATATATAAGGGAAAGTTCTGTACTATAGGTTTTTGATTGTTTCTTAAGATAAGTGGAGCATAGAAATGATTTGAGTCTCATGATTCTATATGGAGATATATCTTTTTAATATTTTAGGTATTTTGATACATGTATTGTACCATTTCATATACACCTATTTTGGATTCTTTGTAGACACATGACATGATCATAATTGTATTGATATTACTTCTAGATTTTTATATAAATTTTCCACGTATATTTTTTATTTTATTTATACTATTTTTTGTTACTAGTCCAGTGTTGATAATGTCTATTCCTACTACTTATTCAATGTTTTATTGCATCTGTTATTGATATGTATATTTCGTACAACTACGTTACACTCTGTTAAGATGGAATAGTCTCCCTAAAGACACACCCAAGGAAAAAAACTACTTGTTAGCAAACTATGTAATTTTTAGAGATGTTATTTAGGACATGTGGTCAACTAGGCTCATGGAAAAATTTAGTGGAATCTAGGTTCAGGATGTTATAAACCAGTATTAGAGGGTTTTTATACCTTACTATTTAGCAACAAAATACAAGGTAATTGGAAGGAAATAGAAATTAGAAATGATTTTTGTCTGGGAGTAGCTAACCTATGTATATGATAAATACACATTACCTCAAATAAAAACTTATGATTTCTAGATTTTGACTATTACAGTTGATTTAATTCCACTGTTGGGTGATTCAATTAAATTGTGATGTGATTATTGATATGAATGTGGGTTTTATTTAATGAAACCAGATGAGATAAGGGTATTCCATATCATTCATCCTTTTAGGCACATGTTATAATTTAGAATCCATGAAGTATTCCATGACACATAGGATAAAAAAAATTTATTTCATGATGTTGTGATATTTTCTATTATTTATATACATGTAGTTTTAAAAATGATTTTTCAAGGAATTGTAGAAAATGATGGTATATAGAGTTACTTCTTGAACTTAAGTAGTGTTTTCCTGATTAGAACACATCAATCACCCTAAGAATTTAACTATGGAACATTGTGCCATGGACCATTTGTTACATGGATTGGAATGAGTTATGGTGTGAATTAAGTGGATTCCATATTTAGGTTTATGAAGTGTATATTCCCTTATAATTCATAAGTCAGTACCATCTTGTTTAACCATTTAAAAATTAATTGGTAAATAAATTTGAATTAAAAGGAAATTGAATTTTTTATAGTAGGGAAGTTAAACCAACCCCATAATTAGTAGTGGGAATAATATAGTCTCTCTTGTTTTATTATCATATTTACGTTTCCCTAACCTGATTCAAGGAGCGGGATGAGGGGTTTGATTCTCATATAGGAAGGTTTTTACCTATCCTATTTAATTTTTTCACTTTTAGAAGATATTAAATATTATTATAAGGCATGAACTTGACATTTATAGAGATATTCCACTGTGAAGTCCTCCAGTCTCATGCTAAGAGCTTATAAGTGACCATGATTTGGAGACATTGGGTTGTTGGCTACCAATATATCATATCATGGTGCCATCTGAGGCACCAATGATAGTATCAGACACAAGTACTGATTCATAGTTTCATGAAGGCTTTATGTGTTTCATGTAGACTATTTCGGGAGCACCGAGACCTTCCCCAACCATGGTAGAGTTTATGATTAAGTTCCAAAAGTAGCATCTTCCCATATTTTTAGGGGATGAAATATCATATGATTCAAATTAATGGACAGATGCCATACAATCTATCTTCAAGAATCTTGAGACACCAATGGAGAGGACGGTAAATATTTCTACTTATATACTACATGATCCCTCCAAGAGATGGTGGGATGTCATTACTTAGATTAATAATCATCGAGTGATTCTTCGAGGGATTTTTATATGGTATTCTATAATTAATTCTATACTAAGGCTTTGAGGGATAATAGATTCTAAGAGTTCATGCACTTGGAGCAGTGTGTGTTATCGTTTATGGATTATTTGGGATATTTTACAATCCTCTAGTGTTTTACACCTATTTTGATTGGTGAGGATTTATCTAAAGCCAAGTGATTCGAGGATGGTCTCAAGTATGACATCTGATAATAGGTGAATGTATTTCAGATGACTACCATTTTTGGAATAGTGAATCAGGCACTTATCACAGAGTGTAACCTAAGAGAGGATAGGGGTGTGAGCCCGGGTGGTTTGACATATAGATCTAGTACTACATTGGAAAATAGTAAGAAGAGTCATTTGGAGCTTCCATGTGGTGATATTAGTGGCCAAATCACATAATTAAGTATCCAGGTGTGGTGCCACCAGTGTAGTCGATCATGAAAAATGAGGTCTTAGTGCACAAGAGACCCAGTCGAGTGTTGATACTACAAAAATATGAGCCATATACAACACCTTTTTAGAACTTTTCCTCTAGTATCTAGTGATAGAGGGTCTACACCAACTCCAGTTGTAGGATATGGGTCTATATCTTCTCGTTAGGCAAGGATTTGGAGTACATCCAACCGATCAGGCTAAGTTGGTGGTCATGATCATGGTTGTCAGACCCCAGATTTATAGTTATAGTAGAGTAGATATACTTGGGGTTGCTATGCTATATCACATGGTCACATATAAGGCCAGATATACATAATTAAATTGATAAGAGAGGAGAATAATCCCAAACCTTCTACTATGAGAGGTAATATTCGAGTATCCTCTAATTTAGTATATGTTATTTTTGATACAGGTGATTCTCATAGCATTATATTTATGCCTATAATGGAGATCCTTGGGCACATTTTGTTGTGATATGACAGCTTTATGATGCATGATACTCTGTTGGGAACTCAAATAGAGGATATACTTCAGTTCATGGAGTGTACCCTTGAGACTGGTAGGTGTCATATGGACCTCTTTTTTCCTTGAGGTGATAGGTTTTAACATCATTCTTGGGATAAAATGGTTGGTTTCCATTCATTATTTCCTTTATTTATTTCAGTGAAGTGTGACCTTCACATCACCATATGGTAGATAGTGTATTCATAGGGTTGAATGGGAAGTCCATGAAAGCTGAGATAGAAATGAGCATCATGGGATAGGTGGGATGAAAACCTAGATTGTGAGTTTATACCTATATGACCAGAAAATATATCAGGTGTATTTTCTTCCAGTGGTTATTCATTTCAAGGATGTTTTTCTGGAAAAAAAATTCAGGACTACCTCCAATGAGAGACGTAGAGTTCTCTATCGACCTAGTGTTAGGATTTGAACCAGTATCCATTCATCCTTATAGGATAGATACTACAGATATGAAATAGGTTAAGAGGCAATAAGAGTATTTAGAGGAAAAGGGGTTTATCTGACCCAGTACTTATCCATGGGGTTCACCGATCCTTTTTCTAAAAAATGAAGACGGTGGCCTCAGGATATATGTGGATTTATGGATATTTAACCAACTGAAAATTAAGAACTGATATCCTCTATGACGGATAGATGACTTATTAAACTAGCTATGAAGATCGTGGGTGTTCTTAGAGATTTATTTGAGATCTAGTTATTATCAATTATGTTTCATATCACCAAATATAACTCACATGACCTTTCATAGTAGGTATGGTGTGTATTAGTATTTGGTTATGCTATTTAGCATCATGAACACACCAGTAGTTTTAATGGAACTGATGAACTGAGTTTTCCATCCTTATCTGGATTCATTTGTCATTGTATTTTTGGATGATATCTTGGTGTATTCTTACACTTGACATGAACATTCCAAACATGTTGAGATCATATTGGATATATTGAGAGAGAATCATTTATATGCTATGCTCACAAAGTGCCACATCTGGATAGATCAGATTAACTTACTGGGCCATATTATCTTAATTATAGGATTATCAGTTGACCCATAGAAGGTGAGAGTTGTAGTTTTCCAGGAGAATTCAAAGAAAATATTAGAGATATAGAGTATTTTAGGGTTATCTAGTTATTATAGGTGATTTATATAGGAATTTTCATGCTTAGTAACACCCCATATGGGCTTGACTAAGAAGGTTGTGAAGTTTTTATGGTCATATGTATGTGAGTTATAATTTCAGGATATGAAACAGAGATTGAATTCAGTGACAATACTAATTTTTATATAACTATAGAAGAGTTACACTATTTACTATGATGTATCAGGTATTGGTCTTGGAGATTTTATGATGCAAGAGGAGAGATTCAAGGTGTATGATCATCATCAGTTGAGGGCACATGATATGAATTACCTAATGCACAATCACAAATTAGCTGTGGTTGAACACGAATTTCATTTTTGGACACACTAATTATTGGGAGATCGTTTTGTTGTGTTCATATAACACAAAAGCCTCAAGTATGTTTTTACATAGTGTGATTTGAATATGAAACAATGAAGGTGGGTTGATTACCTTCTATCTTTTAAATGTGATATTCCTGTATGCCTAGTAAAGGAAATGGAGTTCACAATGTATTGAGTAAGAGAACTCAAATACAAGCAGTTCCAGAGGCCAGTAGGAGTGGCATATTATGTTCTTGTTATTTCAGATGCACTTGGAGGTGCAGAATAGTCAAGGGTAGACTTTTTTCATCCTTATCTATTACCTATGCCCTTCTGAATAGAGTGAGGATGAGAAAAATATCAGGTTATGAGGTCCTAGTATTATAGGAGAGTGTCGTAGGTGAGGACCCTACTCTTAGTTGTACCATTGGGGAGGATGAGATTCTATATATACACAGTTGTGTATGGGTTTTAGAATACATGCATGAAGAGTTGATATATGCAATAATTTCATGGTTCAGTTTGGGTAGTGAATCTCAAAATCACCAAGATGTATTGAGATTTACATCACCAATACTATTTGTCAATTATGAAAATAGATGTTTTTGGTTTTTTCATGAGGTGTTACACCCTTCAGTAGGTGATGTAAGAACACTAGTGACTAGATATACTTTTATAGGAACGTCCCATTATCGAGTGGAAAAATAATGGCATTGTGATTGAGTTCATCATCGGTTTACCGAGGTCACGGTGTGGAAAAGATTCTGTTTGGGTTGTTGTTGACAGGATCACAAAGGTTTCTCATTTCCTACCTATGGGATGCTATAAATCTAAGAGACAGTATGTCTTCATAGGTTCCCTCATACTATCATTTTAGAAAGGTATTACTAGTACACTTCATGTTTCTGTCAAGGATGGTAGAGGGAGTTGGGAACATAGGTTATTTAGTACAGTATACCACCCTTAGACTAATGGATAGTTAGAATGCATGATATAGGTGCTTGAGGACTTGTTGAGGGAATATGTACTGGATTTTGGGGGATCTTGGGAGAGGCACATACCCCTTATTGAGTTCTCCTAAAAAATAGATTTTAGGATACTATATAGATAGTTACTTATGAGTATTTGATGGTATTTCATGTCAATCACCCATGTACTGGTTAAAGGTATTAGAGGAATCCATGATTGAACCTCATCTCATATAAGAGACTACAAAGAAGGTTTAGTTGATTCAGAAGAGGATGGATACTACACAATCTCAACAAAAATCTTACATCGATCTCCATCGATAACCTATATAGTTTTAGGTTAGTTATCGTGTCTTTTTACATTTCTCACTAAGGCTAGGACATAGGAGGATCTGAAGATAGGGTGGCCTTTCACCATGATATGTCAGGTCATTCATGATTTTGGAGAGACTTGAGCTAGTAGACTATCAGTTGCAGTTACCATAGAAGTACTAAGTCATGCATGATGTCTTCCATGTATCTCAGCTATGTCATTATCATTTTGACCAATCTCATTCTTTTCATCATAAGGAGGTTGAGTTATAGATGGATGAATCCTTTAAGAGGCATCCTATTCGTATTGTGGATCGTAGCATGAAGGTTCTATAAGGTCAGTCAGTTCCTCTAGTAAGGGTCCTATAAAAGAATGACCATGTATAGGATGGTTCATAGGAGTTAGAGACTGATGTATGAGCACAATGGCAAGATTGTTTCACATATTATGCTTCACAACCCTTGGAAGGGAATTTCATAGATGAATTGCTTTTAGGGGATGTTTTAAGAACATAGTTGTTGATTTAAAGCATGAATCTATTTAATTTTTGTTTAAATGATTAATTATGGACATATGTTAATAAAATTTATGATTATGGGGATATCAGGGGTTTATGGGGCTTCTTCGGATCCTGAAACTAATATTTTTGGAAAAGTAAGGTAAACCACATGGTTAGTATAAATCATGTGGGATAGGACACACGATTATTACTAACCATGTGATACCTATGTAGAGAGTAGGAGGAGCCGGAATGGTTTTTCAAACCATGTGGGTGGAGGTGATCTTCTGTACAATGGCCTCTGTAGATGTTTATAGTGGGATGAGACATGGTTTTCACATGGTTTGGAAAACCCTGTGCACTAACTGTGTGAGGTTCCCCTCCATACAATGAAAGGTAAACATTTGGTGCATGGTTTGTCCAACCATGAGACCCAATATTTTGAGGAAAAAAATAGTTTTCCTTTAAATTGTCTTATAATCTAAATCTATTTTCATTTCACTTCCTATTGGGCACCCGTGAGGTTTTAGAGCACCCTTTGAAGCCAAATCCTAGGATTTACCAACAATTTTCCATATGAACTCATATTTGAGTTCTCATCATCTCATTGTAATCCTACCATTAAGTAATCCATTACATTTGTTTCTTTCTTCATTTAACTTTGAATTGATAGAGTTATTTAGGTGTAATCTAATATTCACTATTTTCTAGTTCTTCGTTCGTTATTCATTTTTCTCTCGATATAAGTCAAATCAAAATATGATACCGAATGAGAACTCTAAAATGGACCTATTGTTGTTCATCTTGTGATTTTACATTAAATTTAGAGTTTTTATATATATATGCCTTTATGCCACATGACTAATTTTCTAAGTGACACTCTAGAAATGGAATTTATCCCTTTATTAAAATGGATAAGTATGTCCTATGAAATTAATGATACTCATTGATAAATAAATAAATGTTTAGGATGTTTAATTTTAATCACACCTTGAGTGATACGATTGATTACTTTGACCACCATGGGTGGAATATAAACTGGTTACCTTCTAATTGTGTCATTTTTCCATTTCCCTAGGATGTTAAATAATTAATTGTAATTTGAATTTGAATTGATTAACTTAAGGGAATTGAAGACCATGTCCCTATGATATGGCCATGTATATTATTTCTTAATCATGAGTATATTTTTATTTTAATATTCCCACATGAGATAATTAAGTGCCTATGCCTTCTAAGCATATCCCATGCTTGAGCCACCATGTGAGGCAAGGTTAAATTGAAATGATCATGGTGATGAAATTTGAAATAATTAAATTATATTGATTGAATTATTGTTATATTCCTTGGGTTACACATTAGTTTATATATGAATTCTGTGGATGGAATCATTTTTCTACTACCTTACTTACGCCCAAGTGACACTTGGAATCCCAAACGGACTGCTAGTGAAGGAATCGAGGGGGTGATTGTCAAACACCTGAGTGATACTTGGACTCCTTATGGTCTTCCAATGATAGAATTAGAGAGAAGATTATATATATTCTTGGATTGAGACTTGGGATCCCTTTTTAGACCGCCAAGGATAGACTCAGATTGAGATGATGGTATACCACACCTAATGCGATACTTGGGTTCTGATGAGGATCTCCATGGATGGGATTTTATGTTGTTTGGTTCATGTTATTATTGTATCGATACATGGATTCTGAATAACGAATTTCAAGCATGGGATTAGGTTATTAATTGATTAATTAATGAAATGATTTATACTATGTGTCAGTGAATCCAAAACACAGTCTAGTATTTATTCATAGTCTTGTACCATATTTATGGCCTGGTTAGGTATATCTTGATCATATACCGTTACGGGGGATGTTGGGATATGCCCCAAGTCCCGAGACATAATTATAAATTGATATATGACTGACTATTCATTTAAAGACTTTATATAAAAGGTTGAAAAAAGTAGTAGAGGAAGGGTGTCGATGAGAACTTAGACATTTATGGGTAGTTTACTTTCATCACTTCTTTCACATATTCTATTACTACCTCCACATATTATTATTAAATCTTCATGGACCGAAGGTAATTAAACACTATTGGTGGTGGCCTACTAGGATTTTATCTCACAGTAAAATCAAGCCATATTTGGTACCCAAAAAGATTTCATGACTATATGTATGGATAAGGTAAAGTTCCCTACTATAGGATTTTTATTGCTGCTTAGGAGAAGAGGAGAACAGGACTAAGATAACGATCGGGATTCTAGTTGGAGATAGATCTTTTTAGTATTTTTGGTATTTTTCCACATATATTATACCATTTCTTATATACATGTGTTGGATGATTTGTAGACACATGAAATGAGTATCATTTTATATGAGATTACTTTTGGATTTTTGTATATACCTATCTCTTGGATGTTTTTATCTGCTTTCTGATATAGAGAGTTACTGGTCTAATGTTGATAGTATCTATTCCTACTACTTATTAATTATTATATTTATTCTTCTATTGATTTATATGTTTTCTAATATTGTGTTATACTCTAGTAAGAGGGTATAATCTTCCCATAGCCACACCCAAGTCCCTCGCTTCTAGTTAGAATCCTCTAGAGTTTGCGTAGATGTACTTGAGGCCATGTGGGAAATCAGGATCAGGGCACTATTTAGTGACCTCCATGTTACATACATTACATAAAGACTATAAAAAATATTTGTTAAATCCAAAAATTAAATAAACTTCATCAAATGTAAAATAAATCACTTTTTTATCAAATTAATAATTAATTTTAAAGTAACTAATAATATCATATTTACATTATGAATATCAATAATATATTTATCCCAAAACAAACTTTATTATCTCAACATTAGGCACATCTTATGGTTTATCTATCCATAAATCATGTGTTTATAATAAATACCACACCCTACTAAATCACTTTTTGGGGGTAATGGCACCATCAAACATTTACTTGAAAAAAATTAATGAAAAAATATTTAAGAATAATCCTTAGATGTTTTATGATTCTTATAACAATAATATCATTGATAAAATACTTATAAAATAAAATTATTGAATCCAAATACATAAAAACTTCAATAAGTCCACATAAAATATTTTTATAACATAGACCCTTCCTTGGTCTAGGAGTTATCCCTTGGACTAGGGAATTAACTCAAATAAATGCCAAGTTCCCTACACATATTACATTTAACTATAAATGGTACCATAGGATTTAATTTATAACCCCCATTTAAATCTTTAGTTTCCTTCAACAATTAGTTGCTTTATTCCATTATTTTCCACAAATAAAACATTTTATTATTCCATTGAGATATTTCCCTTTATGGTTCATTCCAAATTATTATCAAGTAGGAAGATGAATCTTTTTTCCTATATAGTCTTTATAAAACTCCATTTTTCCCTTATTTGGTTCATTAAGAAACTCACTAATGTTTATGATGTTAATAATATATCAAGATAACTAGTTAGGAATAATCAAAAGATTTCTCTTCCATCTCCCATTTAATCTAGTTTCTCAAGGAGATAAACATTTCATCATCCATCACATTTGATGATAAAAGGACTCCTTCTATTTACAAACATTGAATAAAATAAAATTTCATAATGTTAGAAATAATAATCAGATCCATAAATCATATAATCATGAAAATAATTTATAAGATATCTAAATCAGGACAACTTCATTTCAATATATGACACCTTAGGTTTAATACTATTCTATCCATAATCATCATCTACTGAAATCCTTTATAATGGTTGTTATATAAAATGTGAATTGACCAAATAATATTCCCTATGGGTTTATATCTATGTGTGAAGTATAATTCAAACTCATTGTGAACTAGCGATGATTGAGTTAATACACAATCCACCACTTTCAGAGTTGTTACCCCTAAGTTCATCTACGCCACAATTGTTTCCACTTTCAAGTATCATGACATGGATGTATTTTCTAGGAAAACCTCACTCATTAATTTACCATAATGTATGTTTTTGTCCTATAATTAGGCTTGTCCAAAATTTTCTTAGTAAATTTCTCTCATATTAGTTTCCAAAAATAAACAAACCTTTCTTTGATACTAACTAAGGTGACCCAAACATTACATAAAATAATTTTTCTTATTATTACATCAATATTAATCACATATCATTTCTATCCAATCTAGAACTATAAAGTTTTAGTGTATTTGGAAACATGGATACATAAAAAACTAGTACATAAAAGACCTACATCATATCCTACTAAGTCATTCACAACTATTACCCTTCTCAAACATATCATACTTAAAACCATTCTTCAAATCACATGGAAAAGGAAACCCAACAAAGAGTGATCTCAGATGCATGGTAAGGGTAAACAAAGGAGATATTAGTCAATGATTATATGTAATAATATCATGACCATAAGGCTATTATAACATGATGTTAACATTTGAAAATCATACCCATCAATTCCTAGATCATAATCATGATTCATGCAATCAATCTTGAAATTTCATAATGCATGAATCATAAATGAATCAAAGAATATGCTCCATTAGAGAAAAACATTTTGATAGGTTCATATCAAAAAAGAGTGTTATAATGTGTGGTATAATCTTAATAATATGAATATTATATAAATTCTACCTACTAAGACATTTATTAAATGTTATTCTTGAGTTAACCAAGCTTATACCTTATTTGGGATTCGGAAAACCTCTCATGTACCCTTGTTGGGATTGGTATAGGCACACTTGTAACCTATTTGTGGATTGGGATAACCCCACATAAACCCCTTTATCTCATAAAATAGTAATATTTTCCGAATACATTATAGGGATATAACAAACCCACCCATCACACAATCTATTCATATGTGTGCAACAAGATCATGAAAACAATTATCATTTCATCATAGATTAACCAATGGAAAAGAAAACAGGATTCATCAATACTTCATCTTTATAATAACAAAATATCTAGAGAAATAATATGGATGGTATCATGGAACTTTATCCCCAGCGAATTGTATGTAACCTAAAAGGATGTTATCATATATGTAAATACCTTTAAAATATCATGTGAAAATTTCTTAATGAAAATAATCTTTTCAATTTGGAATAAATTATTTAAAATATAACACTTTAAAAAAATTTAAAGAAAATATTTAAATTTAAATCAACCCTATAGATTTTTAAATAAATATTTAAATAATTGAGTCGTCATGATGGTGGAAAAAATCTTTTATGTGATATATATGTTAAAACTTAAATTCCTTTCACAAATTTGAAAAAAGAAGTTAAAATAACCTCATTTAGAAAATGATAAGAAGATTCATTTAAAACATTTTAATATAAATTAAAAAATGAGTAAAAATTAATTTATCCAATCATTTTATAATTTAAAAATAATTCATGAAATTTTATTAAATAAAATATGGATATGGAAGAAAATGATTCTAGATCGAATAGGGAAACAAAGTCAGTTTCCTTAAAACTATTCTTACAAAATTTTGAGTACATAGATAGAGTAAAATGAATGGAAAATTTTAATCTATATAAATTACAATTGTATACTAAAATAAATTATATTTATGAGATATTTATCATTTAATTGCATTATTGTAAATTTAATCATATAGAGTCTTGGTAAAAAAATATTTTGTAACATAAAACACTTATCACATTGGAAACGTTTGAATCATAACCCCAATGAAATAAATAAATTCAAATGAAACTTAAATATAAATTAATATATAGGTATTATTTATATATAATATATTATGGTAATAATATACCCTTCATGAAAGAAAAAAGTGGTAAATATATCATATGTATCACAGAAACAAAAGTGAGATGAAAAACTCTTACCACTTTGGTAACTTTTGTATCAAAAACCATTGGATAAAATAATTTAAATTTTAACTTTAGATAACATGAATTAATAATTATAAATTATATAACATTTAAAAGGATAAATTTATACACCTCATAAACATAAATTTCTGAATAACATAAAACATTTCTCAACGAAACAATATTGAGATGAAGAACCCTTACCTCAAGTTTTACTTGCCTTGTAAGTGATATAAACACTTGTATAATAAATTTAGATTTATTATAATTATTTAAAATAACCATAAAAATAATTATATTATAATATATTATCTACTTATAATAGTTAAAACCCCATATATTAATAATTCATTATTAACATTATCATTTATGATTGTTAACAGTTCCATTTTTCATATAAGTTTTGGTTCGAAAGTTCCAGTCCTTCTAATTTGATTATGGTTATATAATCTATAGAATGGTAATAATTATATAAATATAATATATAATAATTATATAAATATTTACAACTATCCATAGATTTTAGATAAATAATAATTAATTACTCTGACCATGGAGATGGTAATCCGTACAAACGCACGAACATTGTTTCCATTTTCTAAAGAAAAAAAGGAAGAAAAGACAATTATAATTTTATCTTTAAATAATAATACTTTTAACATAAATATCATATGTGTTTATTAAATACATATTTATAACCATAAATTTTTGTTGGTTGTGTAAAATTATTCATATTTCTATGTGTAGCTAGTAGTCCACACATATACACGATTGATACTTCCATTTCCCATTCGATGGAAAAGAGGTGAAAATGGTTTTTAAATAATAAAAATAAAATATTAGTTTATTTATGATACTAGATTAATTATATTAGTAAGGATAAAGTATATATAAATTAATTATAAGAATAAATTAAATTGAAATTGCTCATTTAATATTTATAACTCTTCTTTGAGAGACGTCCTTTGAATTACACCTTAATCCCTGAAAGATTAGCCATAGGAGAAGAACATGGGATCTAGGATGAAGTGAAAGAATCTATTAAGGTATTATGATAAGTATTTTAGAATCTATAAGGATCCAAATGTTTTAATATGTGAGCTGAGTATGTGTCCATTTATAAGTGATTAAGAGGAAAAACATGGAATAACTTAAAAAATATAAATATAATTAATTTATTTCCCAAGTCTAATGATTCCAAATGGTTACGTATTCGAAGGAAATATAATATTGGGTCTAAATATATTTAAAAAATATTAATTATATAACTTTATATAGAATTATTACCCTTAAATCAGAGTTTGACCACCATGGTAAACCCGTTTTAACCTTAAACACAGAAACAAATTTTTACTGTTTTTTACTATTCATTATGACCAAAATTGAAAGTGGCCTCATTAAAAAAATCCATGATAATAGAAAATTTTGAATTCAATTCATCAAATTAAATATCTATAATCTGAAAATAAAATTTAAAATAAATGCACAAAACATAATGGAAAATCAATTGTTTTTAAAAAAATCATTTTTAGTATAAAACTAAATTTAATTTCATTTTTGGCTAGTTAACATAACCACCCATTACACAATACAATCATATATATATTCCTTAAGATCATGAAAACATTTATCATTTCATCATAGCTTAACCCACAGAAAATTAAACAGGTTTCATTAATATTTTATCATCATAATCACAAAATAGATAGAGAAAGAATAAGGATAGTATTATTGGATTAAATAACTATTGAAAAATAAGTATAAGTTAAGTATGTTATTATATATTACATTTTTTTTAAAGATAACTGGAATATTTCTTGAGGAAAATAACATTTTTATTTTGAAATAACATTTTAAAATATTAAATGATTAAAAATATCACGGAAAAAGTTTCATTTAATGGAAAAATTGAAACTTCTAAGGGAATATTTAAAGAATCGTGTGCTATTGAATACTATAAAATCCATTTTTTGTTATATATTAGAACTATAATTCCATTCACAAAATTGATAAAAATTAAAATGTACCATGTTCTGAAAATAACAACAATATTATTTTTAAAACTTTTTATATAAAGTAAAACATTGGTAAAAATGAATTTAATAAATCATTTTAAAACAGTAAAAATAGTCTTTAAAACATATTAAAGAAAATATGGGCATGCAAGAAAATGATTCTTGACCGAATAGATAAACAAATTTAGTTTTCCTTAAAAAAAGTCTTCCATACTTTTGAGTACATCGAGAGATAAAAATTAAAGAAAATCTTTTAATATATATAAATAAATATAGGATAAATAAATAAATGATATTTATGATATATATATCATAAAATTTCAATATTTTAAACTTAATAATAAACAATCTTGATAAAAGTTATATTATGACATAAAACCCTTACCACATTGGTCACTTTTGAAAAATAACCCCTATGAATGAAATAAATTAAAATGAAACTTCAAATACCAAGAATATAAAGTAATTAAGGATATATCATATCAGATAGGTATTATATACACCAAATTAAATAAATAATGGTCGAGCGTTGCATATATCTCACAAAAACAAAAATGGTATTAGAAACCCTTACCACTTTGGTAAATTTTGAATCAAAAACCCATTGGATGAAATAATTTGAATTGTAACCTTAAATAAAATTAATTATTTGGGATATCTGATATAAAATTTAAAAGTGGTGGAATATAAACATCAATAACATAAATAATTTCATATCATCTAACATGTATTAACAAAACAATATTGCGACGAAGAACCCTTACCTCATGTATGACTTTATTTTCAAGAACTATAACCTCCAGTGGAAAAAATTAAACTGATTATAATTCTATAAAATGACCATATAACTACTTATATTATCATATATGAAACAATTATAATATTTCAATACCCATTTATTAATAATTCTTTATTAAATTCATTGTTTTTGGGTGTTAAAAGTTTCATTTTTCTGGTAAGTTTCTGTTCGACAATTATGGTACTCAAAAATTAATCATTGTTTCATCATATTTATATTTTTAATAATCATATAAATATAATATATATTAATTATTTAAATATTTTAACTATCCATCATATTTATTGTTTTTGGGTGTTAACAGTTTCATTTTTCTAATAAGTTTCTGTTCGACAATTATGGTACTCAAAAATTAATCATTGTTTCATCATATTTATGTATATGGTTCTTGTATAATTTAATAAATATTATTTAACTATTATAAATAAGTTTAACGTATCGTCGACCACATAAAAGTACAAGGTAAGGGTTAATTTTACAATCTCTTTATTATCTGAGGTTGTTTTTACCCAAGTATCTACTGGGACCTCTTTATCATCCACATCCGTGTTTTCATAAAAATTTATTTCAAAACATTTTAATATTTACTATATTATGGGTTAAAGTCATTTATACCCTTATTTGACCTTATATGTTTTGAATGAAATCTTTTCGTCGTGTTCCAAACAAGGTACTTTATGACCTTTTCTATAAAATTAAGGTAAGAATGTCTTTTTAACTTATACGGCGGGTGCAGCTATTTGGCATCGTTATAACATCGTCGAAGATTACCTTAAAATCTTATAATAATATTTTCAAAATAAATATTTTCTTTTTTAATTATGTGACTCTTACATGATTTCAAAATAGAAAGAGATATTTCTCTCAAATAGTTTTGATTTCATCTATGTCAACATCTTTTGATAAATTTTATACTTGTTTGAAGTTAATTTATTCTGATACAAATGTCCCATATTGTATTTGTGTTTTTGTGATATGTTTGACTATGGATGTGTTATTTTTATACCATTCATGGTTTATGGTTAAAGTATTCACATTTTGTATGCTAGTTTTAATATGAATGTTTATGTTATAATTTAACATTTTCATACGAGGAATGTATTAGACTTAGTAAGTGACGGGTGGAGCCTGCTATAGGTCCTCGATGCATCGGTAGGTATCACGAGACAATTTGACATCGAATTGGCCGAGGCATTTCCCAATTTGATATATGGTTTTCGTCGTGGCCTAAATCATTTTTAGAGGTTTTGTCCAAGGCCATGAAAAAATGTTTCAGAATGTCCGACATTATACATTCCCTCATTATGAAAAAAATATTGACGGTTCATGTGGTTATTAGACTAGTAGAATTCCCATGATTATGTTTTATTATGTCATTATTTAATCATCTCATATTCTTACCATAAAGTGTTCATTCTTTGAGTGACATGTAGGAATAATTTAGGAGGATTGGATGTTTCTGATGGAATAAATTAGTGTCGTATTTCTTTTCAAGTTGTAATGATTTAACTTATGTATGTATATTGTTTCCAATAATACTAAACTAATCAGTATTTAGGCTAGGGTGAATTATCCTATAGTGACTTCATTTTTGGATTCGGAATATCGAAATTAGCATAGGGTGAATTTTTGTTATATTTCTGAAAACATTCAATTTTTTATGAATAGTTAAAAACACTAAGTTATTAGTTAAAACCATCTTTTTATTTAAATAATAATTTATTTTCCTTAAAATTATTTTAGGTCAAAATAGATACATAATAACTATATAAGTTCAATGTAATTCATTGGAGTCATCTTATAATAGTTTTAGATATATAAAAATTTTATTGAATTTTTACCGTCTTTTACCCACCTCCTAGGAGCATTTCCAAATTTACATAAATATTAATTTTACCGCTTCTGGGAGTGAAATTTTGAAAATATGAGAGACACAGGTAATATCAAGGAGTAAAATGTGGTTTAATAAGATAAATATAATTTTTGGTGAACAGTAACTTTTTACTTTTATTTACCACGGTTAAAAGTAAATAGGGTAATTAAGGGTAAAAATGATATTATTATTACACTAAAACATGTCTTAATTCTATTTGATAAGTATAATTCGACCAAAAACAACCTTAGTAATATTATATTATCATTTATATCCACTTGTATTAGATTAGGACATTTATTATTATTTTATTTAAAGAAGAGTAAAAATAGTTAAAATCCATGTTTAATAACTAAAACATTTTTAATATAGGTTTATACATAAGATAAAATTAACTATAAATATTAATTAGAAAGATAAAAATATTCCTACATAATGGTGTTTTATTTATAATTTTTATACATTAAAATTTTTAATTTATTTATGACACAATAATGATGCAGTAATTCCCTTATTAATGAAATATTAACATAATTGATGTTATAAAAACCCAAAGAAATGTAATTTGAGACTTTTTATGAATTAAAATAATTTTCTAGGTTAATATGACATGTTATTATTTATTAAATTAACATCCTTATAATTTATAATGTTGTTATGAGTTTCACAAAAATCAATTACCAAATAGTGTCAAAATTGACATAAAATAGTTTTTTAAAAAACTATTATATTATTAATTGATATTGTATTCCTAAAAATCTGAGGTTTGGCCAAATAACTTATATAATTTTATATATAATAATAATGAAAAACTTGGGGTTCGTTTGTCTTGTTATAGTAGGTTTATTAACCATATAGTGTAAGAAAACAAGAAGACACGGTAAAGGTTAAATTATTTAACATAGAGTTAAATCTAAATTATAATGTCAAAATAGTAACCTAAACTTGTCTAAAACCTATTGGTTGAGAGTATTTAGACCCATACCCACTTTATCTTCTAAATAAATTAATTTTGAGCTATTATAAACTGAATATGGCTTTATTATAAAATAATATTTTAAGTTTTTTCTAGGGTCCCCTCTCCTCCCTTATAAAAGGGCACCTCCTCCCTCTTCTCTTTACACAATTTTGATCTTTAAAACTCAGAAAACCCCTGCCCATTTCCCTTATCAACTTCCCTAGAAATATTATAGAGGTTCTGGTCTCCTCAAAAGACCAAATCTAGTGTCTTAAGTGGAATCTTAAAAGAGGTCTGTCGAAGAAGAGGTAATCTCTTCTACCGATTATTTCAAGTTTCTTTCTTCTTCAACTTCTTCTTATTTATTTGTTTCATCATAAATTAATAACATCAGTATAACTCATATACTGATATGTTATTATAAATATTAAACAACCCTATTTTACCTTCTATTCATCCTACAAAAAACGAAATCACTGGGCGTGCGTACGTACGGAATACCGTCTCCACGCCTTGGTGTAATCTGTTTTTCCACCACCACATTACATGGATGGGTATAATGGTGTAAAGAATAACTATATATAGTTATTATAACATCATAATGATTCTGATATATTATACCGTCCACTCCAATTCAATTCAATAATTATGGGAATGATATCATCGCTTGTGTGTACGTACGGATTGTCGTCTCCACGATGCAATGAGATTCATTCTCCATGTTAACCACTCAAAAATGATTATAAAGTATATATAATGAATAATAGTGAAATATATTACATGATAAATCTACTATATTTATGTATATATATATATATGTCATCTAATTACTTCCATTAAATTCAACAAGGAAAAGAAAACAGCATTCATGTGTACGTACGACCTACCGTCTCCATGAACAATGTATTTCATTTCATTTATCTATCTATTATATATATATACTAAATATATATGATATATAAATCATGATTTACATTCTGGAAGTAATTGAATCAGGATATAAGTAATAATAATATCATGAACAACAAGTCCAAACACGTAAAATATATAAATCAATTTTACCCAAAACGCTGCTTTAACATGGAATTTACAAAAGAATGGATAATATAAAGTCATAAGTGAACCATATATGATATCATAATAATGAATATGATTCTGTAATTAGTCAATGACATTATTTAAATCATTATATAGGAGTATCGGATACGTATGAATCATATCGGACCTAAGGTAAGGGATAACTTTTCCAATCTCATTTTTATCCAAGATTGTTTATACGTAAGTATTTACTAGGGTTATATTTTTCATCCATGCCCATAAAATGTTTTTAAAAAAGTGTTTAATTTTCTTCCATGTATTTTTAATGTAATTTTTACCCCTCTTTGACTTTTACATTGTGTTATGGAAGGAATCTTTCTTTTGTTTACCATATGAGGAACTTTTTGACTTTTCCAGCAAAATTACGAGGATAATGTTTTTTTAACTTATACGGCATGAACAGATTTTTATGGTTTCATAACACCATACTTTCATGAATCTTAATCTACATAATTTCATGACTATTTTCAACAAAATACTTTTCTTTTAAAATTTCATGGCATTTTGTGAAAAGAAAATTATTTTGAAGAAGAAAGGATATTTTCATCAAGAATTCATTTCAAGTGTTTTATCAAAATTATTTTCCATCTACAATAACATAGGGCTCAATTTCTATCCCTATTTTTACAATGATTTGATTACGTTATGATGGAATTATTTTTATGAACTCCTTTTATCTTATTTGGTTTATGTTATGATGGCATGATGTTTATCAATCCCATTTTTTATTACATGGGTTATGCTATGATATATGATTTATGATTTTGTGGAACTCATAAGAATGGTTTCATTATGAGATGGGTGGGACCTATATCTCCCTCCAATGCATTGGGTAAAGTTTTATATCTAATGAGATAGACATGGATGTAACGGTAAGTTAATCTAGTTTAGTAATACAGGAGTGGAACGAGGAGTGAACTCAATTCAGAAAGGGACTTTGTCCACTAAGATGGTCTTGGTAGAAATTCCTTGGATACTATGGAAATCATATCATGTGCTTAATGGTAGCCACAATTACATGTTTTATTCCCTTGCTATTTTATCATGATTGATGTTCCTTTATGATCTAATCCTTACGTACTACCATGATGTATTTCACAAATCAATATTTTGATGTTTAAACATTATGTTCATGTTTTGAAGTTCAAATGTATAGGGTTGGTTTTATTTTCTCCATGCTTACCCTTACTGGTCATTTGAGCTCACCATTTATATGTTTTCTTTTCCCCAGGATATAATGAAAGGTTTTAGTTAAGAAAAAAATGGGAGATCTTTATGGGAGATGTTGAAGATCTTTCACTAAGATTAGAATATTATGTTCCAAGTTTCCAAAGACACTAAACTATTACGGTCCTTTGGTGTCTGTTTTTTGTTATCTATTAAGTATTCTGCAAAAGTAATGTAATTTTGTTTTTACATCAAGCTTTGGGTCTCTATATTTGGTTTTAGAGGAAAGGTTTAGTTATCCTTTGGAAACTAGGATGTGAAAACTTTAGTGAGATCCCTAGAGATATTTCTAAGGTATGTCTAGGGATGTCCCTAAGGTTAAGTATAACTATAGGTTATAGTACTAGGATTACGGTAATGATCATAGAATTAAACCTAAGATGTTAGATATTGAAAGTACTTCCCCTTTATTAAGTTGTTTTCCTAGAATGATTTCTTCCTCTCACACTTTTCTTTTTGGGTTTTAGATGATGGATGGAACCCGAAGGAACCATGTTGATCAATGTAATGGACAATGAAATGATTGTCCTACTAAGATACCAAATGTTATGGGATATGGAGTGAAAAATATTATTTCTATACTTACACAAGCTATGAATCATTCTGGATTTTCAAATGACCAGAGAAGGGAACAATATTCTATGGAGTCCTTCATGAGGTAATGTGCATCGTCTTTCAATGGGTCTTCTGATCCACTTGTTGCTGAACAATGGATCAGTACCATTGAAAAGATATTTTCCATACATCGACGTTCAGAACATGAAAATTTCATTTTAGTTGTTTACCATTTAGAAGGTGAAGCAGACCAGTGGTGGACTCTTATTAATAATACAAGTCCCCAAGATGAAATTGAATCTATGGAATGGGACGAGTTCAATAACTTGATTTTCAGTAATTACTTACCTCGTATTATTTGAACAAAGATGGAAGATGAGTTCCTTGAGTTTAAGCAAAATGATGATGAATCTGTTGGTATATACAAAGCGAATTCTACAAGTCTTGCAAGGTATGGATATAGCTTTATCATCCAACCTGAAAGTAAAGTTGATCGATTCTTCAGTGACTTAAAACCAAGTCTTCGAAGGGAATTAGCTATAAGAGACTTCAGTAGCTATGAAGATATTGTGATTTGTGCTATCAAGGTAGAACTAGATGTTGGTGTAACATATCCATCTCATGGTTTTGACAAGAAACGAAAGATGGAGTTCAAGGAGAAATCTCAGATCAATGGGGGAAAGAATATGAATGTTTCTTTATGCACAAAGTGTGGAAAGAAGCATGGTGGAGATTGCATAAAAGGTACTAGAAAATGTTTTAAGTATAGAAAATAAGTTCATCGAGTAGTTGAGTGTCAAAGTAATGGTAAAAAGGTTGATAATGATTTGAATAGAGAAAAGACTATAAATAAAGCTCCACCAACACTTCAATGCTTCAAGTGCAAGGAAATGGGGCATTATGTTAATCAATTCCCTAATCCAAGGGTTAATGATGATCGACGTGAGAAACCTCTTAAGTCAAAGGACAAAGGGAAGTCACATGTGATCACTATTACCAATGTTGAGTATGAAAATGGTGTAGTGGAATTATTATGTGTTTATGTAATGGGATTCCAAAATAATGTTGTGGAATCTAATTTATAGTACTTTGGAATATTGGAATATCTATTTATTGGTTTATTATGGTTTTCAAAAAATATATGGTACTGTAACCATTAAAAGTAATTCAAATATTTTTTAAAGCCGATGATATGAGCATAATGAAGGGATAAGTAGAAAATAATATTAATGATCTCATGACTAATATAAGAACAGAGTGATATCATGGTTTGAGTATATAGAGATTTTGGGATTTTGGTATGTGGAAAGTGTTAAATTTTGACAGCATTCATTTTTTCACTAAGGCTCAATGGGTATTCATTTTTCAAGAGAATACATTATTAAGGTATTCACATGTTTTTAATTTGAACAACAAGATATATCATATGATATATGGGGGATAAATGATGGTATTCACATGCTCGATAGATGACATCTCTAGTAATTGTTTTCTTTATACTATGAGCTTGGACAAAAGTATTTTGGATAAGCCTAAATATTGGAATGGATTATGTTAGACATAAGTTAGTATTTTTTAAGGCTAGTTTTTTTTTCGATATTATTGATGGAATGTTATAATAGTGTAGTTTTAGAAAAAGGGACAACCTGCAGGACGGGCGACAAACGTCACGTTGGAAAAGGTTGGGAGAATAGAACCCAGAACTGAAGTGTGAAAGGCCTTTATTACCTACTACTGGCCTACAAGAATTCTCTAGTTAGTATAAACTAATTTTATTTTATTAAGAGGTATGATAGATGAAGTATAAGTCCATTTTTTGAATCATATAAGATTAATCTCACCATATATGGACTTATGTATATTTAATAACTTATGCTAACATTTTTTTGATAGAAATAGATGGAATGACTTATCATTCTATCGCATGATCTGCTAACACTTCATGAATGATAGATTCAACTTCATTTCTTTAAATAGAGATGAAGTGTAAATTTTTCATGGAATGACCAATGATGATAATACAATGAAATCAAGTAAGTATTTCTCCTTATGTAAAAAATCATCAACGTTAGGGAAATGAACTTCAAAATAAAAAATGTTGTCCTAGTACCCTTATATCGGATGAATCAGATGGTACCTTTGATCAACACAAATTTATGGCTTTGTGATTGTTGGCTTTTTTATAGCCATGTTCTCTACCACTCTCCATCAGAACTTGATGGTTAGATTTCTTTTCCATATCCATATTTTCACCTATGTTCTCCTATGTGGAAACCCAAGGATAAGTTAATTTGGGTAACCATTACGTTTCATACATTAGTTTTAAAATTAACTTTTAGTATTCCTTTTTACAATGTGGGTTTCTATGAAATTAACTTTCAAGTAGTAAACAATTTATAACCCTGACGAATTTTGAGGGAGAAATTCATTTTAAAGGGGGTAGAATGTAACACCACGAGATTTTAGGGGAAGTATTCTTTTTAATTCATTTTGTGTCTTTTGTTGTATGCTACACCAATATTATCTTGTGCTATACGCAACACCATATTAGCTTGCAGTATACACAATACTAATCTTGCATCGTGTTACAGACAATTTCAAGTTTGTTTGATAGAAGTTATTCTACACAACATTGAGTTTATATAAATATATATTCAATGTATAAATGAAATATGGTTGGATTCTATTGTACGCAACAACAAAGGAATCTTTCACTACATGCAACCCCGACTTGGCTTTCATTACACGCAATCACAACCTTCCATGATAGTGTGAGTTGTACGCAATACTGAGCTTCAGTAAACAAAGATATATTATTAAAATATTATATAAACTAGCCATTATGAATAGTAATACCCAATTTTTGAAATTTTATAAAAAATATTTTCATAATGGACTTCTTTTTTGGATTCGGAATATCTAAATTATCCTAGGGTGAATTTTTGGTATTTTTCTTGAAACTTTCAATTTTTGATGAATAGTGAAAAACACTGAGTTATTGGTTAAAACCGACTTTTTATTTAAATAATAATTTATTTTCGTTAAATTTATTTTTGGTCAAAATAGATACATAATAACTAAATAATCTCAGTTTAATTCATTGGTGTCATTTTATAATAGTTTTAGATATATAAAAAGTTTCTTGAATTTTTACCGTCTTTTACCCACCTTCTAGGAGCATTTACAAATTTACATAAATATTAATTCTACCACTTTTGTGAGTGGAATTTTTAAAATACAAGAGAAATGGCTAAAATAAAGTAGTAAAATTTGGTTCAATAAGATAAAAATAATTCTTGGTGAATAGTAACTCTTTACTTTTATTTGCCACGGTTAAAAGTAAATAGGGTAATTAAGGGAAAAAATAATATTACTATTACCCTAAAACATGTCCTAATTCTATTGGATAAGTATAATTAGACCAAAAACAACCTTAGTAATAAAATATTATCATTTAGGTCCACTTGGATTAGATTAGGACATTTATTATTATTTTATTTAAAGAAGAGTAAAAATAGTTAAAATCAAAGTTTAATAACTAAAAAATTTTAATATAGGGTTATACATAAGATAAATTCGACTATAAATATTCATTATAAAGATAAAAATATTTCCTACATAATGGTATTTTATATATAATTTTTATACATTAAATAATTTAATTTATTTATGACAAAATGATGATGTAGTAATTACCTTATTAATGAAATATTAACATAATTGATGTTATAAATACCCAAATAAATGTAATTTGAGACTTTTTATGAATTAAACTAATTTTCTAGGTTAATATGAAATTTTAGTATTGATTCAAATAACATTTTTAGAATTAATAATGTTGTTATGAGTTTCACAAAAATCAATTACCAAATAGTGTCAAAATTGACATAAAATAGTTTTTAAAACAAATATTATATTATTAATTGATATTATATTACTAAAAATCTAAGGTTTAAAAACATTACTTGTATAATATTATATATATTAATAATGAACCACTTGGGGTTAGTTTGTCTTGTTATAGTATGTTTATTAACCATATAGTGTAAGAAAACAAGAAGACATGGTAAAGATTAAATTATTTAACTTAGAGTTGAATCTAAATGATAAGGTTAAAATAGTAAACTAAACTTTTCTAGAACCTATTGGTTGAGATTATTTAGACCCATACCCACTTTAACTTAGAAATAAATTAATTTGGAGCTATTATAAACAGAATATGGCTTTATTATAAAATAATATTTTATGTTTTTTCTAAGGTGCCCCTCTCCTCCCTTATAAAAGGGCACCTCCTCCCTCTTTTATTTACACAATTTTGAGCTTTAAAGCACGGAGAACCCCTAAAAATCTCCCCTTTAAACTTACCTAGAAACATTATAGAGGTGTGGTTCTCTTCAAAAGACCAACTCTAGTGCCTTAAGAGGAATCTTAAAAGAGATGTGTTGAAGAAGAGGTAATCTCTTCTACCGATTCATTCAAGTTTCTATCTTCTTCAACTTCTTCTTCTTTATTTTTTTCATTGTAAATTAATAAAATAATTATCACTAATATACTGATATGTTATTATAAATATGTAACATCCCTATTTCACCTTCTATCCATCCTACGAAAAAACAAAATCACCGCGCGTGCATACGTACGGAATACCGTCTCCACGCCGTGGTGTAATATGTTTTTCCACCACCACCTTACTTGGATGGGTATAATGGTGTAAATAATAACTATATATAGTTATTATAACATCATACTGATTCTGAGATATTATATCATTCACTCTAATTCAATTCAATAATTATGGGAACGATATCATTGCTCGTGCGTACGTACGGATTACCGTCTCCAAGACTCGATGAGATTCATTCTTCATGTTAACCACTCAAGAATGATTATAAAGTTTATATAATGAATAATAATGAAATATAAGACATGATAAAGCTACTATATTTATGTATATATATATATATGTGTCATCTAATTACTACCATTCAAGTCAATAAGGAAAAGAAAACAGCGTTCATGCGTATGTAGGGCCTACCGCCTCCATGAACGGTGTATTTCATTTCATTTATCTATCTATTATATATATATACTGAATATATATGATATATAAATCATGATTTAAATTCATTAAGTAATTAAATCATGATATAATTAATAATAAAATCATGAACAACAAGTCTAAACACGTACGATAAATAAAACGATTTTACCCAAAACACTGCTTTAACATGAAATTTACAAAAGAACGGGTAATATAAAGTCATAAGTGAACCATATATGATATAATAACAATGAATATGATTCTATAATAAGTCAATGACATTATTTAAATCATTATAAAGGAGTTTCGGATACGTACGAAGCATATTGGACCTAAGGTAAGGGATAACTTTTCCAATCTTGTTTTTATCCAAGATTGTTTATATGTAAGTATTTACTAGGGTTATATTTTTCATCCATACCGATAAAATGTTTTTCATAAAGTGTTTAATATTCTTCCATGTATTTTTAAATTCATTTTTACCCCTCTTTGACTTTTACATTGTGTTATGGAATGAATCTTTCTTTTGTTTACCATACGAGAAACTTTTTGACTTTTCCGGCAAAAGTACGAGGAGAATGTTTTTTTAACTTATACAGCATGAACGTATTTTTATGGTTTCATAACGCCTTATTTTCATGAAGCTTACTCTACACGATTTCATGACTATTTTAAACAAAATCCTTTTCTTTTTAAATTTAATGGCATTTTGTGAAAAGAAAATGATTTTGAATAAGAAAGGATATTTTCTTCAAGAATTCATTTCAAGTGTTTTATCAAAATTATTTTCCATCTAAGATAATATAGGGTTCTATTTCTATCCCTATTTTTACATTGATTTGATTATGTTATGATGGAATTATTTTTATGAAGTCCTTTTATCTTATATGGTTTTTGTTATGATGGCATGATATTTATGAATCCCATTTTTATTACATGGGTTATGCTATGATATATGATTTATGATTTTGTGGCACACATAAGAATGGTTTAATTATGAGATGGGTGGGATCTATATCTCCCACAAATGGATTGGGTAAAGATTTTTATCTCATGAGATAGACATTTCTGGAATGGTAAGTCAATCCGATTTAATAATATAGGACTGGAATGAGGAGTGAACTCTATTCAGAAAGGGACTTTGTCCACTAAGATGGTCTTGGAAGGAATGCCTTGGCTATTATGGTAATCATATCATGTGCTTATTGGTTTCCAAAATTACATGTTTTATTCCCATGCTATTTTATCATGATTGATGTTCCTTTATGATATATGTCATACGTACTGCCAAGATTTATTTTACAACTTAAGATTTTGACGTTTAAACATTATGTTCATGTTTTTAAGTTCAAATGTATGTGGTTTGTTTTATTTTATCCATGCTTACCCTTACTGAGAATTTGAGCTCACAGTTTATATGTTTTCTTTTCCCTAGGATATAAATAAAGGTTTTAGGTAAGAAAAAAAAGGGAATATCTTTAGGGGAGATGTTGAAGATCTTTCACCAAGATTAGAAGATTATGTTCCAAGTGTCCAAAGACACTAAACTATTACGGTCCTTTGGTGTCGGTTTTTTGTTATGTATTAAGTATTCCACAAAAGTAATGTAATGTCTATGTATATCGAGCTTGGGGTCTCTACAGTTGGTATCAGAGGAAAGGTTTAGTTAACCTTTGGAAACTAGGAAGTGAAAACGTTAGTGAGATCCCTAGATATATTAATAAGGTATTTCTAGGGATGTCCCTAAGGTTAAGTATAACTATAGGTTATAGTACTAGAATTATGGTAATGATCATAGAATTAAACCTAAGATGTTAGATATTGAAAGTAATTCCCCTTCATTAAGTTGTTTTTCTAGAATGATTTCTTCCTCTCATACTTTTCTTTTTGGATTTTAGATGATGGAGAGAACAAGACGGAACCGTGTTGATCAATGTAATGGAAAATGCAATGATTGTCCTCCTGAGCAACCAAATGTGTTGGGTGATGGAGTGCAAAATCTTATTTCTATACTTACACAAGCTATGAATCATTCTGGATTTCCAAATGATCAGATAAGTGAACAATATTCTATTGAGTCCTTCATGAGGCAACATCCACCATCTTTCAATGGGTCTTCTGATCCACTTTTTGTTAAACAATGGATCAGTACCATTGAAATGATATTTTCCATACTTCACTATTCAGAACATGAAAATGTCATTTTAGCTGTTTACCATTTAGAAGGTGAAGTAGACCAGTGGTGGACTCTGATTAAAAATACAAGGCCCCAAGATGAAATTGAATCCATGGAATAGGATGAGTTTAAGAACTTGTTTTTCAGTAAGTACTTCCCTCATATTCTTCAAAAAAAGATGGAAAATAAGTTCCTTGAGCATATGAAAAAGGATGATGAATCTATTGGTATATATGAAGCAAATTTTACAAGGCTTGCAAGCTATGCATCTAGATTTATCATCCTACCTGAAAGTAAAGTTGATCGATTCTTTAGTGGCTTAAAACCAAGTCTTCGAAGCACATTAGCTATAAGATACTTCAGTAGATATGAAGAAATTGTACATTGTTCTATCTAGGTAGAACTGGAATTTGGTGTAACATATCCATCTCATGGTTTTGACAAGAATCAATAGATGGAGTTCAAGGAGAAATCTCATAACAATGGTGAAAAGAAGATGAATGTTTCTTTATGCTCAAAGTGTGGAAAGAAGCATGGTGGAGATTTCCTAAAAGGTACTAGAAAATGTTTTACGTGTGGAAAAGAAGGTCATCGATCAGTTGAGTGTCAAAGTAATGAGAAAAAGGTATCTAATGATGTGAATAGAGAAAATACTACAGAGAATGCTCCACCAACACTTCAATGCTTCAAGTGCAAGGAAATGGGGCATTATGCTATTCAATTCCCTAATCCAAGGGTTAATGATGATCGACGTGAGCAACCTATTTAGTCAAAGGACAAAGCTAAGTCAAAAGTGATCACTATTAGCGATGTTGAGTATGAAAACGATGTAGTGTAATGATTATGTGTTTATGTAATGGGATTCCAAAATAATGTTGTGGAATCTAATTTATAGTACTGTGGAATATTAGAATATCTATGTATTGGTTTATTATGGTTTTCAATAATTCTATAGTACCGGTAACCATTAAAAGTAATTCAAATATTTTTTAAACAAGATGATATGCACATAATGAAGGGATAATGAGAAAATAATATTAATGATCTCATGACTGATATAAGAACAAAGTGATATCATGGTTTGAGTATATAGAAACTTTGGGATTTTGGTATGTGGAAAGTGTTAAATTTTGACAGCATTCATGTTTTCACTAATGTTCAATGGGTATTAATTTTTCAAGATAATACATGATTAAGGTATTCACATGTTTGTAATTTGACCAACAAGATATATCGTATGATATATGGGGGATAAATGATGGTATTCACATTCTCGATAGATGAAATTTTTAGTAATTGTTTTCTTTATACTATGAGCTTGGATAGAAGTATTTTGGATAAGCCTAAATACTGGAATCGATTATGTTGTACATAAGTTAGTATTTTTTAAGGCTAGAACTTTTTTTTATATTATAGATGGAATGTTATAATAGTGTAGTTTTATAAAAAGGGGACAACCTGTAGGACGGGAGAAAAACTGTCGCATCAAACAAGGTTGCGAGAATAGAACCCACAACTGAAGTGTGACAGGACTTTATTACCTACCACTGTCCTACAGAAAGTCTCTAGTTAGTAGAAACTAATTTTATTTTATTAAGCGTTATGATAGATGATGTATAAGTCCATTTTTGGAATCATATACGATTAATCTCACCATAGATGGACTTTTTTATATTTAATAACTTATGCTAACCTTTTTGAGATAGAAACAGATGGGATGACTTATCATTCTATCGCATGATCTGCTAACACTTCATGAATGACAAATTAAACTTCATTTCTTTAAATAGAGATGAAGTGGAAATTGTTCATGGAATGACCAATGATGATACTACACTGAAATCAAGTAAGTATTTCTCCTTATGTAAAAAATCATCAACATTAGGGAAGTGATATTGAAAATGAAAAATGTTGTCCTAGTACCCTTATATCTGATGAATCAGACGGTACCTTAGATCATCACAAATTTATGGCTTTCTGATTGTTGGATTTTTCATATCCATTTTATCTACCACTCTCCATCAGAACTTGATGGTTATATTTCTCTTCAATATCCATATTTTCACCTATGTTATCCTATGTGGAAACGCAGGGATAAGTTAATTAGGGTAACCATTATGTTTCATACATTAGTTTTAAAATAAACGTTTAGTATTACTTTTTATGATGTGGGTTTCTATGAAAGAAACTTTCAAGTAGTAAACGATTTATAACCCTGACGAATTTTGAGGGGGAAATTCATTTTAAGGGGGGAAGAATGTAAAACCCAGAGATTTTATGAGAAGTTTTCTTTTTAATTCATGTAATGTCTTGTGTTGTATGCTACACCAAGATTATCTTGCACTATACGCAACACCGTATTAGCTTGTAGTATAAGCAACACTAATCTTGGATCGAGTTACACACAATTTCAAGTATGTTTGATAAAATTTATTCTACACAAAATTCAGTGTATATATATATATATATTCAATGTATAAATGAAATATGGTTGGATTATATTATACGCAAAAACAAAGGAATCTTTTACTACACGCAACCCTGACTTGGCTTTCATTACACACAATCACGACCTTCCACGATAGTGTGAGTTGTACGCAATACCGAGTTTCACTAAACAAAGATATGTTATTAAAATATTATATAAACTAGCTGTTATGAATAGTAATACCCACATTTTTTAAAATTTTATATATTTTTTCCCAAAATGGACTTCATTTTTGGATTCGGAATACAGAAATTAACCTAGGGTGAATTTTTGTTATCTTTCTGAAAACATTCAATTTTTAATGACTAGTGAAAAAACACTGAGTCATTGGTTAAAAACGACTTTTTATTTAAATAATAATTTATTTTATTTAAATTTATTTTAGGTAAAAATAGATAAATAATAACTATATAAGTTCAATGTAATTCATTGGAGTCATTTTATAATATTTTTAGATATATAAAAAATTTATTGAATTTTTACCGTCTTTTACCCACCTCCTAGGAGCATTTGCAAATTTAAATAAACCTTAATTTTACCGCTTCTGTGAGTGTAATTTCAAAAATCTGAGAGACATGGTTAATATCACGAATTAAAATGTGGTTCAATAAGATACAAAATATTTTTTGGTGAATAGTAACTTTTTACTTTTATTTACCATGGTTAAAAGTAAATAGGGTAATTAAGGGTAAAATGATACTATTATTACCATAAAAAATGTCCTAATTCTATTGGATAAGTATAATTTGACAAAAACACCTTAGGAATATAATATTATCATTTAGGTCCACTTGGATTAGATTAAGACATTTATTATTATTTTATTTAAAGAAAAGTAAAAATAGTTAAAATCAAAGTTTAATAACTAAACCATTTTTAATATAGAGTTATACATAAGATAAATTCTAATATAAATATTCATTAGAAATATAAAAATATTTCCTACATAATGGTAATTTATTTATAATTTTTATATATTATATAAGTTAATTTATTTATGACACAATGATGATGCAGTAATTACCTTATTAATAAAATATTAACATAATTGATGTTATAAATACCAAAATAAATGTATTTTGAGACTTTTAATGAATTACACTAATTTTATGTATTAATATGACATGTTAGTATTGATTCCATTAACATTTTTCGAATTAATCATGTTGTTATGAGTTTCACAAAAATCAATTACCAAATAGTGTCAAAATTGACATAAAATAGTTTTTAAAACAAATATTATATTATTAATTGATATTCTATTCCTAAAAATCTAAGGTTCGTCCAAATGACTTAGATAAGGTTATATATATTAATAATGGCTATCTCTCTGGAGACGACGGCGGCGACCACACGATGCTCTCTCCTCGGTGACGACGGCGGCCGCGGCGTCGACTCCTCCCCCCTTTGAGGGGGAGGGGGAATCGCTGTCTCATGAGAGACCTCGGTCTTTCCGCCCTTTCTCCAACCCGGAGTTCCTCCCCCCATTCCCGAAAATTTCGATTAACCCTAAGGTACCTGATCTGCTTGATGGTGCACCGAATCTCCCCCTCTCTGTATCTGAGTTCACAGAGTCTTCGGCTTTGCTGAACTTCACTTTGGTGGCTCGTTTCAAGAATATAAGACCTTCGGTGGACGAATTCGACCACTTTGTTTTTGGATCGTGGGATCTTCGCGAACGCTCGGTTGTGGGTTTACTGGATAGTAAGCAAATTATGATTAGGTTCGATTCCGAGATGGATCTCATTCAGGCTTGGGCTAGGGCACCTCGCTCCTTCAAAGGTAATCGTTTTATCCCTTTGCGTTGGTCTTTTGATCTGCATATGAACTGTGACTCTCCGTCTACCGCTGTTTGGGTAAGTTTTCCCAAATTACCTCTACCGTTTCAAAATCCGTCTGTTCTTCGTCTTTTGGGCAATATGGTAGGTAGATATCTCTGTTCGGATTATCGCACAGAGGCGGTTTGCCACCCGGTCAATCCGCGGGTGTGTGTTGAAATCGACGTATCACGCGTTCCGTTCGATCATATATGGATCGTGATAGGGGAAGCATACAGGGTCAAGCAGCGGGTTATATATGAAAATTGGCTGGATTTTTGTGGTTTCTGCAACCGATTGGGCCACTCGACTGAAGGTTGCCGAACAAGGAGGACTTGTTATAGCGGTAAGGAGGTTAGGATGGGATCGGAGGAAGGTATAAGGCTCAATGAATTGGACATGGACTTGAGGAGGACCCTGGCTTCGGCGTCGAAAGGGGTATCTGCAAGAGGAATGGGTCCTCAGGCCGGTGAGGTCCTTCCATCGGGTTCCTGTGTTTTTGTATCTGAGGAGAATCCCACGAATGGCAATTCCAGCTTTTTCGGTCCGGAGCAGGTTGGAGAGGAGAGGCGTTGCAGCCCTGTGGAAGCAGTTGTCACGGACAGTCCGAAGGAGA